>CM060978.1:0-2400000 GCA_030765065.1 Deroplatys truncata
CTAACCTAACCTAACCTAACCTAACCTAACCTAACCTAACCTAACCTAACCTAACCTAACCTAACCTAACCTAACCTAACCTAACCTAACCTAACCTAACCTAACCTAACCTAACCTAACCTAACCTAACCTAACCTAACCTAACCTAACCTAACCTAACCTAACCTAACCTAACCTAACCTAACCTAACCTAACCTAACCTAACCTAACCTAACCTAACCTAACCTAACCTAACCTAACCTAACCTAACCTAACCTAACCTAACCTAACCTAACCTAACCTAACCTAACCTAACCTAACCTAACCTAACCTAACCTAACCTAACCTAACCTAACCTAACCTAACCTAACCTAACCTAACCTAACCTAACCTAACCTAACCTAACCTAACCTAACCTAACCTAACCTAACCTAACCTAACCTAACCTAACCTAACCTAACCTAACCTAACCTAACCTAACCTAACCTAACCTAACCTAACCTAACCTAACCTAACCTAACCTAACCTAACCTAACCTAACCTAACCTAACCTAACCTAACCTAACCTAACCTAACCTAACCTAACCTAACCTAACCTAACCTAACCTAACCTAACCTAACCTAACCTAACCTAACCTAACCTAACCTAACCTAACCTAACCTAACCTAACCTAACCTAACCTAACCTAACCTAACCTAACCTAACCTAACCTAACCTAACCTAACCTAACCTAACCTAACCTAACCTAACCTAACCTAACCTAACCTAACCTAACCTAACCTAACCTAACCTAACCTAACCTAACCTAACCTAACCTAACCTAACCTAACCTAACCTAACCTAACCTAACCTAACCTAACCTAACCTAACCTAACCTAACCTAACCTAACCTAACCTAACCTAACCTAACCTAACCTAACCTAACCTAACCTAACCTAACCTAACCTAACCTAACCTAACCTAACCTAACCTAACCTAACCTAACCTAACCTAACCTAACCTAACCTAACCTAACCTAACCTAACCTAACCTAACCTAACCTAACCTAACCTAACCTAACCTAACCTAACCTAACCTAACCTAACCTAACCTAACCTAACCTAACCTAACCTAACCTAACCTAACCTAACCTAACCTAACCTAACCTAACCTAACCTAACCTAACCTAACCTAACCTAACCTAACCTAACCTAACCTAACCTAACCTAACCTAACCTAACCTAACCTAACCTAACCTAACCTAACCTAACCTAACCTAACCTAACCTAACCTAACCTAACCTAACCTAACCTAACCTAACCTAACCTAACCTAACCTAACCTAACCTAACCTAACCTAACCTAACCTAACCTAACCTAACCTAACCTAACCTAACCTAACCTAACCTAACCTAACCTAACCTAACCTAACCTAACCTAACCTAACCTAACCTAACCTAACCTAACCTAACCTAACCTAACCTAACCTAACCTAACCTAACCTAACCTAACCTAACCTAACCTAACCTAACCTAACCTAACCTAACCTAACCTAACCTAACCTAACCTAACCTAACCTAACCTAACCTAACCTAACCTAACCTAACCTAACCTAACCTAACCTAACCTAACCTAACCTAACCTAACCTAACCTAACCTAACCTAACCTAACCTAACCTAACCTAACCTAACCTAACCTAACCTAACCTAACCTAACCTAACCTAACCTAACCTAACCTAACCTAACCTAACCTAACCTAACCTAACCTAACCTAACCTAACCTAACCTAACCTAACCTAACCTAACCTAACCTAACCTAACCTAACCTAACCTAACCTAACCTAACCTAACCTAACCTAACCTAACCTAACCTAACCTAACCTAACCTAACCTAACCTAACCTAACCTAACCTAACCTAACCTAACCTAACCTAACCTAACCTAACCTAACCTAACCTAACCTAACCTAACCTAACCTAACCTAACCTAACCTAACCTAACCTAACCTAACCTAACCTAACCTAACCTAACCTAACCTAACCTAACCTAACCTAACCTAACCTAACCTAACCTAACCTAACCTAACCTAACCTAACCTAACCTAACCTAACCTAACCTAACCTAACCTAACCTAACCTAACCTAACCTAACCTAACCTAACCTAACCTAACCTAACCTAACCTAACCTAACCTAACCTAACCTAACCTAACCTAACCTAACCTAACCTAACCTAACCTAACCTAACCTAACCTAACCTAACCTAACCTAACCTAACCTAACCTAACCTAACCTAACCTAACCTAACCTAACCTAACCTAACCTAACCTAACCTAACCTAACCTAACCTAACCTAACCTAACCTAACCTAACCTAACCTAACCTAACCTAACCTAACCTAACCTAACCTAACCTAACCTAACCTAACCTAACCTAACCTAACCTAACCTAACCTAACCTAACCTAACCTAACCTAACCTAACCTAACCTAACCTAACCTAACCTAACCTAACCTAACCTAACCTAACCTAACCTAACCTAACCTAACCTAACCTAACCTAACCTAACCTAACCTAACCTAACCTAACCTAACCTAACCTAACCTAACCTAACCTAACCTAACCTAACCTAACCTAACCTAACCTAACCTAACCTAACCTAACCTAACCTAACCTAACCTAACCTACGTAGCTCCTTCACTTCTCATCACCACAACCCTGTCATTTGGTCTCTATCTGGAGTATTCTCCACCACCTGTAGGGATTTTGTGTGTGGCGTGGCATTGGCAATGCGCATTGCACATTGTGTATTGTGCATTCTTTCATGCACTTCTATGTGTGGTACCGGGGGGTCCTGTAAACTGCTGCAGCAGAATGTGGAGATGATGTTTTGCATTGTGGCTGAAGTGGATACAATGCACATTTTGCTACCAATTGCTGTTTGTATTCATCTGGTATATGTGGGGAAATATTGCAAATGTTTTTCAGTCTTACTCGTTTTTTATGGGAATTAATTGTTCCATGTGCACTGGGGGTTTGTATATTCTATTCATGCTAGATATACATTTGTGCACATTATTAAACAACCATGTGTTTTGTGGTTGGATTAGTTTATACACTTCTGGGGAAATCACCCGTTTGTTTTGCTACTGCATTTCTATCCTACGCATTCATTCTATTCATTGGTCCACTGAAGTACACTTTTGGGTTGCTGTCTGGAGTGGACAAGTTGTGGAATTTCAATGGTTGATTCTGCAACAATTGCTATATAGGACATGTTTGGTATTATTCAGTTCATACAACAGTATCCCTCTTACCAATTAACTATATCACCACATTCTTCACAGATTGCTCGGTTTGTACTAATTTGTTGCAGCAGCATCTTCTGTTAGAATGGGACTTAACTGCACTGAATTTAAACTTCTGGCCCTGGTTATTTCGTATACTTCTACATTTGTGTGGTTTGTAGTAGGTTTCAATCCTGAGTTAATTAATATGGAAGCATACTATTTTTACACAAACTCACAATGTCCTTTATACAAGCTGTGTGACAAATGTTCTTCATACACTCTGTCAGTAGGACTGTTACTTTTCCTTGTTCTGGTGGATTTCATTAATCCCACATTAAGGTTGTGTCAAATACCCATTTTATCTTGTATATTAGCATATAAAGCCTGATTTTGTGGAGGCACAATGTCTTATGCATTAGTTGACAACCTCAACTAGTGCATGGTTCCTACAGATTCATACAGCAATTACTACATTCAGGTCACCAGTATAATCAGCTCATACCAAGTGCTTGATAGCACTTTCAGAACCTTCTTCCATACACAATCACAAATGTAGGTATTTGCTACAAGTCAAACATGTAATCTGACTACAGTGATGCACTGGCTATTAAATAGGTGTAACCAATACAGTACCTCCACAAAACAGAACCTGTCTGGGCAATAGGACATCATGAATACTTAAATACATTACACCAAATTAATCTGGGCAAGTACAGAGTACCTAGTTTACAGTGGTGCAATTCATGAATTGCACCACTGTAGAGTGCACTGTCAGCAGGACTAAGCTTTTAAACAACATAACAGTCACAAATCCCATGTAGGACATGGTTCTAACTAATGGATTTCTCGTCCATATTTATTACCCTATGACTCAACACTACTACACAACGCAAATTTTAGGCGTATACCAAATATTCAACCAGTACACACATTACCTGCAGTTCTATTCTCAAGATAGCCTTCTGAAGCAGATTAGTATTGTACTCCTCAATCTATATGTGAAGCATGTACTGATATAGCACTAACAGCAATACTGTTGCATGAACTGCATAAAACCAAAAGTGTCCTATATAGCAATAGTTACAGAATCAACCATTGACATTCCACAACTTGGCCCACTCCAGACAGCAACCCAAAAACTGTACTCCAGTGAAACTGACTAATAAATATTATGAGCTCTTAAGATACATACTGAGTACCACAAAACACATTTTATTAATTCACCATTAGGCCTCTAAACTAATTTAACCTCAAAGACAAATGGGATTGCAATAATGAGCATACATATATCTCCAGCCTCAGCAGAACATAACAAAACAATTAACACATGTGCAATATTATTCCACAATTCAAACTACATTTTCATCACCACTTATACCATAATGATCACCTACAACCTTTGCTACAACTGCAATTCAATTTCTCTCCACATATCGCTCCACCAAATTTCCGTCACCTTGCACATACAACAAATCAACCAGATCACAAAACCTATTAAACAATACAATGTGCATTTAGGATTGCACATATTATTGCCTACATTGAAATCTCTATGCAAACGAACTCAGGACAGGTCATTTCAACTGCAATAACAGCCAGTCAATGAATTGAACAGCAGAGGGATACACAAATAAGCCACACTACACATGACTAACGCAGAACATCATACACCCTAAGGTAAACAAGCCAAAGCCAATACAAGTAATAATCACCATTATATACCTCTTTGTAATGTATTTACCCATACCACAAATTCAACTTATTTCCTCTACCATACTCCCCATTCCTTATATACTTACCACCACTTGCCCTCTTTCAATAACTGGGCTCCAATGCTTTACATCCAGACAATACCATTCCCAATCACGATTTATAATTTTGCAACTTTCACTTTCCTGTTTTGCTTCATCCCATTCTTCCTATATCAGAAACACCTTTAACTCTTCTTTTATATCACCATTTGCACTTCTAAGTTTAAATGTCTCATCACTTTCTACATACAAACTATTTTCTCTATCTCAATAGCAGTAAGGAAATGGTTTCAGTACAAATAAACCTCAACAATTAACTTCCATTACTTTTATTTAACTCTCCTTTCACCACTTCACAATACATATTCATTTTCTACACAACTTTCACTTTTAGTCCTGTCCTTTCATATTATTATCCACCTTCTTGATATAAACATCTTCTACACTCTCACAATCACTACATTCTTCCAGTTTCCTCTTCTATTCCCACTTTTCCTTTACAGTTCTTCATCCACAGCAACAGCCTCCAAATGTGTAAGCCACATGAAACATAACAAAATGCACATTATTAGTCATCGCTACAGCTAATTACATTCTAATGTATCATCTCATCTCCCTTTGCAAAACTACCTTTGGAACTATGTACAATCCTAAAATATATTTACTACCAACAATTTCCACTTGGCACATTCACAGAATTTCTCTCCAAATATTCTCATCTACCACAAACTCTTATCTTTTCTCTCTGTAGACACTTATATCTGAATTCAAATTTCCCTACACCAATTTATTGTTTCAACTTAGTAATAACACCTTTCTTTTTCCTCACTTTTCAATCCAAATGTATAATCCAGTCAGTTTTTTCACATCATATTGCAGATACCTTACATATAGAAATGTATAATCACAATTACTATAGCCACATAAAATCAGTATTTCCATCTTCAACACCTCCATTCGACACACTATCTTCCTCAAATATACACTAATCATTCTAAACAACCAAACTTCTTATTGTTAGTACTATATTGCTACAAACCTTTCAGATAAAATGAAACCTCTCAACATAGTCAGTTTCTTTTTAAGCAATTCACCCACACATTCTCCTCATTACTTCTGAATCCTAAAGATCTTTTAATTTTCCAATCCTTTCCAAACACATGACCCTAAACCAAAAGTACAAGCTATATTCTCAACCTCTTAACTCCAATAACACATACTGCTTCAAACACCAAACCTAATCTCTCAGGTACTTCACATGTACATTAACTTCACTGTACTTTTACTTACCCAAAAACATCATTTCTACCTCTCATTTCACAAACTTTCTTTATACCTACCATTCCTTATTTTTCAATAGAGCAGGTTACACACAAATGCCACATATCCACTTTTTCACAATTTACATAAAGGTTATCACAGCCATACATGACAATACAATTAAAATATTTTAAAATGACATCAAACTGCAGTCACCATTTGTTTTAATCAACCAACAGTTCATCTCTGTGAAATTAGTCTTCAATGCAAATATTCATTTAAAAGGTAATCTCAGGATGGACATTCTCCTTTCCATTGAACATTTTTGAAAGATTTTCAAAAGGCAACTATCTCTTTCATAATCACTTACATTCTATACTACACTGTGTTACCTATTTTTCACATTTTAGTACATTGTAACATTCTATATTATCATTACAAATGTTATAAACTGACTAATGCACCTTTACTTTTGCTTTAGAACTTTCAACAAACACATAATAAAAAACATCATGAACAAAATATAAAATATACCAACAGCATCACCTACAGTCCCATGCAAATTGATTGGAACAGAACAATGACACAACATTTTACTTGCTTTCATACATTTAATCATAAATTACTTCCAATCTACATTTCTTAATACTTAGTATGTCCTCCTTTGTGTTTTATAAGTTCCAATCCACAATTAGGCATCAACTCTACAAGATTGGAACACACATTTTTGAGATCATGAAACCGCACTTGAATTACAGTTAATATCAAACATTCTTTTGTGGAGCAGTCAAAGTTTGCAAGCCTCTTTTACCAAATAACCCACAAATATTCTATTGGATTAATATCAGGCACATTCCCAGGCCAGTCAAGCACACAAACATTGTTATCTTTGAAGAATTTCTTCACTTTCTTAGGGGTGTAGCAGGTAGTTAAATCTTGCTGAAAACCTTTGTCACCTTCTAGAAACCTTTTCTGGGGTTCACAAATAACTCTCGCCAGTATGGCTTCAACTGAAATTAAAGGTCCTAGTCATTCATAGGTGAAATGGCCCCAAAACATTTTCTTCTCAGGGTGTTTCACACTCTGTAGAAATTGTCCTAAATTTGCAGCTTCATTATTTGATTGATGCATACATACCCAATCCTCTGACCTTGCACTTCAGAATAAGCCTCATCAGAGAAAATACTTTTTTACAGTTTTGTACTGTCCAATTCCAAAGAGCACGCACCCCATGAGAGGTGTTTGTTATACATTCTTTGTGCAAACAGTTCCTTCTTCACAGCTTTTCAGACTTTTCTTCAAACTGCTAAACGTCTACAACAGACATTACATACATATAGATTCATTCCCCTATCCATCAGATCACAGGCCAAGTCCACACAGCACAGGGCCTACAGTCTGTTCTCCTTTTCCTAAGGAGAAACCAGTTCATCAGTTAATGGGGCTCTTTTTCCAACCATATTTCCCTCTTTTCTTTGATGTAATGCAGTAGGGATTTTTGTACTCGTGAATGATTCTATGTATAGTGACTACATCTAACTTTGTAGCCATCTCTCTTTGTGTCATAGAAATTGTCTGCTAATACTGGAATTGCACTTCACTTGCTGGAAGTCAGATCCAAAATATATAATATTACACATGAACTATAAAACTCCACCACATACAAACAAATACCCATCTGAATGAACACCAACTATCAAACAACACTGGCCAGAGAACATTTGATTTCAATGTAAGCACAGTGCTGACAATTTACCTTATTTCAATTAATTTACATGGAACTGTATTATTACAAAGGTTTTTCAGATCACACCTTTAAGCATATACACCTACACACACATAACTACATTTATATTATCTTTATAACATATGAGTAAATAAACAAATAGAATTAGAAAAACATTGTTTTTATTCTCCATATCACTTAATAAATATATATATATATTATTGACAACATTCATTTTCACTTATATCAAAGCCTAAACTTCTCACATACATATCAAAGCATTCATTCCAAGCTCTCAGGCTCTCTCCATCCATACAATTCTTTGTTCAATTTTAATACTCTATCTGTATCATCTTCATAGCCTTGTGGCTATTTCACATAAACTTCTCATTTAGTTTCACCATTCACAAAGACTGTCTCTACATCCATTTGTTCAATTTTTAAACCATTTTGACATCAATATAACATTAAAATGTTTAAGGTTTGCATTCTTGCTACCAGAGAATACATTTCAGCAATTAAAGTATATCCTCTTACCTTTTTTGTATAGACCCATTTTACATCGGAAATCTTTAACATTTGGCTTATTTACAAATATCCAGGTTCTATTTTTATTTAAACAACTCATTTCCTTATCCTTCTATTTTTCCAATTTTCAGAATAATTATTATTAACAGCATCATAAACAATAGTATTTTCAACATTAACATAATTTACATAAACATTATATACAAACTTCATCTTGCAGGTTTTCTTTTTTGCCTGATTCATCTTTCAACCTTAAATCTTCAACTTCATCATTTACGTTTTCATCAATATTATCATGCTCATTCTCATTTTCACTTCCTTTTTTAACACAAGCCCCTCTTGACTCATCTTTAAAACCTATACAACTTCTACCATCTTCAATTATATTACATGTCTTGCTAAAACTACTCTGATATTAATAAAAAAACTCTACAACCTAACATTTTCATAACCTAACAAAATACCTAAATCTGTTTTTCTATGCCATTTTGAATTTCTTCCCTGTTCAGGAACTCTGACAAATACTCTTTACTTTCATATAGTTTTAATGTTCTATATTAGCTTTTTCTCAAAACATTATTTCATAGTGTGTTTTGTCCTTTACTACCATATTATTAATAACTATATTTCTTAAATAAGGTAATGTTTTAACACTTTCAGGCCAGAACCTCTATCATCTACTTTAGCCTCTGGCAATATACATTTAGACATGTCCATAATGTCTCAATTGTATTTTTCTGCTGTGCCATTCATTTACATGTGGAAGACAAGGTTCAATACATACACCCTTTTCCCTAGAAAAATTATATATGTGCCTTACCATTATTGCACCTAAACCCTTTACTCTTTTTTCTGACTCACTTTCAACTCAATTTACATAGTCAACAAACAATTACATACCTCACTCTATTTCATAAGATACACTTCAGATACTTTAATCAACAAATGTTAAAAAATATTTTTCTCTATTTAAGCCAGCAGTCCATTCAAATCAGTATGTACTATCTCTAATATATCCTTTGCTCCTGTTCTTTCATTATTATATGGCAAATTATGCATTTTATTATCCAATCTTATCACACATTAATTTATTTTCAAATAATTAGAATTTACATGCCCCACTGTACTATGTAGTTTTCTTTTTTGGGCAATTTACCATTTATCACATTTGATTCACTTACTATAATTTAACTTGTCATGTGATACAAAGAATTATTTTTAATAACCAAATCAACTGAATCTCCATTTGGATCATCAACTCCTCAGCTGAAGGCCAGTGTTAATAATGTTGCTTGCACACGCCTCCTTGCTGCTGAATGCCACCTCTCAACTTCCATACATTTTCACTTAGCCTCATGCTCATTACATTGCACCTTAAAATGCCCAAACTTGAAGTACACTTCATCTTTTTTTCTTTCAGTCTTAAATGCACTCACACGAATTTTGCTTTCTTCTACTTTTTCTTTTAATTCATCTATTTTTATTTTACTTTTCCCATGTCAAACAGGCTCATCACTTTCTTTCAACACATCAATTTGGTCCACCAAATATAACTTAATGCACTTGAAAGCATCTTAATCATATAACTTTATTTTTCCTTTTCACTAACATTTGCACCTGCACTTTTCAAATCATTAATTAGCTTTTCAAACTCAGTAAAAATGCCATTTGAATCTTCAGTATCCTTCAACTTGAATTTTTCCAATTTACTTCTTATACACATTTTCAGTAGAGTAGATTCCTTTAAATACTTTTCATCAAGCTTTTTTTTTTATTACCTTCATACACCGTCTGTCTTTCACAAACTGTGGCTGATCATTCAAAATACCACACTATATATGACATTTATAGCTTTCAATCCTTTTCCGTCCAATTGGGCTCTATCGATCATCCCTTTTTCTCTCATTGCTACTTCCTCACATTCTTTAGATTTAAAATCATTCTGACTCCCTTTTCCAGCACTCATAGTCCTTGCCATCAAAAACAGGAATTGTAATTTCATCCACCATCTTGCCTACTTTTCCTTTCCTTATGCTTTTCTTCACAATTACACCATTTTAAAGAACTATGTCCATTATTTTTCTTGCAATGGGTTTCACTTTTTGCTTAGCACTTTCCAAGAAGCAACTATTTAACACATTGCACATGTTTTGCTATTCCCATGGCACCCAAAAGCCCATGTGCAGATAAGTAGTAAAAACACAGACAAAACCACAGATCTCCATTACCATGTCAGAATAGAGAATAGCTATATCCTCTCAGAGGTTGTAGATCAATTAAGGAACAAATTTATGGAACAACACATTCATTCACAATCACTGATAACATTTTTAGAAACCATTCATTACAAGATCTGCACCACAGCCTGCCAGCTATCCCATTCAAAATTAAATTACATGAATTTATTTAAAGGTGAGTCGAAATTGTTACACTAACATCACTTAAGTTTACTCACTTAACATGTTTCGGGAAACCGTTGTTCCCATCCTCGAATTAGATGCATGGGAGAAGATCACCATTCTAAAACACAACACACATCTAATGAATTTTGATTTGCCGCCACCAAATCCTCTCTGGAAGTACATTTCTCCACCACAAGATGCCACCACAGGATCCAGTCCAAAAAACGGAAACACCAACAACACGGGCCAGTCAACGAGTTAACCTTCTGAGGATGGGAACAACGGTTTCCCGAAACATGTTAAGTGAGTAAACTTAAGTGATGTTAGTGTAACAATTTCGACTCACCTTTAAATAAATTCAATACACATCACTGTTTCTAGCTTCTTTTCATTACAATACATACGTTAAATTACATGGTTTACCACTTTCACAATGACAATCCACAAACTGTAAAAACTGCAATGAAATACTTTTTAAACAAAGTCTTGAGCAATAGTTGGACCTATCACAGCTCAAAACACTGAGTCACTGTCTGGTCATTCTCTTCCCACAGACATTCATACTTGCTCTCTTTTTGATAACCCTTTTCTGTGTGTTAAATGTCACCTTTTCCTTCATTTGCTCCTCACTTCTTACATAGAAACTTCAAATATCTGAAGCAGACCTTTTAAACCCAATTTTATATTCATTTGCAGATATTCTGCATAATGTAAATGCAGACACTTTGTTGTCACTAGTCAAAGTTGTTATACAGTACAATTAGTTGTTTTATACTTACCTCACTATGCAGGTACAGCCATTGCGATTTTTATCTATTCTAATGACTATCAGTGCATGCAAGTTGCCTATCAATTGTCTAACACCTGTTGTTCTTGTTTACATTTTTGTGACTGATGCAATCTCCACCTCTGTATTCTTTTATCACTTTGCCTTCTTATTTTGTTTACTACACTTCAGACATATATATTTCATCACAGTAATACGCATGAAACATTCTTACACACTAAATGTAGATTTGAATTTTGTGCAGGAAAATTTAGTTAACATTAAACTTGCAAGATTTACTTTCACCTTCATTATTTCAAGTTCACTTTCATTGCACACTTTTCAGCAACATCCTTCATGCAATCATCCTTTCTTGAACTGCTTTATCTTGCACAGCATAAATTAACTGTCTCATGTGCAGTGCATCTTTTATTTCCCAACACAATTGTTTGTTTTGGTGCAAACATGCAAGAAAATAATGAAAAGCTATACCATTGCCTTTTATCCTTTTCACATTCCAATTCATTCTTCTTCCTCTCTCTGCTACCATGGTTTGCAGTCTTCACAAAACACATTCTTCATCCATTTCATTCACTAACTACAACACTACCCTAATACTTTTCAATTTGTAAATATTAATATATAATATTACACAACAGCACAGAAGCACAAGAATGATACCAGCTGCTCTACACAAGAACACCTGCCCTTGACTAACATGTAAATCACACGATTTAAATCAAAGCAACTATCTATCCACAGAATGCAACTATTTAGGACAATAATTACTTTACAATTAAACCTTGTAAGATAAGTTTATCATATTATCCTTACTACTTTTCAACAACTCCATCTTCCCTGTGAGACTAAAATATTTCCTAATAACATTTACCAAATCTCAATATTCTTTCTTCAATACCCAAAAAAGCATGTTCACACAAATACATCTTCATGTTTTTTCCTGTGATTTATAAGCAGGTATGTTATGTTTTTTTTCATTTATACAAAAAACAATCAAAGAATTCACAAATATCACAGTAATTCCGGGTCAACTTTTATTGCATTCATTTTCTATGCCCTACTTTCTCATTATCCCTTAAATACTAATGACAAATTTACAATTATGACATCTGTCAACATTCCACTGATCAATAGTTTAGGTGAAGCCCACAATGCCCTTCTAAGTACACAGTCCACAATCTCAATGATTTGTGTTCAATAAGCTTATTCTTACAAAACCTTAGGTTATTATAGCAGTGTTTAAAAGACATGGAATATGCAGAGAAATATAAAACAGAGAAAGAAGTTGTTGTCTAGACAAGAAAAGATAATATAGATTTGAGCAGGCAATAAAGGCCCTTATTCTTTAAGTCACACGTTATTTTACTACTAAGTTAAGCAGCATGATATTGGTGACCCTGATGTGAATACAGATTTATTTATTCCTAATTGGAGAGTACATATAATCCACACTGAAAACGCCAACATCAGAAATTCACAAAGGAAATTGCAGACACAAATGCCAATAAACTAAGCATAAAGATTTCTATGTTTTGGTCAGAGAGGTCCAATGATTGCTTCTATCAGTGGATGTAGAACCAGCTCACTATTAATAGGATCACTTTAGGAGAAACTAACTTCAATGACATTATTTCCCAATTAGAACCAAAGTACATTGAGCATATTTGGGATATTATTACCGGATCTAGTACAACAAAGTATACCTCTGCCGAACCACAACTCCTCAATATCTTCAAGGACATCAAGGATATGAAGCTTAAAAGACTACTCACAGGTATTGAGTTGGGCAATTATAAACCTAGCCAACTTCTAAGATAAATTCACTCTTTTAACTGGTAACGATGTGCCCAACAAACTCCTTAGAAACCTTTGGTTGAAGAAGTTTCCCAATTCAGTGATGAATATCCTTATCATGTGTGAGGAGTGCCTGGAGCAAGTTGCAGTCATAGCATATAAATCCCCATAATCAAATATGTTTCTGTGGATAGTCAAGTAACAAAATGTGTGATGATTAATGAACTCGTCGTAGAAATTTCACAACTGGAAAAACAAATTGCAGCTTTTGGGTTAGGTTAAGATTAACAGTCCAAGCAGAAGGCCTTACAGTCAAAGCCCAACCTCAGGTCATTCATAGTCACAGCAAAAGAACATATCATCCTAAAGGTAAATATTATTATTACCAGTTCCAGTTCAAACATTAATGTATTCCAGAGAAACATGAGCAGTCTTGCTCCTGAGAAATACCAGTATCAGAAGTCTCTAATAGCAGTAAGATTACCAACAAGTTCAGTTGCCCAGGCACACAATAGAAGCTGCAAACATCAGTTTTTCTTAACAGAAGAAAACACAGGTCTACAGGTTCTAGTGGATAAAACAGCAGACATTTCCATAATTCAAACAACCAAAAGGCGACCAAGTTCATACTGCATTTAAATTTTTTGCAGCTAATGGGACAGGAACTCCAGTTCAGAAGATTTTATTAGCCATTTGTGGTTGCCAAGATTGAAAAGGGAATTTTAGGAGCAGACCTCTTAAATGAACTTAATTTACACATTGATATCCACAAAAAGTGATTATTTGCTGTATGATCAAAATTGGAAGCAAAGATGACATATTAATTTCAGAGGAGGAGGTTTTAAGTGCACTGAGCAACACTATTCAATTTCCTGACTTGTTTAGCTCCTATCCTGAAATCACATCACCAAATTTCGTACCTGAGAAATTCTCACGCATTTTTAAATATCATATAAATAACCAAGGAATTTCAGTTTATTCAGGAGCAAGATATTTAGCACCCCATAAGTTACAACGAGCAAAGCAAGAATTCCAGTTTATGTTGAATCATGGAATCAGACCATCACATTCAGAGTGGGCCAATCCACTTCATTTGCTGAATAGGGAAGATGTTCTCTTTGCCCTTTTGGGGACTATAGAAGGTTAAATAAAACAAACAATTCTGAACAGGTGTCCAATTCCCAGAATTGAGTACTTTCATATTATTCTGGAAGGTACAAATGGTGTTCTCTAAAAACCAACCTTCATAGAGATTATTTTCAAATTCCAATACGAGAGGAAAACAAGCCTAAAACGCCCATAATTACACCTTTTGGATCATTTCAATTCATCATGGGTTTTTGTCTCCAAAATGCTCCATCCATGTTCAACCATTGAATGCACTCAATTTTGTATTCCCTTACATGGATAACATATTAATCACTTTAAAATCTGTTGAGCACTGCCATCATCTAAAACTGATTTTAGAGATGTTATCCAAGTATGATCTTCATGTTAACACAACCTACAACCTATAATAGACACAGCAGAACTACATTTTCTAGGCTATCTGATAACACCAAGAGCCTCCACACCACTTCCCAGGAAGGTACAAATAACACAATGCAACAGCAAAAAAGCTTTTTGAAAATGTAAGTTCTCTTTATATATTTCAACCTCCTGGATTAAAGAAATGATGCTTAAAACAGACCATTGCCCACAGTTTTTGCATAAATCTCATATTTCACAATAATGATATCACTTTTAAACTTGTATACTTCTGTACGATTCGTGTACCATATATATACTAGTTTATAACATATTGAAATATACACACAGTGAACAGATGCATATACAGAATGTGCTACAAAACATGCACACTAACATAATTAATTCCATGCTTTCTTAGTTATCAAGGTGTGTGGCCCATGCTTTTCCTCTTATGGGGAATACCCCATATACTCACAAAGCATCTAGCAGTAGTCACCCCATCATCCAAACATTCCCAGTTCCCTGGTATCATCGTTCCATGTCTGTGATATCCTGGTGGAATCTTTCACCCTGTTTCTCACTTACATCACCCAGGAATGTAGCACAAAAGTTGAGGTGTGAATTTAAAAATGTAACTTTAAACTCATTGAGCATCCCAGCATTTTGAATTTCGTCAGCATGTTCTCAACTATGTTGATATACTCTGAGCTATGATTGTTTCCCAAACACTCTTGAACCACACACTTAAAATTACTCCCAACTTCTCACTCCACATTCATTGTATGAAGGAAATCCTCCTCATGCATTGATTTCCGAATATCGGCACTAGTGAATAGTCTCTCTCAACTTTGCATCCGACACATTGAGGAACTTTTAACATAGATATTTGAAACAGTTAAACTTAGGTACTGTCTTGACAAACTGCTTTATTATGCCCAGTTTGATGTGCAGAGGTGGCAGACAAGTATTCTGCCTCTTTACACTAGAGGATCACATTTAATATTTTTGTATCCTGGAAACAATTCCAACCATCAGGGCCAATGTTTTTGCTCCCAATGTTTGTCTAAAGCCCGACTGTCTCATTCACAGATGAAACAAGGGAACTTAGTATCTCCTGATTGTTGTCTTAGAACCAAACCCAACACTTTCAAATCGCCACACATCATCCAATTGTAATTCTCATAATGGATAGTAGTAAGAAGTGCACAGAATGGCCAAAAGGTATTGAGGCATACATAAAACTATTATGCAGCAGCAGCAGCAGCAGCAGCAGAACTGTCTTCAGGCTTCTTTTTGATGAGTCAATAAAAATGAGTCACCTGGCATATACAAAAAGTTGAGCTGACCCATCAAACCTAGTACATCATTGCAATACACTAACACATATTTTGAGCACAATATTGTGTAAATATCAAGTCTCTTTTTCTGTAAAATGTAAAGGACATATCAGCTGTCAACATATGTCTTCCATGCAGTCTTTGCCCTAGGAGTTCTGCTTTATCCTTTGCCAGTCCCAGATCATGGACTAAATCATTTAAGTCATCTGTACCTACTTCAAATTCAGTATCATCCATCTCCTGCATGGTACCTGATGCTTTCACTGCTGTCCATATATATATATATATATATATATATATATATATATATATATATAATGTCTGCAGAGGCTGTGAAATAGGTATATCACGCCACGTGGGAATCAAATGAATTGCTGAGCAAATGTTGTTTGGGTACTCAATGCTCTTGTTTTTCCTTGTTGAATGCCTGTAACCTTACAAAAGGATAAGTATCAGTCATTCGTATGACTCTGTTGCTCCCAAAACCATAGGAATGCCAAATTATAATGACTTCTTTCCTGTTGCCTACCATTGTAAATCTTCTACACACACAACCTGTGGAGCCATGCTTTATTGATGTTGCCTACTTTCACTCTGAAATACACATGGTAGACCTTTTTCAACAAGGCAGTAATGTTTCTTTGGTCTTTTTCCACCACAAATATAACAAAACGGTTAAGAGTTTACACAGCCTCAGTAGACATTGTATACTAACACATGCAGAAACACAACACAGTGATGGACAAGCAAAGTCATTTGCAATGTGACGGTTCCAACCTCAGTTCCAGGTTATGCTTACCCCATGCTCCTGATCATAATGCTGATCAGACAAGTAAAGAAATTCCAAGAGTGGACAGGTTAAAACTTCTAAGAGAGAAAGACTTATTAGATTTCCTGCTAGATACATTGATAACAGTTCATTTCATTGATTAATCATTGGTGATTAATTCTTATTATTGCATTGTTTATCTTATTATTTCTATGTATATTAATTATTTGTTTTTATATGCCTGTATAGGATACTAAATATAACTTAGTTACTGGCAGGGGGTGATATAACAATGCTTACAAGGCAGTAAATAGCAGACATACATAAAATATAGAGAAACAAGTGGTTGCCAAGGCAAGAAAAGATGGTGTTGATTTGAAGAACATATAAAGGCCTCTTTTCTTAAAGTAAGAAGTTGTTTAACTATTAAGTTACTACTTAACAGTTATCATTAAGATATTCTTTAACAAGTGACTTATACCAACCTTATTGTAACAATACCTCAACTCTTATTTCATTTTTCAAACTACCCACAATTATAATCCACATAACTCGGATTCAATTAATTATAACTGTCATATTCACCAGAAGAAATTAACATTTGAAACTAAATTGGTTTTTAAAATAGGAAACAATGAGTCACATGTGTGACTAAAGAATACATATTTTATATTACTATATAACATTTTATTAGTCTGTCACACTCTTCCACATTTAAATGGAATCTCATTTTGCATTTTATTAACCTATTGAAGCTTTGGCACACTGTATACATGATTGGATAAAGTAGCTTTCTACCTCCTAGTGGTAGTCCCAGTGGAATTTACCATTATATCACTTTCCAGATAGAAACTTTTAGAACAATGTGGCTTCATGCAACTTAAAAGAATGTCATGTGTTTCTAGAAAAATCCTAGAAACCCAAGCAAATTCAGGGTAGTAGAATACCATATAGAGTGAAAGTCACCATACAATAGAGAGATCCCCATAGAGAATCACCTCCTACTAACCAGGCACTCAGCTCTTGCTCAGGAGACTGAGTAAGCTGTCTGCTACTAACCACATCAGCTCACCCACCTGACCTTCTGGCTATGACTATTCATCAGGCTAGTCACCTCATCTACGCCAGCTATAGTATTCCTGAATCAACACTCCTCAGCACATCATGGCAAATCCTTGAAGGTACCCCATAGGGTAAGAGTTACTAAACCATGCAAGTTGAACTAATCAATTCATTCAGTCCCATATTATTCACCCAGCACTGACTTAATTTGAGTTCTGCCACTATCAAAAATGTCATTCAGGCCAAGCTTTAAGTTGTCTCTACCCTTTCTTTATTACAAACTATTCCCCCCAGTCAGTTATGGTTGTGACAAATGCAAACACCACAGTTCGTTGCTCATCTGACAAAGTGGCGTAAGCGCCAAAATCGAAACAATTGAGATATTTCGCCTGTACACTCCATTTGGCTATATCCATATTCTGACAAATTGGCGTACCTCCACCTCAAATGGTTACTTTGCAGTGAACATCGTGTTACCATTATAAATGCCATTGTTCACTCATTCTTTTTCAGACAAACAGGCATATGAGCCTCGCAAGTCACTTACTACCATTATTAAAATTGGTCAACACATCTATGTGCTCAGTGTAATGCTAGTCACTCTAGAACAATTAACATGTGTTTATAAATTTGGACAAGAAAAACCTGCTTCAACAATATTGATTGGTCTGAATACACCTGCAACAAACTAATGCAGTCTCAGTAATGCAGCAGTCTGATATGAACATGGACTTACTAGTAAAGCAGAGAGATGGATCTAGGAATATAGTAAAAAACAACGAAATTTAATACATTGACAGTGATGCGTTAAAGGTAGGTGCTGAAATTAAGTATAGTGGTTATCAAACAAGAAGTATTATTATGGGAAAATGATTCTGATGGATCGTTCAAAGGAACATAGGAACGAAATATCAGAAGCGGAGTCTATGGATGTTGCTCTCAGCGTTTTAAAGATCCACACACAAGACAGTTTTGAAAATGTAAATGCTACATCTGCAGACAGTACTAATATAAAAGAACAGTTTTGACATAAAGAAGAGGAAATATGCCAGTTATCAAAAACTTCTCCAGAGTATACAAATCAATGAGTCTATCATTCCAGTATCCTAAGGAGGACTAGTACAGTTTGTGTGCAACTTAGCGCCATGTGATGTTGGGAAGAAAATGGAGTTGCTGGATGTGTACAACACACACACTGAAGAAAAGAATACTATAAGAAAGAAGAAAAACAATGCTAAAATAGCTGCCAAAGAAAACCCAAGATAATATTCCTCTGTGGTATTTGATCTTCAGAAAGTGATTCAGCTGCCCCTTTCCAAAGAAAGTGCTGTATTCTATCGAATGCATTAGTCAGCACATAATTTCACGGTTTACACTTGAATCAAAGTGTCTTTGCTTTCTGTGAAGCAAGACTATCAGCAAAACGGTATCATCTGACATTGCAACCTGTGTGGGAATTTACCTTCAAAATCTTGATGTCTGCTGATGCCTGCAGTAGCCAGAATACCACCACAGTGACCAGTTTTATACATTCTAAGCAACTCAAAAGAATTCACATACTATCAACTTGTGCTTCTTCGAACCTAACCATGGTCAAAACGAAGGTGATTCTAGCCATAGCACTATATCAAGAGCCCTGACTCAGGCATGGAACATCTTCATACCTTGCCAGCTAGTACCTACTGCAAGACTTCCTCCAGTGCTGCTCCGTATGAAACACATTCTATGAGGGTAGAAGATTTCTTGGGTTACAAAAGCATATCAGAGAGGCTACACATCCGATCGCCGAGGATTTCAATCTGGAAACAAAGTGGATTGGACTGCAATCAGAGAAGTCAAAGTGGCCACAGATGATGGCGCTTGCGTCTTTGTAAAAAACAGTCATTTGGCCAAACATTATGAGCGGCTATCTCTGCAATCTAGGAACACTTCACGAGTTTTCAAGCTTCCTCTGCCTCAACTTAATGTAACCTCTCCAAAGCCTTCGGCTGATAAGTACAGTGATCTACAGGAGTTATGCAAAGAGCTAAAGAGATGCTGTTTACAAAACGTTCTACAAGGAACTGCCACACTTCTAAGTTGTATTAACCCATAGACATTTTCAATACTTGTTTGCGTTTTCTAAAAGCATTTGTAAACAAAACAAAACGTTATTGTATGTAATTTAAAAACAAAACAATAGCATACATATTAATACTTGATATTGCTATGGTTAAAGAGAATTTCCTATCTGTTTGTTTTCAGAAAGCATTTGTAAACATATTATTGTACATTAGTCATCAAACTATTGTCATTCAAAATAGCACACCTGTACGCTTGATCTTGCTATTGTTAAAATAAGTTCAGAATTTGTGTTTCTTTAAAGATGTGTAAACAAACAAATATATTATTAGCTAAATTATTGCAGGTAATTAAAATGAATAAAAAAGGAAAATTGATAGTTCAATACCTTTAGAATGCAAATCAAGTATTATTATTAACCATAGCCTTAAATGTATATATTAAGCTGCCTATTCACACTTAAATACTTAGTATTATTGTTGTTAAATAAGTAGGTAGGTACGTCTGTTTTATTCACTTTTGACGCTTTACACTGTATTATGTATTTTGAATAGAAATGTATACATGAAAAATATACATAGACAAAATCAGCAATGATACAGCCCAAAACAAGAGCATATATCAGCATAAAATATTGATCATGTGTATGGTGTAAGTGCCTTACTATCATGGATGAAATCTTTCAAACAGACGTATCTCCAATTTAGGCCCTTTTGGCCTATATGGTATCAAAATTCCAGAGCCTAACATTAGTCCTTATTAAGAACAACTATTAAAGATTTGAATCATTGCATTATATTTGATGTATCATTTTATGCTTTTGAGCCATAGTTCCCTAAGTAAACACACTTTTCTTTAAACTGCTCTCCTGTAAAATTACACTTATGTCACTTACGTCTTTTCATCTTTTAAGCGATGAGTTAAAGCATGCTACCCTCAACCAGGACGCCTTCAATAAACCATGTGGAGATGTTTCTTTGTCTTATTACATAAATAAGCTAAACTGTAACCTTACCATTTACAACACACTTATTTCAAACAGTCACTGCTATGTTTGCAACAAGTATGCAGCAAACAATAAATGAAATTGCAAGTTCGGCTTTATCTATAGCAACACTGTATAAAAAACCAATTGTTTTCTATTCCAAAAACTGTAATCAGGAGGCTCTGCTTATGTGCAAACATAAGAACAAACACCTTCTATTCAAGTAACATTCCTCTTAACTAAGAGGAGATAGTATGCCTTCAAACTATTAGCAGCAAACAGCAAAGTTTTTATTTAAAGGTGAGTCGGAATTGTTACACTAACATCACTTAAGTTTACTCACTTAACATGTTTCGGGAGATGCATGGGAGAAGATCACCATTCAAAAACACAACACACATCTAATGAATTTTGATTTGCCGCCACCAAATCCTCTCTGGAAGTACATTTCTCCACCACAAGATGCCACCACAGGATCCAGTCCAAAAAACGGAAACACCAACAACACGGGCCAGTCGAGTTAACCTTCTGAGGATGGGAACAACGGTTTCCCGAAACATGTTAAGTGAGTAAACTTAAGTGATGTTAGTGTAACAATTCCGACTCACCTTTAAATAAATTCAATACACATCACTGTTTCTAGCTTCTTTTCATTACAATATCAGCAAAGTTTTCTTAATTCCAGACCAAGTAATATACTCCAACAGCATTCACTCCAATTCTGAGACTGGCAGGGCAGGAAGGAGCAATTTATGTCAAAGAAATTGGTAACACACAATTATATGCACAATCTTGTCAAACCACACTGTTGTCCTTGTTTACGAAATAGTCCCTATATCCACTATTCTTTCACACCACCTACACCTAAACACAATTCAAGTAAATGAATGTAAGGAGGCAACATAATGACCATTACAACCTTAAAAAGAAGTTCCCAAATTTCCAGTTAAACTGCTAGGGACCATATTGCACTTTACAAACAGAACAAACTTCCATCATTTCACCAGCAATTCTGTCTTAACATCAGAGGATAAATAAACACACAGTATGGCACATAAATAAAACATTAAAAGCTTTTACCTTATCTAACAACCACTAGAAATAGCTAACATTTTCAGACATTCAGAAACACTATTTACATATCATATTCCTTTTCACATTAACCCCAACAAACCCATGAAAAATTTGAACTTCCTTCAGGAAATGATTCCAACCGAGTTCCGCAGAAATGCACCCTAACTGGCGAATTAAGCAAAGGAGTTTATAACCTTGGGACCCAGCATAATGGAACCAAATGCACTTAAGGAAATCCAAACATTAACATACATCTCCAATTCAAGACAATTAACCTTTCATCAATTATACATCCAACGCCATACATTAATTCTTTAACCATATCTATTAAAGCTAACAGTGCCAGACTATTACTATACATCTCAGAAACCTACTACTATTAACATTTACGACTTCACATGCAAAATTAAAGCATTTCATAACATACCTAAGACCAATGACCATTCTTATTGTCCAAAAGCTATTTCATCCTCAAAGCATATCCAACAGCTCTATTTGCAACTCAAATTCATAATGGTTTAACTGCCCAAAGAAACAAACACAAATATTACTATACTGCAAATCAATTTTCTACTATAAACCTTCATGTAATTACACAATGTAATCTGATTTCTGTTACTTACCAGGTTCATTCAACACTGCTATTTCAGGACCCATTCTCCTGTTCTTTGTAGAAATTTGTCCCAACTAATTATTTCAACCACAGTCTTCACTCATTTGAGGACAGACATTCCAAACCAAACATTCACAAGTAACTCTTGTGTGACAACTATTTACTACAGCAACTTGCATGCACTGCTTATTAAAGTACCAAATCCCAACTGTGTATCCATTGGATGTCAACCACTACCAATGCAATATTTAACATCACTAGACATTAAACAAGTATGGAACACAGTCTTACATTGAAATACACATTTTGAATAAGAGAACAAGCTAGAAAGGCAAATAGATTGAATACATAAGTAATGTGTGTTCTCTATGAGAGGAAATAAAAGTGAAATACGCATAAACATGGGAGTAACACACATTAAATGAGCTGATTGCATGCAAAAACACAAATTCAAAAGCAATAACACCATAAAACAAAATACGTAGATCAAGCCAAACATAAATAATGTTTAAAACAAAGCATACATTAATTACACAATAATTATGCAAAGGATCATTGGGAAAGCATTAAGTATATATTAAGTTTGACAAACAAATACAAAAATTAAAAACTATATTAAAAAATATTTTTGTTTCTATCACATACATAGTAGGTAGAAGATTGATACCAACATTTCACCAGAAATTGCAAAGAATATCCACTACCCTTTACATAGAACAGTTTTCAACATAACTAATTCCTGTAACAATTTTCATTAATACACCATATATTAAAGATATTTACATGACAAATAAAATGTATGGCTTGAATGTTTTGGAAATAGCCCTTCAAGTCCTCTTCATTCAGAAGGAATTTTGTATAATCTTCAACTAGTAAACGTTAAGCAATAGATGAAACCATAGTACACAAGAAATATAGATCTCTTTGAAACACACAATTTATTTCAAACAGGTTTTTTTGTGACATAAGCCATTCCTGAGATACCCATTATTAAAGGTTCAAATTTTTCATTGCTTGGCCATTCTCTTGAACTCCTGTCAACATTTAAGTGTTTCTCACAAATGTATTAAAACCATATAAAATCTTAAAGCACTATATACGTCCAAATCCAAAACATAAGAAGGAACCTCGGTAGTGGTATTGATATGTTGGCAAAGTTTAAGTTAAGCAAAGTTCACACATTCTAAATCAGACATTCATGACATATTCATGACTCACCAGATATTCTCAACTCTGTGACTTGCTCTTGTGTATAAGTTTCCAATTCTGTACCACACATAAACACACTGGTGTTAGGAAGGTTTATCAGCTATTGAGACGGATTTTCTGAAGTAACATTTCTGCAACTGACGCTTTGCTAATTCTTGTTATAGAAGTACGTAATTCATAAATTCAACAGTCCACAACTATTCTCAAACTGAGCATTTTAATCAATATTAGAATTTATCAGCTAACTAAACTGATGTTGTCATTTCATAATACACTCATGAATACCCTGATATAAAGAACTTATAGATATACCACTCTTGAGGAAGTCAAAATGTGAACCTCCATCTCCAATTGAAGGCGATTCAATTTTAATCAATTATGCATGTAATCAACAAATTTCTTTAAACAAATCTACTTCAACTATCAGTGTCCAAACTATTCCCATATACCAAACATCTCCCTAAATTAAGCCTTTATCTTACCATTACCACTTTCTTCAAAATTCTACATCTTATTCTAGCTCTCACATAAAAGAAACAAACACTACATTTAACACCTCCTACTTTACTTACAACTAGTACTAAAGCAATTTCATCCTCCAAATGCATTCAGCACTTCTACCTCAAATTTGGGACGATCTTACTATATACCAAAAACAAAAATACCTATAATTATAACATAAACAACTTTTCCCACTATAAATATCAACATAATTTCACTGTTACTTAAGTTCTATTACTTACAATCTTTATTCTAGACTGCCCAGTCAGGATCCATCATACCATCCTGGTTAACAATTCTCCCAGCTAATTCTCTCCATCACACTCGTCATAATTAGATATTCTTCATACTTCATTAAGGATCCTTGTCTTGAACAGACATCCACATTCCATTCATTTACATGCAACAACAAACACCTATTATAATTGAAGTGGTATTAATGTTACATGTGTTTAACATTATTATAGCACCACGTTTGGAAGCCAATTTTTATGCGGTATTAAGGTTGTGTGACTTCATGTGTGTTGCCATCTTGTGAGTTGTGACGTCACTCTTTTGTCTGGTTCGTAGCTCCCTCTGTCGTAGCAATTTGCATCAGTTTTGAAATAATTCATTTTCAATGTCCTCCGGCTAGCTATTTAGGTAGACATTTAACTCTTGCAGGGTGTGAATCGGAAAGGAATCTTTTATCCAGAAATGATATTGACGAAGAAATTGGTTTTATAACTTTTATTGTCGAACACGTTCACTAACACATTTACATATAGATCTGGATACTCGCCAAACTGAAACTGTTTTTAATAACTTCTTACTGATCACTTTTAACTTGCATACTTCAACTTTGTGTAGAATTAACTTTATAATAATTTAGATTCTCGTAATTCTGCTGCGCGTAACTTGGCGAAATAAATGAACTGAGAGATCGACGTGGAGAGTACGGAGAATTTTGTAGAACTGGGGGGGAACGCTCCCTTGAACCTGGCTTATTTATAGGCTTGCCTCAAGATACGCCTAAAGATTATAAATGAACTGCCATTGGCTAATAAAACGCGCCAACATTAGCGTCTATTTTACTATCCAATGAAAACCACTAATACATATTTCTTTTAGGGAACATTCTAGAAGCTTTTACCGAAAAGGCGCGAAATATTACGTAACTTCCTGGTTCCCGGTAATGATAAACAACTCGCCCCCTCGCTGCATTATTGCGTTATTATTGACAGTTTCAGTAAAGCCGTATATTATTATTTACCAATAATAATTACAATTAATAAACCTCTGAAATCAATGTTACATAAAAATACATATTCATATTACAATCCTTATTTACATTTAAGTAATTTATGATACAAATTACCGTATCATAATATATTATTTTGGAACATTTCTGACCAACACCATTTTCAACAACACAAAAACTACATCCAAGCGTTATCATTTGTAAACAGAAACCCAATCTTTTCTTCAATAAAAATACAAACACACAATACTGCACAACTCAACCTAAAACCATTTCCCTCACTTAATAACCAACAACAAATGGCTAATATTTTGAGAGCCACAATAACACTATTCACATATCATATCCCTTTTCACATTAACCACATCAAACCCACAAAAAATTTGAACTTCCTTCAGGAAATGATTCCAACAGAGTTCTGCAGAAATGCACCCCAACTGGCTAATTAAGCAAAGGAGTTTATAAACTTGGGAACCAGCATAATGTAACCAAATGCACTTAAGAAAATCGAAAAATTAACATGCATCTCCAATTCAAGACAATTAACCTTTATCAATTATACATCCAACACCATACATTAATTCTTTAACCACATCTATTAAAGCTAACCTTATACTTCAAATGTATCTATCTATCCTAGGGCATTTTATCTTTCAATTAACAATTTCTTCCAAATACCAAGTCTTGCTACATTTCTCTAAAAAACATTACTACTATTAAACTTATTACCTTACATACACAAAGCATTTCATAACAGTACTGGGGATCATTTTGCATTCACGTTGTCCATAAGCAATTTTGTTCAAGCACAACCAAAACATATTTGCAGCTCAAAATCATGATAGTTTACTTGCCAATAAATAAAAAAAGCAACTCAAATATTATACTGCAAATCCATTTTCCACAATACATATTCATGTAATTACACTGTGTAATCTAATTTCCTTACTTACCATGTTCATTCAAGACTGCTCATCAGGGCCCATTCTCCCATTCTGTGTAGAAATTTCTCCCTGTTAGTTCTCACGCATGATATTCTTCATAAATAGTCAATCTCCAGTATTCTTTTGAGGACCACATCTTAGACATTCCATTCCGTACATTAACATGCAACAGAAATCCAGAAACATCTATTATAATATTTTATTTTGGAAGCTTTCAGAACACTATGCCCTAAAGCTATCTCCAAAACCTATCATTTCTGAACACAAAACCAATGTTTTCTTCAATAAAACCTCAAACACAGTATACCGAACAACTAAGCCATTAAAACCTTCTTCCTCACTTAAGAACCAACACCAAACAGCTAATATCTTGAGAGCCAGAGCAAACACCATTTACGTTTCATATTGCTTTTCACATTAACTCCAATAAACCCAAAAACAATTCGAACCTCCTTCCGGCATTGATTCCAACTGAGTTCCGCAGAAATGCACCCCAACTGGCCAATTAAGCAAAGGAGTTTATAACCTTGGGACCCAGCATATAGGAACCAAATACTCTTAAGGAAATTCAAATGTTAACCTATGCCTCCAAATTCAAAACAATTCACCTTTATTCAGATATGCATCTAACACCATACATTAACTCTTTAACCACATTCATTTCAGCTATCCCCATACTATCTATATGGGCTTTTTATCTTCTCATTCACAAGTTTTTCAAAATAACCAGTCTTGCTATAGCTCTCAAGAAACAACTACAACTGACACTTGTTAATTTCCATGCACAATAATAGTACTTCATATCTTGCCTGGATATTATTCCCGGTTCTGTTCTCCTAAAGCAATGTCATGCATGCACATTCAACAGGTAAAATTATAGTTCTAAATCACAATGGTTTAGCTGCCCATGAAGAACAAACACATTATACTGCAAATCAATTTCCCACTATAAATAATGTAATTCCACTATGTAATGTGATTTTTATTACTTACCACTTTCATTTAAGACTGCTAATTTGGGGCCCATTCCCCATTCTATGAAGAAATTTGACCTGCTTAATCCCTCAACCACAGTTTTAATATACAATCAAATTGCAATTTTAGTTTGAAGACCACATCTCAGACATTCCATTCCATACAATTATATACAACATAAGTTCACAAATATCTACTATACTTTTACATTTTGCAAGTTTCAGGCTAACAGTGTACTAAAACCAAAAGCTACCTCCAACAATTTATTTCCATAAAATAAAAGGTTTGCAAGACACCTTAGCAAAAAAGCCTTCTCCCTTGCCTAAGAACCAACATCAAACAACTATTATTTTGAGAGCCATAGCAAACACCATTTATGTTGTATATCCCTTTTCACATTAACTTCCATAAACCCCAAAACAATTCAAACCCCCTTCTGGCATTGATTCCAACTGAGTTCCGCAGAAATGCACCCCAACTGGCCAATTAAGCAAAGGAGTTTATAACCTTGGGACCCAGCATATAGGAACCAAATACACTTAAGGAAATCTAAAATGTCAACCTCCATCTCAAATTAAAGGCAATTCTGTTTCACTCAATTACACATCTAACCATCATAAGTTTCTTTATACAAATGTATTTCAGCTATCTATGCCACAAATACTCCCATATTCCAAACACATCTACCTATCTTATCATAAACAACTTCAAAGTCCCAAGTATTACTCTAGCTCTCAAAAGAAAAACCAAACAAATATCTCAATTAATACCACCTACTTTACTTGCAACATTAAGGCATTTCATTGCTGACAACACTTACATCAATTCTGCATTTATTCCTCATTCTGATGGTAGTAAAGCAACTTGGTCCTCCAAGCACATCCAGGAGTTCCATTTGTAACTCAAAATCAAGATAGTCCACCTGCGCATCTGAAAGAAAGCAAATAATACTCATATTACAGTGCAAATCTATTTATTGCTAATTAATATCAAACCAACATAGTCATTTCACCTCTATTACATACCACATTCATTCAACATTAGTAATTCAGGGCCCATTATCCCCTTCTGGAAAACATTTCTACTGCATATTTTTCTCAATCGCACACTGCATAAATGATCAATCTCCAATATTTGTTTCAGGACCACATCTTAGTGTATAATGTCTAACATTTACATGCAACAGAAAATAAATTCATTTTGAAAACCTTCAGAGCAATACCATGTACCTACATCCAAAATAAATAATTTATAATTAGAAATGCAATTTTTTTCTTCAATATCATCACACACACCATACCTACCACACAGTTGATCCATAAATTCCTTTTCTCTCAACTAACAACAAATAGCTAATATTTAGAGAGATACAGCAACACTATTTATTTTGCATCTCTCTTTGTATATTAACCGCAACACAAAAAAGAAAAAAAAAAAAAGAAATTGAAATTACTTCCAGAAAGGATTCCAACTGAGTTCCACAGAAATGTATCCCAACTAGCCAATGAAGCAAACCAGTTCATAACCTTCGGACCCAGCAAAAAGTAACCAAATATACTTAAGGAAATTCAAATGTGAACCTACATCCTCAATTCAAGGTGACTCACCTTTAATCAAATGCAATTCTTTAAACCAAATCTATTTCAGCTATCAATACCCAAAATTTTCCCATATTACAAGCACATCTTCCTATCCTAAAGCAAAATGACTTTGAATTGTCATGTCTTGCTGTAACTCTCATAAAAATTTTGCTATAAATAAAACTTGCTATTTTGCATGAAGAATTAAAGTATTTTCTAATACACATAATAGCTTATGCCCCAATTTTATTTTCTAAAAGCAAATTCATATTCAAAGTACATTCAAACCTTTTATCACCCAAAATCAGGACTAACTATTCATCTAAAACTGACAATTATGATCACAATACAAATCACTTTTCCGTTATAATATCAATGTAAGAATACCATCATTTGACTTCTATTAGTTACCATATTCATTCAAGACTGCAATTACAGAATATCATCCCTTTCTAGATAGAAATTAGTTTCAACTACTTTTCTCAATCACAATATGTACAGTCACTCTCAAGCCTTCTGTTGAGGAATACTTTGGGCAGTCCCTCCACTTTCGACTGATTTACATGCAACAGAATTTCAGAAAAATGTGTTATCAGCTTCAACATTTTAAACACTAACAGCAACAAATTTGGGTATCCAAAAGAATTTCAAACATCAAAAGTTAATTACTAATATGAAATTTATTTATTCTACCTTATAAACTTATTTGCAATGCTTCCAACCAATTGTTCAAATAGCTTTCTGATACAATAACAAACTAACAACTCTTATAACTTTAAACTGGATATTTTCAAAAGTAACTTATGCTGATTAAATTCAATAAGAGGTGTGTTTTGAGGTTCATGTAAATACATTCAATACTTTTCAAAAAACCTTTATTTTGCTAATACTCTACATACTTTGGGCACTTTCAAAGTGTAACACTAACATTTGCTATGTTTGAAGTTCTTTCATTCCAGGCTATTTTCAAAATAGCCTGGAATGAAGTACTAAATAAATGAACTGGAACATTTCACATTTCCAAAGGGTAAGAAAAATAACATTGAACAACAGCATTGGATCCAAATACAGTCTATCACCTATGTGTTTTGAGTAGTTTAATTTTCAGGTGATTAAACCTCATACTATAAAATACAAGTTAATATTCAAAGAACACTAAGACACTTTAACAATTCAAGCTTAGTTCTTAACTTACGAAAGTTCAAATATGGGTGCCAATTATATCAAGACAATTGCACTGTCTTTGGATTTCTATTACTTACCATGTTCACCTAGTTCTGCTAAAAGAAGTGAAGGATTTACAGCCACTGTTGACATCGAACAGTAATTATATATCCCACACACATCCGAAAGTTCCATTTATAGCTCAGAAACAGAATGGCATCCCTGCCCATCTGAAACAAGTATTGTTACAGCCCAAGTAAATCTTAATATTAAGCATAGCCATAGCTGAAATAACTAAATGCAATGGTTTTTCAACAAGATATTTTCAAAACCCTCTCATGCTGCTTAAACCCAATTGAAAGTGCACTTTGGGCTCAAAGTAGATAAGTCAGTTGTTTGAGAGAGGTTATATTTTCTGATATTAAACAAAGGAATATGGCATCCTATATGACACACAAATCAATTTTTATAAAAGAACAAGTACCAGATTACAAATTATAAATCAGTCAATTGTTAAGTTATTTAAACTTCTAGTTGTTTGAGATAAGGTTATAAAACATGACTTTTCCTAGGAATTTATTCTTTGATGTAGAGTTCACTTTTGCCAACTTTCAACTTCTTCTTTCCCAATTATTTCTTAAACCTTGAACAAGACTGAACACAAGCTACAAGTGAAGCATTTTTAATTCACAAACGTTTGAGACAAGCAGTATGGGACTAACTACATTACATTACCATTATGTTTATTTTCTCAGTCAAGGAAATCTCAAATCCTTATGAGCAAATCTATAATGTACATATATGAAATTAAATTTTGAAGAACATTTCGCTATTAAAACTATTCAAACATAGTTTATAACTTCGATTGAACTTTAGTTCTATCAATGACATCAACATACACTATTATTTGACTTCTATTACTTACCAAGTCTTTCAGTACTGCTAATCTCCAAATCGTCTTTCTCAGCACAGCCATTCTTCCCGGCTAATTCCATTAATCAATTTTCACAGACAGCTATTCAACAATCTTCGTATGAGGCCCAAACTTTGTGCAGACATTCCGCAATGAGTTCATTCATATGCAACAAAACATCAGGAACGTTTAGTATGTTCCCCAGTATTTTAGACATTCACAACACCACCATTTACCTAAACCCACATTAATTTTAGACTACATCAAATGTCAATTGCTAAGACAAAAAGAATTTTCTACACTTCTTACTCCATTTCCGATGTACAAACACACTACTGCTTTTATTATCAAAAACACAACTAACCTTAATTACAAATTCAATACAAGGAACATATATTCTTAGACAAACAGCAACACATCTTACGCATCCTATTACATTTGACGTTAATTCCAAAAACCACCCTGATCCTTAACCCAAACTGTTCCCAGGACGCGAAAATAATTTCGAAGTTCCTTACATTATTTATTCCTAAGGACTTCCAAGGATATATATTCGCTCTGGCCAGTTAAGCAAACCAATATATCTCCTAGGGATCCAGTAAGCAGGAATAAAAGTTTGTAAGGAAATTCGAATGTGAACATTAGGCGGTTCACTCATAAGTAATACGAATCTCAAAAACGTTTTGTTTAACCCAAACAAATCCAGAAATTTCAATGCATTTAAATGTCCTAACCAAAATCTTTCCTTTAATAATTTCTCTGGAATCCAAGCTGTTGCTGTAGCTCTCACAATACAAACAATTACTATAACCAATACATATTACATTACATGCACAACGATACCATTTCATAACACACCTAAGACAGTTTTACAGCATAGCCGATGTGCTTAAGAAACTTCGGAATCCAAGCACAACCAACTGGTGATTTGTACCTCAGAAATACAACGGGTTTGCTGAATCAACTGTAACAAACGTTAAAACAATGCAAATCAATTTACAATATCAAGGGGAACTTAATAAATCCTATGATCTTATACTACACATTTTTAAAAGTAGCTCATGCTGCTTACACTGAATTATAGATGTCTTTTGTGCTTCATGTAGATATGTGTAATAGTTTTGATATAAACGTTATTTGCAGATATAATACTAAATGATTAGCTATTCCACATAATACACATGTCTTAGTTTTATAAAACAAGGAATACCAAATAATTAATTTACTTTTTTCAAACACAGATTTACAACTTCATTCATTGTTCTGGTTGTTTCAAGAGGTTTTATTTCAATACAATTATTCTTAAGAATTTCTACTCGACTAGTGACGTTACGAGTACTTTTAGAGCATATCATTAACATTTGGAACATCTAAACTTCTCTTTCTAGATTCTTTTGAAAATATGATATACATCCAGCATTAAATGCATCAATAAGACCAATTTGCATTTACAAACTGTAAATAAAAGAAATTCCAATAACGCCATGGCAACTAACTACATTCAAACACATCTGTGTATTAGGGCGATTAATTTTCAGCTAATTCAGCCTGAAACAACAATGGGAGGAAGCGGCATTGAAAAACAGTAGGGTTAATATCAAAAGCTTTTGAGGCAACTGAATAATTTAAAGTAATTTTTTTCCTTTGATCAAACTTCAGGTATATGTGGGAATGATGTCAAAACAATCACACTGTCTTTGGATTTCTATTACTTACCATGTTCAACTAGTTGTGCTATAGAAGTGAAGGATTTACAGCCACTGTAAATGTCCAACAGTAAATTTACACTCCAGGCACATCTGAAAGGTCCATTTATAGCTCAAGAAAGGAATGGCTTTCCTGCCCATCTGAAACAAATATTATAACAACCCAATTCAATTTAAATATTAGGGATAGCCATAGGTGAAAGTTACGCTTTATTTTCAAAACCCTCTCATGCTGCCGAAACGCAAAAAAGGGGCACATTGGGCTCCAAGTAGGTATGTAACATGTACTAAAGAGACGTTATATTTTATGACATTAAACTAAGTAATACAGGTTCACATAAGAAACACACACATTTATATAAAAGAACAATTACAAAATTACAATTTGTAATTTTAAGCCAGTCTTCTGGTTGATTGAAATCAAGTTCTTAAACATGACTCTCCTCAGCAATTTATTCTCAGATGTAGAGTTCAAGAAGTTATGTTTTTAATACTTAAAACTCTAGCATTGACTTTTGCCAACGTTTAAGTGGTTCTTTTCCAATTCTTTATTAAATTTTGAACAAGATTGAACAGAAGCTACAAAAATTGAAGCATGCTTAATTCACAAACTTTTCAGAACAGTGTGGGACTATGTACGTTTCATTACCATTATGTTTATTTTCTCACAAAAGGAAACCTCAAACCCCTGTTAGCAAATGGATAATATACGAAATTGAAATGAAATTTTGAAGTACGTCTAGCCATTGAAATTATTCAGATGAAGTTTTTAACTTTGACAGAAATTTATTCTATCAATGCCATGAACATAGACTGTAATTTGACTTCTATTCCTTACCAAGTCTATCAGTACTGCTAATCTCCAAATTGTATCTCTCAGTATAGCCATTCTTCCTGGCTAATTCCGTTAACCAGTCTTCGCAGACAGCTATTCAACAGTCTTCGTATGAGGCCCAAACTTTGTGCAGACATTCCGCAATGAGTTCATTCACATGCAACAAAACATCAGAAACGTTTAGTATGTTCCCCAGTATTTTAGACATTTGCAACCATTTACCTAAACCAACATTAATTTTAGACTACATCAAATGTCAATTGCTAAGACAAAAACAATTTTCTACACTTCATTCTCCATTTCCGATGTACAAACACGCTACTGCTTTTATTATGAAAAACACAACTAACCTAAATTACAAATTCAATACAAGGAACACATATTCTTAGAGAAACAGCAACACATATTACGCATCCTATTACATTTGACGTTAATTCCAAAAACCACTCTGATCCTTAACCCAAACTGTTCCCAGGACGCGAAAATAATTTCGAAGTTCCTTACATTATTTATTCCTAGGGATTTCCAAGGATATATATTCGCTCTGGCCAGTTAAGCAAACCAATATATCTCCTAGGGATCCAGTATGCAGGAATAAAAGTTCGTAAGGAAATTCGAATGTGAACTTTAGGCGGTTCACTCATAAGTAATACGAATCTCAAAAACGTTTTGTTTAACCCAAACAAATCCAGAAACTTTAATGCATTTAAATGTCCTAACCAAAATCTTTCCTTTAATAATTTCTCTGGAATCCAAGCTGTTGGTGTAGCTCTCACAATACAAACAATTACTATAACCAATATATATTACATTACATTCACAACGATACCATTTCATAACACACCTGAGACAGTTTTACAGCATAGCCGATGTGCTTCAGAAACTTCGGAATCCAAGCACAACCAACTGGTGATTTGTACCTCAGAAATACAACGGGTTTGCTGAATCAACTGTAACAAGCGTTAAAACAATGCAAATCATTTTACAATATCAAGGGGAACTTAATAAATCCTATGATCTTATACTACACATTTTTAAAAGTAGCTCATGCTGCTTACACTGAATTATAGATGTCTTTTGTGCTTCATGTAGATATGTGTAATAGTTTTGATATAAACGTTATTTGCAGATACAATCCCAAATGATTAGCTATTCCACATAATACGCATGTCTTTAGTTTTATAAAACAAGGAATACCAAATAATTAATTTACTTTTTTCAAACACAGAAATACAATGATATCGTAATGAAAAGAAGCTAGAAACAGTGATGTGTATTGAATTTATTTAAAGGTGAGTCGGAATTGTTACACTAACATCACCCAGTCCAAAAAACAGAAACACCAACAACACGGGCCAGTCGAATTAACCTTCTGAGGATGGGAACAACGGTTTCCCGAAACATGTTAAGTGAGTAAACTTAAGTGATGTTAGTGTAACAATTCCGACTCACCTTTAAATAAACAGAATTACAACTTCATTCATTGTTCTGGTTGTTTCAAGAGGTTTTATTACAATACAATGTTTCTTAAGAATTTCTACTCGATTAGTGACGTTATGAGTACTTTTAAAGCGTAGCATTAACATTTGCAACATCTTAACTTCTCTTTCTAGATTCTTTTGAAAATATGATATACATCCAGCATTAAATACATCAATAAGACCAATTTGCATTTACAAACTGTAAATAAAAGAAATTCCAATAACGCCATGGCAACTAACTACAGTCTAGCACATCTGTGTATGAGGGCGATTAACTTTCAGCTAATTCAGCCTCAAACAACAATGGGAGGAAGCGGCATTGAAAAACAGTAGGGTTAATATTCAAAAGCTTTTGAGGCAATTGAATAATTTAAAGTAATTTTTTTCCTTTGATCAAACCTTAGGTATATGGGGCAATGATATCAAAACAATCGCACTGACTTTGGATTTCTATTACTTACCATGTTCACCTAGTTCTGCTAAAGAAACGAAGGATTTACAGCCACTGTAAATGTCCAACAGTAAATTTACACTCCAGGCACATCTGAAAGGTCCATTTATAGCTCAAGAAAGGAATGGCTTTCCTGCTCATCTGAAACAAGTATTATAACAACCCAATTCAATTTAAATATTAAGGATAGCCATAGGTGAAAGTTATGCTTTATTATAAAACCCTCTCATGCTGCCGAAACGCAAATAAAGGGGCACATTGGGCTCCAAGTAGGTATGTAACATGTACTTAAGAGACGTTACATTTTATGACATTAAACTGAGTAATACGGGTTCTCATAAGAAACACAAACTCATTTATATAAAAGAACAATTACGAAATTACAATTTGTAATTTTAAGCCAGTCAATTGGAAATGTATCCACTCTTCTGGTTGATTGAAATAAGGTTCTTAAACATGACTGTCCTTAGCAATTTATTCTCAGATGTAGAGTTCAAAATGTTATGCTTTTAATACTTAAAACTCTAGCATTGACTTTTGCCGACGTTTAAGTGGTTCTTTTCCAATTCTTTATTAAATTTTGAACAAGATTGAACAGAAGCTACAAAAATTGAAGCATGCTTAATTCACAAACTTTTCAGAACAGTGTGGGACTATGTACGTTTCATTACCATTATGTTTATTTTCTCACAAAAGGAAACCTCAAACCCCTGTTAGCAAATGGATAATATACGAAATTGAAATAAAATTTTGAAGTACATCTAGCCATTGAAATTATTCAGATGAAGTTTTTAACTTTGACAGAACCTTATTCTATCAATGCCATGAACATACACTGTAATTTGACTTCTATTCCTTACCAAGTCTATCAGTACTGCTAATCTCCAAATTGTCTCTCTCAGCATAGCCATTCTTCCTGGCTAATTCCGTTAACCAGTCTTCGCAGACAGCTATTCAACACTCTTCGTATGAGGCCCAAACTTTGTGCAGACATTCCGCAATGAGTTCATTCACATGCAACAAAACATCAGGAACGTTTAGTATGTTCCCCAGTACTTTAGACATTCCCAACACCACCATTTACCTAGACCCACATTAATTTTAGACTACATCAAATGTCAATTGCTAAGACAAAAAGAATTTTCTACACTTCTTACTCCATTTCGGATGTACAAACACACTACTGCTTTTATTATCAAAAACACAACTAAACTTGATTACAAATTCAATACAAGGAACACATATTCTTAGAGAAACAGCAACACATCTTACGCATCCTATTACATTTGACGTTAATTCCAAAAACCACCCTGATCCTTAACCCAAACTGTTCCCAGGACGCGAAAATAATTTCGAAGTTCCTTACATTATTTATTCCTAAGGACTTCCAAGGATATATATTCGCTCTGGCCCGTTAAGCAAACCAATATATCTGCTAGGGATCCAGTATGCAGGAATAAACGTTTGTAAGGAAATTCGAATGTGAACTTTATGCGCTTCACTCATAAGTAATACGAATCTCAAAAACGTTTTGTTTAACCCAAACAAATCCAGAAACTTCAATGCATTTAAATGTCCTAACCGAAATCTTTCCTTTAATAATTTCTCCGGAATCTAAGCTGTTCCTGTAGCTCTCACAATACAAACAATTACTATAACCAATACATATTACATTAAATGCACAACGATACCATTTCATAACACACCTGAGACAGTTTTACAGCATAGCCGATGTGCTTAAGAAACTTCGGAATCCAAGCACAACCAACTGGTGATTTGTACCTCAGAAATACAACTGGTTTGCTGAATCAACTGTAACAAGCGTTAAAACAATGCAAATCAATTTACGATATCAAGGGGAACTTAATAAATCCTATGATCTTATACTACACATTTTTAAAAGTAGCTCAAACCTCAAACCCCTGTTAGCAAATGGATAATATATGAAATTGAAATGAAATTTTGAAGTACGTCTAGCCATTGAAATTATTCAGATGAAGTTTTTAACTTTGACAGAACCGTATTCTATCAATGCCATGAACATACACTGTAATTTGACTTCTATTCCTTACCAAGTCTATCAGTACTGCTAATCCCCAAATTGTCTCTCTCAGCATAGCCATTCTTCCTGGCTAATTCTGTTAACCAGTCTTCGCAGACAGCTATTCAACAGTCTTCGTATGAGGCCCAAACTTTGTGCAGACATTCCGCAATGAGTTCATTCACATGCAACAAAACATCAGGAACATTTAGTATGTTTCCCAGTATTTTAGACATTCGCAACACCACCATTTACCTAGACCCACATTAATTTTAGATTACATCAAATGTCAATTGCTAAGACAAAAAGAATTTTCTACAGTTCTTACTCCATTTCCGATGTACAAACACACTACTGCTTTTATTATCAAAAACACAACTAACCTCGATTACAAATTAAATACAAGGAACACATATTCTTAGAGAAACAGCAACACATCTTACGCATCCTATTACATTTGACGTTAATTCCAAAAACCACCCTGATCCTTAACCCAAACTGTTCCCAGGACGCGAAAATAATTTCGAAGTTCCTTACATTATTTATTCCTAAGGACTTCCAAGGATATATATTCGCTCTGGCCAGTTAAGCAAACCAATATATCTCCTAGGGATCCAGTATGCAGGAATAAAAGTTTGTAAGGAAATTCGAATGTGAACTTTAGGCGGTTCACTCATAAGTAATACGAATCTCAAAAACGTTTTGTTTAACCCAAACAAATCCAGAAACTTCAATGCATTTAAATGTCCTAACCGAAATCTTTCCTTTAATAATTTCTCCGGAATTTAAGCTGTTCCTGTAGCTCTCACAATACAAACAATTACTATAACCAATACATATTACATTAAATGCACAACGATACCATTTCATAACACACCTGAGACAGTTTTACAGCATAGCCGATGTGCTTAAGAAACTTCGGAATCCAAGCACAACCAACTGGTGATTTGTACCTCAGAAATACAACTGGTTTGCTGAATCAACTGTAACAAGCGTTAAAACAATGCAAATCAATTTACGATATCAAGGGGAACTTAATAAATCCTATGATCTTATACTACACATTTTTAAAAGTAGCTCAAACCTCAAACCCCTGTTAGCAAATGGATAATATATGAAATTGAAATGAAATTTTGAAGTACGTCTAGCCATTGAAATTATTCAGATGAAGTTTTTAACTTTGACAGAACCGTATTCTATCAATGCCATGAACATACACTGTAATTTGACTTCTATTCCTTACCAAGTCTATCAGTACTGCTAATCTCCAAATTGTCTCTCTCAGCATAGCCATTCTTCCTGGCTAATTCCGTTAACCAGTCTTCGCAGACAGCTATTCAACACTCTTCGTATGAGGCCCAAACTTTGTGCAGACATTCCGCAATGAGTTCATTCACATGCAACAAAACATCAGGAACGTTTAGTATGTTCCCCAGTACTTTAGACATTCCCAACACCACCATTTACCTAGACCCACATTAATTTTAGACTACATCAAATGTCAATTGCTAAGACAAAAAGAATTTTCTACACTTCTTACTCCATTTCGGATGTACAAACACACTACTGCTTTTATTATCAAAAACACAACTAAACTTGATTACAAATTCAATACAAGGAACACATATTCTTAGAGAAACAGCAACACATCTTACGCATCCTATTACATTTGACGTTAATTCCAAAAACCACCCTGATCCTTAACCCAAACTGTTCCCAGGACGCGAAAATAATTTCGAAGTTCCTTACATTATTTATTCCTAAGGACTTCCAAGGATATATATTCGCTCTGGCCCGTTAAGCAAACCAATATATCTGCTAGGGATCCAGTATGCAGGAATAAACGTTTGTAAGGAAATTCGAATGTGAACTTTATGCGCTTCACTCATAAGTAATACGAATCTCAAAAACGTTTTGTTTAACCCAAACAAATCCAGAAACTTCAATGCATTTAAATGTCCTAACCGAAATCTTTCCTTTAATAATTTCTCCGGAATCTAAGCTGTTCCTGTAGCTCTCACAATACAAACAATTACTATAACCAATACATATTACATTAAATGCACAACGATACCATTTCATAACACACCTGAGACAGTTTTACAGCATAGCCGATGTGCTTAAGAAACTTCGGAATCCAAGCACAACCAACTGGTGATTTGTACCTCAGAAATACAACTGGTTTGCTGAATCAACTGTAACAAGCGTTAAAACAATGCAAATCAATTTACGATATCAAGGGGAACTTAATAAATCCTATGATCTTATACTACACATTTTTAAAAGTAGCTCAAACCTCAAACCCCTGTTAGCAAATGGATAATATATGAAATTGAAATGAAATTTTGAAGTACGTCTAGCCATTGAAATTATTCAGATGAAGTTTTTAACTTTGACAGAACCGTATTCTATCAATGCCATGAACATACACTGTAATTTGACTTCTATTCCTTACCAAGTCTATCAGTACTGCTAATCTCCAAATTGTCTCTCTCAGCATAGCCATTCTTCCTGGCTAATTCTGTTAACCAGTCTTCGCAGACAGCTATTCAACAGTCTTCGTATGAGGCCCAAACTTTGTGCAGACATTCCGCAATGAGTTCATTCACATGCAACAAAACATCAGGAACATTTAGTATGTTTCCCAGTATTTTAGACATTCGCAACACCACCATTTACCTAGACCCACATTAATTTTAGATTACATCAAATGTCAATTGCTAAGACAAAAAGAATTTTCTACAGTTCTTACTCCATTTCCGATGTACAAACACACTACTGCTTTTATTATCAAAAACACAACTAACCTCGATTACAAATTAAATACAAGGAACACATATTCTTAGAGAAACAGCAACACATCTTACGCATCCTATTACATTTGACGTTAATTCCAAAAACCACCCTGATCCTTAACCCAAACTGTTCCCAGGACGCGAAAATAATTTCGAAGTTCCTTACATTATTTATTCCTAAGGACTTCCAAGGATATATATTCGCTCTGGCCAGTTAAGCAAACCAATATATCTCCTAGGGATCCAGTATGCAGGAATAAAAGTTTGTAAGGAAATTCGAATGTGAACTTTAGGCGGTTCACTCATAAGTAATACGAATCTCAAAAACGTTTTGTTTAACCCAAACAAATCCAGAAACTTCAATGCATTTAAATGTCCTAACCGAAATCTTTCCTTTAATAATTTCTCCGGAATTTAAGCTGTTCCTGTAGCTCTCACAATACAAACAATTACTATAACCAATACATATTACATTAAATGCACAACGATACCATTTCATAACACACCTGAGACAGTTTTACAGCATAGCCGATGTGCTTAAGAAACTTCGGAATCCAAGCACAACCAACTGGTGATTTGTACCTCAGAAATACAACGGGTTTGCTGAATCAACTGTAACAAGCGTTAAAGTAATGCAAATCAATTTACAGTATCAAGCGGAACTTAATAAATTCTATGATCTTATACTACACATTTTTAAAAGTAGCTCATGCTGCTTACACTGAATTATAGATGTCTTTTGTGCTTCATGTAGATATGTGTAATAGTTTTGATATAAACGTTATTTGCAGATATAATACTAAATGATTAGCTATTCCACATAATACACATGTCTTTAGTTTTATAAAACAAGGAATACCAAATAATTAATTTACTTTTTTCAAACACAGATTTACAACTTCATTCATTGTTCTGGTTGCTTCAAGAGGTTTTATTTCAATACAATTATTCTTAAGAATTTCTACTCGATTAGTGACGTTACGAGTACTTTTAGAGCATAGCATTAACATTTGCAACATCTAAACTTCTCTTTCTAGATTCTTTTGAAAATATGATATACATCAATAAGACCATTTTGCATTTACAAACTGTAAATAAAAGAAATTCCAATAACGCCATGGCAACTAACTACAGTCAAACACATCTGTGTATTAGGGCGATTAATTTTCAGCTAATTCAGCCTCAAACAACAATGGGAGGAAGCGGCATTGAAAAACAGTAGGGTTAATATCAAAAGCTTTTGAGGCAATTGAATAATTTAAAGTAATTCTTTTCCTTTGATCAAACGTCAGGTATATGTGGCAATGATATCAAAACAATCACACTGTCTTTGGATTTCTATTACTTACCATGTTCAACTTGTTGTGCTAAAGAAGTGAAGGATTTACAGCCACTGTAAATGTCCAACAGTAAATTTACACTCCAGGCACATCTGAAAGGTCCATTTATAGCTCAAGAAAGGAATGGCTTTCCTGCCCATCTGAAACAAATATTGTAACAACCCAATTCAATTTAAATATTAAGGATAGCCATAGGTGAAGGTTATGCTTTATTTTCGAAACCCTCTCATGCTGCCGAAACGCAAAAAAGGGGCACATTGGGCTCCAATTAGGTATGTAACATGTACTAAAGAGACGTAATATTTTATGACATTAAACTAAGTAATACAGGTTCTCATAAGAAACACACACTCATTTATATAAAAGAACAATTACGAAATTACAATTTGTAATTTTAAGCCAGTCTTCTGGTTGATTGAAATCAGGTTCTTAAACATGACTCTCCTCAGCAATTTATTCTCAGATGTAGAGTTCAAGATGTTATGTTTTTAATACTTAAAACTCTAGCATTGACTTTTGCCAACGTTTAAGTGGTTCTTTTCCAATTCTTTATTAAATTTTGAACAAGATTGAACAGAAGCTACAAAAATTGAAGCATGCTTAATTCACAAACTTTTCAGAACAGTGTGGGACTATGTACGTTTCATTACCATTATGTTTATTTTCTCACAAAAGGAAACCTCAAACCCCTGTTAGCAAATGGATAATATACGAAATTGAAATGAAATTTTGAAGTACGTCTAGCCATTGAAATTATTCAGATGAAGCTTTTAACTTTGACAGAACCTTATTCTATCAATGCCATGAACATACACTGTAATTTGACTTCTATTCCTTACCAAGTCTATCAGTACTGCTAATCTCCAAATTGTCTCTCTCAGCATAGCCATTCTTCCTGGCTAATTCCGTTAACCAGTCTTCGCAGACAGCTATTCAACAGTCTTCGTATGAGGCCCAAACTTTGTGCAGACATTCCGCAATGAGTTCATTCACATGCAACAAAATATCAGGAACGTTTAGTATGTTCCCCAGTATTTTAGACATTCGCAACACCACCATTTACCTAGACCCACATTAATTTTAGACTACATCAAATGTCAATTGCTAAGACAAAAAGAATTTTCTACACTTCTTACTCCATTTCCGATGTACAAACACACTACTGCTTTTATTATAAAAACACAACTAACCTTGATTACAAATTCAATACAAGGAACAAATATTCCTAGAGAAACAGCAACACATCTTACGCATCCTATTACATTTGACGTTAATTCCAAAAACCACCCTGATCCTTAACCCAAACTGTTCCCAGGACGCGAAAATAATTTCGAAGCTCCTTACATTATTTATTCCTAAGGACTTCCAAGGATATATGTTCGCTCTGGCCAGTTAAGCAAACCAATATATCTCCTAGGGATCCAGTATGCAGGAATAAAAGTTTGTAAGGAAATTCGAATGTGAAATTTAGGCGGTTCACTCACAAGTAATACAAATCTCAAAAACGTTTTGTTTAACCCAAACAAATCCAGAAACTTCAATGCATTTAAATGTCCTAACCGAAATCTTTCCTTTAGTAATTTCTCCGGAATTTAAGCTGTTCCTGTAGCTCTCACAATACAAACAATTACTATAAACAATACATATTACATTAAATGCACAATGATACCATTTCATAACACACCTGAGACAGTTTTACAGCATAGCCGATGTGCTTAAGAAACTTCGGAATCCAAGCACAACCAACTGGTGATTTGAACCTCAGAAATACAACGGGTTTGCTGAATCAACTGTAACAAGCATTAAAACAATGCAAATCAATTTACAATATCAAGGGGAACTTAATAAATCCTATGATCTTATACTACACATTTTTAAAAGTAGCTCATGCTGCTTACACTGAATTATAGATGTCTTTTGTGCTTCAAGTAGATATGTGTAATAGTTTTGATATAAACGTTATTTGCAGATATAATACTAAATGATTAGCTATTCCACATAATACACATGTCTTTAGTTTTATAAAACAAGGAATACCAAATAATTAATTTAATTTTTTCAAACACAGATTTACAACTTCATTCATTGTTCTGGTTGTTTCAAAAGGTTTTATTTCAACACAATTATTCTTAAGAATTTCTACTCGATTAGTGATGTTACGAGAACTTTTAGAGCATAGCATTAACATTTGCAACATCTAAACTTCTCTTTCTAGATTCTTTTGAAAATATGATATACATCCAGCATTAAATACATCAATAAGACCATTTTGCATTTAAAAACTGTAAATAAAAGAAATTCCAATAATGCAATGGCAACTAACTACAGTCAAACACATCTGTGTATTAGGGCGATTAATTTTCAGCTAATTCAGCCTCAAACAACAATGGGAGGAAGCGGCGTTGAAAAAAAGAAGGGTTAATATTAAAAGCTTTTGAGGCAATTGAATAAATTTAAAGTAATTTTTTTCCTTTGATCAAACTTCAGGTATATGTGGCAATGATATCAAAACAATCACACTGTCTTTGGATTTCTATTACTTACCATGTTCAACTAGTTGTGCTATAGAAGTGAAGGATTTACAGCCACTGTAAATGTTCAACAGTAAATTTACACTCCAGGCACATCTGAAAGGTCCATTTATAGCTCAAGAAAGGAATGGCTTTCCTGCCCATCTGAAACAAATATTGTAAGAACCCAATTCAATTTAGATATTAAGGATAGCCATAGGTGAAAGTTATACTTTATTTTCAAAACCCTCTCATGCTGCTGAAACGCAAAAAAGGGGCACATTGGGCTCCAAGTAGGTATGTAACATGTACTAAAGAGACGTTATATTTTATGACATTAAACTAAGTAATACAGGTTCTCATAAGAAACACACACTCATTTATATAAAAGAACAATTACGAAATTACAATTTGTAATTTTAAGCCAGTCTTCTGGTTGATTGAAATCAGGTTCTTAAACATGACTCTCCTCAGCAATTTATTCTCAGATGTAGAGTTCAAGATGTTATGTTTTTAATACTTAAAACTCTAGCATTGACTTTTGCCAACGTTTAAGTGGTTCTTTTCCAATTCTTTATTAAATTTTGAACAAGATTGAACAGAAGCTACAAAAATTGAAGCATGCTTAATTCACAAACTTTTCAGAACAGTGTGGGACTATGTACGTTTCATTACCATTATGTTTATTTTCTCACAAAAGGAAACCTCAAACCCCTGTTAGCAAATGGATAATATACGAAATTGAAATGAAATTTTGAAGTACGTCTAGCCATTGAAATTATTCAGATGAAGTTTTTAACTTTGACAGAACCTTATTCTATCAATGCCATGAACATACACTGTAATTTGACTTCTATTCCTTACCAAGTCTATCAGTACTGCTAATCTCCAAATTGTCTCTCTCAGCATAGCCATTCTTCCTGGCTAATTCCGTTAACCAGTCTTCGCAGACAGCTATTCAACAGTCTTCGTATGAGGCCCAAACTTTGTGCAGACATTCCGCAATGAGTTCATTCACATGCAACAAAACATCAGGAACGTTTAGTATGTTCCCCAGTACTTTAGACATTCGCAACACCACCATTTACCTAGACCCACATTAATTTTAGACTACATCAAATGTCAATTGCTAAGACAAAAAGAATTTTCTACACTTCTTACTCCATTTCCGATGTACAAACACACTACTGCTTTTATTATAAAAACACAACTAACCTTGATTACAAATTCAATACAAGGAACAAATATTCCTAGAGAAACAGCAACACATCTTACGCATCCTATTACATTTGACGTTAATTCCAAAAACCACCCTGATCCTTAACCCAAACTGTTCCCAGGACGCGAAAATAATTTCGAAGCTCCTTACATTATTTATTCCTAAGGACTTCCAAGGATATATATTCGCTCTGGCCAGTTAAGCAAACCAATATATCTCCTAGGGATCCAGTATGCAGGAATAAAAGTTTGTAAGGAAATTCGAATGTGAAATTTAGGCGGTTCACTCACAAGTAATACGAATCTCAAAAACGTTTTGTTTAACCCAAACAAATCCAGAAACTTCAATGCATTTAAATGTCCTAACCGAAATCTTTCCTTTAGTAATTTCTCCGGAATTTAAGCTGTTCCTGTAGCTCTCACAATACAAACAATTACTATAAACAATACATATTACATTAAATGCACAATGATACCATTTCATAACACACCTGAGACAGTTTTACAGCATAGCCGATGTGCTTAAGAAACTTCGGAATCCAAGCACAACCAACTGGTGATTTGAACCTCAGAAATACAACGGGTTTGCTGAATCAACTGTAACAAGCATTAAAACAATGCAAATCAATTTACAATATCAAGGGGAACTTAATAAATCCTATGATCTTATACTACACATTTTTAAAAGTAGCTCATGCTGCTTACACTGAATTATAGATGTCTTTTGTGCTTCAAGTAGATATGTGTAATAGTTTTGATATAAACGTTATTTGCAGATATAATACTAAATGATTAGCTATTCCACATAATACACATGTCTTTAGTTTTATAAAACAAGGAATACCAAATAATTAATTTAATTTTTTCAAACACAGATTTACAACTTCATTCATTGTTCTGGTTGTTTCAAAAGGTTTTATTTCAACACAATTATTCTTAAGAATTTCTACTCGATTAGTGATGTTACGAGAACTTTTAGAGCATAGCATTAACATTTGCAACATCTAAACTTCTCTTTCTAGATTCTTTTGAAAATATGATATACATCCAGCATTAAATACATCAATAAGACCATTTTGCATTTAAAAACTGTAAATAAAAGAAATTCCAATAATGCAATGGCAACTAACTACAGTCAAACACATCTGTGTATTAGGGCGATTAATTTTCAGCTAATTCAGCCTCAAACAACAATGGGAGGAAGCGGCGTTGAAAAAAAGAAGGGTTAATATTAAAAGCTTTTGAGGCAATTGAATAAATTTAAAGTAATTTTTTTCCTTTGATCAAACTTCAGGTATATGTGGCAATGATATCAAAACAATCACACTGTCTTTGGATTTCTATTACTTACCATGTTCAACTAGTTGTGCTATAGAAGTGAAGGATTTACAGCCACTGTAAATGTTCAACAGTAAATTTACACTCCAGGCACATCTGAAAGGTCCATTTATAGCTCAAGAAAGGAATGGCTTTCCTGCCCATCTGAAACAAATATTGTAAGAACCCAATTCAATTTAGATATTAAGGATAGCCATAGGTGAAAGTTATACTTTATTTTCAAAACCCTCTCATGCTGCCGAAACGCAAAAAAGGGGCACATTGGGCTCCAAGTAGGTATGTAACATGTACTAAAGAGACGTTATATTTTATGACATTAAACTAAGTAATACAGGTTCTCATAAGAAACACACACTCATTTATATAAAAGAACAATTACGAAATTACAATTTGTAATTTTAAGCCAGTCTTCTGGTTGATTGAAATCAGGTTCTTAAACATGACTCTCCTCAGCAATTTATTCTCAGATGTAGAGTTCAAGATGTTATGTTTTTAATACTTAAAACTCTAGCATTGACTTTTGCCAACGTTTAAGTGGTTCTTTTCCAATTCTTTATTAAATTTTGAACAAGATTGAACAGAAGCTACAAAAATTGAAGCATGCTTAATTCACAAACTTTTCAGAACAGTGTGGGACTATGTACGTTTCATTACCATTATGTTTATTTTCTCACAAAAGGAAACCTCAAACCCCTGTTAGCAAATGGATAATATACGAAATTGAAATAAAATTTTGAAGTACGTCTAGCCATTGAAATTATTCAGATGAAGTTTTTAACTTTGACAGAACCTTATTCTATCAATGCCATGAACATACACTGTAATTTGACTTCTATTCCTTACCAAGTCTATCAGTACTGCTAATCTCCAAATTGTCTCTCTCAGCATAGCCATTCTTCCTGGCTAATTCCGTTAACCAGTCTTCGCAGACAGCTATTCAACAGTCTTCGTATGAGGCCCAAACTTTGTGCAGACATTCCGCAATGAGTTCATTCACATGCAACAAAACATCAGGAACATTTAGTATGTTCCCCAGTACTTTAGACATTCGCAACACCACCATTTACCTAGACCCACATTAATTTTAGACTACATCAAATGTCAATTGCTAAGACAAAAAGAATTTTCTACACTTCTTACTCCATTTCCGATGTACAAACACACTACTGCTTTTATTATCAAAAACACAACTAACCTTGATAACAAATTCAATACAAGGAACACATATTCTTAGAGAAACAGCAACACATCTTACGCATCCTATTACATTTGACGTTAATTCCAAAAACCACCCTGATCCTTAACCCAAACAGTTCCCAGGACGCGAAAATAATTTCGAAGTTCCTTACATTATTTATTCCTAAGGACTTCCAAGGATATATATTCGCTCTGGCCAGTTAAGCAAACCAATATATCTCCTAGGGATCCAGTATGCAGGAATAAGATTTTGTAAGGAAATTCGAATGTGAACTTTAGGCGGTTCACTCATAAGTAATACGAATCTCAAAAACGTTTTGTTTAACCCAAACAAATCCAGAAACTTCAATGCATTTAAATGTCCTAACCGAAATCTTTCCTTTAATAATTTCTCTGGAATCTAAGCTGTTCCTGTAGCTCTCACAATACAAACAATTACTATAACCAATACATATTACATTAAATGCACAACGATACCATTTCATAACACACCTGAGACAGTTTTACAGCATAGCCGATGTGCTTAAGAAACTTCGGAATCCAAGCACAACCAACTGGTGATTTGTACCTCAGAAATACAACGGGTTTGCTGAATCAACTGTAACAAGCGTTAAAGTAATGCAAATCAATTTACAGTATCAAGGGGAACTTAATAAATCCTATGATCTTATACTACACATTTTTAAAAGTAGCTCCTGCTGCTTACACTGAATTATAGATGTCTTTTGTGCTTCATGTAGATATGTGTAATAGTTTTGATATAAACGTTATTTGCAGATATAATACTAAATGATTAGCTATTCCACATAATACACATGTCTTTAGTTTTATAAAACAAGGAATACCAAATAATTCATTTACTTTTTTCAAACACAGATTTACAACTTCATTCATTGTTCTGGTTGTTTCAAGAGGTTTTATTTCAATACAATTATTCTTAAGAATTTCTACTCGATTAGTGACGTTACAAGTACTTTTAGAGCATAGCATTAACATTTGCAACATCTAAACTTCTCTTTCTAGATTCTTTTGAAAATATGATATACATCCAGCATTAAATACATCAATAAGACCATTTTGCATTTACAAACTGTAAATAAAAGAAATTCCAATAACGCCATGGCAACTAACTACAGTCAAACACATCTGTGTATTAGGGCGATTAATTTTCAGCTAATTCAGCCTCAAACAACAATGGGAGGAAGTGGCATTGAAAAACAGTAGGGTTAATATCAAAAGCTTTCGAGGCAATTGAATAAATTTAAAGTAATTTTTTTCCTTTGATCAAACTTCAGGAATATGTGGCAATGATATCAAAACAATCACACTGTCTTTGGATTTCTATTACTTACCATGTTCAACTAGTTGTGCTATAGAAGTGAAGGATTTACAGCCACTGTGAATGTGCAACAGTAAATTTACACTCCAGGCACATCTGAAAGGTCCATTTATAGCTCAAGAAAGGAATGGCTTTCCTGCCCATCTGAAACAAATATTGTAACAACCCAATTCAATTTAGATATTAAGGATAGCCATAGGTGAAAGCTATGCTTTATTTTCAAAACCCTCTCATGCTGCCGAAACGCAAAAAAGGCGCACATTGGGCTCCAAGTAGGTATGTAACATGTACTAAAGAGACGTTATATTTTATGACATTAAACTATGTAATACAGATTCTCATAAGAAACACACACTCATTTATATAAAAGAACAATTACGAAATTACAATTTGTAATTTTAAGCCAGTCTTCTGGTTGATTGAAATCAGGTTCTTAAACATGACTCTCCTCAGCAATTTATTCTCAGATGTAGAGTTCAAGATGTTATGTTTTTAATACTTAAGACTTTAGCATTGACTTTTGCCAACGTTTAAGTGGTTCTTTTCCAATTCTTTATTAAATTTTGAACAAGATTGAACAGAAGGTACAAAAATTGAAGCATGCTTAATTCACAAACTTTTCAGAACAGTGTGGGACTATGTACGTTTCATTACCATTATGTTTATTTTCTCACAAAAGGAAACCTCAAACCCCTGTTAGCAAATGGATAATATGTATGTATGTATGTATGTATGTATGTATGTATGTATGTATGTATGTATGTATGTATGTATGTATGTATGTATGTATGTATGTATGTATGTATGTATGTATGTATGTATTTATTTATTCTGCAATTGGGTACTTCCCGGTGGCAGAATTAAACCGTACAAAATTTACATCACCATGACTAGCTTACAATAATAATAATAATAATAAACAAGACTAACAATACAAAATGATTAATTTTGAATATTAACAAAGCTTTTAAAATCCCTAATTACTGAACCATTTATAATTTACTTAACTATTCACAATTACTTAACTATTCACCATTTACTTCACTATTCACAATTTACTTAACTATTCAAAATTTACTTAACTATTCTCAATTTACTTAACTATTCTCAATTTACTTAACTATCTTCAAAGTACTTAACAATTTACAAAGTACGTAACTATTTTCGAGGTACTTAACTATTTACAATTGGTCCTTATATTTAGTTACCAGTATTTTCAAACTGGTACTGTCAACTTTAATAGTATAGTTTGTGAAATGAGTACACTAGTTAATTAACCAACATTTATTCTGCTAATATTATTTCTGAACTGCTTTTAGGTCAGAGGACAGCCCTGAAAGGCTGCTACAGGCAATTCATTCCATTCCTCAATGGTTCTATTAACAAAAGAAAATTTTCCCACGTCGGTTCTGCACTTTCTACCCCTAATTTTAAACAGATGATCGTTTCGACCGTAGTGTGCTGGATTCTCTAACCTTTCTCTAACATCCGCCCAAGCATTTGAACCAGTATAAGCTTTAAATAACGCAACTAATCTATGTTTTTTACGCCTAACTTTTAGCGGTTCCCATTCATTCTCTTCACCTTTTGTAAACCCAAAATCTTTACCTCTCCTTATGAATTTTATAGCCCTTCTCTGCACTTTTTCTAAGGAATCAATCTGATTGACTCTGTATGGGTCCCAGCATGCTACTCCATATTCCATAACCGGCCGCACTAAAGATTTGTAGGCTAGTTCCCTGGTCTTTGCGCTCCCCTTTTTCAGTATTCTCATTACGAAATGCAATGCTTTCCACGCTTTCCTAGATGTACTATTTATCTGTTCCCCCCATCCAGCATTACTTGACAAGCACACTACCAAATATTTGCAGCTGTCCACCTGTGGAATTGGTTCCCCGCCCATTTGATAGTTATGTATAATCTTCCCCTTAGTTCTGCTAAAAACAATGGACTTACTTTTCCCAGCATTAATTGTCATTTTGTTTGCTTCGGCCCACCACCTGATTTCATTTAGGTCGTCCTGAAGAGCTGTCTCATGCATGGAATTCCTAATCTTATTGTAAATAATACAATCGTCTGCGAACAGTCTTATCTGGCATTTAATGTTTATATGGATATCATTAACAAAGATAAGAAACAGTAACGGGCCCAGTACCGAGCCTTGGGGCACGTCCGAACTTACGGTCCCCCCTTCTGACAGTTCTCTACCTACTCTTACTCTTTGCGTCCTCCCTCTCAAAAATTGTTCTACCCACAATACAACGCAATTATCAAGTCCCGCATTTGCTAGTTTCCGGATGAGTAAACTATGTGGCACTACGTCAAAAGCTTTAGAAAAATCTATCACCACTGCATCAGTCCTTCCCCCTGCATCCACCTCATCTGCCAAATCTTGAATTAATGAAGTTGTTTGACTTTCACATGAATACCCGGATCTAAACCCATGTTGCGCTTTGTTGAACCACTGTTTGTTTTCTAAATCCTCCCGTATGTATTCTGCAATTAGATGCTCCATTACTTTACACACTACCGACGTTAGGCTAACAGGCCAATAATTATTTATTTCTGTTTTATTACCCCCTTTGTATATTGGAACTACAATAGCGGATTTCCAGTCTTCCGGTAGTGCACGGTTGTTAATTGACATGTTAAACAAGAGCATTAGGTAGGGAATCATGGCTTCTCCCCCTATTTTTAATATTTCAGTAGGTACGTTGTCCGGCCCTCTTGATTTTCCATTCTGTAGCATCTTGATCCTTTTACGTAATTTTGGCGCTATTATTTGAAAAAGCGATTCTCCACCACTCCTATTTTCCCGTTCAGGACTATCATCCATTTGATGAAAGAGCGATACAAAATGTGCATTTAATATGTTCGCCTTTTCCTTATCATTTATTAGGGCAGTCCCGTTAACTTTGAAATCTGGTATGCCTTCTTTATTACCCCTGCGTCTCCTCACATAATTGTAAAATGCTTTCCATCCATCACTTTCCTTATTTAAAATTTGTTACAAGAACCGCTCCTGCGCTTGCAACTTTTCGTTTTGTAACTTCTTGGTTAATTCTTTAAATTTAATAAAATGCCATTCTGATTTCCTCCTTTTATGATACGCGCGCCTTGTTTTCCTTTTAAGTGACCTAATACGTTTTGTATAAAATTCTGGATCAGCATTATTTTTCATAACTTTAAAAGGTACATGTTTCATAATTGCTTCCGAAGTAAGTGTTTTGAAACTAGCCCAGGCTTCATTCACACTAGTGGCAGATTTTACGAAAGACCAATATTGCTCGCGTAGAAAATTCTGAATAGCAGCCCCGTCCGCTTTCTGGAAATTCCAGCTAATTGATGTTTGTTCTAATTCAAACGGGTTTAATCGTCCCCCCAGTTTACTTCTAATTGCACACAATGGTGGTCACTGATACCTGGCAAGACCTCACATTCAGCAAACAAAGACTGAGGCCTGCATAAAAATACATCTAGTAAGGCTGATTGCCGAGTACTTGTGTTAACGACTTGCAACAAACCCTGTTCCCAAACCAGAAAATTAACAAGATTTTGGTCTTCGCCTCCTATTAACTGACCTTTCCAGTTTACATTTGGCAGATTTACATCCCCTGCTACAATAACGTTTCCCTTTACGGAAGAGATTTTTTCTATTAATTTATGCAACGTTTTGCGATTAGTTTCGCTAGGTGGTCTGTAGCAAGCTATTATTGTTATATTATTACCTTCGTTTTTTTGATCAATAATTTCAATTGCCATAATCTCTCCATCTTCTTCTACCCATAGCGCTTTGCTTTGTAACTCTGACTTAGTGCAAATAAAAATTCCCCCTCCCCTTCCGTCCCTGTCCCTCCTAAACACCCTGTAATCTGAGCTGAAAACTTCCGCATCATTTATATCAACATTTAGCCATGACTCCGTACCTATAATTACATTTGGATTACATATCTCCATTAAATTCCAAAACTCTACAACTTTATTCATAATACTACGGCAATTTACCTGTAACAGCCTTAAAAAGCCAGCCCCTACCTGTGAATCTTCGTTTCTCCGAGGTTGTTGTCACTGTTGCTTCTGCCGCTTGCTGCCATCGCTCCACGCCGTCACCCTCCCGAACAAAGCTGCCAACTTCGAAGATCCACTTCGGTTTAAGTGCACACCGTCCCGTCCGTAGTCCCAGTCTTCAATCCACGAATTTGGGTCCAGAAACTTCGCGCCCAGTCGCTCCGCTACCCATGCATACGAGTCGTTTACCTGCATTATCTTCCTCCAGTTGACATCGCGTCGTCTCAAAACTCCACTAACGACGATCTTCGCTGAGGGAAATAGCTGCCTTGTCTGTTTAACTAAGTCATACATGTCTCCCATCACGTAGTTTTCACTTCTCCGCAGGTCATTGCTCCCAACGTGCAATACAATCGTCTTATAGCTGTCTTCCATCTCCTCTTGCTTTTTCTCGATTTCCCCCAGCAGTCCTTCAGTCCTTATGCCAGGATAGCAAGCTACCTCTGCATTCGGGTTCCCCGCATTTCTCACAATAGAGTCTCCGACTATCAAACATGGTTTTCCCTTTTCTTGCCTGAGCTCCCTGAGTTGGCTATTCTCTTCTTCTAACTTCCGAATTTTCTCTTCCGCGCGTTGGAGCTTCTCGCGTAACACCCGTGCTTCTTCTTGCAGCTTCTCCAGTTTCTTCTGATTTGCGATGACCGTTTCAGTTCCCCTGCAGTCCTTACATTCCCAGTTTTCTTCGATGTTCTGGTCCCTCTTAATTTTTTGGCAGCCAAAATGGTACCACTTCGCGCAGCTGCTGCATTGTAGTCCTGTCCTTAAAGCTTTGTTGCAGCTCCCACATCCTTCATCAGTCACAGGTCCTGGGTTTAATTCAACACCTCCTATCACGAGCAAAGTTACTAAAACAAACGCCATAAAATAACACTTGGACGTTACGTTCGTCCTACCTAATACCTGACTACCTGCTATCCACGATCCCCTACCCGTCCGCATTCCGATCCTTGCTCGGTAAACCATCAACTCCACACCCATGGCCGCTACTTGTTTATACCTGCGTGTACTTGGAACGTCCTGACACGACCTCTCCCCTCAAGGTCTCGAACACGAATAATGAATATCGAATAATATACGAAATTGAAATGAAATTTTGAAGTACGTCTAGCCATTGAAATTATTCAGATGAAGTTTTTAACTTTAACAGAACCTTATTCTATCAATGCCATGAACATACACTGTATTTGACTTCTATTCCTTACCAAGTCTATCAGTACTGCTAATCTCCAAATTGTCTCTCTCAGCATAGCCATTCTTCCTGGCTAATTCCGTTAACCAGTCTTCGCAGACAGCTATTCAACAGTCTTCGTATGAGGCCCAAACTTTGTGCAGACATTCCGCAATGAGTTCATTCACATGCAACAAAATATCAGGAACGTTTAGTATGTTCCCCAGTATTTTAGACATTCGCAACACCACCATTTACCTAGACCCACATTAATTTTAGACTACATCAAATGTCAATTGCTAAGACAAAAAGAATTTTCTACACTTCTTACTCCATTTCCGATGTACAAACACACTACTGCTTTTATTATAAAAAACACAACTAACCTTGATTACAAATTCAATACAAGGAACACATATTCCTAGAGAAACAGCAACACATCTTACGCATCCTATTACATTTGACGTTAATTCCAAAAACCACCCTGATCCTTAACCCAAACTGTTCCCAGGACGCGAAAATAATTTCGAAGTTCCTTACATTATTTATTCCTAAGGACTTCCAAGGATATATATTCGCTCTGGCCAGTTAAGCAAACCAATATATCTCCCAGGGATCCAGTATGCAGGAATAAAAGTTTGTAAGGAAATTCGAATGTGAACCTTAGGCGGTTCACTCATAAGTAATACGAATCTCAAAAACGTTTTGTTTAACCTAAACAAATCCAGAAACTTCAATGCATTTAAATGTCCTAACCGAAATCCTTCCTTTAATAATTTCTCCGGAATCTAAGCTGTTCCTGTAGCTCTCACAATACAAACAATTACTATAACCAATACATATTACATTAAATGCACAACGATACCATTTCATAACACACCTGAGACAGTTTTACAGCATAGCCGATGTGCTTACGAAACTTCGGAATCCAAGCACAACCAACTGGTGATTTGTACCTCAGAAATACAACGGGTTTGCTGAATCAACTGTAACAAGCGTTAAAACAATGCAAATCAATTTACAACATCAAGGGGAACTTAATAAATCCTATGATCTTATACTACACATTTTTAAAAGTAGGTCATGCTGCTTACACTGAATTATAGATGTCTTTTGTGCTTCATGTAGATATGTGTAATAGTTTTGATATAAACGTTATTTGCAGATATAATACTAAATGATTAGCTATTCCACATAATACACATGTCTTAGTTTTATAAAACAAGGAATACCAAACAATTAATTTACTTTTTTCAAACACAGATTTACAACTTCATTCATTGTTCTGGTTGTTTCAAGAGGTTTTATTTCAATACAATTATTCTTAAGAATTTCTACTCGATTAGTGACGTTACGAGTACTTTTAGAGCATAGCATTAACATTTGCAACATCTAAACTTCTCTTTCTAGATTCTTTTGAAAATATGATATACATCCAGCATTAAATACATCAATAAGACCATTTTGCATTTACAAACTGTAAATAAAAGAAATTCCAATAACGCCATGGCAACTAACTACAGTCAAACACATCTGTGTATTAGGGCGATTAATTTTCAGCTAATTCAGCCTCAAACAACAATGGGAGGAAGCGGCATTGAAAAACAGTAGGGTTAATATCAAAAGCTTTTGAGGCAATTGAATAATTTAAACTAATTTTTTTCCTTTGATCAAACTTCAGGTATATGTGGCAATGATATCAAAACAATCACACTGCCTTTGGATTTCTATTACTTACCATGTTCAACTAGTTGTGCTATAGAAGTGAAGGATTTACAGCCACTGTAAATGTCCAACAGTAAATTTACACTCCAGGCACATGAAAGGTCCATTTATAGCTCAAGAAAGGAATGGCTTTCCTGCCCATCTGAAACAAATATTGTAACAACCCAATTCAATTTAAATATTAAGGATAGCCATAGGTGAAAGTTATGCTTTATTTTCAAAACCCTCTCATGCTGCCAAAACGCAAAAAAGGGGCACATTGGGCTCCAAGTAGGTACGTAACATGTACTAAAGAGACGTTATATTTTATGACATTAAACTAAGTAATACAGGTTCTCATAAGAAACACACACTCATTTATACAAAAAGAACAATTACGAAATTACAATTTGTAATTTTAAGCCAGTCTTCTGGTTGATTGAAATCAGGTTCTTAAACATGACTCTCCTCAGCAATTTATTCTCAGATGTAGAGTTCAAGATGTTATGTTTTTAATACTTAAAACTCTAGCATTGACCTTTGCCGAAGTTTAAGTGGTTCTTTTCCAATTCTTTATTAAATTTTGAACAAGATTGAACAGAAGCTACAAAAATTGAAGCATGCTTAATTCACAAACTTTTCAGAACAGTGTGGGACTATGACGTTTCATTACCATTATGTTTATTTTCTCACAAAAGGAAACCTCAAACCCCTGTTAGCAAATGGATAATATACGAAATTGAAATGAAATTTTGAAGTACGTCTAGCCATTGAAATTATTCAGATGAAGTTTTTAACTTTGACAGAACCTTATTCTATCAATGCCATGAACATACACTGTAATTGGACTTCTATTGTTTACCAAGTCTATCAGTACTGCTAATCTCCAAATTGTCTCTCTCAGCATAGCCATTCTTCCTGGCTAATTCCGTTAACCAGTCTTCGCAGACAGCTATTCAACAGTCTTCGTATGAGGCCCAAACTTTGTGCAGACATTCCACAATGAGTTCATTCACATGCAACAAAACATCAGGAACGTTTAGTATGTTCCCCAGTATTTTAGACATTCGCAACACCACCATTTACCTAGACCCACATTAATTTTAGACTACATCAAATGTCAATTGCTAAGACAAAAAGAATTTTTTACACCTGTTACTCCATTTCCGATGTACAAACTCACTACTGCTTTTATTATCAAAAACACAACTAACCTTGATTACAAATTCAATACAAGGAACACATATTCTTAGAGAAGCAGCAACACATCTTACGCATCCTATTACATTTGACGTTAATTCCAAAAACCACCCTGATCCTTAACCCAAACTGTTCCCAGGACGCGAAAATAATTTCGACGTTCCTTACATTATTTATTCCTAAGGACTTCCAAGGATATATATTCGCTCTGACCAGTTAAGCAAACCAATATATCTCCTAGGGATCCAGTATGCAGGAATAAAAGTTTGTAAGGAAATTCGAATGTGAAGTTTAGGCGGTTCACTCATAAGTAATATGAATCTCAAAAACGTTTTCTTTAACCCAAACAAATCCAGAAACTTCAATGCATTTAAATATCCTAACCGAAATCTTTCCTTTAATAATTTCTCCGGAATCTAAGCTGTTCGTGTAGCTCTCACAATACAAACAATTACTATAACCAATACATATTACATTAAATGCACAACGATACCATTTCATAACACACCTGAGACAGTTTTACAGCATAGCCGATGTGCTTAAGAAACTTCGGAATCCAAGCACAACCAACTGGTGATTTGTACCTCAGAAATACAACTGGTTTGCTGAATCAATTGTAACAAGCGTTAAAACAATGCAAATCAATTTACAATATCAAGGGGAACTTAATAAATCCTATGATCTTATACTACACATTTTTAAAAGTAGCTCATGCTGCTTACACTGAATTATAGATGTCTTTTGTGCTTCATGTAGATATGTGTAATAGTTTTGATATAAAGGTTATTTGCAGATATAATACTAAATGATTAGCTATTCCACATAATACACATGTCTTAGTTTTATAAAACAAGGAATACCAAATAATTAATTTACTTTTTTCAAACACAGATTTACAACTTCATTCATTGTTCTGGTTGTTTCAAGAGGTTTTATTTCAATACAATTATTCTTAAGAATGTCTACTCGATTAGTGACGTTACGAGTACTTTTAGAGCATAGCATTAACATTTGCAACATCTAAACTTCTCTTTCTAGATTCTTTTGAAAATATGATATACATCCAGCATTAAATACATCAATAAGACCATTTTGCATTTACAAACTGTAAATAAAAGAAATTCCAATAACGCCATGGCAACTAACTACAGTCAAACACATCTGTGTATTAGGGCGATTAATTTTCAGCTAATTCAGCCTCAAACAACAATGGGAGGAAGCGGCATTGAAAAACAGTAGGGTTAATATCAAAAGCTTTTGAGGCAATTGAATAATTTAAAGTAATTTTTTTCCTTTGATCAAACTTCAGGTATATGTGGCAATGATATCTAAACAATCACACTGTCTTTGGATTTCTATTACTTACCATGTTCAACTAGTTGTGCTAAAGAAGTGAAGGATTTACAGCCACTGTAAATGTCCAACAGTAAATTTACACTCCAGGCACATCTGAAAGGTCCATTTATAGCTCAAGAAAGGAATGGCTTTCCTGCCCATCTGAAACAAATATTATAACAACCCAATTCAATTTAAATATTAAGGATAGCCATAGGTGAAAGTTATGCTTTATTTTCAAAACCCTCTCATGCTGCCGAAATGCAAAAAAGGGGCACATTGTGCTCTTTGACACAACCTTATTCTATCAATGCCATGAACATACACTGTAATTTCACTTCTATTCCTTACCAAGTCTATAAGTACTGCTAATCTCCAAATTGTCTCTCTAAGCATAGCCATTCTTCCTGGCTAATTCCGTTAACCAGTCTTTGCAGACAGCTATTCAACAGTCTTCGTATGAGGCCCAAACTTTGTGCAGACATTCCGCAATGAGTTCATTCACATGCAAAAAAACATCAGGAACGTTTAGTATGTTCCCCAGTATTTTAGACATTCGCAACACCACCATTTACCTAGACCCACATTAATTTTAGACTACATCAAATGTCAATTGCTAAGACAAAAAGAATTTTCTACACTTCTTACTCCATTTCCGATGTACAAACACACTACTGCTTTTATTATCAAAAACACAACTAACCTTGATTACAAATTCAATACAAGGAACACATATTCCTAGAGAAACAGCAACACATCTTACGCATCCTATTACATTTGACGTTAATTCCAAAAACCACCCTGATCCTTAACCCAAACTGTTCCCAGGACGCGAAAATAATTTCGAAGTTCCTTACATTATTTATTCCTAAGGACTTCCAAGGATATATATTCGCCTTGGCCAGTTAAGCAAACCAATATATCTCCTAGGGATCCAGTATGCAGGAATAAAAGTTTGTAAGGAAATTCGAATGTGAACTTTAGGCGGTTCACTCATAAGTAATACGAATCTCAAAAACGTTTTGTTTAACCCAAACAAATCCAGAAACTTCAATGCATTTAATTGTCCTAACCGAAATCTTTCCTTTAATAATTTCTCCGGAATCTAAGCTGTTCCTGTAGCTCTCACAATACAAACAATTACTATAACCAATACATATTACATTAAATGCACAACAATACCATTTCATAACGCACCTGAGACAGTTTTACAGCATAGCCGATGTGCTTAAGAAACTTCGGCATCCAAGCACAACCAACTGGTGATTTGTACCTCAGAAATACAACGGGTTTGCTGAACCAACTGTAACAAGCGTTAAAACAATGCAAATCAATTTACAATATCATGGGGAACTTAATAAATCCTATGATCTTATACTACACATTTTTAAAAGTAGCTCATGCTGCTTACACTGAATTATAGATGTCTTTTGTGCTTCATGTAGATATGTGTAATAGTTTTGATATAAACGTTATTTGCAGATATAATACTAAATGATTAGCTATTCCACATAATACACATGTCTTTAGTTTTATAAAACAAGGAATACCAAATAATTAATTTACTTTTTTCAGACACAGATTTACAACTTCATTCATTGTTCTGGTTGTTTCAAGAGGTTTTATTTCAATACAATTATTCTTAAGAATTTCTACTGGATTAGTGACGTTACGAGTACTTTTAGAGCATAGCATTAACATTTGCAACAACTAAACTTCTCTTTCTAGATTCTTTTGAAATTATGATATACATCCAGCATTAAATACATCAATAAGACCATTTTGCATTTACAAACTGTAAATAAAAGGAATTCCAATAATGCCATGGCAACTAACTACAGTCAAACACATCTGTGTATTAGGGCGATTAATTTTCAGCTAATTCAGCCTCAAACAACAATGGGAGGAAGCGGCATTGAATAAAAGTAGGGTTAATATCAAAAGCTTTTGAGGCAATTGAATAATTTAAAGTAATCTTTTTCCTTTTATCAAACTTTAGGTATATGTGGCAATGATATCAAAACAATCACACTGTCTTTGGATTTCTATTACTTACCATGTTCAACTAGTTGTGCTAAAGAAGTGAAGGATTTACAGCCACTGTAAATGTCCAACAGTAAATTTACACTCCAGGCACATCTGAAAGGTCCATTTATAGCTCAAGAAAGGAATGGCTTTCCTGCCCATCTGAAACAAATATTATAACAACCCAATTCAATTTAAATATTAAGGATAGCCATAGGTGAAGGTTATGCTTTATTTTCAAAACCCTCTCATGCTGCCGAAACGCAAAAAAGGGGCACATTGGGCTCCAAGTAGGTATGTAACATGTACTAAAGAGACGTTATATTTTATGAAATTAAACTAAGTAATACAGGTTCTCATAAGAAACACACACTCATTTATATAAAAGAACAATTACGAAATTACAATTTGTAATTTTAAGCCAGTCTTCTGGTTGATTGAAATCAGGTTCTTAAACATGACTCTCCTCAGCAATTTATTCTCAGATGTAGAGTTCAAGATGTTATGTTTTTAATACTTAAAACTCTAGCATTGACCTTTGCCGAAGTTTAAGTGGTTCTTTTCCAATTCTTTATTAAATTTTGAACAAGATTGAACAGAAGCTACAAAAATTGAAGCATGCTTAATTCACAAACTTTTCAGAACAGTGTGGGACTATGACGTTTCATTACCATTATGTTTATTTTCTCACAAAAGGAAACCTCAAACCCCTGTTAGCAAATGGATAATATACGAAATTGAAATGAAATTTTGAAGTACGTCTAGCCATTGAAATTATTCAGATGAAGTTTTTAACTTTGACAGAACCTTATTCTATCAATGCCATGAACATACACTGTAATTGGACTTCTATTGTTTACCAAGTCTATCAGTACTGCTAATCTCCAAATTGTCTCTCTCAGCATAGCCATTCTTCCTGGCTAATTCCGTTAACCAGTCTTCGCAGACAGCTATTCAACAGTCTTCGTATGAGGCCCAAACTTTGTGCAGACATTCCACAATGAGTTCATTCACATGCAACAAAACATCAGGAACGTTTAGTATGTTCCCCAGTATTTTAGACATTCGCAACACCACCATTTACCTAGACCCACATTAATTTTAGACTACATCAAATGTCAATTGCTAAGACAAAAAGAATTTTTTACACCTGTTACTCCATTTCCGATGTACAAACTCACTACTGCTTTTATTATCAAAAACACAACTAACCTTGATTACAAATTCAATACAAGGAACACATATTCTTAGAGAAGCAGCAACACATCTTACGCATCCTATTACATTTGACGTTAATTCCAAAAACCACCCTGATCCTTAACCCAAACTGTTCCCAGGACGCGAAAATAATTTCGAAGTTCCTTACATTATTTATTCCTAAGGACTTCCAAGGATATATATTCGCTCTGACCAGTTAAGCAAACCAATATATCTCCTAGGGATCCAGTATGCAGGAATAAAAGTTTGTAAGGAAATTCGAATGTGAAGTTTAGGCGGTTCACTCATAAGTAATATGAATCTCAAAAACGTTTTCTTTAACCGAAACAAATCCAGAAACTTCAATGCATTTAAATGTCCTAACCGAAATCTTTCCTTTAATAATTTCTCCGGAATCTAAGCTGTTCGTGTAGCTCTCACAATACAAACAATTACTATAACCAATACATATTACATTAAATGCACAACGATACCATTTCATAACACACCTGAGACAGTTTTACAGCATAGCCGATGTGCTTAAGAAACTTCGGAATCCAAGCACAACCAACTGGTGATTTGTACCTCAGAAATACAACTGGTTTGCTGAATCAATTGTAACAAGCGTTAAAACAATGCAAATCAATTTACAATATCAAGGGGAACTTAATAAATCCTATGATCTTATACTACACATTTTTAAAAGTAGCTCATGCTGCTTACACTGAATTATAGATGTCTTTTGTGCTTCATGTAGATATGTGTAATAGTTTTGATATAAAGGTTATTTGCAGATATAATACTAAATGATTAGCTATTCCACATAATACACATGTCTTAGTTTTATAAAACAAGGAATACCAAATAATTAATTTACTTTTTTCAAACACAGATTTACAACTTCATTCATTGTTCTGGTTGTTTCAAGAGGTTTTATTTCAATACAATTATTCTTAAGAATGTCTACTCGATTAGTGACGTTACGAGTACTTTTAGAGCATAGCATTAACATTTGCAACATCTAAACTTCTCTTTCTAGATTCTTTTGAAAATATGATATACATCCAGCATTAAATACATCAATAAGACCATTTTGCATTTACAAACTGTAAATAAAAGAAATTCCAATAACGCCATGGCAACTAACTACAGTCAAACACATCTGTGTATTAGGGCGATTAATTTTCAGCTAATTCAGCCTCAAACAACAATGGGAGGAAGCGGCATTGAAAAACAGTAGGGTTAATATCAAAAGCTTTTGAGGCAATTGAATAATTTAAAGTAATTTTTTTCCTTTGATCAAACTTCAGGTATATGTGGCAATGATATCTAAACAATCACACTGTCTTTGGATTTCTATTACTTACCATGTTCAACTAGTTGTGCTAAAGAAGTGAAGGATTTACAGCCACTGTAAATGTCCAACAGTAAATTTACACTCCAGGCACATCTGAAAGGTCCATTTATAGCTCAAGAAAGGAATGGCTTTCCTGACCATCTGAAACAAATATTATAACAACCCAATTCAATTTAAATATTAAGGATAGCCATAGGTGAAAGTTATGCTTTATTTTCAAAACCCTCTCATGCTGCCGAAATGCAAAAAAGGGGCACATTGTGCTCTTTGACACAACCTTATTCTATCAATGCCATGAACATACACTGTAATTTCACTTCTATTCCTTACCAAGTCTATAAGTACTGCTAATTTCCAAATTGTCTCTCTCAGCATAGCCATTCTTCCTGGCTAATTCCGTTAACCAGTCTTTGCAGACAGCTATTCAACAGTCTTCGTATGAGGCCCAAACTTTGTGCAGACATTCCGCAATGAGTTCATTCACATGCAAAAAAACATCAGGAACGTTTAGTATGTTCCCCAGTATTTTAGACATTCGCAACACCACCATTTACCTAGACCCACATTAATTTTAGACTACATCAAATGTCAATTGCTAAGACAAAAAGAATTTTCTACACTTCTTACTCCATTTCCGATGTACAAACACACTACTGCTTTTATTATCAAAAACACAACTAACCTTGATTACAAATTCAATACAAGGAACACATATTCCTAGAGAAACAGCAACACATCTTACGCATCCTATTACATTTGACGTTAATTCCAAAAACCACCCTGATCCTTAACCCAAACTGTTCCCAGGACGCAAAAATAATTTCGAAGTTCCTTACATTATTTATTCCTAAGGACTTCCAAGGATATATATTCGCCTTGGCCAGTTAAGCAAACCAATATATCTCCTAGGGATCCAGTATGCAGGAATAAAAGTTTGTAAGGAAATTCGAATGTGAACTTTAGGCGGTTCACTCATAAGTAATACGAATCTCAAAAACGTTTTGTTTAACCCAAACAAATCCAGAAACTTCAATGCATTTAATTGTCCTAACCGAAATCTTTCCTTTAATAATTTCTCCGGAATCTAAGCTGTTCCTGTAGCTCTCACAATACAAACAATTACTATAACCAATACATATTACATTAAATGCACAACAATACCATTTCATAACGCACCTGAGACAGTTTTACAGCATAGCCGATGTGCTTAAAAAACTTCGGCATCCAAGCACAACCAACTGGTGATTTGTACCTCAGAAATACAACGGGTTTGCTGAACCAACTGTAACAAGCGTTAAAACAATGCAAATCAATTTACAATATCATGGGGAACTTAATAAATCCTATGATCTTATACTACACATTTTTAAAAGTAGCTCATGCTGCTTACACTGAATTATAGATGTCTTTTGTGCTTCATGTAGATATGTGTAATAGTTTTGATATAAACGTTATTTGCAGATATAATACTAAATGATTAGCTATTCCACATAATACACATGTCTTTAGTTTTATAAAACAAGGAATACCAAATAATTAATTTACTTTTTTCAAACACAGATTTACAACTTCATTCATTGTTCTGGTTGTTTCAAGAGGTTTTATTTCAATACAATTATTCTTAAGAATTTCTACTGGATTAGTGACGTTACGAGTACTTTTAGAGCATAGCATTAACATTTGCAACAACTAAACTTCTCTTTCTAGATTCTTTTGAAATTATGATATACATCCAGCATTAAATACATCAATAAGACCATTTTGCATTTACAAACTGTAAATAAAAGGAATTCCAATAATGCCATGGCAACTAACTACAGTCAAACACATCTGTGTATTAGGGCGATTAATTTTCAGCTAATTCAGCCTCAAACAACAATGGGAGGAAGCGGCATTGAATAAAAGTAGGGTTAATATCAAAAGCTTTTGAGGCAATTGAATAATTTAAAGTAATCTTTTTCCTTTTATCAAACTTTAGGTATATGTGGCAATGATATCAAAACAATCACACTGTCTTTGGATTTCTATTACTTACCATGTTCAACTAGTTGTGCTAAAGAAGTGAAGGATTTACAGCCACTGTAAATGTCCAACAGTAAATTTACACTCCAGGCACATCTGAAAGGTCCATTTATAGCTCAAGAAAGGAATGGCTTTCCTGCCCATCTGAAACAAATATTATAACAACCCAATTCAATTTAAATATTAAGGATAGCCATAGGTGAAGGTTATGCTTTATTTTCAAAACCCTCTCATGCTGCCGAAACGCAAAAAAGGGGCACATTGGGCTCCAAGTAGGTATGTAACATGTACTAAAGAGACGTTATATTTTATGAAATTAAACTAAGTAATACAGGTTCTCATAAGAAACACACACTCATTTATATAAAAGAACAATTACGAAATTACAATTTGTAATTTTAAGCCAGTCTTCTGGTTGATTGAAATCAGGTTCTTAAACATGACTCTCCTCAGCAATTTATTCTCAGATGTAGAGTTCAAGATGTTATGTTTTTAATACTTAAAACTCTAGCATTGACCTTTGCCGAAGTTTAAGTGGTTCTTTTCCAATTCTTTATTAAATTTTGAACAAGATTGAACAGAAGCTACAAAAATTGAAGCATGCTTAATTCACAAACTTTTCAGAACAGTGTGGGACTATGACGTTTCATTACCATTATGTTTATTTTCTCACAAAAGGAAACCTCAAACCCCTGTTAGCAAATGGATAATATACGAAATTGAAATGAAATTTTGAAGTACGTCTAGCCATTGAAATTATTCAGATGAAGTTTTTAACTTTGACAGAACCTTATTCTATCAATGCCATGAACATACACTGTAATTTGACTTCTATTGCTTACCAAGTCTATCAGTACTGCTAATCTCCAAATTGTCTCTCTCAGCATAGCCATTCTTCCTGGCTAATTCCGTTAACCAGTCTTCGCAGACAGCTATTCAACAGTCTTCGTATGAGGCCCAAACTTTGTGCAGACATTCCACAATGAGTTCATTCACATGCAACAAAACATCAGGAACGTTTAGTATGTTCCCCAGTATTTTAGACATTCGCAACACCACCATTTACCTAGACCCACATTAATTTTAGACTACATCAAATGTCAATTGCTAAGACAAAAAGAATTTTTTACACCTGTTACTCCATTTCCGATGTACAAACTCACTACTGCTTTTATTATCAAAAACACAACTAACCTTGATTACAAATTCAATACAAGGAACACATATTCTTAGAGAAACAGCAACACATCTTACGCATCCTATTACATTTGACGTTAATTCCAAAAACCACCCTGATCCTTAACCCAAACTGTTCCCAGGACGCGAAAATAATTTCGAATTTCCTTACATTATTTATTCCTAAGGACTTCCAAGGATATATATTCGCTCTGGCCAGCTAAGCAAACCAATATATCTCCTAGGGATCCAGTATGCAGGAATAAAAGTTTGTAAGGAAATTCGAATGTGAACTTTAGGCGGTTCACTCATAAGTAATACGAATCCCAAAAACGTTTTGTTTAACCCAAACAAATCCAGAAACTTCAATGCATTTAAATATCCTAACCGAAATCTTTCCTTTAATAATTTCTCCGGAATCTAAGCTGTTCCTGTAGCTCTCACAATACAAACAATTACTATAACCAATACATATTACATTAAATGCACAACGATACCATTTCATAACACACCTGAGACAGTTTTACAGCATAGCCAATGTGCTTAAGAAACTTTGGAATCCAAGCACAACCAACTGGTGATTTGTACCTCAGAAATACAATGGGTTTGCTGAATCAACTCTAACAAGCGTTAAAACGATTCAAATCAATTTACAATATCAAGGGGAACTTAATAAATCCTATGATCTTATACTACACATTTTTAAAAGTAGCTCATGCTGCTTACACTGAATTATAGATGTCTTTTGTGCTTCATGTAGATATGTGTAATAGTTTTGATATAAACGTTATTTGCAGATATAATACTAAATGATTAGCTATTCCACATAATACACATGTCTTAGTTTTATAAAACAAGGAATACCAAACAATTAATTTACTTTTTTCAAACACAGATTTACAACTTCATTCATTGTTCTGGTTGTTTCCAAGAGGTTTTATTTCAATACAATTATTCTTAAGAATTTCTACTCGATTAGTGACGTTACGAGTACTTTTAGAGCATAGCATTAACATTTGCAACATCTAAACTTCTCTTTCTAGATTCTTTTGAAAATATGATATACATCCAGCATTAAATACATCAATAAGACCATTTTGCATTTACAAACTGTAAATAAAAGAAATTCCAATAACGCCATGGCAACTAAATACAGTCAAACACATCTGTGTATTAGGGCGATTAATTTTCAGCTAATTCAGCCTCAAACAACAATGGGAGGAAGCGGCATTGAAAAACAGTAGGGTTAATATCAAAAGCTTTTGAGGCAATTGAATAATTTAAAGTAATTTTTTTTCCTTTGATCAAACTTCAGGTATATGTGGCAATGATATCAAAACAATCACACTGTCTTTGGATTTCTATTACTTACCAAGTTCAACTAGTTGTGCTAAAGAAGTGAAGGATTTACAGCCACTGTTAATGTCCAACAGTAAATTTACACTCCAGGCACATATGAAAGGTCCATTTATAGCTCAAGAAAGGAATGGCTTTCCTGCCCATCTGAAACAAATATTGTAACAACCCAATACAATTTAAATATTAAGGATAGACATAGGTGAAAGTTATGCTTTATTTTCAAAACCCTCTTATGCTGCCGAAACGCAAAAAAGGGGCACATTGGGCTCCAAGTAGGTATGTAACATGTACTAAAGAGACGTTATATTTTATGACATTAAACTAAGTAATACAGGTTCTCATAAGAAACACACACTCATTTATATAAAAGAACAATTACGAAATTACAATTTGTAATTTTAAGCCAGTCTTCTGGTTGATTGAAATCAGGTTCTTAAACATGACTCTCCTCAGCAATTTATTCTCAGATGTAGAGTTCAAGATGTTATCTTTTTAATACTTAAAACTCTAGCATTGACTTTTGCCAACGTTTAAGTGGTTCTTTTCCAATTCTTTATTAAATTTTGAACAAGATTGAACAGAAGCTACAAAAATTGAAGCATGCTTAATTCACAAACTTTTCAGAACAGTGTGGGACTATGTACGTTTCATTACCATTATGTTTATTTTCTCACAAAAGGAAACCTCAAACCCCTGTTAGCAAATGGATAATATACGAAATTGAAATGAAATTTTGAAGTACGTCTAGCCATTGAAATTATTCAGATGAAGTTTTTAACTTTGACAGAACCTTATTCTATCAATGCCATGAACATACACTGTAATTTGACTTCTATTCCTTACCAAGTCTATCAGTACTGCTAACCTCCAAATTGTCTCTCTCAGCATAGCCATTCTTCCTGGCTAATTCCATTAACCAGTCTTCGCAGACAGCTATTCAACAGTCTTCGTATGAGGCCCAAACTTTGTGCAGACATTCCGCAATGAGTTCATTCACATGCAACAAAACATCAGGAACGTTTAGTATGTTCCCCAGTATATTAGACATTCGCAACACCACCATTTACCTAGACCCACATTAATTTTAGACTACATCAAATGTCAATTGCTAAGACAAAAAGAATTTTCTACACTTCTTACTCCATTTCCGATGTTCAAACACACTACTGCTTTTATTATCAAAAACACAACTAACCTTGATTACAAATTCAATACAAGGAACACATATTCTTAGAGAAACAGCAACACATCTTACGCATCCTATTACATTTGACGTTAATTCCAAAAACCACCCTGATCCTTAACCCAAACTGTTCCCAGGACGCGAAAATAATTTCGAAGTTCCTTACATTATTTATTCCTAAGGACTTCCAAGGATATATATTCGCTCTGGCCAGTTAAGCAAACCAATATATCTCCTAGGGATCCAGTATGCAGGAATAAAAGTTTGTAAGGAAATTCGAATGTGAACTTTAGGCGGTTCACTCATAAGTAATACGAATCTCAAAAACGTTTTGTTTAACCCAAACAAATCCAGAAACTTCAATGCATTTAATTGTCCTAACCGAAATCTTTCCTTTAATAATTTCTCCGGAATCTAAGCTGTTCCTGTAGCTCTCACAATACAAACAATTACTATAACCAATACATATTACATTAAATGCACAACAATACCATTTCATAACGCACCTGAGACAGTTTTACAGCATAGCCGATGTGCTTAAGAAACTTCGGCATCCAAGCACAACCAACTGGTGATTTGTACCTCAGAAATACAACGGGTTTGCTGAACCAACTGTAACAAGCGTTAAAACAATGCAAATCAATTTACAATATCATGGGGAACTTAATAAATCCTATGATCTTATACTACACATTTTTAAAAGTAGCTCATGCTGCTTACACTGAATTATAGATGTCTTTTGTGCTTCATGTAGATATGTGTAATAGTTTTGATATAAACGTTATTTGCAGATATAATACTAAATGATTAGCTATTCCACATAATACACATGTCTTTAGTTTTATAAAACAAGGAATACCAAATAATTAATTTACTTTTTTCAGACACAGATTTACAACTTCATTCATTGTTCTGGTTGTTTCAAGAGGTTTTATTTCAATACAATTATTCTTAAGAATTTCTACTGGATTAGTGACGTTACGAGTACTTTTAGAGCATAGCATTAACATTTGCAACAACTAAACTTCTCTTTCTAGATTCTTTTGAAATTATGATATACATCCAGCATTAAATACATCAATAAGACCATTTTGCATTTACAAACTGTAAATAAAAGGAATTCCAATAATGCCATGGCAACTAACTACAGTCAAACACATCTGTGTATTAGGGCGATTAATTTTCAGCTAATTCAGCCTCAAACAACAATGGGAGGAAGCGGCATTGAATAAAAGTAGGGTTAATATCAAAAGCTTTTGAGGCAATTGAATAATTTAAAGTAATCTTTTTCCTTTTATCAAACTTTAGGTATATGTGGCAATGATATCAAAACAATCACACTGTCTTTGGATTTCTATTACTTACCATGTTCAACTAGTTGTGCTAAAGAAGTGAAGGATTTACAGCCACTGTAAATGTCCAACAGTAAATTTACACTCCAGGCACATCTGAAAGGTCCATTTATAGCTCAAGAAAGGAATGGCTTTCCTGCCCATCTGAAACAAATATTATAACAACCCAATTCAATTTAAATATTAAGGATAGCCATAGGTGAAGGTTATGCTTTATTTTCAAAACCCTCTCATGCTGCCGAAACGCAAAAAAGGGGCACATTGGGCTCCAAGTAGGTATGTAACATGTACTAAAGAGACGTTATATTTTATGAAATTAAACTAAGTAATACAGGTTCTCATAAGAAACACACACTCATTTATATAAAAGAACAATTACGAAATTACAATTTGTAATTTTAAGCCAGTCTTCTGGTTGATTGAAATCAGGTTCTTAAACATGACTCTCCTCAGCAATTTATTCTCAGATGTAGAGTTCAAGATGTTATGTTTTTAATACTTAAAACTCTAGCATTGACCTTTGCCGAAGTTTAAGTGGTTCTTTTCCAATTCTTTATTAAATTTTGAACAAGATTGAACAGAAGCTACAAAAATTGAAGCATGCTTAATTCACAAACTTTTCAGAACAGTGTGGGACTATGACGTTTCATTACCATTATGTTTATTTTCTCACAAAAGGAAACCTCAAACCCCTGTTAGCAAATGGATAATATACGAAATTGAAATGAAATTTTGAAGTACGTCTAGCCATTGAAATTATTCAGATGAAGTTTTTAACTTTGACAGAACCTTATTCTATCAATGCCATGAACATACACTGTAATTGGACTTCTATTGTTTACCAAGTCTATCAGTACTGCTAATCTCCAAATTGTCTCTCTCAGCATAGCCATTCTTCCTGGCTAATTCCGTTAACCAGTCTTCGCAGACAGCTATTCAACAGTCTTCGTATGAGGCCCAAACTTTGTGCAGACATTCCACAATGAGTTCATTCACATGCAACAAAACATCAGGAACGTTTAGTATGTTCCCCAGTATTTTAGACATTCGCAACACCACCATTTACCTAGACCCACATTAATTTTAGACTACATCAAATGTCAATTGCTAAGACAAAAAGAATTTTTTACACCTGTTACTCCATTTCCGATGTACAAACTCACTACTGCTTTTATTATCAAAAACACAACTAACCTTGATTACAAATTCAATACAAGGAACACATATTCTTAGAGAAGCAGCAACACATCTTACGCATCCTATTACATTTGACGTTAATTCCAAAAACCACCCTGATCCTTAACCCAAACTGTTCCCAGGACGCGAAAATAATTTCGAAGTTCCTTACATTATTTATTCCTAAGGACTTCCAAGGATATATATTCGCTCTGACCAGTTAAGCAAACCAATATATCTCCTAGGGATCCAGTATGCAGGAATAAAAGTTTGTAAGGAAATTCGAATGTGAAGTTTAGGCGGTTCACTCATAAGTAATATGAATCTCAAAAACGTTTTCTTTAACCGAAACAAATCCAGAAACTTCAATGCATTTAAATGTCCTAACCGAAATCTTTCCTTTAATAATTTCTCCGGAATCTAAGCTGTTCGTGTAGCTCTCACAATACAAACAATTACTATAACCAATACATATTACATTAAATGCACAACGATACCATTTCATAACACACCTGAGACAGTTTTACAGCATAGCCGATGTGCTTAAGAAACTTCGGAATCCAAGCACAACCAACTGGTGATTTGTACCTCAGAAATACAACTGGTTTGCTGAATCAATTGTAACAAGCGTTAAAACAATGCAAATCAATTTACAATATCAAGGGGAACTTAATAAATCCTATGATCTTATACTACACATTTTTAAAAGTAGCTCATGCTGCTTACACTGAATTATAGATGTCTTTTGTGCTTCATGTAGATATGTGTAATAGTTTTGATATAAAGGTTATTTGCAGATATAATACTAAATGATTAGCTATTCCACATAATACACATGTCTTAGTTTTATAAAACAAGGAATACCAAATAATTAATTTACTTTTTTCAAACACAGATTTACAACTTCATTCATTGTTCTGGTTGTTTCAAGAGGTTTTATTTCAATACAATTATTCTTAAGAATGTCTACTCGATTAGTGACGTTACGAGTACTTTTAGAGCATAGCATTAACATTTGCAACATCTAAACTTCTCTTTCTAGATTCTTTTGAAAATATGATATACATCCAGCATTAAATACATCAATAAGACCATTTTGCATTTACAAACTGTAAATAAAAGAAATTCCAATAACGCCATGGCAACTAACTACAGTCAAACACATCTGTGTATTAGGGCGATTAATTTTCAGCTAATTCAGCCTCAAACAACAATGGGAGGAAGCGGCATTGAAAAACAGTAGGGTTAATATCAAAAGCTTTTGAGGCAATTGAATAATTTAAAGTAATTTTTTTCCTTTGATCAAACTTCAGGTATATGTGGCAATGATATCTAAACAATCACACTGTCTTTGGATTTCTATTACTTACCATGTTCAACTAGTTGTGCTAAAGAAGTGAAGGATTTACAGCCACTGTAAATGTCCAACAGTAAATTTACACTCCAGGCACATCTGAAAGGTCCATTTATAGCTCAAGAAAGGAATGGCTTTCCTGACCATCTGAAACAAATATTATAACAACCCAATTCAATTTAAATATTAAGGATAGCCATAGGTGAAAGTTATGCTTTATTTTCAAAACCCTCTCATGCTGCCGAAATGCAAAAAAGGGGCACATTGTGCTCTTTGACACAACCTTATTCTATCAATGCCATGAACATACACTGTAATTTCACTTCTATTCCTTACCAAGTCTATAAGTACTGCTAATCTCCAAATTGTCTCTCTCAGCATAGCCATTCTTCCTGGCTAATTCCGTTAACCAGTCTATGCAGACAGCTATTCAACAGTCTTCGTATGAGGCCCAAACTTTGTGCAGACATTCCGCAATGAGTTCATTCACATGCAAAAAAACATCAGGAACGTTTAGTATGTTCCCCAGTATTTTAGACATTCGCAACACCACCATTTACCTAGACCCACATTAATTTTAGACTACATCAAATGTCAATTGCTAAGACAAAAAGAATTTTCTACACTTCTTACTCCATTTCCGATGTACAAACACACTACTGCTTTTATTATCAAAAACACAACTAACCTTGATTACAAATTCAATACAAGGAACACATATTCCTAGAGAAACAGCAACACATCTTACGCATCCTATTACATTTGACGTTAATTCCAAAAACCACCCTGATCCTTAACCCAAACTGTTCCCAGGACGCAAAAATAATTTCGAAGTTCCTTACATTATTTATTCCTAAGGACTTCCAAGGATATATATTCGCCTTGGCCAGTTAAGCAAACCAATATATCTCCTAGGGATCCAGTATGCAGGAATAAAAGTTTGTAAGGAAATTCGAATGTGAACTTTAGGCGGTTCACTCATAAGTAATACGAATCTCAAAAACGTTTTGTTTAACCCAAACAAATCCAGAAACTTCAATGCATTTAATTGTCCTAACCGAAATCTTTCCTTTAATAATTTCTCCGGAATCTAAGCTGTTCCTGTAGCTCTCACAATACAAACAATTACTATAACCAATACATATTACATTAAATGCACAACAATACCATTTCATAACGCACCTGAGACAGTTTTACAGCATAGCCGATGTGCTTAAAAAACTTCGGCATCCAAGCACAACCAACTGGTGATTTGTACCTCAGAAATACAACGGGTTTGCTGAACCAACTGTAACAAGCGTTAAAACAATGCAAATCAATTTACAATATCATGGGGAACTTAATAAATCCTATGATCTTATACTACACATTTTTAAAAGTAGCTCATGCTGCTTACACTGAATTATAGATGTCTTTTGTGCTTCATGTAGATATGTGTAATAGTTTTGATATAAACGTTATTTGCAGATATAATACTAAATGATTAGCTATTCCACATAATACACATGTCTTTAGTTTTATAAAACAAGGAATACCAAATAATTAATTTACTTTTTTCAAACACAGATTTACAACTTCATTCATTGTTCTGGTTGTTTCAAGAGGTTTTATTTCAATACAATTATTCTTAAGAATTTCTACTGGATTAGTGACGTTACGAGTACTTTTAGAGCATAGCATTAACATTTGCAACAACTAAACTTCTCTTTCTAGATTCTTTTGAAATTATGATATACATCCAGCATTAAATACATCAATAAGACCATTTTGCATTTACAAACTGTAAATAAAAGGAATTCCAATAATGCCATGGCAACTAACTACAGTCAAACACATCTGTGTATTAGGGCGATTAATTTTCAGCTAATTCAGCCTCAAACAACAATGGGAGGAAGCGGCATTGAATAAAAGTAGGGTTAATATCAAAAGCTTTTGAGGCAATTGAATAATTTAAAGTAATCTTTTTCCTTTTATCAAACTTTAGGTATATGTGGCAATGATATCAAAACAATCACACTGTCTTTGGATTTCTATTACTTACCATGTTCAACTAGTTGTGCTAAAGAAGTGAAGGATTTACAGCCACTGTAAATGTCCAACAGTAAATTTACACTCCAGGCACATCTGAAAGGTCCATTTATAGCTCAAGAAAGGAATGGCTTTCCTGCCCATCTGAAACAAATATTATAACAACCCAATTCAATTTAAATATTAAGGATAGCCATAGGTGAAGGTTATGCTTTATTTTCAAAACCCTCTCATGCTGCCGAAACGCAAAAAAGGGGCACATTGGGCTCCAAGTAGGTATGTAACATGTACTAAAGAGACGTTATATTTTATGAAATTAAACTAAGTAATACAGGTTCTCATAAGAAACACACACTCATTTATATAAAAGAACAATTACGAAATTACAATTTGTAATTATAAGCCAGTCTTCTGGTTGATTGAAATCAGGTTCTTAAACATGACTTTCCTCAGCAATTTATTCTCAGATGTAGAGTTCAAGATGTTATGTTTTTAATACTTAAAACTCTAGCATTGACCTTTGCCGAAGTTTAAGTGGTTCTTTTCCAATTCTTTATTAAATTTTGAACAAGATTGAACAGAAGCTACAAAAATTGAAGCATGCTTAATTCACAAACTTTTCAGAACAGTGTGGGACTATGACGTTTCATTACCATTATGTTTATTTTCTCACAAAAGGAAACCTCAAACCCCTGTTAGCAAATGGATAATATACGAAATTGAAATGAAATTTTGAAGTACGTCTAGCCATTGAAATTATTCAGATGAAGTTTTTAACTTTGACAGAACCTTATTCTATCAATGCCATGAACATACACTGTAATTTGACTTCTATTGCTTACCAAGTCTATCAGTACTGCTAATCTCCAAATTGTCTCTCTCAGCATAGCCATTCTTCCTGGCTAATTCCGTTAACCAGTCTTCGCAGACAGCTATTCAACAGTCTTCGTATGAGGCCCAAACTTTGTGCAGACATTCCACAATGAGTTCATTCACATGCAACAAAACATCAGGAACGTTTAGTATGTTCCCCAGTATTTTAGACATTCGCAACACCACCATTTACCTAGACCCACATTAATTTTAGACTACATCAAATGTCAATTGCTAAGACAAAAAGAATTTTTTACACCTGTTACTCCATTTCCGATGTACAAACTCACTACTGCTTTTATTATCAAAAACACAACTAACCTTGATTACAAATTCAATACAAGGAACACATATTCTTAGAGAAACAGCAACACATCTTACGCATCCTATTACATTTGACGTTAATTCCAAAAACCACCCTGATCCTTAACCCAAACTGTTCCCAGGACGCGAAAATAATTTCGACGTTCCTTACATTATTTATTCCTAAGGACTTCCAAGGATATATATTCGCTCTGACCAGTTAAGCAAACCAATATATCTCCTAGGGATCCAGTATGCAGGAATAAAAGTTTGTAAGGAAATTCGAATGTGAAGTTTAGGCGGTTCACTCATAAGTAATATGAATCTCAAAAACGTTTTCTTTAACCCAAACAAATCCAGAAACTTCAATGCATTTAAATATCCTAACCGAAATCTTTCCTTTAATAATTTCTCCGGAATCTAAGCTGTTCGTGTAGCTCTCACAATACAAACAATTACTATAACCAATACATATTACATTAAATGCACAACGATACCATTTCATAACACACCTGAGACAGTTTTACAGCATAGCCGATGTGCTTAAGAAACTTCGGAATCCAAGCACAACCAACTGGTGATTTGTACCTCAGAAATACAACTGGTTTGCTGAATCAATTGTAACAAGCGTTAAAACAATGCAAATCAATTTACAATATCAAGGGGAACTTAATAAATCCTATGATCTTATACTACACATTTTTAAAAGTAGCTCATGCTGCTTACACTGAATTATAGATGTCTTTTGTGCTTCATGTAGATATGTGTAATAGTTTTGATATAAAGGTTATTTGCAGATATAATACTAAATGATTAGCTATTCCACATAATACACATGTCTTAGTTTTATAAAACAAGGAATACCAAATAATTAATTTACTTTTTTCAAACACAGATTTACAACTTCATTCATTGTTCTGGTTGTTTCAAGAGGTTTTATTTCAATACAATTATTCTTAAGAATGTCTACTCGATTAGTGACGTTACGAGTACTTTTAGAGCATAGCATTAACATTTGCAACATCTAAACTTCTCTTTCTAGATTCTTTTGAAAATATGATATACATCCAGCATTAAATACATCAATAAGACCATTTTGCATTTACAAACTGTAAATAAAAGAAATTCCAATAACGCCATGGCAACTAACTACAGTCAAACACATCTGTGTATTAGGGCGATTAATTTTCAGCTAATTCAGCCTCAAACAACAATGGGAGGAAGCGGCATTGAAAAACAGTAGGGTTAATATCAAAAGCTTTTGAGGCAATTGAATAATTTAAAGTAATTTTTTTCCTTTGATCAAACTTCAGGTATATGTGGCAATGATATCTAAACAATCACACTGTCTTTGGATTTCTATTACTTACCATGTTCAACTAGTTGTGCTAAAGAAGTGAAGGATTTACAGCCACTGTAAATGTCCAACAGTAAATTTACACTCCAGGCACATCTGAAAGGTCCATTTATAGCTCAAGAAAGGAATGGCTTTCCTGCCCATCTGAAACAAATATTATAACAACCCAATTCAATTTAAATATTAAGGATAGCCATAGGTGAAAGTTATGCTTTATTTTCAAAACCCTCTCATGCTGCCGAAATGCAAAAAAGGGGCACATTGTGCTCTTTGACACAACCTTATTCTATCAATGCCATGAACATACACTGTAATTTCACTTCTATTCCTTACCAAGTCTATAAGTACTGCTAATCTCCAAATTGTCTCTCTAAGCATAGCCATTCTTCCTGGCTAATTCCGTTAACCAGTCTTTGCAGACAGCTATTCAACAGTCTTCGTATGAGGCCCAAACTTTGTGCAGACATTCCGCAATGAGTTCATTCACATGCAAAAAAACATCAGGAACGTTTAGTATGTTCCCCAGTATTTTAGACATTCGCAACACCACCATTTACCTAGACCCACATTAATTTTAGACTACATCAAATGTCAATTGCTAAGACAAAAAGAATTTTCTACACTTCTTACTCCATTTCCGATGTACAAACACACTACTGCTTTTATTATCAAAAACACAACTAACCTTGATTACAAATTCAATACAAGGAACACATATTCCTAGAGAAACAGCAACACATCTTACGCATCCTATTACATTTGACGTTAATTCCAAAAACCACCCTGATCCTTAACCCAAACTGTTCCCAGGACGCGAAAATAATTTCGAAGTTCCTTACATTATTTATTCCTAAGGACTTCCAAGGATATATATTCGCCTTGGCCAGTTAAGCAAACCAATATATCTCCTAGGGATCCAGTATGCAGGAATAAAAGTTTGTAAGGAAATTCGAATGTGAACTTTAGGCGGTTCACTCATAAGTAATACGAATCTCAAAAACGTTTTGTTTAACCCAAACAAATCCAGAAACTTCAATGCATTTAATTGTCCTAACCGAAATCTTTCCTTTAATAATTTCTCCGGAATCTAAGCTGTTCCTGTAGCTCTCACAATACAAACAATTACTATAACCAATACATATTACATTAAATGCACAACAATACCATTTCATAACGCACCTGAGACAGTTTTACAGCATAGCCGATGTGCTTAAGAAACTTCGGCATCCAAGCACAACCAACTGGTGATTTGTACCTCAGAAATACAACGGGTTTGCTGAACCAACTGTAACAAGCGTTAAAACAATGCAAATCAATTTACAATATCATGGGGAACTTAATAAATCCTATGATCTTATACTACACATTTTTAAAAGTAGCTCATGCTGCTTACACTGAATTATAGATGTCTTTTGTGCTTCATGTAGATATGTGTAATAGTTTTGATATAAACGTTATTTGCAGATATAATACTAAATGATTAGCTATTCCACATAATACACATGTCTTTAGTTTTATAAAACAAGGAATACCAAATAATTAATTTACTTTTTTCAGACACAGATTTACAACTTCATTCATTGTTCTGGTTGTTTCAAGAGGTTTTATTTCAATACAATTATTCTTAAGAATTTCTACTGGATTAGTGACGTTACGAGTACTTTTAGAGCATAGCATTAACATTTGCAACAACTAAACTTCTCTTTCTAGATTCTTTTGAAATTATGATATACATCCAGCATTAAATACATCAATAAGACCATTTTGCATTTACAAACTGTAAATAAAAGGAATTCCAATAATGCCATGGCAACTAACTACAGTCAAACACATCTGTGTATTAGGGCGATTAATTTTCAGCTAATTCAGCCTCAAACAACAATGGGAGGAAGCGGCATTGAATAAAAGTAGGGTTAATATCAAAAGCTTTTGAGGCAATTGAATAATTTAAAGTAATCTTTTTCCTTTTATCAAACTTTAGGTATATGTGGCAATGATATCAAAACAATCACACTGTCTTTGGATTTCTATTACTTACCATGTTCAACTAGTTGTGCTAAAGAAGTGAAGGATTTACAGCCACTGTAAATGTCCAACAGTAAATTTACACTCCAGGCACATCTGAAAGGTCCATTTATAGCTCAAGAAAGGAATGGCTTTCCTGCCCATCTGAAACAAATATTATAACAACCCAATTCAATTTAAATATTAAGGATAGCCATAGGTGAAGGTTATGCTTTATTTTCAAAACCCTCTCATGCTGCCGAAACGCAAAAAAGGGGCACATTGGGCTCCAAGTAGGTATGTAACATGTACTAAAGAGACGTTATATTTTATGAAATTAAACTAAGTAATACAGGTTCTCATAAGAAACACACACTCATTTATATAAAAGAACAATTACGAAATTACAATTTGTAATTTTAAGCCAGTCTTCTGGTTGATTGAAATCAGGTTCTTAAACATGACTCTCCTCAGCAATTTATTCTCAGATGTAGAGTTCAAGATGTTATGTTTTTAATACTTAAAACTCTAGCATTGACCTTTGCCGAAGTTTAAGTGGTTCTTTTCCAATTCTTTATTAAATTTTGAACAAGATTGAACAGAAGCTACAAAAATTGAAGCATGCTTAATTCACAAACTTTTCAGAACAGTGTGGGACTATGACGTTTCATTACCATTATGTTTATTTTCTCACAAAAGGAAACCTCAAACCCCTGTTAGCAAATGGATAATATACGAAATTGAAATGAAATTTTGAAGTACGTCTAGCCATTGAAATTATTCAGATGAAGTTTTTAACTTTGACAGAACCTTATTCTATCAATGCCATGAACATACACTGTAATTGGACTTCTATTGTTTACCAAGTCTATCAGTACTGCTAATCTCCAAATTGTCTCTCTCAGCATAGCCATTCTTCCTGGCTAATTCCGTTAACCAGTCTTCGCAGACAGCTATTCAACAGTCTTCGTATGAGGCCCAAACTTTGTGCAGACATTCCACAATGAGTTCATTCACATGCAACAAAACATCAGGAACGTTTAGTATGTTCCCCAGTATTTTAGACATTCGCAACACCACCATTTACCTAGACCCACATTAATTTTAGACTACATCAAATGTCAATTGCTAAGACAAAAAGAATTTTTTACACCTGTTACTCCATTTCCGATGTACAAACTCACTACTGCTTTTATTATCAAAAACACAACTAACCTTGATTACAAATTCAATACAAGGAACACATATTCTTAGAGAAGCAGCAACACATCTTACGCATCCTATTACATTTGACGTTAATTCCAAAAACCACCCTGATCCTTAACCCAAACTGTTCCCAGGACGCGAAAATAATTTCGAAGTTCCTTACATTATTTATTCCTAAGGACTTCCAAGGATATATATTCGCTCTGACCAGTTAAGCAAACCAATATATCTCCTAGGGATCCAGTATGCAGGAATAAAAGTTTGTAAGGAAATTCGAATGTGAAGTTTAGGCGGTTCACTCATAAGTAATATGAATCTCAAAAACGTTTTCTTTAACCGAAACAAATCCAGAAACTTCAATGCATTTAAATGTCCTAACCGAAATCTTTCCTTTAATAATTTCTCCGGAATCTAAGCTGTTCGTGTAGCTCTCACAATACAAACAATTACTATAACCAATACATATTACATTAAATGCACAACGATACCATTTCATAACACACCTGAGACAGTTTTACAGCATAGCCGATGTGCTTAAGAAACTTCGGAATCCAAGCACAACCAACTGGTGATTTGTACCTCAGAAATACAACTGGTTTGCTGAATCAATTGTAACAAGCGTTAAAACAATGCAAATCAATTTACAATATCAAGGGGAACTTAATAAATCCTATGATCTTATACTACACATTTTTAAAAGTAGCTCATGCTGCTTACACTGAATTATAGATGTCTTTTGTGCTTCATGTAGATATGTGTAATAGTTTTGATATAAAGGTTATTTGCAGATATAATACTAAATGATTAGCTATTCCACATAATACACATGTCTTAGTTTTATAAAACAAGGAATACCAAATAATTAATTTACTTTTTTCAAACACAGATTTACAACTTCATTCATTGTTCTGGTTGTTTCAAGAGGTTTTATTTCAATACAATTATTCTTAAGAATGTCTACTCGATTAGTGACGTTACGAGTACTTTTAGAGCATAGCATTAACATTTGCAACATCTAAACTTCTCTTTCTAGATTCTTTTGAAAATATGATATACATCCAGCATTAAATACATCAATAAGACCATTTTGCATTTACAAACTGTAAATAAAAGAAATTCCAATAACGCCATGGCAACTAACTACAGTCAAACACATCTGTGTATTAGGGCGATTAATTTTCAGCTAATTCAGCCTCAAACAACAATGGGAGGAAGCGGCATTGAAAAACAGTAGGGTTAATATCAAAAGCTTTTGAGGCAATTGAATAATTTAAAGTAATTTTTTTCCTTTGATCAAACTTCAGGTATATGTGGCAATGATATCTAAACAATCACACTGTCTTTGGATTTCTATTACTTACCATGTTCAACTAGTTGTGCTAAAGAAGTGAAGGATTTACAGCCACTGTAAATGTCCAACAGTAAATTTACACTCCAGGCACATCTGAAAGGTCCATTTATAGCTCAAGAAAGGAATGGCTTTCCTGACCATCTGAAACAAATATTATAACAACCCAATTCAATTTAAATATTAAGGATAGCCATAGGTGAAAGTTATGCTTTATTTTCAAAACCCTCTCATGCTGCCGAAATGCAAAAAAGGGGCACATTGTGCTCTTTGACACAACCTTATTCTATCAATGCCATGAACATACACTGTAATTTCACTTCTATTCCTTACCAAGTCTATAAGTACTGCTAATTTCCAAATTGTCTCTCTCAGCATAGCCATTCTTCCTGGCTAATTCCGTTAACCAGTCTTTGCAGACAGCTATTCAACAGTCTTCGTATGAGGCCCAAACTTTGTGCAGACATTCCGCAATGAGTTCATTCACATGCAAAAAAACATCAGGAACGTTTAGTATGTTCCCCAGTATTTTAGACATTCGCAACACCACCATTTACCTAGACCCACATTAATTTTAGACTACATCAAATGTCAATTGCTAAGACAAAAAGAATTTTCTACACTTCTTACTCCATTTCCGATGTACAAACACACTACTGCTTTTATTATCAAAAACACAACTAACCTTGATTACAAATTCAATACAAGGAACACATATTCCTAGAGAAACAGCAACACATCTTACGCATCCTATTACATTTGACGTTAATTCCAAAAACCACCCTGATCCTTAACCCAAACTGTTCCCAGGACGCAAAAATAATTTCGAAGTTCCTTACATTATTTATTCCTAAGGACTTCCAAGGATATATATTCGCCTTGGCCAGTTAAGCAAACCAATATATCTCCTAGGGATCCAGTATGCAGGAATAAAAGTTTGTAAGGAAATTCGAATGTGAACTTTAGGCGGTTCACTCATAAGTAATACGAATCTCAAAAACGTTTTGTTTAACCCAAACAAATCCAGAAACTTCAATGCATTTAATTGTCCTAACCGAAATCTTTCCTTTAATAATTTCTCCGGAATCTAAGCTGTTCCTGTAGCTCTCACAATACAAACAATTACTATAACCAATACATATTACATTAAATGCACAACAATACCATTTCATAACGCACCTGAGACAGTTTTACAGCATAGCCGATGTGCTTAAAAAACTTCGGCATCCAAGCACAACCAACTGGTGATTTGTACCTCAGAAATACAACGGGTTTGCTGAACCAACTGTAACAAGCGTTAAAACAATGCAAATCAATTTACAATATCATGGGGAACTTAATAAATCCTATGATCTTATACTACACATTTTTAAAAGTAGCTCATGCTGCTTACACTGAATTATAGATGTCTTTTGTGCTTCATGTAGATATGTGTAATAGTTTTGATATAAACGTTATTTGCAGATATAATACTAAATGATTAGCTATTCCACATAATACACATGTCTTTAGTTTTATAAAACAAGGAATACCAAATAATTAATTTACTTTTTTCAAACACAGATTTACAACTTCATTCATTGTTCTGGTTGTTTCAAGAGGTTTTATTTCAATACAATTATTCTTAAGAATTTCTACTGGATTAGTGACGTTACGAGTACTTTTAGAGCATAGCATTAACATTTGCAACAACTAAACTTCTCTTTCTAGATTCTTTTGAAATTATGATATACATCCAGCATTAAATACATCAATAAGACCATTTTGCATTTACAAACTGTAAATAAAAGGAATTCCAATAATGCCATGGCAACTAACTACAGTCAAACACATCTGTGTATTAGGGCGATTAATTTTCAGCTAATTCAGCCTCAAACAACAATGGGAGGAAGCGGCATTGAATAAAAGTAGGGTTAATATCAAAAGCTTTTGAGGCAATTGAATAATTTAAAGTAATCTTTTTCCTTTTATCAAACTTTAGGTATATGTGGCAATGATATCAAAACAATCACACTGTCTTTGGATTTCTATTACTTACCATGTTCAACTAGTTGTGCTAAAGAAGTGAAGGATTTACAGCCACTGTAAATGTCCAACAGTAAATTTACACTCCAGGCACATCTGAAAGGTCCATTTATAGCTCAAGAAAGGAATGGCTTTCCTGCCCATCTGAAACAAATATTATAACAACCCAATTCAATTTAAATATTAAGGATAGCCATAGGTGAAGGTTATGCTTTATTTTCAAAACCCTCTCATGCTGCCGAAACGCAAAAAAGGGGCACATTGGGCTCCAAGTAGGTATGTAACATGTACTAAAGAGACGTTATATTTTATGAAATTAAACTAAGTAATACAGGTTCTCATAAGAAACACACACTCATTTATATAAAAGAACAATTACGAAATTACAATTTGTAATTTTAAGCCAGTCTTCTGGTTGATTGAAATCAGGTTCTTAAACATGACTCTCCTCAGCAATTTATTCTCAGATGTAGAGTTCAAGATGTTATGTTTTTAATACTTAAAACTCTAGCATTGACCTTTGCCGAAGTTTAAGTGGTTCTTTTCCAATTCTTTATTAAATTTTGAACAAGATTGAACAGAAGCTACAAAAATTGAAGCATGCTTAATTCACAAACTTTTCAGAACAGTGTGGGACTATGACGTTTCATTACCATTATGTTTATTTTCTCACAAAAGGAAACCTCAAACCCCTGTTAGCAAATGGATAATATACGAAATTGAAATGAAATTTTGAAGTACGTCTAGCCATTGAAATTATTCAGATGAAGTTTTTAACTTTGACAGAACCTTATTCTATCAATGCCATGAACATACACTGTAATTTGACTTCTATTGCTTACCAAGTCTATCAGTACTGCTAATCTCCAAATTGTCTCTCTCAGCATAGCCATTCTTCCTGGCTAATTCCGTTAACCAGTCTTCGCAGACAGCTATTCAACAGTCTTCGTATGAGGCCCAAACTTTGTGCAGACATTCCACAATGAGTTCATTCACATGCAACAAAACATCAGGAACGTTTAGTATGTTCCCCAGTATTTTAGACATTCGCAACACCACCATTTACCTAGACCCACATTAATTTTAGACTACATCAAATGTCAATTGCTAAGACAAAAAGAATTTTTTACACCTGTTACTCCATTTCCGATGTACAAACTCACTACTGCTTTTATTATCAAAAACACAACTAACCTTGATTACAAATTCAATACAAGGAACACATATTCTTAGAGAAACAGCAACACATCTTACGCATCCTATTACATTTGACGTTAATTCCAAAAACCACCCTGATCCTTAACCCAAACTGTTCCCAGGACGCGAAAATAATTTCGAATTTCCTTACATTATTTATTCCTAAGGACTTCCAAGGATATATATTCGCTCTGGCCAGCTAAGCAAACCAATATATCTCCTAGGGATCCAGTATGCAGGAATAAAAGTTTGTAAGGAAATTCGAATGTGAACTTTAGGCGGTTCACTCATAAGTAATACGAATCCCAAAAACGTTTTGTTTAACCCAAACAAATCCAGAAACTTCAATGCATTTAAATATCCTAACCGAAATCTTTCCTTTAATAATTTCTCCGGAATCTAAGCTGTTCCTGTAGCTCTCACAATACAAACAATTACTATAACCAATACATATTACATTAAATGCACAACGATACCATTTCATAACACACCTGAGACAGTTTTACAGCATAGCCAATGTGCTTAAGAAACTTTGGAATCCAAGCACAACCAACTGGTGATTTGTACCTCAGAAATACAATGGGTTTGCTGAATCAACTCTAACAAGCGTTAAAACGATTCAAATCAATTTACAATATCAAGGGGAACTTAATAAATCCTATGATCTTATACTACACATTTTTAAAAGTAGCTCATGCTGCTTACACTGAATTATAGATGTCTTTTGTGCTTCATGTAGATATGTGTAATAGTTTTGATATAAACGTTATTTGCAGATATAATACTAAATGATTAGCTATTCCACATAATACACATGTCTTAGTTTTATAAAACAAGGAATACCAAACAATTAATTTACTTTTTTCAAACACAGATTTACAACTTCATTCATTGTTCTGGTTGTTTCCAAGAGGTTTTATTTCAATACAATTATTCTTAAGAATTTCTACTCGATTAGTGACGTTACGAGTACTTTTAGAGCATAGCATTAACATTTGCAACATCTAAACTTCTCTTTCTAGATTCTTTTGAAAATATGATATACATCCAGCATTAAATACATCAATAAGACCATTTTGCATTTACAAACTGTAAATAAAAGAAATTCCAATAACGCCATGGCAACTAAATACAGTCAAACACATCTGTGTATTAGGGCGATTAATTTTCAGCTAATTCAGCCTCAAACAACAATGGGAGGAAGCGGCATTGAAAAACAGTAGGGTTAATATCAAAAGCTTTTGAGGCAATTGAATAATTTAAAGTAATTTTTTTTCCTTTGATCAAACTTCAGGTATATGTGGCAATGATATCAAAACAATCACACTGTCTTTGGATTTCTATTACTTACCAAGTTCAACTAGTTGTGCTAAAGAAGTGAAGGATTTACAGCCACTGTTAATGTCCAACAGTAAATTTACACTCCAGGCACATATGAAAGGTCCATTTATAGCTCAAGAAAGGAATGGCTTTCCTGCCCATCTGAAACAAATATTGTAACAACCCAATACAATTTAAATATTAAGGATAGACATAGGTGAAAGTTATGCTTTATTTTCAAAACCCTCTTATGCTGCCGAAACGCAAAAAAGGGGCACATTGGGCTCCAAGTAGGTATGTAACATGTACTAAAGAGACGTTATATTTTATGACATTAAACTAAGTAATACAGGTTCTCATAAGAAACACACACTCATTTATATAAAAGAACAATTACGAAATTACAATTTGTAATTTTAAGCCAGTCTTCTGGTTGATTGAAATCAGGTTCTTAAACATGACTCTCCTCAGCGATTTATTCTCAGATGTAGAGTTCAAGATGTTATCTTTTTAATACTTAAAACTCTAGCATTGACTTTTGCCAACGTTTAAGTGGTTCTTTTCCAATTCTTTATTAAATTTTGAACAAGATTGAACAGAAGCTACAAAAATTGAAGCATGCTTAATTCACAAACTTTTCAGAACAGTGTGGGACTATGTACGTTTCATTACCATTATGTTTATTTTCTCACAAAAGGAAACCTCAAACCCCTGTTAGCAAATGGATAATATACGAAATTGAAATGAAATTTTGAAGTACGTCTAGCCATTGAAATTATTCAGATGAAGTTTTTAACTTTGACAGAACCTTATTCTATCAATGCCATGAACATACACTGTAATTTGACTTCTATTCCTTACCAAGTCTATCAGTACTGCTAACCTCCAAATTGTCTCTCTCAGCATAGCCATTCTTCCTGGCTAATTCCATTAACCAGTCTTCGCAGACAGCTATTCAACAGTCTTCGTATGAGGCCCAAACTTTGTGCAGACATTCCGCAATGAGTTCATTCACATGCAACAAAACATCAGGAACGTTTAGTATGTTCCCCAGTATATTAGACATTCGCAACACCACCATTTACCTAGACCCACATTAATTTTAGACTACATCAAATGTCAATTGCTAAGACAAAAAGAATTTTCTACACTTCTTACTCCATTTCCGATGTACAAACACACTACTGCTTTTATTATCAAAAACACAACTAACCTTGATTACAAATTCAATACAAGGAACACATATTCTTAGAGAAACAGCAACACATCTTACGCATCCTATTACATTTGACGTTAATTCCAAAAACCACCCTGATCCTTAACCCAAACTGTTCCCAGGACGCGAAAATAATTTCGAAGTTCCTTACATTATTTATTCCTAAGGACTTCCAAGGATATATATTCGCTCTGGCCAGTTAAGCAAACCAATATATCTCCTAGGGATCCAGTATGCAGGAATAAAAGTTTGTAAGGAAATTCGAATGTGAACTTTAGGCGGTTCACTCATAAGTAATACGAATCTCAAAAACGTTTTGTTTAACCCAAACAAATCCAGAAACTTCAATGCATTTAATTGTCCTAACCGAAATCTTTCCTTTAATAATTTCTCCGGAATCTAAGCTGTTCCTGTAGCTCTCACAATACAAACAATTACTATAACCAATACATATTACATTAAATGCACAACAATACCATTTCATAACGCACCTGAGACAGTTTTACAGCATAGCCGATGTGCTTAAGAAACTTCGGCATCCAAGCACAACCAACTGGTGATTTGTACCTCAGAAATACAACGGGTTTGCTGAACCAACTGTAACAAGCGTTAAAACAATGCAAATCAATTTACAATATCATGGGGAACTTAATAAATCCTATGATCTTATACTACACATTTTTAAAAGTAGCTCATGCTGCTTACACTGAATTATAGATGTCTTTTGTGCTTCATGTAGATATGTGTAATAGTTTTGATATAAACGTTATTTGCAGATATAATACTAAATGATTAGCTATTCCACATAATACACATGTCTTTAGTTTTATAAAACAAGGAATACCAAATAATTAATTTACTTTTTTCAGACACAGATTTACAACTTCATTCATTGTTCTGGTTGTTTCAAGAGGTTTTATTTCAATACAATTATTCTTAAGAATTTCTACTGGATTAGTGACGTTACGAGTACTTTTAGAGCATAGCATTAACATTTGCAACAACTAAACTTCTCTTTCTAGATTCTTTTGAAATTATGATATACATCCAGCATTAAATACATCAATAAGACCATTTTGCATTTACAAACTGTAAATAAAAGGAATTCCAATAATGCCATGGCAACTAACTACAGTCAAACACATCTGTGTATTAGGGCGATTAATTTTCAGCTAATTCAGCCTCAAACAACAATGGGAGGAAGCGGCATTGAATAAAAGTAGGGTTAATATCAAAAGCTTTTGAGGCAATTGAATAATTTAAAGTAATCTTTTTCCTTTTATCAAACTTTAGGTATATGTGGCAATGATATCAAAACAATCACACTGTCTTTGGATTTCTATTACTTACCATGTTCAACTAGTTGTGCTAAAGAAGTGAAGGATTTACAGCCACTGTAAATGTCCAACAGTAAATTTACACTCCAGGCACATCTGAAAGGTCCATTTATAGCTCAAGAAAGGAATGGCTTTCCTGCCCATCTGAAACAAATATTATAACAACCCAATTCAATTTAAATATTAAGGATAGCCATAGGTGAAGGTTATGCTTTATTTTCAAAACCCTCTCATGCTGCCGAAACGCAAAAAAGGGGCACATTGGGCTCCAAGTAGGTATGTAACATGTACTAAAGAGACGTTATATTTTATGAAATTAAACTAAGTAATACAGGTTCTCATAAGAAACACACACTCATTTATATAAAAGAACAATTACGAAATTACAATTTGTAATTTTAAGCCAGTCTTCTGGTTGATTGAAATCAGGTTCTTAAACATGACTCTCCTCAGCAATTTATTCTCAGATGTAGAGTTCAAGATGTTATGTTTTTAATACTTAAAACTCTAGCATTGACCTTTGCCGAAGTTTAAGTGGTTCTTTTCCAATTCTTTATTAAATTTTGAACAAGATTGAACAGAAGCTACAAAAATTGAAGCATGCTTAATTCACAAACTTTTCAGAACAGTGTGGGACTATGACGTTTCATTACCATTATGTTTATTTTCTCACAAAAGGAAACCTCAAACCCCTGTTAGCAAATGGATAATATACGAAATTGAAATGAAATTTTGAAGTACGTCTAGCCATTGAAATTATTCAGATGAAGTTTTTAACTTTGACAGAACCTTATTCTATCAATGCCATGAACATACACTGTAATTGGACTTCTATTGTTTACCAAGTCTATCAGTACTGCTAATCTCCAAATTGTCTCTCTCAGCATAGCCATTCTTCCTGGCTAATTCCGTTAACCAGTCTTCGCAGACAGCTATTCAACAGTCTTCGTATGAGGCCCAAACTTTGTGCAGACATTCCACAATGAGTTCATTCACATGCAACAAAACATCAGGAACGTTTAGTATGTTCCCCAGTATTTTAGACATTCGCAACACCACCATTTACCTAGACCCACATTAATTTTAGACTACATCAAATGTCAATTGCTAAGACAAAAAGAATTTTTTACACCTGTTACTCCATTTCCGATGTACAAACTCACTACTGCTTTTATTATCAAAAACACAACTAACCTTGATTACAAATTCAATACAAGGAACACATATTCTTAGAGAAGCAGCAACACATCTTACGCATCCTATTACATTTGACGTTAATTCCAAAAACCACCCTGATCCTTAACCCAAACTGTTCCCAGGACGCGAAAATAATTTCGAAGTTCCTTACATTATTTATTCCTAAGGACTTCCAAGGATATATATTCGCTCTGACCAGTTAAGCAAACCAATATATCTCCTAGGGATCCAGTATGCAGGAATAAAAGTTTGTAAGGAAATTCGAATGTGAAGTTTAGGCGGTTCACTCATAAGTAATATGAATCTCAAAAACGTTTTCTTTAACCGAAACAAATCCAGAAACTTCAATGCATTTAAATGTCCTAACCGAAATCTTTCCTTTAATAATTTCTCCGGAATCTAAGCTGTTCGTGTAGCTCTCACAATACAAACAATTACTATAACCAATACATATTACATTAAATGCACAACGATACCATTTCATAACACACCTGAGACAGTTTTACAGCATAGCCGATGTGCTTAAGAAACTTCGGAATCCAAGCACAACCAACTGGTGATTTGTACCTCAGAAATACAACTGGTTTGCTGAATCAATTGTAACAAGCGTTAAAACAATGCAAATCAATTTACAATATCAAGGGGAACTTAATAAATCCTATGATCTTATACTACACATTTTTAAAAGTAGCTCATGCTGCTTACACTGAATTATAGATGTCTTTTGTGCTTCATGTAGATATGTGTAATAGTTTTGATATAAAGGTTATTTGCAGATATAATACTAAATGATTAGCTATTCCACATAATACACATGTCTTAGTTTTATAAAACAAGGAATACCAAATAATTAATTTACTTTTTTCAAACACAGATTTACAACTTCATTCATTGTTCTGGTTGTTTCAAGAGGTTTTATTTCAATACAATTATTCTTAAGAATGTCTACTCGATTAGTGACGTTACGAGTACTTTTAGAGCATAGCATTAACATTTGCAACATCTAAACTTCTCTTTCTAGATTCTTTTGAAAATATGATATACATCCAGCATTAAATACATCAATAAGACCATTTTGCATTTACAAACTGTAAATAAAAGAAATTCCAATAACGCCATGGCAACTAACTACAGTCAAACACATCTGTGTATTAGGGCGATTAATTTTCAGCTAATTCAGCCTCAAACAACAATGGGAGGAAGCGGCATTGAAAAACAGTAGGGTTAATAACAAAAGCTTTTGAGGCAATTGAATAATTTAAAGTAATTTTTTTCCTTTGATCAAACTTCAGGTATATGTGGCAATGATATCTAAACAATCACACTGTCTTTGGATTTCTATTACTTACCATGTTCAACTAGTTGTGCTAAAGAAGTGAAGGATTTACAGCCACTGTAAATGTCCAACAGTAAATTTACACTCCAGGCACATCTGAAAGGTCCATTTATAGCTCAAGAAAGGAATGGCTTTCCTGACCATCTGAAACAAATATTATAACAACCCAATTCAATTTAAATATTAAGGATAGCCATAGGTGAAAGTTATGCTTTATTTTCAAAACCCTCTCATGCTGCCGAAATGCAAAAAAGGGGCACATTGTGCTCTTTGACACAACCTTATTCTATCAATGCCATGAACATACACTGTAATTTCACTTCTATTCCTTACCAAGTCTATAAGTACTGCTAATCTCCAAATTGTCTCTCTCAGCATAGCCATTCTTCCTGGCTAATTCCGTTAACCAGTCTTTGCAGACAGCTATTCAACAGTCTTCGTATGAGGCCCAAACTTTGTGCAGACATTCCGCAATGAGTTCATTCACATGCAAAAAAACATCAGGAACGTTTAGTATGTTCCCCAGTATTTTAGACATTCGCAACACCACCATTTACCTAGACCCACATTAATTTTAGACTACATCAAATGTCAATTGCTAAGACAAAAAGAATTTTCTACACTTCTTACTCCATTTCCGATGTACAAACACACTACTGCTTTTATTATCAAAAACACAACTAACCTTGATTACAAATTCAATACAAGGAACACATATTCCTAGAGAAACAGCAACACATCTTACGCATCCTATTACATTTGACGTTAATTCCAAAAACCACCCTGATCCTTAACCCAAACTGTTCCCAGGACGCAAAAATAATTTCGAAGTTCCTTACATTATTTATTCCTAAGGACTTCCAAGGATATATATTCGCCTTGGCCAGTTAAGCAAACCAATATATCTCCTAGGGATCCAGTATGCAGGAATAAAAGTTTGTAAGGAAATTCGAATGTGAACTTTAGGCGGTTCACTCATAAGTAATACGAATCTCAAAAACGTTTTGTTTAACCCAAACAAATCCAGAAACTTCAATGCATTTAATTGTCCTAACCGAAATCTTTCCTTTAATAATTTCTCCGGAATCTAAGCTGTTCCTGTAGCTCTCACAATACAAACAATTACTATAACCAATACATATTACATTAAATGCACAACAATACCATTTCATAACGCACCTGAGACAGTTTTACAGCATAGCCGATGTGCTTAAAAAACTTCGGCATCCAAGCACAACCAACTGGTGATTTGTACCTCAGAAATACAACGGGTTTGCTGAACCAACTGTAACAAGCGTTAAAACAATGCAAATCAATTTACAATATCATGGGGAACTTAATAAATCCTATGATCTTATACTACACATTTTTAAAAGTAGCTCATGCTGCTTACACTGAATTATAGATGTCTTTTGTGCTTCATGTAGATATGTGTAATAGTTTTGATATAAACGTTATTTGCAGATATAATACTAAATGATTAGCTATTCCACATAATACACATGTCTTTAGTTTTATAAAACAAGGAATACCAAATAATTAATTTACTTTTTTCAAACACAGATTTACAACTTCATTCATTGTTCTGGTTGTTTCAAGAGGTTTTATTTCAATACAATTATTCTTAAGAATTTCTACTGGATTAGTGACGTTACGAGTACTTTTAGAGCATAGCATTAACATTTGCAACAACTAAACTTCTCTTTCTAGATTCTTTTGAAATTATGATATACATCCAGCATTAAATACATCAATAAGACCATTTTGCATTTACAAACTGTAAATAAAAGGAATTCCAATAATGCCATGGCAACTAACTACAGTCAAACACATCTGTGTATTAGGGCGATTAATTTTCAGCTAATTCAGCCTCAAACAACAATGGGAGGAAGCGGCATTGAATAAAAGTAGGGTTAATATCAAAAGCTTTTGAGGCAATTGAATAATTTAAAGTAATCTTTTTCCTTTTATCAAACTTTAGGTATATGTGGCAATGATATCAAAACAATCACACTGTCTTTGGATTTCTATTACTTACCATGTTCAACTAGTTGTGCTAAAGAAGTGAAGGATTTACAGCCACTGTAAATGTCCAACAGTAAATTTACACTCCAGGCACATCTGAAAGGTCCATTTATAGCTCAAGAAAGGAATGGCTTTCCTGCCCATCTGAAACAAATATTATAACAACCCAATTCAATTTAAATATTAAGGATAGCCATAGGTGAAGGTTATGCTTTATTTTCAAAACCCTCTCATGCTGCCGAAACGCAAAAAAGGGGCACATTGGGCTCCAAGTAGGTATGTAACATGTACTAAAGAGACGTTATATTTTATGAAATTAAACTAAGTAATACAGGTTCTCATAAGAAACACACACTCATTTATATAAAAGAACAATTACGAAATTACAATTTGTAATTATAAGCCAGTCTTCTGGTTGATTGAAATCAGGTTCTTAAACATGACTCTCCTCAGCAATTTATTCTCAGATGTAGAGTTCAAGATGTTATGTTTTTAATACTTAAAACTCTAGCATTGACCTTTGCCGAAGTTTAAGTGGTTCTTTTCCAATTCTTTATTAAATTTTGAACAAGATTGAACAGAAGCTACAAAAATTGAAGCATGCTTAATTCACAAACTTTTCAGAACAGTGTGGGACTATGACGTTTCATTACCATTATGTTTATTTTCTCACAAAAGGAAACCTCAAACCCCTGTTAGCAAATGGATAATATACGAAATTGAAATGAAATTTTGAAGTACGTCTAGCCATTGAAATTATTCAGATGAAGTTTTTAACTTTGACAGAACCTTATTCTATCAATGCCATGAACATACACTGTAATTTGACTTCTATTGCTTACCAAGTCTATCAGTACTGCTAATCTCCAAATTGTCTCTCTCAGCATAGCCATTCTTCCTGGCTAATTCCGTTAACCAGTCTTCGCAGACAGCTATTCAACAGTCTTCGTATGAGGCCCAAACTTTGTGCAGACATTCCACAATGAGTTCATTCACATGCAACAAAACATCAGGAACGTTTAGTATGTTCCCCAGTATTTTAGACATTCGCAACACCACCATTTACCTAGACCCACATTAATTTTAGACTACATCAAATGTCAATTGCTAAGACAAAAAGAATTTTTTACACCTGTTACTCCATTTCCGATGTACAAACTCACTACTGCTTTTATTATCAAAAACACAACTAACCTTGATTACAAATTCAATACAAGGAACACATATTCTTAGAGAAACAGCAACACATCTTACGCATCCTATTACATTTGACGTTAATTCCAAAAACCACCCTGATCCTTAACCCAAACTGTTCCCAGGACGCGAAAATAATTTCGAATTTCCTTACATTATTTATTCCTAAGGACTTCCAAGGATATATATTCGCTCTGGCCAGCTAAGCAAACCAATATACCTCCTAGGGATCCAGTATGCAGGAATAAAAGTTTGTAAGGAAATTCGAATGTGAACTTTAGGCGGTTCACTCATAAGTAATACGAATCCCAAAAACGTTTTGTTTAACCCAAACAAATCCAGAAACTTCAATGCATTTAAATATCCTAACCGAAATCTTTCCTTTAATAATTTCTCCGGAATCTAAGCTGTTCCTGTAGCTCTCACAATACAAACAATTACTATAACCAATACATATTACATTAAATGCACAACGATACCATTTCATAACACACCTGAGACAGTTTTACAGCATAGCCAATGTGCTTAAGAAACTTTGGAATCCAAGCACAACCAACTGGTGATTTGTACCTCAGAAATACAATGGGTTTGCTGAATCAACTGTAACAAGCGTTAAAACGATTCAAATCAATTTACAATATCAAGGGGAACTTAATAAATCCTATGATCTTATACTACACATTTTTAAAAGTAGCTCATGCTGCTTACACTGAATTATAGATGTCTTTTGTGCTTCATGTAGATATGTGTAATAGTTTTGATATAAACGTTATTTGCAGATATAATACTAAATGATTAGCTATTCCACATAATACACATGTCTTAGTTTTATAAAACAAGGAATACCAAACAATTAATTTACTTTTTTCAAACACAGATTTACAACTTCATTCATTGTTCTGGTTGTTTCCAAGAGGTTTTATTTCAATACAATTATTCTTAAGAATTTCTACTCGATTAGTGACGTTACGAGTACTTTTAGAGCATAGCATTAACATTTGCAACATCTAAACTTCTCTTTCTAGATTCTTTTGAAAATATGATATACATCCAGCATTAAATACATCAATAAGACCATTTTGCATTTACAAACTGTAAATAAAAGAAATTCCAATAACGCCATGGCAACTAAATACAGTCAAACACATCTGTGTATTAGGGCGATTAATTTTCAGCTAATTCAGCCTCAAACAACAATGGGAGGAAGCGGCATTGAAAAACAGTAGGGTTAATATCAAAAGCTTTTGAGGCAATTGAATAATTTAAAGTAATTTTTTTCCTTTGATCAAACTTCAGGTATATGTGGCAAAGATATCAAAACAATCACACTGTCTTTGGATTTCTATTACTTACCAAGTTCAACTAGTTGTGCTAAAGAAGTGAAGGATTTACAGCCACTGTTAATGTCCAACAGTAAATTTACACTCCAGGCACATATGAAAGGTCCATTTATAGCTCAAGAAAGGAATGGCTTTCCTGCCCATCTGAAACAAATATTGTAACAACCCAATACAATTTAAATATTAAGGATAGACATAGGTGAAAGTTATGCTTTATTTTCAAAACCCTCTTATGCTGCCGAAACGCAAAAAAGGGGCACATTGGGCTCCAAGTAGGTATGTAACATGTACTAAAGAGACGTTATATTTTATGACATTAAACTAAGTAATACAGGTTCTCATAAGAAACACACACTCATTTATATAAAAGAACAATTACGAAATTACAATTTGTAATTTTAAGCCAGTCTTCTGGTTGATTGAAATCAGGTTCTTAAACATGACTCTCCTCAGCAATTTATTCTCAGATGTAGAGTTCAAGATGTTATCTTTTTAATACTTAAAACTCTAGCATTGACTTTTGCCAACGTTTAAGTGGTTCTTTTCCAATTCTTTATTAAATTTTGAACAAGATTGAACAGAAGCTACAAAAATTGAAGCATGCTTAATTCACAAACTTTTCAGAACAGTGTGGGACTATGTACGTTTCATTACCATTATGTTTATTTTCTCACAAAAGGAAACCTCAAACCCCTGTTAGCAAATGGATAATATACGAAATTGAAATGAAATTTTGAAGTACGTCTAGCCATTGAAATTATTCAGATGAAGTTTTTAACTTTGACAGAACCTTATTCTATCAATGCCATGAACATACACTGTAATTTGACTTCTATTCCTTACCAAGTCTATCAGTACTGCTAACCTCCAAATTGTCTCTCTCAGCATAGCCATTCTTCCTGGCTAATTCCATTAACCAGTCTTCGCAGACAGCTATTCAACAGTCTTCGTATGAGGCCCAAACTTTGTGCAGACATTCCGCAATGAGTTCATTCACATGCAACAAAACATCAGGAACGTTTAGTATGTTCCCCAGTATATTAGACATTCGCAACACCACCATTTACCTAGACCCACATTAATTTTAGACTACATCAAATGTCAATTGCTAAGACAAAAAGAATTTTCTACACTTCTTACTCCATTTCCGATGTACAAACACACTACTGCTTTTATTATCAAAAACACAACTAACCTTGATTACAAATTCAATACAAGGAACACATATTCTTAGAGAAACAGCAACACATCTTACGCATCCTATTACATTTGACGTTAATTCCAAAAACCACCCTGATCCTTAACCCAAACTGTTCCCAGGACGCGAAAATAATTTCGAAGTTCCTTACATTATTTATTCCTAAGGACTTCCAAGGATATATATTCGCTCTGGCCAGTTAAGCAAACCAATATATCTCCTAGGGATCCAGTATGCAGGAATAAAGGTTTGTAAGGAAATTCGAATGTGAACTTTAGGCGGTTCACTCATAAGTAATACGAATCTCAAAAACGTTTTGTTTAACCCAAACAAATCCAGAAACATCAATGCATTTAAATGTCCTAACCGAAATCTTTCCTTTAATAATTTCTCCGGAATCTAAGCTGTTCCTGTAGCTCTCACAATACAAACAGTTACTATAACCAATACATATTACATTAAATGCACAACGATACCATTTCATAACACACCTGAGACAGTTTTACAGCATAGCCGATGTGCTTAAGAAACTTCGGAATCCAAGCACAACCAACTGGTGATTTGTACCTCAGAAATACAACTGGTTTGCTGAATCAACTGTAACAAGCGTTAAAACAATGCAAATCAACTTACAATATCAAGGGGAACTTAATAAATCCTATGATCTTATACTACACATGTTTAAAAGTAGCTCATGCTGCTTACACTGAATTATAGATGTCTTTTGTGCTTCATGTAGATATGTGTAATAGTTTTGAAATAAACGTTATTTGCAGATATAATACTAAATGATTAGCTATTCCACATAATACACATGTCTTAGTTTTATAAAACAAGGAACACCAAATAATTAATTTACTTTTTTCAAACACAGATTTACAACTTCATTCATTGTTCTGGTTGTTTCAAGAGGTTTTATTTCAATACAATTATTCTTAAGAATTTCTACTCGATTAGTGACGTTACGAGTACTTTTAGAGCATAGCATTTACATTTGCAACATTTAAACTTCTCTTTCTAGATTCTTTTGAAAATATGATATACATCCAGCATTAAATACATCAATAAGACCATTTTGCATTTACAAACTGTAAATAAAAGAAATTCCAATAACGCCATGGCAACTAACTACAGTCAAACACATCTGTGTATTAGGGCGATTAATTTTCAGCTAATTCAGCCTCAAACAACAATGGGAGGAAGCGGCATTGAAAAACAATAGGGTTAATATCAAAAGCTTTTGAGGCAATTTAATAATTTAAAGTAATCTTTTTCCTTTTATCATACTTCAGGTATATGTGGCAATGATATCAAAACAATCACACTGTCTTTGGATTTCTATTACTTACCATGTTCAACTAGTTGTGCTAAAGAAGTGAAGGATTTACAGCCACTGTAAATGTCCAACAGTAAATTTACACTCCAGGCACATCTGAAAGGTCCATTTATAGCTCAAGAAAGGAATGGCTTTCCTGCCCATCTGAAACAAATATTGTAATAACCCAATACAATTTAAATATTAAGGATAGACATAGGTGAAAGTTATGCTTTATTTTCAAAACCCTCTCATGCTGCCGAAACGCAAAAAAGGGGCACATTGGGCTCCAAGTAGGTATGTAACATGTACTAAAGAGACGTTATATTTTATGACATTAAACTAAGTAATACAGGTTCTCATAAGAAACACACACTCATTTATATAAAAGAACAATTACGAAATTACAATTTGTAATTTTAAGCCAGTCTTCTGGTTGATTGAAATCAGGTTCTTAAACATGACTCTCCTCAGCAATTTATTCTCAGATGTAGAGTTCAAGATGTTATGTTTTTAATACTTAAAACTCTAGCATTGACTTTTGCCAACGTTTAAGTGGTTCTTTTCCAATTCTTTATTAAATTTTGAACAAGATTGAACAGAAGCTACAAAAATTGAAGCATGCTTAATTCACAAACTTTTCAGAACAGTGTGGGACTATGTACGTTTCATTACCATTATGTTTATTTTCTCACAAAAGGAAACCTCAAACCCCTGTTAGCAAATGGATAATATACGAAATTGAAATGAAATTTTGAAGTATGTCTAGCCATTGAAATTATTCAGATGAAGTTTTTAACTTTGACAGAACCTTATTCTATCAATGCCATGAACATACACTGTAATTTGACTTCTATTCCTTACCAAGTCTATCAGTACTGCTAACCTCCAAATTGTCTCTCTCAGCATAGCCATTCTTCCTGGCTAATTCCGTTAACCAGTCTTCGCAGACAGCTATTCAACAGTCTTCGTATGAGGCCCAAACTTTGTGCAGACATTCCGCAATGAGTTCATTCACATGCAACAAAACATCAGGAACCTTTAGTATGTTTCCCAGTATGTTAGACATTCGCAACACCACCATTTACCTAGACCCACATTAATTTTAGACTACATCAAATGTCAATTGCTAAGACAAAAAGAATTTTCTACACTTCTTACTCCATTTCCGATGTACAAACACACTACTGCTTTTATTATCAAAAACACAACTAACCTTGATTACAAATTCAATACAAAGGACACACATTCTTAGAGAAACAGCAACACATCCTACGCATCCTATTACATTTGACGTTAATTCCAAAAAGCACCCTGATCCTTAACCCAAACTGTTCCCAGGACGCGAAAATAATTTCGAAGTTCCTTACATTATTTATTCCTAAGGACTTCCAAGGATATATATTCGCTCTGGCCAGCTAAGCAAACCAATATATCTCCTAGGGATCCAGTATGCAGGAATAAAAGTTTGTAAGGAAATTCGAATGTAAACTTTAGGCGGTTCACTCATAAGTAATACGAATCCCAAAAACGTTTTGTTTAACCCAAACAAATCCAGAAACTTCAATGCATTTAAATATCCTAACCGAAATCTTTCCTTTAATAATTTCTCCGGAATCTAAGCTGTTCCTGTAGCTCTCACAATACAAACAATTACTATAACCAATACATATTACATTAAATGCACAACGATACCATTTCATAACACACCTGAGACAGTTTTACAGCATAGCCGATGTGCTTAAGAAACTTCGGAATCCAAGCACAACCAACTGGTGATTTGTACCTCAGAAATACAACTGGTTTGCTGAATCAACTGTAACAAGCGTTAAAACGATGCAAATCAATTTACAATATCAAGGGGAACTTAATAAATCCTATGATCTTATACTACACATTTTTAAAAGTAGCTCATGCTGCTTACACTGAATTATAGATGTCTTTTGTGCTTCATGTAGATATGTGTAATAGTTTTGATATAAACGTTATTTGCAGATATAATACTAAATGATTAGCTATTCTACATAATACACATGTCTTTAGTTTTATAAAACAAGGAATACCAAATAATTAATTTACTTTTTTCAAACATAGATTTACAACTTCATTCATTGTTCTGGTTGTTTCAAGAGGTTTTATTTCAATACAATTATTCTTATTTTCTACTCGATTAGTGACGTTACGAGTACTTTTAGAGCATAGCATTAACATTTGCAACATCTAAACTTCTCTTTCTAGATTCTTTTGAAAATATGATATACATCCAGCATTAAATACATCAATAAGACCATTTTGCATTTACAAACTGTAAATAAAAGAAATTCCAATAACGCCATGTCAACTAACTACAGTTAAACACATCTGTGTATTAGGGCGATTAATTTTCAGCTAATTCAGCCTCAAACAACAATGGGAGGAAGCGGCATTGAAAAACAGTAGGGTTAATATCAAACGCTTTTGAGGCAATTGAATAATTTAAAGTAATCATTTTCCTTTGATCAAACTTCAGGTATATGTGGCAATGCTATCAAAACAATCACACTGTCTTTGGATTTCTATTACTTACCATGTTCAACTAGTTGTGCTAAAGAAGTGAAGGATTTACAGCCACTGTAAATGTCCAACAGTAAATTTACACTCCAGGCACATCTGAAAGGTCCATTTATAGCTTAAGAAAGGAATGGCTTTCCTGCCCATCTGAAACAAATATTGTAACAACCCAATTCAATTTAAATATTAAGGATAGCCATAGGTGAAAGTTATGCTTTATTTTCAAAACCCTCTCATGCTGCCGAAACGCAAAAAAGGGGCACATTGGGCTCCAAGTAGGTATGTAACATGTACTAAAGAGACGTTATATTTTATGACATTAAACTAAGTAATACAGGTTCTCATAAGAAACACACACTCATTTATATAAAAGAACAATTACGAAATTACAATTTGTAACTTTAAGCCAGTCTTCTGGTTGATTGAAATCAGGTTCTTAAACATGACTCTCCTCAGCAATTTATTCTCAGATGTAGAGTTCAAGATGTTATGTTTTTAATACTTAAAACTCTAGCATTGACTTTTGCCAACGTTTAAGTTGTTCTTTTCCAATTCTTTATTAAATTTTGAACAAGATTGAACAGAAGCTACAAAAATTGAAGCATGCTAAATTCACAAACTTTTCAGAACAGTGTGGGACTATGTACGTTTCATTACCATTATGTTTATTTTCTCACAAAAGGAAACCTCAAACCCCTGTTAGCAAATGGATAATATACGAAATTGAAATGAAATTTTGAAGTACGTCTAGCCATTGAAATTATTCAGATGAAGTTTTTAACTTTGACAGAACCTTATTCTATCAATGCCATGAACATACACTGTAATTTGACTTCTATTCCTTACCAAGTCTATCAATACTGCTAATCTCCAAATTGTCTCTCTCAGCATAGCCATTCTTCCTGGCTAATTCCGTTAACCAGTCTTCGCAGACAGCTATTCAACAGTCTTCGTATGAGGCCCAAACTTTGAGCAGACATTCCGCAATGAGTTCATTCACATGCAACAAAACATCAGGAACGTTTAGTATGTTTCCCAGTATTTTAGACATTCGCAACACCACCATTTACCTAGACCCACATTAATTTTAGACTACATCAAATGTCAATTGCTAAGACAAAATGAATTTTCTACACTTCTTACTCCATTTCCGATGTACAAACACACTACTGCTTTTATTATCAAAAACACAACTAACCTTGATTACAAATTCAATACAAGGAACACATATTCTTAGAGAAACAGCAACACATCTTACGCATCCTATTACATTTGACGTTAATTCCAAAAACCACCCTGATCCTTAACCCAAACTGTTCCCAGGACGCGAAAATAATTTCGAAGTTCCTTACATTATTTATTCCTAAGGACTTCCAAGGATATATATTCGCTCTGGCCAGTTAAGCAAACCAATATATCTCCTAGGGATCCAGTATGCAGGAATAAAATTTTGTAAGGAAATTCGAATGTGAACTTTAGGCGGTTCACTCATAAGTAATACGAATCCCAAAAACGTTTTGTTTAACCCAAACAAATCCAGAAACTTCAATGCATTTAAATGTCCTAACCGAAATCTTTCCTTTAATAATTTCTCCGGAATCTAAGCTGTTCCTGTAGCTCTCACAATACAAACAATTACTATAACCAATACATATTACATTAAATGCACAACGATACCATTTCATAACACACCTGAGACAGTTTTACAGCATAGCCGATGTGCTTAAGAAACTTTGGAATCCAAGCACAACCAACTGGTGATTTGTACCTCAGAAATACAATGGGTTTGCTGAATCAACTGTAACAAGCGTTAAACAATGCAAATCAATTTACAATATCAAGGGTAACTTAATAAATCCTATGATCTTATACTACACATGTTTAAAAGTAGCTCATGCTGCTTACACTGAATTATAGATGTCTTTTGTGCTTCATGTAGATATGTGTAATAGTTTTGATATAAACGCTATTTGCAGATATAATACTAAATGATTAGCTATTCCACATAATACACATGTCTTAGTTTTATAAAACAAGGAACTCCAAATAATTAATTTACTTTTTTCAAACACAGATTTACAACTTCATTCATTGTTCTGGTTGTTTCAAGAGGTTTTATTTCAATACAATTATTCTTAAGAATTTCTACTCGATTAGTGATGTTACGAGTACTTTTAGAGCATAGCATTAACATTTGCAACATCTAAACTTCTCTTTCTAGATTCTTTTGAAAATATGATATACATCCAGCATTAAATACATCTATAAGACCATTTTGCATTTACAAACTGTAAATAAAAGAAATTCCAATAACGCCATGGCAACTAACTACAGTCAAACACATCTGTGTATTAGGGCGATTAATTTTCAGCTAATTCAGCCGCAAACAACAATGGGAGGAAGCGGCATTGAAAAACAGTAGGGTTAATATCAAAAGCTTTTGAGGCAATTGAATAATTTAAAGTAATTTTTTTCCTTTGATCAAACTTCAGGTATATGTGGCAATGATATCAAAACAATCACACTGTCTTTGGATTTCTATTACTTACCATGTTCAACTAGTTGTGCTATAGAAGTGAAGGATTTACAGCCACTGTAAATGTCCAACAGTAAATTTACACTCCAGGCACATCTGAAAGGTCCATTTATAGCTCAAGAAAGGAATGGCTTTCCTGCCCATCTGAAACAAATATTGTAACAACCCAATTCAATTTAAATATTAAGGATAGCCATAGGTGAAAGTTATGCTTTATTTTCAAAACCCTCTCATGCTGCCGAAACGCAAAAATGGGGCACATTGGGCTCCAAGTAGGTATGTAACATGTACTAAAGAGACGTTATATTTTATGACATTAAACTAAGTAATACAGGTTCTCATAAGAAACACACATTCATTTATATAAAAGAACAATTACGAAATTACAATTTGTAATTTTAAGCCAGTCTTCTGGTTGATTGAAATCAGGTTCTTAAACATGACTCTCCTCAGCAATTTATTCTCAGATGTAGAGTTCAAGATGTTACGTTTTTAATACTTAAAACTCTAGCATTGACTTTTGCCAACGTTTAAGTGGTTCTTTTCCAATTCTTTATTAAATTTTGAACAAGATTGAACAGAAGCTAAAAAAATTGAAGCATGCTTAATTCACAAACTTTTCAGAACAGTGTGGGACTATGTACGTTTCATTACCATTATGTTTATTTTCTCACAAAAGGAAACCTCAAACCCCTGTTAGCAAATGGATAATATACGAAATTGAAATGAAATTTTGAAGTACGTCTAGCCATTGAAATTATTCAGATGAAGTTTTTAACTTTGACAGAACCTTATTCTATCAATGCCATGAACATACACTGTAATTTGACTTCTATTCCTTACCAAGTCTATCAGTACTGCTAATCTCCAAATTGTCTCTCTCAGCATAGCCATTCTTCCTGGCTAATTCCGTTAACCAGTCTTCGCAGACAGCTATTCAACAGTCTTCGTATGAGGCCCAAACTTTGTGCAGACATTCCGCAATGAGTTCATTCACATGCAACAAAACATCAGGAACGTTTAGTATGTTCCCCAGTATTTTAGACATTCGCAACACCACCATTTACCTAGACCCACATTAATTTTAGACTACATCAAATGTCAATTGCTAAGACAAAAAGAATTTTCTACACTTCTTACTCTATTTCCGATGTACAAACACACTACTGCTTTTATTATCAAAAACACAACTAACCTTGATTACAAATTCAATACAAGGAACACATATTCTTAGAGAAACAGCAACACATCTTACGCATCCTAATACATTTGACGTTAATTCCAAAAACCACCCTGATCCTTAACCCAAACTGTTCCCAGGACGCGAAAATAATTTCGAAGTTCCTTACATTATTTATTCCTAAGGACTTCCAAGGATATATATTCGCTCTGGCCAGTTAAGCAAACCAATATATCTCCTAGGGATCCAGTATGCAGGAATAAAAGTTTGTAAGGAAATTCGAATGTGAACTTTAGGCGGTTCACTCATAAGTAATACGAATCTCAAAAACGTTTTGTTTAACCCAAACAAATCCAGAAACTTCAATGTATTTAAATGTCCTAACCGAAATCTTTCCTTTAATAATTTCTCCGGAATCTAAGCTGTTCCTGTAGCTCTCACAATACAAACAATTACTATAACCAATACATATTACATTAAATGCACAACGATACCATTTCATAACACACCTGAGACAGTTTTACAGCATAGCCGATGTGCTTAAGAAACTTCGGAATCCAAGCACAACCAACTGGTGATTTGTACCTCAGAAATACAACGGGTTTGCTGAATCAACTGTAACAAGCGTTCAAACAATGCAAATCAATTTGCAATATCAAGTGGAACTTAATAAATCCTATGATCTTATACTACACATTTTTAGAAGTAGCTCATGCTGCTTACACTGAATTATAGATGTCTTTTGTGCTTCATGTAGATATGTGTAATAGTTTTGATATAAACGTTATTTGCAGATATAATACTAAATGATTAGCTATTCCACATAATACACATGTCTTAGTTTTATAAAACAAGGAATACCAAACAATTAATTTACTTTTTTCAAACACAGATTTACAACTTCATTCATTGTTCTGGTTGTTTCCAAGAGGTTTTATTTCAATACAATTATTCTTAAGAATTTCTACTCGATTAGTGACGTTACGAGTACTTTTAGAGCATAGCATTAACATTTGCAACATCTAAACTTCTCTTTCTAGATTCTTTTCAAAATATGATATACATCCAGCATTAAATACATCAATAAGACCATTTTGCATTTACAAACTGTAAATAAAAGAAATTCCAATAACGCCATGGCAACTAAATACAGTCAAACACATCTGTGTATTAGGGCGATTAATTTTCAGCTAATTCAGCCTCAAACAACAATGGGAGGAAGCGGCATTGAAAAACAGTAGGGTTAATATCAAAAGCTTTTGAGGCAATTGAATAATTTAAAGTAATTTTTTTCCTTTGATCAAACTTCAGGTATATGTGGCAATGATATCAAAACAATCACACTGTCTTTGGATTTCTATTACTTACCAAGTTCAACTAGTTGTGCTAAAGAAGTGAAGGATTTACAGCCACTGTTAATGTCCAACAGTAAATTTACACTCCAGGCACATCTGAAAGGTCCATTTATAGCTCAAGAAAGGAATGGCTTTCCTGCCCATCTGAAACAAATATTGTAACAACCCAATACAATTTAAATATTAAGGATAGACATAGGTGAAAGTTATGCTTTATTTTCAAAACCCTCTTATGCTGCCGAAACGCAAAAAAGGGGCACATTGGGCTCCAAGTAGGTATGTAACATGTACTAAAGAGACGTTATATTTTATGACATTAAACTAAGTAATACAGGTTCTCATAAGAAACACACACTCATTTATATAAAAGAACAATTACGAAATTACAATTTGTAATTTTAAGCCAGTCTTCTGGTTGATTGAAATCAGGTTCTTAAACATGACTCTCCTCAGCAATTTATTCTCAGATGTAGAGTTCAAGATGTTATCTTTTTAATACTTAAAACTCTAGCATTGACTTTTGCCAACGTTTAAGTGGTTCTTTTCCAATTCTTTATTAAATTTTGAACAAGATTGAACAGAAGCTACAAAAATTGAAGCATGCTTAATTCACAAACTTTTCAGAACAGTGTGGGACTATGTACGTTTCATTACCATTATGTTTATTTTCTCACAAAAGGAAACCTCAAACCCCTGTTAGCAAATGGATAATATACGAAATTGAAATGAAATTTTGAAGTACGTCTAGCCATTGAAATTATTCAGATGAAGTTTTTAACTTTGACAGAACCTTATTCTATCAATGCCATGAACATACACTGCAATTTGACTTCTATTCCTTACCAAGTCTATCAGTACTGCTAACCTCCAAATTGTCTCTCTCAGCATAGCCATTCTTCCTGGCTAATTCCATTAACCAGTCTTCGCAGACAGCTATTCAACAGTCTTCGTATGAGGCCCAAACTTTGTGCAGACATTCCGCAATGAGTTCATTCACATGCAACAAAACATCAGGAACGTTTAGTATGTTCCCCAGTATATTAGACATTCGCAACACCACCATTTACCTAGACCCACATTAATTTTAGACTACATCAAATGTCAATTGCTAAGACAAAAAGAATTTTCTACACTTCTTACTCCATTTCCGATGTACAAACACACTACTGCTTTTATTATCAAAAACACAACTAACCTTGATTACAAATTCAATACAAGGAACACATATTCTTAGAGAAACAGCAACACATCTTACGCATCCTATTACATTTGACGTTAATTCCAAAAACCACCCTGATCCTTAACCCAAACTGTTCCCAGGACGCGAAAATAATTTCGAAGTTCCTTACATTATTTATTCCTAAGGACTTCCAAGGATATATATTCGCTCTGGCCAGTTAAGCAAACCAATATATCTCCTAGGGATCCAGTATGCAGGAATAAAAGTTTGTAAGGAAATTCGAATGTGAACTTTAGGCGGTTCACTCATAAGTAATACGAATCTCAAAAACGTTTTGTTTAACCCAAACAAATCCAGAAACATCAATGCATTTAAATGTCCTAACCGAAATCTTTCCTTTAATAATTTCTCCGGAATCTAAGCTGTTCCTGTAGCTCTCACAATACAAACAATTACTATAACCAATACATATTACATTAAATGCACAACGATACCATTTCATAACACACCTGAGACAGTTTTACAGCATAGCCGATGTGCTTAAGAAACTTCGGAATCCAAGCACAACCAACTGGTGATTTGTACCTCAGAAATACAACTGGTTTGCTGAATCAACTGTAACAAGCGTTAAAACAATGCAAATCAACTTACAATATCAAGGGGAACTTAATAAATCCTATGATCTTATACTACACATGTTTAAAAGTAGCTCATGCTGCTTACACTGAATTATAGATGTCTTTTGTGCTTCATGTAGATATGTGTAATAGTTTTGAAATAAACGTTATTTGCAGATATAATACTAAATGATTAGCTATTCCACATAATACACATGTCTTAGTTTTATAAAACAAGGAACACCAAATAATTAATTTACTTTTTTCAAACACAGATTTACAACTTCATTCATTGTTCTGGTTGTTTCAAGAGGTTTTATTTCAATACAATTATTCTTAAGAATTTCTACTCGATTAGTGACGTTACGAGTACTTTTAGGACATAGCATTTACATTTGCAACATTTAAACTTCTCTTTCTAGATTCTTTTGAAAATATGATATACATCCAGCATTAAATACATCAATAAGACCATTTTGCATTTACAAACTGTAAATAAAAGAAATTCCAATAACGCCATGGCAACTAACTACAGTCAAACACATCTGTGTATTAGGGCGATTAATTTTCAGCTAATTCAGCCTCAAACAACAATGGGAGGAAGCGGCATTGAAAAACAATAGGGTTAATATCAAAAGCTTTTGAGGCAATTTAATAATTTAAAGTAATCTTTTTCCTTTTATCATACTTCAGGTATATGTGGCAATGATATCAAAACAATCACACTGTCTTTGGATTTCTATTACTTACCATGTTCAACTAGTTGTGCTAAAGAAGTGAAGGATTTACAGCCACTGTAAATGTCCAACAGTAAATTTACACTCCAGGCACATCTGAAAGGTCCATTTATAGCTCAAGAAAGGAATGGCTTTCCTGCCCATCTGAAACAAATATTGTAATAACCCAATACAATTTAAATATTAAGGATAGACATAGGTGAAAGTTATGCTTTATTTTCAAAACCCTCTCATGCTGCCGAAACGCAAAAAAGGGGCACATTGGGCTCCAAGTAGGTATGTAACATGTACTAAAGAGACGTTATATTTTATGACATTAAACTAAGTAATACAGGTTCTCATAAGAAACACACACTCATTTATATAAAAGAACAATTACGAAATTACAATTTGTAATTTTAAGTCAGTCTTCTGGTTGATTGAAATCAGGTTCTTAAACATGACTCTCCTCAGCAATTTATTCTCAGATGTAGGGTTCAAGATGTTATGTTTTTAATACTTAAAACTCTAGCATTCACTTTTGCCAACGTTTAAGTTGTTCTTTTCCAATTCTTTATTAAATTTTGAACAAGATTGAACAGAAGCTACAAAAATTGAAGCATGCTAAATTCACCAACTTTTCAGAACAGTGTGGGACTATGTACGTTTCATTACCATTATGTTTATTTTCTCACAAAAGGAAACCTCAAACCCCTGTTAGCCAATATATAATATACGAAATTGAAATGAAATTTTGAAGTACGTCTAGCCATTGAAATTATTCAGATGAAGTTTTTAACTTTGACAAAACCTTATTCTATCAATGCCATGAACATACACTGTAATTTGACTTCTAGTCCTTACCAAGTCTATCAGTACTGCTAATCTCCAAATTGTCTCTCAGCATAGCCATTCTTCCTGGCTAATTCCGTTAACCAGTCTTCGCAGACAGCTATTCAACAGTCTTCGTATGAGGCCCAAACTTTGTGCAGACATTCCGCAATGAGTTCATTCACATGCAACAAAACATCAGGAACGTTTAGTATGTTTCCCAGTATTTTAGACATTCGCAACACCACCATTTACCTAGACCCACATTAATTTTAGACTACATCAAATGTCAATTGCTAAGACAAAAAGAATTTTCTACACTTCTTACTCCATTTCCGATGTACAAACACACTACTGCTTTTATTATCAAAAACACAACTAACCTTGATTACAAATTCAATACAAGGAACACATATTCTTAGAGAAACAGCAACACATCTTACGCATCCTATTACATTTGACGTTAATTCCAAAAACCACCCTGATCCATAACCCAAACTGTTCCCAGGACGCGAAAATAATTTCGAAGTTCCTTACATTATTTATTCCTAAGGACTTCCAAGGATATATATTCGCTCTGGCCAGTTAAGCAAACCAATATATCTCCTAGGGATCCAGTATGCAGGAATAAAAGTTTGTAAGGAAATTCGAATGTGAACTTTAGGCGGTTCACTCATACGTAATACGAATCTCAAAAACGTTTTGTTTAACCCAAACAAATCCAGAAACTTCAATGCATTTAAATGTCCTAACCGAAATCTTTCCTTTAATAATTTCTCCGGAATCTAAGCTGTTCCTGTAGCTCTCACAATACAAACAATTACTATAACCAATACATATTACATTAAATGCACAACGATACCATTTCATAACACACCTGAGACAGTTTTACAGCATAGCCGATGTGCTTAAGAAACTTCGGAATCCAAGCACAACCAACTGGTGATTTGTACCTCAGAAATACAACGGGTTTGCTGAACCAACTGTAACAAGCGTTAAAACAATGCAAATCAATTTGCAATATCAAGTGGAACTTAATAAATCCTATGATCTTATACTACACATTTTTAAAAGTAGCTCATGCTGCTTACACTGAATTATAGATGTCTTTTGTGCTTCATGTAGATATGTGTAATAGTTTTGATATAAACGCTATTTGCAGATATAATACTAAATGATTAGTTATTCCACATAATACACATGTCTTTAGTTTTATAAAACAAGGAATACCATATAATTAATTTACTTTTTTCAAACACAGATTTACAACTTCATTCATTGTTCTGGTTGTTTCAAGAGGTTTTATTTCAATACAATTATTCTTAATTTCTACTCGATTAGTGACGTTACGAGTACTTTTAGAGCATAGCATTAACATTTGCAACATCTAAACTTCTCTTTCTAGATTCTTTTGAAAATATGATATACATCCAGCATTAAATACATCAATAAGACCATTTTGCATTTACAAACTGTAAATAAAAGAAATTCCAATAACGCCATGGCAACTAACTACAGTTAAACTCATCTGTATATTAGGGCGATTAAGTTTCAGCTAATTCAGCCTCAAACAACAATGGGAGGAAGCGGCATTGAAAAACAGTAGGGTTAATATCAAACGCTTTTGAGGCAATTGAATAATTTAAAGTAATCATTTTCCTTTGATCAAACTTCAGGTATATGTGGCAATGCTATCAAAACAATCACACTGTCTTTGGATTTCTATTACTTACCATGTTCAACTAGTTGTGCTAAAGAAGTGAAGGATTTACAGCCACTGTAAATGTCCAACAGTAAATTACTCCAGGCACATCTGAAAGGTCCATTTATAGCTCAAGAAAGGAATGGCTTTCCTGCCCATCTGAAACAAATATTATAACAACCCAATTCAATTTAAATATTAAGGATAGCCATAGGTGAAATTTATGCTTTATTTTCAAAACCCTCTCATGCTGCCGAAACGCAAAAAAGGGGCACATTGGGCTCCAAGTAGGTATGTAACATGTACTAAAGAGACGTTATATTTTATGACATTAAACTAAGTAATACAGGTTCTCATAAGAAACACACACTCATTTATATAAAAGAACAATTACGAAATTACAATTTGTAATTTTAAGCCAGTCTTCTGGTTGATTGAAATCAGGTTCTTAAACATGACTCTCCTCAGCAATTTATTCTCAGATGTAGAGTTCAAGATGTTATGTTTTTAATACTTAAAACTCTAGCATTGACTTTTGCCAACGTTTAAGTTGTTCTTTTCCAATTCTTTATTAAATTTTGAACAAGATTGAACAGAAGCTACAAAAATTGAAGCATGCTAAATTCACAAACTTTTCAGAACAGTGTGGGACTATGTACGTTTCATTACCATTATGTTTATTTTCTCACAAAAGGAAACCTCAAACCCCTGTTAGCAAATGGATAATATACGAAATTGAAATGAAATTTTGAAGTACGTCTAGCCATTGAAATTATTCAGATGAAGTTTTTAACTTTGACAGAACCTTATTCTATCAATGCCATGAACATACACTGTAATTTGACTTCTATTCCTTACCAAGTCTATCAATACTGCTAATCTCCAAATTGTCTCTCTCAGCATAGCCATTCTTCCTGGCTAATTCCGTTAACCAGTCTTCGCAGACAGCTATTCAACAGTCTTCGTATGAGGCCCAAACTTTGAGCAGACATTCCGCAATGAGTTCATTCACATGCAACAAAACATCAGGAACGTTTAGTATGTTTCCCAGTATTTTAGACATTCGCAACACCACCATTTACCTAGACCCACATTAATTTTAGACTACATCAAATGTCAATTGCTAAGACAAAATGAATTTTCTACACTTCTTACTCCATTTCCGATGTACAAACACACTACTGCTTTTATTATCAAAAACACAACTAACCTTGATTACAAATTCAATACAAGGAACACATATTCTTAGAGAAACAGCAACACATCTTACGCATCCTATTACATTTGACGTTAATTCCAAAAACCACCCTGATCCTTAACCCAAACTGTTCCCAGGACGCGAAAATAATTTCGAAGTTCCTTACATTATTTATTCCTAAGGACTTCCAAGGATATATATTCGCTCTGGCCAGTTAAGCAAACAAATATATCTCCTAGGGATCCAGTATGCAGGAATAAAAGTTTGTAAGGAAATTCGAATGTGAACTTTAGGCGGTTCACTCCTAAGTAATACGAATCTCAAAAACGTTTTGTTTAACCCAAACAAATCCAGAAACTTCAATGTATTTAAATGTCCTAACCGAAATCTTTCCTTTAATAATTTCTCCGGAATCTAAGCTGTTCCTGTAGCTCTCACAATACAAACAATTACTATAACCAATACATATTACATTAAATGCACAACGATACCATTTCATAACACACCTGAGACAGTTTTACAGCATAGCCGATGTGCTTAAGAAACTTCGGAATCCAAGCACAACCAACTGGTGGTTTGTACCTCAGAAATACAACGGGTTTGCTGAACCAACTGTAACAAGCGTTAAAACAATGCAAATCAATTTGCAATATCAAGTGGAACTTAATAAATCCTATGATCTTATACTACACATTTTTAAAAGTAGCTCATGCTGCTTACACTGAATTATAGATGTCTTTTGTGCTTCATGTAGATATGTGTAATAATTTTGATATAAACGCTATTTGCAGATATAATACTAAATGATTAGTTATTCCACATAATACACATGTCTTTAGTTTTATAAAACAAGGAATACCATATAATTAATTTACTTTTTTCAAACACAGATTTACAACTTCATTCATTGTTCTGGTTGTTTCAAGAGGTTTTATTTCAATACAATTATTCTTATTTTCTACTCGATTAGTGACGTTACGAGTACTTTTAGAGCATAGCATTAACATTTGCAACATCTAAACTTCTCTTTCTAGATTCTTTTGAAAATATGATATACATCCAGCATTAAATACATCAATAAGACCATTTTGCATTTACAAACTGTAAATAAAAGAAATTCCAATAACGCCATGTCAACTAACTACAGTTAAACACATCTGTGTATTAGGGCGATTAATTTTCAGCTAATTCAGCCTCAAACAACAATGGGAGGAAGCGGCATTGAAAAACAGTAGGGTTAATATCAAACGCTTTTGAGGCAATTGAATAATTTAAAGTAATCATTTTCCTTTGATCAAACTTCAGGTATATGTGGCAATGCTATCAAAACAATCACACTGTCTTTGGATTTCTATTACTTACCATGTTCAACTAGTTGTGCTAAAGAAGTGAAGGATTTACAGCCACTGTAAATGTCCAACAGTAAATTTACACTCCAGGCACATCTGAAAGGTCCATTTATAGCTTAAGAAAGGAATGGCTTTCCTGCCCATCTGAAACAAATATTGTAACAACCCAATTCAATTTAAATATTAAGGATAGCCATAGGTGAAAGTTATGCTTTATTTTCAAAACCCTCTCATGCTGCCGAAACGCAAAAAAGGGGCACATTGGGCTCCAAGTAGGTATGTAACATGTACTAAAGAGACGTTATATTTTATGACATTAAACTAAGTAATACAGGTTCTCATAAGAAACACACACTCATTTATATAAAAGAACAATTACGAAATTACAATTTGTAACTTTAAGCCAGTCTTCTGGTTGATTGAAATCAGGTTCTTAAACATGACTCTCCTCAGCAATTTATTCTCAGATGTAGAGTTCAAGATGTTATGTTTTTAATACTTAAAACTCTAGCATTGACTTTTGCCAACGTTTAAGTTGTTCTTTTCCAATTCTTTATTAAATTTTGAACAAGATTGAACAGAAGCTACAAAAATTGAAGCATGCTAAATTCACAAACTTTTCAGAACAGTGTGGGACTATGTACGTTTCATTACCATTATGTTTATTTTCTCACAAAAGGAAACCTCAAACCCCTGTTAGCAAATGGATAATATACGAAATTGAAATGAAATTTTGAAGTACGTCTAGCCATTGAAATTATTCAGATGAAGTTTTTAACTTTGACAGAACCTTATTCTATCAATGCCATGAACATACACTGTAATTTGACTTCTATTCCTTACCAAGTCTATCAATACTGCTAATCTCCAAATTGTCTCTCTCAGCATAGCCATTCTTCCTGGCTAATTCCGTTAACCAGTCTTCGCAGACAGCTATTCAACAGTCTTCGTATGAGGCCCAAACTTTGAGCAGACATTCCGCAATGAGTTCATTCACATGCAACAAAACATCAGGAACGTTTAGTATGTTTCCCAGTATTTTAGACATTCGCAACACCACCATTTACCTAGACCCACATTAATTTTAGACTACATCAAATGTCAATTGCTAAGACAAAATGAATTTTCTACACTTCTTACTCCATTTCCGATGTACAAACACACTACTGCTTTTATTATCAAAAACACAACTAACCTTGATTACAAATTCAATACAAGGAACACATATTCTTAGAGAAACAGCAACACATCTTACGCATCCTATTACATTTGACGTTAATTCCAAAAACCACCCTGATCCTTAACCCAAACTGTTCCCAGGACGCGAAAATAATTTCGAAGTTCCTTACATTATTTATTCCTAAGGACTTCCAAGGATATATATTCGCTCTGGCCAGTTAAGCAAACCAATATATCTCCTAGGGATCCAGTATGCAGGAATAAAATTTTGTAAGGAAATTCGAATGTGAACTTTAGGCGGTTCACTCATAAGTAATACGAATCCCAAAAACGTTTTGTTTAACCCAAACAAATCCAGAAACTTCAATGCATTTAAATGTCCTAACCGAAATCTTTCCTTTAATAATTTCTCCGGAATCTAAGCTGTTCCTGTAGCTCTCACAATACAAACAATTACTATAACCAATACATATTACATTAAATGCACAACGATACCATTTCATAACACACCTGAGACAGTTTTACAGCATAGCCGATGTGCTTAAGAAACTTTGGAATCCAAGCACAACCAACTGGTGATTTGTACCTCAGAAATACAATGGGTTTGCTGAATCAACTGTAACAAGCGTTAAACAATGCAAATCAATTTACAATATCAAGGGTAACTTAATAAATCCTATGATCTTATACTACACATGTTTAAAAGTAGCTCATGCTGCTTACACTGAATTATAGATGTCTTTTGTGCTTCATGTAGATATGTGTAATAGTTTTGATATAAACGCTATTTGCAGATATAATACTAAATGATTAGCTATTCCACATAATACACATGTCTTAGTTTTATAAAACAAGGAACTCCAAATAATTAATTTACTTTTTTCAAACACAGATTTACAACTTCATTCATTGTTCTGGTTGTTTCAAGAGGTTTTATTTCAATACAATTATTCTTAATTTCTACTCGATTAGTGACGTTACGAGTACTTTTAGAGCATAGCATTAACATTTGCAACATCTAAACTTCTCTTTCTAGATTCTTTTGAAAATATGATATACATCCAGCATTAAATACATCAATAAGACCATTTTGCATTTACAAACTGTAAATAAAAGAAATTCCAATAACGCCATGGCAACTAACTACAGTTAAACACATCTGTGTATTAGGGCGATTAATTTTCAGCTAATTCAGCCTCAAACAACAATGCGAGGAAGCGGCATTGAAAAACAGTAGGGTTAATATCAAACGCTTTTGAGGCAATTGAATAATTTAAAGTAATCTTTTTCCTTTGATCAAACTTCAGGTATATGTGGCAATGCTATCAAAACAATCACACTGTCTTTGGATTTCTATTACTTACCATGTTCAACTAGTTGTGCTAAAGAAGTGAAGGATTTACAGCCACTGTAAATGTCCAACAGTAAATTTACACTCCAGGCACATCTGAAAGGTCCATTTATAGCTCAAGAAAGGAATGGCTTTCCTGCCCATCTGAAACAAATATTGTAATAACCCAATACAATTTAAATATTAAGAATAGACATAGGTGAAAGTTATGCTTTATTTTCAAAACCCTCTCATGCTGCCGAAACGCAAAAAAGGGGCACATTGGGCTCCAAGTAGGTATGTAACATGTACTAAAGAGACGTTATATTTTATGACATTAAACTAAGTAATACAGGTTCTCATAAGAAACACACACTCATTTATATAAAAGAACAATTACGAAATTACAATTTGTAATTTTAAGCCAGTCTTCTGGTTGATTGAAATCAGGTTCTTAAACATGACTCTCCTCAGCAATTTATTCTCAGATGTAGAGTTCAAGATGTTATCTTTTTAATACTTAAAACTCTAGCATTGACTTTTGCCAACGTTTAAGTGGCTCTTTTCCAATTCTTTATTAAATTTTGAACAAGATTGAACAGAAGCTACAAAAATTGAAGCATGCTAAATTCACCAACTTTTCAGAACAGTGTGGGACTATGTACGTTTAATTACCATTATGTTTATTTTCTCACAAAAGGAAACCTCAAACCCCTGTTAGCCAATATATAATATACGAAATTGAAATGAAATTTTGAAGTATGTCTAGCCATTGAAATTATTCAGATGAAGTTTTTAACTTTGACAAAACCTTATTCTATCAATGCCATGAACATACACTGTAATTTGACTTCTAGTCCTTACCAAGTCTATCAGTACTGCTAATCTCCAAATTGTCTCTCAGCATAGCCATTCTTCCTGGCTAATTCCGTTAACCAGTCTTCGCAGACAGCTATTCAACAGTCTTCGTATGAGGCCCAAACTTTGTGCAGACATTCCGCAATGAGTTCATTCACATGCAACAAAACATCAGGAACGTTTAGTATGTTTCCCAGTATTTTAGACATTCGCAACACCACCATTTACCTAGACCCACATTAATTTTAGACTACATCAAATGTCAATTGCTAAGACAAAAAGAATTTTCTACACTTCTTACTCCATTTCCGATGTACAAACACACTACTGCTTTTATTATCAAAAACACAACTAACCTTGATTACAAATTCAATACAAGGAACACATATTCTTAGAGAAACAGCAACACATCTTACGCATCCTATTACATTTGACGTTAATTCCAAAAACCACCCTGATCCATAACCCAAACTGTTCCCAGGACGCGAAAATAATTTCGAAGTTCCTTACATTATTTATTCCTAAGGACTTCCAAGGATATATATTCGCTCTGGCCAGTTAAGCAAACCAATATATCTCCTAGGGATCCAGTATGCAGGAATAAAAGTTTGTAAGGAAATTCGAATGTGAACTTTAGGCGGTTCACTCAAACGTAATACGAATCTCAAAAACGTTTTGTTTAACCCAAACAAATCCAGAAACTTCAATGCATTTAAATGTCCTAACCGAAATCTTTCCTTTAATAATTTCTCCGGAATCTAAGCTGTTCCTGTAGCTCTCACAATACAAACAATTACTATAACCAATACATATTACATTAAATGCACAACGATACCATTTCATAACACACCTGAGACAGTTTTACAGCATAGCCGATGTGCTTAAGAAACTTCGGAATCCAAGCACAACCAACTGGTGATTTGTACCTCAGAAATACAACGGGTTTGCTGAACCAACTGTAACAAGCGTTAAAACAATGCAAATCAATTTGCAATATCAAGTGGAACTTAATAAATCCTATGATCTTATACTACACATTTTTAAAAGTAGCTCATGCTGCTTACACTGAATTATAGATGTCTTTTGTGCTTCATGTAGATATGTGTAATAGTTTTGATATAAACGCTATTTGCAGATATAATACTAAATGATTAGTTATTCCACATAATACACATGTCTTTAGTTTTATAAAACAAGGAATACCATATAATTAATTTACTTTTTTCAAACACAGATTTACAACTTCATTCATTGTTCTGGTTGTTTCAAGAGGTTTTATTTCAATACAATTATTCTTAATTTCTACTCGATTAGTGACGTTACGAGTACTTTTAGAGCATAGCATTAACTTTTGCAACATCTAAACTTCTCTTTCTAGATTCTTTTGAAAATATGATATACATCCAGCATTAAATACATCAATAACACCATTTTGCATTTACAAACTGTAAATAAAAGAAATTCCAATAACGCCATGGCAACTAACTACAGTTAAACACATCTGTGTATTAGGGCGATTAATTTTCAGCTAATTCAGCCTCAAACAACAATGCGAGGAAGCGGCATTGAAAAACAGTAGGGTTAATATCAAACACTTTTGAGGCAATTGAATAATTTAAAGTAATCTTTTTCCTTTGATCAAACTTCAGGTATATGTGGCAATGCTATCAAAACAATCACACTGTCTTTGGATTTCTATTACTTACCATGTTCAACTAGTTGTGCTAAAGAAGTGAAGGATTTACAGCCACTGTAAATGTCCAACAGTAAATTAAACTCCAGGCACATCTGAAAGGTCCATTTATAGCTCAAGAAAGGAATGGCTTTCCTGCCCATCTGAAACAAATATTATAACAACCCAATTCAATTTAAATATTAAGGATAGCCATAGGTGAAAGTTATGCTTTATTTTCAAAACCCTCTCATGCTGCCGAAACGCAAAAAAGGGGCACATTGGGCTCCAAGTAGGTATGTAACATGTACTAAAGAGACGTTATATTTTATGACATTAAACTAAGTAATACAGGTTCTCATAAGAAACACACACTCATTTATATAAAAGAACAATTACGAAATTACAATTTGTAATTTTAAGCCAGTCTTCTGGTTGATTGAAATCAAGTTCTTAAACATGACTCTCCTCAGCAATTTATTCTCAGATGTAGAGTTCAAGATGTTATGTTTTTAATACTTAAAACTCTAGCATTGACGTTTGCCAACGTTTAAGTTGTTCTTTTCCAATTCTTTATTAAATTTTGAACAAGATTGAACAGAAGCTACAAAAATTGAAGCATGCTAAATTCACAAACTTTTCAGAACAGTGTGGGACTATGTACGTTTCATTACCATTATGTTTATTTTCTCACAAAAGGAAACCTCAAACCCCTGTTAGCAAATGGATAATATACGAAATTGAAATGAAATTTTGAAGTACGTCTAGCCATTGAAATTATTCAGATGAAGCTTTTAACTTTGACAGAACCTTATTCCATCAATGCCATGAACATACACTGTAATTTGACTTCTATTCCTTACCAAGTCTATCAGTACTGCTAATCTCCAAATTGTCTCTCTCAGCATAGCCATTCTTCCTGGCTAATTCCGTTAACCAGTCTTCGCAGACAGCTATTCAACAGTCTTCATATGAGGCACAAACTTTGTGCAGACATTCCGCAATGAGTTCATTCACATGCAACAAAACATCAGGAACGTTTAGTATGTTCCCCAGTATTTTAGACATTCGCAACACCACCATTTACCTAGACCCACATTAATTTTAGACTACATCAAATGTCAATTGCTAAGAGAAAAAGAATTTTCTACACTTCTTACTCCATTTCCGATGTACAAACACACTACTGCTTTTATTATCAAAAACACAACTAACCTTGATTACAAATTCAATACAAGGAACACATATTCTTAGAGAAAATGCAACACATCTTACGCATCCTATTACATTTGACGTTAATTCCAAAAACCACCCTGATCCTTAACCCAAACTGTTCCCAGGACGCGAAAATAATTTCGAAGTTCCTTACATTATTTATTCCTAAGGACTTCCAAGGATATATATTCGCTCTGGCCAGTTAAGCAAACCAATATATCTCCTAGGGATCCAGTATGCAGGAATAAAAGTTTGTAAGGAAATTCGAATGTGAACTTTAGGCGGTTCACTCATAAGTAATACGAATCTCAAAAACGTTTTGTTTAACCCAAACAAATCCAGAAACTTCAATGTATTTAAATGTCCTAACCGAAATCTTTCCTTTAATAATTTCTCCGGAATCTAAGCTGTTCCTGTAGCTCTCACAATACAAACAATTACTATAACCAATACATATTACATTAAATGCACAACGATACCATTTCATAACACACCTGAGACAGTTTTACAGCATAGCCGATGTGCTTAAGAAACTTCGGAATCCAAGCACAACCAACTGGTGATTTGTACCTCAGAAATACAACGGGTTTGCTGAATCAACTGTAACAAGCGTTCAAACAATGCAAATCAATTTGCAATATCAAGTGGAACTTAATAAATCCTATGATCTTATACTACACATTTTTAGAAGTAGCTCATGCTGCTTACACTGAATTATAGATGTCTTTTGTGCTTCATGTAGATATGTGTAATAGTTTTGATATAAACGTTATTTGCAGATATAATACTAAATGATTAGCTATTCCACATAATACACATGTCTTTAGTTTTATAAAACAAGGAATACCAAATAATTAATTTACTTTTTTCAAACACAGATTTACAACTTCATTCATTGTTCTGGTTGTTTCAAGAGGTTTTATTTCAATACAATTATTCTTAATTTCTACTCGAATAGTGACGTTACGAGTACTTTTAGAGCATAGCATTAACATTTGCAACATCTAAACTTCTCTTTCTAGATTCTTTTGAAAATATGATATACATCCAGCATTAAATACATCAATAAGACCATTTTGCATTTACAAAATGTAAATAAAAGAAATTCCAATAACGCCATGGCAACTAACTACAGTTAAACACATCTGTGTATTAGGGCGATTAATTTTCAGCTAATTCAGCCTCAAACAGCAATGGGAGGAAGCGGCATTGAAAAACAGTAGGGTTAATATCAAAAGCTTTTGAGGCAATTGAATAATTTAAAGTAATCTTTTTCCTTTGATCAAACTTCAGGTATATGTGGCAATGATATCAAAACAATCACACTGTCTTTGGATTTCTATTACTTACCATGTTCAACTAGTTGTGCTAAAGAAGTGAAGGATTTACAGCCACTGTAAATGTCCAACAGTAAATTTACACTACAGGCACATCTGAAAGGTCCATTTATAGCTCAAGAAAGGAATGGCTTTCCTGCCCATCTGAAACAAATATTATAACAACCCAATTCAATTTAAATATTAAGGATAGCCATAGGTGAAATTTATGCTTTATTTTCAAAACCCTCTCATGCTGCCGAAACGCAAAAAAGGGGCACATTGGGCTCCAAGTAGGTATGTAACATGTACTAAAGAGACGTTATATTTTATGACATTAAACTAAGTAATACAGGTTCTCATAAGAAACACACACTCATTTATATAAAAGAACAATTACGAAATTACAATTTGTAACTTTAAGCCAGTCTTCTGGTTGATTGAAATCAGGTTCTTAAACATGACTCTCCTCAGCAATTTATTCTCAGATGTAGAGTTCAAGATGTTATGTTTTTAATACTTAAAACTCTAGCATTGACTTTTGCCAACGTTTAAGTGGTTCTTTTCCAATTCTTTATTAAATTTTGAACAAGATTGAACAGAAGCTACAAAAATTGAAGCATGCTTAATTCACAAACTTTTCAGAACAGTGTGGGACTATGTACGTTTCATTACCATTATGTTTATTTTCTCACAAAAGGAAACCTCAAACCCCTGTTAGCAAATGGATAATATACGAAATTGAAATGAAATTTTGAAGTACGTCTAGCCATTGAAATTATTCAGATGAAGCTTTTAACTTTGACAGAACCTTATCCTATCAATGCCATGAACATACACTGTAATTTGAATTCTTTTGTTTACCAAGTCTATCAGTACTGCTAATCTCCAAATTGTCTCTCTCAGCATAGCCATTCTTCCTGGCTAATTCCGTTAACCAGTCTTCGCAGACAGCTATTCAACAGACTTCGTATGAGGCCCAAACTTTGTGCAGACATTCCGCAATGAGTTCATTCACATGCAACAAAACATCAGGAACGTTTAGTATGTTTCCCAGTATGTTAGACATTCGCAACACCACCATTTACCTAGACCCACATTAATTTTAGACTACATCAAATGTCAATTGCTAAGACAAAAAGAATTTTCTACACTTCTTACTCCATTTCCGATGTACAAACACACTACTGCTTTTATTATCAAAAACACAACTAACCTTGATTACAAATTCAATACAAGGAACACACATTCTTAGAGAAACAGCAACACATCCTACGCATCCTATTACATTTGACGTTAATTCCAAAAACCACCCTGATCCTTAACCCAAACTGTTCCCAGGACGCGAAAATAATTTCGAAGTTCCTTACATTATTTATTCCTAAGGACTTCCAAGGATATATATTCGCTCTGGCCAGTTAAGCAAACCAATATATCTCCTAGGGATCCAGTATGCAGGAATAAAAGTTTGTAAGGAAATTCGAATGTGAACTTTAGGCGGTTCACTCATAAGTAATACGAATCCCAAAAACGTTTTGTTTAACCCAAAAAAATCCAGAAACTTCAATGCATTTAAATATCCTAACCGAAATCTTTCCTTTAATAATTTCTCCGGAATCTAAGCTGTTCCTGTAGCTCTAACAATACAAACAATTACTATAACCAATACATATTACATTAAATGCACAACGATACCATTTCATAACACACCTGAGACAGTTTTACAGCATAGCCGATGTGCTTAAGAAACTTCGGAATCCAAGCACAACCAACTGGTGATTTGTACCTCAGAAATACAACGGGTTTGCTGAATCAACTGTAACAAGCGTTCAAACAATGCAAATCAATTTGCAATATCAAGTGGAACTTAATAAATCCTATGATCTTATACTACACATTTTTAGAAGTAGCTCATGCTGCTTACACTGAATTATAGATGTCTTTTGTGCTTCATGTAGATATGTGTAATAGTTTTGATATAAACGTTATTTGCAGATATAATACTAAATGATTAGCTATTCCACATAATACACATGTCTTTAGTTTTATAAAACAAGGAATACCAAATAATTAATTTACTTTTTTCAAACACAGATTTACAACTTCATTCATTGTTCTGGTTGTTTCAAGAGGTTTTATTTCAATACAATTATTCTTAATTTCTACTCGAATAGTGACGTTACGAGTACTTTTAGAGCATAGCATTAACATTTGCAACATCTAAACTTCTCTTTCTAGATTCTTTTGAAAATATGATATACATCCAGCATTAAATACATCAATAAAACCAATTTGAATTTACAAACCGTAAATAAAAGAAATTCCAATAACGCCATGGCAACTAACTACAGTCAAACACATCTGTGTATTAGGGCGATTAATTTTCAGCTAATTCAGCCTCAAACAACAATGGGAGGAAGCGGCATTAAAAAACAATAGGGTTAATATCAAAAGCTTTTGAGGCAATTGAATAATTTAAAGTAATCTTTTTCCTTTTATCATACTTCAGGTATATGTGGCAATGATATCAAAACAATCACACTGTCTTTGGATTTCTATTACTTACCATGTTCAACTAGTTGTGCTAAAGAAGTGAAGGATTTACAGCCACTGTAAATGTCCAACAGTAAATTTACACTCCAGGCACATCTGAAAGGTCCATTTATAGCTCAAGAAAGGAATGGCTTTTCTGCCCATCTGAAACAAATATTGTAACAACCCAATACAATTTAAATATTAAGGATAGACATAGGTGAAAGTTATGCTTTATTTTCAAAACCCTCTCATGCTGCCGAAACGCAAAAAAAAGGGCACATTGGGCTCCAAGTAGGTATGTAACATGTACTAAAGAGACGTTATATTTTATGACATTAAACTAAGTAATACAGGTTGTCATAAGAAACACACACTCATTTATATAAAAGAACAATTACGAAATTACAATTTGTAATTTTAAGCCAGTCTTCTGGTTGATTGAAATCAGGTTCTTAAACATGACTCTCCTCAGCAATTTATTCTCAGATGTAGAGTTCAAGATGTTACGTTTTTAATACTTAAAACTCTAGCATTGACTTTTGCCAACGTTTAAGTTGTTCTTTTCCAATTCTTTATTAAATTTTGAACAAGATTGAACAGAAGCTACAAAAATTGAAGCATGCTTAATTCACAAACTTTTCAGAACAGTGTGGGACTATGTACGTTTCATTACCATTATGTTTATTTTCTCACAAAAGGAAACCTCAAACCCCTGTTAGCAAATGGATAATATACGAAATTGAAATTAAATTTTGAAGTACGTCTAGCCATTGAAATTATTCAGATGAAGTTTTTAACTTTGACAGAACCTTATTCTATCAATGCCATGAACATACACTGTAATTTGACTTCTATTCCTTACCAAGTCTATCAGTACTGCTAATCTCCAAATTGTCTCTCTCAGCATAGCCATTCTTCCTGGCTAATTCCGTTAACCAGTCTTCGCAGACAGCTATTCAACAGTCTTCGTATGAGGCCCAAACTTTGTGCAGACATTCCGCAATGAGTTCATTCACATGCAACAAAACATCAGGAACGTTTAGTATGTTCCCCAGTATTTTAGACATTCGCAACACCACCATTTACCTAGACCCACATTAATTTTAGACTACATCAAATGTCAATTGCTAAGACAAAAAGAATTTTCTACACTTCTTACTCTATTTCCGATGTACAAACACACTACTGCTTTTATTATCAAAAACACAACTAACCTTGATTACAAATTCAATACAAGGAACACATATTCTTAGAGAAACAGCAACACATCTTACGCATCCTAATACATTTGACGTTAATTCCAAAAACCACCCTGATCCTTAACCCAAACTGTTCCCAGGACGCGAAAATAATTTCGAAGTTCCTTACATTATTTATTCCTAAGGACTTCCAAGGATATATATTCGCTCTGGCCAGTTAAGCAAACCAATATATCTCCTAGGGATCCAGTATGCAGGAATAAAAGTTTGTAAGGAAATTCGAATGTGAACTTTAGGCGGTTCACTCATATGTAATACGAATCTCAAAAACGTTTTGTTTAACCCAAACAAATCCAGAAACTTCAATGTATTTAAATGTCCTAACCGAAATCTTTCCTTTAATAATTTCTCCGGAATCTAAGCTGTTCCTGTAGCTCTCACAATACAAACAATTACTATAACCAATACATATTACATTAAATGCACAACGATACCATTTCATAACACACCTGAGACAGTTTTACAGCATAGCCGATGTGCTTAAGAAACTTCGGAATCCAAGCACAACCAACTGGTGATTTGTACCTCAGAAATACAACGGGTTTGCTGAATCAACTGTAACAAGCGTTCAAACAATGCAAATCAATTTGCAATATCAAGTGGAACTTAATAAATCCTATGATCTTATACTACACATTTTTAGAAGTAGCTCATGTTGCTTACACTGAATTATAGATGTCTTTTGTGCTTCATGTAGATATGTGTAATAGTTTTGATATAAACGTTATTTGCAGATATAATACTAAATGATTAGCTATTCCACATAATACACATGTCTTTAGTTTTATAAAACAAGGAATACCAAATAATTAATTTACTTTTTTCAAACACAGATTTACAACTTCATTCATTGTTCTGGTTGTTTCAAGAGGTTTTATTTCAATACAATTATTCTTAATTTCTACTCGAATAGTGACGTTACGAGTACTTTTAGAGCATAGCATTAACATTTGCAACATCTAAACTTCTCTTTCTAGATTCTTTTGAAAATATGATATACATCCAGCATTAAATACATCAATAAGACCATTTTGCATTTACAAAATGTAAATAAAAGAAATTCCAATAACGCCATGGCAACTAACTACAGTTAAACACATCTGTGTATTAGGGCGATTAATTTTCAGCTAATTCAGCCTCAAACAGCAATGGGAGGAAGCGGCATTGAAAAACAGTAGGGTTAATATCAAAAGCTTTTGAGGCAATTGAATAATTTAAAGTAATCTTTTTCCTTTGATCAAACTTCAGGTATATGTGGCAATGATATCAAAACAATCACACTGTCTTTGGATTTCTATTACTTACCATGTTCAACTAGTTGTGCTAAAGAAGTGAAGGATTTACAGCCACTGTAAATGTCCAACAGTAAATTTACACTACAGGCACATGTGAAAGGTCCATTTATAGCTCAAGAAAGGAATGGCTTTCCTGCCCATCTGAAACAAATATTATAACAACCCAATTCAATTTAAATATTAAGGATAGCCATAGGTGAAATTTATGCTTTATTTTCAAAACCCTCTCATGCTGCCGAAACGCAAAAAAGGGGCACATTGGGCTCCAAGTAGGTATGTAACATGTACTAAAGAGACGTTATATTTTATGACATTAAACTAAGTAATACAGGTTCTCATAAGAAACACACACTCATTTATATAAAAGAACAATTACGAAATTACAATTTGTAACTTTAAGCCAGTCTTCTGGTTGATTGAAATCAGGTTCTTAAACATGACTCTCCTCAGCAATTTATTCTCAGATGTAGAGTTCAAGATGTTATGTTTTTAATACTTAAAACTCTAGCATTGACTTTTGCCAACGTTTAAGTGGTTCTTTTCCAATTCTTTATTAAATTTTGAACAAGATTGAACAGAAGCTACAAAAATTGAAGCATGCTTAATTCACAAACTTTTCAGAACAGTGTGGGACTATGTACGTTTCATTACCATTATGTTTATTTTCTCACAAAAGGAAACCTCAAACCCCTGTTAGCAAATGGATAATATACGAAATTGAAATGAAATTTTGAAGTACGTCTAGCCATTGAAATTATTCAGATGAAGTTTTTAACTTTGACAGAACCTTATCCTATCAATGCCATGAACATACACTGTAATTTGACTTCTATTCCTTACCAAGTCTATCAGTACTGCTAACCTCCAAATTGTCTCTCTCAGCATAGCCATTCTTCCTGGCTAATTCCGTTAACCAGTCTTCGCAGACAGCTATTCAACAGTCTTCGTATGAGGCCCAAACTTTGTGCAGACATTCCGCAATGAGTTCATTCACATGCAACAAAACATCAGGAACCTTTAGTATGTTTCCCAGTATGTTAGACATTCGCAACACCACCATTTACCTAGACCCACATTAATTTTAGACTACATCAAATGTCAATTGCTAAGACAAAAAGAATTTTCTACACTTCTTACTCCATTTCCGATGTACAAACACACTACTGCTTTTATTATCAAAAACACAACTAACCTTGATTACAAATTCAATACAAGGAACACATATTCTTAGAGAAACAGCAACACATCTTACGCATCCTATTACATTTGACGTTAATTCCAAAAACCACCCTGATCCTTAACCCAAACTGTTCCCAGGACGCGAAAATAATTTCGAAGTTCCTTACATTATTTATTCCTAAGGACTTCCAAGGATATATATTCGCTCTGGCCAGTTAAGCAAACCAATATATCTCCTAGGGATCCAGTATGCAGGAATAAAGGTTAGTAAGGAAATTCGAATGTGAACTTTAGGCGGTTCACTCATAAGTAATACGAATCTCAAAAACGTTTTGTTTAACCCAAACAAATCCAGAAACTTCAATGCATTTAAATGTCCTAACCGAAATCTTTCCTTTAATAATTTCTCCGGAATCTAAGCTGTTCCTGTAGCTCTCACAATACAAACAATTACTATAACCAATACATATTACATTAAATGCACAACGATACCATTTCATAACACACCTGAGACAGTTTTACAGCATAGCCGATGTGCTTAAGAAACTTCGGAATCCAAGCACAACCAACTGGTGATTTGTACTTCAGAAATACAACGGGTTTGCTGAATCAACTGTAACAAGCGTTCAAACAATGCAAATCAATTTGCAATATCAAGTGGAACTTAATAAATCCTATGATCTTATACTACACATTTTTAAAAGTAGCTCATGCTGCTTACACTGAATTATAGATGTCTTTTGTGCTTCATGTAGATATGTGTAATAGTTTTGATATAAACGTTATTTGCAGATATAATACTAAATGATTAGCTATTCCACATAATACACATGTCTTTAGTTTTATAAAACAAGGAATACCAAATAATTAATTTACTTTTTTCAAACACAGATTTACAACTTCATTCATTGTTCTGGTTGTTTCAAGAGGTTTTATTTCAATACAATTATTCTTAATTTCTACTCGATTAGTGACGTTACGAGTACTTTTAGAGCATAGCATTAACATTTGCAACATCTAAACTTCTCTTTCTAGATTCTTTTGAAAATATGATATCCATCCAGCATTAAATACATCAATAAGACCATTTTGCATTTACAAACTGTAAATAAAAGAAATTCCAATAACGCCATGGCAACTAAATACAGTCAAACACATCTGTGTATTAGGGCGATTAATTTTCAGCTAATTCAGCCTCAAACAACAATGGGAGGAAGCGGCATTGAAAAACAGTAGGGTTAATATCAAAAGCTTTTGAGGCAATTGAATAATTTAAAGTAATTTTTTTCCTTTGATCAAACTTCAGGTATATGTGGCAATGATATCAAAACAATCACACTGTCTTTGGATTTCTATTACTTACCAAGTTCAACTAGTTGTGCTAAAGAAGTGAAGGATTTACAGCCACTGTTAATGTCCAACAGTAAATTTACACTCCAGGCACATCTGAAAGGTCCATTTATAGCTCAAGAAAGGAATGGCTTTCCTGCCCATCTGAAACAAATATTGTAACAACCCAATACAATTTAAATATTAAGGATAGACATAGGTGAAAGTTATGCTTTATTTTCAAAACCCTCTTATGCTGCCGAAACGCAAAAAAGGGGCACATTGGGCTCCAAGTAGGTATGTAACATGTACTAAAGAGACGTTATATTTTATGACATTAAACTAAGTAATACAGGTTCTCATAAGAAACACACACTCATTTATATAAAAGAACAATTACGAAATTACAATTTGTAATTTTAAGCCAGTCTTCTGGTTGATTGAAATCAGGTTCTTAAACATGACTCTCCTCAGCAATTTATTCTCAGATGTAGAGTTCAAGATGTTATGTTTTTAATACTTAAAACTCTAGCATTGACTTTTGCCAACGTTTAAGTGGTTCTTTTCCAATTCTTTATTAAATTTTGAACAAGATTGAACAGAAGCTACAAAAATTGAAGCATGCTTAATTCACAAACTTTTCAGAACAGTGTGGGACTATGTGCGTTTCATTACCATTATGTTTATTTTCTCACAAAAGGAAACCTCAAACCCCTGTTAGCAAATGGATAATATACGAAATTGAAATGAAATTTTGAAGTACGTCTAGCCATTGAAATTATTCAGATGAAGTTTTTAACTTTGACAGAACCTTATTCTATCAATGCCATGAACATACACTGTAATTTGACTTCTATTCCTTACCAAGTCTATCAGTACTGCTAACCTCCAAATTGTCTCTCTCAGCATAGCCATTCTTCCTGGCTAATTCCGTTAACCAGTCTTCGCAGACAGCTATTCAACAGTCTTCGTATGAGGCCCAAACTTTGTGCAGACATTCCGCAATGAGTTCATTCACATGCAACAAAACATCAGGAACCTTTAGTATGTTTCCCAGTATGTTAGACATTCGCAACACCACCATTTACCTAGACCCACATTAATTTTAGACTACATCAAATGTCAATTGCTAAGACAAAAAGAATTTTCTACACTTCTTACTCCATTTCCAATGTACAAACACACTACTGCTTTTATTATCAAAAACACAACTAACCTTGATTACAAATTCAATACAAGGAACACACATTCTTAGAGAAACAGCAACACATCCTACGCATCCTATTACATTTGACGTTAATTCCAAAAACCACCCTGATCCTTAACCCAAACTGTTCCCAGGACGCGAAAATAATTTCGAAGTTCCTTACATTATTTATTCCTAAGGACTTCCAAGGATATATATTCGCTCTGGCCAGCTAAGCAAACCAATATATCTCCTAGGGATCCAGTATGCAGGAATAAAACTTTGTAAGGAAATTCGAATGTAAACTTTAGGCGGTTCACTCATAAGTAATACGAATCCCAAAAACGTTTTGTTTAACCCAAACAAATCCAGAAACTTCAATGCATTTAAATATCCTAACCGAAATCTTTCCTTTAATAATTTCTCCGGAATCTAAGCTGTTCCTGTAGCTCTCACAATACAAACAATTACTATAACCAATACATATTACATTAAATGCACAACGATACCATTTCATAACACACCTGAGACAGTTTTACAGCATAGCCGATGTGCTTAAGAAACTTCGGAATCCAAGCACAACCAACTGGTGATTTGTACCTCAGAAATACAATGGGTTTGCTGAATCAACTGTAACAAGCGTTAAAACGATGCAAATCAATTTACAATATCAAGGGGAACTTAATAAATCCTATGATCTTATACTACACATTTTTAAAAGTAGCTCATGCTGCTTACACTGAATTATAGATGTCTTTTGTGCTTCATGTAGATATGTGTAATAGTTTTGATATAAACGTTATTTGCAGATATAATACTAAATGATTAGCTATTCCACATAATACACATGTCTTAGTTTTATAAAACAAGGAATATCAAATAATTAATTTACTTTTTTCAAACACAGATTTACAACTTCATTCATTGTTCTGGTTGTTTCAAGAGGTTTTATTTCAATACAATTATTCTTAATTTCTACTCGATTAGTGACGTTACGAGTACTTTTAGAGCATAGCATTAACATTTGCAACATCTAAACTTCTCTTTCTAGATTCTTTTCAAAATATGATATACATCCAGCATTAAATACATCAATAAGACCATTTTGCATTTACAAACTGTAAATAAAAGAAATTCCAATAACGCCATGGCAACTAAATACAGTCAAACACATCTGTGTATTAGGGTGATTAATTTTCAGCTAATTCAGCCTCAAACAACAATGGGAGGAAGCGGCATTGAAAAACAGTAGGGTTAATATCAAAAGCTTTTGAGGCAATTGAATAATTTAAAGTAATTTTTTTCCTTTGATCAAACTTCAGGTATATGTGGCAATGATATCAAAACAATCACACTGTCTTTGGATTTCTATTACTTACCAAGTTCAACTAGTTGTGCTAAAGAAGTGAAGGATTTACAGCCACTGTTAATGTCCAACAGTAAATTTACACTCCAGGCACATCTGAAAGGTCCATTTTTAGCTCAAGAAAGGAATGGCTTTCCTGCCCATCTGAAACAAATATTGTAACAACCCAATACAATTTAAATATTAAGGATAGACATAGGTGAAAGTTATGCTTTATTTTCAAAACCCTCTTATGCTGCCGAAACGCAAAAAAGGGGCACATTGGGCTCCAAGTAGGTATGTAACATGTACTAAAGAGACGTTATATTTTATGACATTAAACTAAGTAATACAGGTTCTCATAAGAAACACACACTCATTTATATAAAAGAACAATTACGAAATTACAATTTGTAATTTTAAGCCAGTCTTCTGGTTGATTGAAATCAGGTTCTTAAACATGACTCTCCTCAGCAATTTATTCTCAGATGTAGAGTTCAAGATGTTATGTTTTTAATACTTAAAACTCTAGCATTGACTTTTGCCAACGTTTAAGTGGTTCTTTTCCAATTCTTTATTAAATTTTGAACAAGATTGAACAGAAGCTACAAAAATTGAAGCATGCTTAATTCACAAACTTTTCAGAACAGTGTGGGACTATGTACGTTTCATTACCATTATGTTTATTTTCTCACAAAAGGAAACCTCAAACCCGTTAGCAAATGGATAATATACGAAATTGAAATGAAATTTTGAAGTACGTCTAGCCATTGAAATTATTCAGATGAAGTTTTTAACTTTGACAGAACCTTATTCTATCAATGCCATGAACATACACTGTAATTTGACTTCTATTCCTTACCAAGTCTATCAGTACTGCTAACCTCCAAATTGTCTCTCTCAGCATAGCCATTCTTCCTGGCTAATTCCGTTAACCAGTCTTCGCAGACAGCTATTCAACAGTCTTCGTATGAGGCCCAAACTTTGTGCAGACATTCCGCAATGAGTTCATTCACATGCAACAAAACATCAGGAACCTTTAGTATGTTTCCCAGTATGTTAGACATTCGCAACACCACCATTTACCTAGACCCACATTAATTTTAGACTACATCAAATGTCAATTGCTAAGACAAAAAGAATTTTCTACACTTCTTACTCCATTTCCGATGTACAAACACACTACTGCTTTTATTATCAAAAACACAACTAACCTTGATTACAAATTCAATACAAGGAACACACATTCTTAGAGAAACAGCAACACATCCTACGCATCCTATTACATTTGACGTTAATTCCAAAAACCACCCTGATCCTTAACCCAAACTGTTCCCAGGACGCGAAAATAAATTCGAAGTTCCTTACATTATTTATTCCTAAGGACTTCCAAGGATATATATTCGCTCTGGCCAGCTAAGCAAACCAATATATCTCCTAGGGATCCAGTATGCAGGAATAAAAGTTTGTAAGGAAATTCGAATGTGAACTTTAGGCGGTTCACTCATAAGTAATACGAATCCCAAAAACGTTTTGTTTAACCCAAACAAATCCAGAAACTTCAATGCATTTAAATATCCTAACCGAAATCTTTCCTTTAATAATTTCTCCGGAATCTAAGCTGTTCCTGTAGCTCTCACAATACAAACAATTACTATAACCAATACATATTACATTAAATGCACAACGATACCATTTCATAACACACCTGAGACAGTTTTACAGCATAGCCGATGTGCTTAAGAAACTTTGGAATCCAAGCACAACCAACTGGTGATTTGTACCTCAGAAATACAATGGGTTTGCTGAATCAACTGTAACAAGCGTTAAAACGATTCAAATCAATTTACAATATCAAGGGGAACTTAATAAATCCTATGATCTTATACTACACATTTTTAAAAGTAGCTCATGCTGCTTACACTGAATTATAGATGTCTTTTGTGCTTCATGTAGATATGTGTAATAGTTTTGATATAAACGTTATTTGCAGATATAATACTAAATGATTAGCTATTCCACATAATACACATGTCTTAGTTTTATAAAACAAGGAATACCAAACAATTAATTTACTTTTTTCAAACACAGATTTACAACTTCATTCATTGTTCTGGTTGTTTCCGAGAGGTTTTATTTCAATACAATTATTCTTAAGAATTTCTACTCGATTAGTGACGTTACGAGTACTTTTAGAGCATAGCATTAACATTTGCAACATCTAAACTTCTCTTTCTAGATTCTTTTGAAAATATGATATACATCCAGCATTAAATACATCAATAAGACCATTTTGCATTTACAAACTGTAAATAAAAGAAATTCCAATAACGCCATGGCAACTAAATACAGTCAAACACATCTGTGTATTAGGGCGATTAATTTTCAGCTAATTCAGCCTCAAACAACAATGGGAGGAAGCGGCATTGAAAAACAGTAGGGTTAATATCAAAAGCTTTTGAGGCAATTGAATAATTTAAAGTAATTTTTTTCCTTTGATCAAACTTCAGGTATATGTGGCAATGATATCAAAACAATCACACTGTCTTTGGATTTCTATTACTTACCAAGTTCAACTAGTTGTGCTAAAGAAGTGAAGGATTTACAGCCACGGTTAATGTCCAACAGTAAATTTACACTCCAGGCACATCTGAAAGGTCCATTTATAGCTCAAGAAAGGAATGGCTTTCCTGCCCATCTGAAACAAATATTGTAACAACCCAATACAATTTAAATATTAAGGATAGACATAGGTGAAAGTTATGCTTTATTTTCAAAACCCTCTTATGCTGCCGAAACGCAAAAAAGGGGCACATTGGGCTCCAAGTAGGTATGTAACATGTACTAAAGAGACGTTATATTTTATGACATTAAACTAAGTAATACAGGTTCTCATAAGAAACACACACTCATTTATATAAAAGAACAATTACGAAATTACAATTTGTAATTTTAAGCCAGTCTTCTGGTTGATTGAAATCAGGTTCTTAAACATGACTCTCCTCAGCAATTTATTCTCAGATGTAGAGTTCAAGATGTTATCTTTTTAATACTTAAAACTCTAGCATTGACTTTTGCCAACGTTTAAGTGGTTCTTTTCCAATTCTTTATTAAATTTTGAACAAGATTGAACAGAAGCTACAAAAATTGAAGCATGCTTAATTCACAAACTTTTCAGAACAGTGTGGGACTATGTACGTTTCATTACCATTATGTTTATTTTCTCACAAAAGGAAACCTCAAACCCGTTAGCAAATGGATAATATACGAAATTGAAATGAAATTTTGAAGTACGTCTAGCCATTGAAATTATTCAGATGAAGTTTTTAACTTTGACAGAACCTTATTCTATCAATGCCATGAACATACACTGTAATTTGACTTCTATTCCTTACCAAGTCTATCAGTACTGCTAACCTCCAAATTGTCTCTCTCAGCATAGCCATTCTTCCTGGCTAATTCCGTTAACCAGTCTTCGCAGACAGCTATTCAACAGTCTTCGTATGAGGCCCAAACTTTGTGCAGACATTCCGCAATGAGTTCATTCACATGCAACAAAACATCAGGAACCTTTAGTATGTTTCCCAGTATGTTAGACATTCGCAACACCACCATTTACCTAGACCCACATTAATTTTAGACTACATCAAATGTCAATTGCTAAGACAAAAAGAATTTTCTACACTTCTTACTCCATTTCCGATGTACAAACACACTACTGCTTTTATTATCAAAAACACAACTAACCTTGATTACAAATTCAATACAAGGAACACACATTCTTAGAGAAACAGCAACACATCCTACGCATCCTATTACATTTGACGTTAATTCCAAAAACCACCCTGATCCTTAACCCAAACTGTTCCCAGGACGCGAAAATAAATTCGAAGTTCCTTACATTATTTATTCCTAAGGACTTCCAAGGATATATATTCGCTCTGGCCAGCTAAGCAAACCAATATATCTCCTAGGGATCCAGTATGCAGGAATAAAAGTTTGTAAGGAAATTCGAATGTGAACTTTAGGCGGTTCACTCATAAGTAATACGAATCCCAAAAACGTTTTGTTTAACCCAAACAAATCCAGAAACTTCAATGCATTTAAATATCCTAACCGAAATCTTTCCTTTAATAATTTCTCCGGAATCTAAGCTGTTCCTGTAGCTCTCACAATACAAACAATTACTATAACCAATACATATTACATTAAATGCACAACGATACCATTTCATAACACACCTGAGACAGTTTTACAGCATAGCCGATGTGCTTAAGAAACTTTGGAATCCAAGCACAACCAACTGGTGATTTGTACCTCAGAAATACAATGGGTTTGCTGAATCAACTGTAACAAGCGTTAAAACGATTCAAATCAATTTACAATATCAAGGGGAACTTAATAAATCCTATGATCTTATACTACACATTTTTAAAAGTAGCTCATGCTGCTTACACTGAATTATAGATGTCTTTTGTGCTTCATGTAGATATGTGTAATAGTTTTGATATAAACGTTATTTGCAGATATAATACTAAATGATTAGCTATTCCACATAATACACATGTCTTAGTTTTATAAAACAAGGAATACCAAACAATTAATTTACTTTTTTCAAACACAGATTTACAACTTCATTCATTGTTCTGGTTGTTTCCGAGAGGTTTTATTTCAATACAATTATTCTTAAGAATTTCTACTCGATTAGTGACGTTACGAGTACTTTTAGAGCATAGCATTAACATTTGCAACATCTAAACTTCTCTTTCTAGATTCTTTTGAAAATATGATATACATCCAGCATTAAATACATCAATAAGACCATTTTGCATTTACAAACTGTAAATAAAAGAAATTCCAATAACGCCATGGCAACTAAATACAGTCAAACACATCTGTGTATTAGGGCGATTAATTTTCAGCTAATTCAGCCTCAAACAACAATGGGAGGAAGCGGCATTGAAAAACAGTAGGGTTAATATCAAAAGCTTTTGAGGCAATTGAATAATTTAAAGTAATTTTTTTCCTTTGATCAAACTTCAGGTATATGTGGCAATGATATCAAAACAATCACACTGTCTTTGGATTTCTATTACTTACCAAGTTCAACTAGTTGTGCTAAAGAAGTGAAGGATTTACAGCCACGGTTAATGTCCAACAGTAAATTTACACTCCAGGCACATCTGAAAGGTCCATTTATAGCTCAAGAAAGGAATGGCTTTCCTGCCCATCTGAAACAAATATTGTAACAACCCAATACAATTTAAATATTAAGGATAGACATAGGTGAAAGTTATGCTTTATTTTCAAAACCCTCTTATGCTGCCGAAACGCAAAAAAGGGGCACATTGGGCTCCAAGTAGGTATGTAACATGTACTAAAGAGACGTTATATTTTATGACATTAAACTAAGTAATACAGGTTCTCATAAGAAACACACACTCATTTATATAAAAGAACAATTACGAAATTACAATTTGTAATTTTAAGCCAGTCTTCTGGTTGATTGAAATCAGGTTCTTAAACATGACTCTCCTCAGCAATTTATTCTCAGATGTAGAGTTCAAGATGTTATCTTTTTAATACTTAAAACTCTAGCATTGACTTTTGCCAACGTTTAAGTGGTTCTTTTCCAATTCTTTATTAAATTTTGAACAAGATTGAACAGAAGCTACAAAAATTGAAGCATGCTTAATTCACAAACTTTTCAGAACAGTGTGGGACTATGTACGTTTCATTACCATTATGTTTATTTTCTCACAAAAGGAAACCTCAAACCCGTTAGCAAATGGATAATATACGAAATTGAAATGAAATTTTGAAGTACGTCTAGCCATTGAAATTATTCAGATGAAGTTTTTAACTTTGACAGAACCTTATTCTATCAATGCCATGAACATACACTGTAATTTGACTTCTATTCCTTACCAAGTCTATCAGTACTGCTAACCTCCAAATTGTCTCTCTCAGCATAGCCATTCTTCCTGGCTAATTCCGTTAACCAGTCTTCGCAGACAGCTATTCAACAGTCTTCGTATGAGGCCCAAACTTTGTGCAGACATTCCGCAATGAGTTCATTCACATGCAACAAAACATCAGGAACCTTTAGTATGTTTCCCAGTATGTTAGACATTCGCAACACCACCATTTACCTAGACCCACATTAATTTTAGACTACATCAAATGTCAATTGCTAAGACAAAAAGAATTTTCTACACTTCTTACTCCATTTCCGATGTACAAACACACTACTGCTTTTATTATCAAAAACACAACTAACCTTGATTACAAATTCAATACAAGGAACACACATTCTTAGAGAAACAGCAACACATCCTACGCATCCTATTACATTTGACGTTAATTCCAAAAACCACCCTGATCCTTAACCCAAACTGTTCCCAGGACGCGAAAATAAATTCGAAGTTCCTTACATTATTTATTCCTAAGGACTTCCAAGGATATATATTCGCTCTGGCCAGCTAAGCAAACCAATATATCTCCTAGGGATCCAGTATGCAGGAATAAAAGTTTGTAAGGAAATTCGAATGTGAACTTTAGGCGGTTCACTCATAAGTAATACGAATCCCAAAAACGTTTTGTTTAACCCAAACAAATCCAGAAACTTCAATGCATTTAAATATCCTAACCGAAATCTTTCCTTTAATAATTTCTCCGGAATCTAAGCTGTTCCTGTAGCTCTCACAATACAAACAATTACTATAACCAATACATATTACATTAAATGCACAACGATACCATTTCATAACACACCTGAGACAGTTTTACAGCATAGCCGATGTGCTTAAGAAACTTTGGAATCCAAGCACAACCAACTGGTGATTTGTACCTCAGAAATACAATGGGTTTGCTGAATCAACTGTAACAAGCGTTAAAACGATTCAAATCAATTTACAATATCAAGGGGAACTTAATAAATCCTATGATCTTATACTACACATTTTTAAAAGTAGCTCATGCTGCTTACACTGAATTATAGATGTCTTTTGTGCTTCATGTAGATATGTGTAATAGTTTTGATATAAACATTATTTGCAGATATAATACTAAATGATTAGCTATTCCACATAATACACATGTCTTAGTTTTATAAAACAAGGAATACCAAACAATTAATTTACTTTTTTCAAACACAGATTTACAACTTCATTCATTGTTCTGGTTGTTTCCGAGAGGTTTTATTTCAATACAATTATTCTTAAGAATTTCTACTCGATTAGTGACGTTACGAGTACTTTTAGAGCATAGCATTAACATTTGCAACATCTAAACTTCTCTTTCTAGATTCTTTTGAAAATATGATATACATCCAGCATTAAATACATCAATAAGACCATTTTGCATTTACAAACTGTAAATAAAAGAAATTCCAATAACGCCATGGCAACTAAATACAGTCAAACACATCTGTGTATTAGGGCGATTAATTTTCAGCTAATTCAGCCTCAAACAACAATGGGAGGAAGCGGCATTGAAAAACAGTAGGGTTAATATCAAAAGCTTTTGAGGCAATTGAATAATTTAAAGTAATTTTTTTCCTTTGATCAAACTTCAGGTATATGTGGCAATGATATCAAAACAATCACACTGTCTTTGGATTTCTATTACTTACCAAAGTCAACTAGTTGTGCTAAAGAAGTGAAGGATTTACAGCCACTGTTAATGTCCAACAGTAAATTTACACTCCAGGCACATCTGAAAGGTCCATTTATAGCTCAAGAAAGGAATGGCTTTCCTGCCCATCTGAAACAAATATTGTAACAACCCAATACAATTTAAATATTAAGGATAGACATAGGTGAAAGTTATGCTTTATTTTCAAAACCCTCTTATGCTGGCGAAACGCAAAAAAGGGGCACATTGGGCTCCAAGTAGGTATGTAACATGTACTAAAGAGACGTTATATTTTATGACATTAAACTAAGTAATACAGGTTCTCATAAGAAACACACACTCATTTATATAAAAGAACAATTACGAAATTACAATTTGTAATTTTAAGCCAGTCTTCTGGTTGATTGAAATCAGGTTCTTAAACATGACTCTCCTCAGCAATTTATTCTCAGATGTAGAGTTCAAGATGTTATGTTTTTAATACTTAAAACTCTAGCATTGACTTTTGCCAACGTTTAAGTGGTTCTTTTCCAATTCTTTATTAAATTTTGAACAAGATTGAACAGAAGCTACAAAAATTGAAGCATGCTTAATTCACAAACTTTTCAGAACAGTGTGGGACTATGTACGTTTCATTACCATTATGTTTATTTTCTCACAAAAGGAAACCTCAAACCCCTGTTAGCAAATGGATAATATACGAAATTGAAATGAAATTTTGAAGTACGTCTAGCCATTGAAATTATTCAGATGAAGTTTTTAACTTTGACAGAACCTTATTCTATCAATGCCATGAACATACACTGTAATTTGACTTCTATTCCTTACCAAGTCTATCAGTACTGCTAACCTCCAAATTGTCTCTCTCAGCATAGCCATTCTTCCTGGCTAATTCCGTTAACCAGTCTTCGCAGACAGCTATTCAACAGTCTTCGTATGAGGCCCAAACTTTGTGCAGACATTCCGCAATGAGTTCATTCACATGCAACAAAACATCAGGAACCTTTAGTATGTTTCCCAGTATGTTAGACATTCGCAACACCATCATTTACCTAGACCCACATTAATTTTAGACTACATCAAATGTCAATTGCTAAGACAAAAAGAATTTTCTACACTTCTTACTCCATTTCCGATGTACAAACACACTACTGCTTTTATTATCAAAAACACAACTAACCTTGATTACAAATTCAATACAAGGAACACACATTCTTAGAGAAACAGCAACACATCCTACGCATCCTATTACATTTGACGTTAATTCCAAAAACCACCCTGATCCTTAACCCAAACTGTTCCCAGGACGCGAAAATAAATTCGAAGTTCCTTACATTATTTATTCCTAAGGACTTCCAAGGATATATATTCGCTCTGGCCAGCTAAGCAAACCAATATATCTCCTAGGGATCCAGTATGCAGGAATAAAAGTTTGTAAGGAAATTCGAATGTGAACTTTAGGCGGTTCACTCATAAGTAATACGAATCCCAAAAACGTTTTGTTTAACCCAAACAAATCCAGAAACTTCAATGCATTTAAATATCCTAACCGAAATCTTTCCTTTAATAATTTCTCCGGAATCTAAGCTGTTCCTGTAGCTCTCACAATACAAACAATTACTATAACCAATACATATTACATTAAATGCACAACGATACCATTTCATAACACACCTGAGACAGTTTTACAGCATAGCCGATGTGCTTAAGAAACTTTGGAATCCAAGCACAACCAACTGGTGATTTGTACCTCAGAAATACAATGGGTTTGCTGAATCAACTGTAACAAGCGTTAAAACGATTCAAATCAATTTACAATATCAAGGGGAACTTAATAAATCCTATGATCTTATACTACACATTTTTAAAAGTAGCTCATGCTGCTTACACTGAATTATAGATGTCTTTTGTGCTTCATGTAGATATGTGTAATAGTTTTGATATAAACGTTATTTGCAGATATAATACTAAATGATTAGCTATTCCACATAATACACATGTCTTAGTTTTATAAAACAAGGAATACCAAACAATTAATTTACTTTTTTCAAACACAGATTTACAACTTCATTCATTGTTCTGGTTGTTTCCGAGAGGTTTTATTTCAATACAATTATTCTTAAGAATTTCTACTCGATTAGTGACGTTACGAGTACTTTTAGAGCATAGCATTAACATTTGCAACATCTAAACTTCTCTTTCTAGATTCTTTTCAAAATATGATATACATCCAGCATTAAATACATCAATAAGACCATTTTGCATTTACAAACTGTAAATAAAAGAAATTCCAATAACGCCATGGCAACTAAATACAGTCAAACACATCTGTGTATTAGGGCGATTAATTTTCAGCTAATTCAGCCTCAAACAACAATGGGAGGAAGCGGCATTGAAAAACAGTAGGGTTAATATCAAAAGCTTTTGAGGCAATTGAATAATTTAAAGTAATTTTTTTCCTTTGATCAAACTTCAGGTATATGTGGCAATGATATCAAAACAATCACACTGTCTTTGGATTTCTATTACTTACCAAAGTCAACTAGTTGTGCTAAAGAAGTGAAGGATTTACAGCCACTGTTAATGTCCAACAGTAAATTTACACTCCAGGCACATCTGAAAGGTCCATTTATAGCTCAAGAAAGGAATGGCTTTCCTGCCCATCTGAAACAAATATTGTAACAACCCAATACAATTTAAATATTAAGGATAGACATAGGTGAAAGTTATGCTTTATTTTCAAAACCCTCTTATGCTGCCGAAACGCAAAAAAGGGGCACATTGGGCTCCAAGTAGGTATGTAACATGTACTAAAGAGACGTTATATTTTATGACATTAAACTAAGTAATACAGGTTCTCATAAGAAACACACACTCATTTATATAAAAGAACAATTACGAAATTACAATTTGTAATTTTAAGCCAGTCTTCTGGTTGATTGAAATCAGGTTCTTAAACATGACTCTCCTCAGCAATTTATTCTCAGATGTAGAGTTCAAGATGTTATGTTTTTAATACTTAAAACTCTAGCATTGACTTTTGCCAACGTTTAAGTGGTTCTTTTCCAATTCTTTATTAAATTTTGAACAAGATTGAACAGAAGCTACAAAAATTGAAGCATGCTTAATTCACAAACTTTTCAGAACAGTGTGGGACTATGTACGTTTCATTACCATTATGTTTATTTTCTCACAAAAGGAAACCTCAAACCCGTTAGCAAATGGATAATATACGAAATTGAAATGAAATTTTGAAGTACGTCTAGCCATTGAAATTATTCAGATGAAGCTTTTAACTTTGACAGAACCTTATTCTATCAATGCCATGAACATACACTGTAATTTGACTTCTATTCCTTACCAAGTCTATCAGTACTGCTAACCTCCAAATTGTCTCTCTCAGCATAGCCATTCTTCCTGGCTAATTCCGTTAACCAGTCTTCGCAGACAGCTATTCAACAGTCTACGTATGAGGCCCAAACTTTGTGCAGACATTCCGCAATGAGTTCATTCACATGCAACAAAACATCAGGAACCTTTAGTATGTTTCCCAGTATGTTAGACATTCGCAACACCACCATTTACCTAGACCCACATTAATTTTAGACTACATCAAATGTCAATTGCTAAGACAAAAAGAATTTTCTACACTTCTTACTCCATTTCCGATGTACAAACACACTACTGCTTTTATTATCAAAAACACAACTAACCTTGATTACAAATTCAATACAAGGAACACACATTCTTAGAGAAACAGCAACACATCCTACGCATCCTATTACATTTGACGTTAATTCCAAAAACCACCCTGATCCTTAACCCAAACTGTTCCCAGGACGCGAAAATAATTTCGAAGTTCCTTACATTATTTATTCCTAAGGACTTCCAAGGATATATATTCGCTCTGGCCAGCTAAGCAAACCAATATATCTCCTAGGGATCCAGTATGCAGGAATAAAAGTTTGTAAGGAAATTCGAATGTGAACTTTAGGCGGTTCACTCATAAGTAATACGAATCCCAAAAACGTTTTGTTTAACCCAAACAAATCCAGAAACTTCAATGCATTTAAATATCCTAACCGAAATCTTTCCTTTAATAATTTCTCCGGAATCTAAGCTGTTCCTGTAGCTCTCACAATACAAACAATTACTATAACCAATACATATTACATTAAATGCACGATACCATTTCATAACACACCTGAGACAGTTTTACAGCATAGCCGATGTGCTTAAGAAACTTTGGAATCCAAGCACAACCAACTGGTGATTTGTACCTCAGAAATACAATGGGTTTGCTGAATCAACTGTAACAAGCGTTAAAACGATGCAAATCAATTTACAATATCAAGGGGAACTTAATAAATCCTATGATCTTATACTACACATGTTTAAAAGTAGCTCATGCTGCTTACACTGAATTATAGATGTCTTTTGTGCTTCATGTAGATATGTGTAATAGTTTTGAAATAAACGTTATTTGCAGATATAATACTAAATGATTAGCTATTCCACATAATACACATGTCTTAGTTTTATAAAACAAGGAACACCAAATAATTAATTTACTTTTTTCAAACACAGATTTACAACTTCATTCATTGTTCTGGTTGTTTCAAGAGGTTTTATTTCAATACAATTATTCTTAAGAATTTCTACTCGATTAGTGACGTTACGAGTACTTTTAGAGCATAGCATTTACATTTGCAACATTTAAACTTCTCTTTCTAGATTCTTTTGAAAATATGATATACATCCAGCATTAAATACATCAATAAGACCATTTTGCATTTACAAACTGTAAATAAAAGAAATTCCAATAACGCCATGGCAACTAACTACAGTCAAACACATCTGTGTATTAGGGCGATTAATTTTCAGCTAATTCAGCCTCAAACAACAATGGGAGGAAGCGGCATTGAAAAACAATAGGGTTAATATCAAAAGCTTTTGAGGCAATTTAATAATTTAAAGTAATCTTTTTCCTTTTATCATACTTCAGGTATATGTGGCAATGATATCAAAACAATCACACTGTCTTTGGATTTCTATTACTTACCATGTTCAACTAGTTGTGCTAAAGAAGTGAAGGATTTACAGCCACTGTAAATGTCCAACAGTAAATTTACACTCCAGGCACATCTGAAAGGTCCATTTATAGCTCAAGAAAGGAATGGCTTTCCTGCCCATCTGAAACAAATATTGTAATAACCCAATACAATTTAAATATTAAGGATAGACATAGGTGAAAGTTATGCTTTATTTTCAAAACCCTCTCATGCTGCCGAAACGCAAAAAAGGGGCTTATTGGGCTCCAAGTAGGTATGTAACATGTACTAAAGAGACGTTATATTTTATGACATTAAACTAAGTAATACAGGTTCTCATAAGAAACACACACTCATTTATATAAAAGAACAATTACGAAATTACAATTTGTAATTTTAAGCCAGTCTTCTGGTTGATTGAAATCAGGTTCTTAAACATGACTCTCCTCAGCAATTTATTCTCAGATGTAGAGTTCAAGATGTTATGTTTTTAATACTTAAAACTCTAGCATTGACTTTTGCCAACGTTTAAGTGGTTCTTTTCCAATTCTTTATTAAATTTTGAACAAGATTGAACAGAAGCTACAAAAATTGAAGCATGCTTAATTCACAAACTTTTCAGAACAGTGTGGGACTATGTACGTTTCATTACCATTATGTTTATTTTCTCACAAAAGGAAACCTCAAACCCCTGTTAGCAAATGGATAATATACGAAATTGAAATGAAATTTTGAAGTACGTCTAGCCATTGAAATTATTCAGATGAAGTTTTTAACTTTGACAGAACCTTATTCTATCAATGCCATGAACATACACTGTAATTTGACTTCTATTCCTTACCAAGTCTATCAGTACTGCTAACCTCCAAATTGTCTCTCTCAGCATAGCCATTCTTCCTGGCTAATTCCATTAACCAGTCTTCGCAGACAGCTATTCAACAGTCTTCGTATGAGGCCCAAACTTTGTGCAGACATTCCGCAATGAGTTCATTCACATGCAACAAAACATCAGGAACGTTTAGTATGTTCCCCAGTATATTAGACATTCGCAACACCACCATTTACCTAGACCCACATTAATTTTAGACTACATCAAATGTCAATTGCTAAGACAAAAAGAATTTTCTACACTTCTTACTCCATTTCCGATGTACAAACACACTACTGCTTTTATTATCAAAAACACAACTAACCTTGATTACAAATTCAATACAAGGAACACATATTCTTAGAGAAACAGCAACACATCTTACGCATCCTATTACATTTGACGTTAATTCCAAAAACCACCCTGATCCTTAACCCAAACTGTTCCCAGGACGCGAAAATAATTTCGAAGTTCCTTACATTATTTATTCCTAAGGACTTCCAAGGATATATATTCGCTCTGGCCAGTTAAGCAAACCAATATATCTCCTAGGGATCCAGTATGCAGGAATAAAAGTTTGTAAGGAAATTCGAATGTGAACTTTAGGCGGTTCACTCATAAGTAATACGAATCTCAAAAACGTTTTGTTTAACCCAAACAAATCCAGAAACATCAATGCATTTAAATGTCCTAACCGAAATCTTTCCTTTAATAATTTCTCCGGAATCTAAGCTGTTCCTGTAGCTCTCACAATACAAACAATTACTATAACCAATACATATTACATTAAATGCACAACGATACCATTTCATAACACACCTGAGACAGTTTTACAGCATAGCCGATGTGCTTAAGAAACTTCGGAATCCAAGCACAACCAACTGGTGATTTGTACCTCAGAAATACAACTGGTTTGCTGAATCAACTGTAACAAGCGTTAAAACAATGCAAATCAACTTACAATATCAAGGGGAACTTAATAAATCCTATGATCTTATACTACACATGTTTAAAAGTAGCTCATGCTGCTTACACTGAATTATAGATGTCTTTTGTGCTTCATGTAGATATGTGTAATAGTTTTGAAATAAACGTTATTTGCAGATATAATACTAAATGATTAGCTATTCCACATAATACACATGTCTTAGTTTTATAAAACAAGGAACACCAAATAATTAATTTACTTTTTTCAAACACAGATTTACAACTTCATTCATTGTTCTGGTTGTTTCAAGAGGTTTTATTTCAATACAATTATTCTTAAGAATTTCTACTCGATTAGTGACGTTACGAGTACTTTTAGAGCATAGCATTTACATTTGCAACATTTAAACTTCTCTTTCTAGATTCTTTTGAAAATATGATATACATCCAGCATTAAATACATCAATAAGACCATTTTGCATTTACAAACTGTAAATAAAAGAAATTCCAATAACGCCATGGCAACTAACTACAGTCAAACACATCTGTGTATTAGGGCGATTAATTTTCAGCTAATTCAGCCTCAAACAACAATGGGAGGAAGCGGCATTGAAAAACAATAGGGTTAATATCAAAAGCTTTTGAGGCAATTTAATAATTTAAAGTAATCTTTTTCCTTTTATCATACTTCAGGTATATGTGGCAATGATATCAAAACAATCACACTGTCTTTGGATTTCTATTACTTACCATGTTCAACTAGTTGTGCTAAAGAAGTGAAGGATTTACAGCCACTGTAAATGTCCAACAGTAAATTTACACTCCAGGCACATCTGAAAGGTCCATTTATAGCTCAAGAAAGGAATGGCTTTCCTGCCCATCTGAAACAAATATTGTAATAACCCAATACAATTTAAATATTAAGGATAGACATAGGTGAAAGTTATGCTTTATTTTCAAAACCCTCTCATGCTGCCGAAACGCAAAAAAGGGGCACATTGGGCTCCAAGTAGGTATGTAACATGTACTAAAGAGACGTTATATTTTATGACATTAAACTAAGTAATACAGGTTCTCATAAGAAACACACACTCATTTATATAAAAGAACAATTACGAAATTACAATTTGTAATTTTAAGTCAGTCTTCTGGTTGATTGAAATCAGGTTCTTAAACATGACTCTCCTCAGCAATTTATTCTCAGATGTAGGGTTCAAGATGTTATGTTTTTAATACTTAAAACTCTAGCATTCACTTTTGCCAACGTTTAAGTTGTTCTTTTCCAATTCTTTATTAAATTTTGAACAAGATTGAACAGAAGCTACAAAAATTGAAGCATGCTAAATTCACCAACTTTTCAGAACAGTGTGGGACTATGTACGTTTCATTACCATTATGTTTATTTTCTCACAAAAGGAAACCTCAAACCCCTGTTAGCCAATATATAATATACGAAATTGAAATGAAATTTTGAAGTACGTCTAGCCATTGAAATTATTCAGATGAAGTTTTTAACTTTGACAAAACCTTATTCTATCAATGCCATGAACATACACTGTAATTTGACTTCTAGTCCTTACCAAGTCTATCAGTACTGCTAATCTCCAAATTGTCTCTCAGCATAGCCATTCTTCCTGGCTAATTCCGTTAACCAGTCTTCGCAGACAGCTATTCAACAGTCTTCGTATGAGGCCCAAACTTTGTGCAGACATTCCGCAATGAGTTCATTCACATGCAACAAAACATCAGGAACGTTTAGTATGTTTCCCAGTATTTTAGACATTTGCAACACCACCATTTACCTAGACCCACATTAATTTTAGACTACATCAAATGTCAATTGCTAAGACAAAAAGAATTTTCTACACTTCTTACTCCATTTCCGATGTACAAACACACTACTGCTTTTATTATCAAAAACACAACTAACCTTGATTACAAATTCAATACAAGGAACACATATTCTTAGAGAAACAGCAACACATCTTACGCATCCTATTACATTTGACGTTAATTCCAAAAACCACCCTGATCCATAACCCAAACTGTTCCCAGGACGCGAAAATAATTTCGAAGTTCCTTACATTATTTATTCCTAAGGACTTCCAAGGATATATATTCGCTCTGGCCAGTTAAGCAAACCAATATATCTCCTAGGGATCCAGTATGCAGGAATAAAAGTTTGTAAGGAAATTCGAATGTGAACTTTAGGCGGTTCACTCATACGTAATACGAATCTCAAAAACGTTTTGTTTAACCCAAACAAATCCAGAAACTTCAATGCATTTAAATGTCCTAACCGAAATCTTTCCTTTAATAATTTCTCCGGAATCTAAGCTGTTCCTGTAGCTCTCACAATACAAACAATTACTATAACCAATACATATTACATTAAATGCACAACGATACCATTTCATAACACACCTGAGACAGTTTTACAGCATAGCCGATGTGTTTAAGAAACTTCGGAATCCAAGCACAACCAACTGGTGATTTGTACCTCAGAAATACAACGGGTTTGCTGAACCAACTGTAACAAGCGTTAAAACAATGCAAATCAATTTGCAATATCAAGTGGAACTTAATAAATCCTATGATCTTATACTACACATTTTTAAAAGTAGCTCATGCTGCTTACACTGAATTATAGATGTCTTTTGTGCTTCATGTAGATATGTGTAATAGTTTTGATATAAACGCTATTTGCAGATATAATACTAAATGATTAGTTATTCCACATAATACACATGTCTTTAGTTTTATAAAACAAGGAATACCATATAATTAATTTACTTTTTTCAAACACAGATTTACAACTTCATTCATTGTTCTGGTTGTTTCAAGAGGTTTTATTTCAATACAATTATTCTTAATTTCTACTCGATTAGTGACGTTACGAGTACTTTTAGAGCATAGCATTAACATTTGCAACATCTAAACTTCTCTTTCTAGATTCTTTTGAAAATATGATATACATCCAGCATTAAATACATCAATAAGACCATTTTGCATTTACAAACTGTAAATAAAAGAAATTCCAATAACGCCATGGCAACTAACTACAGTTAAACTCATCTGTATATTAGGGCGATTAATTTTCAGCTAATTCAGCCTCAAACAACAATGGGAGGAAGCGGCATTGAAAAACAGTAGGGTTAATATCAAACGCTTTTGAGGCAATTGAATAATTTAAAGTAATCATTTTCCTTTGATCAAACTTCAGGTATATGTGGCAATGCTATCAAAACAATCACACTGTCTTTGGATTTCTATTACTTACCATGTTCAACTAGTTGTGCTAAAGAAGTGAAGGATTTACAGCCACTGTAAATGTCCAACAGTAAATTTACACTCCAGGCAAATCTGAAAGGTCCATTTATAGCTTAAGAAAGGAATGGCTTTCCTGCCCATCTGAAACAAATATTGTAACAACCCAATTCAATTTAAATATTAAGGATAGCCATAGGTGAAAGTTATGCTTTATTTTCAAAACCCTCTCATGCTGCCGAAACGCAAAAAAGGGGCACATTGGGCTCCAAGTAGGTATGTAACATGTACTAAAGAGACGTTATATTTTATGACATTAAACTAAGTAATACAGGTTCTCATAAGAAACACACACTCATTTATATAAAAGAACAATTACGAAATTACAATTTGTAATTTTAAGCCAGTCTTCTGGTTGATTGAAATCAGGTTCTTAAACATGACTCTCCTCAGCAATTTATTCTCAGATGTAGAGTTCAAGATGTTATGTTTTTAATACTTAAAACTCTAGCATTGACTTTTGCCAACGTTTAAGTTGTTCTTTTCCAATTCTTTATTAAATTTTGAACAAGATTGAACAGAAGCTACAAAAATTGAAGCATGCTAAATTCACAAACTTTTCAGAACAGTGTGGGACTATGTACGTTTCATTACCATTATGTTTATTTTCTCACAAAAGGAAACCTCAAACCCCTGTTAGCCAATATATAATATACGAAATTGAAATGAAATTTTGAAGTACGTCTAGCCATTGAAATTATTCAGATGAAGTTTTTAACTTTGACAAAACCTTATTCTATCAATGCCATGAACATACACTGTAATTTGACTTCTAGTCCTTACCAAGTCTATCAGTACTGCTAATCTCCAAATTGTCTCTCAGCATAGCCATTCTTCCTGGCTAATTCCGTTAACCAGTCTTCGCAGACAGCTATTCAACAGTCTTCGTATGAGGCCCAAACTTTGTGCAGACATTCCGCAATGAGTTCATTCACATGCAACAAAACATCAGGAACGTTTAGTATGTTTCCCAGTATTTTAGACATTCGCAACACCACCATTTACCTAGACCCACATTAATTTTAGACTACATCAAATGTCAATTGCTAAGACAAAAAGAATTTTCTACACTTCTTACTCCATTTCCGATGTACAAACACACTACTGCTTTTATTATCAAAAACACAACTAACCTTGATTACAAATTCAATACAAGGAACACATATTCTTAGAGAAACAGCAACACATCTTACGCATCCTATTATATTTGACGTTAATTCCAAAAACCACCCTGATCCTTAACCCAAACTGTTCCCAGGACGCGAAAATAATTTCGAAGTTCCTTACATTATTTATTCCTAAGGACTTCCAAGGATATATATTCGCTCTGGCCAGTTAAGCAAACCAATATATCTCCTAGGGATCCAGTATGCAGGAATAAAAGTTTGTAAGGAAATTCGAATGTGAACTTTAGGCGGTTCACTCATAAGTAATACGAATCTCAAAAACGTTTTGTTTAACCCAAACAAATCCAGAAACTTCAATGTATTTAAATGTCCTAACCGAAATCTTTCCTTTAATAATTTCTCCGGAATCTAAGCTGTTCCTGTAGCTCTCACAATACAAACAATTACTATAACCAATACATATTACATTAAATGCACAACGATACCATTTCATAACACACCTGAGACAGTTTTACAGCATAGCCGATGTGCTTAAGAAACTTCGGAATCCAAGCACAACCAACTGGTGATTTGTACCTCAGAAATACAACGGGTTTGCTGAACCAACTGTAACAAGCGTTAAAACAATGCAAATCAATTTGCAATATCAAGTGGAACTTAATAAATCCTATGATCTTATACTACACATTTTTAAAAGTAGCTCATGCTGCTTACACTGAATTATAGATGTCTTTTGTGCTTCATGTAGATATGTGTAATAGTTTTGATATAAACGCTATTTGCAGATATAATACTAAATGATTAGTTATTCCACATAATACACATGTCTTTAGTTTTATAAAACAAGGAATACCATATAATTAATTTACTTTTTTCAAACACAGATTTACAACTTCATTCATTGTTCTGGTTGTTTCAAGAGGTTTTATTTCAATACAATTATTCTTAATTTCTACTCGATTAGTGACGTTACGAGTACTTTTAGAGCATAGCATTAACTTTTGCAACATCTAAACTTCTCTTTCTGGATTCTTTTGAAAATATGATATACATCCAGCATTAAATACATCAATAAGACCATTTTGCATTTACAAACTGTAAATAAAAGAAATTCCAATAACGCCATGGCAACTAACTACAGTTAAACACATCTGTGTATTAGGGCGATTAATTTTCAGCTAATTCAGCCTCAAACAACAATGCGAGGAAGCGGCATTGAAAAACAGTAGGGTTAATATCAAACACTTTTGAGGCAATTGAATAATTTAAAGTAATCTTTTTCCTTTGATCAAACTTCAGGTATATGTGGCAATGCTATCAAAACAATCACACTGTCTTTGGATTTCTATTACTTACCATGTTCAACTAGTTGTGCTAAAGAAGTGAAGGATTTACAGCCACTGTAAATGTCCAACAGTAAATTAAACTCCAGGCACATCTGAAAGGTCCATTTATAGCTCAAGAAAGGAATGGCTTTCCTGCCCATCTGAAACAAATATTATAACAACCCAATTCAATTTAAATATTAAGGATAGCCATAGGTGAAAGTTATGCTTTATTTTCAAAACCCTCTCATGCTGCCGAAACGCAAAAAAGGGGCACATTGGGCTCCAAGTAGGTATGTAACATGTACTAAAGAGACGTTATATATTATGACATTAAACTAAGTAATACAGGTTCTCATAAGAAACACACACTCATTTATATAAAAGAACAATTACGAAATTACAATTTGTAATTTTAAGCCAGTCTTCTGGTTGATTGAAATCAAGTTCTTAAACATGACTCTCCTCAGCAATTTATTCTCAGATGTAGAGTTCAAGATGTTATGTTTTTAATACTTAAAACTCTAGCATTGACGTTTGCCAACGTTTAAGTTGTTCTTTTCCAATTCTTTATTAAATTTTGAACAAGATTGAACAGAAGCTACAAAAATTGAAGCATGCTAAATTCACAAACTTTTCAGAACAGTGTGGGACTATGTACGTTTCATTACCATTATGTTTATTTTCTCACAAAAGGAAACCTCAAACCCCTGTTAGCAAATGGATAATATACGAAATTGAAATGAAATTTTGAAGTACGTCTAGCCATTGAAATTATTCAGATGAAGCTTTTAACTTTGACAGAACCTTATTCCATCAATGCCATGAACATACACTGTAATTTGACTTCTATTCCTTACCAAGTCTATCAGTACTGCTAATCTCCAAATTGTCTCTCTCAGCATAGCCATTCTTCCTGGCTAATTCCGTTAACCAGTCTTCGCAGACAGCTATTCAACAGTCTTCATATGAGGCACAAACTTTGTGCAGACATTCCGCAATGAGTTCATTCACATGCAACAAAACATCAGGAACGTTTAGTATGTTCCCCAGTATTTTAGACATTCGCAACACCACCATTTACCTAGACCCACATTAATTTTAGACTACATCAAATGTCAATTGCTAAGAGAAAAAGAATTTTCTACACTTCTTACTCCATTTCCGATGTACAAACACACTACTGCTTTTATTATCAAAAACACAACTAACCTTGATTACAAATTCAATACAAGGAACACATATTCTTAGAGAAAATGCAACACATCTTACGCATCCTATTACATTTGACGTTAATTCCAAAAACCACCCTGATCCTTAACCCAAACTGTTCCCAGGACGCGAAAATAATTTCGAAGTTCCTTACATTATTTATTCCTAAGGACTTCCAAGGATATATATTCGCTCTGGCCAGTTAAGCAAACCAATATATCTCCTAGGGATCCAGTATGCAGGAATAAAAGTTTGTAAGGAAATTCGAATGTGAACTTTAGGCGGTTCACTCATAAGTAATACGAATCTCAAAAACGTTTTGTTTAACCCAAACAAATCCAGAAACTTCAATGCATTTAAATGTCCTAACCGAAATCTTTCCTTTAATAATTTCTCCGGAATCTAAGCTGTTCCTGTAGCTCTCACAATACAAACAATTAATATAACCAATACATATTACATTAAATGCACAACGATACCATTTCATAACACACCTGAGACAGTTTTACAGCATAGCCGATGTGCTTAAGAAACTTCGGAATCCAAGCACAACCAACTGGTGATTTGTACCTCAGAAATACAATGGGTTTGCTGAATCAACTGTAACAAGCGTTAAAACAATGCAAATCAATTTACAATATCAAGGGAACTTAATAAATCCTATGATCTTATACTACACATGTTTAAAAGTAGCTCATGCTGCTTACACTGAATTATAGATGTCTTTTGTGCTTCATGTAGATATGTGTAATAGTTTTGATATAAACGTTATTTGCAGACATAATACTAAATGATTAGCTATTCCACATAATACACATGTCTTAGTTTTATAAAACAAGGAACACCAGATAATTAATTTACTTTTTTCAAACACAGATTTACAACTTCATTCATTGTTCTGGTTGTTTCAAGAGGTTTTATTTCAATACAATTATTCTTAAGAATTTCTACTCGATTAGTGACGTTACGAGTACTTTTAGAGCATAGCATTAACATTTGCAACATCTAAACTTCTCTTTCTAGATTCTTTTGAAAATATGATATACATCCAGCATTAAATACATCAATAAGACCATTTTGCATTTACAAACTGTAAATAAAAGAAATTCCAATAACGCCATGGCAACTAACTACAGTTAAACACATCTGTGTATTAGGGCGATTAATTTTCAGCTAATTCAGCCTCAAACAACAATGCGAGGAAGCGGCATTGAAAAACAGTAGGGTTATTATCAAACGCTTTTGAGGCAATTGAATAATTTAAAGTAATCTTTTTCCTTTGATCAAACTTCAGGTATATGTGGCAATGCTATCAAAACAATCACACTGTCTTTGGATTTCTATTACTTACCATGTTCAACTAGTTGTGCTAAAGAAGTGAAGGATTTACAGCCACTGTAAATGTCCAACAGTAAATTTACACTCCAGGCACATCTGAAAGGTCCATTTATAGCTCAAGAAAGGAATGGCTTTCCTGCCCATCTGAAACAAATATTATAACAACCCAATTCAATTTAAATATTAAGGATAGCCATAGGTGAAAGTTATGCTTTATTTTCAAAACCCTCTCATGCTGCCGAAAAGCAAAAAAGGGGCACATTGGGCTCCAAGTAGGTATGTAACATGTACTAAAGAGACGTTATATTTTATGACATTAAACTAAGTAATACAGGTTCTCATAAGAAACACACACTCATTTATATAAAAGAACAATTACGAAATTACAATTTGTAATTTTAAGCCAGTCTTCTGGTTGATTGAAATCAAGTTCTTAAACATGACTCTCCTCAGCAATTTATTCTCAGATGTAGAGTTCAAGATGTTATGTTTTTAATACTTAAAACTCTAGCATTGACTTTTGCCAACGTTTAAGTTGTTCTTTTCCAATTCTTTTTTAAATTTTGAACAAGATTGAACAGAAGCTACAAAAATTGAAGCATGCTAAATTCACAAACTTTTCAGAACAGTGTGGGACTATGTACGTTTCATTACCATTATGTTTATTTTCTCACAAAAGGAAACCTCAAACCCCTGTTAGCAAATGGATAATATACGAAATTGAAATGAAATTTTGAAGTACGTCTAGCCATTGAAATTATTCAGATGAAGCTTTTAACTTTGACAGAACCTTATTCAATCAATGCCATGAACATACACTGTAATTTGACTTCTATTCCTTACCAAGTCTATCAGTACTGCTAATCTCCAAATTGTCTCTCTCAGCATAGCCATTCTTCCTGGCTAATTCCGTTAACCAGTCTTCGCAGACAGCTATTCAACAGTCTTCATATGAGGCACAAACTTTGTGCAGACATTCCGCAATGAGTTCATTCACATGCAACAAAACATCAGGAACGTTTAGTATGTTCCCCAGTATTTTAGACATTCGCAACACCACCATTTACCTAGACCCACATTAATTTTAGACTACATCAAATGTCAATTGCTAAGACAAAAAGAATTTTCTACACTTCTTACTCCATTTCCGATGTACAAACACACTACTGCTTTTATTATCAAAAACACAACTAACCTTGATTACAAATTCAATACAAGGAACACATATTCTTAGAGAAAATGCAACACATCTTACGCATCCTATTACATTTGACGTTAATTCCAAAAACCACCCTGATCCTTAACCCAAACTGTTCCCAGGACGCGAAAATAATTTCGAAGTTCCTTACATTATTTATTCCTAAGGACTTCCAAGGATATATATTCGCTCTGGCCAGTTAAGCAAACCAATATATCTCCTAGGGATCCAGTATGCAGGAATAAAAGTTTGTAAGGAAATTCGAATGTGAACTTTAGGCGGTTCACTCATAAGTAATACGAATCTCAAAAACGTTTTGTTTAACCCAAACAAATCCAGAAACTTCAATGCATTTAAATGTCCTAACCGAAATCTTTCCTTTAATAATTTCTCCGGAATCTAAGCTGTTCCTGTAGCTCTTACAATACAAACAATTACTTTAACCAATACATATTACATTAAATGCACAACGATACCATTTCATAACACACCTGAGACAGTTTTACAGCATAGCCGATGTGCTTAAGAAACTTCGGAATCCAAGCACAACCAACTGGTGATTTGTACCTCAGAAATACAACTGGTTTGCTGAATCAACTGTAACAAGCGTTAAAACAATGCAAATCGATTTACAATATCAAGGGGAACTTAATAAATCCTAGGATCTTATACTACACATTTTTAAAAGTAGCTCATGCTGCTTACACTGAATTATAGATGTCTTTTGTGCTTCATGTAGATATGTGTAATAGTTTTGATATAAACGTTATTTGCAGATATAATACTAAATGATTAGCTATTCCACATAATACACATGTCTTAGTTTTATAAAACAAGGAATACCAAATAATTAATTTACTTTTTTCAAACACAGATTTACAACTTCATTCATTGTTCTGGTTGTTTCAAGAGGTTTTATTTCAATACAATTATTCTTAAGAATTTCTACTCGATTAGTGATGTTATGAGTACTTTTAGAGCATAGCATTAACATTTGCAACATCTAAACTTCTCTTTCTAGATTCTTTTGAAAATATGATATACATCCAGCATTAAATACATCTATAAGACCATTTTGCATTTACAAACTGTAAATAAAAGAAATTCCAATAACGCCATGGCAACTAACTACAGTCAAACACATCTGTGTATTAGGGCGATTAATTTTCAGCTAATTCAGCCGCAAACAACAATGGGAGGAAGCGGCATTGAAAAACAGTAGGGTTAATATCAAAAGCTTTTGAGGCAATTGAATAATTTAAAGTAATTTTTTTCCTTTGATCAAACTTCAGGTATATGTGGCAATGATATCAAAACAATCACACTGTCTTTGGATTTCTATTACTTACCATGTTCAACTAGTTGTGCTATAGAAGTGAAGGATTTACAGCCACTGTAAATGTCCAACAGTAAATTTACACTCCAGGCACATCTGAAAGGTCCATTTATAGCTCAAGAAAGGAATGGCTTTCCTGCCCATCTGAAACAAATATTGTAACAACCCAATTCAATTTAAATATTAAGGATAGCCATAGGTGAAAGTTATGCTTTATTTTCAAAACCCTCTCATGCTGCCGAAACGCAAAAATGGGGCACATTGGGCTCCAAGTAGGTATGTAACATGTACTAAAGAGACGTTATATTTTATGACATTAAACTAAGTAATACAGGTTCTCATAAGAAACACACATTCATTTATATAAAAGAACAATTACGAAATTACAATTTGTAATTTTAAGCCAGTCTTCTGGTTGATTGAAATCAGGTTCTTAAACATGACTCTCCTCAGCAATTTATTCTCAGATGTAGAGTTCAAGATGTTACGTTTTTAATACTTAAAACTCTAGCATTGACTTTTGCCAACGTTTAAGTGGTTCTTTTCCAATTCTTTATTAAATTTTGAACAAGATTGAACAGAAGCTAAAAAAATTGAAGCATGCTTAATTCACAAACTTTTCAGAACAGTGTGGCACTATGTACGTTTCATTACCATTATGTTTATTTTCTCACAAAAGGAAACCTCAAACCCCTGTTAGCAAATGGATAATATACGAAATTGAAATGAAATTTTGAAGTACGTCTAGCCATTGAAATTATTCAGATGAAGTTTTTAACTTTGACAGAACCTTATTCTATCAATGCCATGAACATACACTGTATTTTGACTTCTATTCCTTACCAAGTCTATCAGTACTGCTAATCTCCAAATTGTCTCTCTCAGCATAGCCATTCTTCCTGGCTAATTCCGTTAACCAGTCTTCGCAGACAGCTATTCAACAGACTTCGTATGAGGCCCAAACTTTGTGCAGACATTCCGCAATGAGTTCATTCACATGCAACAAAACATCAGGAACGTTTAGTATGTTTCCCAGTATGTTAGACATTCGCAACACCACCATTTACCTAGACCCACATTAATTTTAGACTACATCAAATGTCAATTGCTAAGACAAAAAGAATTTTCTACACTTCTTACTCCATTTCCGATGTACAAACACACTACTGCTTTTATTATCAAAAACACAACTAACCTTGATTACAAATTCAATACAAGGAACACATATTCTTAGAGAAACAGCAACACATCTTACGCATCCTATTACATTTGACGTTAATTCCAAAAACCACCCTGATCCTTAACCCAAACTGTTCCCAGGACGCGAAAATAATTTCGAAGTTCCTTACATTATTTATTCCTAAGGACTTCCAAGGATATATATTCGCTCTGGCCAGTTAAGCAAACCAATATATCTCCTAGGGATCCAGTATGCAGGAATAAAGGTTAGTAAGGAAATTCGAATGTGAACTTTAGGCGGTTCACTCATAAGTAATACGAATCTCAAAAACGTTTTGTTTAACCCAAACAAATCCAGAAACTTCAATGCATTTAAATGTCCTAACCGAAATCTTTCCTTTAATAATTTCTCCGGAATCTAAGCTGTTCCTGTAGCTCTCACAATACAAACAATTACTATAACCAATACATATTACATTAAATGCACAACGATACCATTTCATAACACACCTGAGACAGTTTTACAGCATAGCCGATGTGCTTAAGAAACTTCGGAATCCAAGCACAACCAACTGGTGATTTGTACTTCAGAAATACAACGGGTTTGCTGAATCAACTGTAACAAGCGTTCAAACAATGCAAATCAATTTGCAATATCAAGTGGAACTTAATAAATCCTATGATCTTATACTACACATTTTTAAAAGTAGCTCATGCTGCTTACACTGAATTATAGATGTCTTTTGTGCTTCATGTAGATATGTGTAATAGTTTTGATATAAACGTTATTTGCAGATATAATACTAAATGATTAGCTATTCCACATAATACACATGTCTTTAGTTTTATAAAACAAGGAATACCAAATAATTAATTTACTTTTTTCAAACACAGATTTACAACTTCATTCATTGTTCTGGTTGTTTCAAGAGGTTTTATTTCAATACAATTATTCTTAATTTCTACTCGATTAGTGACGTTACGAGTACTTTTAGAGCATAGCATTAACATTTGCAACATCTAAACTTCTCTTTCTAGATTCTTTTGAAAATATGATATCCATCCAGCATTAAATACATCAATAAGACCATTTTGCATTTACAAACTGTAAATAAAAGAAATTCCAATAACGCCATGGCAACTAAATACAGTCAAACACATCTGTGTATTAGGGCGATTAATTTTCAGCTAATTCAGCCTCAAACAACAATGGGAGGAAGCGGCATTGAAAAACAGTAGGGTTAATATCAAAAGCTTTTGAGGCAATTGAATAATTTAAAGTAATTTTTTTCCTTTGATCAAACTTCAGGTATATGTGGCAATGATATCAAAACAATCACACTGTCTTTGGATTTCTATTACTTACCAAGTTCAACTAGTTGTGCTAAAGAAGTGAAGGATTTACAGCCACTGTTAATGTCCAACAGTAAATTTACACTCCAGGCACATCTGAAAGGTCCATTTATAGCTCAAGAAAGGAATGGCTTTCCTGCCCATCTGAAACAAATATTGTAACAACCCAATACAATTTAAATATTAAGGATAGACATAGGTGAAAGTTATGCTTTATTTTCAAAACCCTCTTATGCTGCCGAAACGCAAAAAAGGGGCACATTGGGCTCCAAGTAGGTATGTAACATGTACTAAAGAGACGTTATATTTTATGACATTAAACTAAGTAATACAGGTTCTCATAAGAAACACACACTCATTTATATAAAAGAACAATTACGAAATTACAATTTGTAATTTTAAGCCAGTCTTCTGGTTGATTGAAATCAGGTTCTTAAACATGACTCTCCTCAGCAATTTATTCTCAGATGTAGAGTTCAAGATGTTATGTTTTTAATACTTAAAACTCTAGCATTGACTTTTGCCAACGTTTAAGTGGTTCTTTTCCAATTCTTTATTAAATTTTGAACAAGATTGAACAGAAGCTACAAAAATTGAAGCATGCTTAATTCACAAACTTTTCAGAACAGTGTGGGACTATGTGCGTTTCATTACCATTATGTTTATTTTCTCACAAAAGGAAACCTCAAACCCCTGTTAGCAAATGGATAATATACGAAATTGAAATGAAATTTTGAAGTACGTCTAGCCATTGAAATTATTCAGATGAAGTTTTTAACTTTGACAGAACCTTATTCTATCAATGCCATGAACATACACTGTAATTTGACTTCTATTCCTTACCAAGTCTATCAGTACTGCTAACCTCCAAATTGTCTCTCTCAGCATAGCCATTCTTCCTGGCTAATTCCGTTAACCAGTCTTCGCAGACAGCTATTCAACAGTCTTCGTATGAGGCCCAAACTTTGTGCAGACATTCCGCAATGAGTTCATTCACATGCAACAAAACATCAGGAACCTTTAGTATGTTTCCCAGTATGTTAGACATTCGCAACACCACCATTTACCTAGACCCACATTAATTTTAGACTACATCAAATGTCAATTGCTAAGACAAAAAGAATTTTCTACACTTCTTACTCCATTTCCAATGTACAAACACACTACTGCTTTTATTATCAAAAACACAACTAACCTTGATTACAAATTCAATACAAGGAACACACATTCTTAGAGAAACAGCAACACATCCTACGCATCCTATTACATTTGACGTTAATTCCAAAAACCACCCTGATCCTTAACCCAAACTGTTCCCAGGACGCGAAAATAATTTCGAAGTTCCTTACATTATTTATTCCTAAGGACTTCCAAGGATATATATTCGCTCTGGCCAGCTAAGCAAACCAATATATCTCCTAGGGATCCAGTATGCAGGAATAAAACTTTGTAAGGAAATTCGAATGTAAACTTTAGGCGGTTCACTCATAAGTAATACGAATCCCAAAAACGTTTTGTTTAACCCAAACAAATCCAGAAACTTCAATGCATTTAAATATCCTAACCGAAATCTTTCCTTTAATAATTTCTCCGGAATCTAAGCTGTTCCTGTAGCTCTCACAATACAAACAATTACTATAACCAATACATATTACATTAAATGCACAACGATACCATTTCATAACACACCTGAGACAGTTTTACAGCATAGCCGATGTGCTTAAGAAACTTCGGAATCCAAGCACAACCAACTGGTGATTTGTACCTCAGAAATACAATGGGTTTGCTGAATCAACTGTAACAAGCGTTAAAACGATGCAAATCAATTTACAATATCAAGGGGAACTTAATAAATCCTATGATCTTATACTACACATTTTTAAAAGTAGCTCATGCTGCTTACACTGAATTATAGATGTCTTTTGTGCTTCATGTAGATATGTGTAATAGTTTTGATATAAACGTTATTTGCAGATATAATACTAAATGATTAGCTATTCCACATAATACACATGTCTTAGTTTTATAAAACAAGGAATATCAAATAATTAATTTACTTTTTTCAAACACAGATTTACAACTTCATTCATTGTTCTGGTTGTTTCAAGAGGTTTTATTTCAATACAATTATTCTTAATTTCTACTCGATTAGTGACGTTACGAGTACTTTTAGAGCATAGCATTAACATTTGCAACATCTAAACTTCTCTTTCTAGATTCTTTTCAAAATATGATATACATCCAGCATTAAATACATCAATAAGACCATTTTGCATTTACAAACTGTAAATAAAAGAAATTCCAATAACGCCATGGCAACTAAATACAGTCAAACACATCTGTGTATTAGGGTGATTAATTTTCAGCTAATTCAGCCTCAAACAACAATGGGAGGAAGCGGCATTGAAAAACAGTAGGGTTAATATCAAAAGCTTTTGAGGCAATTGAATAATTTAAAGTAATTTTTTTCCTTTGATCAAACTTCAGGTATATGTGGCAATGATATCAAAACAATCACACTGTCTTTGGATTTCTATTACTTACCAAGTTCAACTAGTTGTGCTAAAGAAGTGAAGGATTTACAGCCACTGTTAATGTCCAACAGTAAATTTACACTCCAGGCACATCTGAAAGGTCCATTTTTAGCTCAAGAAAGGAATGGCTTTCCTGCCCATCTGAAACAAATATTGTAACAACCCAATACAATTTAAATATTAAGGATAGACATAGGTGAAAGTTATGCTTTATTTTCAAAACCCTCTTATGCTGCCGAAACGCAAAAAAGGGGCACATTGGGCTCCAAGTAGGTATGTAACATGTACTAAAGAGACGTTATATTTTATGACATTAAACTAAGTAATACAGGTTCTCATAAGAAACACACACTCATTTATATAAAAGAACAATTACGAAATTACAATTTGTAATTTTAAGCCAGTCTTCTGGTTGATTGAAATCAGGTTCTTAAACATGACTCTCCTCAGCAATTTATTCTCAGATGTAGAGTTCAAGATGTTATGTTTTTAATACTTAAAACTCTAGCATTGACTTTTGCCAACGTTTAAGTGGTTCTTTTCCAATTCTTTATTAAATTTTGAACAAGATTGAACAGAAGCTACAAAAATTGAAGCATGCTTAATTCACAAACTTTTCAGAACAGTGTGGGACTATGTACGTTTCATTACCATTATGTTTATTTTCTCACAAAAGGAAACCTCAAACCCGTTAGCAAATGGATAATATACGAAATTGAAATGAAATTTTGAAGTACGTCTAGCCATTGAAATTATTCAGATGAAGTTTTTAACTTTGACAGAACCTTATTCTATCAATGCCATGAACATACACTGTAATTTGACTTCTATTCCTTACCAAGTCTATCAGTACTGCTAACCTCCAAATTGTCTCTCTCAGCATAGCCATTCTTCCTGGCTAATTCCGTTAACCAGTCTTCGCAGACAGCTATTCAACAGTCTTCGTATGAGGCCCAAACTTTGTGCAGACATTCCGCAATGAGTTCATTCACATGCAACAAAACATCAGGAACCTTTAGTATGTTTCCCAGTATGTTAGACATTCGCAACACCACCATTTACCTAGACCCACATTAATTTTAGACTACATCAAATGTCAATTGCTAAGACAAAAAGAATTTTCTACACTTCTTACTCCATTTCCGATGTACAAACACACTACTGCTTTTATTATCAAAAACACAACTAACCTTGATTACAAATTCAATACAAGGAACACACATTCTTAGAGAAACAGCAACACATCCTACGCATCCTATTACATTTGACGTTAATTCCAAAAACCACCCTGATCCTTAACCCAAACTGTTCCCAGGACGCGAAAATAAATTCGAAGTTCCTTACATTATTTATTCCTAAGGACTTCCAAGGATATATATTCGCTCTGGCCAGCTAAGCAAACCAATATATCTCCTAGGGATCCAGTATGCAGGAATAAAAGTTTGTAAGGAAATTCGAATGTGAACTTTAGGCGGTTCACTCATAAGTAATACGAATCCCAAAAACGTTTTGTTTAACCCAAACAAATCCAGAAACTTCAATGCATTTAAATATCCTAACCGAAATCTTTCCTTTAATAATTTCTCCGGAATCTAAGCTGTTCCTGTAGCTCTCACAATACAAACAATTACTATAACCAATACATATTACATTAAATGCACAACGATACCATTTCATAACACACCTGAGACAGTTTTACAGCATAGCCGATGTGCTTAAGAAACTTTGGAATCCAAGCACAACCAACTGGTGATTTGTACCTCAGAAATACAATGGGTTTGCTGAATCAACTGTAACAAGCGTTAAAACGATTCAAATCAATTTACAATATCAAGGGGAACTTAATAAATCCTATGATCTTATACTACACATTTTTAAAAGTAGCTCATGCTGCTTACACTGAATTATAGATGTCTTTTGTGCTTCATGTAGATATGTGTAATAGTTTTGATATAAACGTTATTTGCAGATATAATACTAAATGATTAGCTATTCCACATAATACACATGTCTTAGTTTTATAAAACAAGGAATACCAAACAATTAATTTACTTTTTTCAAACACAGATTTACAACTTCATTCATTGTTCTGGTTGTTTCCGAGAGGTTTTATTTCAATACAATTATTCTTAAGAATTTCTACTCGATTAGTGACGTTACGAGTACTTTTAGAGCATAGCATTAACATTTGCAACATCTAAACTTCTCTTTCTAGATTCTTTTGAAAATATGATATACATCCAGCATTAAATACATCAATAAGACCATTTTGCATTTACAAACTGTAAATAAAAGAAATTCCAATAACGCCATGGCAACTAAATACAGTCAAACACATCTGTGTATTAGGGCGATTAATTTTCAGCTAATTCAGCCTCAAACAACAATGGGAGGAAGCGGCATTGAAAAACAGTAGGGTTAATATCAAAAGCTTTTGAGGCAATTGAATAATTTAAAGTAATTTTTTTCCTTTGATCAAACTTCAGGTATATGTGGCAATGATATCAAAACAATCACACTGTCTTTGGATTTCTATTACTTACCAAGTTCAACTAGTTGTGCTAAAGAAGTGAAGGATTTACAGCCACGGTTAATGTCCAACAGTAAATTTACACTCCAGGCACATCTGAAAGGTCCATTTATAGCTCAAGAAAGGAATGGCTTTCCTGCCCATCTGAAACAAATATTGTAACAACCCAATACAATTTAAATATTAAGGATAGACATAGGTGAAAGTTATGCTTTATTTTCAAAACCCTCTTATGCTGCCGAAACGCAAAAAAGGGGCACATTGGGCTCCAAGTAGGTATGTAACATGTACTAAAGAGACGTTATATTTTATGACATTAAACTAAGTAATACAGGTTCTCATAAGAAACACACACTCATTTATATAAAAGAACAATTACGAAATTACAATTTGTAATTTTAAGCCAGTCTTCTGGTTGATTGAAATCAGGTTCTTAAACATGACTCTCCTCAGCAATTTATTCTCAGATGTAGAGTTCAAGATGTTATCTTTTTAATACTTAAAACTCTAGCATTGACTTTTGCCAACGTTTAAGTGGTTCTTTTCCAATTCTTTATTAAATTTTGAACAAGATTGAACAGAAGCTACAAAAATTGAAGCATGCTTAATTCACAAACTTTTCAGAACAGTGTGGGACTATGTACGTTTCATTACCATTATGTTTATTTTCTCACAAAAGGAAACCTCAAACCCGTTAGCAAATGGATAATATACGAAATTGAAATGAAATTTTGAAGTACGTCTAGCCATTGAAATTATTCAGATGAAGTTTTTAACTTTGACAGAACCTTATTCTATCAATGCCATGAACATACACTGTAATTTGACTTCTATTCCTTACCAAGTCTATCAGTACTGCTAACCTCCAAATTGTCTCTCTCAGCATAGCCATTCTTCCTGGCTAATTCCGTTAACCAGTCTTCGCAGACAGCTATTCAACAGTCTTCGTATGAGGCCCAAACTTTGTGCAGACATTCCGCAATGAGTTCATTCACATGCAACAAAACATCAGGAACCTTTAGTATGTTTCCCAGTATGTTAGACATTCGCAACACCACCATTTACCTAGACCCACATTAATTTTAGACTACATCAAATGTCAATTGCTAAGACAAAAAGAATTTTCTACACTTCTTACTCCATTTCCGATGTACAAACACACTACTGCTTTTATTATCAAAAACACAACTAACCTTGATTACAAATTCAATACAAGGAACACACATTCTTAGAGAAACAGCAACACATCCTACGCATCCTATTACATTTGACGTTAATTCCAAAAACCACCCTGATCCTTAACCCAAACTGTTCCCAGGACGCGAAAATAAATTCGAAGTTCCTTACATTATTTATTCCTAAGGACTTCCAAGGATATATATTCGCTCTGGCCAGCTAAGCAAACCAATATATCTCCTAGGGATCCAGTATGCAGGAATAAAAGTTTGTAAGGAAATTCGAATGTGAACTTTAGGCGGTTCACTCATAAGTAATACGAATCCCAAAAACGTTTTGTTTAACCCAAACAAATCCAGAAACTTCAATGCATTTAAATATCCTAACCGAAATCTTTCCTTTAATAATTTCTCCGGAATCTAAGCTGTTCCTGTAGCTCTCACAATACAAACAATTACTATAACCAATACATATTACATTAAATGCACAACGATACCATTTCATAACACACCTGAGACAGTTTTACAGCATAGCCGATGTGCTTAAGAAACTTTGGAATCCAAGCACAACCAACTGGTGATTTGTACCTCAGAAATACAATGGGTTTGCTGAATCAACTGTAACAAGCGTTAAAACGATTCAAATCAATTTACAATATCAAGGGGAACTTAATAAATCCTATGATCTTATACTACACATTTTTAAAAGTAGCTCATGCTGCTTACACTGAATTATAGATGTCTTTTGTGCTTCATGTAGATATGTGTAATAGTTTTGATATAAACGTTATTTGCAGATATAATACTAAATGATTAGCTATTCCACATAATACACATGTCTTAGTTTTATAAAACAAGGAATACCAAACAATTAATTTACTTTTTTCAAACACAGATTTACAACTTCATTCATTGTTCTGGTTGTTTCCGAGAGGTTTTATTTCAATACAATTATTCTTAAGAATTTCTACTCGATTAGTGACGTTACGAGTACTTTTAGAGCATAGCATTAACATTTGCAACATCTAAACTTCTCTTTCTAGATTCTTTTGAAAATATGATATACATCCAGCATTAAATACATCAATAAGACCATTTTGCATTTACAAACTGTAAATAAAAGAAATTCCAATAACGCCATGGCAACTAAATACAGTCAAACACATCTGTGTATTAGGGCGATTAATTTTCAGCTAATTCAGCCTCAAACAACAATGGGAGGAAGCGGCATTGAAAAACAGTAGGGTTAATATCAAAAGCTTTTGAGGCAATTGAATAATTTAAAGTAATTTTTTTCCTTTGATCAAACTTCAGGTATATGTGGCAATGATATCAAAACAATCACACTGTCTTTGGATTTCTATTACTTACCAAGTTCAACTAGTTGTGCTAAAGAAGTGAAGGATTTACAGCCACGGTTAATGTCCAACAGTAAATTTACACTCCAGGCACATCTGAAAGGTCCATTTATAGCTCAAGAAAGGAATGGCTTTCCTGCCCATCTGAAACAAATATTGTAACAACCCAATACAATTTAAATATTAAGGATAGACATAGGTGAAAGTTATGCTTTATTTTCAAAACCCTCTTATGCTGCCGAAACGCAAAAAAGGGGCACATTGGGCTCCAAGTAGGTATGTAACATGTACTAAAGAGACGTTATATTTTATGACATTAAACTAAGTAATACAGGTTCTCATAAGAAACACACACTCATTTATATAAAAGAACAATTACGAAATTACAATTTGTAATTTTAAGCCAGTCTTCTGGTTGATTGAAATCAGGTTCTTAAACATGACTCTCCTCAGCAATTTATTCTCAGATGTAGAGTTCAAGATGTTATCTTTTTAATACTTAAAACTCTAGCATTGACTTTTGCCAACGTTTAAGTGGTTCTTTTCCAATTCTTTATTAAATTTTGAACAAGATTGAACAGAAGCTACAAAAATTGAAGCATGCTTAATTCACAAACTTTTCAGAACAGTGTGGGACTATGTACGTTTCATTACCATTATGTTTATTTTCTCACAAAAGGAAACCTCAAACCCGTTAGCAAATGGATAATATACGAAATTGAAATGAAATTTTGAAGTACGTCTAGCCATTGAAATTATTCAGATGAAGTTTTTAACTTTGACAGAACCTTATTCTATCAATGCCATGAACATACACTGTAATTTGACTTCTATTCCTTACCAAGTCTATCAGTACTGCTAACCTCCAAATTGTCTCTCTCAGCATAGCCATTCTTCCTGGCTAATTCCGTTAACCAGTCTTCGCAGACAGCTATTCAACAGTCTTCGTATGAGGCCCAAACTTTGTGCAGACATTCCGCAATGAGTTCATTCACATGCAACAAAACATCAGGAACCTTTAGTATGTTTCCCAGTATGTTAGACATTCGCAACACCACCATTTACCTAGACCCACATTAATTTTAGACTACATCAAATGTCAATTGCTAAGACAAAAAGAATTTTCTACACTTCTTACTCCATTTCCGATGTACAAACACACTACTGCTTTTATTATCAAAAACACAACTAACCTTGATTACAAATTCAATACAAGGAACACACATTCTTAGAGAAACAGCAACACATCCTACGCATCCTATTACATTTGACGTTAATTCCAAAAACCACCCTGATCCTTAACCCAAACTGTTCCCAGGACGCGAAAATAAATTCGAAGTTCCTTACATTATTTATTCCTAAGGACTTCCAAGGATATATATTCGCTCTGGCCAGCTAAGCAAACCAATATATCTCCTAGGGATCCAGTATGCAGGAATAAAAGTTTGTAAGGAAATTCGAATGTGAACTTTAGGCGGTTCACTCATAAGTAATACGAATCCCAAAAACGTTTTGTTTAACCCAAACAAATCCAGAAACTTCAATGCATTTAAATATCCTAACCGAAATCTTTCCTTTAATAATTTCTCCGGAATCTAAGCTGTTCCTGTAGCTCTCACAATACAAACAATTACTATAACCAATACATATTACATTAAATGCACAACGATACCATTTCATAACACACCTGAGACAGTTTTACAGCATAGCCGATGTGCTTAAGAAACTTTGGAATCCAAGCACAACCAACTGGTGATTTGTACCTCAGAAATACAATGGGTTTGCTGAATCAACTGTAACAAGCGTTAAAACGATTCAAATCAATTTACAATATCAAGGGGAACTTAATAAATCCTATGATCTTATACTACACATTTTTAAAAGTAGCTCATGCTGCTTACACTGAATTATAGATGTCTTTTGTGCTTCATGTAGATATGTGTAATAGTTTTGATATAAACATTATTTGCAGATATAATACTAAATGATTAGCTATTCCACATAATACACATGTCTTAGTTTTATAAAACAAGGAATACCAAACAATTAATTTACTTTTTTCAAACACAGATTTACAACTTCATTCATTGTTCTGGTTGTTTCCGAGAGGTTTTATTTCAATACAATTATTCTTAAGAATTTCTACTCGATTAGTGACGTTACGAGTACTTTTAGAGCATAGCATTAACATTTGCAACATCTAAACTTCTCTTTCTAGATTCTTTTGAAAATATGATATACATCCAGCATTAAATACATCAATAAGACCATTTTGCATTTACAAACTGTAAATAAAAGAAATTCCAATAACGCCATGGCAACTAAATACAGTCAAACACATCTGTGTATTAGGGCGATTAATTTTCAGCTAATTCAGCCTCAAACAACAATGGGAGGAAGCGGCATTGAAAAACAGTAGGGTTAATATCAAAAGCTTTTGAGGCAATTGAATAATTTAAAGTAATTTTTTTCCTTTGATCAAACTTCAGGTATATGTGGCAATGATATCAAAACAATCACACTGTCTTTGGATTTCTATTACTTACCAAAGTCAACTAGTTGTGCTAAAGAAGTGAAGGATTTACAGCCACTGTTAATGTCCAACAGTAAATTTACACTCCAGGCACATCTGAAAGGTCCATTTATAGCTCAAGAAAGGAATGGCTTTCCTGCCCATCTGAAACAAATATTGTAACAACCCAATACAATTTAAATATTAAGGATAGACATAGGTGAAAGTTATGCTTTATTTTCAAAACCCTCTTATGCTGGCGAAACGCAAAAAAGGGGCACATTGGGCTCCAAGTAGGTATGTAACATGTACTAAAGAGACGTTATATTTTATGACATTAAACTAAGTAATACAGGTTCTCATAAGAAACACACACTCATTTATATAAAAGAACAATTACGAAATTACAATTTGTAATTTTAAGCCAGTCTTCTGGTTGATTGAAATCAGGTTCTTAAACATGACTCTCCTCAGCAATTTATTCTCAGATGTAGAGTTCAAGATGTTATGTTTTTAATACTTAAAACTCTAGCATTGACTTTTGCCAACGTTTAAGTGGTTCTTTTCCAATTCTTTATTAAATTTTGAACAAGATTGAACAGAAGCTACAAAAATTGAAGCATGCTTAATTCACAAACTTTTCAGAACAGTGTGGGACTATGTACGTTTCATTACCATTATGTTTATTTTCTCACAAAAGGAAACCTCAAACCCCTGTTAGCAAATGGATAATATACGAAATTGAAATGAAATTTTGAAGTACGTCTAGCCATTGAAATTATTCAGATGAAGTTTTTAACTTTGACAGAACCTTATTCTATCAATGCCATGAACATACACTGTAATTTGACTTCTATTCCTTACCAAGTCTATCAGTACTGCTAACCTCCAAATTGTCTCTCTCAGCATAGCCATTCTTCCTGGCTAATTCCGTTAACCAGTCTTCGCAGACAGCTATTCAACAGTCTTCGTATGAGGCCCAAACTTTGTGCAGACATTCCGCAATGAGTTCATTCACATGCAACAAAACATCAGGAACCTTTAGTATGTTTCCCAGTATGTTAGACATTCGCAACACCATCATTTACCTAGACCCACATTAATTTTAGACTACATCAAATGTCAATTGCTAAGACAAAAAGAATTTTCTACACTTCTTACTCCATTTCCGATGTACAAACACACTACTGCTTTTATTATCAAAAACACAACTAACCTTGATTACAAATTCAATACAAGGAACACACATTCTTAGAGAAACAGCAACACATCCTACGCATCCTATTACATTTGACGTTAATTCCAAAAACCACCCTGATCCTTAACCCAAACTGTTCCCAGGACGCGAAAATAAATTCGAAGTTCCTTACATTATTTATTCCTAAGGACTTCCAAGGATATATATTCGCTCTGGCCAGCTAAGCAAACCAATATATCTCCTAGGGATCCAGTATGCAGGAATAAAAGTTTGTAAGGAAATTCGAATGTGAACTTTAGGCGGTTCACTCATAAGTAATACGAATCCCAAAAACGTTTTGTTTAACCCAAACAAATCCAGAAACTTCAATGCATTTAAATATCCTAACCGAAATCTTTCCTTTAATAATTTCTCCGGAATCTAAGCTGTTCCTGTAGCTCTCACAATACAAACAATTACTATAACCAATACATATTACATTAAATGCACAACGATACCATTTCATAACACACCTGAGACAGTTTTACAGCATAGCCGATGTGCTTAAGAAACTTTGGAATCCAAGCACAACCAACTGGTGATTTGTACCTCAGAAATACAATGGGTTTGCTGAATCAACTGTAACAAGCGTTAAAACGATTCAAATCAATTTACAATATCAAGGGGAACTTAATAAATCCTATGATCTTATACTACACATTTTTAAAAGTAGCTCATGCTGCTTACACTGAATTATAGATGTCTTTTGTGCTTCATGTAGATATGTGTAATAGTTTTGATATAAACGTTATTTGCAGATATAATACTAAATGATTAGCTATTCCACATAATACACATGTCTTAGTTTTATAAAACAAGGAATACCAAACAATTAATTTACTTTTTTCAAACACAGATTTACAACTTCATTCATTGTTCTGGTTGTTTCCGAGAGGTTTTATTTCAATACAATTATTCTTAAGAATTTCTACTCGATTAGTGACGTTACGAGTACTTTTAGAGCATAGCATTAACATTTGCAACATCTAAACTTCTCTTTCTAGATTCTTTTCAAAATATGATATACATCCAGCATTAAATACATCAATAAGACCATTTTGCATTTACAAACTGTAAATAAAAGAAATTCCAATAACGCCATGGCAACTAAATACAGTCAAACACATCTGTGTATTAGGGCGATTAATTTTCAGCTAATTCAGCCTCAAACAACAATGGGAGGAAGCGGCATTGAAAAACAGTAGGGTTAATATCAAAAGCTTTTGAGGCAATTGAATAATTTAAAGTAATTTTTTTCCTTTGATCAAACTTCAGGTATATGTGGCAATGATATCAAAACAATCACACTGTCTTTGGATTTCTATTACTTACCAAAGTCAACTAGTTGTGCTAAAGAAGTGAAGGATTTACAGCCACTGTTAATGTCCAACAGTAAATTTACACTCCAGGCACATCTGAAAGGTCCATTTATAGCTCAAGAAAGGAATGGCTTTCCTGCCCATCTGAAACAAATATTGTAACAACCCAATACAATTTAAATATTAAGGATAGACATAGGTGAAAGTTATGCTTTATTTTCAAAACCCTCTTATGCTGCCGAAACGCAAAAAAGGGGCACATTGGGCTCCAAGTAGGTATGTAACATGTACTAAAGAGACGTTATATTTTATGACATTAAACTAAGTAATACAGGTTCTCATAAGAAACACACACTCATTTATATAAAAGAACAATTACGAAATTACAATTTGTAATTTTAAGCCAGTCTTCTGGTTGATTGAAATCAGGTTCTTAAACATGACTCTCCTCAGCAATTTATTCTCAGATGTAGAGTTCAAGATGTTATGTTTTTAATACTTAAAACTCTAGCATTGACTTTTGCCAACGTTTAAGTGGTTCTTTTCCAATTCTTTATTAAATTTTGAACAAGATTGAACAGAAGCTACAAAAATTGAAGCATGCTTAATTCACAAACTTTTCAGAACAGTGTGGGACTATGTACGTTTCATTACCATTATGTTTATTTTCTCACAAAAGGAAACCTCAAACCCGTTAGCAAATGGATAATATACGAAATTGAAATGAAATTTTGAAGTACGTCTAGCCATTGAAATTATTCAGATGAAGTTTTTAACTTTGACAGAACCTTATTCTATCAATGCCATGAACATACACTGTAATTTGACTTCTATTCCTTACCAAGTCTATCAGTACTGCTAACCTCCAAATTGTCTCTCTCAGCATAGCCATTCTTCCTGGCTAATTCCGTTAACCAGTCTTCGCAGACAGCTATTCAACAGTCTACGTATGAGGCCCAAACTTTGTGCAGACATTCCGCAATGAGTTCATTCACATGCAACAAAACATCAGGAACCTTTAGTATGTTTCCCAGTATGTTAGACATTCGCAACACCACCATTTACCTAGACCCACATTAATTTTAGACTACATCAAATGTCAATTGCTAAGACAAAAAGAATTTTCTACACTTCTTACTCCATTTCCGATGTACAAACACACTACTGCTTTTATTATCAAAAACACAACTAACCTTGATTACAAATTCAATACAAGGAACACACATTCTTAGAGAAACAGCAACACATCCTACGCATCCTATTACATTTGACGTTAATTCCAAAAACCACCCTGATCCTTAACCCAAACTGTTCCCAGGACGCGAAAATAATTTCGAAGTTCCTTACATTATTTATTCCTAAGGACTTCCAAGGATATATATTCGCTCTGGCCAGCTAAGCAAACCAATATATCTCCTAGGGATCCAGTATGCAGGAATAAAAGTTTGTAAGGAAATTCGAATGTGAACTTTAGGCGGTTCACTCATAAGTAATACGAATCCCAAAAACGTTTTGTTTAACCCAAACAAATCCAGAAACTTCAATGCATTTAAATATCCTAACCGAAATCTTTCCTTTAATAATTTCTCCGGAATCTAAGCTGTTCCTGTAGCTCTCACAATACAAACAATTACTATAACCAATACATATTACATTAAATGCACGATACCATTTCATAACACACCTGAGACAGTTTTACAGCATAGCCGATGTGCTTAAGAAACTTTGGAATCCAAGCACAACCAACTGGTGATTTGTACCTCAGAAATACAATGGGTTTGCTGAATCAACTGTAACAAGCGTTAAAACGATGCAAATCAATTTACAATATCAAGGGGAACTTAATAAATCCTATGATCTTATACTACACATGTTTAAAAGTAGCTCATGCTGCTTACACTGAATTATAGATGTCTTTTGTGCTTCATGTAGATATGTGTAATAGTTTTGAAATAAACGTTATTTGCAGATATAATACTAAATGATTAGCTATTCCACATAATACACATGTCTTAGTTTTATAAAACAAGGAACACCAAATAATTAATTTACTTTTTTCAAACACAGATTTACAACTTCATTCATTGTTCTGGTTGTTTCAAGAGGTTTTATTTCAATACAATTATTCTTAAGAATTTCTACTCGATTAGTGACGTTACGAGTACTTTTAGAGCATAGCATTTACATTTGCAACATTTAAACTTCTCTTTCTAGATTCTTTTGAAAATATGATATACATCCAGCATTAAATACATCAATAAGACCATTTTGCATTTACAAACTGTAAATAAAAGAAATTCCAATAACGCCATGGCAACTAACTACAGTCAAACACATCTGTGTATTAGGGCGATTAATTTTCAGCTAATTCAGCCTCAAACAACAATGGGAGGAAGCGGCATTGAAAAACAATAGGGTTAATATCAAAAGCTTTTGAGGCAATTTAATAATTTAAAGTAATCTTTTTCCTTTTATCATACTTCAGGTATATGTGGCAATGATATCAAAACAATCACACTGTCTTTGGATTTCTATTACTTACCATGTTCAACTAGTTGTGCTAAAGAAGTGAAGGATTTACAGCCACTGTAAATGTCCAACAGTAAATTTACACTCCAGGCACATCTGAAAGGTCCATTTATAGCTCAAGAAAGGAATGGCTTTCCTGCCCATCTGAAACAAATATTGTAATAACCCAATACAATTTAAATATTAAGGATAGACATAGGTGAAAGTTATGCTTTATTTTCAAAACCCTCTCATGCTGCCGAAACGCAAAAAAGGGGCTTATTGGGCTCCAAGTAGGTATGTAACATGTACTAAAGAGACGTTATATTTTATGACATTAAACTAAGTAATACAGGTTCTCATAAGAAACACACACTCATTTATATAAAAGAACAATTACGAAATTACAATTTGTAATTTTAAGCCAGTCTTCTGGTTGATTGAAATCAGGTTCTTAAACATGACTCTCCTCAGCAATTTATTCTCAGATGTAGAGTTCAAGATGTTATGTTTTTAATACTTAAAACTCTAGCATTGACTTTTGCCAACGTTTAAGTGGTTCTTTTCCAATTCTTTATTAAATTTTGAACAAGATTGAACAGAAGCTACAAAAATTGAAGCATGCTTAATTCACAAACTTTTCAGAACAGTGTGGGACTATGTACGTTTCATTACCATTATGTTTATTTTCTCACAAAAGGAAACCTCAAACCCCTGTTAGCAAATGGATAATATACGAAATTGAAATGAAATTTTGAAGTACGTCTAGCCATTGAAATTATTCAGATGAAGTTTTTAACTTTGACAGAACCTTATTCTATCAATGCCATGAACATACACTGTAATTTGACTTCTATTCCTTACCAAGTCTATCAGTACTGCTAACCTCCAAATTGTCTCTCTCAGCATAGCCATTCTTCCTGGCTAATTCCATTAACCAGTCTTCGCAGACAGCTATTCAACAGTCTTCGTATGAGGCCCAAACTTTGTGCAGACATTCCGCAATGAGTTCATTCACATGCAACAAAACATCAGGAACGTTTAGTATGTTCCCCAGTATATTAGACATTCGCAACACCACCATTTACCTAGACCCACATTAATTTTAGACTACATCAAATGTCAATTGCTAAGACAAAAAGAATTTTCTACACTTCTTACTCCATTTCCGATGTACAAACACACTACTGCTTTTATTATCAAAAACACAACTAACCTTGATTACAAATTCAATACAAGGAACACATATTCTTAGAGAAACAGCAACACATCTTACGCATCCTATTACATTTGACGTTAATTCCAAAAACCACCCTGATCCTTAACCCAAACTGTTCCCAGGACGCGAAAATAATTTCGAAGTTCCTTACATTATTTATTCCTAAGGACTTCCAAGGATATATATTCGCTCTGGCCAGTTAAGCAAACCAATATATCTCCTAGGGATCCAGTATGCAGGAATAAAAGTTTGTAAGGAAATTCGAATGTGAACTTTAGGCGGTTCACTCATAAGTAATACGAATCTCAAAAACGTTTTGTTTAACCCAAACAAATCCAGAAACATCAATGCATTTAAATGTCCTAACCGAAATCTTTCCTTTAATAATTTCTCCGGAATCTAAGCTGTTCCTGTAGCTCTCACAATACAAACAATTACTATAACCAATACATATTACATTAAATGCACAACGATACCATTTCATAACACACCTGAGACAGTTTTACAGCATAGCCGATGTGCTTAAGAAACTTCGGAATCCAAGCACAACCAACTGGTGATTTGTACCTCAGAAATACAACTGGTTTGCTGAATCAACTGTAACAAGCGTTAAAACAATGCAAATCAACTTACAATATCAAGGGGAACTTAATAAATCCTATGATCTTATACTACACATGTTTAAAAGTAGCTCATGCTGCTTACACTGAATTATAGATGTCTTTTGTGCTTCATGTAGATATGTGTAATAGTTTTGAAATAAACGTTATTTGCAGATATAATACTAAATGATTAGCTATTCCACATAATACACATGTCTTAGTTTTATAAAACAAGGAACACCAAATAATTAATTTACTTTTTTCAAACACAGATTTACAACTTCATTCATTGTTCTGGTTGTTTCAAGAGGTTTTATTTCAATACAATTATTCTTAAGAATTTCTACTCGATTAGTGACGTTACGAGTACTTTTAGAGCATAGCATTTACATTTGCAACATTTAAACTTCTCTTTCTAGATTCTTTTGAAAATATGATATACATCCAGCATTAAATACATCAATAAGACCATTTTGCATTTACAAACTGTAAATAAAAGAAATTCCAATAACGCCATGGCAACTAACTACAGTCAAACACATCTGTGTATTAGGGCGATTAATTTTCAGCTAATTCAGCCTCAAACAACAATGGGAGGAAGCGGCATTGAAAAACAATAGGGTTAATATCAAAAGCTTTTGAGGCAATTTAATAATTTAAAGTAATCTTTTTCCTTTTATCATACTTCAGGTATATGTGGCAATGATATCAAAACAATCACACTGTCTTTGGATTTCTATTACTTACCATGTTCAACTAGTTGTGCTAAAGAAGTGAAGGATTTACAGCCACTGTAAATGTCCAACAGTAAATTTACACTCCAGGCACATCTGAAAGGTCCATTTATAGCTCAAGAAAGGAATGGCTTTCCTGCCCATCTGAAACAAATATTGTAATAACCCAATACAATTTAAATATTAAGGATAGACATAGGTGAAAGTTATGCTTTATTTTCAAAACCCTCTCATGCTGCCGAAACGCAAAAAAGGGGCACATTGGGCTCCAAGTAGGTATGTAACATGTACTAAAGAGACGTTATATTTTATGACATTAAACTAAGTAATACAGGTTCTCATAAGAAACACACACTCATTTATATAAAAGAACAATTACGAAATTACAATTTGTAATTTTAAGTCAGTCTTCTGGTTGATTGAAATCAGGTTCTTAAACATGACTCTCCTCAGCAATTTATTCTCAGATGTAGGGTTCAAGATGTTATGTTTTTAATACTTAAAACTCTAGCATTCACTTTTGCCAACGTTTAAGTTGTTCTTTTCCAATTCTTTATTAAATTTTGAACAAGATTGAACAGAAGCTACAAAAATTGAAGCATGCTAAATTCACCAACTTTTCAGAACAGTGTGGGACTATGTACGTTTCATTACCATTATGTTTATTTTCTCACAAAAGGAAACCTCAAACCCCTGTTAGCCAATATATAATATACGAAATTGAAATGAAATTTTGAAGTACGTCTAGCCATTGAAATTATTCAGATGAAGTTTTTAACTTTGACAAAACCTTATTCTATCAATGCCATGAACATACACTGTAATTTGACTTCTAGTCCTTACCAAGTCTATCAGTACTGCTAATCTCCAAATTGTCTCTCAGCATAGCCATTCTTCCTGGCTAATTCCGTTAACCAGTCTTCGCAGACAGCTATTCAACAGTCTTCGTATGAGGCCCAAACTTTGTGCAGACATTCCGCAATGAGTTCATTCACATGCAACAAAACATCAGGAACGTTTAGTATGTTTCCCAGTATTTTAGACATTCGCAACACCACCATTTACCTAGACCCACATTAATTTTAGACTACATCAAATGTCAATTGCTAAGACAAAAAGAATTTTCTACACTTCTTACTCCATTTCCGATGTACAAACACACTACTGCTTTTATTATCAAAAACACAACTAACCTTGATTACAAATTCAATACAAGGAACACATATTCTTAGAGAAACAGCAACACATCTTACGCATCCTATTACATTTGACGTTAATTCCAAAAACCACCCTGATCCATAACCCAAACTGTTCCCAGGACGCGAAAATAATTTCGAAGTTCCTTACATTATTTATTCCTAAGGACTTCCAAGGATATATATTCGCTCTGGCCAGTTAAGCAAACCAATATATCTCCTAGGGATCCAGTATGCAGGAATAAAAGTTTGTAAGGAAATTCGAATGTGAACTTTAGGCGGTTCACTCATACGTAATACGAATCTCAAAAACGTTTTGTTTAACCCAAACAAATCCAGAAACTTCAATGCATTTAAATGTCCTAACCGAAATCTTTCCTTTAATAATTTCTCCGGAATCTAAGCTGTTCCTGTAGCTCTCACAATACAAACAATTACTATAACCAATACATATTACATTAAATGCACAACGATACCATTTCATAACACACCTGAGACAGTTTTACAGCATAGCCGATGTGTTTAAGAAACTTCGGAATCCAAGCACAACCAACTGGTGATTTGTACCTCAGAAATACAACGGGTTTGCTGAACCAACTGTAACAAGCGTTAAAACAATGCAAATCAATTTGCAATATCAAGTGGAACTTAATAAATCCTATGATCTTATACTACACATTTTTAAAAGTAGCTCATGCTGCTTACACTGAATTATAGATGTCTTTTGTGCTTCATGTAGATATGTGTAATAGTTTTGATATAAACGCTATTTGCAGATATAATACTAAATGATTAGTTATTCCACATAATACACATGTCTTTAGTTTTATAAAACAAGGAATACCATATAATTAATTTACTTTTTTCAAACACAGATTTACAACTTCATTCATTGTTCTGGTTGTTTCAAGAGGTTTTATTTCAATACAATTATTCTTAATTTCTACTCGATTAGTGACGTTACGAGTACTTTTAGAGCATAGCATTAACATTTGCAACATCTAAACTTCTCTTTCTAGATTCTTTTGAAAATATGATATACATCCAGCATTAAATACATCAATAAGACCATTTTGCATTTACAAACTGTAAATAAAAGAAATTCCAATAACGCCATGGCAACTAACTACAGTTAAACTCATCTGTATATTAGGGCGATTAATTTTCAGCTAATTCAGCCTCAAACAACAATGGGAGGAAGCGGCATTGAAAAACAGTAGGGTTAATATCAAACGCTTTTGAGGCAATTGAATAATTTAAAGTAATCATTTTCCTTTGATCAAACTTCAGGTATATGTGGCAATGCTATCAAAACAATCACACTGTCTTTGGATTTCTATTACTTACCATGTTCAACTAGTTGTGCTAAAGAAGTGAAGGATTTACAGCCACTGTAAATGTCCAACAGTAAATTTACACTCCAGGCAAATCTGAAAGGTCCATTTATAGCTTAAGAAAGGAATGGCTTTCCTGCCCATCTGAAACAAATATTGTAACAACCCAATTCAATTTAAATATTAAGGATAGCCATAGGTGAAAGTTATGCTTTATTTTCAAAACCCTCTCATGCTGCCGAAACGCAAAAAAGGGGCACATTGGGCTCCAAGTAGGTATGTAACATGTACTAAAGAGACGTTATATTTTATGACATTAAACTAAGTAATACAGGTTCTCATAAGAAACACACACTCATTTATATAAAAGAACAATTACGAAATTACAATTTGTAATTTTAAGCCAGTCTTCTGGTTGATTGAAATCAGGTTCTTAAACATGACTCTCCTCAGCAATTTATTCTCAGATGTAGAGTTCAAGATGTTATGTTTTTAATACTTAAAACTCTAGCATTGACTTTTGCCAACGTTTAAGTTGTTCTTTTCCAATTCTTTATTAAATTTTGAACAAGATTGAACAGAAGCTACAAAAATTGAAGCATGCTAAATTCACAAACTTTTCAGAACAGTGTGGGACTATGTACGTTTCATTACCATTATGTTTATTTTCTCACAAAAGGAAACCTCAAACCCCTGTTAGCAAATGGATAATATACGAAATTGAAATGAAATTTTGAAGTACGTCTAGCCATTGAAATTATTCAGATGAAGTTTTTAACTTTGACAGAACCTTATTCTATCAATGCCATGAACATACACTGTAATTTGACTTCTATTCCTTACCAAGTCTATCAATACTGCTAATCTCCAAATTGTCTCTCTCAGCATAGCCATTCTTCCTGGCTAATTCCGTTAACCAGTCTTCGCAGACAGCTATTCAACAGTCTTCGTATGAGGCCCAAACTTTGAGCAGACATTCCGCAATGAGTTCATTCACATGCAACAAAACGTCAGGAACGTTTAGTATGTTTCCCAGTATTTTAGACATTCGCAACACCACCATTTACCTAGACCCACATTAATTTTAGACTACATCAAATGTCAATTGCTAAGACAAAATGAATTTTCTACACTTCTTACTCCATTTCCGATGTACAAACACACTACTGCTTTTATTATCAAAAACACAACTAACCTTGATTACAAATTCAATACAAGGAACACATATTCTTAGAGAAACAGCAACACATCTTACGCATCCTATTACATTTGACGTTAATTCCAAAAACCACCCTGATCCTTAACCCAAACTGTTCCCAGGACGCGAAAATAATTTCGAAGTTCCTTACATTATTTATTCCTAAGGACTTCCAAGGATATATATTCGCTCTGGCCAGTTAAGCAAACAAATATATCTCCTAGGGATCCAGTATGCAGGAATAAAAGTTTGTAAGGAAATTCGAATGTGAACTTTAGGCGGTTCACTCATAAGTAATACGAATCCCAAAAACGTTTTGTTTAACCCAAACAAATCCAGAAACTTCAATGCATTTAAATGTCCTAACCGAAATCTTTCCTTTAATAATTTCTCCGGAATCTAAGCTGTTCCTGTAGCTCTCACAATACAAACAATTACTATAACCAATACATATTACATTAAATGCACAACGATACCATTTCATAACACACCTGAGACAGTTTTACAGCATAGCCGATGTGCTTAAGAAACTTCGGAATCCAAGCACAACCAACTGGTGATTTGTACCTCAGAAATACAATGGGTTTGCTGAATCAACTGTAACAAGCGTTAAAACAATGCAAATCAATTTACAATATCAAGGGGAACTTAATAAATCCTATGATCTTATACTACACATGATTAAAAGTAGCTCATGCTGCTTACACTGAATTATAGATGTCTTTTGTGCTTCATGTAGATATGTGTAATAGTTTTGATATAAACGTTATTTGCAGATATAATACTAAATGATTAGCTATTCCACATAATACACATGTCTTAGTTTTATAAAACAAGGAACACCAAATAATTAATTTACTTTTTTCAAACACAGATTTACAACTTCATTCATTGTTCTGGTTGTTTCAAGAGGTTTTATTTCAATACAATTATTCTTAATTTCTACTCGATTAGTGACGTTACGAGTACTTTTAGAGCATAGCATTAACATTTGCAACATCTAAACTTCTCTTTCTAGATTCTTTTGAAAATATGATATACATCCAGCATTAAATACATCAATAAGACCATTTTGCATTTACAAACTGTAAATAAAAGAAATTCCAATAACGCCATGGCAACTAACTACAGTTAAACACATCTGTGTATTAGGGCGATTAATTTTCAGCTAATTCAGCCTCAAACAACAATGCGAGGAAGCGGCATTGAAAAACAGTAGGGTTAATATCAAACGCTTTTGAGGCAATTGAATAATTTAAAGTAATCTTTTTCCTTTGATCAAACTTCAGGTATATGTGGCAATGCTATCAAAACAATCACACTGTCTTTGGATTTCTATTACTTACCATGTTCAACTAGTTGTGCTAAAGAAGTGAAGGATTTACAGCCACTGTAAATGTCCAACAGTAAATTTACACTCCAGGCACATCTGAAAGGTCCATTTATAGCTTAAGAAAGGAATGGCTTTCCTGCCCATCTGAAACAAATATTGTAACAACCCAATTCAATTTAAATATTAAGGATAGCCATAGGTGAAAGTTATGCTTTATTTTCAAAACCCTCTCATGCTGCCGAAACGCAAAAAAGGGGCACATTGGGCTCCAAGTAGGTATGTAACATGTACTAAAGAGACGTTATATTTTATGACATTAAACTAAGTAATACAGGTTCTCATAAGAAACACACACTCATTTATATAAAAGAACAATTACGAAATTACAATTTGTAACTTTAAGCCAGTCTTCTGGTTGATTGAAATCAGGTTCTTAAACATGACTCTCCTCAGCAATTTATTCTCAGATGTAGAGTTCAAGATGTTATGTTTTTAATACTTAAAACTCTAGCATTGACTTTTGCCAACGTTTAAGTTGTTCTTTTCCAATTCTTTATTAAATTTTGAACAAGATTGAACAGAAGCTACAAAAATTGAAGCATGCTAAATTCACCAACTTTTCAGAACAGTGTGGGACTATGTACGTTTCATTACCATTATGTTTATTTTCTCACAAAAGGAAACCTCAAACCCCTGTTAGCCAATATATAATATACGAAATTGAAATGAAATTTTGAAGTACGTCTAGCCATTGAAATTATTCAGATGAAGTTTTTAACTTTGACAAAACCTTATTCTATCAATGCCATGAACATACACTGTAATTTGACTTCTAGTCCTTACCAAGTCTATCAGTACTGCTAATCTCCAAATTGTCTCTCAGCATAGCCATTCTTCCTGGCTAATTCCGTTAACCAGTCTTCGCAGACAGCTATTCAACAGTCTTCGTATGAGGCCCAAACTTTGTGCAGACATTCCGCAATGAGTTCATTCACATGCAACAAAACATCAGGAACGTTTAGTATGTTTCCCAGTATTTTAGACATTCGCAACACCACCATTTACCTAGACCCACATTAATTTTAGACTACATCAAATGTCAATTGCTAAGACAAAAAGAATTTTCTACACTTCTTACTCCATTTCCGATGTACAAACACACTACTGCTTTTATTATCAAAAACACAACTAACCTTGATTACAAATTCAATACAAGGAACACATATTCTTAGAGAAACAGCAACACATCTTACGCATCCTATTATATTTGACGTTAATTCCAAAAACCACCCTGATCCTTAACCCAAACTGTTCCCAGGACGCGAAAATAATTTCGAAGTTCCTTACATTATTTATTCCTAAGGACTTCCAAGGATATATATTCGCTCTGGCCAGTTAAGCAAACCAATATATCTCCTAGGGATCCAGTATGCAGGAATAAAAGTTTGTAAGGAAATTCGAATGTGAACTTTAGGCGGTTCACTCATAAGTAATACGAATCTCAAAAACGTTTTGTTTAACCCAAACAAATCCAGAAACTTCAATGTATTTAAATGTCCTAACCGAAATCTTTCCTTTAATAATTTCTCCGGAATCTAAGCTGTTCCTGTAGCTCTCACAATACAAACAATTACTATAACCAATACATATTACATTAAATGCACAACGATACCATTTCATAACACACCTGAGACAGTTTTACAGCATAGCCGATGTGCTTAAGAAACTTCGGAATCCAAGCACAACCAACTGGTGATTTGTACCTCAGAAATACAACGGGTTTGCTGAACCAACTGTAACAAGCGTTAAAACAATGCAAATCAATTTGCAATATCAAGTGGAACTTAATAAATCCTATGATCTTATACTACACATTTTTAAAAGTAGCTCATGCTGCTTACACTGAATTATAGATGTCTTTTGTGCTTCATGTAGATATGTGTAATAGTTTTGATATAAACGCTATTTGCAGATATAATACTAAATGATTAGTTATTCCACATAATACACATGTCTTTAGTTTTATAAAACAAGGAATACCATATAATTAATTTACTTTTTTCAAACACAGATTTACAACTTCATTCATTGTTCTGGTTGTTTCAAGAGGTTTTATTTCAATACAATTATTCTTAATTTCTACTCGATTAGTGACGTTACGAGTACTTTTAGAGCATAGCATTAACTTTTGCAACATCTAAACTTCTCTTTCTGGATTCTTTTGAAAATATGATATACATCCAGCATTAAATACATCAATAAGACCATTTTGCATTTACAAACTGTAAATAAAAGAAATTCCAATAACGCCATGGCAACTAACTACAGTTAAACACATCTGTGTATTAGGGCGATTAATTTTCAGCTAATTCAGCCTCAAACAACAATGCGAGGAAGCGGCATTGAAAAACAGTAGGGTTAATATCAAACACTTTTGAGGCAATTGAATAATTTAAAGTAATCTTTTTCCTTTGATCAAACTTCAGGTATATGTGGCAATGCTATCAAAACAATCACACTGTCTTTGGATTTCTATTACTTACCATGTTCAACTAGTTGTGCTAAAGAAGTGAAGGATTTACAGCCACTGTAAATGTCCAACAGTAAATTAAACTCCAGGCACATCTGAAAGGTCCATTTATAGCTCAAGAAAGGAATGGCTTTCCTGCCCATCTGAAACAAATATTATAACAACCCAATTCAATTTAAATATTAAGGATAGCCATAGGTGAAAGTTATGCTTTATTTTCAAAACCCTCTCATGCTGCCGAAACGCAAAAAAGGGGCACATTGGGCTCCAAGTAGGTATGTAACATGTACTAAAGAGACGTTATATATTATGACATTAAACTAAGTAATACAGGTTCTCATAAGAAACACACACTCATTTATATAAAAGAACAATTACGAAATTACAATTTGTAATTTTAAGCCAGTCTTCTGGTTGATTGAAATCAAGTTCTTAAACATGACTCTCCTCAGCAATTTATTCTCAGATGTAGAGTTCAAGATGTTATGTTTTTAATACTTAAAACTCTAGCATTGACGTTTGCCAACGTTTAAGTTGTTCTTTTCCAATTCTTTATTAAATTTTGAACAAGATTGAACAGAAGCTACAAAAATTGAAGCATGCTAAATTCACAAACTTTTCAGAACAGTGTGGGACTATGTACGTTTCATTACCATTATGTTTATTTTCTCACAAAAGGAAACCTCAAACCCCTGTTAGCAAATGGATAATATACGAAATTGAAATGAAATTTTGAAGTACGTCTAGCCATTGAAATTATTCAGATGAAGCTTTTAACTTTGACAGAACCTTATTCCATCAATGCCATGAACATACACTGTAATTTGACTTCTATTCCTTACCAAGTCTATCAGTACTGCTAATCTCCAAATTGTCTCTCTCAGCATAGCCATTCTTCCTGGCTAATTCCGTTAACCAGTCTTCGCAGACAGCTATTCAACAGTCTTCATATGAGGCACAAACTTTGTGCAGACATTCCGCAATGAGTTCATTCACATGCAACAAAACATCAGGAACGTTTAGTATGTTCCCCAGTATTTTAGACATTCGCAACACCACCATTTACCTAGACCCACATTAATTTTAGACTACATCAAATGTCAATTGCTAAGAGAAAAAGAATTTTCTACACTTCTTACTCCATTTCCGATGTACAAACACACTACTGCTTTTATTATCAAAAACACAACTAACCTTGATTACAAATTCAATACAAGGAACACATATTCTTAGAGAAAATGCAACACATCTTACGCATCCTATTACATTTGACGTTAATTCCAAAAACCACCCTGATCCTTAACCCAAACTGTTCCCAGGACGCGAAAATAATTTCGAAGTTCCTTACATTATTTATTCCTAAGGACTTCCAAGGATATATATTCGCTCTGGCCAGTTAAGCAAACCAATATATCTCCTAGGGATCCAGTATGCAGGAATAAAAGTTTGTAAGGAAATTCGAATGTGAACTTTAGGCGGTTCACTCATAAGTAATACGAATCTCAAAAACGTTTTGTTTAACCCAAACAAATCCAGAAACTTCAATGCATTTAAATGTCCTAACCGAAATCTTTCCTTTAATAATTTCTCCGGAATCTAAGCTGTTCCTGTAGCTCTCACAATACAAACAATTAATATAACCAATACATATTACATTAAATGCACAACGATACCATTTCATAACACACCTGAGACAGTTTTACAGCATAGCCGATGTGCTTAAGAAACTTCGGAATCCAAGCACAACCAACTGGTGATTTGTACCTCAGAAATACAATGGGTTTGCTGAATCAACTGTAACAAGCGTTAAAACAATGCAAATCAATTTACAATATCAAGGGAACTTAATAAATCCTATGATCTTATACTACACATGTTTAAAAGTAGCTCATGCTGCTTACACTGAATTATAGATGTCTTTTGTGCTTCATGTAGATATGTGTAATAGTTTTGATATAAACGTTATTTGCAGACATAATACTAAATGATTAGCTATTCCACATAATACACATGTCTTAGTTTTATAAAACAAGGAACACCAGATAATTAATTTACTTTTTTCAAACACAGATTTACAACTTCATTCATTGTTCTGGTTGTTTCAAGAGGTTTTATTTCAATACAATTATTCTTAAGAATTTCTACTCGATTAGTGACGTTACGAGTACTTTTAGAGCATAGCATTAACATTTGCAACATCTAAACTTCTCTTTCTAGATTCTTTTGAAAATATGATATACATCCAGCATTAAATACATCAATAAGACCATTTTGCATTTACAAACTGTAAATAAAAGAAATTCCAATAACGCCATGGCAACTAACTACAGTTAAACACATCTGTGTATTAGGGCGATTAATTTTCAGCTAATTCAGCCTCAAACAACAATGCGAGGAAGCGGCATTGAAAAACAGTAGGGTTATTATCAAACGCTTTTGAGGCAATTGAATAATTTAAAGTAATCTTTTTCCTTTGATCAAACTTCAGGTATATGTGGCAATGCTATCAAAACAATCACACTGTCTTTGGATTTCTATTACTTACCATGTTCAACTAGTTGTGCTAAAGAAGTGAAGGATTTACAGCCACTGTAAATGTCCAACAGGAAATTTACACTCCAGGCACATCTGAAAGGTCCATTTATAGCTCAAGAAAGGAATGGCTTTCCTGCCCATCTGAAACAAATATTATAACAACCCAATTCAATTTAAATATTAAGGATAGCCATAGGTGAAAGTTATGCTTTATTTTCAAAACCCTCTCATGCTGCCGAAAAGCAAAAAAGGGGCACATTGGGCTCCAAGTAGGTATGTAACATGTACTAAAGAGACGTTATATTTTATGACATTAAACTAAGTAATACAGGTTCTCATAAGAAACACACACTCATTTATATAAAAGAACAATTACGAAATTACAATTTGTAATTTTAAGCCAGTCTTCTGGTTGATTGAAATCAAGTTCTTAAACATGACTCTCCTCAGCAATTTATTCTCAGATGTAGAGTTCAAGATGTTATGTTTTTAATACTTAAAACTCTAGCATTGACTTTTGCCAACGTTTAAGTTGTTCTTTTCCAATTCTTTTTTAAATTTTGAACAAGATTGAACAGAAGCTACAAAAATTGAAGCATGCTAAATTCACAAACTTTTCAGAACAGTGTGGGACTATGTACGTTTCATTACCATTATGTTTATTTTCTCACAAAAGGAAACCTCAAACCCCTGTTAGCAAATGGATAATATACGAAATTGAAATGAAATTTTGAAGTACGTCTAGCCATTGAAATTATTCAGATGAAGCTTTTAACTTTGACAGAACCTTATTCAATCAATGCCATGAACATACACTGTAATTTGACTTCTATTCCTTACCAAGTCTATCAGTACTGCTAATCTCCAAATTGTCTCTCTCAGCATAGCCATTCTTCCTGGCTAATTCCGTTAACCAGTCTTCGCAGACAGCTATTCAACAGTCTTCATATGAGGCACAAACTTTGTGCAGACATTCCGCAATGAGTTCATTCACATGCAACAAAACATCAGGAACGTTTAGTATGTTCCCCAGTATTTTAGACATTCGCAACACCACCATTTACCTAGACCCACATTAATTTTAGACTACATCAAATGTCAATTGCTAAGACAAAAAGAATTTTCTACACTTCTTACTCCATTTCCGATGTACAAACACACTACTGCTTTTATTATCAAAAACACAACTAACCTTGATTACAAATTCAATACAAGGAACACATATTCTTAGAGAAAATGCAACACATCTTACGCATCCTATTACATTTGACGTTAATTCCAAAAACCACCCTGATCCTTAACCCAAACTGTTCCCAGGACGCGAAAATAATTTCGAAGTTCCTTACATTATTTATTCCTAAGGACTTCCAAGGATATATATTCGCTCTGGCCAGTTAAGCAAACCAATATATCTCCTAGGGATCCAGTATGCAGGAATAAAAGTTTGTAAGGAAATTCGAATGTGAACTTTAGGCGGTTCACTCATAAGTAATACGAATCTCAAAAACGTTTTGTTTAACCCAAACAAATCCAGAAACTTCAATGCATTTAAATGTCCTAACCGAAATCTTTCCTTTAATAATTTCTCCGGAATCTAAGCTGTTCCTGTAGCTCTTACAATACAAACAATTACTTTAACCAATACATATTACATTAAATGCACAACGATACCATTTCATAACACACCTGAGACAGTTTTACAGCATAGCCGATGTGCTTAAGAAACTTCGGAATCCAAGCACAACCAACTGGTGATTTGTACCTCAGAAATACAACTGGTTTGCTGAATCAACTGTAACAAGCGTTAAAACAATGCAAATCGATTTACAATATCAAGGGGAACTTAATAAATCCTAGGATCTTATACTACACATTTTTAAAAGTAGCTCATGCTGCTTACACTGAATTATAGAAGTCTTTTGTGCTTCATGTAGATATGTGTAATAGTTTTGATATAAACGTTATTTGCAGATATAATACTAAATGATTAGCTATTCCACATAATACACATGTCTTAGTTTTATAAAACAAGGAATACCAAATAATTAATTTACTTTTTTCAAACACAGATTTACAACTTCATTCATTGTTCTGGTTGTTTCAAGAGGTTTTATTTCAATACAATTATTCTTAAGAATTTCTACTCGATTAGTGATGTTATGAGTACTTTTAGAGCATAGCATTAACATTTGCAACATCTAAACTTCTCTTTCTAGATTCTTTTGAAAATATGATATACATCCAGCATTAAATACATCTATAAGACCATTTTGCATTTACAAACTGTAAATAAAAGAAATTCCAATAACGCCATGGCAACTAACTACAGTCAAACACATCTGTGTATTAGGGCGATTAATTTTCAGCTAATTCAGCCGCAAACAACAATGGGAGGAAGCGGCATTGAAAAACAGTAGGGTTAATATCAAAAGCTTTTGAGGCAATTGAATAATTTAAAGTAATTTTTTTCCTTTGATCAAACTTCAGGTATATGTGGCAATGATATCAAAACAATCACACTGTCTTTGGATTTCTATTACTTACCATGTTCAACTAGTTGTGCTATAGAAGTGAAGGATTTACAGCCACTGTAAATGTCCAACAGTAAATTTACACTCCAGGCACATCTGAAAGGTCCATTTATAGCTCAAGAAAGGAATGGCTTTCCTGCCCATCTGAAACAAATATTGTAACAACCCAATTCAATTTAAATATTAAGGATAGCCATAGGTGAAAGTTATGCTTTATTTTCAAAACCCTCTCATGCTGCCGAAACGCAAAAATGGGGCACATTGGGCTCCAAGTAGGTATGTAACATGTACTAAAGAGACGTTATATTTTATGACATTAAACTAAGTAATACAGGTTCTCATAAGAAACACACATTCATTTATATAAAAGAACAATTACGAAATTACAATTTGTAATTTTAAGCCAGTCTTCTGGTTGATTGAAATCAGGTTCTTAAACATGACTCTCCTCAGCAATTTATTCTCAGATGTAGAGTTCAAGATGTTACGTTTTTAATACTTAAAACTCTAGCATTGACTTTTGCCAACGTTTAAGTGGTTCTTTTCCAATTCTTTATTAAATTTTGAACAAGATTGAACAGAAGCTAAAAAAATTGAAGCATGCTTAATTCACAAACTTTTCAGAACAGTGTGGCACTATGTACGTTTCATTACCATTATGTTTATTTTCTCACAAAAGGAAACCTCAAACCCCTGTTAGCAAATGGATAATATACGAAATTGAAATGAAATTTTGAAGTACGTCTAGCCATTGAAATTATTCAGATGAAGTTTTTAACTTTGACAGAACCTTATTCTATCAATGCCATGAACATACACTGTATTTTGACTTCTATTCCTTACCAAGTCTATCAGTACTGCTAATCTCCAAATTGTCTCTCTCAGCATAGCCATTCTTCCTGGCTAATTCCGTTAACCAGTCTTCGCAGACAGCTATTCAACAGACTTCGTATGAGGCCCAAACTTTGTGCAGACATTCCGCAATGAGTTCATTCACATGCAACAAAACATCAGGAACGTTTAGTATGTTTCCCAGTATGTTAGACATTCGCAACACCACCATTTACCTAGACCCACATTAATTTTAGACTACATCAAATGTCAATTGCTAAGACAAAAAGAATTTTCTACACTTCTTACTCCATTTCCGATGTACAAACACACTACTGCTTTTATTATCAAAAACACAACTAACCTTGATTACAAATTCAATACAAGGAACACACATTCTTAGAGAAACAGCAACACATCCTACGCATCCTATTACATTTGACGTTAATTCCAAAAACCACCCTGATCCTTAACCCAAACTGTTCCCAGGACGCGAAAATAATTTCGAAGTTCCTTACATTATTTATTCCTAAGGACTTCCAAGGATATATATTCGCTCTGGCCAGTTAAGCAAACCAATATATCTCCTAGGGATCCAGTATGCAGGAATAAAAGTTTGTAAGGAAATTCGAATGTGAACTTTAGGCGGTTCACTCATAAGTAATACGAATCCCAAAAACGTTTTGTTTAACCCAAAAAAATCCAGAAACTTCAATGCATTTAAATATCCTAACCGAAATCTTTCCTTTAATAATTTCTCCGGAATCTAAGCTGTTCCTGTAGCTCTAACAATACAAACAATTACTATAACCAATACATATTACATTAAATGCACAACGATACCATTTCATAACACACCTGAGACAGTTTTACAGCATAGCCGATGTGCTTAAGAAACTTCGGAATCCAAGCACAACCAACTGGTGATTTGTACCTCAGAAATACAATGGGTTTGCTGAATCAACTGTAACAAGCGTTAAAACGATGCAAATCAATTTACAATATCAAGGGGAACTTAATAAATCCTATGATCTTATACTACACATGTTTAAAAGTAGCTCATGCTGCTTACACTGAATTATAGATGTCTTTTGTGCTTCATGTAGATATGTGTAATAGTTTTGATATAAACGTTATTTGCAGATATAATACTAAATGATTAGCTATTCCACATAATACGCATGTCTTTAGTTTTATAAAACAAGGAATACCAAATAATTAATTTACTTTTTTCAAACACAGAATTACAACTTCATTCATTGTTCTGGTTGTTTCAAGAGGTTTTATTTCAATTCAATTTTTCTTAAGTATTTCTACTCGATTAGCGACATTATGAGTACTTTTAAAGAGTAGCATTAACATTTGCAACATCTAAACTTCTCTTTCTAGATTCTTTTGAAAATATGATATACATCCAGCATTAAATACATCAATAAAACCAATTTGAATTTACAAACCGTAAATAAAAGAAATTCCAATAACGCCATGGCAACTAACTACAGTCAAACACATCTGTGTATTAGGGCGATTAATTTTCAGCTAATTCAGCCTCAAACAACAATGGGAGGAAGCGGCATTAAAAAACAATAGGGTTAATATCAAAAGCTTTTGAGGCAATTGAATAATTTAAAGTAATCTTTTTCCTTTTATCATACTTCAGGTATATGTGGCAATGATATCAAAACAATCACACTGTCTTTGGATTTCTATTACTTACCATGTTCAACTAGTTGTGCTAAAGAAGTGAAGGATTTACAGCCACTGTAAATGTCCAACAGTAAATTAAACTCCAGGCACATCTGAAAGGTCCATTTATAGCTCAAGAAAGGAATGGCTTTCCTGCCCATCTGAAACAAATATTATAACAACCCAATTCAATTTAAATATTAAGGATAGCCATAGGTGAAAGTTATGCTTTATTTTCAAAACCCTCTCATGCTGCCGAAACGCAAAAAAGGGGCACATTGGGCTCCAAGTAGGTATGTAACATGTACTAAAGAGACGTTATATTTTATGACATTAAACTAAGTAATACAGGTTCTCATAAGAAACACACACTCATTTATATAAAAGAACAATTACGAAATTACAATTTGTAATTTTAAGCCAGTCTTCTGGTTGATTGAAATCAAGTTCTTAAACATGACTCTCCTCAGCAATTTATTCTCAGATGTAGAGTTCAAGATGTTATGTTTTTAATACTTAAAACTCTAGCATTGACGTTTGCCAACGTTTAAGTTGTTCTTTTCCAATTCTTTATTAAATTTTGAACAAGATTGAACAGAAGCTACAAAAATTGAAGCATGCTAAATTCACAAACTTTTCAGAACAGTGTGGGACTATGTACGTTTCATTACCATTATGTTTATTTTCTCACAAAAGGAAACCTCAAACCCCTGTTAGCAAATGGATAATATACGAAATTGAAATGAAATTTTGAAGTACGTCTAGCCATTGAAATTATTCAGATGAAGCTTTTAACTTTGACAGAACCTTATTCCATCAATGCCATGAACATACACTGTAATTTGACTTCTATTCCTTACCAAGTCTATCAGTACTGCTAATCTCCAAATTGTCTCTCTCAGCATAGCCATTCTTCCTGGCTAATTCCGTTAACCAGTCTTCGCAGACAGCTATTCAACAGTCTTCATATGAGGCACAAACTTAGTGCAGACATTCCGCAATGAGTTCATTCACATGCAACAAAACATCAGGAACGTTTAGTATGTTCCCCAGTATTTTAGACATTCGCAACACCACCATTTACCTAGACCCACATTAATTTTAGACTACATCAAATGTCAATTGCTAAGAGAAAAAGAATTTTCTACACTTCTTACTCCATTTCCGATGTACAAACACACTACTGCTTTTATTATCAAAAACACAACTAACCTTGATTACAAATTCAATACAAGGAACACATATTCTTAGAGAAAATGCAACACATCTTACGCATCCTATTACATTTGACGTTAATTCCAAAAACCACCCTGATCCTTAACCCAAACTGTTCCCAGGACGCGAAAATAATTTCGAAGTTCCTTACATTATTTATTCCTAAGGACTTCCAAGGATATATATTCGCTCTGGCCAGTTAAGCAAACCAATATATCTCCTAGGGATCCAGTATGCAGGAATAAAAGTTTGTAAGGAAATTCGAATGTGAACTTTAGGCGGTTCACTCATAAGTAATACGAATCTCAAAAACGTTTTGTTTAACCCAAACAAATCCAGAAACTTCAATGCATTTAAATGTCCTAACCGAAATCTTTCCTTTAATAATTTCTCCGGAATCTAAGCTGTTCCTGTAGCTCTCACAATACAAACAATTAATATAACCAATACATATTACATTAAATGCACAACGATACCATTTCATAACACACCTGAGACAGTTTTACAGCATAGCCGATGTGCTTAAGAAACTTCGGAATCCAAGCACAACCAACTGGTGATTTGTACCTCAGAAATACAATGGGTTTGCTGAATCAACTGTAACAAGCGTTAAAACAATGCAAATCAATTTACAATATCAAGGGAACTTAATAAATCCTATGATCTTATACTACACATGTTTAAAAGTAGCTCATGCTGCTTACACTGAATTATAGATGTCTTTTGTGCTTCATGTAGATATGTGTAATAGTTTTGATATAAACGTTATTTGCAGACATAATACTAAATGATTAGCTATTCCACATAATACACATGTCTTAGTTTTATAAAACAAGGAACACCAGATAATTAATTTACTTTTTTCAAACACAGATTTACAACTTCATTCATTGTTCTGGTTGTTTCAAGAGGTTTTATTTCAATACAATTATTCTTAAGAATTTCTACTCGATTAGTGACGTTACGAGTACTTTTAGAGCATAGCATTAACATTTGCAACATCTAAACTTCTCTTTCTAGATTCTTTTGAAAATATGATATACATCCAGCATTAAATACATCAATAAGACCATTTTGCATTTACAAACTGTAAATAAAAGAAATTCCAATAACGCCATGGCAACTAACTACAGTTAAACACATCTGTGTATTAGGGCGATTAATTTTCAGCTAATTCAGCCTCAAACAACAATGCGAGGAAGCGGCATTGAAAAACAGTAGGGTTATTATCAAACGCTTTTGAGGCAATTGAATAATTTAAAGTAATCTTTTTCCTTTGATCAAACTTCAGGTATATGTGGCAATGCTATCAAAACAATCACACTGTCTTTGGATTTCTATTACTTACCATGTTCAACTAGTTGTGCTAAAGAAGTGAAGGATTTACAGCCACTGTAAATGTCCAACAGTAAATTTACACTCCAGGCACATCTGAAAGGTCCATTTATAGCTCAAGAAAGGAATGGCTTTCCTGCCCATCTGAAACAAATATTATAACAACCCAATTCAATTTAAATATTAAGGATAGCCATAGGTGAAAGTTATGCTTTATTTTCAAAACCCTCTCATGCTGCCGAAAAGCAAAAAAGGGGCACATTGGGCTCCAAGTAGGTATGTAACATGTACTAAAGAGACGTTATATTTTATGACATTAAACTAAGTAATACAGGTTCTCATAAGAAACACACACTCATTTATATAAAAGAACAATTACGAAATTACAATTTGTAATTTTAAGCCAGTCTTCTGGTTGATTGAAATCAAGTTCTTAAACATGACTCTCCTCAGCAATTTATTCTCAGATGTAGAGTTCAAGATGTTATGTTTTTAATACTTAAAACTCTAGCATTGACTTTTGCCAACGTTTAAGTTGTTCTTTTCCAATTCTTTTTTAAATTTTGAACAAGATTGAACAGAAGCTACAAAAATTGAAGCATGCTAAATTCACAAACTTTTCAGAACAGTGTGGGACTATGTACGTTTCATTACCATTATGTTTATTTTCTCACAAAAGGAAACCTCAAACCCCTGTTAGCAAATGGATAATATACGAAATTGAAATGAAATTTTGAAGTACGTCTAGCCATTGAAATTATTCAGATGAAGCTTTTAACTTTGACAGAACCTTATTCAATCAATGCCATGAACATACACTGTAATTTGACTTCTATTCCTTACCAAGTCTATCAGTACTGCTAATCTCCAAATTGTCTCTCTCAGCATAGCCATTCTTCCTGGCTAATTCCGTTAACCAGTCTTCGCAGACAGCTATTCAACAGTCTTCATATGAGGCACAAACTTTGTGCAGACATGCCGCAATGAGTTCATTCACATGCAACAAAACATCAGGAACGTTTAGTATGTTCCCCAGTATTTTAGACATTCGCAACACCACCATTTACCTAGACCCACATTAATTTTAGACTACATCAAATGTCAATTGCTAAGACAAAAAGAATTTTCTACACTTCTTACTCCATTTCCGATGTACAAACACACTACTGCTTTTATTATCAAAAACACAACTAACCTTGATTACAAATTCAATACAAGGAACACATATTCTTAGAGAAAATGCAACACATCTTACGCATCCTATTACATTTGACGTTAATTCCAAAAACCACCCTGATCCTTAACCCAAACTGTTCCCAGGACGCGAAAATAATTTCGAAGTTCCTTACATTATTTATTCCTAAGGACTTCCAAGGATATATATTCGCTCTGGCCAGTTAAGCAAACCAATATATCTCCTAGGGATCCAGTATGCAGGAATAAAAGTTTGTAAGGAAATTCGAATGTGAACTTTAGGCGGTTCACTCATAAGTAATACGAATCTCAAAAACGTTTTGTTTAACCCAAACAAATCCAGAAACTTCAATGCATTTAAATGTCCTAACCGAAATCTTTCCTTTAATAATTTCTCCGGAATCTAAGCTGTTCCTGTAGCTCTTACAATACAAACAATTACTTTAACCAATACATATTACATTAAATGCACAACGATACCATTTCATAACACACCTGAGACAGTTTTACAGCATAGCCGATGTGCTTAAGAAACTTTGGAATCCAAGCACAACCAACTGGTGATTTGTACCTCAGAAATACAACTGGTTTGCTGAATCAACTGTAACAAGCGTTAAAACAATGCAAATCGATTTACAATATCAAGGGGAACTTAATAAATCCTAGGATCTTATACTACACATTTTTAAAAGTAGCTCATGCTGCTTACACTGAATTATAGATGTCTTTTGTGCTTCATGTAGATATGTGTAATAGTTTTGATATAAACGTTATTTGCAGATATAATACTAAATGATTAGCTATTCCACATAATACACATGTCTTAGTTTTATAAAACAAGGAATACCAAATAATTAATTTACTTTTTTCAAACACAGATTTACAACTTCATTCATTGTTCTGGTTGTTTCAAGAGGTTTTATTTCAATACAATTATTCTTAAGAATTTCTACTCGATTAGTGACGTTACGAGTACTTTTAGAGCATAGCATTAACATTTGCAACATCTAAACTTCTCTTTCTAGATTCTTTTGAAAATATGATATACATCCAGCATTAAATACATCTATAAGACCATTTTGCATTTACAAACTGTAAATAAAAGAAATTCCAATAACGCCATGGCAACTAACTACAGTCAAACACATCTGTGTATTAGGGCGATTAATTTTCAGCTAATTCAGCCGCAAACAACAATGGGAGGAAGCGGCATTGAAAAACAGTAGGGTTAATATCAAAAGCTTTTGAGGCAATTGAATAATTTAAAGTAATTTTTTTCCTTTGATCAAACTTCAGGTATATGTGGCAATGATATCAAAACAATCACACTGTCTTTGGATTTCTATTACTTACCATGTTCAACTAGTTGTGCTATAGAAGTGAAGGATTTACAGCCACTGTAAATGTCCAACAGTAAATTTACACTCCAGGCACATCTGAAAGGTCCATTTATAGCTCAAGAAAGGAATGGCTTTCCTGCCCATCTGAAACAAATATTGTAACAACCCAATTCAATTTAAATATTAAGGATAGCCATAGGTGAAAGTTATGCTTTATTTTCAAAACCCTCTCATGCTGCCGAAACGCAAAAATGGGGCACATTGGGCTCCAAGTAGGTATGTAACATGTACTAAAGAGACGTTATATTTTATGACATTAAACTAAGTAATACAGGTTCTCATAAGAAACACACATTCATTTATATAAAAGAACAATTACGAAATTACAATTTGTAATTTTAAGCCAGTCTTCTGGTTGATTGAAATCAGGTTCTTAAACATGACTCTCCTCAGCAATTTATTCTCAGATGTAGAGTTCAAGATGTTACGTTTTTAATACTTAAAACTCTAGCATTGACTTTTGCCAACGTTTAAGTGGTTCTTTTCCAATTCTTTATTAAATTTTGAACAAGATTGAACAGAAGCTAAAAAAATTGAAGCATGCTTAATTCACAAACTTTTCAGAACAGTGTGGGACTATGTACGTTTCATTACCATTATGTTTATTTTCTCACAAAAGGAAACCTCAAACCCCTGTTAGCAAATGGATAATATACGAAATTGAAATGAAATTTTGAAGTACGTCTAGCCATTGAAATTATTCAGATGAAGTTTTTAACTTTGACAAAACCTTATTCTATCAATGCCATGAACATACACTGTAATTTGACTTCTATTCCTTACCAAGTCTTTCAGTACTGCTAATCTCCAAATTGTCTCTCTCAGCATAGCCATTCTTCCTGGCTAATTCCGTTAATCAGTCTCCACAGACAGCTTTTCAACAGTCTTTGTATGAGGCCCAAACTTTGTGCAGACATTCCGCAATGAGTTCATTCACATGCAACAAAACATCAGGAACGTTTAGTATGTTCCCCAGTATTTTAGACATTCGCAACATCACCATTTACCTAAAGCCACATTAATTTATACTACATCAAATGTCAATTGCTAAGACAAAAAGAATTTTCTACACTTCATACTCCATTTCCGATTTGCAAACACACAACTGCTTTTATTATCCAAAAAACAACTACCCTTACCCACATATTCAATACAAGGAACACATATTCTTAGAGAAACAGCAACACATTTTATGCATCCTATTGCATTTGACGTTAATCCCAAAAACCACCCTGATCCTTAACCCAAACTGTTCCCAGGACGCGAAAACGATTTCGAAGTTCCTTACATTATTTATTCCCAAGGACTTCCAAGGATATATATTCGCTCTGGCCAGTTAAGCAAACCAATATATCTCCTAGGGATCCAGTATGGAGGAATAAAAGTTTGTAAGGAAAGTCGAATGTGAACTTTAGGCGTTTCACTCATAAGTAATACGAATCTCAAAAAGGTTATTTTTGACCCAAACAAATCCAGAAATTTCAATGCATTTATATGTCCTAACCAAAATCTTAACTTTAATAATTTCTCCTCAATCCAAGCTGTTGCTGTAGCTCTCACAAAACAAACAATTACTATAACCAATACATATTACATTACACGCACAAGGACACCATTTCGTAACACACCTGACAGTTTGCAGCATACCCGATGTGCTAAAGAAACTTTGGAATCCAAGCCAAACCAACTGGTGATTTGTACCTCATAAACACAATGGTTTTGCTGATCAACTGTAACAAGCGTTAAAACAATGCAAATCAATTTACAATATCAGGGGGAACTTAATAAATCCTATGATCTTATAATAGAAATTTTTAAAAGTAACTCATGATGCTTACAGTGAATTATAGATGTCTTATGTGCTTCATGTAGATATGTGTAATAGTGTTGATATAAACATTATTTGATGATACAATGCTAAATGATTAGCTATACCACATAATACACATGTCTTAGTTTTATAAAAGAAGGAATATCAAATAATTAATTTACCTTTTTTTAAATACAGAAAATCTACTTCATTCACTGTTGTGGTTGTTTCAAGAGGTTTTATTTCAATACAATGTTTCTTAAGAATTTCTACTCTATTGGTAACATTTCGAGTACTTTTAATCCGTAGCATTAACATTTGCAACATCTGAACTTCTCATTCTAGATTCTTTTCAAAATATGATAAACATCCAGCATTAAATAGCTCAATAAGACCAATTTGCATTTACAAACTTTAAATAAAAGAAATTCCAATAACGCCATGACAACTAACTACAGTCTAACACATCTGTGTATTAGGGCGATTAATTTTCAGCTAATTCAGCCTCAAACAACAATGGGAGGAAGCAGCATTGAATAAAAGTAGGGTTAATATTCAAAAGCTTTTCACGCAATTGAATAATTTAAAGTAATTTTTTTCCTTTGATCAAACTCAGATATATTTGGTAATGATATCAAAACAATTACACTGACTTTGGATTTCTATTACTTACCATGTTCACCTAGTTCTGCTAAAGAAGCTAAGAAGCTAAACTCACATTAATTTCAGACTTCATCAAATGTCAATTGCTAAGACAAAAAGAATTTTCTACAGTTCATACTCCATTTCAACTTTACAAACACACTACTGCTTTTATTTTTAAAAAAACAACTACCCTTACCCACATATTGAATACAAGCAACACATATTTTTAGAGAAACAGCAACACATCTTACGCATCCTATTACATTTGGCGTTAATTCCAAAAACCACCCTGATCCTTAACCCAAACTGTTCACAGGACGCGAAAATGATTTCGAAGTTCCTTACATTATTTATTCCCAAGGACTTCCAAGGATGTATATTCGCTCTGGCCAGTTAAGCAAATCAATGTATTTCCTAGGGATCCAGTATGCAGGAATAAAAGTTTGTAAGGAAATTTGAATGTGAACTTTAGGCGATTCACTCATAAGTAATACGAATCTCAAAAAGGTTTAGTTTAACCCAAACAAATCTAGAAATTTCAATGCATTTAAATGTCCTAACCGAAATCTTTCCGTTAACAATTTCTCCGGAATCCAAGCTGTTGCTGTAGCTCTCACAACACACACAATTACTATAACCAATACATATTATATTACGTGCACAACGAAACCACTTCATAACATACCTGACAGTTTTACAGCCTACCCGATGTGCTAAAGAAACTTTGGAATCCATGCACAACCAACTGGTGATTTGTACCTCAAAAATACAATGGGTTTGGTGATCAACTGTAACAAGCATTAAAACAATGCAAATCAATTTACAATATCAAGGGGAACTTAATAAATCCTATGATCTTATACTACACATTTTTAAAAGTAGCTCATGCTGCTTACACTGAATTATAGATGTCTTTTGTGCTTCATGTAGATATGTGTAATAGTGTTGATATAAACATTATTTGCAGATACAATGCTAAATGATTAGCTATACCACATAATACACATGTCTTTAGGTTTATGAAACAAGGAATAACAAATAATTAATTTACTTTTTTCAAGCACAGAATTACAACTTCAGTCACTGTTCTGGTTGTATTAAGAGGTTTTATTTCAATATATTGTTTCTTAAGAATTCCTACTCTATTAGTGACAGTTTGAGTACTTTTAAAGCGTAGCATTAACATTTGCAACATCTAAACTTCTCTTTCTAGATTCTTTTGAAAATATGATATACATCCAGCATTAAATACCTCAATAAGACCAATTTGCTTTTACAAACTTTAAATAAAAGAAATTCCAATAACGCCATGGCAACTAACTACAGTCTAACACATCTGTGTATTAGGGCGATTAATTTTCAGCTAATTCAGCCTCAAACAACAATGGGAGGAAGCGGCATTGAATAAAAGTAGGGTTAATATTAAAGCTTTTGAGGCAATTGAATAATTTAGTGTAATTTTTTTCCTTTGATCAAACTTCAGATATATGTGGCAATGATATCAAAACAATTACACTGACTTTGGATTTCTATTACTTACCATGTTCACCTAGTTCTGCTAAAGAAGCGAAGGATTTACTGCCACTGTAAATGTCCAGCAGTAAATTTACACTCCAAGCACATCTGAAAGGTCCATTTATATGTCAGGAAAGGAATGGCTTTCCTGCCCATCTGAAACAAATATTATAACAACCTAATTCAATTTAAATTTTAAGGATGGCCATAGGTGAAAGCTATGCTTTATTTTTAAAACTCTCTCATGGTGCCGAAATGCAAAAAAAGGGGCACATTGGGCTCCAAGTAGGTATGTAACATGTACTTAAGAGACGTTATATTTTCTGACATTAAACTAAGTAATACGGGATCTCATAAGAAACACACACTCCTTTATATAAAAGAACAATTACAGTAATTTTAAGCTAGTCAATTCAAAATTTATCCACTCTTCTGGTTGTTTGAAATCAGGTTCTTAAACATGACTCTCCTTAACAATTTATTTTCAGATGTAGAGTTCAAAATGTTATGTTTTTAATACTTTAAACTCTAGCATTCACTTTTGCCAACTTTTAAGTGGTTCTTTTCCAATTGTTTCTTAAATTTCGAACAAGATGGTACAGAAGCTACAACAAGTGAGGAATGCTTATAACTGGCACAACAGTTCTAGACACGTGAAAATGTTAATGACAGCTATGAAGTGAGTTACATACTAGATCAGGTGGTGACCGGTCATCTGCATGCTGCAGGAGTGAGTGGGACAGTCATTGTCAAATATCCTCACACAGGTTATGCACTGTACTACATGATAAACTTATAGTTATATACAGTATATTTAAATCCACAGTTGTAAAATGCCCTTAATATAAAAACACTGTCAACCATCTGCCTCCAGTTCTTCCACACCTGACAGCCCTTCTTCTTCTGCGGAATTACTCACATCATTGCCGCCATCGCTGCTGTCGCCACTTTCTGCACCATTATCCTGGATGAGATTTTTTTCTAATTGATTCTCTGCAATTCCGTATTTTTTGAAATAATGATTCTCAATTTATTCAACATGTCGATATACATTTTCCCATTCTGGCCTTCCAATTTCTGCAAATTGCTGGCAACATAACTGCTCCACATCTTTTTGTTTAAAAGTGATATTTCTCCACCCAGTTTTTGACATCAGCCCAGATTAATTCGATTGGGTTTAGATCTAGGTGATACGGTGGCAGTCTAAGTACATTACGGCAATGTTGTATTAATATCTGGCCAAATATTATGAGTTATGACTTCAGAAGGGATTTGTTGGCTTTAACTAAGTTATATTTGTTTTACTCATGCTTTCATCAAAAGCTATATTATGCCTAAGCAACCAGGTTTTCATTTCTTCTTTCAAGGAATTTGAGGTAGGTTGTCAATTTGGGTGTTACCACATTGTGAAGCATTGTCAATAACCAGAATAGACCCAGCAGGCATATTAGGTATCAACATGTTGATCCACTTCATGTAATTTTCTGTAGTCATTTCTTGATGAAAATCTCCAATTTTTTTGTTGCGACTTGTAAAAGAAGGGCATTTGGAATGAACAGCATGAACGATAATAAGTATTTGGCCTTTGGCAACTGGTGCCTGAAAACCTAATTTGCTATCGTCACTTCAACTTTTAGATGTATGAATGCTGTGTATGTACGACTCATCTTCATACACTATAGTTTGACTCTCTAATTTGTACCTCTGAGTAAGGTACTCTTCCAGCTGAGATCGTATGTCGTGCTTTTCTATTAGAACTCTTTTGGTTTCGTTTTCTTCCACTTAAACCCTAAGTCTTTTATAATTTTTCTGAGATTTGTAGCAGCATCTTGAAAATTTATGCTGATATAAGTACATATAAGATTATAGTCATTTCGAAAGTTCATACCAGACTGCAAAATTCAGTGCCATAGCCGGGATTTGAGACACCTTGAACATTTATGACATCTTTCAGATTGATGAGCAATGTGCTTATTGTTGGCACAGCTTTTTCTTCCACATAGAAATTGTGAATCATGCACCGAATGACGCATTAGTCCAAATCGTCTATTACTGTAATACGTTTACGGACCTTATGTTTCTTCACACGTGAGTCAAATGGTACTCTTTCATCCATATGGTATTTCTTGTCTTTGAGAAATCTGGAAACGAAACTCAGTGAAAAAACAGTTGCTTTGGATACTCTTTCTTTCACTCTCTTAAGGCTTTTGTGGAACTCGGGATATACATATATTTTCTTCCTTCATCTCTGCTTCTTGCTTCATAAAGTCTAGGACATTTGCAATTATTTCCCTACTTTGAATAAGTAATACCTTAAAATTTAACTTTAAACATGTAGAAGCCATGGTTATAAATATCACAAATACAAAATAAGCACTATTTACGCACTGATCACCTTGAAATTACAAGATGCGAACACTTTCTATGCAGACTGTATTTGTTACGCACTGAGAGTAAGCAAAGGTATTATATCGCTTTCGTTGATTAAGCTAAACATAAACTATTCCTAGGCTCGGCAGCTGGGTTGGCAATCAAAGTCTCGATTCCAGAAGTTTTGCAACAGTTATAATTCACAAACTTTTAAGAAAACAGTGTAGGACTAAGTACATTTAATTACCATTATGTTTATTTTCTCACACAAGGCAACCTCAAACCGCTATTAGCAAATGGATAATATAGGAAATCGAAATTAAATTTTAAAGTACATCTAGCCAATGAAAATATTCAAATGAAAATTTTAACTTTGACAGAACCTTATTCTATCAATGACATGAACATACACAGTAATTTGACTTCTATTCCTTACCAAATCTTTCAGTACTGCTAATCTCCAAATTGTCTCTCTCAGCATAGCCATTCTTTCTGGCTAATTCCGTTAATCAGTCACCACAGACGTCTATTCAACAGTCTTCGTATGAGGCCCAAATTTTGTGCAGACATTCCGCAATGAGTTCATTCACATGCAACAAAACATCAGGAACATTTAGTATGTTCCCCAGTATTTTAGACATTCGCAAAACCACCATTTACCTAAACCAACATTAATTTTAGACTACATCAAATGTCAATTGCTAAGACAACAAGATTTTTCTACTCCATTTTGCGATTTACAAACACACCACTGCTTTTATTATCAAAAAAACAACTACCCTTACCCACATATTCAATACAAGGAACACATACTTTTAGAGAAACAGCACCACATCTTACGCATCCTATTACATTTGAGGTTAATCCCAAAAACCACCCTGATCCTTAACCCAAACTGTTCCCAGGACGCAAAAACGATTTCGATGTTCCTTACATTATTTATTCCCAAGGACTTCCAAGGATATATATTCACTCTGGCCAGTTAAGCAAACCAATATATTTCCTAGGGATCCAGTATGCAGGAATAAAAGTTCGTAATGAAATTTGAATGTGAACTTTAGGCAGTTCACTCATAAGTAATACGAGTCCCAAAAAGGTTTAGTTTAACCCAAACAAATCCAAAAATTTCAATGCATTTAAATGTCCTAACCGAAATCTTTCCGTTAACAATTTCTCCGGAATCCAAGCTGTTGCTGTAGCTCTCACAATACAAACAATTACTATAACCAATACATATTACATTACACGCACAACGAAACCATTTCATAACACACCTGACAGTTTTACAGCATAGCCGATGTGCTAAAGAAACTTTGGAATCCAAGCACAACCAACTGGTGATTTGTACCTCAGAAATACAATGGGTTTGCTGATCAACTGTAACAAGCATTAAAACATGCAAATCAATTTACAATATCAAGGGGAACTTAATAAATCCTATGATCTTATACTACACATTTTTAAAAGTAGCTCATGCTGCTTACACTGAATTATAGATGTCTTTTGTGCTTCATGTAGGTATGTGTAATAGTTTTGATATAAACATTATTTGCAGATACAATACTAAATGATTAGCTATTCCACATAATACACATGTCTTTAGTTTAATAAAACAAGGAATACCAAATAATTAATTTACTTTTTTCAAACACAGAATTGCAACTTCATTCACTATTCTGGTTGTTTCAAGAGGTTTTATTTCAATACAATGTTTCATAAGAACTTCTACTCTATTAGTGACATTTCGAGTACTTTTAAAGCGTAGTAACATTTGCAACATCTAAACTTCTCTTTCTAGATTCTTTTGAAAATATGATATACATCCAGCATTAAAGACATCAATAAGACCAATTTGCATTTACAAACTTTAAATAGAAGAAATTCCAATAACACCATGGCAACTAACTACAGTCTAACATATCTGTGTGTTAGGGCGATTAATTTTCAGCTAATTCAGCCTCAAACAACAATGGGAGGAAGCGGCATTGAATAAAAGTAGGGTTAATATTAAAGCTTTTGAGGCAATTGAATAATTTAGTGTAATTTTTTTCCTTTGATCAAACTTCAGAATTATGTAGCAATGATATCAAAACAATTACACTGACCTTGGATTTCTATTACTTACCATGTTCACCTAGTTCTGCTAAAGAAGTGAAGGATTTACAGCCACTGTAAATGTCCAACAGTAAATTTATACTCCAGCCACATCTGAAAGGTCCATTTATAGTGCAGAAAAGGAATGGCTTCCCTGTCCATGTGAAACAAGTATTATAATGGCCAAAATCAATTTTATTATTAAGGATAGCCATAGGTAAAAATTATGATTCATTTATAAAACACTCTCATGCCGCTGAAACGCAATAAATGGGGAACTTTGGGCACCAAGTAGATATGTAACCGTTGCTTAAGAAAAGTTATATTTTCTGACATTAATCTATGTAATACCGAATCACATATGACACACCCACTCCTTTTTATAAAAGAACAATTACAAAATTACAAATTTTAATTTTGAGCCATCAATTAGAAATTTATCCATTCTTCTGGTTGTTTGAGATAAGATTCTTAAACATGAGTCTCCTTAGCAATTTATTCTCAGATGTAGAGTTCAAAATGTTATGTTTTTAATACCTTAAAACTCTAGCATTCACTTTTGCCAACATTAAAGTGGTTTTTGTCCAATTGTTTCTTAAATTTTGAACAAGATTGACACTGAAGCTTCAACAACTAAAGCATGCTTAATTCACAAACTTTTGAGAAAACAGTGTGGGACTAGGAATATTTCATTACCATTATGTTTATTTTCTCAGACAAGGAAATCTCAAATCCCTATGAGCAAATCAATAATGTACCAAATTGAAATTAAATTTTGGAATATGTCTAGCCATTGAAACTGTTGATACGGAGATTTTAACTTTAGTTCTATTAATGACACCACACAGTGAAATTTGACTTCTATTACCTACCAAGTCTTTCAGTACTGCTAACCTCAAGATTGTCTCTCTCAGCATAGCCATACTTCCTGGCTAGTTACGTTAATCGGTCTTCACAGACAGCTATTCAACAGTCTTCGTATGAGGCATAAACTTTGTGCAGACATTCCGCAATGATTTCATTCACATGCAACAGAACATCACGAACGTTTAGTATGTTCCGCAGGATTTTATACATTCGCAACAACACCATTTACCTAAACCCACCTTAATTTAAGACTATATCAAATGTCAATTGCTAAAACAAAAAGAATTTTCTACACTTCATACTCCATTTCCGAAGTACATACACACTACTGCTTTTATTATCAAAAAAACAACTACCCTTACCCACAAAATCAATACAAGGAACACATATTCCTAGAGAAACAGCAACACATCTTACGCATCCAATTACATTTGGCTTTAATCCCAAAAAATCACCCTGATCCTTATCCCAAACTGTTCCCAAAACGCGAAATTGATTTCGAACTTCCTTACATTACTTACTCCCAAGGACTTCCAAGGATATATATTCGCTGTGGCCAGTTAAGCAAACCGATATATTTCCTAGGGATCCAGTATGCAGGAATAAAAGATTGTAAGGAAATTTGAAAGTGAACTTTAGGGATTCACTCATAAGTAATACGAATCTCAAAAAGGTTTTGTTTAACCCAAACAAATCCAGAAATTTCAATGCATTTAAATGTCCTAACTGAAATCTTTCTTTTAACAATTTCTCCGGAATCCAAGCTGTTGCTGTAGCTATCACAATACAAACAATTACTATAAACAATACATATTACATTACATGCACAACGAAACCATTTCATAACACACCTGACTGTTTTACAGCATACCCGATGTGCTAAAGAAACTTTGGAATCCAAGCACAACCAACTGGTGATTTGTACCTCAGAAATACAACGGGTTTGCTGATCAACTGTAAAAAGCATTAACAATGCAAATCAATTTACAATATTAAGGGGAACTTAATAAATCCTATGATCTTATACTACACATTTTTAAAAGTAGCTCATGCTGCTTACACTGAATTATAGATGTCTTTTGTGCGTCATGTAGATATGTGTAATAGTTTTGATATAAACATTATTTGCAGATACAATACTAAATGATTAACTATTCCACATAATACATAAGTCCATAGTTTTATAAAACAAGCAATACCAAATAATTAATTTACTTTTTTCAAACACAGAATTACAACTTCATTCACTGTTCTGGTTGTTTCAAGAGGTTTCATTTCAATACAATGTTTATTAAGAATTTCTACTCGATTAGTGACGTTACGAGTACTTTTAGAGCATAGCATTAACATTTGCAACATCTAAACTTCTCTTTCTAGATTCTTTTGAAAATATGATATACATCCAGCATTAAATACATCAATAAGACCATTTTGCATTTACAAACCGTAAATAAAAGAAATTCCAATAACGCCATGGCAACTAACTACAGTCATACACATCTGTGTATTAGGGCGATTAATTTTCAGCTAATTCAGCCTCAAACAACAATGGGAGGAAGCGGCATTGAAAAACAGTAGGGTTAATATCAAAAGCTTTTGAGGCAATTGAATAATTTAAAGTAATTTTTTTCCTTTGATCAAACTTCAGGTATATGTGGCAATGATATCAAAACAATCACACTGACTTTGGATTTCTATTACTTACCATGTTCATCTAGTTCTGCTAAAGAGGTGAAGGATTTACAGCCACTGTAAATGTCCAACAGTAAATTTACACACCAGGCACATCTGAAAGGTCCATTTATAGCTCAGGAAAGGAATGGCTTTCCTGCCCATCTGAAACAAATATTATAACAACCCAATTCAATTTAAATATTAGGGATAGCCATAGGTGAAAGTTTTGCTTTATTTTCAAAACTATCTCATGCTGCTGAAACGCAAAAAAAGGGGCACATTGGGCTCCAAGTAGGTATGTAACATGTACTTAAGAGACGCTATATTTTCTGACATTAAACTAAGTAATACGGGATCTCATTAGAAGCACACACTGCTTTATATAAAAGAACAATTACGAAATTACAATTTGTAATTTTTAGCCAGTCAATTGGAAATTTATCGACTCTTGTGGTTGTTTGAATTAAGCTTCTTAAACATGACTCTCCTTAGCAATTTATTTTCAGATGTAGAGTTTAAAATGTTATGTTTTTAATACTCAAAACTCTAGCATTCACTTTTGCCAAATTTTAAGTGGTTCTTTTCCAATTCTTTCTTAACTTTTAAACAACATTGAACAGAAGCTACAAAAAGTGTAGCATGCTTAATTCACAAACTTTTCAGAAAAGAGTGGGACTAAGTAGGTTTCATTACCATTATGTTTATTTTCTCACACAAGGCAACCTCAAACCGCTATTAGCAAATGGATAATATACGAAATTGAAATTAAATTTTGAAGTACGTCTAGCCATTTAAATTATTCAAATGAAAATTTTAACTTTGACAGAACCTTATTCTATCAATGACATGAACATACCCTGTAATTTGACCTCTATTCCTTACCAAGTCTATCAGTACTGCTAATCTCCAAATTGTCTCTCTCAGCATAGCCTTTCTTCCTGGCTAATTCCGTTAATCAGTCTCCACAGACAGCTATTCAACAGTTTTCGTATGTGGCCCAAACTTTGTGCAGACATTCCACAATGAGTTCATTCATATGCAACACAACATCAGGAACGTTTAGTATGTTCCCCAGTATTATAGACGTTGGCAATACAACCATTTACTTAGAACCACATTAATTTTAGACTACTTCAAATGTTAATTGCTAAAACAAAAAAAATTTCTACACTTCATACTCCATTTCCGATTATAAACACACTACTGCTTTTATTATCAAAAAAAGAACTACCCTTACCCACATATTCAATACAAGGAACACATATGCTTAGAGAAACAGCAACACATCTTACGCATCCTATTACATTTGACGTTAATCCCAAAAACCACCCTGATCCTTAACCCAAACTGTTCCCAGGACGCGAAAACGATTTCGAAGTTCCTTACATTATTTATTCCCAAGGACCTCCAAGGATATATATTTGCTCTGGCCAGTTAGGAAAACCAATATATTTCCTAGGGATCCAGTATGCAGGAATAAAAGTTTGTAAGGAAATTCGAATGTGAACTTTAGGCAGTTCACTCATAAGTAACACAAATCTCAAAAAGGTTTTGTTTAACCCAAACAAATCCAGAAATTTCAATGCATTTAAATGTCCTAACCGAAATCTTTCCTTTAATAATTTCTCCTGAATCCAAGCTGTTGCTGTAGCTCTCACAATACAAACAATTACTATAACCAATACATATTACATTACATGCACAAAGAAACCATTTCATAACACACCGGACAGTTTTACAGCATAGCCGATGTGCTTAAGAAACTTTGAAATCCAAGCACAACCAACTGGTGATTTGTACCTCAGAAATACAACGGGTTTGCTGGTCAACTCTAACAAGCATTAAAACAATGCAAATCAATTTACAATATCAAGGGGAACTTAATAAATCCTATGATCTTATACTACACATTTTTAAAAGTAGCTCATGCTGCTTACACTGAATTATAGATGTCTTTTGTGCTTCATGTAGATATGTGTAATAGTTTTGATATAAACATTATTTGCAGATACAATATTAAATGATTAGCTATTCCACATAATACACATGTCTTTACTTTTATAAAATAAGGAATACCAAATAATTAGTTTACTTTTGTTCAAACACAGAATTGCAACTTCACGTACTATTCTGGTTTTTTCAAGAGGTTTTATTTCAATACAATGTTTCCTAAGTATTTCAGCTCAATTCGATACACTTTGAGCACTTTGAAACCTTAGCACTAACATTGCCACATTTGAACTTGTCTCATTCTAGATTCTTTTGAAATTATGATAAACATCCAGCATTAAATACATCAATAAGACCAATTTGCATTTACAAACTTTAAATAAAAGAAATTCCAATAACGCCATGGCAACTAACTACAGTCTAACACATCTGTGTGTTAGGGCGATTAATTTTCATATAATTCAGCCTCAACAATGGGAGGAAATGGCATTGAATAAAAGTAAGGTTCATATTTAAAAGCTTCTGAGGCACTTAAACAATTTAAAGTAATTTTTTCACTTTGACCGAACTTCAGATATATAAGCCAATGATATCAAGACAATTATACTGTCTTTGGATTTCTATTACTTACCATGTTCACATAGTGCTGCTAAAGAGGTGAAGGATTTACAGCCACTGTAAATGTCCAACAGTAAATTTATACTCCAGCCACATCTAAAACGTCCATTTATAGCTCAGAAAAAAATGGCTTCCCTGTACATTTGAAACTAGTATTATAACGGCCAAATTCAGTTTTATTATTAAGGATAGCCATAGGTGAAAGTTATTTTTCATTTTCAAAATGCTCTCATGCTGCTGAAACGCAATAAAAGGGGAACTTTGGGCACCAAGTAGATATGTAACAGTTGCTTAAGAGAAGTTATAATTTCTGACATTAATCTAAGTAATACGGGATCACATATGATACACCACTCCTTTTTATAAAAGAACAATTACAAAGTTACAAATTTAATTTTGAGCCAGTCAATTGGAAATTTATACATTCTTCTGGTTGTTTGAGATAAGATTCTTAAACACGACTCTCCTTAGCAATTTATTCTCAGATGTAGAATTCAAAATGTTATGTTTTTAATACCTTAAAACTAGCATTCACTTTTGCCAACAATAAAGTGGTTCTTGTCCAATTGTTTCTTAAGTTTTGAACAAGATTGAACATAAGCTTCAACGAGTGAAGCATGCTTAATTCACAAACTTTTGAGAAAACAGTGTGGGACTAAGAAAATTTAATTACCGTTACGTTTATTTTCTCAGGCAGTGAAACCTCAAATCCCTATGAGCAAATCGACAATGTACCAAATTGAAATTAAATTTTGAAATATGTCTAGCCATTGAAATTGTTCAAACAGAGATTTTAACTTTAGTTCTATTAATAACATCAACACACACTGTAATTTGACTTCTATTACTTAACAAGTCTTTCAGTACTGCTAATCTCCACATTGTCTCTCTCAGCATAGCCATTCTTCCTGGATAGTTCCGTTAATCAATCTTCACAGAAAGCAATCTTCGTATGAGACAAACTTTGTGCAGACATTCCGCAATGATTTCATTCACATGCAACAAAACATCACGAACGTTTTGTATGTTCCGCAGGATTTTATATATTCGCAAAAACACCATTTATCTAAACCCACCTTAATTTTAGACTACATCAAATGTCAGTCGCTATGACAAAAAGAATTTTCTGCACTTCATACTCCATTTCCGATGAAAAAACGCCCTACAACTTTTAATATCAAAAAAACAACTACCGTTACCCACAAATTCAATACAAGGAACAAATAATTTGAGAGAAACAGCAACACATCCTATTACATTTGACGTTAATCCCGAAAACCACCCTTATCCTTAACCCAACCTGTCCCCAAGACGCGAAAAAATGTCGTAATTCCTTACATTATTTATTCCCAAGGACATCCAAGGACATATATTCGCTCTGGCCAGTTAAGCAAACCAATGTATCTCCTAGGGATCCATTATGAGGAAATAAAAGTACGTAAGGAAATTTGAATGTGAACCTTAGGCGGTTCAGTCCTAAGTAATACGAATATAAAAAAACATTTTCTTTAACCCAAACTAACCCAGAAGTTTCAACGCATTTAAATGTCCTAACCGAAATATTCCCATTAACAATTTCTCCGCAATCCACGCTGTTGTTGTAGCTTTCACAATACAACTACTATAACCAATACATATTACATTACATGCACAACGAAAGCATTTCATAACACACCTGACAGTTTTACAGCATAGTCGATGTCCTAAAGAAAATTCAGAATCCAAGCACAACCAACTGGTGATTTGTAGCTCAGAAATACAACGGGTTTGCTGATCATCTGTAACAAGTGTTGAACCAATGCAATTCAATTTTCAATATCAAGGGGAAATTAGTATATCCTATGCCTTTATTGTGCATTTTTTTAAAAGTAGCTTATGCTGCTTACACGGAAATATGGATGTGCTTTTGCTTCATGCAGATACGTTTAATAGTTTTAATATAAGCATTCTTTGCAGATATAATACCAAACGATTAGCTATTCTACCTAATACACATGCGTTTAGCTTTATAAAATAAGGAATACCAAATAATTAGTTTACTTTTGTTCAAACACAGAATTGCAACTTCATTCACTGTTCTGGATATTTCAAGAGGTTTTATTTCAATACAAGGTTTCTTAAGAATTTCAACTCAATTAGTTACACTTTGAGCACTTTGAAACCGTACCACTAACATTTGCCACATTTGAACTTGTCTCATTTTTGATTCTTTTGAAAATATGATAAACATCCAGTATTAAATACATCAATAAGACCAACTTGCATTTACAAACTTTATTTTATTTAAAGTCGACTAACGCCATGGCAGCTAAATACAGTCTATCACCTCTGTGTATTAGACTGTTTAATTTTCAGGTAATTCAGCCTCAAACAACAATGGGAAGAAATGGCATTGAATAAAAGTAAGGTACATATTCAAAAGCCTCTGAGGCACCTGAACAATTTAAAGTAATTTTTTTACTTTGACCGAACTTCGGATATATAAGCCAATGATATCAAGACAATTACACTGTCATTGGATTTCTATTACTTACCATGTTCACCTAGTTCTGCTAAAGAAGTGAAGAATTTACAGCCACTGTAAATGTCCAACAGTAAATTTTTACTCCAGGCACATCTGAAGGGTCCTTTTATAGCTCAGAAAAAGAATGGCTTCCCTGTCCATCAGAAACAAGAATTGTAACGGCCAAATTCAATTTTATTATTAAGGATAGCCATAGGTAAAAGTTATGCTTCATTTTCAAAACACTCTCATTCTGCTGAAACACAATAAAAGGGGAACTTAGGGCACCAAGTAGATATGTAACAAAACTTTAAGAGAAGTTATATTTTCAGACATTGATCTAAGTAATACGTGATCACATATGACACACCCACTCCTGTTTATAAAAGAACAATTACGAAATTACTAATTTTAATTTTGAGCCAGTCAATTGGAAACTTATCCATTCTTCTGGTTATTTGAGATAAGATTCTTGAACATGACTCTCCTTAGCAATTTATTCTCAGATGTAGAATTCAAAATGTTATGTTTTTAATACCTTAAAGCTCAAGCATTCACTTTTGCCAATGTTAAAGTGGTTCTTGTCCAATTGTTTCTTAAATTTTGAACAAGATTGAACAGAAACTTCAACAAGTGAAGCATTTATTTAAAGGTGAGTCGGAATTGTTACACTAACATCACTTAAGTTTACTCACTTAACATGTTTCGGGAAACCATTGTTCCCATCTTCAGAAGGTTAATTTGACAGTCGAATTAACCTTCTGAGGATGGGAACAATGGTTTCCCGAAACATGTTAAGTGAGTAAACTTAAGTGATGTTAGTGTAACAATTCTGACTCACCTTTAAATAAATTCAATACACATCACTGTTTCTAGCTTCTTTTCATTACAATATCAACGTAAGTGAAGCATGCTTAATTCACAAACTTTTGAGAAAACAGTGTGGGACTAAGAACATTTCATTACCATTATGTTTATTTTCTCAGGCAAAGAAACCTCAAATCCCTATGAGCAAATCGACAATGTACCAAACTGAAATTAAATTTTAAAATATGTCTAGCCATTGAAACTGTTCAAACGGAGATTTTAACTTTAGTTCCATTAATGACATCAACACACACTGTAATTTGACTTCTATTACTTACCAAGTCTTTCAGTACTGCTAATCTCCACATCGTCTCTCTCAGCATAGCCATTCTTCCTGGCTAGTTCCGGTAATCGGTCTTCACAGACAGCTATTCATCAGTCTTCGTATGAGACACAAATTTTGTGCAGACATTCCGCAATGATTTCATTCACATGCAACATAACATCACGAATGTTTAGTATGTTCCGCAGGACTTTACACATTCACAACACCATTTACCTAAACCAACGTTAGTTTTAGACCACAACAAATATCAGTTGCTACGACAAAAAGAATTTTCTATATTTCATACTCCATTTCTGATGAAAAAACGCCCTACTACCTTTAATATCAAACAAACAACTTTCTTTACCCACAAAATCAATACAAGGAACAAATATTTTGAGAGAAACAGCAACACATCCTATTACATTTGATGTTAATCCCGAAAACCACTCTGATCCTTAACCCAACCTGTCCCCCAGATGCGAAAAAATTTCGAAATTCCTTACAATATTTATTTCCAAGGACTTGCAAGGTTATATATTCGCTCTGGCCAGTTAAGCAAACCAATATATCTTGTAGGGATCCATTATGAACAAATAAAAGTACGTAAGGAAATTTGAATGTGAACCTTATGCGGTTCACTTATAAGTAATACAAATCTAAAAAACATTTTCTTTAACCCAAACCAATCAAGGAATTTAAACGCACTTAAATGTCCTAACCGAAATCTTCCCATTAACAATTTCTCCACAATCCAAACAGTTGCTGTAGCTTTCACAACACAATTACTATAATGAATACATATTACATTACATGCACAACGAAAGCATTTTATAACACACCTGACAGTTTTACAGCATAGTCGATGTCCTAAAGCAACTTCGGAATCCAAGCACAACCAACTGGTGATTTGTAGCTCAGAAATACAATGGGTTTGCTGATCATCTGTAACATGCGTTAAAACAATGCAATTCAATTTTGACTATCAAGGGGAAATTAGTATATCCTATGCTTTTATACTGCATTTTTTTAAAGTAACTTATGCTGCTTACATGTAATTATGGATGTGCTTTTGCTACGTGTAGATACATTTATCAGTTTTGATATAAACATTCTTTGCAGATACAATAACAAATGATTAGCTATTCCACATAATACACATGTGTTTAGCTTTATAAAATAAGGAATACCAAATAATTAGTTTACTTTTTCTCAAACACAGAATTGCAACTTCATTCACTGTTCTGATTTTTTCAAGAGGTTTTATTTCAATACAATGTTTCTTAAAAATTTCAACTCAATTAGTTACACTTTGAGCACTTTGAAACCGTACCACTAACATTTGCCACATTTGAACTTGTCTCATTTTTGATTCTTTTGAAAATATGATAAACATCCAGCATTAAATACATCAATAAGACTAACTTGCATTTACAAACTTTAAAAAAAATATCGACTAACGCCATGGCAGCTAAAAATAGTCCATCACCTCTGTGTATTAGGCTGCTTAATTTTCAGATAATTCAGCCTCAAACAACAATTGGAGGAAACGGCATTGAATAAAAGTAAGGTACATATTCAAAAGCCTCTGAGGCACTTGAACAATTTAAAGTAATTTTTTTACTTTGAGCAAACTTCAGATATATAAGCCAATGATATCAAGACAATTACACTGTCATTGGATTTCTATTACTTACCATGTTCACCTAGTTCTGCTAAAGAAGTGAAGAATTTACAGCCACTGTAAATGTCCAACAGTAAATTTTTACTCCAGGCACATCTGAAGGGTCCTTTTATAGCTCAGAAAAAGAATGGCTTCCCTGTCCATCTGAAACACGTATTATAACGGCCAAATTCAATTTTATATTTAAGGATAGCCATAGGTAAAAGTTATGCTTCATTTTCAAAACACACTCATTCTGCTGAAACACAATAAAAGGGGAACTTAGGGCACCAAGTAGATATGTAACAAAACCTTAAGAGAAGTTATATTTTCAGACATTGATCTCAGTAATACGGGATCACATATGACACACCCACTCCTGTTTATAAAAGAACAATTACGAAATTACTAATTTTAATTTTGAGCCAGTCAATTGGAAACTTATCCATTCTTCTGGTTGTTTGAGATAAGATACTTGAACATGACTCTCCTTAGCAATTTATTCTCAGATGTAGAATTCAAAATGTTATGTTTTTAATACCTTAAAGCTCTAGCATTCACTTTTGCCAACGTTAAAGTGGTTCTTGTCCAATTGTTTCTTAAATTTTGAACAAGATTGAACAGAAGCTTCAACAAGTGAAGCATGCTTAATTCACAAACTTTTGAGAAAACAGTGTGGGACTAAGAACATTTCATTACCATTATGTTTATTTTCTCAGGCAAAGAAACCTCAAATCCCTATGAGCAAATCGACAATGTACCAAACTGAAATTAAATTTTGAAATATGTCTAGCCATTGAAACTGTTCAAACGGAGATTTTAACTTTAGTTCTATTAATGACATCAACACACACTGTAATTTGACTTCTATTACTTACCAAGTCTTTCAGTACTGCTAATCTCCAGATCGTCTCTCTCAGCATAGCCATTCTTCCTGGCTAGTTCCGTTAATCAGTCTTCACAGACAGCTATTCAACAATCTTCGTATGAGACACAAACTTTGTGCAGGCATTCCGCAATGATTTCATTCACATGCAACAAAACATTGCAAACATTTACTATGTTCCGCAGGATTTTACACATTTGCAACAACACCATTTACCTAAACCCACGTTAATTTTAGACTACATCAAATGTCAGTTGCTACGACAAAAAGAATTTTCTACACTTCATACTCCATTTCCGATGAAAAAATGCCCTACAACTTTTAATATCAAAAAAACAACTTCCCTTACCCACAAATTCAATACAAGGAACAAATAATTTGAGAGAAACAGCAACATATCCTATTACATATGACGTTAATCCCGAAAACCACCCTTATCCTTAACCCAAAATGTCCCCAAGACGCGAAAAAATTTCGAAATTCCTTACATTATTTATTCACAAGGACTGCCAGGATATATATTCGCTCTGGTCAGTTAAGCAAACCAATGTATCTCCTAGGGATCCATTATGAAGGAATAAAAGTATACAAGGAAATTTGAATGTAAACCTTAGGCGGTTCACTCATAAGTAATTCATTCATTCATTCATTCATTATCTGTTTACCCTCCTCTTATGTAGGACTTACACCCCCCAGGACTTACAGGCGGGTGCCTGGGGTCAGAGGCCCATCGAGGAGCAGACACTCATGGATCAGACAGAACATCCAGGATGGGGGATCAGCCCGATGCCTGGTATGGGATGAAGGAAGTAGATGAAACGAAATGTAGGTGAAATGGATGAAAGGAAAGGTGATGATGGAGCAGTTGGTAGAATGAATGGCGGGGGAAACCGGAGAACCTGGAGAAAACCCGCCCAGACGCCGCTTCGTCCACCACAAATCCCACATGCAGGTCCCTGGGATTGAACCCGGGCCACCTCGGTGGAAGGCGAGCGGTCTAACCACTTGGCCACGGCGCCGCCCTACTCATAAGTAATACGAACCTAAAAAACATTTTCTTTTACCCAAACCAACCCAGAAATTTCAACGCATTTAAATGTCCTAACCGAAATCTTCCCATTAATAATTTCTCTGCAATCCAAGCTGTTGCTGTAGCTTTCACAATACAACTACTATAACCAATAAATATTACATTACATTCACAATAAGAGCATTTCATAACACACCTGACAGTTTTACAGCATAGTTGATGTCCTAAAGAAAATTCAGAATCCAAGCACAACCAACTGTTGATTTGTACCTCAGAAATACAAGGGGTATGCTGATCATCTGTAAGAAATGTTAAAACAATGCAATTCAATTTCCAATATCAAGGGGAAATTAGTATATCTATGCTTTTATACTACATGTTTTAAAAGTAGCTTATGCTGCTTACACGGAATTATGGATGTGCTTTTGCTTCGTGTAGATATGTTTAATAGTTTTGATATAAACATTCTTTACAGATACAATACCAAATGATTAGCTATTCCATATAATACACATGTGTTTAGCTTTATAAAATAAGGAATACCAAATAATTTGTTTACTTTTTTTCAAACACAGAATTGCAATTTCATTCACGTTCTGGTTTTTTCAAGAGGTTTTATTTCAATACAATGTTTCTTAAGAATTTCAAATCGATTAGTTACACTTTGAGCACTTTGAAACCGTAGCACTAACATTTGCCACATTTGAACTTGTCTCATTCTAGATTCTTTTGAAAATATGATAAACATCCAGCATTAAATACATCAATAAGTCCAACTTGCATTTACAAACTTTAAAAAAAAATAAAGTCAACTAACGCCATGGCAGCTAAATACAGTCTATCATCTCTGTGTATTAGGCTGTTTTATTTTCAGATAATTCAGCCTCAAACAACAATGGGAGGAAACGGCATTGAATAAAAGTAAGGTTCATATTCAAAAGCGTCTGAGGCACTTGAACAATTTAAAGTAATTTTTTTTACTTTGACCAAACTTCAGATATATAAGCCAATGATATCAAGACAATTATACTGTCTTTGGATTTCTATTACTTACCATGTTCACCTAGTGCTGCTATAGAAGTGAAGGATTTACAGCCACTGTAAATGTCCAACAGTAAATTTATACTCCAGGCACATCTGAAAGGTCCATTTATAGCTCAGAAAAAGAATGGCTTCCCTGCCCATCTGAAACAAGTATTATAACGGCCCAATTCAATTTTATTATTAAGGATAACCATAGGTGAAAGTTATGCTTTATTTTCAAAACTCTCATGCTGTTGAAACGCAACAAAAGGGGAACTTTGGGCACTAAGTAGATATGTAACAATTGCTTAAGCAAAGTTATATTTTCTGACATTATTCTAAGTAAAATGGGATCACATATTGTGACGTATTCAAGCATTGTTAAGTGCATACGTGTCCTTGGTCGCCTGGATCGGGGATTACATAAGAGTGGTGGGGGTAGAAGCATAGATAGCGTCCCCACGTTGTAGTAGCGTGCCGTGGCTTGGCTTGGTTTGACTAGTCATTCACTGAGTAGAGGCGCACGGTGCATGTCGTGTTATGCACTCTCCATACAGGAAGATGTATGGCATCCTCGACGAGTGTACATGAAGTCAAGGAGGTAATTTAACTACTTTCAGCAATATAACATAATACCATCCAAGTCTTCCCTGTTTAATTTACCATAGTATAAAGCTCCTGCCTTCCATTCTGAGCCATGTAGGAATCCTTTTTAGTAGATATCATATAATATTTTTTCATTTTCAATTAGCTGCGTCCCTTGTCGTGGCCTCGCCTTATTTAATTTGTTAACTTCCTGGTACCTTATTAAACAGTCGCCTACCTCCCTTTGAGCATTTGTTTAGAGGTCACGACATCTTGGTGTGAGGCGCCGTGTATCTTTGTGGAGGGATATTTTTGAGGTTTTTAACTGCAAAATTTTTTTTCACTAAAATGTAACGTTTTTGGTCCTCCACGTGTTCGTTAAAAATGTAAATCTTTTTCTTGGCTTAAGGGTAAGGGTTTTGGTTGTATCATTTGTGGTTTCTTTATTCTAAATTCCTGTTGTATTGTTTTCTGAAAGTCCCGTGTTTAAATTTCAATTTTAAGTTCATTTTTATATTTTTCCATTGTGTGTCGGTGGCGTGATGTTAAAACCTCTGGCTCCATTTTTCCCCTTAACTTGGCTTCACTTCTTCTAAATTCTGTTACTGTGATAAATTATTCGTACTGGTCATTTTAAAGTACATAATTTTGTGAATTGTGAAAAATTGGGAGATATTCACATCTTTGATAATGTGGTCGTCACGTGTTAGCGATGTGTTTGGAGATGCTGTTTTCTGTGCTCATTGGTAGTAGTTCTGAAAGCTTGTAATTCTATATTGCATTGATTGTGATTTCCTGCTCTTTACTATATTTTTGGGGTGCATTTTTCGTGCAACTTTTATGTACGCAAGTGTGTTACATAATCTGTGTGGTCATGTAATTCATCACTAATTCTAGCTTGTGAAGCCAATCTTTTCCAGCACGTGTTCTGTGCATTTATTTGCATGTGTGTATAATAGGGCAGATGCATCTGTTTAAAGAAAACAAAACAAAAGAAGAAGGAATTCATTTTTGTGTGTCCAAGTGGCTTGCGTGTCATGTCTGTGTAAACAATGTGTTGGTATAATTTTCTAATATTTCGCCGTGGGCGCTTAATTATATTATTCCAGGTATTGGGTCTTATCTGGCTATGTTCTGATATTTCTAGTTACATTCATGCGATGCTATCAGTGCGTAGTTTGGGGTAATCTGTAATGGTGATCTTCCATTCATTTACTGGTTGAGTTTATCTTTGTTTTGTGCTGCCACAATGCCTAAGCGACGTACTACACAGAAATCTGATGTGGTTATTGCTCCAGTCAGTGAGCATAGTGAAGTAGAATCTATTTCCAGTACTAGTACACCTGTTGTTACCCAGTTAATACCAGTGATGCCTAATCCGCCTGTTTCGGTGAGCACAATGCAGTCAGCTGTGTGTCGTCCGGTCATTGAACCCTCTTACTTTGAGAATTCCAGTAAGTTGTCGGCATATGAATTTCTTCAAAATTTTGAAATGGTCGCTGCTGCTAATGGTTGGTCTGAGGAAATGAAATTTAAATGCTTTTCATGTTATTTACGAGATACTGCTGCATCATGGTTTCAAACTTTTCGCCATCGGCATCCTCACCATGATTGGCTTTGCCTATCTACACAGTTTCTAACTGCCTTTCAGATGACTAATCAGTGATATTTTGTAAATGAAACTCAGACAGTGGGTACAGTTAGATGATGAACCTGTTATTAATTATATCTATGATGTGTTATCTTTGTGTGATCATGTAAATCCAGCTATGTTGCAGTTAGAACAAATCAAACACCTGCTTAAAAGTCTTAAACCTCTTTATGTACAGCCTTTGCTGCCATTTAATCCTCAAACTGTTGATGAGGTGATACAAATCATTCGACGAGTGGACAAGGCACAGTTTTATATGCAGAACCAAGAACATCTAGTATCTGCCCAATCTCAGGCTGCAGTGGTTACACCACCCTCTGCTGTATTTAATAATGCATCTGTTCCTGCTGTTACTTTACCAGCTACTGCTCAGCTAACTAATGCTTCTTCTCTTGGGGACGTACCTGTCGCTCCCATGCACCAGCTGATTGATCGTGTAGAACAGTTATGTAACCGAGTTAATCAGTTTCAGTTACCACCTGCTGTACCATCTTCATAGAGAACTTCACAGCTTCCACGGTCATCTGACTTCAACCGGCGGGACTCATCCATCACCTGCCATAGATGCAACAGGCAGGGACACCTGGCTCGCTTCTGCCGTAGCCGCTTTCCTCAGTCAAAAAACGACTGGCGCAGAGCCTCATACGACGAGACTTAACAGCATCACCACCGCCCACCAGCACCGCTGCACCTCAACGGGATGTGGCTGCATTATCAGATCAGATATTACAAGTTACTGGTCATATTGCCCAGACAGAGGTTTCCATCTTGCTCAACACAGGAAGCGCAGTTAACATTGTGAATGCTGCCCATGTTCTTGATCACTCTACATTGAAACCCATAGAGATGTTGCTCCGCACTGCAGGTAATAAGTTACTTGATGCGCCTTACCACTCTGTTCTAGATTTTCATATTAATGATGTTCTTTTTCAGGAGGATGTATTAGTTGTGAAAGATCTGTCTCATGATTTAATTTTAGGCAATGACTTTTTGCATGCTCATGAGGTAATAATTGACTATGCACACAACTTGATAACTTTGAATTCTTCCGAGGATGATACTTTCAGTATACCAATCACCCTAGTACAAAGTCCTTTTTTTGATATGGCAGTGAATCCTTTGCAAGATAATGAACGTAATGATTCTGGTGTTAAAATGGCAGTTGTGAATGATGTGAAAATTCCACCTTTGTCTACATGTTATATAACAGTTAAACTCTCGTCAGACATTAGTAATGAGGTTGTGTTTGAACCTGCTGTTAATATAATGCAAAAGAAAAATCTTTCAACCCCACCATTGTTGTGTCATTCTGCATCTGAACTTACCATACCAGTGCATAATAATACTGCAGTTCCACAAACACTGTTTGCCAATACAGTTTTAGCTAAAGCTTATGATGTTGCACTAGTTCAGAGTAATTCTGTTTTATTATCAGATGTTACCCCTCTGCCAGCTTCAAATTTTAATTTTAATGTCAATGGTAAACTACTAGAAACTCAAAAGTCTGAATTACATTCATTGTTATTGAAATATTGTGATCTTTTTGCCACCACATTGCAAGAACTTGGTACTACTGATGTTGCAGAGTTTGATATTAAAGTAACCGACTCCAAACCTATTAAACAAAGACCATACAGTGTTCCCCATAAACAAAAGGAAATCATTGCTGAACAAGTCAAATAAATGCAAGATGCTGGAATTATTAAGGAATCGCAGTCCTCTTGGGCTTCTCCTGTGGTGCTTGTTAAAAAGAAAGATGGTTCCATGAGATTTTGTGTTGATTATAGAAAGTTGAATGCTGTTACAGAAACCACCTCTTTCCCTTTGCCATTGACAGATGATTTGTTAAGTTATTTGGGGGAGGCTAAATGGTTTGTCTCATTAGATTTGCTGTCAGCATATTTTCAAGTACCTATTGCAGAGGATAGCCAGAAATATACTTCTTTTGTTACTTTTCAAGGTCAATATCAATTCACACCCTTGAGTTTTTGGTTGGCGAATGCTCCTAGGTTTTTCAGTTACATCGCAGACAAGTTGTTAGGTGATCTGAATTTTAAAAAGGCAATTGCATATTTGGATGATATTGTCGTTTTTGCTAAAACCTTTGATGAGTTGTTACAAAATCTTGAAGCTGTTTTTCAATGACTGGATCACCATAAGTTCAACCTCAAACCACAAAAGTGTTTCTTCGCTATGCAAAAGATCAAGCTCTTAGGTTTTGAAGTCTCCAAAGATGGTATTTCTCTTGATTCTGATAAAGTAGTTTCCATTCAGAATTTGCCTCATCCTAAAAATGTCAGAGATGTAAGGAAAGTTTTGGGATTATTTAACTTTTACAGGAAATTCATTAAAGACTATGCAAATATTGCTCAACCACTTATTCAGTTGACTAGGAAAAATCAAAGTTTTATTTGGGAACTTGATCAGCAAGCTGCATTTCAAAAGTTGAAGGACTTATTAGTTTCTGCTCCTGCCTTAGCTCACTATACTCCTGGTGCATATACTGAATTACATTCTGATGCCAGTGGACTAGGGGTTGCTTCTGTGTTGTATCAAAAGATTGACAATGTGTTGAAACCAGTGGGCTATGCTTCGAGGACATTATTCAAATGTGAACGTAATTATAGTGTTCCTGAGTTGGAATTGTTGGCCATCTTGTTTGGACTTACTCACTTTCACAGTTTTGTATATGGCTATAAGGTTAATATTGTGTCTGATCATCACTCCCTCTGTTATCTGAATAATTTAAGATTTGACTGGGCGTCTGGCACGATGGAGTTTGAAATTGCAAGAATTTGATTATACTATTTCCTATAAATCTGGTAAGAAACATCATGATGCTGATGCTTTATCGAGATTTCCTGTGTTGCAACCCAAAGAAAGTGACCTTAAACAGCTTGAGGAACTTCCCACATGTTTATTGTCTTCAGTTGAAGTTGCTGACCAACAGAAAAAAGATCCTGTGTTACTTGAGCTTATCAATGCTCTCCATGATCCTCCATCGGCCCCTGCTAACCTTCAGAGACAAATTTCAAATTATACTCTTAAATCAGGAGTTCTTTATCGCAAAAATGCTGGCTCTACTGGCCCTCTCCATCTGCTGGTTATTCCAGAAGCTCTAAAACATGAAATTCTATCTTCGTGTCATGATGATCCTCTTTCAGGTCATTTAGGCTTTTTGAAAACATTTGCCAAAATTCACTCCAGATACTATTGGATTGGAATGGAAAAGGATATTGAACATTTTGTACGAACCTGTCCCAGTTGTCAAACAAGAAAAGGACCTAAGAATCAAAAGCCAGCAGGTTTATTACAACCAATTCCTGTTACTTCTGTAGGCGAGCGGTGGGGTATTGATTTGCTTGGGCCTCTCCCATGCTCTAATTCTGGACACAAGTACGTCGTCGTTGCGACCGAGTATGCTTCTCGCTGGGTCGAGTCTGCGTCGCTTCCTTCAGCAACAATTCACCAAGTTGCTAAGTTTATTTTACATAACATCATCTGCAGGCATGGAGCCCCTGCTGCCTTGTTGTCTGATCGTAGCTCAGTTTTCCTAAGTGAAGTGACACAAGAATTGTTGAGATCTCTATCAGTGTCTTCTAATTTTACTAGTGCTTACCATCCAGCTTGTAATGGACTTACTGAAAGATTTAATCAAACCCTCTTGAATATGCTTAGCCATTTTGTTGACACTAATCAAAAGAACTGGGACTCAATTTTGTCCTATGTCATTTTTTCTTATAACTCAAGTGTTCAGGAGTCTACTAAATTCTCACCCTTTTTCTTGATATATGGTCGAGAGCCTTCTTTACCTAACCAGGTTCAACTGCAAGCTACTTCTAATGACCTTTTTGTAAAACAAACTTTACAAGAGATTCAGAAGGCACGTGAGGTTGTTGTTGCTAACATTACTAAGCAACAAGTGAAACAAAAAGAAGCATTTGATGCCAAACATAGAGATGTGGTTTACAACGTAGGTCAATTAGTCAAAGTTTTAACTCCTATAAGAAAGAAAGGTAAATGTACAAAGTTGTTACATAGATATTTTGGTCCTTTTGAAATTATCCGACAGATCACTCCTGTTACCTACCTTGTTGGTCGACCTCATGCTCCTCGTACCAAACATCAGAGTGTTCATGTATCACGCCTTCACCCTTACTATGATCCTGTGGGTCCTTATAGACTGTAAATTTTGAGTTTGTAATGCTATTTTTATTGTTTGCCTTAATGTTGGCATGAAGCATATATTACATGAAACTGGAAAATTGCACCATTTTGTGGTAAAAAGCATAAGAAAAACAACCTGTGAGTGTGTACTTAATTTTGTTTGATTTTCAGGAATGTTCTGTGACAGTATTGTTTTGGGTAATGATGTGATTTGTTCTGTTGCATTCGATTTGGTTTGGTTTGGGTTTCATTATGATGCTGTGATCTTTTCTTTGCAGAAAATTGTTGCATGAATAGTGTGAGGTTATGAGGTGAGAGAGATAAGTAAATATTTGCCTCGGTGGAAGTGCCTAAGAGTAACCCTGACGGTGGTAATGTAAGAGATGAGATGAGTTGATGTCAGCTTCGGTGGAAGTGCCAAAGTGTAACCCCGATAGTTGCAGTGTAAATGTTTGTTTTTCAGCAGGGTTACATGTACTTGGAAATTCGATTTGATGTGATGATTTGAGAGATTTTGCTTATTGGTGTTGCTGAAACATGCCCAGTATAGCGTGTGTGATGTATTCACACGAGAGAGTAAATGTAATGAAGTAAATGCAATGAGAATAATTTTTTTTGTGTGTTTATGCAACAAGTTTAGTACCATCTTATATAGCGAGTTTTAATACCATCTATTTTCCAGCTTAATTTTGATTCGGAGGATGTGGATGCAACAGTATAATGTCATGTTATTTGTGTCATTCCTGAAATGTTAATGTGATTTCTTTAAGTGTATGCCCATGTCAGGTATTTTTGACTTTGCAGCATATGAATGAGACACGTCAGTGAAGATATTTTATTTTCTCAGTAATTACTGTCTATGAGAAAGTTGAAAGCTAAGATGATGATGATAATTGACATGATGATGATTGAAATGATGATGATGATGATGATTGAGATGATGAGGATAATAATGAGATGGATAAGATAGTAATGTAGAGAAGACTATATATTTGACAGTAAAGCATGAGTATTGTAGTTGAAAATATGTAATGAGGTGTAGTTTGATGTATGTACTGTGGATTTATTTTTGAAGTCTGTAGTAATGCACAGTAGTTTTGAGTAGTTATTTAAGTGAGTGTGGTGTATAATTCGGATCATGGTCAGTATGAATGATTTCATTTCATTGTCATGTATGAATGTATTGTAAGTGCACTTATTTCTTTTCATTAGTAGTACCAGCTGGTTAAATAATATTGGGATCCGAAATAAGTTTCTATATTTGTGTTGTGTTATTGTATGTAAACAATGAATGTCAGTGATGTAATATTTATGTATTCTGATCCTTTTGTGTCTTTGTATTTGGATTCTAAAGCAGTTTGTGTTAAATTTTGGATGGTAACCCCTTGTAAAATTCAGTTTTTATGTCAACATGTAGTCATTTTTTTTCTCTTTGCCCCATACTAAAAGAATTGATTAATTGTAAACCTTTTTGGCATTTTAAATCTTTTTACTGTAAATGACATACTACTATTTTTTAATGTATGATGATCTTCTGGAGCCCAATCACTACCTTTCTGTGATTTCTGTTATAGTGACTTTGCTGATTCTGGAGCTCGAGTGACAAGAGGAGTACCCCCGCTGGATAGTCCCGCCAGAGGTTCCAGAGACACCACAGGAGAGCTGTTATTCATCCACTACACTGCTGTGGCATAAGGAGCCACTATTTTGGGGGGCAGTCCAAGCTAGCGATTGCTCCCCCCACATCTTCAGCGACCTGCAGCACCTGAAAGACTGCAGCTGAAGATTCGCCGTTGTGGGTGATATGGAAATCCCACCCACAAACAGTTATGTCGGAACATCCAGGTGCAGTGTAGTGTGCATGTAACAGTGGCAGCATGGTGCAGTGTGCGTGTGCGGGGTACTCGTACGTAGGTGATCTGTCAAACAAAAACATCGTCAGAGGCACTCGAGACTCCCAAATATGCTAATCAGTATTTAATTCTTTCACAGATATGTATGCTCCATATACATTCACAGATACTGCCTGTTGCCCAATTATCTAACCTCCTGTATGTCATATTTTCTTCTGTATTGTACTTTTTTTCTTCTCCATAAACAAAATCCTCCTTGTGTCGACGAGGGTGTCGATCTGGGTGGTCAGGGAGAGATGTGACGTATGCAAGATTGTTAAGTGCATACGTGTCCTTGGTCGCCTGGATTGAGGATTACGTAAGAGTGGTGGGGGTAGAAGCATAGATAGCGTCCCCATGCTGTAGTAGCGTGGCTTGGCTTGGTTTGGCTAGTCAGTGAGTAGAGGCGCACCGTGCAGGTCGTGTTGTTAGGCACTCTCCATACAGGAAGATGTATGGCGTCCTCGACAAGTGAACATGAAGTCAAGGAGGTAATGTAACTACTTTCAGCAATCTAACATAATACCATCCAAGTCTTCCCTGTTTAATTTACCATAGTATAAAGCTCCTGCCTTCCATTCTGAACCATGTAGGAATCCTTTTTAGTAGATATCCTATAATATTTTTTCATTTTCAATTAGCTGCATCCCTTGTCATGGCCTCAACTTATTTAATTTGTTAACTTCCTGGTACCTTATTAACGAGTCGCCTACCTCCATTTAGAATTTGTTTAGAGGTCACGACAATATCACACACCCACTCCTTTTTATAAAAGAACAATTACAAAATTACAAATTTTAATCTAGAATCAGCCAATTGGAAATTTATCCATTCTTCTGGTTGTTTGAGATTAGGTTCTTAAACATGACTCTCCTTAGAAATTTATTCTCAGATGTAAAATTCAAAATGTTATGTTTTTAATACCTTAAACCTCTAGCATTCACTTTTGCCAACTTTTAAGTGATTCTTTTCCAATTATTTCTTAAATTTTGAACAAGATTGAACAGAAGCTTCCACAAGTGAAGCATGCTCAATTCACAAACTTTTGAGAAAACAGTGTGGGACTAAGAACATTTCATTACCATTATGTTTATTTTCTCAGGCAAGGAAACCTCAAATCCCTATGAGCAAGTCGATAATGTACCAAATTGAAACTAAATTTTGGAATATGTCTAGCCATTGAAACCGTTCAAACGAAGATTTTAACCTTAGTTCTATTAATGACAACACACACTGTAATTTGACTTCTATTACTTACCAACTCTTTCAGTATTGCTAATCTCCAGATCGTCTCTCAGCATAGCAATTATTCCTGGCTAGTTCCGTTAATCAGTCTTCACAGACAGCTATTCAACAGTCTTCATATGAGGCACAAACTTTCTGCAGACATTACATAATGATTTCATTCACATGCAACAAAACATTACGAACGTTTAGTATGTTCCGCAGGATTTTATACATTTGCAACACCACCATTTACCTAAACCCACATTAATTTTAGACTACATCAAATGTCAATTGCCACGACAAAAAGAATTTTCTAAATTTCATACTCCATTTCCAATGAAAAAACGCTCTACTACTTTTAATATCAAAAAAACAACTTCCCTTACCCACAACTTCAATACAACAAACAAATATTTTGAGAGAAACAGCAACACATCCTACTACATTTGACGTTCATCCCGAAAACCACCCTGATCCTTAACCCAATCTGTCCCCAAGACGCATAAAAATTTCGAAATTCCTTACATTATTTATTCCCAAGGACCTCCAAAGATATATATTGGCTCTGGCCAGTTAAGCAAACTAATGTATCTCCTAGGAATCCATTGTAAAGGAATAAAAGTACATAAGGAAATTTGAATGTAAACCTTAGGCGGTTCACTCATAAGTAATACGAATCTAAAAACATTTTCTTTAACCCAAAACAACCAGGAAATTTCAACACATTTAAATGTCCTAACCGAAATCTTCCCAATAACAATTTCTCCGCAATCCAAGCTGTTGCTGTACCTTTCACAATACAACTACTATAACCAATACATATTACATTACATGCACAACGAAAGCATTTCATAACACACCTGACAGTTTTACAGCATTGTCGATGTCCTAAAGCAACTTCGGAATTCAAGCACAACCAACTGGTGATTTGTAGCTCAGAAATACAACGGGTTTGCTGATCATCTGTAACAAGCGTTAAAACAATGCAATTCAATTTTCAATATCAAGGGGAAATTAGTATATCCTATGCTTTCATACTGTATTTTTTTAAAAGTAGCTCACGCTGCTTACACGGAATTATGGATGTGCTTTTGCTTCGTGTATATACATTTAATAGTTTTGATATTAACATTCTTTGCATATACAATACCAAATGATTAGCTATTCCATATAATATACATGTGTTTAGCTTTATAAAATAAGGAATACCAAATAATTAGTTTACTTTTTTTCAAACACAGAATTGCAACTTCGTTCACTGTTCTGGTTTTTTCAAGAGGTTTTATTTCAATCAATGTCTCTTAAGAATTTCAACTCGATTAGCTACACTTTGAGCACTTTGAAACCATAGCAGTAACATTTGCCACATTTGAACTTGTCTCATTCTACATTCTTTTGAAAATATGATAAAAATCCAGCATTAAATACATCAATAACACCAACTTGCATTTACAGACTTTAAAAAAGATAAAGTCGACTAGCGCCATGGCAGCTAAATACAGTCTATCACGTCTCTATATTAAGGTGTTTAATTTTCAGATAATTCAGCCTCAAACAACAATGGGAGGACACAGCATTGAATAAAAGTAAGGTACATATTCAAAAGCCTCTGAGGCACTTTAACAATTTAAAGTAATTTTTTTACTTTGACCTAACTTCAGATATATAAGCCAATGATATCAAGACAATTACACTGTCTTTGGATTTCTATTACTTACCATGTTCACCTAGTTCTGCTAAAGAGGTGAAAAGGATTTACAGCCACTGTAAATGTCCAACAGTAAATTTATACTCCAGGCACATCTGAAAGGTCCATTTATAGCTCAGAAAATGAACGGCTTCCCTGTCCATCTGAAACAAGTATTATAACAGCCCAATTCAATTTTATTATTATGGATAGCTATAGGTAAAAGTTATGCTTCATTTTCAAAACACTCTCATGCTGGTTAAACGCAATAAAACGGGAACTTTGGGCACCAAGTAGATATGTAACAATTGCTTAAGAGAAGTTATATTTTTTGACATTAATCTAAGTAAAATGGGATCACATATGACACACCCACTCCTGTTTATAAAAGAACAATTACGAAATTACAAATGTTATATTTGAGCCAGTCAATTGGAAATTTATCCATTCTTCTGGTTGTTTGAGATAAGGTAATTAAACATGACTCCCCTTAGAAATTTATTCTCAGATGTAGAATTCAAAATGTTATGTTTTTAACACCTTAAAGCTCTAGCATTCACTTTTGCCAACTTTTAGTTGATTCTTTTCCAATTGTTTCTTAAATTTTGAACAAGATTGAACAGAAACTTCAACAAGAGAAGCATTCTCAATTCACAAACCTTTGAGAAAACAGTGTGGGTCTAAGAACATTTCATTTCCATTATGTTCATTTTCTCAGGCAAGGAAACCTCAAATCCCTATGAGCAAGTCAATAATGTAGCAAATTGAAACTAAATTTTGAAATATGTCTAGCCCTTGAAACTGTTCAAATGGAGATTTTAATCTTAGTTCTATTAAATGACATCAACACACACTGTAATTTGACTTCTATTACTTACCTAGTCTTTCAGGACTGCTAATCTCCACATTGTCTCTCTCAGCATAGCCATCTTCCTGGATAGTTCCCTTAATCAGTCTTCACATACAGCTATTCAAAAGTCTTCGTATGAGGCACAAACTTTGTGCAGACATTCCGCAATGATTTCATTCACATGCAACAAAACATCATGTAAGTTTAGTATGTTCCGCAGGATTTTATACATTGGCAACTACACCATTCACCTAAACCCACATTAATTTTAGACTACATCAAATGTCAATTGCTATGACAAAAACAATTTTCTACACTTCATACTCCATTTACGATGACAAAACGCACTACTACTTTTAATATCAAAAAACAACTTCCCTTACCCACAACTTCAATACAAGGAACAAATATTTTGAGAGAAACAGCAACACATCCTATTACATTTCACGTTAATCCCGAAAACCACTCTGATTCTTAACCCAAGCTTTCCCCAAGTTGCGAAATAATGCCGAAATTCCTTACATTATTTATTCCCAAGGACTTCCAAGGATATATATTGGCTCTGGCCAGTTCAGCAAACCAACGTATCTCCTAGGGATCCATTATGAAGGAATAAATGTACGTAAGGAAATTTGAATGTGAACTTTAGCCGGTTCACTCATAAGTAATACGAATATAAAACATTTTCTTTAACCCAAACCAACCCAGAAATTTCAACGCATTTAAATGTCCTAACCGAAATCTTCCCATTAACAAATTCTCCGCAATCCAAGCTGTTGCTGAAGCTTTCACAATACAACTACTATAACCAATACATATTACATTACATGCACAACGAAAGCAATTTATAACACACCTGACAGTTTTACAGCATTGTCGATGTCCTAAGCAAATTCAGAATCCAAACACAACCAACTGGTGATATGTAGCTCATAAATACATCGGGTTTGCTGATCATCTGTAACAAGCATTAAAACAACGCAATTCAATTTTCAATATCAAGAGGAATTAGTATATCCTATGCTTTTATACTGCATTTTAATAGTAGTTTATGCTGCTTACACGGAATCATGGATGTGCTTTTGCTTCGTGTAGATACGTTTAAAAGTTTTGATATAAACATTCTTTGCATATACAATACCAAATGATTAGCTATTCCATATAATACACAGGTGTTTAGCTTTATAAAGTAAGGAATACCAAATAATTAGTTTACTTTTTTCAAACACAGAATTGCAACTTCATTCACTGTTCTGGTATTATCAAAAGGTTTTATTTCAATACAATGTTTCTTAAGAATTTCAACTCCATTAGTTACACCTTGAGCACCTTGAAACCGTAGCACTAACATTTGCCACATTTGAACTTGTCTCATCCTCGATTCTTTTGAAAATATGATAAACATCCAGCATTAAATACATCAATAAGACCAACTTGCATTTACATACTTTAAAAAAAATAGTCGAATAATGCCATGGCAGCTAAATACAGTATCACCTTTGTGCATTAGGGTGTTTAATTTTCAGATAATTCAGCCTCAAACAACAATGGGAGGACACGGCATTGAATAAAAGTAAGGTTCATATTCAAAAGCTTTTGAGGCACTTGAACAATTTAAGTATTTTTTTTACTTTGACCGAAATTCAGATATATAAACCAATGATATCAAGAGAATTACACTGTCTTTGGATTTCTATTATTTACCATGCTCACACAGTTCTGCTAAAGAAGTGAAGGATTTACAGCTGCTGTAAATGTCCAACAGTAAATTTATACTCCAGGCACATCTGAAAGGTCCATTTATAGCTCAGAAAAAGAATAGCTTCCCTGCCCAAATCAGTTTTATTATTAAGGATAGCCATAGGTGAAACTTATGCTTTATTTTCAAAACTCTCTCATGCTGCTGAAACGCAATAAAAGGGGAACTTTTGGAACCAAGTAGATATGTAACAATTGCTTAAGGGAAGTTATATTTTCTGACACTAATCTAAGTAAAATGGGATCACATATGATGCACCCCACATCTTTTTTATAAAAGAACAATTACGAAATTACAAATTTTAAATTTGAGCCAGTCAATTGGAAATTTATCCATTCTTCTGGTTGTTTGAGATAAGGTTCTTAAACATGACTCTCCTCAGCAATTTATTCTCAGATGTAGAATTCAAAATGTTATGTTTTTAATACCTTAAAACTCTATCATTCACTTTTGCCAACTTTTAAGTGGTTCTTTCCCAATTGCTTCTTATATTTTGAAAAAGATTGAACAGAATCTACAAGAGAAGCATTTTTAATTCACAAACATTTGAGATAGCTGTGGAACAAAGTATATTTCAATACCATCATGTTTATTTTCTCAGGCAAGGAATCTCCAAATCCCTGCAGCTTTCACAATACAACTACTATAACCAATACATAGTACATTACATGCACAATGAAAGCATTTCATAACACACCTGACAGTTTTAAGATATCGTTGATGTCCTAAAGCAACTCTGGAATCCAACCACATCCAACTGGTGATTTGTAACTCAGAAATACAACGGTTTGCTGATCAACTGTAACAAGTGTTAAAACAATGCAAATCAATTTTCAATATCAAGGGGAAATTAGTATATCCTATGCTCTTATGCTGCATTTTTTTAAAACCAACTTATGCTGCTTACACGGAATTATAGAAGTGTTCTTGCTTCATGTAGATACGTTAAATAATTTTGATATAAACATTCTTTGCAGATACAACACCAAATGATTAGCTATTCCACATAATATACATGTCAGTAGTAATACTCCCGGATGAGCCAATTGGCTTAACGATAATCCTGCCGCTAGCGGCGCTAGTGTCGCTAGTGACGCTGCGTGCGACGGCGGCGGCGGTAAGTTTGAAAAGCGCCCTGAGCGGGAGGATTATCGTTATTGCAATTGGTTCATCCGGGACGAGTTAAAAGAATTGAGGATTAGGGTAAGGTGAAGGAAAAAGAGGAAGTGACGTGGAGTGTTTTGATTGGTTCGTTAATTCGTGTGGAAGATGAAGGAAGGAAGATGAAAGAGTATGGAGGTCACGTGATGGAGAGGAGCGGGGTGGCGAGGTGTTGTCTGTGCGGAGGTCGGGACTGAAAGAGGGAAAAGATGGGGAGCGAGGGATAAAAAGTATAACAGAAAGTGACGTGTGAAGTTGTGATTGGTGGGAATAAGAAGTGATGTTATTGGTGGAAAGGAACAAATGAAAGTTGTTGATTGGTAAGAATAAGAGAGATTATGATTGGTGGAAAGAAAAAGGTGTGGGAGTGGGGTATGTTAGAGGTGATGGGAAAGGTAAGTTTTGCTAGCAACAAGATTTGCAAAAGCCTTTCGAGAACTGATCAGCAATTTTTTGAACGTTGGATGGTAGTTTTCTTGAGTGGATAGAGAGATGGGGCGATATGAGATGCGGTGGCGAAAATGGGAACTAAACAAGATGGTTGAGACAAGAGGTTTAAGGACGAGGAAATTTGGAGGTTAGTGGTGAACATGGCGGTCGCAAGAGGTGGGGGGCAAGGAAACGCGGTGGTGAGAATGGGAACTAAAAGAAGATGGCGGTAGCAAGAGCTTAGAAGAGAAGATTTTGAGGTTAAAATAGTGGGAACTAAAAATGGCGGAGGGTCTGCGACAAGGAGATGCGGTGAGAACTAAACAAGATGGCGGACGCAAGAGGAGGGTAAGGAGATTTGAGGTTACAGTACCAAAACACGAAAGGATATATTCCTACGCCAAGCAGGTCCGAAAAATAATTATGCGTGTGGTACTTACCTGTTACTGGTGTGGATGCATCACCAAAAGAGCGGCAGCATCACGCGACGCGAAAAAATAAAAGAAAACTGTTTTTGAAAATGCTTAACCAGCTTTAAGATCAACCAACATCACTACGCACTGATATACCTAGGTTTTTTAAAGCTGTATAGACACCCTTTGCAGAGGCGTAATTTAACTATACCAAAAACCTGGTACTGGACCATCGTGATGGTCGCTAGCGTACGTAGGAGCAGGGTTCTCATAGCCGGTCGAAAGCGGTCAAAAAAGTGTACGACGTAAGTGTTCACAGTAGCTGCTGTCGAGTCAACCGTCGAGGTGTGAATGAACGAGATCTGTTCTTGCCGGCAATCTGGTTGGGAGATGAGAGGCGCGGTGGTAAAAATGGGAACTAAATAAGATGGCGGAGGCATGAAGTTTAGGTTAAGGAGCGGTAAGGTGTTGTCTGTGCGGAGGTTAGGGCTGAAAGAGGGGAAAAATGGCGAACGAGGGATAAAAAGTATAACAGAAAGTGACGTGTGAAGTTGTGATTGGTGGGAATAAGAAGTGATGTTATTGGTGGAAAGGAACAAATGAAAGTTGTTGATTGGTAAGAATAAGAGAGATTATGATTGGTGGAAAGAAAAAAGGTGTGGGAGTGGGGTATGTTGGAGGTGATGGTAAAGGTAAGTTTTGCTACCAACAACATTTGCAAAAGCCTATCCAGAATTCATCAGCAATTTTAAATAACTAGTGTTTCGGGGTTTTCTCTGGCTGGTAGACGAATGCAAGCTGTTTCTGCTTTTTTCATAGGTTTTCCCAAAATTGAAAATGCATATATTGTAACACAAATGTGTGCAGTGCAAAAGAAAATAAAAATTAAATAGGCACACACACACACACACGTTGCAGTTGCCATACTTATATTATTCGTCTTTTCCTTTTTTTCTTTTTTTTTAAAAAATAACTAGTTTTTGGGGGTTTTCTGCGGTTGGTAAACGAATGCAAGCTCTTTCTGCTTTTCATAGGTTTTCCCTGGTTGGTAGGCGTTTTCTGTAGTGGTTGACGAAGCCGTTTCTAATCTTCGAGGTTTTCTCAGGTTTTTTTAGTGGTTGTCCCTGCCCGGTAGGCAAATGATGAAGTTTTACCTTGTCGGCGCACGAATACTAGGCACATACTCGCACGCACACACACACACACACGTTGCAGTTGCAATACTTATATTATTCGTCTTTTCCTTTTTTTCTTTTTTTCTTTTCGTTTTTTCGTTTTTTTAAAAAATAACTAGTTTTTTGGGGGTTTTCTGCGGTTGGTAAACGAATGCAAGCTCTTTCTGCTTTCTCATAGGTTTTCCCTGGTTGGTAGGCGTTTTCTGTAGTGGTTGACGAAGCCGTTTCTAATTTTCGAGGTTTTCTCAGGTTTTTTAGTGGTTGTCTCTGCCCAGTAGGCAAATGATGAAGTTTTACCTTGTCGGCGCACGGATACTAGGCACATACTCGCACACACACACACATTTAATAGTAGCGTGTAGCAAACTGTTTTTGAAAAATGCTTAACCAGCTTTAAGATCAACCAACATCACTACGCACTGATATACCTAGGTTTTTAAAGCGGTACAGACGCCCTTTGCACAGACGTAATTTAACTATACCAAAAACCTGGTCGCTAGCGTACGTAGGAGCAGGGTTCTCATTGCCGGTCGAAAGCGGCAAAAAAGTGTACTATCTTGTTTTCATTGGTTTTCCAGAACGGTAAGCGTTAGAATACTCTTAGAGCTTTTTTCAGGTTTTTCGCGGTTGTCCCTGTCCGGTAGGCAAATGATAAAGTTTTTCTATAATGTCGTCGTTTTGGCTTGTGGCGCACGGATACTAGGCACATACTCGCGCACACACACACACACACTAAAATAGTAGCGTATAAAAAAAATTTAACAAACCGTAGATTTTCAAGAAAATTCCCACACCGCAAACTACCCGTTTAGTGGAAGAAAGTTCGTTATTTTTATTGTCTTAAAAATGGCTCTAACCCCTTTTGATTACGGTACGGTATGTTTAAGATATCTGCATGACAAATAAAATGTATAACTTCAATTTTCTGGGAATAGCTGTGAAGTAGTCTCATTGTGAATGTCTTTTGTACAACTGTTAAACCGTAGGAAACGAAACCTTACTGTACAAGAACTGTACAAGAACGTTAAAGCACACAATTTATGTGTATTATTATTATTATTATTATTATTATTATTATTATTATTATTATTATTATTATTACTACTACTACTTTGTGGCGTTGTCTATTTACAAAGTTTCCATGTTGATTTTAATGTTTAAAAGCTTTAGACCTTTCTCACTAAAACTCGTCATTCTTTTAACTTTTCTTTTTTCATTTTCATACAAAGAGAACGGAATTTCACAAGTGAAACAGTACTGTGATAACGATACCAACAAACTAATTATTATTCACCCACTGAAACACATAAAAACAATAAGTAATAATCACAGACCCAGTTTGTGGGTATTTAAATGAAACATCGTGCACAATATAAGCCAATTATGTAATAAGTTGAAATGTGCAAATCTATACATGTATTTCTGGCGAAATCCCGGTATGGAACTTTTGAGTGCAATGCAATTTCTCCTGTATCTGCTATGTACGTGGTAGAGAAAGTAAAAATAGTTACAGTGACTATACAGATGTAACAATAGAGAAACCCACTTGAAGAAAAAACGGAATAAAAATAACAAGGCGTCAGACTCAACTTTCGCGCCATTCTCCGAATATCTGAGAATATTCTTAATATGAGACAAGCATTTTACCTTAAGCAAGTAGTTTTAATCTTACTTTTATGAAAATCAGAGTTTTCTCTATATCGTTTATTTGTGACAACAACGCTAAGTTTCGAGCTAGCTATACTCACTTTTCTTGCAACTATATACGTTTAAACTAATATTAACAAATTTCTCGTAATCCCAGAATTTATTAATCATAGCTGTAATATTTTTCACAACTGCATGTAATAATATTGATTTAGGGGATTTCTCTACCACGTAAAATAGTAGGTAGAGGAGGTATGCATTGCATCGAAATATTCAATATTGAGATTTCACCGGAAAACTAAATACTTGTTTTGAGGTCCCCTGAATAAAAAACATTTTTAGAAAATTCTGTGTGTATGTGTCAGAGCAGCATAACTCAAAAATGAAAAGTCGGATAAATACTAAAACTTGGTATTTAGGTTGAGTACCTTCCAAAGTTACGACACAGAGATTTTCAAGAAAGTCCCTCCACCCAAAACTACCCTTTACATGAACTATTTTCCGAAATGTTTTATTTTCTAAAACTGTCTCTGACGATTTTAATTACAACACCATATATTAAAGACATTTATATGAAAAATAAAATGTATATCTTGAATTTTGTGGAAATAGCCTGTGAAGTCCTCTTGATTCGGAAGAAATTTTCTATGATCTTGTATAACTGCTAAGGTTTGAGAAAAACATACAATACAAAAAATTTAGATCTCTTTAAAAAACACACACAATTTATTTGAAATAACTTTTTTGTGACGTCAGCCATTTCCGAGATATCTGTTATAAATGGTTCGAATTGTACAATGCTTAGCCATTCTTTTTTAAAGGCATGTCGCTTTTCAGTTCTTGCTCGCAATGTTGATGGAAAGAATTTAGAATTTTAAGGCCAGTGTATAGCGTCCCTTCGGATGTATAACGGATGTGCAATGCAACCATTTCCCGAAAAGTTTATCCGGATTAAAATTAAGTGGATATGAAAATAAACTTTCGTACTCACCTATAAGAGATAGAGGGTAGAGGTCATACGAACGTAACACTTGAGAATTTTTATTCAACAGTTGGTGTTACTCCTTAGAAAGGAAGTATCTGCTGATTCTATTTAATTCTTACATTTTACATAACACGTATGCACGGCACAACACAAAAACACTACACACGACACTCATAGTTTTAAATATTGCACTAATGCGGGTGTGCAAACGTTACAACGCTGCTCGCTTCAGCCATTCCCACGTCTGGCACTACGCGCAAAGAACGTGTGCTGATGTAACTGAAAATCGAGCGTGAGAAACGGATGTTCGTCAGCGTTAAAATGCAGCCTTATTGCCGATGGTAGGGATCACGCAGTGGCGGATCGTGACAGGATGACTGCGTTTTTACAACTTGACAATTTTGTGGCGAAATGAGGCATTTAACTCGACGCGCATGTTGTAATTGCGGTTGCGATAAGCGAGCTTATAAAAACCCGGTGCCAAGAGCAAACGGCCGTAGTGAGAAACGGGAGCGATAGTGGGTTTTTCTACAAAATCGTTCTATTTGACGAAAAATAGTTTAAAATAAAAACAAAATAGCAGCAGCACTTTGCAGGGAAAGAGCGATCGGTGCATTCGGACGATAAGATGGAGCCGCAACCCGGGGGAAGTCGCGATGGCACCTTGCAGCCTACGTTCGAAATTATAGGACACAAGCAGAGAAGGCTGCCAAAGCTTTTTTCCGGCTTTACAGAGTCGCAAATTACCGTAAACCCGGTCCCCAGAGATGTTAACCCGGAGCAATGGGTATCGCATTTGTTTAACGATATTCTAAACTTTGCGAAAGAGAACCTGTTAGAAAACGAACCCGGATATTTAGGCATATCCATAACAGACGAAAAGGAGACGTCCAAAGCCTTCAACATGAGCGTGAGGCGCGTAGACCAATTGAATGCGGATGTCATTGTTGGAAGCATCGAAAAAGTAATGCAAAGTAACCAACAATTCTGCTAAGCGGGCCTCTTCACGTGACGTTTGTGTGGACCAAGGAGGTCTCGGGTTCGTGCCACCAACCTTGCGATGCCTGTAGGGACAATAAAGGCATTGTCGAAATAGCCAACAAAGACAACTTGTGTTTAGCAAGAGCCATTGTTGTAGTTAAAGCCAAAGTGGATCGCGACGTCAACTATAGAACGATGACGCGCTCCGACTATCTGCAAAAATCGAAGGCCGTAGCCTTGTGCGCGAGCATCGGTCAAAGCCACGACAGCTGCACGATAGATGACGTCAGACGCTTTGACGCTGCGTTAAAGGGCTACGCTGTGACGGTGTTTGGCGATCATACGGGGAAGCACGTGCTGTACGCGTCGGATAAGAAATGCGATAAATACATCGACGTCATGCCCCACGCCGGGCACTTTAATGCTATCGTGAACCTTCACAAGTGCTTTAAATGCAAATGGTATTGCCGCCGGTGTCATCATCCCTCGGCACACAAAAAAGAATTTCACAGGTGCGACGCCAGGTGTGCTAAATGCCATCAGCAGTGCGATGCGCGATTTGACGCCTACATACGCTGCGCCGAGTGCAACAGAGATTTTAAGGGACCGACATGCTTTGCAAACCACGCAAAGAAAGGCGTTTTTTACCCAAAGTCGCTGTCGGTGTGCGATGTAGAAAAGATGTGCACGTCTTGCAATAAGCTCGTGAATGAGAGGTACAGAAAAACCGCGCACGAGTGCGGGGAAAAGTACTGCTATCATTGCAAGTTACACGTGAATTCTAGCCACATGTGCTATATGCAGCCCTATGCCACAAAGAACAAAAGAAACCGGTACGTGTTTATGTTTATCAACTTTGAATGCACGCAAAACATTCCATATACCGGCAAAAAGGACACATACGAGCATGTACCTAACTTGTGCGTGTTGTACCAAGCCTGCCCGCACTGCATCGACGAACGCCGCAAGACGGCATACTGTACCGAATGCGGTTGCAAAGAATGGGTGTTCATGGACGAACCCGTGAAGCAGCTTTTCGAACACATCGCGCAGGCGAGGTTCGAAGCCTGGGACGTCTACCTCGTGGCGCATAACCTCAGAGCTTACGACGGGCAGTTTTTATTAAAGTGCATGGTGGTGCACTTAGACTGGGTGCCGGAGCTCATCATGAACGGGAGCAAGATCTACAGGATGAGATACGGTGACGTCACATTTCTAGACTCGCTCAACTTCATACCCATGCCACTCTCCCGCTTTTTCAAGACCTTCGGATTGAAGGAATGCAAAGGTTATTTCCCGTACCTGTTTAACACGAAGGAAAACGAGCAGTACGTGGGTTCGATTCCCGACAAAAGGCATTACTGTCCGGAGGGCTTGTCGGCGGAGGGTCGGAAAGCCTTCGAGCAGTGGCACGAAGAAAAGGCGTCCTCCGGGCACGTCTTCGACATGAGGGCTGAAATGGTGGCGTATTGCAAGATGGACGTATTTCTACTCAGTCAGGGAGTTTCCAAATTCAGAAGGGAATTCTTGGACGAGAACGGAATAGACCCGTTCAGAGAATGCGTCACCATCGCGCAGGCGTGCATGTACGTGTATAGAAAGCGCTTCATGCCGCTTAAAAAAATTGCCCTCTTGCCAGCGGGCGGGTATCGACGACTAGCGGACCGTCAGTCTCGCGCCCCATGCATATGGCTAACTTGGCTAGAGATGCAAAACCGCATCGTCATCCAGCACGCCATGCGAGGACGCGAAGTCAAAATCGCGAGGCACAAGTTGGACGGGTACAGAGAGGCTGAAAAAACCGCGTACTTTTTCCACGGCTGCTTTTACCACGGCTGCAGGCAGCGCTTTCACAATCGCCATGCGGTGATATATAACTCGGGACACGAAACCATTGCCTCCAGGTTAGAGAGCACCGAGAAGGTCACGGCCAAGATCAAGGCCGCCGGCTACGCCGTGGTGGAAATGTGGGAGTGCGAGTTCAACGCCGCGATGAAGGCCAACCAGGACCTCGCGCGCCACGCAAGGGACTTTCCGGTACCCGAACCCCTGAACCCCAGAGACGCCTTCTACGGAGGTCGCACCAACTGCACCAAGACGTACTGCGAGGCGAAGGGGGATAGCAAGATCTACTACTACGACGTATGCAGCCTGTACCCGTACGTAAACAAGACGAAACCCTACCCCGCGGGCCACCCCAAGATCCACGTGGATCGATTCCCGCGCTTGGAAGACGTGGGGGGCGTGTTGGTGAAGTGCGAGGTTCTACCGCCGCAACACCTGTACCACCCGGTGCTACCGGCGCGTATTGGCGGAAAGCTCATGTTCCCGCTATGCCGCGCTTGTGCGGAGGCGGAGAACCAAGACGAGTGCCACCACGGAGATCGCGAGAGGGCGTTGTCGGGTACCTGGGTGATCGACGAGATGAAGGTCGCCCTGGAGGAGGGTTATCGCCTCCTCCGGGTCCACGAGATGTGGGAGTACGACGTGGTGCGGCACGAACCGACCACCGGAGCCAAGGGTCTCTTCGAGGACTACGTGAATCAGTTCTTGAAGATCAAGACCGAAGCCTCCGGCTGGCCCTCGGATTGCGACGAACCTGCCGCAAAGCAGCAGTACGTGGAGCAATTCTTCGAACACGAAGGCGTCGCCTTGGATCCCCAGGCCGTCGCCACCAACCCCGGCAGGCGGGAGCTGGCCAAGCTGATGCTCAACAGCTTCTGAGGCAAACTGGGGCAGAAGGACAACCTCCCCACGTGCGAGCTGGTGGACCGGTACGACCGCCTCCTGGAGCTGCTCAACGACCCGGGCGTGAAAGTGCAGACCTACGTGCCCGTCACCGACCGAATCGTGTACGCGGTGTGGAGGTACTGCGAGCAGTGCCGCAAGGACAACCCCGCCGCCAACGCCTTCCTGGCGGCCTACACCACGGCTCACGCGCGCCTGGTGCTCTACTCCTACCTCAAGAGGCTGGGAGAACGGGTCTGCTACTTCGACACCGATTCCGTCGTCGTCGTCGCCGCTCCGGGTGACTGGACGCCGTCCGTTGGACGCCTCCTGGGGGACATGACGGACGAGCTGGATAAGTATGGGAGGGGCTCTTACATCGCCCGGTTCGCCTCCACGGGGCCCAAGAGCTACTGCATGGAGATCGTTTGTCCCGAGACGGGCAAGACCTTCTCGGTGTGCAAGGTGAAGGGGATCACGCTCAATTCGGGCAACCTGGAGCTGGTGAACGCGGAGGTGATTCGCGACGTGGTGCTCAGGGACAACGACCGTGCGGTGAAGCTGGCGGGCACGCAGATTTCGCGGAAACCGTCTTGGACGGTCGTCACCGAACCCAGCTCGAAGACGTTTAGGATGGTGGTCAACAAGCGCGTACTCGCCGGCGATCACGATTCCTATCCCTACGGGTTCAAGAGGAACGCATAAATGAGACGTCTACAGCCGCGCCAAAGTCATTTCGAACCGGGCGCCCTGAGGAGACGATGCCCGGTCCCCGAGACCTGGGGCGATTCGAGTTTCCCAGCACGATGCTCGTGGCGGGGCCGTCGCGCTGCGGCAAGTCGACCTTCGTGAAAAACCTGTTACGCCACGCGCACCGGATGTCCGACGTGCGCCCCAGGAGGGTGCTGTGGTGCCACCCTCCGGAGTATTCGCCGAGACTCGAACCCTCGGCTCTGCGTTGCGAGACCCACGCGGGCATACACGAACTTGCTTCGGTGGGCGAGAACGACCTCGTCGTCCTCGACGATCTGATGCTGGAGGGTGGCGGGAAGGACGTGTCCAATTTTTTCACCAGAGACTCCCATCACAAGCGCTTCGGCATCGTCTACATCCTGCAGAACGTGTTTCCGCAGGGTCAGAAATTTCGCAACATCTCTCTGAATGCAAACTACGTCGTGGTCTTCAAGAACAACCGGGACAAGATGCAGATCGAGAGACTGTGCCAGCAGATCGAACCCAGGAACTCTAGGTTTCTCTTCGAGGCCTTCGAGAAGGCCACCGAACGCCCTCACGGGTATCTCGTGTTGGACTGCACTCAGTACACGCCCGCCCGATACAGGTATCGAACCGGCGTGCTGCCGGGGGAAAACCTCTCTTATTTCGTACCCAACTGAGACCGCCGAGAGGACTCGGGTTCGTTTCGTTCTATATTATCTATATTATCAGGGTCTTACCCAACTGAGGCCGTCGAGTCTAAATAAAAAGTACCGCTTTCGGAGCGAACGTCATTATCGCGCAAGCATGGCTAGAGGTAGGTTAAGGCTTGCGACGCTGACCAGTCCTCGCATAGCGAGACAGCACGGTAATTTGACGGCTCTGGCCAAGGCGAAGGCCCCTCTGCGCAAAAAGTTGTTAAAAAATGCCGATGGCGATCTGATCAAGGCCATTAGCGAATGCATGCTCAACGTGTGCAGAGGTCACGTGCAACTTCCCGCAAAGTGCTTGGGTCGGCTAAAGAAGCACAAGGCTTCTTGGAGGAAGTTGACGGATAAACGGGTTCCTCTGAAGAAGAAGAAGAGCATCTTGGTTCAAAAAGGAGGTTTTTTGCCGACATTCCTCCTACCCGTCTTGGCTTCGCTTGGCGGCGCGCTAGTGTTGAAATTAACAGGATGAAGTACGGCAAGCAGATCCTCGTTGCACAGCAACCGAAGACCGTCGATAAGCTTCACGCTATAGACCGCACCATATCCAGATTGGCTAAAGAAATTCAGAACCTGCAGAGCGCAAAGCTCTCTGCCGACGAAAAGTGGCGGCTCGTAAAACAAATTGGACAACTACCTCGATCTCGTGGCACAACTCAGAAAGCCCTTCCTCGGCGACGACGACGACGACGATTACGAAGACGTGCACGAACGCGTGCCGGTGAAGCAGGAGGTCGAACCCCGAACCATAAAGGTCAACCTCCTCTCGCCTCGCAAAAAGAAGAGGGCAAACCCTGCCACTCCGAAAAAGAAATCGAAATCGCCTTCCGCGTCGTACCATTTTCGCAAACGCGTCTGGCAACCCCTGTACAAGTAAAGCATGAAGGAATGGAAGGCGCTAAGGCGATACTATGCCAAACCGGAACACTATGCCGGTTTGGGTACGGTCAAGCCCCTTCGAAAGGCCACGGGTGCGTCTAAGGTGAACATCGAGTCCTTCCTTCAAACCCAGGACAGTTACACTCTGCACAAACCGGTCAGAAAGCGGTTCCCCACCAGATGTTATCACGTGACGAATATGGACGATCTTTGGGAGGCCGATCTAAACGTCATGAACAGCGTGAGGGAACATAACAAACCTTACGTGTACATTCTGACCGTTATCGACGTATTTTCCAAATATGCTTGGGCCGTACCCCTGAAATCGAAGCTGGGTACCGAGGTTGCGCAAGCGTTTCGCTCCATATTCTCCCAACGCGTCCCCAGGGTCCTCCAAACGGACAAGGGAACCGAGTTTACCAACAAGACTTTTCGCGACTTTCTGAAGAAACACGACGTGAAACATTACACAACCAAAAATAACGTTAAAGCCAGCGTCGTGGAGCGCTTCAACCACACCTTAAAAACCAAGATGTGGAGGTATTTCACGCACAAAAACAGTTACAGATACCTTGAATTCCTTCCGGCCTTACTCGAGTCGTACAATAGCTCGCATCACAGGTCCATAAAAATGGCTCCGAAGGACGTGAACGAATCTAACATTTTACGAGTGTACCGCAATCTCTACGGAAATAGGACCCTACCTCGCGCAGGGAAACCCACATTTTCCGTCGGCGATCACGTGCGCATCTCTAAAGAAAAAATGAAATTCGACAAGGGCTACGAGCAGAATTGGACGGACGAAATATTTCGGATAGCCGAGGTGGTGCGCGGTCGGCCGATGGTATATAAGTTGAAGGATATGGCCGGAGAAGACATAGACGGCACATTTTACACCGAGGAGCTACAAAAGGTCGCGCTACCTCGGACGTTTAAGATCGAACGCGTTTTACAGACCAAGGGCCGAGGGCGCCACAAGCAGGTCTTGGTAAAGTGGAAGGGGTATCCGGCAAAGTTTAACTCGTGGGTTCTGGCTTCGACCATCGATTCGACATGATTAAGACCGAGCCCTTCTCCATCACTCTCGTGAGCAACGCTTCCATGGAACACTTTACCGACAACACCACGGCCAGATTTTCTAACATCTTGCCCGAGAGAATCGTTCTGCAGGGAGAATGGGAGGTCGCCCTGCAAAAGGTCAGGTATCCGGTGAAATTTTATAACCTTTCGCCAGACGATGCCCGTCTGGCGGGCACCAAGTACACCATGACGCTCCTCCCCACGCATTCCAAATTCAGTTTGCAAATGCCGCAAGGCATCGTGCACAATCCCAAAGACTTGGTGAACCTCGTCAACGCCGTTCTACTCGAACACTTGCACGTGGAAAACTTCTTCCTCTTCGACGAGCGCAAGCAGATGGTGGGCGTGAATGCCGCCGTCGCCCATCCCGAACCACTACCCGACATTCCGTTCGACGGGTTTGTGGAAAATGTCGCGCGCACGGTCGTACCGTACGCGGTCGGCGAATACGAAGCTCTCAACGATGCGCCCCACCAGAGACCCAAGCCGAAACCGAAACCGAAGCCCCGGGCTTCGGGGCAGCAGAAACCCGCGGCGGCTCGTTCCGTCAGACCCAAACGAGACGTTTCAAAATCGGAGGACCCTCCGGGACCTCTACACCGCATCCACAGTTTGCTCTTAACGCCCGCTATGGCAAAAATGTTGGGTTTCGAGCCCTACGTCAACGTCATTCTCGAAAAAGCTGCTAAACACCCCGTAGATCCTTATATGGGGTTTCCTTACGAAATGTTCATCTATTGTAATCTAGTGTCCCCGCAAGTCGTGGGCGACACCTTCGCCCAAGTCATAGAGAGCGCGGCCGTGGAATACGAAAGAAGCAACAACACTTACATGAGCGACGAAAAGACGTTTCTTCCCCAAAATTGGGTACCCTTGATTCAGCAAGACTTCAAGACGGTCAACATAGATTTAAGGAACGGTTACGGCGATCTCTTGCCATTCGCCGACGGATTTTCCTCTACTATAGTTCTCGCTTTTCGTCCGAAACAGGCGTAATGGACGTGCACGCCGTAACGCGGTACTACCTCAATCAGACCGGCGGCGCGTTCCACCATCGCGATTTCACTCTCTACAGGGGCAAGCGCTACCAAAGAGGCAGCGGTCTCTTTTCAGCCCTCGGAGGACTCTTCAGAAGGTTGCTACCGTTTTTAAAGAGCGGAGCAAAAGCAGTCGGAAAGGAGGCCTTAAAGGCGGGCGCTCACGTTTTGTCCGATGTGACTGCGGCGGGAGCAGCGCCAAAGCAAGCGCTCCAACGGAGGCTCAAGGAGTCCGGATACAATTTAAAGCGAAAAGCCGACGAAAAGCTCGATGCCATGCTCGGTTCCAGCGCCAGGCGCCTCAAGAGAATAAAACCGAGCAAATCCAATAAGAGCAAGCAGTCCAAGCTGAAACGCGGTAGGCGTAAGGTGCAAGACGTATTTTCGTAATGGCAGACGCGGCCGTCCACATGAGTTCCGAACTGGACCTCTTTACAGAGGTACCGGTTCAGATGAGCATCGAGGAGTCACGTTTCCTATACCTAAACCCTCAAAACACTTTAATGAAAAATGCCCCCATCACCTTTCATTATTCCGGAAATGCGGACGATTACCTAGACTTGACCTACGTCGTACTCGAACTCATGGTGCGCATTGTAGATGACAAAGGAGAGGCCTTAAACGCTGACGCTAACGCCACTCTGGTCAACAACGCCTTAAATTCCCTGTTTTAACAGATGGAGGTAACCCTCAATAACGTCATCGTCTCCATGCCGCAAGCCGGTTACCCCTATAGAACCTACCTCGAGACGCTTCTCAATTACTCCGAAGATGCCATGAACATCAAACTAGAATCTACCCTCTGGAGAAAGGACACGTCAGGCATCATGGACACTTTTATCGCCAATGCGGGTTTTCAGTGGCGTCAGGGGTTTACCAAAGGGAGCAACGTCGTACAGCTCATCGGTCCTCTGTCCAACGCTCTTTTTAGACAGGAGAAGCTGCTTTTGAACAACGTTAGCATGACCGTCAAGCTCACTCCCGCCTCTCCCCAGTTTTATCTGTTTTCCGACGTAGATACCTTTAAGGCGTACGCCGACATCGTGTCTGCCACGCTGCGCTTAAAATCGGTGCGGCCCTCGCCGACCATAAAGCTCGCGCACCAGGCCGTGCTCGCAAAGGGCAACGCAAAGTACCATCTCAAAGACGTCAGCTTTCACGCTCTCAGCATCCCCAAGGAGTCCAGGGCAATGACGTTTAGCGACGTGTGCGTAGGGCAAGTTCCAAGGAGAGTGGTAGTAGCCATGGTCACCGACAAGGCCTATTCCGGCCATTTTAACTCAATCCGTACAACTTGAAACATTTTAAAATGAACTTCTTTCAGCTCTACGTGAACGGGCAACCCGTTCCCTCCCAACCTCTGCAACCCGACTTTACAAAAGGACACTATTTGCAATGCTTTCAAACCCTGCAGGACGGCCTAGGCATTCATTTCAAGGACGAGGGACACTCCATCTCCAGAGAAACCTACCCGCAAGGATATACGATAATGGTTTTCGATCTCACTGCAGACATGAGCGCTAACGAGTCTCACATCTCGGGTCAGCGCCACGGAACCGTCTCTATAAGCATCGGTTTTGCCGATAAATTGACAGAACCGGTCATACTTCTGCTGCTAGCGGAAATACATCGCACGGTCGAAATCGACGCCAACCGATCCATTTTGGTATCATGAACACCTTTCAAATTCAACGGTTTCTATCGACATGCCCCTCTACGCGCTCTCACTTTTTAGGCGTCTACCCCTGCGAATCAACTACCCGTACTTCACGGCATTCGAACGCCTCCCTTGGCGCTAGTGGCTAACACCGACCCCAGCACCAAATCCGGGCAACACTGGGTTTGCATCTTTGTGGACAAAAACTCGCATGCAGAATATTTTGACAGTTACGGCATGGGACCGCTTTCGCCACATTTTCTCCGGTTCTTAAATTCGGTCTGCGGGACGCGTTGGTCCACCAACGCCAGAAGGCTGCAAGGTTTCGACAGCACCACTTGCGGTCATTACGTCATCGCCTACCTCACCCACCGCTGCTCCGGCTTACCTAAGCATACATTCTTCTCAAAATTTCACGTCAGCAATCACGCGCATAATGATGTCGTCATTCGCAAAACGTTCAAAGACGCATGCCGCGCAAAGTGCTCTGACGCTCAGCAAACTTGTCAACCCTTGAAGGTGAGTACGTGTGTGTGTGTGTGTGTGTGTGTGTGTCACTATTCAGCACATCTAAGCTAATCCATCGTCTTGCACGTGCTTTCAGAAGACGCTCCTGCTCATATAAAAAGCAACGTCACGGTGCCGCTCGCCTCATTCAGAGTGTACCATGCAGCACGCGGATACAGTCATGCTGCCATGCAGCACGCCGACCAGGTAGGTCCGCACCTATGTATTAGCTTGCTTTTTTCTATCCCGTTTATCTCTCTATCCCTCACATTATTATTATTGTTTTGTGTGTTCCAGTATAACCGGATGTCAAACCCCGACCACCTCAAAACCCGGGGAAAAAAGGAAACTACCCATCTTCGACCTCCAACAGCATCCCGACAGCCCTGCTCCGCCAGCACAGTTCCAACACAGTGCAGTTGTGGGTCCTCTGGCGGATATCTACTTCCTCAACCCGCAACAAACTAAATTCGTCAGTGTGGGATTCTCCTCCCAGCCGCCGCACCATCCCGTCGTCACCATTGCCAAATGTGGACAGCACAACGCAGTCGTCATGAGTTCCTCGCAGTGGCACAAACTCGTTGAAGCCATCCCCATCATTCACAAACGCTTGAATGACCCACAGGGACGTCTACAGCAATTTCAGTTCAGCGACAGCGTCACCATCGTGTTTAAGTTTGTGTTCGGAAAGCTAAAGCTCGTTTTCAAAGAACCGCAAGGCGCATCCGTTACGCTCAACCAACAAGAATGGCACGTGTTGCATACCCTGCAGCGCATCATTACCGACATCATGTATCACAAAAAGAAGGAAGAGACGGACGTGCAAAATCAAATCATGGCATACCACAAGTACATGCTTCACAACCATGCCTCCAACGTTCCCTTACATAACATGAATTTCACGCAGTTCACCAAGTACATACGGTGCGCCAATTTTAGAACATTCCTCGAGGTTCATCATTTCCTCACCACCCATTTCGCACTGCGCATCTCACAAAATAGTCCTTAGTGCGCATGTATTTCTACCAGCGTTCCAACCGCACCTCACCCAAACATCTCGCGCCCTTCGCTCCCGCATCATGGGTTACAGAAATTACCTGTCGGTGTACTACCATGACAGTAAGATGTTTAAAAACTACGAGGTGGACGGTCACCCCTATAAAAATACACCTTATGCACTTCGCTTCGTCGACAGCACCTACGACGGAAAATCCGTCTCCGCCAGAGTTCACAGCTGCGAAACCAAAATTCATTTTGTGCTATCTAACATGTGCTTCAACGATATCCAGTTCAAAGCAGATAAAGAAGACGTACAACATGAGTGGTTCCAATTTGTGCCCGCAAGAGGTTTATACATCGTTTTCTACGAACAGCAATACATTTCCACAGACAAAATGCAGCAAATGTTAAACGAAAACCCCATGTGCTACGGCACGTGCTTAGCGGCGCATTTGGGTCGCGAAGCATCCTATATCATACCCGATCACATTCACGGCGTTTGCATGTTCAGCACCGTTCAAAACAGAGTTCTCCTTCAAGTCGAAAACCGTTAAATCAACGGACAGTGTTTTTCCTGCGGATGTTGTGCAATAATCGCTAAGCGCTTCCGGCGGATGTAGTGAACCTCCAACGAACGTTTCCCCACCAGTGCTTCCCCTGATGTGGTTATTCTCCAACCAACTTTTCCCCCCACCAGTGCTTCCCCCTGATGTGGTCGTTTGCATGTTCAGCACCTTTCAAAACAGAGTTCTCCTCCAAGACGAAAACCGTTAAATCAACGGACACAGTGTTTTTCCTGCGGATGTTGTGCAATAATCGCTAAGCGCTTCCGGCGTATGTAGTCAACCTCCAACGAACATTTCCCCCACCACTGCTTCCCCTGATGTGGTGATTCTCCAACGAACTTTTCCCCTACCAGTGATTTCCTGCTTCCGGCAGTTGGGCTATATTTATGCACGCGCATTCTTTTCCCCTTCATTCGGTGCTAGCCAGCCGTGGGGAATGCCAGGACCGTCGTGTAAAGACTTCCACTGCTCGTTTTGCTTTCACCAAACGTGCAGCTGCGAACTTAAGCACCGTCTCACCCGCCTGTGCACGCAGTGTCAACTCGGTTTCTACGAAGACCTCGATCATCTCAACAAGCAAATTCAACAATTCCTTCGAAGGTAAGTAGTAATAGTCCCGGATGAGCCAATTGTTTTAACGATAATCCTGCCGCTAGGGGCGCTCGTGTCGCTAGTGTCGCTGCGTGCGACGGCGGCGGCGGTAGGTTTGAAAAGCGCCCTGAGCGGTAGGATTATCGTTAAACCAATTGGCTCATCCGGGACGAGTTGAAAGAATTGAGGAAGTGACGTGGAGTGTTTTGATTGGTTCGTTAATTCGGATGGAAGATGAAGGAAGGAAGATGGAAGAGTATGGAGGTCGCGTGATGGAGAGGAGCTGGGTGGCGAGGTGTTGTCTGTGCGGAGGTCGGTACTGAAAAAGGGAAAAGATGGGGAGCGAGGGATAAAAAGTGTAACAGAAAGTGACGTGTGAAGTTGTAATTGGCGGGAATAAGAAGTGATGTTATTGGTGGAAAGGAACAAATGAGAGTTGTTGATTGGTAAGAATAAGAGAAATTATGATTGGTGGAAAGAAAAAGGTGTGGGAGTGGGGTATGTTGGAGGTGATGGGAAAGGTAAGTTTTGCTAGCAGCAAGATTTGCAAAAGCCTGTCGTGAACTGATCAGCAATTTTTTGAACGTTGGATGGTAGTTTTCTTGAGTGGATAGAGAGATGGGGCGATATGAGATGCGGTGGCGAAAATGGGAACTAAACAAGGTGGTTGAGACAAGAGGTTTAAGGACGAGGAAATTTGGAGGTTAGTGGTGAACATGGCGGTCGCAAGAGGTGGGGGTAAGGAGACGCGGTGGTGAGAATGGGAACTAAAAGAAGATGGCGGTAGCAAGAGCTTAGAAGAGTAGATTTTGAGGTTAAAATAGTGGGAACTAAAAATGGCGGAGGGTCTGCGACAAGGAGATGCGGTGAGAACTAAACAAGATGGCGGACGCAAGAGGTGGGTAAGGAGGTTTGAGGTTACAGTACCAAAACACGAAAGGATATATTCCTACGCCAAGCAGGTCCGAAAAATAATTATGCGTGTGGTACTTACCTGTTACCGGTGTGGATGCGTCACCAAAAGCGCGGCACGCGACGCGAAAAAATAAACGCAAACTGTTTTTGAAAGTGCTTAACCAGCTTTAAGATCAACCAACATCACTACGCACTGATATACCTAGGTTTTTAAAGCGGTACAGACACCCATTGCAGAGGCGTAATTTAACTATACCAAAAACCTGGTACTGGACCATCGTGATGGTCGCTAGCGTACGTAGGAGCAGGGTTCTCATAGCCGGTCGAAAGCGGTCAAAAACGTGTACGACGTAGGTGTTCACAGTAGCTGCTGCCGAGTCAACCGTCGAGGTGCGAATGAACGAGATCTGTTCTTGCCGGCAATCTGGTTGGGAGATGAGAGGCGCGGTGGTAAAAATGGGAACTAAATAAGATGGCGGAGGCATGAAGTTGAGGTTAAGGAGAGGTGAGGTGTTGTCTGTGCGGAGGTTGGGGCTGAAAGAGGGGAAAGATGGCGAACGAGGGATAAAGAGTATAACAGAAAGTGACGTGTGAAGTTGTGATTGGTGGGAATAAGAAGTGATGTTATTGGTGGAAAGGAACAAATGAAAGTTGTTGATTGGTGAGAATAAGAGAGATTATGATTGGTGGAAAGAAAAAAGGTGTGGGAGTGGGGTATGTTGGAGGTGATGGAAAAGGTAAGTTTTGCTACCAACAACATTTGCAAAAGCCTATCCAGAACTCATCAGCAATTTTAAATAACTAGTGTTTCGGGGATTTCTCTGGTTGGTAGACGAATGCAAGCTGTTTCTGCCATACTTATATTATTCGTCTTTTCCTTATTTTCTTTTTGTTTTTTCGTTTTTTTTTAAAAAATAACTAGTTTTTTGGGGGTTTTCTGCGGATGGTAAACGAATGCAAGCTCTTTCTGCTTTTTCATAGGTTTTCCCTGGTTGGTAGGCGTTTTCTGTACTGGTTGACGAAGGCGTTTCTAATTTTCGAGGTTTTCTCAGGTTTTTTAGCGGTTGTCCCTGCCCGGTAGGCAAATGATGAAGTTTTACCTTGTTGGCGCACGGATACTAGGCACATACTCGCGCGCGCACACACACACATACACGTTGCAGTTGCCATACTTATATTATTCGTCTTTTCCTTTTTTTCTTTTTGTTTTTTCGTTTTTTTTAAAAAAATAACTAGTTTTTTGGGAGTTTCCTGCGGTTGGTAAACGAATGCAAGCTCTTTCTACTTTTTCATAGGTTTTCCCTCGTTGGTAGGCGTTTTCTGTAGTGGTTGACGAAGCGTTTGTAATTTTCGAGGTTTTCTCAGGTTTTTTAGTGGTTGTCCCTGTCCGGTAGGCAAATGATAAAGTTATTCTATAATGACGTCGTTTTGGCTTGTGGCGCACGGATACTAGGCACATACTCGCGCGCACACACACACACGGACATGTTTCCAAAAATGCTTTTTTTTGGATTCAGGAGGTCTCAAAACGTGTATTTCCGGTGAAATCTCGGTATCGAATTTTTGGGTGGAATGCAATACTTCCCCTACTTACTATACGTAGTAGAGAAAGTAAAAAAGTATAAGTATTGGAAAATTTAAGGAAATAACGAGCAATATCTCGAAAACGGTTCACTCAACAAAAGAAATGTATATGGCATAAGTTGTGTATTTAAACGCGATCTACATTTTTTGTGTAGTAAAATTTTGTCTATCTCTTATGGTTTACCAGTTACGCAAAAGGCGTTCACAATGAAGAATACTTTTGAAGACATTCCCAGAAAATTTGAGATATACATTTTATTTCTCATGACATTATCTTAAACATATGATATTTTCATCAAAATCGTTATAGCCGTTTTTGAGAAAATTAAAAAAAAGTGTACTATCTTGTTTTCATGGGTTTTCCAGATCGGTAAGCGTTAGAATACTCTTAGACCTTTTTTTTGGATTCAGGAGGACTCAAAACGTGTATTTCCGGTGAAATCTCGGTATCGAATTTTTGGGTGGAATGCAATACTTCCCCTACTTACTATACGTAGTAGAGAAAGTAAAAAAGTATAAGTATTGGAAAATTTAAGGAAATAACAAGCAATATCTCGAAAGCGGTTCACTCAACAAAAGAAATGTATATGGCATAAGTTGTGTATTTTAACGCGATCTACATTTTTTGTGTAGTAAAATTTTGTCTATCTCTTATGGTTTACCAGTTATGCAAAAGGCGTTCACAATGAAGAATACTTTTGGAGACATTCCCAGAAAATTTGAGATATACATTTCATTTCTCATGACATTATCTTAAACATATATTTTCATCAAAATCGTTATAGCCATTTTTGAGAAAATTAAAAAAAGTGTACTATCTTGTTTTCATGGGTTTTCCAGATCGGTAAGCGTTAGAATACTCTTAGAGCTTTTTTCAGGTTTTTCGCGGTTGTCCCTGTCCGGTAGGCAAATGATAAAGCTTTTCAATAATGTCGTGTTTTGGCTTGTGGCGCACAGATACTAGGAACATACTCGCGCGCACACACACACACTTAATAGTAGCGTGTAGCAAACTGTTTTTGAAAAATGCTTAACCAGCTTTAAGATCAACCAACATCACTACGCACTGATATACCTAGGTTTTTAACGCGGTACAGACGCCCTTTGCACAGACGTAATTTAACTATATCAAAAACCTGGTCGCTAGCGTACGTAGGAGCAGGGTTCTCATTGCCGGTCGAAAGCAGCAAAAAAAATCGTACTATCTTGTTTTCATGGGTTTTCCAGATCGGTAAGCGTTAGAATACTCTTAGAGCCTTTTTTTCCAGGTTTTTCGCGGTTGTCCCTGTCCGGTAGGCAAATGATAAAGTTTTTCTATAATGTCGTCGTTTTGGCTTGTGGCGCACGGATACTAGGCACATACTCGCGCACCCAAACACACACACGCACACTAAAATAGTAGCGTATAAAATAATTTAACAAACCGTAGATTTTCAAGAAAATTCCCACACCGCAAACTACCCGTTTAGCGGAAGAAAGTTCGTTATTTTTATTGTCTCAAAAATGGCTCTAACCCCTTTTGATTACGGTACGGTATGTTTAAGATATCTGCATGACAAATAAAATGTATAACTTCAATTTTCTGGGAATAGCTGTGAAGTAGTCTCATTGTGAATGTCTTTTGTACAACTGTTAAACCGTAGGAAACTAAGCCTTACTGTACAAGAACGTTAAAGCACACAATTTATGTGTATTATTATTACTTTGTGGCGTTGTCTATTTACAAAGTTTCCATGCTGATTTTAATGTTTAAAAGCTTTAGACCTTTCTCACTAAAACTCGTCATTCTTTTAACTTTTCTTTTTTCATTTTCATACAAAGAGAATGGAATTTCACAAGTGAAACAGTACTGTGATAACGATACCAACAAACTAATTATTATTCACCCACTGAAACACATAAAAACTATAAGTAATAATCACAGACCCAGTTTGTGGGTATTTAAATGAAACATCGTGCACAATATAAGCCAATTATGTAATAAGTTGAAATGTGCAAATCTATAGATGTATTTCTGGCGAAATCCCGGTATAGAATTTTTGAGTGCAATGCAATTTCTCCTGTATCTGCTATGTACGTGGTAGAGAAAGTAAAAATAGTTACAGTGACTATACAGATGTAACAATAGAGAAACCCACTTGAAGAAAAAACGGAATAAAAATAACAAGGCGTCAGACTCAACATTCGCGCCATTCTCCGAATATCTGAGAATATTCTTAATATGAGACAAGCATTTTACCTTAAGCAAGTAGTTTTAATCTTACTTTTATGAAAATCAGAGTTTTCTCTATATCGTTTATTTGTGACAACAACGCTAAGTTTCGAGCTAGCTATACTCACTTTTCTTGCAACTATATACGTTTAAACTAATATTAACAAATTTCTCGTAATCCCAGAATTTATTAATCATAGCTGTAATATTTTTCACAACTGCATGTAATAATATTGATTTAGGGGATTTCTCTACCACGTAAAATAGTAGGTAGTGGAGGTATGCATTGCATCGAAATATTCAATATTGAGATTTCACCGGAAAACTAAATACTTGTTTTGAGGTCCCCTGAATAAAAAACATTTTTAGAAAATTCTGTGTGTATGTGTCAGAGCAGCATAACTCAAAAATGAAAAGTCGGATAAATACTAAAACTTGGTATTTAGGTTGAGTACCTTCCAAAGTTACGACACAGAGATTTTCAAGAAAGTCCCTCCACCCAAAACTACCCTTTACATGAACTATTTTCCGAAATGTTTTATTTTCTAAAACTGTCTCTGACGATTTTAATTACAACACCATATATTAAAGACATTTATATGAAAAATAAAATGTATATCTTGAATTTTGTGGAAATAGCCTGTGAAGTCCTCTTGATTCGGAAGAAATTTTCTATGATCTTGTATAACTGCTAAGGTTTGAGAAAAACATACAATACAAAAAATTTAGATCTCTTTAAAAAACACACACAATTTATTTGAAATAACTTTTTTGTGACGTCAGCCATTTCCGAGATATCTGTTATAAATGGTTCGAATTGTACAATGCTTAGCCATTCTTTTTTTAAAGGCATGTCGCTTTTCAGTTCTTGCTCGCAATGTTGATGGAAAGAATTTAGAATTTTAAGGCCAGTGTATAGCGTCCCTTCGGATGTATAACGGATGTGCAATGCAACCATTTACCGAAAAGTTTATCCGGATTAAAATTAAGTGGATATGAAAATAAACTTTCGTACTCACCTATAAGAGATAGAGGGTAGAGGTCATACGAACGTAACACTTGAGAATTTTTATTCAACAGTTAATGTCACTCCTTAGAAAGGAAGTATCTGCTGCTTCTATTTAATTCTCACATTTTACATAACACGTATGCACGGCACAACACAAAAACACTACACACGGCACTCGTAGTTTTAAATATTGCACTGATGCGGGCGTGCAAACGTTAAAACGCTGCTCGCTTGTCATTTCCCACGCACAGCACTGTGCGCAAAGAACGTGTGCTGATGTAAGTGTAAATCGAGCGTAAGAAAGGATGTTCGTCAGCGTTTATGCAGCCTTATTGCCGATGGTAGCGGTCGCGCAGTGGCGGATCGTGACAGGATGACCAGATTGCAGCTTCGATACGTGTCCACGGAGACCTTAGTGCTAGGCAACTGTACCTGTGTTTCTATACGTGAACGGCAGATTGCAGCTTCGATACGTGTCCACGGAGACCTTAGTGCTAGGCAACTATACCTCTGTTTCTATACGTGAACGGCAGATTGCAGGTTGGATACGTGTCCACGGAGATCTTAGTGCTAGGCAACTATACCTGTTTGTATACGTGAACGGCAGATTGCAGCTTCGATACGTGTCCACGGAGACCTTAGTGCTAGGCAACTATACCTCTGTTTCTATACGTGAACGGCAGATTGCAGCTTCGATACGTGTCCACGGAGACCTTAGTGCTAGGCAACTGCACCTGTGTTTCTATACGTGAACGTCTGATGGCAGCTTGGATACGTGTCCACGGAGACCTTAGTGCTAGGCAACTGTACCTCTGTTTGTATACGTGAACGGCAGATTGCAGCTTCGATACGTGTTCACGGAGACCTTAGTGCTAGGCAACTGCACCTCTGTTTCTATACGTGAACGGCAGATTGCAGCTTCGATACGTGTCCACGGAGACCTTAGTGCTAGGCAACTGCACCTGTGTTTCTATACGTGAACGGCAGATTACAGCTTCGATACGTGTCCACGGAGACCTTAGTGCTAGGCAACTATACCTCTGTTTCTATACCTGAACGGCAGATTGCAGGTTCGATACGTGTTCACGGAGACCTTAGTGCTAGGCAACTGCACCTCTGTTCCTATACGCGAACGGCAGATTGCAGCTTCGATACGTGTCCACGGAGACCTTAGTGCTAGGCAACTATACCTCTGTTTCTATACCTGAACGGCAGATTGCAGGTTCGATACGTGTTCACGGAGACCTTAGTGCTAGGCAACTGCACCTCTGTTCCTATACGCGAACGGCAGATTGCAGCTTCGATACGTGTCCACGGAGACCTTAGTGCTAGGCAACTGTAGCTGTGTTTCTATACGTGAACGGCAGATTGCAGCTTCGATACGTGTCCACGGAGACCTTTGTGCTAGGCAACTATACCTCTGTTTCTATACGTGAACGGCAGATTGCATGTTGGACACGTGTCCACGGAGATCTTAGTGCTAGGCAACTATACCTGTTTGTATACGTGAACGGCAGATTGCAGCTTCGATACGTGTCCACGGAGACCTTAGTGCTAGGCAACTGCACCTGTGTTTCTATACGTGAACGTCAGATGGCAGCTTCGATACGTGTCCACGGGGACCTTAGTGCTAGGCAACTGTACCTCTGTTTCTATACGTGAACGGCAGATTGCAGCTTCGATACGTGTCCACGGAGACCTTTCGCTTCAGGTGACAAAATAACACTAGGCACTTGTGTGCCGTGGTGTAAGCCGCAATCTCGGCATTGGTAGCGTGGATCTCCTTGGGGCTCTCCTCGGAGTTACCTCAACACCACGTACATGACCTGGTTCGTCAAGGGTACGCAGGTCTGCACTACCACTTCCTCGGCGTTGAGCAGGCCCAGGAGGCGATCGTACCGGTACACCAGCTAGCACGTGGACATGTTATCGCGCTGTGGTGTTGCGTGTGCGAGGTATGGAAACTCAAGGACACAAAACATGCACGACCGAGGTTTAAAAATCAGAACAAGTAGTGACGTGGAACGTTGTGATTGGTGAAAATAAGACGATCTCTGATAGGTGGACAAATTGAAATAACGTGATGTGATAGGCGAAAATAAAATCAAAGGTGATTGGATGAAAATGACGAGAAGGAATTAGCGGTGAATTTGTGAACTAAGATGGCAAAGATTTTTTTTTTAAAAAAAACGAATAATATAAGTGAGGCAACTGTAACGGTTTACGGCAAACGCGCGCCGCGCAATGCGTCAAGCCGGTCATCTTGCTAATAATGGTATTTGTTTTATTGCCGGCGTGACGCATTGCGCGGCGCGCGTTTGCCGTAAACCGTTAGTTGCCATACTTATATTATCCGTTTTTTTTAAAAAAGAAATCTGCCATCTTAGTTCACAAATTCCCCGCTAATTCCTTCTCGTCATTTTCACCCAAGCACCTTTGATTTTATTTTCGCCTATCACATCACGTTATTTCAATTTGTCCACCTATCAGAGATCGTCTTATTTTCACCAATCACAACATTCCACGTCACTACTTGTTCTGCTTTTTAAACCTCGGTCGTGCATGTTTTGCGTCCCTGAGTTTCCATACCTCGCACACGCAACACCACAGCGCGATAACATGTCCACGTGCTAGCTGGTGTACCGTTACATTCGCCTCCTGGGCCTGCTCAACGCCGAGGAGGTGGTAGAGCAGACCTGCGTACCCGTGACGAACCAAGTCATGTACGTGGTGTTGAGGTAACTCCGAGGCGAGCCCCAAGGTGATCCACGCTACCAATGCCGTGATTACGGCTTACACCACGGCACACAAATGCCTAGTGTTATTTTGTCACCTGAAGCGAAAGGTCTCCGTGGACACGTATCGAAGCTGCAATCTGCCGTTCACGTATAGAAACAGAGGTACAGTTGCCTAGCACTAAGGTCCCCGTGGACACGTATCGAAGCTGCCATCTGACGTTCACGTATAGAAACACAGGTGCAGTTGCCTAGCACTAAGGTCTCCGTGGACACGTATCGAAGCTGCAATCTGCCGTTCACGTATACAAACAGGTATAGTTGCCTAGCACTAAGATCTCCGTGGACACGTGTCCAACCTGCAATCTGCCGTTCACGTATAGAAACAGAGGTATAGTTGCCTAGCACTAAGGTCTCCGTGGACACGTATCGAAGCTGCAATCTGCCGTTCACGTATAGAAACACAGCTACAGTTGCATAGCACTAAGGTCTCCGTGGACACGTATCGAAGCTGCAATCTGCCGTTCGCGTATAGGAACAGAGGTGCAGTTGCCTAGCACTAAGGTCTCCGTGAACACGTATCGAACCTGCAATCTGCCGTTCAGGTATAGAAACAGAGGTATAGTTGCCTAGCACTAAGGTCTCCGTGGACACGTATCGAAGCTGTAATCTGCCGTTCACGTATAGAGACACAGGTGCAGTTGCCTAGCACTAAGGTCTCCGTGGACACGTATCGAAGCTGCAATCTGCCGTTCACGTATAGAAACAGAGGTGCAGTTGCCTAGCACTAAGGTCTCCGTGAACACGTATCGAAGCTGCAATCTGCCGTTCACGTATACAAACAGAGGTACAGTTGCCTAGCACTAAGGTCTCCGTGGACACGTATCCAAGCTGCCATCAGACGTTCACGTATAGAAACACAGGTGCAGTTGCCTAGCACTAAGGTCTCCGTGGACACGTATCGAAGCTGCAATCTGCCGTTCACGTATAGAAACACAGGTGCAGTTGCCTAGCACTAAGGTCTCCGTGGACACGTATCGAAGCTGCAATCTGCCGTTCACGTATACAAACAGGTATAGTTGCCTAGCACTAAGATCTCCGTGGACACGTATCCAACCTGCAATCTGCCGTTCACGTATAGAAACAGAGGTATAGTTGCCTAGCACTAAGGTCTCCGTGGACACGTATCGAAGCTGCAATCTGCCGTTCACGTATAGAAACACAGGTACAGTTGCCTAGCACTAAGGTCTCCGTGGACACGTATCGAAGCTGCAATCTGGTCATCCTGTCACGATCCGCCACTGCGCGACCGCTACCATCGGCAATAAGGCTGCATAAACGCTGACGAACATCCTTTCTTACGCTCGATTTACACTTACATCAGCACACGTTCTTTGCGCACAGTGCTGTGCGTGGGAAATGACAAGCGAGCAGCGTTTTAACGTTTGCACGCCCGCATCAGTGCAATATTTAAAACTACGAGTGCCGTGTGTAGTGTTTTTGTGTTGTGCCGTGCATACGTGTTATGTAAAATGTGAGAATTAAATAGAAGCAGCAGATACTTCCTTTCTAAGGAGTGACATTAACTGTTGAATAAAAATTCTCAAGTGTTACGTTCGTATGACCTCTACCCTCTATCTCTTATAGGTGAGTACGAAAGTTTATTTTCATATCCACTTAATTTTAATCCGGATAAACTTTTCGGTAAATGGTTGCATTGCACATCCGTTATACATCCGAAGGGACGCTATACACTGGCCTTAAAATTCTAAATTCTTTCCATCAACATTGCGAGCAAGAACTGAAAAGCGACATGCCTTTAAAAAAAGAATGGCTAAGCATTGTACAATTCGAACCATTTATAACAGATATCTCGGAAATGGCTGACGTCACAAAAAAGTTATTTCAAATAAATTGTGTGTGTTTTTTAAAGAGATCTAAATTTTTTGTATTGTATGTTTTTCTCAAACCTTAGCAGTTATACAAGATCATAGAAAATTTCTTCCGAATCAAGAGGACTTCACAGGCTATTTCCACAAAATTCAAGATATACATTTTATTTTTCATATAAATGTCTTTAATATATGGTGTTGTAATTAAAATCGTCAGAGACAGTTTTAGAAAATAAAACATTTCGGAAAATAGTTCATGTAAAGGGTAGTTTTGGGTGGAGGGACTTTCTTGAAAATCTCTGTGTCGTAACTTTGGAAGGTACTCAACCTAAATACCAAGTTTTAGTATTTATCCGACTTTTCATTTTTGAGTTATGCTGCTCTGACACATACACACAGAATTTTCTAAAAATGTTTTTTATTCAGGGGACCTCAAAACAAGTATTTAGTTTTCCGGTGAAATCTCAATATTGAATATTTCGATGCAATGCATACCTCCACTACCTACTATTTTACGTGGTAGAGAAATCCCCTAAATCAATATTATTACATGCAGTTGTGAAAAATATTACAGCTATGATTAATAAATTCTGGGATTACGAGAAATTTGTTAATATTAGTTTAAACGTATATAGTTGCAAGAAAAGTGAGTATAGCTAGCTCGAAACTTAGCGTTGTTGTCACAAATAAACGATATAGAGAAAACTCTGATTTTCATAAAAGTAAGATTAAAACTACTTGCTTAAGGTAAAATGCTTGTCTCATATTAAGAATATTCTCAGATATTCGGAGAATGGCGCGAATGTTGAGTCTGACGCCTTGTTATTTTTATTCCGTTTTTTCTTCAAGTGGGTTTCTCTATTGTTACATCTGTATAGTCACTGTAACTATTTTTACTTTCTCTACCACGTACATAGCAGATACAGGAGAAATTGCATTGCACTCAAAAATTCCATACCGGGATTTCGCCAGAAATACATCTATAGATTTGCACATTTCAACTTATTACATAATTGGCTTATATTGTGCACGATGTTTCATTTAAATACCCACAAACTGGGTCTGTGATTATTACTTATAGTTTTTATGTGTTTCAGTGGGTGAATAATAATTAGTTTGTTGGTATCGTTATCACAGTACTGTTTCACTTGTGAAATTCCGTTCTCTTTGTATGAAAATGAAAAAAGAAAAGTTAAAAGAATGACGAGTTTTAGTGAGAAAGGTCTAAAGCTTTTAAACATTAAAATCAGCATGGAAACTTTGTAAATAGACAACGCCACAAAGTAATAATAATACACATAAATTGTGTGCTTTAACGTTCTTGTACAGTAAGGCTTAGTTTCCTACGGTTTAACAGTTGTACAAAAGACATTCACAATGAGACTACTTTACAGCTATTCCCAGAAAATTGAAGTTATACATTTTATTTGTCATGCAGATATCTTAAACATACCGTACCGTAATCAAAAGGGGTTAGAGCCATTTTTAAGACAATAAAAATAACGAACTTTCTTCCACTAAACGGGTAGTTTGCGGTGTGGGAATTTTCTTGAAAATCTACGGTTTGTTAAATTTTTTTTATACGCTACTATTTTAGTGTGTGTGTGTGTGTGTGTGCGCGAGTATGTGCCTAGTATCCGTGCGCCACAAGCCAAAACGACGACATTATAGAAAAACTTTATCATTTGCCTACCGGACAGGGACAACCGCGAAAAACCTGGAAAAAAAGGCTCTAAGAGTATTCTAACGCTTACCGATCTGGAAAACCCATGAAAACAAGATAGTACGATTTTTTTTGCTGCTTTCGACCGGCAATGAGAACCCTGCTCCTACGTACGCTAGCGACCAGGTTTTTTATATAGTTAAATTACGTCTGTGCAAAGGGCGTCTGTACCGCGTTAAAAACCTAGGTATATCAGTGCGTAGTGATGTTGGTTGATCTTAAAGCTGGTTAAGCATTTTTCAAAAACAGTTTGCTACACGCTACTATTAAGTGTGTGTGTGTGCGCGCGAGTATGTTCCTAGTATCTGTGCGCCACAAGCCAAAACGACGACATTATAGAAAAGCTTTATCATTTGCCTACCGGACAGGGACAACCGCGAAAAACCTGAAAAAAGCTCTAAGAGTATTCTAACGCTTACCGATCTGGAAAACCCATGAAAACAAGATAGTACACTTTTTTAATTTTCTCAAAAATGGCTATAACGATTTTGATGAAAATATATGTTTAAGATAATGTCATGAGAAATGAAATGTATATCTGAAATTTTCTGGGAATGTCTCCAAAAGTATTCTTCATTGTGAACGCCTTTTGCATAACTGGTAAACCATAAGAGATAGACAAAATTTTACTACACAAAAAATGTAGATCGCGTTAAAATACACAACTTATGCCATATACATTTCTTTTGTTGAGTGAACCGCTTTCGAGATATTGCTTGTTATTTCCTTAAATTTTCCAATACTTATACTTTTTTACTTTCTCTACTACGTATAGTAAGTAGGGGAAGTATTGCATTCCACCCAAAAATTCGATACCGAGATTTCACCGGAAATACACGTTTTGAGACCTCCTGAATCCAAAAAAAGCATTTTTGGAAACATGTCCGTGTGTGTGTGTATGTGTGTGTGCGCGAGTATGTGCCTAGTATCCGTGCGCCACAAGCCAAAACGACGACATTATAGAAAAACTTTATCATTTGCCTACCGGACAGGGACAACCACTAAAAAACCTGAGAAAACCTCGAAAATTGGAAACGGCTTCGTCAACCACTACAGAAAACGCCTACCAACCAGGGAAAACCTCTGAAAAAGCAGAAAGAGCTTGCATTCGTTTACCAACCGCAGGAAACTCCCAAAAAAACTAGTTATTTTTAAAAAAAACGAAAGAAAAAAAAGAAAAAAAAGGAAAAGACGAATAATATAAGTATGGCAACTGCAACGTGTGTGTGTGTGTGTGCGCGAGTATGTGCCTAGTATCCGTGCGCCGACAAGGTAAAACTTCATCATTTGCCTACCGGGCAGGGACAACCGCTAAAAAACCTGAGAAAACCTCGAAAATTAGAAACGCCTTCGTCAACGACTACAGAAAACGCCTATCAACCAGGGAAAACCTATGAAAAAGCAGAAAGAGCTTGCATTCGTTTACCATCCGCAGAAAACCCCCAAAAAACTAGTTATTTTTAAAAAAAAACGAAAAAACAAAAAGAAAAAAAGGAAAAGACGAATAATATAAGTGTGGCAGAAACAGCTTGCATTCGTCTACCAACCAGAGAAAACCCCGAAACACTAGTTATTTAAAATTGCTGATGAGTTCTGGATAGGCTTTTGCAAATGTTGTTGGTAGCAAAACTTACCTTTTCCATCACCTCCAACATACCCCACTCCCACACCTTTTTTCTTTCCACCAATCATAATCTCTCTTATTCTCACCAATCAACAACTTTCATTTGTTCCTTTCAACCAATAACATCACTTCTTATTCCCACCAATCACAACTTCACACGTCACTTTCTGTTATACTTTTTATCCCTCGTTCGCCATCTTTCCCCTCTTTCAGCCCCAACCTCCGCACAGACAACACCTCACCGCTCTTTAACCTCAACTTCATCCCTTCGACATCTTATTTAGTTCCCATTTTTACCACCGCGCCTCTCATCTCCCAACCAGATTGCCGGCAAGAACAGATCTCGTTCATTCGCACCTCGACGGTTGACTCGGCAGCAGCTACTGTGAACACCTACGTCGTACACGTTTTTGACCGCTTTCGACCGGCTATGAGAACCCTGCTCCTACGTACGCTAGCGACCATCACGATGGTCCAGTACCAGGTTTTTGGTATAGTTAAATTACGCCTCTTCAAAGGGTGTCTGTACCGCTTTAAAAACCTAGGTATATCAGTGCGTAGTGATGTTGGTTGATCTTAAAGCTGGTTAAGCACTTTCAAAAACAGTTTGCTTTTATTTTTTCGCGTCGCGTGCCGCGCTTTTGGTGACGCATCCACACCGGTAACAGGTAAGTACCACACGCATAATTATTTTTCGGACCTGCTTGGCGTAGGAATATATCCTTTCGTGTTTTGGTACTGTAACCTCAAACCTCCTTACCCACCTCTTGCGTCCGCCATCTTGTTTAGTTCTCACCGCATCTCCTTGTCGCAGACCCTCCGCCATTTTTAGTTCCCACTATTTTAACCTCAAAATCTACTCTTCTAAGCTCTTGCTACCGCCATCTTCTTTTAGTTCCCATTCTCACCACCGCGTCTCCTTACCCCCACCTCTTGCGACCGCCATGTTCACCACTAACCTCCAAATTTCCTCGTCCTTAAACCTCTTGTCTCAACCACCTTGTTTAGTTCCCATTTTCGCCACCGCATCTCATATCGCCCCATCTCTCTATCCACTCAAGAAAACTACCATCCAACGTTCAAAAAATTGCTGATCAGTTCACGACAGGCTTTTGCAAATCTTGCTGCTAGCAAAACTTACCTTTCCCATCACCTCCAACATACCCCACTCCCACACCTTTTTCTTTCCACCAATCATAATCTCTCTTATTCTTACCAATCAACAACTCTCATTTGTTCCTTTCCACCAATAACATCACTTCTTATTCCCACCAATTACAACTTCACACGTCACTTTCTGTTACACTTTTTATCCCTCGCTCCCCATCTTTTCCCTTTTTCAGTACCGACCTCCGCACAGACAACACCTCGCCACCCAGCTCCTCTCCATCACGCGACCTCCATACTCTTCCATCTTCCTTCCTTCATCTTCCATCCGAATTAACGAACCAATCAAAACACTCCACGTCACTTCCTCAATTCTTACAACTCGTCCCGGATGAGTCAATTGGTTTAACGATAATCCTACCGCTCAGGGCGCTTTTCAAACTTACCGCCGCCGCCGTCGCACGCAGCGACACTAGCGACACGAGCGCCCCTAGCGGCAGGATTATCGTTAAAACAATTGGCTCATCCGGGACTATTACTATTAAGGTACTCCGCTAGAAACACCACATGAACTGCTTCATCGTGCTCCTTCGGTATCTCGATAACGGACGAAGAATCCACCTGCTACTGCCCAGGGAACGCCAAGTGCTGCTGCAGAACGGCATATACATCTTCGAACGTTATCCCCCAAGCGACGTCGACCTTGTGTGGAACCAACTTCCCACAGACGCACAGGTAGTTTGCGCACCTTATCGCAGGTGTAAACAACACTACAACCTTCCTCATCAAACCACTCATATAGACGGTCCTCCCCCGTTTATCAAAAACTGCCATCTGTGCCGTCATAATGTCACAGGACGTCCTTAAAGAGCTAGAAGAACTTTCCAGCAGCGCCCACACTCTCAGCGTATCTACGCTTCAACAGCACGTACCATATCGTGTCGTCGGCGTCAAAACAATCGACACCGTTCACGGTACAAAGCTCGTCGCCAAACTCGACAACGACACAGAAGTTTTCCTACCAACAAGATTTGCAAAAGCCTCTCCAGAACTCATCAACAAACTCAACTCTACCTCATTCTGCATCATATACGCAGGCGAGGAAAAACTACGCAGCGGTTTCAAACGTCACATCGTCACGTTCTCCCCATATAACCCTAAATAATGTCCGACGAAACCTATCCCGTCCCCGTGGGGAACAATCTTAACCTACAACTCATTCTCAACGCAGCTTCACCTATCCGTATCCTCTGCGTCTCCAACTCCTATTTCCGCAACAGCAGAGTTGTCACCATCACACTCGACGTCCAAGGGGCTCACGCCGTCCACGTCAAATGCGTACCTACCAAAGTGCACCAGCATCAACAAGACGCACTATGCATCACATACCTCGGCAACAGCAACATTCCTGCTCTAACCAACAGTCACATCCACAGGATGCTTCTCAACCAGCCATTACAACGAATTTACCATCCCCATCTATATACCAACCTTCACCGAGTTCGTCAACGAAAGTTTCTCTCACCTGCTCGTCACCTGCATCACCAAACCTATCCACCAATTTACCGTCGATAGCAGCAGCAGCGATGACGAGGACTCAAAGTGCACCACGTACTTTAAAATCAATGTTGTGCGCGAAATCTGTGTGTCCTAGTGCCTCAACAAACTATGAATTTTAATGTGCTTTTTTTCTCCTAATATTTCTCATATTGTCCATTTATTGTATTCATATGTTAATCTCCTGTAACCAAATAATCCATTATGTTATTCTCAAACTATGTATTCATATGTTAAGCAAATAATACATCATGTTAATCAAAACTATGTATACATATCTTTATCCAATGTACTGTATTCAAATTATAAATAAAGAAAACAGTCCCGGATGAGCCAATTGCAATAACGATAATCCTCCCGCTCAGGGCGCTTTTCAAACTTACCGCCGCCGCTGTCGCACGCAGCGACACTAGCGACACTAGCGCCCCTAGCGGCAGGATTATCGTTAAGCCAATTGGCTCATCCGGGACTATTACTACTCATGTCTTTAGCTTTATAAAATAAGGAATAGCAAATAATTAGTTTACTGTTTTCAAACAGAATTGCAACTTCATTCACTGTTCTGGTTTTTTGCAAGAGATTTTATTTCAATACAATGTTTCTTAGGAATTTCAACTCGATTAGTTACACTTTGAGCACTTTAAACCGTAGCAGTAACATTTGCCACATTTGAACTTGTCTCATTCTAGATTCTTTTGAAAATATAATAAGCATCCCGCATTAAATACATCAATAACACCAACTTGCATTTACAAACTTTAAAAAAAATAAAGTCGACTAACGCCATGGCAGCTAAATACGTCTATCACCTCTGTGTATTAGGATGTTTAATTTTCAAGTAATTCAGCCTCAAAGAACAATTGGAGGATGCGGCATTCAATAAAAGTAAGGTTAATATTCAAAAGCTTTTGAGGCACTTGAACAATTTAAAGTATTTTTTTTTATTTGACCGAACTTCAGATATATACGCCAATGATATCACGCAATTGCACTGTCTTTGGATTTCTATTACTTACCATGTTCACCTAGCTCTGCTAAAGAAGTGAAGGATTTACAGCCACTGTAAATGTCCATCAGTAAATTTATACTCCAGGCTCATCTGAGAGGTCCATTTATAGCTCAGAAAAAGAATCGCTTCCCTGCCCATCTGAAACAAATGTTATAACAACCTAATTCAAATTTTTTATTAAGGATAGCCATAGGTGATAGTTATGCTTTATTTTCGAAACTCTCTCATGCTGTTGTAACGCAATAAAGGGGCCAGTTTGAGCACCAAGTGGATATGTAATATGTGCTTAAGAGAAGAAATATTTACTGACATTAAACTAAGAAATACGGGATCACATATTACACACACTCCTTTTTATGAAAGAACAATTACGAAATTACAAATTGTAATTTTAAACCAGTCAATTCGAAATTTATCCACCCTTGTGTTTGTTTGAGACAAGGTTCTTAAACATAACTCTCCTTAGTAATTTATTCTCAGATGTACAATTCAAATGTTTTTTAATACTTTTTAATACCCTAGCATTCACTTTTGACAACTTTGAAGTGTTTTTTTCAATTGTTTCTTAAATTATGAACAATATTGAACAGAAGCTTCAACAAATAAAGCATGCTTAATTCACAAACGTTTGAGAAAACAGTGTGAGACTAAGAACATCTCATTACCATTATGCTTATTTTCTCAGGCAAGGAATCCTCAAATCCCTATGAGCAAATCGATAATGTACCAAATTGATATTAAATTTTGAAATATGTCTAGCCATTGATACTGTTCAAACGGAAATTTTAACTTTAGTTCTATTTATGACATCAACACACAATGTTATTTGACTTCTATTACCTACCAAGTCTTTCAGTACTGCTAATCTCCAGATCATCTCTCTCAGCATAGCCATTCTTCGTGGCTAGTTCCATTAATCAATCTTCACAGATAGCTATTCAACAGTCTTCGTATGAGGCCCAAACTTTGTGCAGACATTCCGCAATGAGTTCATTCACATGCAGCAAAACATCAAGAACGTTTAGTATGTTCCGCAGGATTATATACATTCGGAACACCACCATTTACCTAAACCCACATTAATTTCAGACTATATCAAATGACAATTTCTGATAGAAAAAGAATTTTCTACACTTCATACTTCATTTACTATGTACAAACATACTACTGCTTTTATTATAAAAAACAACTTCCCTTACCCAAAAATTCAATACAAGGAACACATTTTTTAAGAGAAACAGCAACACATCTTACGCATCCTATTACATTTGACGTTAATCCCAAAAACCACCCTCATCCTTAACCCAACCTGTCCCCAAGACGCGAAAAAAATTTCGAAGTTCCTTACATTATTTATTCCCAAGGACATCCAAGGATATATATTGTCTCTGGCCAGTTAAACAAACCAATGTATCTCCTACGGATCCAGTATAAAGGAATAAAAGTACGTAAGGAAATTTGAATGTGAACTTTAGGTGGTTCACTCATAAGTAATTTTTTTGCTTTGACCGAAGTTCAGATATATGTGCAAGGATATCAAGACAATTACACTGTCTTTGGATTTCTGTTACTTACCATGTTTACCTAGTTCTGCTAAGGAAGTGAAAAGTTTACAGCCACTGGAAATGTCCAACAGTAAATTTATACTCCAGGCACATCCTAAAGGTCCATTTATAAATCAGAAACAGAATGGCTTCTCTACCTAACTGAAACAAGTATTATAACCACCCAATACAATTTTGATATTAAGGATAGCTATAGATGAAAGGTATGCATTTTCAACATATTTTTAAAACTCTCTCATGCTGCTTAAACGTAATAAAAGGGGCACTTTGGGCCCCAAATAAATATGTTGCATGTGCTCAAGATCAGTTATATTTTCTGGAAATTGAACCAAGTAATACGGGAGCACATATGACGCACACACTCCTTTTTATGAAAGAACAATTACGAAATTACAAATTGTAATTTTAAGCCACTCAATTTGAAATTTATCCACTCTTCTAATTTTTTGAGATAAAGTTCTTAAACATGGCTCTCCTTAGCAATTTATTCTCTGATGTAGAGTTCTAAATGTTATTTTTTAATACTTTGAAACTATAGCATTCACTTTTGCAAACTTTTAAGGTGTTCTTTCTCAATTATTTCTTAAACGTTGAACAAGATTGAACAGAATCTGCAATATATCAATCATGTTTAATTCACGAACGTTTGAGAAAACAGTGTGGGACTAAGTACATTTAATTGCCATTAAGTTCATTTTCTCAGCCAAGGAAATCTCAAATCCCTAAGGGAAAATCGATAATGTCCCAAATTGAAATTAAATTTTGAAGTACGTTTAGCTATTCAAACGTAGTTTTTACCTTTGAAGGAACTTTAGTTCTGTCAATCAATGACATCAACATACACTGTTATTTGACTTCTATTAGTTACCAAGTCTTTTTCAGTACTGCTAATCTCGGAACCCCCCTCTATCTCTCTCTCTCTCTCTCTCTCTCTCTCTGCATAGCCATTCTTCCTGGCTAATTCCATTAATCAGTCTTCACAGACAGCTATTCAACAGTCTTCTTATGAGGACTAAACTTTGTGCAGACATTCCGCAATGAGTTCATTCACATGCAACAGAAAATCAGGAACGTTTAGTATGTTCCCCTGTGTTTTAGACATTTGCAACACCACCATTGACCTAAACCCACATTACTTTTATAGTACTTCAAATTTCAATTCCTTACACTAAAAGTATTTTCTACACTTCACACTATTTCCGATATACAAACACACTGCTGCTTTTATTATAAAAAACACCTTCCCTTACCTACAAATTTAATACAAGGAACACATATCTTGAGAGAAACCGCAACACAACTTACGCAACCTATTCTATTTGACGTTTACCCCAAAAACCACCCTGATCCTTATCCCAACCTGTCCCCAAGTCGCGAAAAAAATTTCGAAGTTCCTTACATTATTGCTTCCCCCAGGATATAAATTGACTCTGGCCGGTTAAGCAGACCAACGTATTTCCTAGGAACCCAGTATACAGGAATAATCGTTCATAAGGAAATTCGAATTTGAACTCTAGGCGGTTCACTGATAAGTAACATGCATCCAAAAACATTTTCTTTAACCCAAACCAATCCAGAAATTTCAACATATTTAAATGCCCTAACCTAAATCTTCCCATTAACGATTTCTCCTCAATCCACGCTGTTGCTGTAGCTCTCAGAATACAAACAATTACTACAACCAACAGAAATTAAATATCAAGGGTACACATTGGGGAAATTAGTAAATCTTATGCTCTTGTGCTACATATTTTTAAAAGTAGCTTATGTTGCTTACACTGAATTACAGATGTCTTTTGTGTTTCATGTAGATACGTTTAATAGCTTTGACAAACATTATTTGCTGATACAATACTAAATGGACACAAGTCTTCATTTTTAATAATATAAGCAATACCAAATAATTAATTCACTAGTTTTTCTTCAGCTACTGTATTTAAAAGTTGTTAATAATTTCTCCGGTTTGCTGCATCTTTACTCACAATGACCATTAAATAAGAATAATTTACCTAAGTAATTGCTTGGATAAGTTGATCTAAAATTTTCGCGATTAGAAACTTTTCATTGCACTAGAGCAGAAAAGACGAACTTCCTGACAGAGAGGTTGTTCTGTTCGATTTCACCCAAATACATGGACAATTTCATTCAATGTCCGATGTGACCTCAGATATGCTCTGAAAATAATACATTTCTTTCATACAAGGGCCTTCAACTTAGATCTATGATTGCTGTGGTAGATCACAATCCCAAATATAAATCAAAATAAGCCTAGCATCAAAAGTCAGTGCTTCAAAGTACCCAGCCTTTGATAATCAAAATTAAAAATGTGTTGCACTCATGACATTATCTGCACATTTTACAAACTACTCTTACAAAAGCTATCTACTTCTTGTTAGTCCAGATAAACTTTCATTACACATTTCATCATAGAATAGAGTAGACAAAGCATTAGTCTTTTGAAGAGTGTCATTATGTGATGGCTTTGAAATTCCGTGCTTTTTGCATGAGCAAAACAAGAAATGTATCTAATGACTTCTCACAGGAGAAACGTGGAAGCGTTTGAAACTTGAAACCAATAACAAAGAATATCTGGAAAATTTGTTAACTACGAAAAAAACTTTTACATAAATTGTGCTTCAGCAAAATCAACATTTTCTGTGTAGTAAGATATTTTCTGTTACAGTTTATCTTATACAAAGGGTATTCTGAATGAAGAGGACTTCACATGCTATTCCCAGAAAATCCAATACATGCATTTTATTTGTCATGAAAATAGCTTAATAGTGCAGTATTTTAATAATCACTGGAGCTATTTTTGAGAAAAAAAATTGAAAAATGTTCCATGTAAAGGATAGCTTGGGGTGGGGGGATTTTTCTCAAAATCCTTTGTGTTTCATCCTTGGATGGTTCAGAACATACCAAGTTTCATATGTAACCATTTTCTTGTTCTTAAGTTATGCTGTTCACACACACACACACACACACACACACACATGGCCTCAAAACATTTATTTCTGGTGAACTCTCAAAACTGAACTTTTGAGCGAAACCAAAACACTTCCTCTACTTACTGTAATTACACAGGAGATAAACTAAAAATGAGGAATCTAACAAAAAATAGAAGCTGCTGTTAATGAGGGAATAAAAACAAATACCCTTGTACTCACAAAGTGTGGATCTCTTACCAGATGCAGCAATTCATCTGTCACTACCAAAGAATATAGGTTTGAAGCCTACACATACTCCACTGGGTTCTGGATATGCATTTCTAATATTAAGCTAAGGCATCTGACAGCATAGATCACAACCTCTTGCTCCAAAAGTTAAGAGCTTATGGCTTCAGTGATATCACTAACATCTCAATCTATAGTGAGCTAGACCAGCTTAAAGAAAGCTAGTCTACTCTAGGATGTAGATTACGTCATAAATACATAATTACATTGGTGCTTGTATGAAATAAATTGTAGTTCTTATGTAGAGTACGTTAGAGCTAAACATTTTAAAACAATATTATTTATACTTAATGTAGTTATAAAATTTGATAACATTTAATAGTCAGTTTTTTTAATGAAAGAAATCCCCTCTGTATAGAAGGTGTGAGTGACGAGATACCTTTTCAATGCTAACTTGAATTTATTTTTATTAGTTTTCAGTTCCTTAATATATGATGGAAGTGAATTAAATAATACTATACCATTTTGGAATACTTGTAGGTTACTGCTTGGCCTATTTAAGTCCTGCCCATTTCTGGTTTGTTTGCTGCGTATGTCTGAATTTTTTATGAACACTTCTGGGTGGTCACCCACGTTTAAAAGTACAGTTAAAATATACTCACAGGCTAATGGTAGAATTCCAAATGTTTTGAATAGTGGTTTACAATGAGTTGATTTCTCTACACCTGCCATTATTCTTATTACCTTTTTTGAAAAAGAAATATTTTTTGCGTCTACTGAATTTCCCCAAAATGTTATTCCATAAGTCATAATTGAATAAAAATAAGCATAATATACTGTTTTACTATTAGTTTCAAATGGGAAGAGTTCTGAGCTACAGCGAATGAGGTGCATTTGCGTGCACAGCGTTGCCACCTCGTTACCCCCACTCTTTTCATATTTCCCTCTCACTCTCACATCTGCCTGTCGCTAGAATGGTCGACGTAAAGCAAACCGAACTGTATTATCTAAACTTTTATAATTCTCCTGGTGTTTAAATTCATAATTGGGAATATACTCGCATGCTACGTACGTATTTTTTAAGTGTTATATAATTATAGGTTATGAATTACCTGTGCTTTTAATCCAATGGAACTGCCAGTGGCTCATCCGTATCACTCATCAGTTACGTGAAGAGGCAATTCGTCACTGACACTGTCTTCATCGTCTGAGTCTTGCAAATTTATGATAATAGGTTCCAAAATATCGTCACGGCCTATTTCTTTCCAAAAGTCGTCGTCTTGTAGTTTTTCTGCATGTCTCACGCAGGCTTCCCAGTCTTGTTGAGTTACCTTGTCAATTTCTTCGTGAATAAGACGTTCAACGTCAGTCAGTTTAAAAGTGTTATTTCTGTTTGCAACCCCTCGTTTTATTTGAGCCCATACTAACTCAATTGGATTATACTGGCAGTGATAAGGGGGGAGGCGGATTACCTCGTGTCCCATTTCCATTGCAAGTTGATCCAGCTGATACACTTTTCCCTGGTTTTTAAATGGAAGTATTCGTTGCAGTAACTCATTTTTAGTTTCTGTTGCCGAAAATTCAACCCCCTTTTTTGCAACCATTCAACAATTTGGTTCTTTCTACTGGCAGTATTCGGTACTTTGTTTTCAATAACCGAATGATATGGTGCATTATCCATTATAATTATGCTTCCCTCTTCTAAATAATTTAGGAATCTGTTCAAAAACCATTCTTTAAACGTATCAGCTGTCATCTCTTCGATAATCTGAGGTGGTTTTGGACAGAAAAATCCATTTGCTTTCAGGTACAAATCCTGTCTTAGCAGACCCTACATGACAAATAAGTCGACTGCCTTTTCCAACAGGTACCTTCAGGCCACCCTTTTTTGAGGAATCTTGCCAGATTGAATTTTGAGTGTGGTTTTTATTTACCCATGTCTCATCTAAGTAAAATATAGGTCTCGTATCGCAAGAATTTCGAATTTCGTGCATTTTGCGTAAGAATTTTATTCTTGCCGCAACAATGTCACTCCTCTCCATTAAAAATTGTCGCCCATCATTTGTCTTTCTGTACCTGAACCCTAATCCTCTCAAGATTCTATAAGTAGATGAATTTGAACCAGTGTATAATATTTTAGTTCTAAGGGCACAAGTTATTTTCTGTATTGTTGGGAATTCACCTTGGTCATAAAACTCGAACACAGTTCTGCGTACAACGTCCTTGTCAAAGTCAGTTAAATTTGTAATCCTCTTCGGAGGTCCAATGTGCTTTCTGGGCGATACAAACACTGGAGTATCACTGGGAACAGATTTCCTTGCCTCTCCGCAAATGCGAGACACACTTGCTTTACCGACACCACACGCTTTAGCAGTAAGCTGTTGAGGATTTTTGAAATCAAGTTGATTTCTGTGTTCCTCATTGTTACATTTTTTAAAAAACGAGTAGACCCTAAATATAATACTTCGAGCCTGACTTCGCAATACCTGCCTCTTTGACTCGCCACTAAATTCACCACAATAAGCCATTGCACTATTTTACTCTTGCTGCTTGCTCTCTGAACAACTGAATACTGATATTAACTGTGTAGGGTAAATAAACTCCAAAAAACAACACACAATCATAAACATGTGACGGCTCACGTTCTGCAGATTCTACAACACAAGTGAGCTGGGTGGGCTGTTTGCTCTCTCTCAGCTTTAACAAACGCCTTGGTTTTACAACATAATTCTTTATCACCATCAAGTCAGTAGTTCTGTATAATTACAAATATATATACATAATGTATACAATAATGCATACATACAAATAATGTGACCATTGCAGTGCTTACGTGGTTATATTATAACATATGGGAATGTTTATTTGTTTGTATTATGAAAACTATTTGAGCTAAAAATATGTGGTTTTACGGTTGTGTTACGAGTGGAGTGGTGTGGAGTTTAAGGGCCCGTCGACAGCTAGGTCATTTGGGCCCAAAGAAAAACAAAGACAGAACTGAAAGTGGTCGATCAAAAACGCATTAGAAGAGACTAAAAACGAGATAGCCGTAAGATCATAAATTGGGTTAAAAGAGAATAAAATCCAGGACTAAAAGTATCGGTAAAATGGAATAAAATCTAGGCTAAAAACACAAAACTAAAAGGCAAGTTATACCTGTGGAAAAAACCCGATTTTGGTGACGAACCGCAGGGTCTGCCTTACTGCCACTGGGTCATCGCCTAAAACTGAGGGCAGCGTAAAACTCAGGCCATAAAACTGACGATCAGGGGCGTATTTCGGACAATCAAACAGTACATGGGACACGGTAAGCGGCACAGCACACGTCGAACAGATAGAGGCCGGGGCACCACGCAGGAGATGACCGTGTGTGGCGCGCGTATGCCCGATTCTTAGGCGGGTCAGAACTACTTCTGACCGCCGTGATCCCCAACAGGAAGTGGACCAGGGTTGTACGGTGTCCTTGAGTGTCCGGAGTTGAGTACCAGCCAGAGACTCCCATGATAGCTGCCAAGCTAAAAACAGAGGACGGTGGAAGTACCGCCGAACATCCGTAGAAGGCACAGTTAAGGTGGAAAACTCCGGCAAACGGCATGCGACCTTAGCAGCTGCATCCACCTCCTCATTGCCAGGAATTCCCACATGACCTGGAGCCCATGTAAAAACAAACTGGTATCCGCGACAGATCAACCGAGATAAAAGAGTTTGGATGTTTAAAATCAAGGTGGAGGAGCCGATAAACTGTTGCAGGCCCTGGATGGCGCTCAGAGAGTCGCAGCAAATAATAAAACGGCCAGGGACAAACAAGGAGATAAAAAGCAAGAAAGAGAAGATGGCAAACAGCTCGGCCGTAAAAACTGAACTGGCGTCTGGAAGGCGAAATTTGTGAGCCCCACCGTCATAGATAAAACCGCACCCTGTGCTACCAGTCACTCGGGAACCGTCAGTAAATACCGGAAAATAGTCCCGGTAACGGTCTAGAATCGCGGAGAAGAGCTGGCGAAGCACTGGTTGCGGGGTAGCAACCTTGGCATTACCCGAAAGTTCAAGATAAAACCGGGCACGTTGGAGCTGCCACGGGGAAATACGACTAAGACAGGATCGCTCCACAGGAGGCAGTCGCAGGTCATGTGCGCAAAGAAGTTCCCGAAACCGAACACCACATGGGCGGGAGATTGTAGCATTGCGCACATAACGGTGGGCGAATTCCGGATGGAATACACAGTGGAACGAAGGGTGACTAGGATGAGCCGCCAGCTTTGCAACATAAGAAAAGAGTAAAAACTTGCGTCGAAGAGACAGAGGTAGTTCGCCAGAATCTGCAAACACTCGACACGACTAGTGCGGAAGGCCCCAGTAGCAAGACGGATACCAGTATGATGAACAGTGTCTAAAAGGCGAAGTTTAGAGGCGGACGCCGCGCTATAGATAAAACTCCCGTAGTCAAATTTCGACCTAACCAACGAGCGGTACAAGCGGAGCATAACGGTGCGATCGCCGCCCCAAGAGGCGCCAGAGAAAACCCTTAACACTCGAAGGGAACGATCGCATGATGCACGAAGGTAGCGAATATGGTGCTCCCAGGTGAGTATGGTCGAGGTAAAGGCCCAAAAACTTGACGTGCGCAACAAACGGGAGGGGTGTGCCATGCAAATGAAGATCAGGAGGAGGGTGTACATCACGAAGGCGATGAAAATGAACACACTGAGTCTTAGCAGGAGAGAACCGAAAGCCGTTGTGAAGTGCCCAGTTGGCGAGTGAGGTAATGGCCATCTGCAGTTGGCGTTCTATGTGCTCAAGGCTATAAGAGCGATAGTATAGCGCAAAGTCATCGACATATAGGGACATCGGTATTCCGCTGCGAACTACAGTAGAGATGCCGTTGATGGCGACGGCAAAAAGTGGTACACTGAGGATCGACCCCTGGGGTACACCGTTCTCCTGGATCCTCGCCTGAGATAACGTGCCTCCAATACGGACACGAAAACGGCGAAGTTTTAAAAAATTACAAATAAAAACAGCTAAATGACCGCGTAAACCGTAAGCATGCAGATTTCGGAGGATACCATAGCGCCAAGTGGTATCATAGGCCTTCTGTAAATCAAAGAAAACACCCACCACATGCTGCTTTAGGAGAAAGGCACTCTGGACATAGGCCTCAAGATTGGTGAGATGGTCAACACTGGAGCGATGGTGACGAAAACCACACTGAACGTTACAGAGCAAAGCATTCGACTCTAGCGACCACACCAACCGAGCGGTAATCATACGTTCAAAGATCTTACAAACGACACTCGTCAAACAGATAGGGCGGTAGCTAGAGGGAAGGAGCCGGTCTTTTCCAGGTCGAGGGATGGGGATGACAATACCCTCTCGCCAGGAAGACGGGAAAACCTGCTCACGCCAGATGCGGTTGTAAATGTCCAGCAGGAAGGAAAGCGCCTCACGCGGAAGATGTAGCAGCATTTGACGGTGGATGTCATCGGGGCCAGGAGAGGTATCCTTTGCTAAGGACAAAGAATGGTCTAGCTCAGCGACGGTAAAAGCTTCGTTGTACGGTTCACTACGGTCACTACGAAAATCGAAGACTATCCGCTCCGCAGCGTCTTTGATAGGCAGAAAAGATCTATCATAACTATCCGTTTGGCTAGCAGCAGCGAAGGAGTTGGCAAGGGCTTCGGCTATATCCCGCTCGCTGGTGAAAATGGAGCAACTAACACCAAGACCAGGAATGATCGTCCGGCGACACTGGCCATAAATACGCCGAACAGCAGACCACACCTGCTGCGCTGAAGTACGACGGGAAAGGGAAGACACGTAAGATTCCCAAGATGTCCGCTTAGCTCTCCGAAGTAAATAGCGCGCCTTAGCCCGAGAACGTTTAAATGCCACAAAGTTCTCCTCCGTAGGATGTAGCTGAAAAACACGCAGGGCGCGTTTGCGCGTTCCGATGGCCAAGCGGCATTCCTCGCTCCACCAAGGTACAGGAACGTGAGGCGGTGTAGATGAACCTCGAGGAATGCTGGAAGCTGCTGCAAGCAAGATAGTACACGTAAAATAGTCCACCATTTCATCGATGGTTGCGAAACCATCGTCCGGGAGAGCAATGAGGGAACGGAACTTCCTCCAGTCAGCCTTGGAAAGAATCCAGTGGGGATGTCGAGAAGGCAAAGGATGGTGTCCTGTGAGGTGAATGTTAATGGGAAAATGATCACTCCCATACAGATCCGAAAGCACCGACCAATCAAAGAGAGGAACTAACGTCGGGCTGCAGTAAGCAACGTCTAAGGCTGACGGCGTCCCATAGGTAGATGACAAAAAGGTAGGGGCACCAGTGTTCAACAAAAGCAAACCGGACATATCACAAACGTCAGCTACAAGGCACCCACGAGCATCATCAGTGTCGGAGCCCCACACAGCATTTTTGGCATTCAGATCACCAAGGAAGAGGAGCGGTGTGGGAATCTGCGCCAAAAGCGCCCGAAGATCCATCTCCTGTACGACACCGACCGGAGGCAGATAGACATTACAGACGGAGAAACAAATGAAACTGAGTTGGACACGCACCGCCACAGCTTGTAACGGCGTAGTAAGCGGTATGTGGGCGGCAGAGATGTTAGGCGCCACCAAGATAGCAACGCCACCGCTCGCACGCTGTCCAGCAGCAGAGTCACGCCTAAACGCCGCAAAGTCACGAAGGTGTAAAGTGTGATGAGGCTGCAGATGGGTTTCTTGTAAACAGAGCAGTGAAGGGGAGCGTTGTGACACTAAATATTGTATGTCCGGAGCACGAGCCCGGAACCCATTAACATTCCACTGGATTATTTCCATAGGAAGAAACGGATTAATGGACCGTCTTAATCTTCTTTCTCACCTTGGCGGACTTCGGACCAACGATTTGAAAAGACTCCTCTGGCAACTCCTCCGAGGTTCGGGAGTCCGAAGATCCCCTGCGGCTCGTAGAACGAGACCGGGACTGCACAGAGGAAGCACGGCTATTGGTGCGACGGGAAGACCTGGAACGACTGCGGGCATTAGAAGACAGACTTGTTAGCGCCGGTAGACGCTTTGGAAGATGGTGGCACGGCGGAAGATGGAGACCGTGGTGCAGGTATGGCACGAGACAAAGAACTACCTACGGGTAAGTCGGTCTGTGTGGAAGCATCTACAACGGGCGCAGTTTGTAGGCCAACAGAGGTAACAGGAGTGCGGCGGGCCGCAACCGAATAACCCGTAAGGACACAAGGGTTCAGCTGCTCAAAACGCCGACGTGCCTCGGTAAAAGTCAAACGTTCCTTGACACGCAACTCCTGTATACATTTCTCATCGAGGAACTTCGGACACTGTCGGGAGCTAGATGAATGGCTCCCGCCACAGTTCAAAGCAAAGTGCTCGAGTACAGGCCGAGTCCTCATGGGCTGGAAGACCACAACGCTCACAAACAGCACGGTGGTTACACGAACCTTTAGTATGTCCGAAACGCTGGCACTGAAAACAGCGCATGGGGTTCGGAACATACGGACGTACGGCGGCACGCTCATAGCCACAGAAAATATAGTCAGGTAAAACAGTGCCCTTAAAGGTTAGAAATACCGTACGTAATGGTTGTTCTACGCCATCCTGTTTCCGGGTTAGGCGGTACGCTTGAGAAACGCGTTGATCAGAAAGGCAGGTGACGATGTCCTCGTTTGTTATACCGTCCAGACTGGAGGTGGTAACAACTCCCCGACAGGAATTCAACGATTTGTGTGGGGCTGCAGATGGGTTTCTGCAGATGGGGTAGGATCCCAACAAAGTTGCCTTCAACAATTTCTCGGATTGGTCGGCCGTATTGGTTTCTATCAAAAGCGTACCGTCCCTTAGTCGTGTTGCATTTTTAACTGGGCCACAGATACGGTCAACCTCGCCTTTGATATAAAATGGGCTAACGTCCTGCATGGTTTTTCCTTCACTCGCCAGTTGCAAAATCAAAAATGTGTCAAACAAAGTAGGGGTTTTGCGCGGATGCATATTGATAAGGACCCCCTTCCGGAACCGTCGGCGTCAGCCTGCCATCCGGGGTTAAAGAAGAAAAGACACCATATCTTCACGGTCTGTGCCGTCATGGAGACCCCTCCTATGACTGATCGCAAAGCGTACCTCAGAAGGGTTACCCTCCAATCTCCACTGCTTGTCCACATGTGTAAACCGTTCACCACGCACACCCCGGCTTTAAGCCCCTACCACAGGTATAACCGCCTGTGGCTCCCCACTTTAGGCCGCGCTGCCGTCAAACACACACACGGATTCAGGGGACTTGTGGTTGATTACACCGGGGTTCCATCAGCGGTAACACGTCCGGCACGTGATACTAACCCGACGGCTCACGGCCGTCGGGACATTAACACAGGCCGGGCCCTTAGAGAGCTACGTGGGTGTACATGACGGTGTGGACGGGCTCCGCACCTAAGGCTACACATGGGGGCAGTGCGAAAGGTCCACCCAACCTTCGCGCCTGAGACCCCCGTAGGGCACACACGTCGGAAGCCGCGCTGAAACCGTGGGAAAGGACCACTGAGATAGAAAAGATCCCTGCTGGTGAGACAGGAGTTAATAAGCCTAAGACTGTACAAACTAAGAATCAGAATAAACCTAGAAGAGGAAAAGTGAGAAGAAATAAAGTAAAGTGGCACAGTTGATGCGGGTGGAGGGGGTGAAATGGAGGCGAGTGGCTCGGGACCCCGGTTCACCAAACCCGTACTCACATGAAGTGAGTCCCTGGGGGCGGAGATGAAAGGGTGAAAATGGCTATGAGTGGCTCGGGACCCCGGGTGCGCCTAACCCGTACTCACACGAAGTGAGCCCCTGGGGGGGGTTGTGTTACGAAAATTACTCCCTACCTTCTAGTGGGTTACTTTTTGCAAAATTTGAATTTTTGTCTTAGCGCAAATTATATGTATTAGAAACACATTCGCTTAGCACGCGTCACGCTTAGCTTACGGCGAATGCAATATGACAACACAGCGGAACTCCGATTGGTTGCCGCTCTGGCCGCGCTCAAGGACAAACATCATCCCATTTGAAAAACACAGTAGGATGTTTTTATTTGTAAACTGAATTAATGATCTTATTGCAAAACATGCAGAGCTTAGTTTTGGTAGGATGTAGTCAATATCGTCCTTCCAATTCATATTATGATCTATAATAAGACCAAGAAATTGTATGCTACAAGTTTCAGTAATTTCATTGCCTTCATGTTCAATTCTTATGTCTGCAATACTTTTACTTTTTGTGCGAAAATTGGTATACTTAGTTTTTTCAAAGTTTATATGAATTTTGTTACTATCGAACCAATTATTTAGCACACTGAAAGTACCGTTGGATAGCTCTGAGAGGCGACTGGTGTTGTGTTCTTTAATTATAATATTTGTATCATCGGCAAAGAGAACTGGGTGAGCATGTTCATTTATTACTCTGGGGAGGTCGTTGACATATTAGAAACAATAATGGACCCAAAATCGAACCTTGTGGAACACCATGCTTTATTTCTGACCATTTGGAATTATCTACCGTATTTATTATGACCTTTTGATGTCTGTTTGATAGATAAGATGCAATCCATTGATATGTTTTATTCTTAATGCCATAATATGATAATTTTGATAAGAGTATATTATGATTTACACAGTCAAATGCTTTTGATGGGTCACAGAAAATTCCTGGTATATTACATTTATTATCAAGTGATTTCAAAATTTCATTCGTTTAGTTGAAAGTGACATCATTGGTTGACTTGTTTTTCCTAAATCCAAACTACTCCTTTGCTAAAATATTATTTTTAATCAGGTGGTAACATATTCGTTTTTTTCAAATACTTTGGAGAAAGCAGTTAGTAATGATACTGGTCTATAGTTTGACAGTTGTGACTTTTGCCCTTTCTTGTATAGTGGTTTAACTATAGAATATTTTAGCCTGTCAGGAAAGGAGAAGTTACATATATGACTTAAAGGTTTGCTAATTTTATCAGCGCATAGTTTTAGTATCTTAGTAGTTATTTCGTCATAACCCGATGAATTCTTGCTTTTGAGGTATTTCATCCTTTTATTTACTTCTATCGTGCTCGTGGGTACTATTTCTGTACAAATAGGCCGTTCTAAGCTTGCTTTTTTCAAATATGAAATAGGGTCCTCCACTTGTTGTTTGGATTGTAACAGTAAATTTTCTGCTAACTGAATATAATACTCATTAAATAATCTTGCTATTTCTTGTGGTTCTTTTGTGGTGATATTGTGGCATGTGCACAGATAATATTGATAAGACGCTCTCTGGGCACCGAAGCACGGCAGTTTGTGAGTAGGGGCGAGTCAGGGGAAACAGTGTCAAGGAGGGGATAGCGTTACTGACGCCCGAGTTGGCGTGGCTTCTTGTAACAGTCAGTAAGTAAGCTTCGAGTGAGACAGACGGGAAACTGCTAAAACACGATGTCCTCGTCGGCAGGCAATGGGCAAAGGTATGTGAGTATTTAATTTCATTTAATAAACGGTGTTCCATCCACGCTTGGAAGTCTTAATTATGGTAGAATAGAATCTTTCCTCTCCCTTAAGCCAGGCATTGTATTGGTATAGCAATTATTTTGGGATTTAACTTAGCTGCGTCCTCGTCGTTGCCTCGTAATTTGAAGTTCTTTGTTTGATTTAACGATCCCTCTCGCAAGCGAGTAGCTCCCCTCTGTAGTTGAAAAATAATTAAAGAGAGGCATACGACAATTGGTGTGAGGCACCGAGTAGTTTGGCTGGTATAAATGAATTTGTTGTGAGATTTTTAAGTGTAATTTTTTTCCCTCTGAAATGTAACGGTTTGTGGTCCTCCACGTGGTCAGAAAAATCTGAATTTGTTTCTGGCTTAAGGGTAAGGATTTTTATGCTTTAATTTGTGATTCTCTTATTCTAAATTTTGTTACTGTCATATCTGAAAGTCTGGTTTCTAAATTTTAATTTTGAGCCCATTTTTGCATTTTTCCATTGTCTGCCGGCGTGACGCTAAAACTTCTGACTTCATTTTCCCCTTGTTTTGGCTTCATTTCCTTTAAATTGTATTGCTGTGCTAAGTGGTTCGTGCTGGTTATTTTCAAAAATGTTTTTGTGAAAGTTGAGTTGTGAAACGAGTGAGATAACGAGTGAGATATTTGTAGCTTTGAAAATGTGCTCGTCACGTGTTGGCCATCTAGGTGAAAATCTTGTTTTCTGTGCTTATTAGCAGTGGTTCTGGAAACTTATAACTTTATATTCCAGTGATTGTGATTTCTAGCTGTTTACTATACTTTTCTGGGACATTTTTCGTGTAACTTTTATGTACGCACGTGTGTTATTAATTCCCGCGTGGTCATGCATTTCAGCAATAATTCTAGCTTGTGAAACCAGTCTTCATCAGCACGTGTTTTGGCGCGTTTATTTGCGTGTGTATATCAGGTCAGATACATTTGTTTAAAAAAAAAAGCGAAGGAATTTTTGTGTGCTACGTATAAATTACAAGTCTGTATTCTGCTCCTTTTGAGATAATGTTAGCGGTGGTCACAGTAGGTGTGACGTGGTTTTTTTAACTTCCAGTTCGACGTTTCTCACTGAAGACATCATTTTGCTTTTCTTCCATGTGTTCATTCTGATTAAAAATCTTGGTATTGTGTCCAAGTGGCTTGTGTAGACCGTATGTTGGTATAATTTTCTGATATTTCGCCGCGGGCGCCTAATTGTATTCTTTCTGGAACTGTTTTATTTGGCTATGTTCTGATCTTGCTACTTACATTCATGTGATGCTATAAGTGTTTAGTTTGGTGTAATCTGTATTGCTTTGTCATACTGTTTATTTACTGGTTGCGTAAACTTTTGTGCTGCAATCATGCCTAAGCGCCGTACTACGCAGACATCTGATATGGCAATTGCTCCAGTTAGCGAGCACAGTAAAGTAGAATCTATATCCAGTGTTAGTACGCCTGTTGTTACTCAGTTACCAGCGATGTCTAATCCGCCTGGCGTGGCCAGTGCAACGCAGTCAGCTGTCTGTCGCCCGGTCATTGACCCCTCTCACGTTGAGAATTCCAGCAAGTTGTCGGCGTATGAGTTACTTTAGAATTTTGAAATGTTCGCTACTACTGCTAATGGCCGCTCTGAGAAAATGATAATTTTGCTTCACCGTTGCCAAGTTTGGTTTATTTAATTCCGCAATGCATATTTTTAGGGGAAAATCTTTCGCAGTTACTCATGTAAGTAAAAGTTTCAGGAGCTACCAACCTTGCCAGTAGCTGCACCTAATTAGGTTTGATGTGCTTCTAATATGGACCAGTACGATGTGGATGTTGATAAACCAGCTATACGTGTGTTACCAGATTTTGGAAAACTGCACTGGAATTTTTTTGCGGTAAAAACAATAAGAAAAAAAAACCATAACCTGTAAGTATGTAAACATTGTGAGTGCTAAAGTTTGGACGAATGAAACAGTTTTACAACTCACACAGGTATGCTAAATTTATTGTTTCACTGACTGATGCTTAATTAAGCTTTGCTTTTCAGGAATATGTGCTATGAATGTGTCTGCTAAATTAAAAGTGTATTATTATTTTGGGTGTAACTTAAATTTTAAATTATGTTTTGGGAACTGCAAATCATTTGTTTTGTTGTCATGCTGCAGGAATGTGTTTCATGTGTACTATGTGCTTAATGGAGCTTTTATTTTCAGGAATGTTCTGTGACAATATTGTTTTGAGTAATGATGTGATGTTCTTTTGTTGCATTCGATTTGATTTGATATGATTTGATTTGATTTGACTCGATTTGATTTTGGGTTTCATAATGATGCTGTGATCTTTATTTGCAGAAAATTGTTGCATGAATAGTGTGTGTATGTATGTGTGTATTTGAGGTTATGTGATATATGTGAGATTTGCCTCGGTGGGAGTGCCAAAGAGTAACCCCGATGGCGTAGTGTGAGGTTATGTGAGAAATATGAGTTGAGATTTGCCTCGGTGGATGTGCGTAAGAGTAACCCCGACGGTGCTAATGTGGGAGGTGAGAGATGAGATGAGGAGAGATGAGAAGAGATGAGATGATGTCAGCTTCGGTGGAAGTGCCAAAGAGTAACCCTGACAGTTGTATGAATGTGTTGATTTTTCAGGAGGGCTACATGTACCTGGAAAGTTGATGTGATGTGATGATTTCAGAGATTTTGGCTTATTGGTGTTGCTGTAACGTGCCCAGTATAGCGTGTGTGCTGAATTCACACGAGAGATTAAATGGATGGAAGTGATTGTAATGTGAATATTTTTTTTCCTGTTTATGCAACAAGTTTATTACCATCTTAGATAGCAAATTTTAATAACAACTGTTTTCCGGCTTAATTTTCATTTGGAGGATGTGGATGCAACAGTATAATGTCATGTTATTTGTGTCATTCCTGAAATATTAATGTGATTTCTTGAAGGTTATACCTATGTTAGATGTTTTCAATTTACAGCATGTTAAATGAGACACGTCAGTGAAGATGTTTTGTTTTTGAAGAGAAAATTGAAAGTTGAGATAAAGATGTTAATGACTGAAGTAATGATGCTGATTGCAATACTGATGATGATGATTATGATTGAGATTGAGTTGATGATCATAATGAGATGAGGAAGATAGTACTGTGGACGAGAAACTGTATTAGTGACAAGAGTAGGACAATAGTAGTTGAAAGCATGTCACGTGGCGTAGTTTGGAGATGTATTGTGGATGTAGTTTGTAGTGATGCATACACTAGTTTGAGTAGATAGTTAAGTGAGTGTTGTGTGTAATTTGGGCCATGGTCAGTGTGAATGAGTTCATTTCATTGTCATGTGTGATTGTCTTGTAAGTGCACTTATTTTCTTTTGTTAGTGATACCAGCTGTTATTAAGATTTAATATTGGGATCCCAAATAAGGTTATGTTTTTTTCTGTCATGTTCATGTATTCTGAGTCTGTTTTACTGTTTTATTTGGATTGTGAAGCATTGTGAGTTAAATTTTGGATGGCAACTCTATAATATCTAGTTCTTTTGCCAATTTGTACTTATTTTTTCTCTTTCTTTGCCCAATGTCAAAAGAATTTTTAGTGCAAACTTTTCAACCTTTCAAATATTTAATTGTACATGACATACCGTTCTTTTTATGTGTGATTGTTTGTTGGAGCACCCTTTTTATTGTTTGGTGGTTTTGTTCTAGTATTTTGCTGTGGCGGAGCTCGAGAGACTCCAGGAGCATCCCCGTGGCACACCAGAAGTCAAGAAAACCACAGGGAAGCTGTCGGGCAGCCACTACACTGCCGTGGCATAAGGAGCCACCATGTCGGGGGGCAGTCCAAGCCAGCGACTGCCCACCCTGTTGTCATCACCAGAGACCTGCAGTGATAATTCTACACCATGACAAATCGTCGTTGTGGGCACTGCATAAAATCACCCACAAACAGTTCCAGCAGACCATCGATATCTTGCGCAGTGTAGTGTGCCTGTGAACTGAGGCAGCGTGGTGTGTGCGTGTGCGGGGTGCTCAAGTATAAGTGCAGTAACAATATTAGTCGATAGCACTTAAGTTTCTCGAGACTCCACATCGCCCAGTAACATTGTGTCGTCGTCTGGGTGCTTATCACACATGTATATTATTCTGTTATATTTTGGTTCATCACACATGTGTATTTCATTTTTGTATGTCATTTTTTAGTTATTTTCATGTTTCTTATTATATTTATTTTCCTTGTGTCGACGAGGGCGTCGACTTCGGTGGCCAGGGGGAGATGTGGCATGTGCACAGATAATATTGATAAGACGCTCTCTGGGCACCGAAGCACGGCAGTTTGTCTGTGAGTAGGGGCGAGTCAGGTGAAACAGTGTCAAGGAGGGGATAGCGTTACTGACGCCCGAGTTGGCGTGGCTTCTTGTAACAGTCAGTAAGCAAGCTTCGAGTGAGACAGACGGGAAACTGCTAAAACACGATGTCCTCGTCGGCAGGCAATGGGCAAAGGTATGTGAGTATTTAATTTCATTTAATAAACGGTGTTCCATCCACGCTTGGAAGTCTTAATTATGGTAGAATAGAATCTTTCCTCTCCCTTAAGCCAGGCATTGTATTGGTATAGCAATTATTTTGGGATTTAACTTAGCTGCGTCCTCGTCGTTGCCTCGTAATTTGAAGTTCTTTGTTTGATTTAACGATCCCTCTCGCAAGCGAGTAGCTCCCCTCTGTAGTTGAAAAATAATTAAAGAGAGGCATACGACAATATGATTTACTATAATTTCTTTTATTTCATTTTTATGTGATGTTTAAGTCTCTTTTTACTTTCTCTACTACGTATAGTAAGTAGGGGAAGTATTGCATTCCACCCAAAAATTCGATACCGAGATTTCACCGGAAATACATGTTTTGAGACCTCCTGAATCCAAAAAAAGCATTTTTGGAAACATGTCCGTGTGTGTGTCTGTGTGTGTCTGTGTCTGTGAACAGCATAACTCAAAAACGAACATTCGGATAAACACCAAACTTGGTATTTAGGTTCAGTATCTTCCAGAGATGCTACACGAAGGTTTTCAAGAAAATCCCCCCACCCCAGACTACCCTTTACATGGAACATTTTTCGAAAATTTTAATTTTCTCAAAAATGGCTCTAACGATTTTGATGAAAATATCATATGTTTAAGATAATGTCATGAGAAATGAAATGTATATCTCGAATTTTCTGGGAATGTCTCAAAAAGTATTCTTCATTGTGAACGACTTTTGCATAACTGGTAAACCATAAGAGATAGACAAAATTTTACTACACAAAAAATGTAGATCTCGTTAAAATACACATCTTATGTCACATACATTTCTTTTGTTGAGTGAACCGTTTTTGAGATATTGCTTGTTATTCCATTAAATTTTCTAATACTTATACTTTTTCTCAAATTCGTTATTCATTTTTTATGTCCTGGACTTGCAAAGAGAATGGAATGCGCCGCATAGCAACCAGCGTTAAAATATTTGACCATCGCTTAAAAGCTACCATATTCCCCTTGCATCTACAAGAAAATTAGCAATTAGATTGACATCTCGATATCTCGATTAACATAAAGCATATGGAGAATAGGCGTTTGTAAAAATAGATTGTACAAGAGTAGAGAAAGTCATGTGAGTGTAACACATCAGATTTTTTTATAATTTTCCATATTGTATTATGCTTGTTATTTGAGGACTATCTGCTTTTCATAGCAGAATTTTTTTAGTTACATTAATAACGTTTTTTAAAATTTTACAATAATTTTTATAGTGTTGTCTATGTTTCTCACAGTTGCTTTCTCTAGTAGCCAAGTAGAGTTCTCTTTTGTGTTTGCAGGATATCTTAATACCTTGTGTTAACCAGCCATTTCTAGCTGTGTTAATAGTTTTCTTTAAATGAGATGGAAAACTTGAGTTGTGAATCCTTACGAAAGTATTTAGAAAGGAGTTAAACTTGTCATTCATATTGTTCTTTTTGTATATTTCTTCCCAGGTTTGTTCTGAAAGCTGGTAACTAAAGCGTTTTATGTTCACTGTTAATGACTCGGTAGTTGGATACATGATTCGTTATTTTGGAATGGGGAATGTTATAATTGATTTTAAGCAACTGTCCATCATGGTCTGAAAGTCCATTAGTTAAGGGTTGGATTTCATGGCGCTCATTTTAGACATATCTATGAAAATATTATCAATAGCTGGTTTGGAATTTTTTTGAATTCTAGTTGGAAAGTTGACTATACATAAGGTTGTATGTTCTTAATAATAAACAAATTTGTTCCTTTTGGTTGCTGTCTTTAATGAAGTCTATATTTAAGTCACCACAAAGTATAAATTCAAGTTTAGGCTTGAATAGATATTTTAGAGCAGCATCCAGATTGTATATGAAGTTTTCAAAATTGGCAGCCGGTGCTCTGTATACTGTTAATATAATTCGTTCATTGTCTGGCATTTTTATATGAACCGTGCAACACTCAAATGTTTGTTCTACACAGTATTTATCCACATCAATATTGTCAAACTGTATGTTTTCTTAACCAATACACTCACACCTCCTTTAGAGAGTTTATTTCTACAGTAATATGCTGCTCTGTTGTAGCCTTCCATTGAGATATGCAATATTTCCCGTTTGCCCATGTCATGTTCCGTTATGCATAAGATATCTGGGTTTTTACTTTCATTTTTGAAACTAATTAATAACTCAGAGATTTTATTTCTTAGACTTTGAATATTTTGATGAAATACTGTTAATGAGTAATGTCTTTTTGTTGATTGTGTGCAATATTTGTCTAATTTCTCTGTTTCAATTACTTGTAATGTCCTTCCATATCTCTTATTTAGCCTAAAAAGGGGAGACTCTACTGTTAACAATTGCAGGAATATTACTGGTATTACACATGGATGTACATGAAATGCTCTCAGCAATGAGGAGCGTCAGGATATCCTTGCCATGAGCGCATACATGCCATCCATGTGTAGTATAACCATTCCTCTCAATGGATGATACGTCTATAATTCTAATGTGGCCTGTTCCCTCTCTACCAAGACACTGATCAAGTCTTGGTTCAGTTCTTATTTAACAAATAGGATACAGAAAACCAGAATCAATGGTTGTGATTCAGAACCAGGTATTACTACAAGAGGTGTCCCACAAGATTCTATACTTGGTCCTATGTTATTTTTAATATTTATAAACGATCTGTTATACTATCTTAGCAAAGATTCAATAGCTGTGCATTTTGCAGATGATACCAGTGTACATTTATCTGAAAAGTCACATCAGCAATTAAGAAATCCGGCAAAAAAGTGTTTGAACAGCTTAACGTTTGGTTGGAGGCTAATAAGCATTCATTAAACTATGATAAAACCACTTTTATTCAATTTAAAACAAAGCATAAACAAGAGTGAATTAACAATCAGGTGCAACAACTATACCATAAATAAGGCATCAGTTACAAAATTTCTTGGGTTTCAAATAGATGGAGAGCTCAACTGGAGAAAACAAATAAAAAGCATGCTGCCAAAACTCAGCTTGGCTTGCTTTGCCTTAAGAAACTTAAAAAATTTGCTACACCAAAATGCCTTAAAAACAGCATATTTTGCCTACTTTCACTCCCTGTTGCGATATGGAATAATGTTCTAGGGTAATTCGGCACATAGCAAGCAAGTATTTATATTACAAGAAAAGGCCATGCATATTATCTGTGGTGTTGGGTCCCTGTAGACACTTGTTCAAAACCCAAATAATTCTTACAGTCCCCGGTGGATATCTATATTCTCTCTTGAGCTACCTTACAGATAATTGTGATAACTTCACAACGAACCTTGCTGTGCATGACCACAATAAAAGTTATGCAGGCAATTTACACAGGCCAGCAAATAGCTTAAAACGGTTCCAAAAAGAATGTTACTATTCTGCAATAACAATTTGTAATAACCTTCCATGCTACTTAAAACTATTACGCAAACCTAATCAACATATCATTAAGAAAGAGCTAAAGTCTCTTATATACTCACTCCTCATATACTATGGAGCAACTTTTTAATGTCATGCAACATATAAATATTCAATACAAAGGGCAGATGGCTTATGACTTACACTTGTTATTTTCCTATTGTAATGCATGTTGAGATGTTTACTCTTGGAATGGTGATGGTTTGCAAATTCTAATTTCCTAAATAATGCATGGTGTGTAGAGAGAAGGGGAGAGGGGAAAACGTTCTTGTTGTTGCGTATGTTATTAGTTAAACAAGTTCTCGGTGCTGGGTATGTTTATTAGTTATCCTGCATATTTAATAATTGTATGACATGTGAAGCCTATAACAACAAATTTTAAACAATAAAAATGGTCAAAGAACGAAATTATAAAACAGGTACCCTGATCGTGCCCAATTAAACATAAAAGTAATGGCGCCCGATGCTCTCAATTCCCGCCAACAGCTAACCACCACATAACCCAAAAACAGCAAAGAATTACTTGCCCAGCGTTTCTATTAATAGACAAGCAAAACTCTTATTAAAATCAGACCCCTTTATAGGATTCATTTCCAAAGGCGTACCTCCAATGAAACACGAATTATAAGATTAAATTTCAACAAAACGTACTTTGATTGAAATACGAACACGTATACGTAGAAACACTACACCGCCAAGGCATTTGCCTAATTTCAACACACTCAGGAAAAGCATTTTTCAAACACGCCATGTTTCAGCAACCGCCATGTCGTGCATCTCCTGTCAAACATCTTCAACCTTAGCTATCCTGTCGCAACTACGTCACCCCTTGCCATTAGACAGTTGTCGGAGGAGCTCTATGCCCAGGCACGTCACACCAAACAAGGGATACACGACACGCGCATACTTCGGCCAACGCTATCTCATGAGGAAATAGGCTAAGCAAAGGCCTTAGCGGAACCTACACGTACTATAGCGAATAGCCAAGTATCTCAACCGCGCCAACAAATGGCACAGGCAAAGAAGAAATGTCGTTGAAATGTTAGATTTGACAGTATTGGACACTTCAATGGAAACAACCCTGCAAGGGCAAGGCAACTACTATTTGTGTGAAATGTAAAAGAGGAAGTGTTTCAAGCTTTTCCATAAGACATAATGGGACATTATGAACTGTGAATATCGATTCTTTTCTTTAGAAAAGACATTTTAAATGGTTATGATTTATTACAATATAAATATTTTAATTTAAAAATTTCTCTTTATCTAAAACGTTAACGCATTAAACTCGTCCTAAAGCTTTGCTTAGCAATTGACCATCTATTATCCTATAGAATTTTTATACGCTTGTATTTCTGAATCAATATTAATCACGTTTCAACTATTTTGTGTATTATTTGCACATTGTGGGACTAAATTGACAGAGAAATGCGGGATAAAAGAAAACTTGTCACAACAAAAGTAAATTCTTATTGACAGAGTTAATGAACCAGTGATGCTGGATCTGGTGTCTACGCAATGTTCTGTTAAAGTAATACGGTATAATGATCGGGCAAAAAAGTTAACCAAATGAACCGAGTAAGTTGGGTTTCAACTTCTTTGGCCCATTATGCTGTTTGTTAAATTTATTTTTCAGGTACTCCCAATATTAAGTTAATCTTTTCATAAAATTATAGTTTCATTAATGAACTGCTTTCAAGTTTAAAATGGGGAAAGGGTACTTTTAAAGCACATTGGCTAAAAACATTGTAACGGATATATCATTTCAGAATAGTGATGAAAGCAAGTAGTAGTCAAATGTTTTGGGCCTATGTTACAGTGGAGCTACATGTTACATAGTAGCATATTACAACATGCAGATACTCGCAAACATAAAAAGATGAGTGCAAACAAACTTTGCAAATTTAATTTCACTTAACATAAATACATTCAATACCCAATGTTTTGGGGGTTTCAACTTTAGTTCCTGTACAGTTGTACAATATCATGGACACTGCTTGTAAAGGTTGTAAATTTAAGAGTTCTAAATAATTTCTCCTATTTGCTGCATCTTCACTCTCAATGATCACCAAATGTGAATTATTTACCTAAGTAATTGCTTAGATAAATTGATCTAGAATCTTTGTTATTTAAAAAAGTTTTCATCGTGCTAGAGTAGGAAAGACGAAGTTCCTGTCAGAGAGCTTGTTCACTTCAATTTCAGCCCAATATATGGATAATTTCACTGTTCTGGAATGTTTTATGAAGCTTGGCGCGTACATACTTTACATTAAAATGTTTTAATGTTGACAGATAACATCCACTAAAATTCATCCCCAAACAAAGCAATACAACTTGTACTTGTACAACCGGCCAGATCATTGGTATTTGAGATTTCCTGTCCACATTAACAATCCTGAATTGTTGGCATTTTATGGGGAACAAAACATAAAAACTATATTACTGCCTAAATCAGGATATGCTCCATAAAATTCAGTAGTAAGATTATTTCTACTCATCACCACGTTGTTATTGCTGCATTAACTAGATAAATTCTGCATCACGTGTCATCTGGCATTTTATGGAGCCTCAGAATGACAAGGCAATCATTGCCACACGAGCAGTAATATTCTTAATAATTGTTCTTGGTAGTACTTCACGATAACACCATTTTGCATTGGTGTTACCGAATAACTTAAACATTATATATAAACAATTCAATATTGTGAGAAGGAAGATGCCATTATATAGTACATATGGCTGTAATGTGAACAGCACAACACAAAGGGGAACCCAAATTAAATAAATCATCTCACCCAAAAAAAAGCTTGAGTTCTATATTATTAGCAGGGGATAGTCCAAATGACTCCCCAGAATTTTCAACCAAATATTCCATATGGACTTAAATCCTCCTAAATTATTGATTATTAGAACTTCTTTAAAGAGGTATGGTAAACAGCGCCTTGGAAAAATTCCACTTTTGACAACATAATGACAAGGCTTGCAAAACAGGAAATGTGCAGAATGGGAAGATTTTCTCTCCAACAAACATAACGGGTTCAATGCCCCTGATCATTGCTCACACTGGGACCAAATGGACAAACAAGCACCACACATGATGGTTTGGTGGTTACTCTGCATCCTATAGCCATCTACAAATTAATCCATGCTGTAAACTATTTATAGCAGGAATATTGCCAGGCATTATTAGCAGTGAGTAATTTCTATTTAGTTCTGCTTTTTTGTTTTGAATGGTAAATTATGCATCACACTGTTCAAAGTGTTACAATTTATAATTATATTGCAAACATTAAGCTGTTTGTTATACAAATAAAATCATCCTTTGCCAAATTTGTGTTCTCATAGTGCACAGAAGATGTAAAGCGATAACCACTGATTTAGGATAAGTGCATGTGTTATGCTAATTATTCCTGGCGACAGGTTAACTAATGCGATGAATGGAATCTTCATTTTTGGGTTTTGTTCTTTAAATTGGAGTAGGTTTCCCATTTTCATGTCACATTTTTGTTCATAACAAAGGTGAGATACCTGTCTTTAGTAAAAGGTAAATTAAACTACCATTATCATACTCTTTTAAATAATCTGATAGGCAATAATACACCATAAAAGTAACAGAACACTGTACCAAATATTTTAGTGCATCACAAAAATGAAACTCCCATTTTATGACAGACATTATTGAAAATGTTTAAATACCGTAACTTTGAGCAATGGATGTGTTAAAGCCTGTAAATCATTCAAGGTAACATACCAGAAAACAACCAAACAAGAAATGAGGAAACAAAACTATGTTGTATGTCATACACCACACTACAAAATCCCTTCCTGTTCTCACACTGACGGAGTCATTATGACTGGTTTAACAGTTACTTCATTGTTCCAAATATTAACACACACTATTGCTTGGAATTTTATTTACTGTAAACAGAGAAAGTTGGAGACACTGTCTTAATATTTTGTAGCTTGCCTCACCCCTTCACAATGTATTTTTTATTTGAATATTTGGCAATTATGCTTCATCACAGGGAGGAGGGTGCAGTAATGCGATTAAAGATATATGAAATGTTAAATAACCGTGAGCTCTGCTCACTCCCTGAGGTTAGAATGAAATAAAGTAAATGCACATAAGCTTACTAATACATTCCAGCTCAAAGGTTTGGTTTAACAAGAACAGATATTGTTCAGCATTTAAAAAACTGGACACCTCAAGGTAACAAATTCACAGCTCTGATAGTCAAATTACATTAGCCAAGAAACTATGGAAATTTTGAAAAATCAAACTTTTACTTATTTCTATACTATGAAAATATTTTCTTTATAGAATATATTTAAAATGCGTGTGTGAATTTTCACTGAATTTAATGAACATTATATGTCCATGGAGCATTGTGCACATTTTCAAGTGTAATTGAGAGAATTTCACTTGTCTCAAACGATTTGCTAAAGTTAAGGGACAGAGTGCTATTTAAATATATTAGCTGATGTCTTACATTAACACAACTTTCTCCTCTCTTATGCTATTCTTACAAGAGCTTATTCTTCTATATATTTCTTGTTAATACAGATAAAACTTTGATACTCATTTATTTCATTGTAGGTATAATACAATACGGTAGAGCGATGGAGGTGTAGGGCTAGTAATGCCCACACAATGTGTTTATGTTGTGCAATTAATTCCAGCATAAACAGAAATATTTATGATGACTCATTCCCTCATAACGATAAAAATTGACATGTATACAACAAATGGATTGCTGCTATGAAATGCAGAAAATTTATGCCAACCAAAAATGAGAGTATGTGGAATCCATTTCAAACAAAGTAATTTTAATCAGTTATATGTTATAAAAAGAACAATAATTCAGAACAAGAAATTCAGAAGCCCTACAATGACAGATAACATGTGGTACATTTGAAATTTTAGAACGAATAAGAATGAAAACCTTAGAAGAATAAAACAAAAAATAAAGAAAGAAAAGGAACATTAATTTCCCTTAAAAAGAAAGCAAGTGCCACAGCTAGTCAATATTTCAGTAAGCAATTCTCAGCAAAAAAGTGAAAGCTACAGTAGTATGAATATTTACATCTGCCGAAGTGTGCAATGCAACTGTTTGCTCATTAGAATTGAAATTCAAACTTAAGTCTGGCAAACAGCCAAGTTATTTTACTAACTAGCAATTTTGGCATAATCAATATAAAGTTCTTTAGGAAAAACTACCAGAATTAAATGGAACTGTGCAATTATAAACCGCAGCCTTAAAAACTGCTGAAAATAGTTGCAAGGCAAAGCACACCAACTGGTAGGTTGCTTTCACCTAGTAAAATGCTAGGGAAAAAGTAAACCCTCTTAATGGTAAGTCTGATAAAGGCTGCAAATGAATGTTATAAGACAGTAAGATTATACTACTGCATACTTAACTTACATTATTTCAAATCTCCAAGCCTCTAGCAGTATTAAGTACCATGGCAAACATAAGAGTCATTAGCACGAAATCTAACCTATCACCTCAAAGTTGAACTCTGTAATAACCACAAACTTTAAACTGTAAAATGGATCAAAGAACGACATTATAAAACAGGTAATCTGATCGTGCCCAATTGGACATAAAAGTAATGGCGCCCGATGTTCTCAATTCCGCCAATAGCTAAACACCACATAACCTGATAAACAGCAAAGAATTACTTGCCCAGCGTTTCTATTAAAAGACAAAGGAAAACGCTCATTAAAATCAGACCTCTCTTACAGCATTTATTTCCAAAAGCGTACCTCCAATGAAATAGGAATTATAAGATTAAATTTCAACAAAACGTAACTTGATTGAATTACGAACACGTATACGTAGAAACACTACACCGCCAAGGCATTTGCCTAATTTCAACACGCTCAGGAAAAGCATTTTTCAAACACGAAAAGAGGTCATCCTATCTGTTTTCAGCAACCGCCATGGCGTGTATCTCCTGTCAAACATCTTCAACCTTAGCTATCCTGTCACAACAACGTCACCCCTTGCAACTAGACAGTTGTCGGAAGAGCTCTATGCCCAGGCACGTCACACCAAACAAGGGAAACTCGACACGTCATACTTCGGCCAACGCCATCTCATGAGGAAAGTGGCTAAGCAAGGACCTAGTGGAACTTTCACGTACTATAGCGAATAGCCAAGCATCTCAACCGCGCCAACAAATGGCACAGGAAAAGAAGAAATGTCGTTGAAATGTTAGATTTGACAGTATTGGACACTTCATTGGAAAGAACCCTCCAACGGCAAGGCAACTACTATTTGCGTGAAATGTAAAAGAGGACTATATGGTAAGTGTTTCAAGCTTTTCCACAAGACATAATGGGACATTATGAACTGTGAATATTGATTCTTTTCTTTTGAACTGACATTTTAAATCGTTATGGATTTATTAATTTATTTACAAAATATTCATATTACAATATAAATATTTCAATTTATAAGTTTCTCTTTTATTATCTAAAACGTTAACGCATTAGACTCGTCCTAAAGTTTTGCTTAGCAATTGACGATCTATTATGACCGTGCAAGATTTTTATTTATTTGTATTTTTTGAATAAATATTAATCACGTTTCAACTAATTTGTGTATTATTTGCATATTGTGAACCTAAATTTCTAGAGAAATGTGGGATAAAAGACAGCTTTCTAGAACAAATGCAATTTCTTATTGACAGAGTTAATGAACTAGTGATGCAGGTCGTCCTCCGTGGTGTAGTGGTTACCATGCTAGCCTCTAGCTCCCGAAGTCACGGCTTCAAATCCGCGGAGGATGTTGGATTCTTTCGGGCGTAAAAATCCTTAGCATGGCTTCCTTCGGAAGGGAAGTAAAGTTGGTGGTCCCGTGTCGTAGATTTACGGCACGTAAAAGACCCTCAAGCCTGACATTACCGCTTTTTCAAGCCTAATATAGAATGCAACGCTAAGAATCACAGCAGTTAAAGAGCGCCCATAAATAAATCTCAATTTCATTGGTTGGTTGGTTCTGCGTAACGTTCTCTTAAAGTAATACGGGGTAAGGATCGGACAAAAGAAGTTAACCAAATGAACCAGTTTGTTGGATTTAAACTTCTTGGCCTATGCTGTATTATGCTGTTTACTAAATCTATTTTATTTTTTCAGGTGCTCGCAATATTAAATTATTTTTTCATAAAAGTAAGGTTTCATTAATGAACTGTTTAAGTTTAAAATGCGGAAAGTGTACTTTTAAAGTACTTTGGCCAAAACCATTGTAACGGATATATCATTTCAGATTAAGCATGGAAAGCAAGCACTATTGAAATGTTTTGTGGTTGTATACAAAGACATTCAGCGCCTCATGGGCCTATGTTACAGTGCAGCTACGTGTGTTACATAGTAGCATGTTACAACATGCAGATACCCGCAAACATAGAAAGATGAGCTCAAACAAACTTTGCAAATTTAATTTCACCTAACATCATGCATTCGATCGGTAATTGTTCTGGGGTTTCAACTTTAGTTCCTGTACAGTTGTACAATGTGAGGGATACTGCTTGTAACAGTTCTAAATAATTTCTCCCTTTTGCTGCATCTTCACGCTCTCAATGACCACGAAATGTGAATTATTTACCTAAGTATTTGCTTAGATAAGTTGATCTTGAACTTTGTTATTAGAAACGTTTTCACCATGCTAGTGCAGAAAAAATTAACTTCCTATCAGAGAGCTTGCTCACTTCGATTTCAGCCTAATATATGGACAATTTCATTGTTCTTGAATGTTTTTGTGAAGCTTGACGTGTGCATGCTTTACATTAAACATTTTTTAATGTTGAGAGATAACCATCCACTAAAATTCATCCCCAAACATAACACAAACAAAGCAATACAACTTTTACTTGTGCAACCGGCCGGACCATTTGTATTTTGAATTTCCTGTTCACATTAACATCATGCTGAATTGTTGTTGGCATTTTACGGGGAACAAAATATAAAAATTACATTACTGCCTAAATGAAGATATGCTCCATAAAATTCAGTGGTCAGATTATTTCTACTCGCCACCTTGCTGTTATTGCTGCATAAACTAAATAAAATCTGCTTCACCTGTCTTCAGGCATTTTACGGAGCCACATGGCAATTTTGCCACATGTGTAGTAATACTATTTAATAATTGTTCTTGGTGGTACTTCAATTTCAAGATAAGACTATTTTGTAATGGTGTTACTGAATAACTTTAATGGTATATCTATAAGCAATGCAATATTGTGAAAAAGGAAGATGCCACGGTATAGTACATATGGCTGTAATGTGAACAGCACAACACACAGGGAATCCAAAATACATTTTTCATCTTGCCAAGAAAAAAAATCCTTGGGTTCTACACGATTAGCAGGGGATGTTCCGTATGACTATCCAGAAATTTCAACTAAAGACTTAAATCCTCCTAAATTATTGGTTTTTAGAACTTCTAAGAGGTATGGTAAATAGCGACTTGGAAAAAGTGCTACTTTTGACAACATAACAAGGTTTGCAAAACAGGATACGTGCAGAATGGAAAGGTTTTCTCTCCGAGAAACATGACGTCTTCAATGGCCCTGAAGGTTGCTCACAGTGGGACCACAAGCACCACACACTATGGTATGGTGATTACTCTGTATGCTATAACCACCGACAAATTAATCCACACTGTAACCTATTTATAGCAGGAATATTACCACGCATTATTAGCAGCGAGTAATTTCCCTTCTGGTTCTGCTTTTTCGTTTTCTAATGGTAAATTATGCATCACAGTGTTCAAAGCGTTACAATTTATAATTATATTGCAAACATTAAGCTGTTTGTTATACAAATAAAATGATCCTTTGCCAAATGTGTTCCCATAATGCAAGGATGGCGAAAACGCCTTCCTTCCGCGAGTCACCAAATATCCAACACGCATTGCATCACTCAGCAGCACGTGAAAAGCAAATAGGAATGTGGCAGAGAGGGAAAGGCGCCTGCGATTCAAAATAACTCGCGAGTCACGTTTTCGACACCTCTGTCATAATGTATAGAAGATGCTGTAAAGTGATAACCATTGACTTTAGGATAATGGAAGCGCATGTGTTGCTAATTATTCCTGACGGTAGGGAAACTAATGTGATGAATGAAATCTTCATTTTCGTATTTTGTTCTTTAAATTGGAGTAGGTTTTCCATGCTTCATGTTACATGTTTGTTCACAACGAAGGTGAGAAACCTGTCTTTAGTAAAAGGTAAATTAAATCAGTTACATTGATCATACTCTTTTAAATAATCTGATAGGCAATAATTCACCATAAAAGTAACAGAACACTGTACCATTTATTTTAGTGCATCGCCAAAATTAAACTTCCATTTTGTGACAGACAATATTGAAAATGACTGAATACCATAGCGTTGAGTATTAAATATGTAAAAGCCTGTAACTCATTCAAGGTAACATGCTGGAAAACAACCAAACAAGAAATGAAGAAGAGTCATGTTGACTGACTTTACTAGTTACTTCATTATTCCAAATATTAACACACTCTATAGCCTGGAATTTTATTTATTGTAAACAGAAAGTTGGAGAGACACTGTCTCATTATCTTATAGCCTGCCTCAACCCTTCACATTGTAGTTTTAATTTGAATATTTGGCAATTGTGTTACATGACAGGGAGGAGAGTGCAGTATTACGATTGAAGATATATGACTGTTACATAACCGTGAGCTCTCCTCCCTCCCGAGGTTGGAATGAAATAAAGTAAAATCAACATAGGTTTACTAATACTGTCCCACTCAAAAGTTTGGTTTAACAAGAGCAGATATGTTTCAGCATTTAAAAAAGTGGGCAGCTCAAGGTAACAAATTCACAGCTCTGATAGTCAAATTACTTTACTGAAGAAAGAATGGGAATTTCGAAAAATCCAAAGTATCACTTATTTGCATACTAGGAAATATTTCCTTTATAGAATATATTTTGAATGCGCGTGTAAATTTTCACTAAATTCGATGAACATTATATGTCTAAAGGGCATTGTGCAGATTTTTCAAGTGTAGTTGAGAAAATTTCACTTGCCAAATGATTTGCTATAGTTAAGGGACAGAATGCTATTTAAATATACTATTTGATGTGTTACATTAACACGCCTTTCTCCTCTCTTATACAAAATATTCTTACATAAGCTTATTCTTCTATATATTTCTTGTTAATACACATAAAGCTTTGATACTCATTTACTTATTTCATTGTAGGTATAATGCAGTAAGCTAGAACAATGTGAGGTGGAAGGTTAGGAATGCCCACATGTAGTGTTTATGTTGTGCAATTAATTCCAGCATAAACAGAAATATTTTTGATTGCTCATTCACTGATAGCGATAAAAATTGGCATGTATACAACAAATGAATTGCTGAAATGAAATGCAAAATTTTGTGACAACCAAAAATGGGAGCATGTGAATTCAATTCAAACAAAGTGATTTTAATGCGTTGAATCTTATAAACAGAAGAATAATGCAGATTAAGAAATCTGGATACCCTACACTAAAAGACAACATATGATACCTTTGAAATATTTAGGACGACTGTAAGAAAGAAAACCATAAAAAAGAAAGAAAAGAAACAGAACACTAATATCCTTTAAAGCGAACGCAAGTCAATAATTCAGTAAACAATTCTCAGCAAAAAAAGTGAAAGCTACAGTAGTATGAATATTTACATCTGGTAAAGTGTGCAATGCAACTGTTCGCTCATTAAAATCGAAATTCAAACTTAAGTCAGGCAAACAGCCAAGTTACTTTACTAACTAGCAATTTTGGCATAATCAATATATAAAGTGCTTTAGGAAGACCTGTCAGAATAAAATGGAACTCTGCAATTATAAAGCTCAGCCTTGAAAACTGCTGGTAATAGTTGCAAGGCAAAGCATGCCAACTGGTAGGTTAGTTTTACACAATAAAATGCTAGGGAAAAAGTAAACTTTCTTAAGGGCAGTCTGATAAAGGATGCAAATGAATTTGGCAAATTAATTTTAAAAGACCGTTGGATTGATAACGCTGCATACTTAACGTGCATTATTTCAAATCCCCAAGCCTCTAACGGCATTTAGTACCATGGCAAACATAGGAGCCATTAACACAAAATCTAACTAATCAATTCAACGCTGAGCCCTGTAATAACAACAGACTTTAAACTGTAAAAAGGATCAAAGAAGGAAACTATAAAACACGTACCCTGATCGTGTCCAATTGGACATAAAAGTAATGGCGCCCGATGGTCTCAGCTCCCGCCAACAGCTAACCACCACATACCGGATAAACAGCGAAGAATTACTTGCCCAGCATTTTTATTAAAATACAAAGGAAAACTCATTAAAATCAGACCCCTCTCATAAGATTTATTCCCAATAGCGTACCTCCAATGAAATACGAATTATAAGATAAATTTTCAACAAAACGTACCTTTAATGAAATACGTATACGTAGAAACACCACACTGCCAAGGCATTTGCGTTATTTCAACACTCTCAGGAAAAGCATTTTTGAAACACAAAAGAGGCCATCCTATCTGCTTTCAGCAACCGCCATGGCGCGCAATCTCCTCTCAAACAGTGTACACCTTCAACCTTAGCTATCCTGTCGCAACTACGTCACCCCTTGGCACTAGACAGCTGTCGGAGGAGTCACATGCCCAAGCACGTCACACCAAATAAGGGAAACAACACACGCGCATACTTACGCCAACGCCATCTCATGAGGAAATAGGGTAAGCAAAGGCCCTAGCGGTACTCTGACGTACTATGGCGAGCAGCTAAGCATCTCAAGTATCTAGCGTCAACAAATGGCACGGGTAAAGAAGAAATGCTTTCCAAAAGTTGAGTATGACGGTATTGGAGACACGATTGGAAAGAACCCTGGAGTGGCAAGCCAACTACTATTTACGTGAAATGTAAAAGAGGACTGTATGTTAAGTGTTTCAAGCTATTCCACAAGATATAATGGAACATTATGAACTGTGAATATTGGTTCTTTTTGAACTGCCATTTTAAATGGTTATGGATTTATTAATTTATTTGCAAAATGTTCATATTACAATATAAATATTTGAATTTAAAAATCTTTCTTTGATTATCAAAAAGTTAAACGCATTAAACTCGTCCTAAATTTTTGCTTTGCAATTGACGATCTATTATGTTCGTGCAGGATTTTTATTTGTTTGTATTTTTTGAATAAATATTAATCACGTTTCAACTAATTTGTGTATTATCTACATATTGTGAATCTAAATTGATAGAGAAATGCGGAATGAAAGACAACTTGCCACAACAAATGCAAATTCTTATTGACAGAGTTAATGAACTAGTGATGCAGGTCGTCCTCCGTGGTGTAGTGGTTACCATGCTAACCTCTAGTTCCCGAGATCGCGGCTTCAAATCCGGCGGAGGACGATGAATTCTTTCGGGCGTAAAAATCCTTAGCATGCCTTCCTTCTGAAGGGAAGTAAAGTCGGTGGTCCCGTGTCGTAGATTTACGGCACGTAAAAGAACCTCAAACCTGATAAAGAGGCCTCTGAGCAAACTTACCGCTTTTTCATGCCTAATATAGAATGCGACGCTAAGAATCACAGCAATTAAAGAGCGTCCGTACATAAATCTCAATTTCAATTTCATTGGTTGGTTGGTTGGTTCTGCGTAACGTTCTGTTAAAGTAATACGTATAATGATCGGACAAAAGAAGTTAACCAAATGAACCAGTTTGTTGGGTTTAAACTTCTTTGGCCTATGCTGTATTATGCTGTTTACTAAATCTATTTTCTTTTTTTCAGATGCTCGCAATATTAAATTATTTTTTCATAAAAGTAAGGTTTCATTAATGAACTGTTTAAGTTTAAAATGCGGAAAGTGTACTTTTAAAGTACTTTGGCCAAAACCATTGTAACGGATATATCATTTCAGATTAGGCATGGAAAGCAAGCAGTAGTGAAATGTTTTGTGGTGTGTATACAAAGACATTCAGCGTCTCATGGGCCTATGTTACAGTGCAGCTACGTGTGTTACATAGTAGCATGTTACAACATGCAGATACTCGCAAACAAAAAGATGGTTGCAAACAAAATTTCTAAATTTAATTTCACTTAACATCAGTACAATCAATCGCCAATTTTCTTTGGGGTTTCAACTTTAGTTCCTGTACAATTTTACTATGTCAGGGACACTGCTTGTAAAATCGAGCTCATTTGGGTGATGAAATCTGTTACAGCACATTTCTAGTTTATCTTCACCATGCCAGGACATTCACGAGAAATTTGATGCATTTTTTCCTGGTTGTGTGTCAAAAGATTTTTCACTTTTTTCCAGAAAGGCTAGCTATTTGACAACAGAAGCTCTGGGCCCGTTCAAGAAACAAAATTTTAAATACATGGAAAATGTTTATTTCTCTCTTTGCTTTGATAAAAGAACAAATGTTGCTGTTTCTTACAAAGAGCTACAAACTACAGTTAGGTACTGGTCAGCATGAAAAGAAGTGGTTGTAACAAGCCATTTAGACATTTTATTTGGGTTGGGCAAGAGCAAATAATTTGTTCAAAAAACTTTGTGAGGCTTTAGGAAATGCTAACTTACCACGATCTGACTTGTTAATGCTTGGCAGTGACGGACCTAGTGTGAATGAAGCTGTAATTGAGTTAATGAATGAATCTACTACATGGTTGACATTGGTACGTTTAATATTCATGCGTTACATAATGCGTTCAGAAGCAGCTAGGAGATAATTCTTTTGAATCTTTCCCCTCCCCCTAATTCATTATTTTTTATGGTTGGCCTACAAGGTGGAGGAGCTTCTCTCAAATTCAGAGTGATCTTAAATTACCCAACCATAAATTTATCAATCATGTATCTTCCCGATTGTTAACTTTGGAGAATGCTGGCAGAAGGCTTTTAGAACAGTGGCCAGCAGTAACGAAGTACTTGTTGACATAATATATCCCAACGTATAATAAAAGCGATTTGATGAAGTCTAGAACATAAAAAGAATTGTAAATCTGCTAAAATGGACGCAGATGTTATGTTTGCATGCTCAAGTGCTCAGTTATTTACTCAAGTCATGGGTTTTTTATAAAGGAAGAGCCTCTTGTTCAGACCATTCCTGAATTGCTAAGTTCTATAACAATCACTCTAATGGACTGAATTTGCCGCACATCGGCAAAGTCTTCTGTTGAAACATTTAATATGAGACTATTTTCCTTCCTGTGCGCAGGAAATTAACTGCAGAAAATGATGAGTTGAGTGACATGAAAGGAATAAACTTACTTTCTTGCAAAAAAACACTATGTTGCAGGATGAAAGCATATAATTAAAGTCAACTGCGGACATTACTATTGTAGTTAAATGGAACAATAAAAAAATTTCCAACAAATAATAGCACTATGAACACGTAAACAACGTTTACTTAAATGCAGTATAACAAACCCTAGGAAATAGTAATTTCATTAAAGATGTAAGTCAACAATATAAATACAACTTACAGGGACGAAAATAGTAAAATAAGTGGCTGCCTTGTAAAAGGCAAACTACAGTATTTCTTCTAACAAAGTGGTAGAGAAAATAAAAACACAGAACGGTTTTATCTCATATGAAATCTTTTAATCGCTCAAACCGACTTATTCTACAGATGTGCCTTGTGGAACATCTTCTTCCTTTCCTAACGAAAATACTTGTTCTAGCCCACCAGGTATGTAATCCAGTTTCACCCGTTCGGTTCTTTCCAAGTGTGAATGTTTTGGAACATCGTATTCTTGTCCGTTTCGTTATAGTTTCCTGCCATTTACTCTGGATATATTCCGCCTGTCGGCTTATATTAATGATGTAATCAAAATCAGATTTATTGCTGACATTATTACTCATAGCGTTTTACAATTTCTAACATTACTGTAAGCTGCACCAACAGCTGCTGACCTTATATGCTACTGTTTCAAATTCATTATACGGATTCGTAGAGGGGAATTAGGGAAGGGAAGTTCTCAAAAATTCTTGTTGATATAATTTTATAACGTTTCTATTCAGTTAAAACTTCATGTATGTCAATACCGAACTGCTGGGTACAGAAAATAACACTGAAAAATGCCAGGTCATTACTTCTTCACGTTTTTCCACATTGAGCCAAATCAAATTAATGAAATTAGCAGTCGTGCATCATATTCTCATAAACGTGAAGCAGATTTTCTCTTCACTGCATTACATATTACATAACTTAGTTTGCGCATTAATGGTTCCTTAAATAACTTCTAATTAAAATGCAGAAAAAATATGATTTGGAGAATGAAAATGGCTATATTATACGCTTTAAGAGAATATGTAAACAATTATAAAGCATGTAACTCACCCACCCGCCCATTTTAGGAAGTTTACGTTACAGACAGACCACTGCTTCATTACGAATGCCGGCGGAGAGTCGAATTACGTCAGCTGAACTAAGCCGAATGACTGAAAGCTAAGAGAGGTATTGCACATACATGGAGATTTCATTGGAAATGCACTATTTGAGGTGTTCTGTGTAAAAAAAAATGTTTATCTTAAGGTCCAGTGAACAGCTAGTTCTTTCTTTTCTTTTTTTACACTAGTGAATAAGATGAGTGTCAGAGTAATTAAATGAGCCAAAGATTCAGATAGCTTGGAGCTACTGACTGTTTACGATAACAAAAACAGAACATAAGAAAAAAATTCTGATACGTTGGCTTCACATAACTTTTTCTACTCTCTATCATTTGCTAATGGGTATAAAAACTATTCTTACGAAAATTTATTTTTCTATTTCGATTTAATCGAGAAAAAGCTTTGCAGAAGTAGCTATAATACACATTTCCTTATAGATACGAGTCAACGATACTTAAATGTTTAAAAATGGACGCTATGTCTGCCCTTAAAATTCAATACTGTTTCCATACAATCGCTATAAACAACTGAAAATCGACAGGATTTTGGTATTTATCAAACTTTTTGTTTTTTAGATACCTATGTTGTTCACACGCACACAGACCTTTTTCTAAAAATCTGGTGTTACTTGTACATGACTTTCGCTACCCTCTAACGCTTATTAGTAGGCATACAAATTTTTCTTATAAAAATATCCTTCCCGGATATAGCTGCATTGCACATTTCATTACTCGTAGATACGAAGCGAATAGTAGTAGTTAAACGTTTTAGAACAGGGCGCTATATGCTGACCTTAAAATTCTATACTCTTTCCATGACATTCGCGAAAAATAACTGAAAATCGACAAGATTTTTAAAAATATGGCTAAGTATTGAACAACTCGAACAACTAATAACGGATATATCGGAAACGGCTATGCTACAAAAAATGTATTTGAAATAAATCGTGTGTTTTAAACATATGTACATGTTTTGTGTAGTGCGCTTTCGTCTATCGTTTAATGTTTTACCAGTTACATAAGATTATACAAAATTTGTTCCGAATGAAGAGAACTTCACAGGTTTTTCCAGAAATTTCAATATACATATTTTGTCATGTAAACATTTTTAATAGGTGGTATTTTAATGAAAATCGCTAGCGATTTGTTTTTAGAAAATAAGAAATTTCGAAAAATGTTCCATATATGGGATAGTTAGCGGTGAGGAAGGGGGTTGTTAAAAATCTTCGTGTCGCATATGTGGAAGGTACTGAACATAAATAGGAAGTTTGGTATTTGTCAGATATTTCGTTTTTTAGTTATGCTGTTCTTAGACACAAATACACACGCGCGCTTAAGGCTCTAAATCACTAATCGCGTTAAGGCTCGCCTTGCTTTTCGTTCACTGTTGGCGGCTCTCCAGTATGAACAGCCTATCGGCTTACCACCGGCCAAAACACGAACTACATTTTCCAGGTTATACTGGGGTTTTGGCTTCCAGTGGACAGAAAAGGCCAAGAACAGTGCTTGAATTAACCTTCCTTGTTATAGCCGAGCTTAGAGGAAAAACATGCTGAATACCGAGAGAACAGAAAATGGGCGTGAACAGGCGCGCTCTGTCGATAATATATTCACGTGCATAACCGATGGCAGTGTAGCTCCATTCCAGCAGGCATGCTTTTAGAGCGAAGTGGCGCCACTATTGGCGTTAGATTAATCAAACTGTGTGTATTGCGTAAATTGCTCAATATCTTTTGGTGTAAATTCAGCTATATTTTGCCTAGCTAACAGTAAGATTAAGGCAAAAATGCTGTTATATTTTTAAAAGCAGTGAATGTACCATTTAAACGGACCATATCAGCCGATGTTATTGAAACTTCTAGAAATGTATTGGGATAGCGTTTAAATACAAAGGGATTATTTGTATCAGACTTCCGCCAGTGAAGCCTGTCACAGATGTCATTGAATTACATTACGAGCTTTTAAATTTCCGTTGCTTAATTTCTACAGAAATGTTTATTTTTCTCGCAACAGTTGGTGTTATGTGGTTATAAGTTCCGTTTTTTTTAAACTTAGCGTCCTTTAACCGGGTAAAAAATTAAACTGAGTTTTATTTATGGACGCTCTTTAACTGCTGTGGTCCTTGGCGTCCCATAATAGGTATATTGGGCGTGTAAGACCGGTAGTTTTGCTCAGAGGCCTCTATCGGGCTTGAGGTTCTTTTACGTGCCGTAAATCTACGACGCGGGACCAGCGGATTTATTTCCCTTCTGAAGGAAGCTATGCTAAGGATTTTTATGCCCGAAAAAATCCATCGCCCTCCGCCCTCCGCCTCTGGCTGGCATCTTTACCCGGGTAGATCATAACGGAAGGTGAATGAACGAAATGGTTGAAATGGGCCCAGGTGTTCCTAGAGCTTAGGGTTGCCGAACATTCGTCTTTTCAGGACAAGGGAATACCCCGAAAAAAACACTTAACTAGGTAACGCCCTAACCCAGATTCGAACTCGGGACATCCTGAATGTGGAGCAGACTCGTTGTCCCCAAACCACAGAGATGATGCGTAATTTTATTTTGAAAGTCATATTGTACTGAATGTTTTACATTTGACAACTGCAGTTGAGTTAAAAATGGGCAACCAATAAAACAAAGATGCGAGAGATCCCGGATTCGATTCCCGGCTGGGTGTGGGGACTTTTTCTCTAGCCAAGATTATTCCCTATCTTCCCCAAACTCTGGAGGCATAAATGTGTTTTTGATCTAATGTACATAACCCAAAGAAAAGCTGGAAATCCAATGACAATGTATACGAGTTAACACCATTTTCGATAGGCAATATGTTACAAATGTAAAAGGCCGCCGATGTGACTACTGCAGTTAAAGGCGGAGTATAAATGGAATTAAAAAGCAACGATGGTGACTGCGCGCATGACTGTTAAAAGCAAGCCAGGGCTACAATTAAATCATATTTCCGAATCCTTGACATCACTGTTTTAGCTGTACAAAATGGTTTCCAAATAATTATTCTAGTAGCCTGAAATCTGCTGTAGTCGTTAATATAATGTCCTAATACAAATAAGTCGTCATATGCTGCACCATTCGCGTGAATACCTCGGTTAAGGACCAAGCGTAGACGTCATATACAGTTGAATTCAAAATATGGAATGCTCGAAACAAAGGCAACTGTGCACAAAATTGTTTGTGTGACTATTAAAAACGTAAAATAAGGCCAAAATATAAATCAGATATCCGAATAACAAAAGTTTGTTTTTAACAAAAAAATATTCCAATTCAATATTTATTCGAGTAGCCTGAATTCTGGCCAAGTGATTTATATAATTTATGTCGTTTTTATAAGTTAAATAACAATTATGAACTTAATTACGAATCAACTAACGGTCTTTGAAATGCAGAGGTCTTAAAACACTAGAAATCCAGATCGGTTTCTCTTGTCTGTATGACATTTTCTAATGTAGATGTCGCCGCATTCTGCACCAGTGCCAATTCGCGTGAATGTTTCAATAACGCACCAAACGTGTAAGTCAAATGCAATTACATTCGACATATGGAATGTACGAAACAAAGGTGACTGCACGCAGAGTTGTTTGCATGCCTTCAAAATGTAAAATTCTGCTACAATGCAAATCGCATTTAGAATCCTAAACGATAAGGACCGTATTCATAGATTTCACGTTCGTCTGGATTATCTCCAGACTCATTTAGTCCGGACCAAAGACCGACCAAGATTTTGATATTCATAGACGATACTAAGAAAGCCCGTCAATCGAGGAGAAAATGTTACACGATGAAGAAAGGTAGTTCTGCGCATGCGCAAATTCCATAGAGCAGTAAACTATCCACTATTACTTTCTAGTTTTTAACGTTCTATGGTCGCTTCACAGCTGTTTTTTCATCGGTTCAGTGCTCACTCCTCACCCTCAGTAAAAATGGAGATAACCAAGAACCAAGTATTAAAACGGTCGGAAGAGGAAAATGTCTGTTTTCCTTAACATAACAAATGGTGGATATTATTAAAACCAAATCGGTTTCTACAAATACAAACGCAAAAAAAAAGAAAAGAAAAAAAAGACATGGACGGAGATAATATACATGTAGTTTTGTGCATCATTCTAACCTATCGCCACCCCTGCCTTTTTGAAAATGTTCTTATCCATCAGATGCACATTTTCATGGCATTTTTAACCACTTCAATAAGAATTTAACTTGCTGGAGTATTCTTTTAACGTTAAAATTACAGAATAAAATCGAATTTAAATAGCAAGCTATATTTGCAGTTATTAAGATGTATCTCACCTGGATCTTAACCAAATAATTAAATACTGTGAAATAGTAGTTATACAGAAATAATTCCCCGAGGAAATCTTGATAAATCATAAACCTTCCGAGAATTTTAATGATCCTCTCCACGCCGGGAAAACGTAAGTAAAGCCTGAATTACTTTGTACTCAACCTAAGTGACTTATCTCAACGCGGCGTAAGGTGAAGGTCTTACACACACTGTATCAAATTGAGCTATTTAGGGTTGTCTCAACGTGCCTTAATTTAACGCGACCTAACTTAAGAAGTTGGCAATGTCAAGCTTTTCCTTCCCGTTACGTCAAGTTTAATGTCTCATGGTGAGAAGCAGTAGCATGAAGTAATAAAAGAACAACCAATCAACATTCATTCCTGTTGCGTTAATTGCATACTAATTAGACCTTGACTTTGGCAGATTTCTTAACTTTACGTCCTATTATGGTGTATAAAGTTCATCGTAATCCGGTTTAACGAAGCGAAGTCTATAGCACATGAAATATTAGCTATACGGCTTACTGGCGCCTTAATAAGGTCAGTAGTGTTTTCCTGATACCTTCATCTTGCATAATATGGAAGTGCTATTAGCATTTGCGTATCAATTGAGATACTTAAGCCTCGGTTATTGTCTGTCATATAGGTTAGGATGAACCAATTTTATCAGCTTTCTAACCCTTGCTTTACTAAACCTGTGTTTATTTTGAAGTTTAGGTCGTTATACTTTCCAATTATTTCTAACCTTGGTAGATAGTTTTACTCCATCGTCTCATTTCGCAAATCCTACGCACAGCAGCCACGCCCATCACTCTATAGTCATCCATCCTGTAAAGATGATCTGCCTTTAATCTAACCTCTGAGGTACACCAACATTTGGTCCGGACCAAGGCGTTCGATCCCCGGTACAACGCAAGTCCCGGTATATGAATATAAAAATCGATGGTCCGCTGTAAATCCATCGGAAGTAACAAGTTGCTCCGCACTACGATCGACTATGAATACCACCCTAAATGTTTAACTAACAAAATTATTTTCAGGTTAATATTTTATTCCAGTAGCCTGAAATATAGCAAAGTCGTTTATAATTTTTGTAGATTTTTCACAAGTTAAATGAAAATGTTGGAAATAAATTAACCATCTTTAATATGCAGAAATCTTAAAATACCAGTGATACAGATCGTTTTCCCTTACCTGCGCGGCTTTCCTAATGCAAGTAATTCTTGTCTCCCATGTTTGGGACTCCACCACGTAATTTCAGACAACTACTCGTGAGCATAATAGTGGAACAGCAACTGTTACCGTGTTCAAACCTCCTGACGCCCAATACGACCAAGGCAACTAGAATACAGACCAATACGATACCAGCAAATAGCAGTGATACGATGTTGCCTCTTACGGACTTAAGCCTCCAAAGAAAGAAAAGTCTCACTGTTAACTTGTCATGTGAAGCAGTGTACAGTCAGTCCGCTTGGAGCGCCACAACACTCCTGGTTTGAAGCTGACTGCTTTTGAACGGAGTAGCAAATCTTAATCTTTCATAATTCTCTATACTGCTCTTAATCTCTTTGATGCATAAGCACCAACAATATGGTATATTGTTCAAAAATGTTTTATATACACCGTAAATGAAACCTTCCCGCCGTATTATTGAAATTATAGACATAAGGAATTATGGAGCGAATTGTTTACTAATTAAAATGAATCGTTTTGAAGCTTTTACTGGTGAGCTACTTGTACAAATTATCTTTTCTTATTAGAAAATGTTCTCTGCAAAGTTCGCCTTTTAAGAGACTAGTGTAGTTACTTAGATATGCCAGCAGTGGCGGCCCGTGCCTCAAATATTAGGAGAAGGGCTGCGGACATTACTAAACAATGACTTACAATAATAATAGTTTAGCTAAATAATAATTACCATGCAACAGACGCCTATTTTATTTCTTGTATATTACACCAATCCTCCGGTCTTTGAAAGGAGAAAACTTAGCCGTGGTGTCGTCCTAAAATGGCTCATTCCTTATACGTTTACACAAAAGTTCCTTCTGAATAGAGATCTTCGCTAGTGTTGTGAGTCTGCCTTGAAATTCAGTTCCGTTACAATTCCATCCACAAGTGCATCAGACGCTTTTCGTGTTTGAAAATAATTAAATCTGCCACTAGAAGCACTAAATTTCCCTCAAATAAATCCTTTTTTTTTTGCACAATTTGAAACACTCCATTGTAGTAACAGACCTACACATCTCATCAACGTACAAAAGATGCAATTCTTTCTTTAAACAATCAATTCTTTTAATAATATCGTTGTAACTTTTCAAGAGGTGAAGAAGGAAAATCTTTAGCGCACTTTTCAAATTTTGTGGTCTCCACAAGCGCAAGAAATTGTAAATTGTCACATCCTGGAATCTTACTTTCGTTTCCACTGCAAACGGAATCCAAAATTTAGAAAAATAAAATAGTTAAATTTTTAAGAATTTAATCCTCTTTCAAGCTTACATTTCTCTTCTATGAGTCAGATTGGTCAGTTTTTTGGTTTTCTCAATTCCAAAAAGTATTGTCCACTTCGTTTATTGCTTATTAAATCACACGTCGCCTCGATGTCTGAAATGTAATAAGTAATGTCCATCAATGATTTATTTTGCAAAACTTCAAAAAGAATGTCTGTGAAAAAAAATTCCATTGAATGCTACTACCAGAAGAGTCAATTCGAAACTATTCATTTCGTTAAAAAAATCCCTTACTGAGCTGAATTGATCTTTTATCAATGTTCTCAAACACGTGTTTCAATGCTTCCCAATCTTCTACAATTACAGCGAGTAGTTTTGAGTTAGAACACTGAGTTTCTGCTAAGGTTGGAATATCTCTAGCTGAAAATGAATCTGGTCCCTTTCTTCTTTTTAATGAATGGTGGGAAAATGAAGGAATCCCACTGATACTTGCAAAAAAAATGTGACATTTAGAAATGCAATCTAAACTTTGCTGAAGCGCCAAGCTTGGTCAACGAGCTAAGCAGAGCACAAAAACAGATTAAGTTGCTCCGTCTTTAATTCTCTTCCGAAGACTATTAAGTGTCCTGCCATTACACTTTCCCCATTATAACATTCAACCATTAATTTGTTCTCATATGAAAACTCAGACAAACTCCCATCTAGAAGACTAAACAAAGCCTCGGACGTTCTATCAGCACTAAAATCCGAGAACCCTAGAAAACGTTCAAAAACATTTCCTTCAAAATTCACACATCCTACTATGATGTTTCGAGTTATATCTGTGCTATCAAATTCAATAGCAAAGAAAGATACAATTATGAATTTCAGTTTTACATGATCTTGTATATATTCAGACATGCAGTTTACGACTTCATTTTGAATTGTCTTGGAATCCCCACTGAACACATTATTAATTTTCAAATAATGACCTTGAATTTTCAATGTACTCCTCGATATTAATAAATCTTGAAATTTCTACGATTTATTGAACTTAAACTTTCATCGTGGCCCCTAAATCCAAGTTCTAAATATAGTACAGTATCCATAACCAGCTGGAAAAATAGTCTATTCATAAGAACATGTTCAATGAATTGAGCGATAAATAGCCTTACATGTTCCTGTAGGGCGTCAGAAACTTTATTTTTATTCTTTAAACAAGTGTTCAATTGTAGTTTGCATTTCAAGTGTTAAGCGGAATGTTTATACTTATTTATAGTTCGCGTAATGCTCATAAAATCCGAAAATCCTCCCCTATTCCAGACATTACGATTAGTATTAAAAAGTAAACAGGACAACAAAATAGTCTTTCTAAATTGGAGCTATTGCACAACATCGGAAATTCGGAAAACCAAGATGTTTTAAAATTAACGTTATAGCATTTACAGTTTTCTTTTTCTTTTTTACACAAAGATTTAATGCTATGGTAGGTCTTCCAACTGTTAAGATGTCTTTCTTATCCTCATCTTTCCACCTGGAGAACGGTGTCTCAAGTATATTACACACTATATAATTAACTGGATTAATTTCGTAAACACAAACGACAACATCCATAAACCATAAGTAAACACTTCGCTCAACAGGAAAGCATGACTAAGTGAGCCTGTATATCCCTCCCTCTGGCCCCTAAGAAGCATGATTCACAGTTAGTTGGGAAGGACGTGAAAGCATTCTTGTCCGCTGATACCATCCTAGCATTTACAGGTTTAAAATCGCAAGTAGAAAAAATGTTTGACGTCACATTGTCATAGCAACCATGTAAACTAGAGGGAGACACAGGATCGGACAGGCCAGTGCCTCTTCACATTCACTAGCAAGCAAATGTTAGGAGTCAAATGGAGCATGCACTCCCTCTCTGTCGAATGTCATTTGCCAGCCTGTCGCCTCAGAATCCGTAAACAATCTTGGGAAGCAGAGCAGACTGCAAAGAAAAAGCATGACAGAGAAAGACAGCCTATGAAAACAACTAGGCTGAGAATTTTCAAATAAATATTAATTGCTTGATTCCTTTAATTTTTAAGCGCAAAGATGTTGAAGGACCCCTTCACCCTCTTCACCACAAAAACCGCCATTGGCCAGCAAAAGTTTGCAAAAGTGGTTCGTCCCTGTGAATGTCCGGTCGCTCTTTGTAAGTGTCTTTTCAAGAAAAATTAAATTACCTGCATCTGTGCGTCTTCTCCTGACTTTAACCCCTTTAAAGGTCAATCGTAAACTTCTATCGTTCACTCCCCTTCTCCACAAGCAGGTACCTATATAACTGGGAATTTGCCTTGCTAATGTGGTTCAAATTAAAACAACAAAAATAGCTTGAAAATAATGTATTTATGCTTCTGCGTTTAGCGCAATCGCCGCGAGCTGTATCTCGCAGGCAGCAATACAAAGACGAGAAAAGGAACGCTCTAAATTTATTTTTATAAAAGCAGCCTTAATGTTAACAGTCCCACTGTTCATAAGCATCTTATTATCGCTTTCATTTTAATTGAAGTTCACACCTCAATTGCCGCCAGTGCAGCTTTAAAACTGATTGCAATTATTCTAATAAAATACTTAACGGCATGCGTAATATAAAACATTAAATTTATATGGACTTGAATATACAAAAGCAAATGTTTGCACGTGATTGAAATTATTTGGAAATTCGGTAACAGCGCGAAACGTTTCGAAGAATGCATGTTGTGTTTGGCTTAGCATGTGATCAAGCAACAAAATATTGACCGCTAATTAGTTTAATCTATAATTGTGTGATGTAAGCCTATCTTAGAAATTCGTGAAAATTAACTTCAGGGTCCTTATTTCTGGAGCCTCATTTACAAAAGACATAAAGTAATCGCCGTTTTAACAATTTTCAACAAATAAAATAGAATACACACACACTCAACACTAATTCACTTTCAAAACTGTCAGGAATCTAATATTTTAAGTATAAATTCGACCTGGAAAGTCGAAAGTATTCAACAACAGCCAATAATTTAATATAACTCTATTAACATATCAGTCGATAACACTGCTATTCTGTCAGTTATGGATGGTACATTGAGGCATATAAGCATAAAATCTTGTTATTATTCATTATATATTCTAATATACTTAGCCCATAACGATGCGCATAGTTCCTCTCTACAAACCATATAGCCCGCAGCACGAAGGGTGTTTTAAGCGCCACTAGCGGCCGCTGGATCAACAGAGGCAGCGACAAGCGGTAAACGCTATTGGGTAGGCTTTCCCTTCTTTGGAGGCTAAGTACGGACATCATGTGCACTTATTCGTATTTCATATTACAGAAAAGCCACAAGTAGTTAGAATATAAGGTGTGGTTCTTCTGAACAAGCACAAAAGAAGAATAATTTCCACACCCAAGGGTTCAAATTTGATGTCTCATTAATTTATAGCTAACTTTCGTGATGCTTAAACGCTAACGTTTAGTTGCAGCTATGCTTAGGTTGCTCACATAAATCAAGTTACTTGTGTTTTTATGTTGAAAATTGGCATTTTGTTTCAACAATTTGGTGAACCAAAACGTACACAATTTTCCAAAATAACGCCCGCTTCAAGACATGTTGCAAATTGCTAAAATAAGTATGCAAAGCTCCACATTCAGGAAACATTCCTTAGCATGAAAGCCATGTTAGTTTGAAGTAATTCTGTAACAGGTAAAAACGTATACGTCAGATAGAGGTGTATGGGCGAAACTTCCTCTAGGTTGAAACAATTAGGGCCAATTGTTAAAACACGGCTTAAGTCATGGGCGTAGCTTTAACCCATTTTGAGTTGTTATAACGAGCTTTCGCACCAGATCGCAGGACATGTTTTGTTGAAATGGCGTCAATCTCAGCAGAGTATGAATTTGCATTATGAACCTTTGCTATCTTAAACATGAACCTCGCAAACGCTGAGTCGGCAATTAACTACCTGCATACAAATTAGACAACTGATCTACCGACTGCCTCTGGTGTGGCATGCTAGCCTCCAAATCCAGAAGTCCGGCTGGAGAGTGGGAATTGTTTTAACTAGGATCATTCCCCATTCTGCTTGCAGTCTGGACGTATGAAAGAGAGTTTAGTGCGTGCGTGCGTGTGTGTGTGTGTGTGTGTGTGTGTGTGTGTGTGTGAATTTTAAAGACAACCCAAAGTAAAGGCCAATGTACCACAGCAGTAAACCACTGAACATCATTGTCAATGAGCAATTGTTCCTGAGGAAAAGGCAGCCGATATGATCTAAGATGTTAAAGGTGGCATATAAATGAAAAAATAACAGAGATACCACAATTATTACACATACGAGCAGCAGGATTCACGTACCCAAGGTATACTTAAGGCCACAAGGCTAGACAAACGATCAGCAAGACTTAGAGAAGCCCCCCCCCCCAAAGAAAAGTTGAATATGCACACAGGAAAGGTAATGACAAGTGAATCAGGGCTATTTTGTAAGGTTTTGTTAAGGCATAACAAATTGTTAAAGCCGCTAACCAAGTGTTACGGGCTATTTGGTATTCTGCAACTTCATAACAAAACAATGTTTTGTTAAGAATAAAGATTTGGTTGTTGGACGCAACGAACCCTGAGACTATCTTCCAAACGCGTTTGCTACACAACCGGTTCGATAGACGTCGTCTTAATGCTGCTCTAAGAGGAAAAGCATGATACACATTTAACACTTCAATTATCAAATGTTTATTTGTTCTTGTATCGTAAAATATAAATGCTACAGATTACGCTCGAGTAAGAAATGTTCTGCGTAATAGTATGGTACATGATGCTCCCAAAAACGTTTATGAGACGAATTTCAATAGAAAAATAAACGTCTAACCTCATATCGCAATAAAATATAACAGCTATTCAAATAAGAACTTTAGGTTCAAACAGCGATTAATCTTGTAATGATTTGCATGATTCAGGAATATGTTTGCACCAGGTTTAGGTTAAGATTAGGAACTGAGCACTTTTGAAAGCTGCAGGATATTAAAACGATTCGTTTTCGTTCCAGAATAATTTTAAGGAAATTTCCAATGTGTTAAAAGAAGTGGATAGCAGAAACCCATTTACCATCTTCTCCTAACCATAGAAAATTTAATTTACACTGATGCTGCTAGAACAGGAAGAGCATAACAGAAGTCAGTTTGGTTATAAAGTGACAATTTATACCTGATATATTTGGTATGAAAAATAATTCGAAATAAAATACTTGTAGCTACTACATTTCCCCCAGATAACACAACTAGTGAAAATAACCTGTCTCTTCAATACGACCTTCCACTTAACATTCCTAAAATAATGTGGATATTATCAGATACCAATTATGATGTTAATTCAAAGACTGCTAAGATATAAAAACATTTCCGCATAACTGTACTACAGCTGAACATTGCTAAATATGAATAAAACAAAATCTGACGTGAGACATTCACATGACTTTGTCCACCCTCTATCATTTATTAGTGAGTATACAAACTATTTTTATTCAAGTTTGTTTTTCTCTCTACTACATGTTGATCCGAATAAACTTTTGAAGAAATAACTACATTACACATTTCGTTACAGATTTAAAAGGAACAGTGATAGTCAAATGTTTAAGAATTGGACGCTATAAGCTGACCTTAAAATTCCATACTGTTTCCATGCAATCGCGAGAAAGAACTAAATGTTGAAAGGACTTTAAGGAATGACCAATTAATCAACAATTCGAAACTTTAATAACCGTATCTCAGAAATGGCTTATGCCATAGAAAAACTTATTTGAAATAAATTGTATGTTTTAAGAGATCTACATTTTTTGTAGTACGTTTTTATTTATTGCTTAACGTTTAGCAGTTGTACAAGATTATGCAAAATGTCCTCCAAATGAAGAGGACTTCACAGGCTAATCCAAGGAAATTCAAGATACACACTTTATTATTCATGTAAATATACTTAATATATGTTATTTTATTAAAAAAACGTTAGCCATTATTTTAGAAAATTAAAATATTCGAAAAATGTCCCATGTAAAGGAAAGTTTGGGGTGGGGGATTTTCTTGAAAATCTTTGTCACATCCTTGGAAGCTACTGAACCTAACTATCAAGTCTGGTATTTATCCAACTCTTTGTTTCTGTGTTATGCTGTTCACAGACACACAGAGAGACAAACAGACAGACAGACAGACAGACAGAGAAGAGAGACTTACAGACGCGCGAACCTTTTCTAAAAATGCTCTTTTGCATTCAGGGGCCTCAAAAGATGCATTTCCGGTGAAATCTCGGTATAGAATTTTTGGGTGGAATGCAATGCTTCCCCTACTTAATACAGAGCACATAAAGTAAAAAAACATCTGGTGTGTTACACTCACATGACTTTCCCTACTCTTGTACAAACTATTTTTACAAACTCTTATTCTCCATCTATTTCATGTTAATCGAGATAAACATTTGCAGAAACGATCTTTTGACATGCAAACAGAATTACATTTTACACATAGCTCCCAGTTCTAAAAATACTTGACTATCGCTTAAGGTGTACTATGTTCCCCTTGTTTTGTATTTGCAAGGGCAATATAGAAATACAGTAGCCTTTAAGCATCGACATTTATCTTAATAGCTGGTTGCTAGGTGCAGCACCATTCTCTTTGCCACAGATTAATACTCGTTGCATATCCAAGACAAAAAAATCTGATGTGTTACACTCGCATGAGTTTCTCTACTCTTGTACAAACTATTTTTACAAATGCTTATTCTCCATCTATTTCATGTTAATCGAGATATCGAGATATTAATCTTATTGGTAATTTTCTTGTAGATGCAAGGGAAATTGGTAGGCTTTAAGCTATAGTCAAATATTTTAAGAGCTGGTTGCTATGTGGAGTATTCCATTCTCTTTGCATTACCAGAACAAAAAAAGTGAATAATGAATTTGAGAAAAAGTATAAGTATTGGAAAATTTAAGGGAATAACAAGCAGTATCTCGAAAATGGTTCACTCAACAAAAAAGTATATGACATAAATTGTGTATTTTAACGCGATCTACATCTTTTGTGTAGTACAATTTTGTCTATCTCTCATGGTTTACCAGTTATGCAAAAGTCATTCACAATGAGGAATACTTTTGGAGACATTCCCATAAAATTAGAGATATACGTTTCATTTGTCATGAAAATACCTTATACATATGATATTTTAATCAAAATCGTCACAGCCATTTTTGAGAAAATTAAAATTTTAGAAAAATGTTCCATGTAAAGGGTAATCTGGGGTGGGGGGATTTTCTTGAAAACCTTCGTGTCGCATCTCTGGAAGTACTGAACCTAAATACCAAGTTTGGTGTTTGTCCGACTGTTCGTTTCTGAGTTATGCTGTTCACACACACACACACACACACACACGGACATGTTTTCAAAAATGCTTTTTTTGGATTCAGGGGGTCTCAAAACATATTTCCGGTGAAATCTCGGTATCGAATTTTTGGGTAGAATACAATACTTCCCCTATTTACTATACGTAGTAGAGAAAGTAAAAAGTGTTAAAATTAGATTGTATTCGGTAGCATCGCAAAGCATATGAATGATCATACACCGAATTTCAAAGCGCATTTTATACACAATCACAATCATTTGCAGTTGTTAGTCTTCCCACCAATATACGCCTAAAATAAATGAAGAGTAATATAAACAATTATACTGTGCCTTCTGTAAAGGCTAACTGAATCCACACTTGAAATATGATTTGCGTCCTTATATTGACCCGCACTGAAAACAAATCGCATAAACTGACGTATTTATTCCTCTTTTAATAGCAGCCGCGTAAGCGGCTAGGTACTGTGGCGATCACATTCCACCTGTTCTCGATTTCTGGAGTCATTACGTGCGTCGCAACAAGATTTCCGGCTGCGCGTTCTCAGAGCGCTCGCTAGACGGCGACACCCTCACCAGACACAACCATATTAAATCGTTTCTGTATGGTATTTGCTATACCTTATATTAAGCTTTACAAGAGGAAGTGGTACATGCTTATACTTTGAACTATATCTGTATAATATACGAGCTAACGGTAATACTGTTGTTTACTTCTTCCTTTTGGGGATAGGTCACAACGAAGCGGATAAGGAAAATGCGCAATGTAAAGCACCAACTGAACCAGCAGAAAAGAAGTTGGCGAAATTTGAAGGAACAGGAGTCTGAAAATAGAACAGATGAGCAATGCTTAGTAATTCCACCTAGAGCGAATGCGGCGGCGGCGACAGTTCCTTAGATCGCTAACGAATTTCCGGAGATCCGTTGGCATATGCACAGCAGTTAAGCTTGTCAACCTAGAGTTGGTCCTTATGTTCTGCATGACCTGTTGTACAGCATCTTTCCACTCACATCGGGATTCTGCAAGCCCACTCTGTGGTCTTCCATTTGAAGGGTTCCTTTGATCCCGTCCATTCATCTCAGTCTACGCCTGTCTTGCTGCCTGCTACCTTCTGTGATGCCTATCATTAGATCTTTTTCTGTGGACACGGGTCTTCTAACCCGATGACCGAAATATGTCAATTTATTGTTTGTAGCAATTCCTGTCAAGGATCTGGTCGGATTTACAGCTCCTAATTTTGATGCATTTGTTCTTTTTTCTTTCCAAGACACTTGCATCGTTTTCCTCCAGGTCCACAATTCAAAATAGTCTAATTTTTTGTCTTCCTTACGAAGATTCCAACTGTTACTACCATACAATACGATAGTCTTAACAATATTGTTATTTTAGCATACCTGGATATGTCCCAGTCATTCACGACTTGATAATTTGTTCGTAGCCACTTTGCCTAATCCCATTATTTTTATTTCATGTTTGACAAAGCCTCTTTGTTAAAGCAAAAAGAAAATTAGTATATTTAACTGAATGAAGAATTTCGTCATTCACTTGTGGCATATTCTCCAATGCATATGACTAGTTTTTGATAGATTTAGGCGGAGTCCGTTTTTCGCACTAATCACTAATCACTGATCATGTTCCTGTAATCCTTCTGTAGTTTCAGCCAAGAGGGTGGTATCATCAGCGTATCTAAGTATGTTGATTTTACGTCCACCAACTCTGATGCCGGCAGCAAATTGGTCCAGATTTGCTTGCGATATAATATCATTTGGGTTCTGACATTAGTGCTGTAGTCGCAAAAACAAGTGAGCGCGGCAGGCCTATTGCTATGGTAACAGCCGCCTTGTTGCCAAAGTTACCACGCCACACTACCACGTAGTCGTTCATTGCTTGTATTCACTCCCTGTTACGTTTTTGGCGTCACACTGCAATTATTATATCTTGCTTTTGTAGTGATTTTGTATCTGCGTTATTAGTTACTTGTTATATAGTTTATTTTTCGTTGCATTATCTGTGAGGCTGTGAAAATGATCTCTCGAAGAGATCTACCGAGGCTACATCCCACACGTCAATCTCGCTGACTGATTTAAGCCATCTGCTTTGGCGAGTTCAGGATATGTTTTAATCGTGCATGTTAAATGTCCATTGCTCAGCTCTGTCTTGTATTGGTAAACTTCATGTATGCATCATTCAACCGCGCGCCATTTTCCGCTATAAGGTATGCTGCCATTCTATGAAATAGACTAAGTGATGGGAATGAAAAAAACCTCATGTCGAAGCAATTTGTGTACTTTTACTTACTAGCCAGTAAAAAGCGTTGTCAATAGATTGATTCGTCCAAGATAGCCGCAAGTAATCTGCTCGCTGGATTCAAAAAATGTTACAGCCAGTAAATAATGAAGTCGTGATGTTACCTAACTCTTGTTAACACACGAAACAGTATGGCGGCCTGTAGCAGAAGTGTACGCCTAAATGATTGTGTTATAGTATATTTCTCTTATCCACTTGTTTATCTTATTATGTAATTTGTTGTTAAGATAAACAATTAAAGGTGAAGCGTAATTACGAGTCCCTATGGTAAATTTGCCGTGCTTTAATCCGAACCTTCCTCGTCACTCTTAATAGCATGCAAGATCGGCTCAAAGTACTCGACTTTTTTTCTTCCTTTGCTTATTTTAGCTATCTTCAGCATTCCTACCAATTACTGTTAACTATTCATTGTTTTGGTAAATCTGATTCAAATTACTCGTATCTGCTGTTCTCTGTGTGGATTGTTTCATAAGTATCACATCCTGATGTATGCACATGTAAGGTGAACACGTGTTGCTCATATTGGCAACATAGCGCTTAGTTCGGCGTTTGACCGCTAACCTGTCAGGACCCAACTTACGAAAGTAGAGGTATAGCAGGAGTTTACTATACTAGTTGCTCCAGTAAGATTCTTAACATGGAACTGATTTAATCTGGCAGTTCAAGTCTGTAGGTGTACAATTAAAATAAAACTTTAACCCAAAGAAGTCTATATATTTTCGATTTTGGATGAACAATTTATACTTAAAGTGCACGATGGGCTACCCTGAATCCAAAAATCGTATTTTAATAGAGGATTCTAATGTGGGCACTGACAGGGTTTTCTCCACCCATTACAAGCTCACGTTATATCCTATACATGAGATTAATCATGTAAACAGTCATTCTTTTATCCACAATAAGCTGCAAAATAAGCAATAAGTGCAACGTGTGCAAACTGCATTCAAATGTTCATCTCAGAAGCTTCAAGGAATAAACTCTTGAAAAAGAGGAGAAAAAGCACATCACTGCATGTTGGGTGGGTTCGAAATTAGATTAATACTATGCTTTGCACATCATATCACGAGAAACAAAACAATTACAAAAATCTGATGTGTATAACTCTCTACTCACTCTTCTACAAACTATTCCTACAGAAACTCAAATTAAATTGAGTTTGATTTATGAAAGCTCTTTAACTGCTGTGGTTCTTAGCGCCCCATTGCATTTTGGGCGTGAAAGACAGGAAATTTTACTCAGAGCGCTTAAACCAAGCTTGAGCTTCTTTTATGTGTCATAAGTCTGCGACTCGGGACGACCGGCTTTACTTGCCTTCCGGAAGAAGCCGTGCTACGGGTTTTTACCTTGAAAACATCTATCGCCCTCGGCCGGGTTTGAACCCGCACCTCGGCAATCTGGGGCTAGCATGTTACCCCTACACCATGAAGAACAACTACAGAAGCTCATTCTTCTACCTACTTCTCGTTAATAAACCTTAGTTACATATTTCGTTGTAGATATAAGGAAAATACAGTAGGCTACGCAGATAGTCAAACCTCTTCGTCGCTATGTAATAGCTTTGTAATTCCGGTCTCTTTACATGAGCATGGAGGGCGGGTGGAGAATAGCGATTTGAGCATTCATACCAATGAACAAATATCTCGGAAATGGTCAGGGCCACAAACAGTTTCATTTTACTTCAATTGTGTGCTTTAACGAGATCTACATTTTCTGTGCGTAATAAGATATTTTCTATTTCATATGGTTTACCAATTACACAAAGGTCATTCAGAATGAAGAGAAATTCAGGAGCTATTTCCAGCAATTTGTCATGCATAAATATCCATATAGATAATTCAAAACCGTTAAAGCCGTTTTAGAGAAAGTAAAAACTCACTGCATTTTTGTTCCCCATTTTAGGGGCAGTTTGGGGTAAAGGAATTCTCTTGAAAGCTTAGTGTCGAATCCTTGAAACCTAAACGTAAGTCTGGTACTTAATGGACTTGTAGTTTCTTGTTCAGAGACAGACGGACGCACGCGTGCGCGCGCCTTTATTTAAAAATTGATGTTTTAGATAACAGGGAATCTCAAAGTATGAATTTCCGGTGAAATGTTGGTACCGGATTTTTGAGTGGAATGCAATACTTCCTCTACTTACTATAGGCATTTTTTAGACTGAGTGTCTCAAAGTGTGAATTACCGGTGAAATATTGGTATCGTATTTTTGAGTGGAATGCAACACTTCGTCTACTTATTATGGGCATTTTTTAGACTAGGAGTGTCTCAAAGTGTGAATCTCCGGTGAAATATTGGTATCGTATTCTTGAGTGGAATGCAATACTTCCTATACTTACTATAGGCATTTTTTAGACTGAGTGTCTGAAAGTGTGAATTGCCGGTGAAATATTGGTATCGTATTTTTGAGTGGAATGCAATACTTCCTCTACTTACTATAGGCATTTTTTAGACTCGGAGTGTCCCAAAGTGTGAATTTCCGGTGAATAATTGGTATCGTATTTTTGAGTGGAATGCAATACTTCGCCTACTTACTATATGCATTTTTTAGACTCGGAGTATCTCAAAGTGTGAATTTCCGCGAAATATTGGTATCGTATTTTTGAGTGGAATACAATACTTCCTGTATTTACTATAAGCATTTTTTAGACTAGGAGTGTCTCAAAGTGTGAATTTCCGGTGAAATATTGGTATCTTTATTTTTGAGTGGAATGCCATACTTCGCCTACTTACTATATGCATTTTTTAGACTCGGAGTGTCTCAAAGTGTGAATTTCCGGGAAATATTGCCATCGTATTTTTGAGTGGATTGCAATACTTCGTCTACTTTAGGCATTTTTTAGACTCTGAGTGTCCCAAAGTGTGAATTTCCGATGAAATATTGGTATCGTATTTTTGAGTGGAATGCAATACTTCGCCTACTTACTATAGGCATTTTTTAGACTCGGAGTATCCCAAAGTGTGAATTTCCGGTGAAATATTGGTATCGTATTTTTTAGTGGAATGCAATACTTCGTCTACTTACTATAGGCAATTTTTAGACTAGGAGTGTCTGAAAGTGTGAATTTCCGGTGAAATATTGGTATCATATTTTTGAGTGGAATGCAATACTTCGCCTACTTACTATATGCATTTTTTAGACTAGGAGTGTCTGAAAGTGTGAATTTCCGGTGAAATATTGGTATGGTATTTTTCAGTGGAATGCAATACTTCGTCTACTTACTATAGGCATTTTTTAGACTAGGAGTGTCTTAAAGTGTGAATTTCCGGTGAAATATTGGTATCGTATTTTTGAGTGGAATGCAATACTTCGCCTACTTACTATAGCCATTTTTTACACTAGGAGTGTCCCAAAGTGTGAATTTCAGGAGAAATATTGGTATCGTATTTTTGAGTGGTATGCAATACTTCGCCTACTTACTATAGGCATTTTTTAGACTAGGAGTGTCTGAAAGTGTGAATTTCCGGTGAAATATTGGTATCCTATTTCTAAGTGGAATGCAATACTTCCTATACTTACTATAGGCATTGTTTAGACTCGGAGTATCTCAAAGTATGAATTTCCGGTGAAATATTGGTATGGTACTTTTGAGTGGAATGCAATACATCCTCTACTTACTATAGGCATTTTTTGGACGCGGAGTGTCTCAAAGTATGAATTTCCGGTGAAATATTGGTATGGTATTTTTCAGTGGAATGCAACACATCCTCTACTTACTATACGCATTTTTTAGACTTGGAGTGTCCCAAATTGTGAATTTCCGGTGAAATATTGGTATCGTATTTTTGAGTGGAATGCAATACTTCCTCTACTTACTAGAAACATTTTTTAGACTCGGAGTGTCCCAAATTGTGAATTTCCGGTGAAATATTGGTATCGTATTGTTGAGCGGAATGCAATATTTCGCCTACTTACTATAGGCATTTTTTAGACTAGGAGTGTCTCAAAGTGTGCATTTCTGGTGAAATATTGGTATCGTATTTTTTAGTGGAATGAATACATCCTCTACTTACTATAGGCATTTCTTGGACTCGGAGTGTCTCAAAGTATGAATTTCCGGTGAAATATTGGTATCGTATTTATGAGTGGAATGCAATACATCCTCTACTTACTATAGGCATTTTTTAGACTAGGAGTGTCTCAAAGTGTGAATTTTCGGTAAAATATTGGTATCTTATTTGAGTGGAATGCAATACTTCTACTTACTATAGGCATTTTTTAGATTCGGAGGGTCTCAATGTGTTCATTTCTGGTGAAATATTGGTATCGTATTTTTGAGTGAAATGCAATTCTTCCTCTATTTACTATACGCATTTTTTATCCTATGAGTGTCTCAAAGTGTGAATGTCCGGTAAAATAATGGTATCGTATTTTTTAGTGGAATGAATACATCCTCTACTTACTATAGGCATTTCTTGGACTCGGAGTGTCTCAAAGAATGAATTTCCGGTGAAATATTGGTATCGTATTTATGAGTGGAATGCAATACATCCTCTACTTACTATAGGCATTTTTTAGACTAGGAGTGTCTCAAAGTGTGAATTTTCGGTAAAATATTGGTATCTTATTTGAGTGGAATGCAATACTTCTACTTACTATAGGCATTTTTTAGATTCGGAGGGTCTCAAAGTGTTCATTTCTGGTGAAATATTGGTATCGTATATTTGAGTGAAATGCAATACTTCCTCTATTTATATACGCATTGTTTTAGACTAGGAGTGTCCCAAAGTGTGAATTTCCGGTGTATAATTGGTATCGTATTTTTGAGTGGAATGCATTATTTTGCCTACTTACTATAGGCATTTTTTAGACTGGGAGTGTCCCAAATTGTGAATTTCCGATAAAATATTGGTATCGTTTTTTGAGTGGAATGCAATACTTCGCCTACTTACTATAGACATTGTTTAGACTAGGAGAGTCTGAAGGTGTGAATTTCCGGTGAAATATTGGTATCGTATTTTTGAGTGGAATGCAATGCTTCGCCTACTTACTATAGGCATTTTTTAGACTCTGAGTGTCTAAAAGTGTGAATTTCCGGTGAAATATTGGTATCGGGTTTTTGAGTGGAATACAATACTTCCTATAGGCATTTTTTTTAGACTAAGAGTGTCTGAAAGTGTGAATTTCCGGTGAAATATTGGTATCGTATTTTTGAGTGGAATGCAATACTTCCTATACTTACTATAGGCATTTTTTTTAGACTAGGAGTGTCTCAAAGTGTGAATTTCCGGTGAAATATTGGTATCTTATTTTTGAGTGGAATGCAATACTTCCTCTACTTACTATAGGCATTTTTTAGACTCTGGGTGTCTCAAAGTGTGCATTTCTGGTGAAATATTGTTATCGTATTTTTGAGTGAAATGCAAACTTCCTGTATTTACTATACGCATTTTTTAGACTAGGAGTGTCTCAAAGTGTGAATTTCCGGGAAATATTGTATCGTATTTTTGAGTGGAATGTAATACTTCGTCTACTTACTTTAGGCATTTTTTAGACTCGGAGTGTCCCAAAGTGTGAATTTCCGGTGAAATATAGGTATCGTATTTTTGAGTGGAATGCAATACTTCGCCTACTTACTATAGGCATTTTTTAGACTCGGAGAATCCCAAAGTGTGAACTTCCGGTGAAATATTGGTATCGTATTTTTCAGTGGAATGCAATACTTCGTCTACTTACTATAGGCATTTTTTAGACTAGGAGTGTCTGAAAGTGTGAATTTCCGGTGAAATATTGGTATCGTATTTTTCAGTGGAATGCAATACTTCGTCTACTTACTATAGGTATTTTTTAGACTTGGAGTGTCTGAAAGTGTGAATTTCCGGTGAAATATTGGTATCGTATTTTTGAGTGGAATGCAATGCTTCGCCTACTTACTATAAGCATTTTTTTACTCGGAGTGTCCCAAAGCGTGAATTTCCGGTGAAATATTGCTATCGTGTTTTTGAGTGGAATACAATACTTCCTATAGGCATTTTTTTAGACTAGGAGTGTCTCAAAGTGTGAATTTCCGGTGAAATATTGGTATCGTATTTTTGATTGGAATGCAATACTTCCTACACTTACTATAGGCATTTTTTTAGACTAGGAGTGTCTCAAAGTGTGAATTTCCGGTGAAATATTGGTATCTTATTTTTGAGTGGAATGCAATACTTCCTCTACTTACTATAGGCATTTTTTGACTCGGAGTGTGTCAAAGTGTGCATTTCTGGTGAAATATTGTTATCGTATTTTCGAGTGGAATGCAAACTTCCTGTATTTACTATACGCATTTTTTAGACTAGGAGTGTCTAAAAGTGTGAATTTCCGGTGAAATATTGGTATCGTATTTTTGAGTGGAATGCAATACTTCCTATACGCATTTTTTACACTATGAGTGTCTCAAAGTGTGAATTTCCGGTGAAATATTGGTATCGTATTTTTGAGTGGAATGCAATATTTCCTATACTTAGTATAGGCATTTTTTTAGACTAGGAGTGTCTCAAAATGTGAATTTCCGGTAAAATATTGCTATCTTATTTGAGCGGAATGCAATACTTCCTCTACTTACTATAGGCATTTTTTAGATTCGGAGTGTCTCAAATTGTTCATCTCTGGTGAAATATTGGTATCGTATTTTTGAGTGGAATGCAACACTTCCTCTATTTATATACGAATTTTTTAGACTCGGAGTGTCTCAAAGTGTGAATTTCCGGTGAAATATTGGTATCGTATTTTTGAGTGGAATGCAATACTTCCTCTATTTACTATACGCATTTTTTAGCCTATGAGTGTCTCAAAGTGTGAATGTCCGGTAAAATATTGGTATCGTATTTTTTAGTGGAATGAATACATCCTCTACTTATTATAGGCATTTCTTGGACTCGGAGTGTCTCAAAGTATGAATTTCCGGTGAAATATTGGTATCGTATTTATGAGTGGAATGCAATACATCCTCTACTTACTATAGGCATTTTTTAGACTAGGAGTGTCTCAAAGTGTGAATTTTCGGTAAAATATTGGTATCTTATTTGTGTGGAATGCAATACTTCTACTTACTATAGGCATTTTTTAGATTCGGAGGGTCTCAAAGTGTTCATTTCTGGTGAAATATTGGTATCGTATTTTTGAGTGAAATGCAATACTTCCTCTATTTACTATACGCATTTTTTAGCCTATGAGTGTCTCAAAGTGTGAATGTCCGGTAAAATATTGGTATCGTATTTTTTAGTGGAATGAATACATCCTCTACTTACTATAGGCATTTCTTGGACTCGGAGTGTCTCAAAGAATGAATTTCCGGTGAAATATTGGTATCGTATTTATGAGTGGAATGCAATACATCCTCTACTTACTATAGGCATTTTTTAGACTAGGAGTGTCTCAAAGTGTGAATTTTCGGTAAAATATTGGTATCTTATTTGAGTGGAATGCAATACTTCTACTTACTATAGGCATTTTTTAGATTCGGAGGGTCTCAAAGTGTTCATTTCTGGTGAAATATTGGTATCATATTTTTGAGTGAAATGCAATACTTCCTCTATTTATATACGCATTGTTTTAGACTAGGAGTGTCCCAAAGTGTGAATTTCCGGTGAATAATTGGTATCGTATTTTTGAGTGGAATGATATATTTCGCCTACTTACTATAGGCATTTTTTAGACTGGGAGTGTCCCAAATTGTGAATTTCCGATAAAATATTGGTATCGTTTTTTGAGTGGAATGCAATACTTCGCCTACTTACTATAGATATTTTTTAGACTAGGAGTGTCTGAAAGTGTGAATTTCCGGTGAAATATTGGTATCGTATCTTTGAGTGGAATGCAATGCTTCGCCTACTTACTATAGGCATTTTTTAGACTCTGAGTGTCTAAAAGTGTGAATTTCCGGTGAAATATTGGTATCGGGTTTTTGAGTGGAATACAATACTTCCTATAGGCCTTTTTTTTAGACTAGGAGTGTCTGAAAGTGTGAATTTCCGGTGAAATATTGGTATCGTATTTTTGAGTGGAATGCAATACTTCCTATACTTACTATAGGCATTTTTTTAGACTAGGAGTGTCTCAAAGTGTGAATTTCCGGTGAAATATTGGTATCTTATTTTTGAGTGGAATGCAATACTTCCTCTACTTACTATAGGCATTTTTTAGACTCTGGGTGTCTCAAAGTGTGCATTTCTGGTGAAATATTGTTATCGTATTTTTGAGTGAAATGCAAACTTCCTGTATTTACTATACGCATTTTTTAGACTAGGAGTGTCTCAAAGTGTGAATTTCCGGGAAATATTGTATCGTATTTTTGAGTGGAATGTAATACTTCGTCTACTTACTTTAGGCATTTTTTAGACTCGGAGTGTCCCAAAGTGTGAATTTCCGGTGAAATATAGGTATCGTATTTTTGAGTGGAATGCAATACTTCGCCTACTTACTATAGGCATTTTTTAGACTAGGAGTGTCTGAAGGTGTGAATTTCCGGTGAAATATTGGTATCGTATTTTTCAGTGGAATGCAATACTTCGTCTACTTACTATAGGTATTTTTTAGACTTGGAGTGTCTGAAAGTGTGAATTTCCGGTGAAATATTGGTATCGTATTTTTGAGTGGAATGCAATGCTTCGCCTACTTACTATAAGCATTTTTTTACTCGGAGTGTCCCAAAGTGTGAATTTCCGGTGAAATATTGCTATCGTGTTTTTGAGTGGAATACAATACTTCCTATAGGCATTTTTTTAGACTAGGAGTGTCTCAAAGTGTGAATTTCCGGTGAAATATTGGTATCGTATTTTTGATTGGAATGCAATACTTCCTACACTTACTATCGGCATTTTTTTAGACTAGGAGTGTCTCAAAGTGTGAATTTCCGGTGAAATATTGGTATCTTATTTTTGAGTGGAATGCAATACTTCCTCTACTTACTATAGGCATTTTTTGACTCGGAGTGTCTCAAAGTGTGCATTTCTGGTGAAATATTGTTATCGTATTTTCGAGTGGAATGCAAACTTCCTGTATTTACTATACGCATTTTTTAGACTAGGAGTGTCTAAAAGTGTGAATTTCCGGTGAAATATTGGTATCGTATTTTTGAGTGGAATGCAATACTTCCTATACGCATTTTTTACACTAGGAGTGTCTCAAAGTGTGAATTTCCGGTGAAATATTGGTATCGTATTTTTGAGTGGAATGCAATATTTCCTATACTTAGTATAGGCATTTTTTTAGACTAGGAGTGTCTCAAAATGTGAATTTCCGGTAAAATATTGGTATCTTATTTGAGCGGAATGCAATACTTCCTCTACTTACTATAGGCATTTTTTAGATTCGGAGTGTCTCAAATTGTTCATCTCTGGTGAAATATTGGTATCGTATTTTTGAGTGGAATGCAAACTTCCTCTATTTATATACGAATGTTTTAGACTCGGAGTGTCTCAAAGTGTGAATTTCCGGTGAAATATTGGTATCGTATTTTTGAGTGGAATGCAATACTTCGTCTACTTACTATAGGCATTTTTTAGACTAGGAGTGTCTAAAAGTGTGAATTTCCGGTGAAATATTGGTATCGTATTTTTGAGTGGAATGCAATACTTCCTATACGCATTTTTTACACTATGAGTGTCTCAAAGTGTGAATTTCCGGTGAAATATTGGTATCGTATTTTTGAGTGGAATGCAATATTTCCTATACTTAGTATAGGCATTTTTTTAGACTAGGAGTGTCTCAAAATGTGAATTTCCGGTAAAATATTGCTATCTTATTTGAGCGGAATGCAATACTTCCTCTACTTACTATAGGCATTTTTTAGATTCGGAGTGTCTCAAATTGTTCATCTCTGGTGAAATATTGGTATCGTATTTTTGAGTGGAATGCAACACTTCCTCTATTTATATACGAATTTTTTAGACTCGGAGTGTCTCAAAGTGTGAATTTCCGGTGAAATATTGGTATCGTATTTTTGAGTGGAATGCAATACTTCCTCTATTTACTATACGCATTTTTTAGCCTATGAGTGTCTCAAAGTGTGAATGTCCGGTAAAATATTGGTATCGTATTTTTTAGTGGAATGAATACATCCTCTACTTATTATAGGCATTTCTTGGACTCGGAGTGTCTCAAAGTATGAATTTCCGGTGAAATATTGGTATCGTATTTATGAGTGGAATGCAATACATCCTCTACTTACTATAGGCATTTTTTAGACTAGGAGTGTCTCAAAGTGTGAATTTTCGGTAAAATATTGGTATCTTATTTGTGTGGAATGCAATACTTCTACTTACTATAGGCATTTTTTAGATTCGGAGGGTCTCAAAGTGTTCATTTCTGGTGAAATATTGGTATCGTATTTTTGAGTGAAATGCAATACTTCCTCTATTTACTATACGCATTTTTTAGCCTATGAGTGTCTCAAAGTGTGAATGTCCGGTAAAATATTGGTATCGTATTTTTTAGTGGAATGAATACATCCTCTACTTACTATAGGCATTTCTTGGACTCGGAGTGTCTCAAAGAATGAATTTCCGGTGAAATATTGGTATCGTATTTATGAGTGGAATGCAATACATCCTCTACTTACTATAGGCATTTTTTAGACTAGGAGTGTCTCAAAGTGTGAATTTTCGGTAAAATATTGGTATCTTATTTGAGTGGAATGCAATACTTCTACTTACTATAGGCATTTTTTAGATTCGGAGGGTCTCAAAGTGTTCATCTCTGGTGAAATATTGGTATCATATTTTTGAGTGAAATGCAATACTTCCTCTATTTATATACGCATTGTTTTAGACTAGGAGTGTCCCAAAGTGTGAATTTCCGGTGAATAATTGGTATCGTATTTTTGAGTGGAATGATATATTTCGCCTACTTACTATAGGCATTTTTTAGACTGGGAGTGTCCCAAATTGTGAATTTCCGATAAAATATTGGTATCGTTTTTTGAGTGGAATGCAATACTTCGCCTACTTACTATAGATGTTTTTTAGACTAGGAGTGTCTGAAAGTGTGAATTTCCGGTGAAATATTGGTATCGTATCTTTGAGTGGAATGCAATGCTTCGCCTACTTACTATAGGCATTTTTTAGACTCTGAGTGTCTAAAAGTGTGAATTTCCGGTGAAATATTGGTATCGGGTTTTTGAGTGGAATACAATACTTCCTATAGGCCTTTTTTTTAGACTAGGAGTGTCTGAAAGTGTGAATTTCCGGTGAAATATTGGTATCGTATTTTTGAGTGGAATGCAATACTTCCTATACTTACTATAGGCATTTTTTTAGACTAGGAGTGTCTCAAAGTGTGAATTTCCGGTGAAATATTGGTATCTTATTTTTGAGTGGAATGCAATACTTCCTCTACTTACTATAGGCATTTTTTAGACTCTGGGTGTCTCAAAGTGTGCATTTCTGGTGAAATATTGTTATCGTATTTTTGAGTGAAATGCAAACTTCCTGTATTTACTATACGCATTTTTTAGACTAGGAGTGTCTCAAAGTGTGAATTTCCGGGAAATATTGTATCGTATTTTTGAGTGGAATGTAATACTTCGTCTACTTACTTTAGGCATTTTTTAGACTCGGAGTGTCCCAAAGTGTGAATTTCCGGTGAAATATAGGTATCGTATTTTTGAGTGGAATGCAATACTTCGCCTACTTACTATAGGCATTTTTTAGACTAGGAGTGTCTGAAGGTGTGAATTTCCGGTGAAATATTGGTATCGTATTTTTCAGTGGAATGCAATACTTCGTCTACTTACTATAGGTATTTTTTAGACTTGGAGTGTCTGAAAGTGTGAATTTCCGGTGAAATATTGGTATCGTATTTTTGAGTGGAATGCAATGCTTCGCCTACTTACTATAAGCATTTTTTTACTCGGAGTGTCCCAAAGTGTGAATTTCCGGTGAAATATTGCTATCGTGTTTTTGAGTGGAATACAATACTTCCTATAGGCATTTTTTTAGACTAGGAGTGTCTCAAAGTGTGAATTTCCGGTGAAATATTGGTATCGTATTTTTGATTGGAATGCAATACTTCCTACACTTACTATCGGCATTTTTTTAGACTAGGAGTGTCTCAAAGTGTGAATTTCCGGTGAAATATTGGTATCTTATTTTTGAGTGGAATGCAATACTTCCTCTACTTACTATAGGCATTTTTTGACTCGGAGTGTCTCAAAGTGTGCATTTCTGGTGAAATATTGTTATCGTATTTTCGAGTGGAATGCAAACTTCCTGTATTTACTATACGCATTTTTTAGACTAGGAGTGTCTAAAAGTGTGAATTTCCGGTGAAATATTGGTATCGTATTTTTGAGTGGAATGCAATACTTCCTATACGCATTTTTTACACTAGGAGTGTCTCAAAGTGTGAATTTCCGGTGAAATATTGGTATCGTATTTTTGAGTGGAATGCAATATTTCCTATACTTAGTATAGGCATTTTTTTAGACTAGGAGTGTCTCAAAATGTGAATTTCCGGTAAAATATTGGTATCTTATTTGAGCGGAATGCAATACTTCCTCTACTTACTATAGGCATTTTTTAGATTCGGAGTGTCTCAAATTGTTCATCTCTGGTGAAATATTGGTATCGTATTTTTGAGTGGAATGCAAACTTCCTCTATTTATATACGAATGTTTTAGACTCGGAGTGTCTCAAAGTGTGAATTTCCGGTGAAATATTGGTATCGTATTTTTGAGTGGAATGCAATACTTCGTCTACTTACTATAGGCATTTTTTAGACTTGGAGTGTCCCAAAGTGTGAATTTCCGGTGAAATATAGGTATCGTATTTTTGAGTGGAATGCAATACTTCGCCTACTTACTATAGCTATTTTTTAGACTCGGAGTGTCCCAAAGTGTGAATTTCCGGTGAAATATTGGTATCGTATTTTTGAGTGGAATGCAATTCTTCGCCTACTTACAATAGGCGTTTTTTAGACTCGGAGTGTCCCAAATTGTGAATTTCCGGTGAAATATTGGAATCGTATTTTTGAGTGGAATGCAATACTTCGCCTACTTACTATAGGCATTTTTTTGACTCGGAGTGTCCCAAAGTGTGAATTTCCGGTGAAATATTGGTATCGTATTTTTGAGTGGAGTGCAATACTTCGTCTACTTATTATAGGCATTTTTTAGACTAAGGAGTGTCAAAGTGAAAATTGCCGGTGAAATATTGGTATCGTATTTTTGAGTGGAATGCAATACTTCCTATACTTACTATAGGCATTTTTTAGACTAAGAGTGTCTCAAAGAATGAATTTCCGGTGAAATATTGGTATCGTATTTTTGAGTGGAGTGCAATACTTCGTCTACTTATTATAGGCATTTTTTAGACTAGGAGTGTCTGAAAGTGAGAATTGCCGGTGAAATATTGGTATCGTATGTTTGAGTGGAATGCAATAATTCCTATACTTACTATAGGCATTTTTTAGACTAGGAGTGTCTCAAAGTGTGAATTTCCGGTGAAATATTGGTATCGTATTTTTGAGTGGAATGCAATACATCCTCTACTTACTATATGCATTTTTTAGACTAGGAGTGTCTCAAAGTGTGAATTTCCGGTGAAATATTGGTATCGTATTTTTGAGTGGAATGCAATACATCCTCTACTTACTATAGGCATTTTTTAGACTAGGAGTGTCTGAAAGTGTGAATTTCCGGTGAAATATTGGTATCGTATTTTTGAGTGGAGTGCAATATTTCGTCTACTTATTATAGGTATTTTTTAGACTAGGAGTGTCTGAAAGTGAGAATTGCCGGTGAAATATTGGTATCGTATTTTTGAGTGGAATGCAATACTTCCTATACTTACTATAGGCATATTTTAGACTAGGAGTGTCTCAAAGTGTGAATTTCCGGTGAAATATTGGTATCGTATTTTTGAGTGGAATGCTATACATCGTCTACTTACTATAGGCATTTTTTAGGCTAGGAGTGTCTGAAAGTGTGAATTGCCGGTGAAATATTGGTATCGTATTTTTGAGTGGAATGCGATACTTCCCCTATTTACAGCAGACGGAATAAAAACTTAAGTTTATTGAAAAACTCCGACCATAAGCAGCATATACCTATCTCTGAAACATGAGACCATAAACAATTTTATACAGACAAATTGCGTATTGTAACGAGATTTGCATTTTCCTTTGATACTTTTTTATATATCTTTTATGGTTTACCAGTTACACAAAATTCAACAAGAATGAAGGTAACTTTGTAGGCTGTTCCCACAAAATTCAAGATAAGCATTCTTTTCTCTGTGCCAATAATTAAAACATAAAATATGTTAATCAAAATCGTTAGAGCAATTATAAATAAAACTTAAGAAAAACGGAAACGGCCCCATGTAAAGGGTTGTGTGGCAGTTTTATCTAATTCCCTGGTCTAATCAATGGAAGATGGTGGACTTACACACCAACTTTGGTATTTATCCGACTTTTCGTTTTTAAGCTATATTGTCCACACGCGCGCGCGCGCAATGTTCTAAAATTGCTTTTTGAGGTCACAGGACCTCATAACCTGTATTTCTGGTGACATCTCGTTATCAATTATTTTTGTAGAATATAATACTTCCTCTGCCTACATAAGTAAGCGTAGAGAAAGTAAAAATCGAATTATCTCACTTATTATCCGGTTTTTGAAAAACAAATTGCAAACAAATGTTATAAGCATTATGACAGGTTTTCTTATCTAAAATTTCGACTGAGGAATAATAAGATGCTAGGCCAATTTTTCGTTGTTATTTTTATGTAAACAAGTAATTGCAATAGTTGCATTTCTCCGAAGTTAGCGTTACTGATACCGACTACTGGTATCTCGGGTTGATAACCTCCCCCCCCCCCGCAAGTGGACCTTAGCAACTGAGTGCCCACCATCACTTTATGCGGAATGAAGGCCAGGTACAAAGCCTCTACTCAGACCTACTCCACACCTACAGTAGAGGAAATATTTCATTTAACCCAAACATTTTACACGGAGATTTAATTGGAAATACACCATTTGAGGTGTTCTGTATTAAAGAAAATCTTAGTGAAAAGCTAGTGAGATGAGTACCATTAATAGTAATTAAATGAGCCAATGGTTCAGAGAGCTTAAAGCTACAAAATGTTTACATGTGAAAACATCTGATATGTTACATGCACATTACTTTTTCTATCATCATTTGTTAATGGGTATAACAATTATTATGGAAGCTTACTTTTCTATCTACTTAAATTTAGTCAAAGTAAATCATTGCAGAAATATCTACTTTACATATTTCGTTACAGATACAAAGGGAGCAGCGATAGTCAAATGTTTTAGAATTGAAAGCTATACTGGTCTTAAAATTCCATACTCTTTCCACGACATCGCAAGAAACGACTAAAACTGGAAAGGAATTTAAAAGAATGACAAATGAACAATTGGAACCATTAATAACGGGTATCTCGGAAGTGGCTGATGTCGCAAAAAGGTTATTTGAAATAAATTGTGTTTTAATGAGATCTACATTTCTGATGTAAAACGTTTTCTTCTATCACTTAACGTTAACCACTTATACAAAATTCCCTCCGAATGAAGAGGACATCAGAGTATTCCCAGAAAATTCATTATATAACTTCATGTAAATATCTTTAATATATGGCATTTTAGTCAAAATTGTTACAGCCAACTTTTTTTAGAAAATAAAAAAATTCGAAAATTTTCATATAAGGTAGATTGGGATGGGGGGACTTTCTTGAAAATCTTCGTGTCGTATTTCTGGAGGTACTGAACCTTGTGACGCTAATTCCAGTTCCCATTTTTGTGGCGCGACTTCGCCTGCCCTAAGAGGTGGTGCCCCATCTCTTCTCCAGCTTAGTGGCGAACTAGTCACAAATATCCTAGCCGCGATCCAGGGTTCGTTTTCATTATTGTACCAAAGAACAGGATGGCCAAGAAAATGATACTGAATTCTCAATTACAAATTTCAAATTGCTATATTTTATGCAACTTTAAAAACAATAAAATAAATGTAGATAAAAAGATAGAAATATAAATTCCCATTAATACAGAAAACCCGAATTTAACTTTAGTAAAATTCCTGTAAACAAACTAAGAAAATGTATTTAAAAAGAAGAACTGAAAATGAACATAATATAATTCCTGCAATTCAGGTGGAAGTATTAATAAACAACCCAGATTGGGGAACGTTACCGTCGAACCAACATTGCTATAAATATTATAGATTTTATGTTCTTTCCACCAAAGGCTATTATGTAGCACAGCTTCGACTACTTGAACGGCACCTTTTGTATACATCTACACTAAAACTTGACTAAAATGCACAAGATAGTCCTGGCCAGTCCATTTGCATTAAGGAATAAAAGAAAGATCTCTAGTGCTATACTCGTGCACATCTCATTGAAAAATATGCACAACTGCACACACGCTTCTTCTAGAATAATACGTGCACAAAACAGTTAACGTCGTCTCTCTATACTTAGCGTAACTTTTGTCTTTACAACCGTAGACTGGCCTGGAACTATCGTAATATCGGAATCAATGTTTCTTACCTTACTCTGTTGCTACCGCAAGTATTTCACTGCTTTTCTTTTCTGATGTGCTCCAAGCACTGCAACTATCGTTAGCAGGACCCAAACCCACCATATATGAGGCGACGAAATGGCAAGAACCTTACCTGGTAGCTAGTTGCACCCTTGGCGAAATATAATGCCCCATTCAACGGTCAAACTGTGGCCAGAAGATCCACTACGTTGGTAATTCTCTTTTACAGCTGGAAAGTCCTCCGAGGTCGCCTTGTTAAACACGTTCAAACGTGTTACTCTGGCTCGCAATGAAGCACCTATCTTACCGTTGTGACCAAACCCCACAGTGGCCCATTCAACTCCTATAAAAGTAATTATCACTTCGTCACCATACTGCGTCGTAATCAAATACTGACTTCCTGAATATTGCAATGCAATAAAACTACTTCACACATTTATAGGAAACTATTTTCCCCACTTGGAAAATTGACGTATCAACTCATTCCGAATTGATAGACAAAAACTGTCTACTGTGGGCCCTGACACGAACTACTCACTCCCAGGTCTCAACGTCGACTCCCCTAGACATACTGCCCCTCCATTCGCCCTCTCTTTCTACATCGGACAGTCGGTGGTTCAGAGTTACCAACTTGAACATAATAGATTTGTTCCAACACTCGGTTCTGAACTAGTACCGACACATTCTTACGCACATGCGCCAGTCGAGTACGCTGTCAGAACTAATTCGGAATTTTGTGTGGTTGGAACGTTACTTGAACCGTTCTGTCACGGCCTTCTTCATTTCACAGCAACAATTACAAGGACGAAAGGTGTTCAACCTCGCTTTGCTTAGAACTACATACCTAACAAACACCTTTGATATTCCACATTGTAGATCACGCATGGAGGAATAAATTACATCTTAAAACTTATTCCCCCAGGTAATAGGGCTCTTTCTGTGAATACAGAGAAATACTACCTGGAGAAACACTCTCAACTCTATTGAAATCACAGGTTTAATGGTCGCAGCAAGAGACATAATCCCCAAATACTTCGTTCACTTTTGAAAGAGGTTCGGTCTAGGCAGGCAGATAATTAAGAATGTAGGTATGGCATTCCACACAAAAATTCGATACCAATATTTCACTGGAAATACATGTTTTGAGGCTCCCTGCACCCCCACACCCCCAAATTGTTTTTTTAAATATGTCCAAGTGTGTCTGTGAACATCATAAATAAAAAATGAAAAGTCGGATAAATACCTACTAAATTTGGTATTTGAGTTCAGCATACTGCAAAGATGCGACACGAGGATTTTCAAGTAAATCCCTCCCATCCGAACTGTTTACAAGAAACTTTTTTTTTTTTTTTTTTTTTTTTTTTTTTTTTTTTTTTTTTGGTCGTCCTCCGTGGACTGGTGGTACCGTGCTAGCCTCTAGTTCCCAAGGTCGCGGGTTCAAACCCGGCGGAGGGCGATGGATTTTTTCGGGCGTAAAAATCGTTAGCACGGCTTCCTTCGGAAGGGAAGTAAAGCCGGTGGTCCCGTGTCATAGATTTACGGCACGTAAAAGAACCTCAAGCCTGATAAAGAGGCCTCTGAGCAAAATTACAGGTGTTTCACGCCCAATATAGAATGGGACGCTAAGAACCATAGTAGTTAAAGAGCGTCCATAAATAAAAAAAAACATTTTTCCAACATTTTGATTTTCTAAAAAAAGCCTCTGACGATTTTGATTAAAATAATACTTATGAAATATATTTAGATTAAATATAAAATTTATGTCTTGAATTTTCTGAGAATAGCCTTTGAAGTCCTCTTCATTTGGAAGGAATTTCTATAAAGTTATACAACTGGTAAACGTTAAGCGATAGACGAAAGCATGCCGTACAAAAATGTAGATCCCTTTAAAACACACAGTTTACTTAAAATAAGTTTTTTGTGACATAAATCGTTTCTGAGATATCCGTTATTAAACGTTCCAATTGTCCAATATTAGTCATCCATTTAAAGCCCATCAGTTTTCAATTTTTTCTCGTGATTGTATGGAAACAGTATGGAATGTTAATCAAAATTGTTAAGACCATTTTTTAGAAAATCAAAATTTTGAAAAATGCTCCATGTGTGGGATAGTTGGGGGTTCTTGAAAATCCTCGTGTCTCATCTTTGGAAATACTGAACCTAAATAGCAAGTTTGTTAGTTATCCAACGTTTCGTTTTCGATTATAATATTCACAGACAGAAAGAAACCTACACACATTTCTCTAAAAAAAACCAAGCTTTTTGGGGTTCAGAGCCTCAAAACATGTATTTCTGGTAAGATTTTGGTATCAAACTTTTAGATGGAATGCCATACCTTCTGCACCTACTATGTATGTGGTAGAGAAAGTAAAAATCCTTTTTTTTTATTCAATGGACCTCAAAATATATACTTCCAGTGAAATCTCGGTATTGAATTTTTGAGTGGAATGCAATACCTTTTCTTTCTACTACGTATGTGGTAGAGTAAGTAGAAAAAACCTATTGTGGTTGGAGGTATAAATGGAATAGACGAAACTGAATCCATGGTCGGCTATTAAAAAGCGGCTCACTATATGCTGTATGTAAAGTTCCATGCTCCTTTCCATGACAATACGAGAAACAAGTGAATCGGGACAAAACTTTAAAAAATGCCAAAGTATTGATCAATTCAAATCACTATCAATTGATATCTCGGAAATGGCTGATGCCACAAAAAAGCTATTTGCAACAAGTTGTGTGCTTTAATGAGAGCAAACTACAAATAGAAATAGGTCATGAAGGACGTCAACAATGAACAATTATAATAAGGCGGCATTATAACGTGGCAATATTTTTACATCATAGCGCAATGTCAATGTGTTTGATAAAATTCGTAAAACATAAGCGACGAATATATTTTGCTCATACAACTCGGCTTTCTCCGCCGGCATTCGTAATGAAGCCCTCGTATGTCTGTAACGTCAAATAAACGGTCATCCCTAGGAAAGACTTACTCATAACTGTTGTGTATGAAATTCGCTTTTCCACTAACTGTTTAATAACAGTTGATGCCCGTGTAGTAAGCGGAGAAACAGTGGAAATACCACGACAAACATGGAAACTAAAACCAGATGCAGTTCCGCACATGTTTCTTAATTTGCCCAAGTACTTCAAAGGCAAAATTAAGAAACGCAAACGGTGAAAAGACGCACTGGCGGTGGACAAAATTGCGTTTAACAATACCCCCTGTAATTGCAGTCAGCAATGTAAACGAGCCTGCATTGTAGTAGTTCATCGAACTTGAGAACTGAAAAAGATGCCATGGAGATGATCATTGTGTTGAGTAAATTAAACAACCAGTAAAGAAGTTTTATTATGACATTCAAGGCAATTTGTGGCTTACATCTCTTAGCCCACCAATATATATATATATATATATATATATATATATATACAGGATGATCATCTGAAATTTGCACAGCAAATATTTCGGAAATGGAAAGTGCTATTGATGTGCAGTTTTTCCAACATTAATTGGTATTCAGGGGCTCGTATATTTAGCCTATAAACAGATTTTAATAATGATGAGAAAGTGTATTTGTTGAGCAAACATACAAAATTTTTGAACGGAACAATGCCTAGTTACATCAACAGAATAAAGGTAGGGTAAATTAGAATGTCAATGGTATTTGTTGTAGGATTCTAGTGCAAGTGGTTAACGAGAAATCGTATTTTGAAAAGCTTCCACCACGACAATTGTTTGTCCCATTCAACCTGCTTAGTTGCTGGGTACGATGTTGTTATGTTTGTTTACATTGTGTTTTCTGCTCGTTGATTGCATTGCAATTTTCTGGCCAGTTAGTTTGTGGCAGTTCAAGCAGTAAGTCGTTAGTGGAAGATGGGATTTTCTAATGCAGAAAAAGCCGACATGCTCATGGTGTATGGAGAGTGTAGGAAGAACCAGTTCGTTCCTGTACAGTGTATGCGGAAACGTATCCCAATAGACGTCAACCATCTCGGCAATTATTTATCAACCTCTTCAACCAATTACGTGAAAGTGGTACTGTAACACCTAGAAAACGTAACAGAAACAAACAAGCGACTGGAGAAGAGGCAGAATTTAATGTTTTGGCTGCCGTTGCAGTAGATCCGCAAATTAGTTCCCGCACAATCGCACGTGAAAGTGTCATAAGTCAGGCAAGTGTACTGCGCATTCTCCATCGACATAGGTTCCATCCCTATCACATCTCTCTCCATCAAGAGCTGCATGGAAACGATTTTGAGAATCGTGTTAACTTTTGTACATGGACATTAAGACATGATACTCCAGATTCATCATGTATCTTGTTTAGTGATGAGGCAACATTTACTAATCATGACCAAGTAAACCGCAGAAACATGCACTATTGGCCTGTTGACAATCCCCGTTGGCTTGGTCAGGTGGAACGTCAGTGTCCATGGAGTTTAAACGTGTGGTGTGGATAAGTAAACCATCAGCTCATAGGTCCTTTGTTCATAGAAGGAACAATGAACTCGCACAAGTATCGCAGCCCCCTGACAGACCATCTGCCACAGATGCTAGAAGACGTTCCTTTGCAGACTAGGAGGAACCTGTGGTACCACCATATGGTTGTCTAGCCCATAGTGCACGAAGTACTACAGCTTGTCTTAACGGATTGTTTCCAAATCGTTGGATTGGACAAAGAGGACCTTACCTTGGCCGGCCCGTTCACCGGATCTGACCCCTTTATATTTTTTTCTGTGGGGAAGGCTGAAAGACAATGTCTACAAGGATGTACCAACTACACCAGACGATATGAAACGACGTATTACTGCTGCCTGCTCTGAAATTACCGCTGAAATGCTAGAACGTGTGCAGCAGTGTTTTCATAGCAGGCTGAAAGCGTGTACTGAAGCTACCGGTGGTTATTTTGAACACGACCTTTGAAGGACTATGTTCTCTTTACTTGTAAGAATCCACAAAGTATTGTAATTCCCTTTTGTTTGTCTTTAGTTTATGCTACCACAGCTTGTATAAGTGTCGGTGCGTAAAAGCTTCAAAATAAGATTTCTCGTAAACCACTTGCACTAGAATCTTGCAACAAACGCCACTGACATTCTAATTTAACCTACCTTTATTCTGTTGATGTAAGTAGGCATTGTTCCATTTAAAATTGTATGTTTGCTCAAAAAATACACTTTCTCGGTATTATTAAAATCTGTTTATAAGCTAAATGTACGAGCCCCTGACTACCAATCAATGCTGTGAAAACTGCACATCAATAACACTTTCCATTTCCGAAATACTTGCGGTTCAAGTTTTAGGTGATTCATCCTATATATAGCAAACACAATGTTAAGAATGTCAATGTTAAAAATAAAGCAGGGATGGAGTATGATGAATTTTCCCTGCATTGTCTATTTTTGAAAATAAAATCCAAGAGTTACAGACACTCTTTAAGCCATTATTTGTTCCCACTCTCCTCGGAAGCTGACTTAAGAAAATTTGTACGGCTTCTTGAATGTCCTTATGGCAAGAACTACTATGCCAGAAATACAATAGGAGATTGTTTTAATCGAAAAGGAAAGAACGAACGTGCTAGAGTGCTAATTATCGATGAAGTTAAACTGGGGAAGTGCAGTTTAACCGGATACACTTGATCATCAGTCCATTGTTGACTTTCTTCAGCTACACATGCTTCAATCTATATACCTGCTATATCTAAAAGTGGGAATTGTGAATACAAATCTGAACCACCTCTCACCTCTTTTGTAAACAGAATGCATTCGCTTAAAAATAAACTGCAAATAAAAGCTTTGCAATAAAGGCACAAATTGCAGACAAAATTGAGATTGTTGATAGTGAAATTCATATTCCAGACTGGAAAAACGATGTGCCGAACGTAACTGAAATTGGTGCTCGAAAAGAAACTTTGGTTTATTATTTAGCGGGATACATTCTACGACTTGCATTAAAAATAACATGTAAGCTGCGTTCCACCCTTCTCCACCCCAAATCAACAAAAAATGTGCCTGCTTCTCTAATACTAATTAAATAATTCTATTCTGGCAAGGGCCGGTCATATCTCAAGTATGCATCAAGAAGTGTTGATGCAGTAATTTGTAACACAAATTACTTAAATGTAAATAATGATTGTAATATGAATATGCATTTTTATGTGACATTGATTTGAGATGTTTACTGATTGTAATTATTGTTGAGAAGTAAGTTTATACTGCCTTACTGAAACTGACAATAATAGCGTGCAATAATGCAGCGAGGGGTTGAGCTGTTTATCATTATTGGAAACGAGGAAGTTACGCAATGTTGGCGCGTTTTTCTTTTAGAATCTTCTGGAACATTTCCCTAGAGCATATGTATTCATAATTTTCATTGGATATAAAAATAGACGCCAATGTTGGCGCGTTTTATTAGCCAATTGCAGCTCAGTTATAATCTTTAGGCATATCTGGGTGTAGGAGTATAAAAGCTAGGTTAGAGGTAGATCGCCCGTCAGTTCATCAAAATTCTTTGTACACTACACGTCGCATTCTCTTCAGATCATCGAAAATATTTGTAAAGTACACGTCGCCTTCAGTCAGTCAGTTCATCGAAAATATTTGTAAAGTACACGTCGCCTTCAGTCAGTCAGTTCGTCGAAAGTATTTGTACGGCACACGTCGGATATCAATTTGCAGGTTACGCGTAACAGAGTTATGAAAAATCTTAAGTGTGATAAAGTTAATTATACAAAAAGTTGAAGTACACGAATTAAGAAATATCAGTAATGAAGTTATTATAACAGTTTCAGTTTGGCGAGTGTCAAGATCAATGTGTAAATGTGATAGTAAATGTGTTTGACAATAAAATTGTAAAATAAATTCTTTAATCAGTGTTATTTTTGGATAAAAGACTCCCTTCCGTTTACACAACCTGTATAAAGAGAAGTGCTTGACCAAAAAGATCGTAGCTAGCCGGAGGACAGAGAACCAAAATTAAATAAAATAACAGTAGCATTCTTTCAAACGAACATTAATACTGCCGCAAATTGCTAACACCAGATGGAGCTAACAAGCCTAACAAATGAATCACGTCACAAGATGGCTTCACCGCGTGAAGTAAACACACATACACAAACATTATAAATAATACCATCGCAAATTGGCTCCCAAACGTGGGACTAACAAAACAAACAAATAATGTTACTTCAGTGTTTACGACATTCTATTGTGTGTGCAAAAGGTTCTTTCTGGAAAGCTATCCGGTGCACACAGTTTCTTGGGCAATATACTTTTGGAATACCTGGACGATTAACTGAGATTCAAGTGAAGTGGTCGCAGTTAGGTTGCGTGAAGAACTTGTGATTGTGCCTTCTGCCTTAACTTGTAATTCCATTGCTTGAAATGCCGATTTTTCTTCCCTACTAAAGAAATAAGGAAGCAGATCACTTCGTCTAAAGCAGCATAATATTCTCGGAAGTATTTAAAGATTTTCAGCAGCTGAAGTCGTCAAAAACCTAAGTTACTATTGTTTTATAATACGTTGTTATAGCAGCACATGTATGGTTTCTTTCCGTCGCAAGCAGCAGCAATGCCATCTAAGCGGTGGACACGGCAAATTTGGGACAGCGCACACTTCTCCTATACGCTATGCTTTATGATACGAAGGCTTGTGGATCTGCCCTGAAAATTTACTGCATTACGTAGTTTCTGCAGAAGTCTTCTTATTGTTGGTGCAGTGTTTTCTTGGGCGTACAACTCGTGATGCATGGAATTACACATTTGTGAAAATGTCAATTTCTGTTACTTTTTCGGGGCTTTATACTTAGTTCCAGGAGTTGCAAAAGATACTGCTTCCTCTTTATGTTATTGGAACATTTTGCAAACATAACTGTGCCAGTGGCTGCATTCTTTTTCTTTCTTTCTTTTTTGACAAGCTCATGAGTGCACTAATCTTTATGCATGGCTTCTTCTTCAGGTATTCATAAACATTAGCAATCACCTCATGAGTTTGACAATGAGGTCCTTTTCCTTTTAACTTTGAAATTACAGGAGATATCTGAACGCACGCAAAAGCACAATAACATCCTTATTGCAATACTTTAAGGCTAAGCTGTTGCATATGTCACAAAAAAGAAAAGAGGAGATAGAAATAGCCAAGTTAAAGGTTTAGAAGACGTACGCACGTAAACCGCCATCCTCTTTTAAGATAGCTTCCTTTATAGCAAAATCGTCGGGGAAATGTCAACAAATGACTCCATCTTGTTACTACTGCGCATGCGCAGAAGCAGCTGCCAACCCAATCGTGCAAGTGTAATCCGGAGAACCGCTTATGTGAATCCCGTTCATATAAAATAACCTGTGGGTCTTGACCAATCCTCGGGTTAAATTTCGAAACCACAGGACCTTGTTTTTACTGCGTGTTTTAACTCCAATGTTGGTAGATTTCAGTTGTGAAGAGCATAAAGAACGAGAGGAGCAAAGTGCTGCAAACTGGCGGAAGAGTAAAATAACGAGAGACGGCAGAAAAAGAAGTTTGTCGTACTTAATGTCCGTGTACTCGGAGGCAGACGATTCAGACTGCGTATTGTATCAGTAATATGAATGATAAGTTGGTTGAATACAGGAGAAAGAAGGTTAGGTCCTGACTCGCTGTTCTCTGGATAAAATTCACTGTTCAAGAACGAATGCGCGAACTATACCTCACATTAACCAGCAATACCAACTGTTAATACATTAGTACAGGGATGCCCAATCTTACAGAGAGAGGGGAAGAACGAAGCTTCCCTTTCCGGTCATTTCCACTCGTGCTGCCAAGAACTGAAACTTGATTGGTTTAGCATGTCTATAGTAAGTGGGGTGAACTATGAACTTTGAACCTTAGCTCTTGACAGAGCAGGTTGGGCTTCATTCCTCTAGCAAATTAATACTCCCGGCAACAAAACTGCGCTATTAATAGATCAAGGTCGCTGTTCAAGAACGAATGCGCGAGCTATTCCTCACATAAATCGGCAATGCCAACCGTTATCACACCACAGTAAGCAGGGTTTACTTTGATTAGAAACAAAACAAAACAATCCATTAAAATCTATTACTTCCAAATGCATTCAGTTGTATCCACAATATTTCATCTGGTAGTTTTTTTAACCCAACAGATGGCTCTGGGAACTTGCTAATTCTTTTGTGTACAATTGGTAACCATGTTTGCGTTTAGAAAGCGTGTGTTGTTTCGCCACCAAAAGTAGGCATTGTCTCTAGTGCTTTATTAGCTTTCTTTCTTAAACGCAGTTTACAAAGATAACTATATTAAATTGTTCATTTTTTCTGTCAGAGTTTACTTATTAAAGTTTAACTTTGAGCATCTTTGAAATTAGCATGTATTAAAGTGAAAATTAATGCAGTGGTCAAAGTATCCCCAATCATAGGGTAACTTTGCTTAGTGTTCTTATGTTACCTTAATGTTAAAAATATTCAACGGTAACCACCAACTATATCCGATATGCACCTGAGACCGTAAATCCAATCTAAAGAGCTTTGTTATAGTTAATGGTCTAGGCTGTATGTTAACAAGAACTTCAAAACTGGTCAAAGTGTCACCGGTTTACGGTAACAAATTAGTGCTCCCAGCAACAAAACCTGGGCAACGAATAACGATATGTACCCCGTCTTCTCTGGCAATTATAACCTATTAACAAGCAATGCAAACTCTCATTAAAACGGCGAAGCGTGCCTCACAGCAATAGCTTTGCTTTAAAATACTGACATTGCTTTTAACTCGGCTGGCAATTATAATCCGTGCAATACCTTATTGAAACCAAGAATGCAACTCTCTCCGTATAGTGAGCGCCCTTAAATACACATCATCTCTCCTTATAGTAGAAATTATTCCTCGCAGAAATGATTTGCACCCACTAATAAAACAGCAACTAATTAATTTAACAAGCTATAGAGTACATAAAATAGCATTACTGGGTCATGTGTGCTCTAGCTAGTCTAACAAACTGTAAAATTGTTTAAAAAAAGAACGGCAAACACAAAGTGATGGAACGAGTTAAGAAGTACTATTGCTAAATTAAAGCTCTAACTAGGGTGCTCATAACTTAACGGGAATGACTGATTGGTAGTTTTTACTACTTCAAGTTACTGATTCAAGCCAATTGGTGTTATTTATCACGTGACATTAAACTTAACATAAGGACTAAATATATTGACATTGACAAACTCTTAGGTTACGTGACGCTAAATCAACCATAAACGGTCCTATTTAATGCAATGTGCTGACTTTCACATCATGTCGCGTTAAGTTCATCGTAATCCCGCAAACTGAAAGGTAATCGGATAACTTTGAATTTACCAACAATATGAACTCTAGCCCGCCTCTGTGGTGCAGTGGTAGCGTACCTGCTTCACATTCAAGAGGTCTGAGTTCGAATCTCGATTAAGGCGAGTTACCTGGATAAGGTTTCTTCCAGGGGCTTTCAATTATCTTGAGAAGACGAATGACAGGAAATATTAAGCTCTATGGACCCGGGCTCAGTTTAACATCACTTTACCCTTTCATTCATTCATCGTCTGATATTTAATTCTCGTACTGTTTCTTTCGATAGAGAAATAACAACCAGTGACCTAATTATTTCTCATACCATGAGGAGGGCATTTGAGTCCTTTGTATTCCGAAATGGCGGCCTTGTGTGGAACATTTATGTTAAACAAAACACAAATATGATGATGAACAACTTCTCAGGGTTTTGTTTAAATTGCCTGGCGGAAGTTAACGCTGTCATTAATGTTCACTTTGGTAATGTAGTGGTGAAACTGTTATACTTATTCGTCGTTAACACTTAATAGTTCTAAGTTCCACAGTAGCTAACTTACTAACAATTTCTAGAGATAAAAATTACCTCGGCGAAATCAGTTTTTGTTTCTCTGCATTTTACAATAATACATAACGTGAAGTTCACATTATTATGGAAACAACACTCCTACTTTCTTAACACAGCACAAAACACGTCTTCACATCTGATGGTATACTAGCAAGAGACTTGGCGTTGGTACGCTACCTTAAACCACCAACTTTGAAATATTTAAAACCTGTTTCTTTAAACTTCTTTGGCTGCCTCCTCGCTGCGTTATACATTTAAAATTTATTTCTGACTTTGCCATTTGCTGCTATAAGTCACATGACTTGCTTTCTAAAATTCAGCTGTTGGAAAAATTTAAAACTTGAGCTATTGTTTATGGATGCTCTTTAACTACTACAGTCCTTAGTGTCCTATTCTATATTGGGCGTGAAAGACCGGAAATTTTGCTCAGAGTCCTCTTTATCAGGCTTGAGGTTCTTTTACGTGCGACACGGGACCACCGGCTTTACTTCGCTTCCGAAGGAGGCAATGCTAAGGATTTTTACGCCCGAAAAAATCCATCGTCCTCCGCCGGGTTTGAACCCGTGACTAGAGGCTAACACGGTACCCCTAGACCATGGAGGACGACTCGGCTGTTGGAGTTTGCTTAGCAAATCTCGGTGGAAATTTCCAGGACCTACCCTCTGCTCTCAACGTAAAATAGCTCAACGTTTTGTTATTGGTGTTTCTTTACCTAAGCTGGGAGCACAGTTCTCCCTTCACTGAACTAGCAACATTTTACATACTTTCAGCCACTAACAGTTTCTACCAAATACGCAGTAACTTCCTACACTAGAATATAACATAATATTTACACGAATATACATACATAAAATGATATAATCGGACATGAATTATTATTATCTTCGATATAAATATAGTCATCATGGGTTGTTAATTACTATCACCATTTAGTAGATTATTTTTAATTGCTTAGGTACCAAATGTACCGTCTCAATTTGATTTTAAAATAAATGGGAGTTTTATAAGAATCCTTGAAGACCTGGTAGCACTGCTTCTTTCTGCAACATATGCTGAAATTCTTCCTGGTGCCACAATAAATACATATTAAGGAAAGAACACCAATTCTTAGAATATGTACATATTTTATACCTCATAACATCAATTACTATAAACAAAAACTGCCAAAAATGGGAAATATATCCCACAGCCATTGAGTGCAAATAAAATAAGCAATCTACGTGTGGGGTCGACTACAATTCACACCTTCCATTACTGAGTGATCGCACCTTGGTTACTAGAGATCACTACTGGTGCATGCTATGCATTTTGTTGCAGCCCAGTAAAGGGTCACCATGATTGTGATGAAGAATAGATACACAGATAAGTTCTGACCTATCATTGTACTGTATACCATTCAGTCTGTAATATTAAGTTACAATATAATGCAACACAATTTAATTCTTTTTCATGTCCATGGTGAAAATCTGCAAAGAAAGAAGCCATGAAAATGCCTCTGCTCCTGTGCGTTTTTAAAGGCAAACAATAAAAGCTGGCAAGTATGAATAGGTGTAAAAATAAACAAAAGTTACAGATATTTCATTGGAAGACATATATGGCCACAATTTAGCACCTGAGAAAATACAAGAAAGCACATAAAAACAATTGGATCTGTTTATAACAATGCAATATGCAGGTGATGTCAATATCAAAATCTTTTAATATTTCTTATGTAAGAAAGTTTGCTTGTATTTCCCCTGTATGCTGTAATCAAATTCATTACCAACATATGCTAAATTATATAAAGAGAGAAAATTGAGTCTAGCGTGGAAACTATCCTAAGTACAGGCGCATAACAGTAATTACTTTTATCATAAAGATTCATGCAACAACCAGAATCTCAACTCACCATTACAACGGAAGTCTCTGCCTGTACAGGGATGAGTAGTTGTGACATAACCGCCTTCCTACACAGTCTGTACTCACAGGCAAAACAGCATTAACTGTTAAAATAAAAATATCAGCTGTTAAATATCTTTAAGTGGTCCTTGATAGTATGTGCATGTCTATATTCATATTACAGAGGAAACTGTGCCCAGCGTAACAAATTACTAAACTAAAGATATTTATAATTATAAGTAATTGCAGACCAAAATATTTTAACTTGGTGGGCTGGGAGTGGGGAATATTCATGTACGGGATTTCTGTATGCTATGAAACGCTGTAGTTTTTATAGCATTAAATAACTACAGGAACTAAAACAAGATACAAAAGTTTAACTTTTCATCTGCTATGATTACCTAAAATTATTCAACCATTCTGATCATTGTTCCACACTAAAACATGCTTAAGACTATACATTTGCAGAACTTGGAAGATTGAGGAAATCAGAAATGCAACATCCACCAACACTTCACACATATTTCTTGGAATATCAGGGGATTTTTATTAGGTTTTCATGGGGACCTGTTGAAATTACAGCTAAAGGTGGGTAATGAAGTCGCCATAAATCACTTCTAGATTATTGTACAATTATTTCATAAAGAAGAAAGAAGGTATATTAAATTAGTATAAATGTGATTTAAATTTAAGCAATGCTGATTAAAGCCTAGTGCACAGAAAGGAGAACCAGAACATGAATACACCACGGAGAATCAATTCAGAATGAACAACAAGCAGCAATCTTAACGTCAGTTTATTAGTTTCTATGGTTACACGATAATAAACTGGGAATGAGATGATAATTATTTTGCCCAACCTAAACACACTGCATCTGGGAGACTAGCATTATGTTGTCCTTTGCCTGTGTCAATTTCAAAATTGTGCACATTTTAGAACAATTGCAAAGAAAAGCCTGTAACTCGTTCTTAAATACTCCGTAATTGAAACACAGAAAATAGATTATTCGTGGAATGAAAATGCATATACTACCCAATTTAAAAGTAGATGTGGACAGTTAGAAAGGCTGTTGGTCCACCACGACCCGCCCTTCTTAACACACTTTCTTAAATACGAAATAAACCGCAGTACACCATTTTGTTATTACTGCGCATGCGCAGAAGAAAATGCCAACACATGAGTACTTGCAAAACCTGTGAAAATTGCGATATTTGTAGTTCTTTTTCCAAACACACTAATTGTGCCTATCCCACCAAATAAAGTGTCAATTCTTCATTGGGGTTTAGCCTCACAGATTCTATGACTACGTCCTGTCGGGCCACAGTGCTTCACTCCTCTACTTATAAAAATCATCCCTCGGCTACGCTTTGTGGCTTAGGGCCCTCAACCTTGGGCTATGCTTTGCGGCTTAGAGCCCTAAATCAGTCATTCAAGTAAGGCTGTGTTTTTTGTTCAGATGTTGGCGCTCCTCCATATGAACGGCACAGACATAATGTGCGTGCTAACGACCAAGGCGTGAACTTAGCTTTGTGGGTGGATGTGGAATAACGTTTGAAAAGCTTTGCAACTCTTTACATAATTCTTCAGCTTGTATTTGCCTTTGAAAGGCATTATCTTAGTTTCCGCTGTAATATTAGGGTTGATATTTCTAAAAGTGTGTAAATGCTCAGATACCATTCTGTTATCAGAAACAAGTGGGAAAAGTTTAGTCATTCAAACAGGTTTCTATCACAGCCAGCTTTAAGAAAGCCGGAGTCGACGGTTTGGCAACGCAGCTCAAACTGAAACTAGTCGGCTGGGACAACGCATTGAACATTTATAATTTCTTACCTTTTGTATACGTTACGTATAGGAACTGAAATGTTTGCTGACATATTTAGTAGTTCGCAATAGCACAACTCAACTAGATGGTAATCATAATTGACTTTCGCTCTATCTTACGTCTAATGCGCTTATTACCACCCATTAATGCAATAACCTCGTAATACGGTAATGCAATCATTAATATTAATATATCTGCAAGGATAATTGACTAAATTCAGTTTCCCTAGAAATTTACTTAAGTTATATCCCATTTGCTTAAAACTGAGATATTGGGTAGAGCAACAGATACATATAATTTCTCATTTTCAGAACTACTGCACTTTTTTGTCAGATCTAAGGATTGAAGGAAAAGGATTACAGGCTATTAAAAATAAAGAAAAATAACTTTTACACATTGTTTTATTTACAACTGGATTATAGAGGGTCACTTCACTTTCTCTTAAATACAGACAACTTCCTTAATTTGACTGAATTAAGGCTGGTTACATTGCATAATTTAAATTATTTTTGTAATTATTTAGCAGTGTAGCAGCTAGTCATACATAAGCTACCACAAAAGCAAAAACATTTAAAAATTATAGGATAGGAAGTAACAACATATTCTTCTCTCAAGAATCTTCTTTTGAACTTCGCCGTGAAGAAGGCTGACGCTACCTAAGCTTAAAGATAAAGCCTCAACATCATCATCTGGAAAATATGAGATAACAAATAAGAGAAATGCCTTTTAAAATATGTTGTTTTATCTGCATAGATTTTACGTCCTCTGAAATACAAGGTACTTCCTTTTTGACTGAGTTATGCATCCGCTTCATTGTATCATTTAAATGTTTTCTGTAATTGTTTAACAGTATGTTGCCAAGGGAAGTTACCATCAAGTCATAATATATATAGTGCTAAATGAATTACATGCTAAATAAGTTACGTGATGGGTTTTCTGCCAAACCAGTAACAACTCCACCTTTGTACTAAAAACTTGCGTTTATATAAATCTCGTCCAATTGAAGATTTACTACCTTTTCCCTTTCAGATAACCTGCTAGCCACAGTTTTTAGAAAATGCAGATTGTTTGAATCACTACTTGGTGTGACACCAAGAGAAGAAATATTCTGTCATGGTTGGAATGTGGACCAAGCACCAGTCAATAGATTCTGAAAAACACATTCATAAAACAGACACAACAAAAATGAAAATAGTTAGAATTAACCAAAAGAAAGAAATTATTGTAGGTAAGCATTATGACATATTATGGATTTCGCAACCCGCAAATTCTGGAAACACGTACTCACCCAGATAAAATTGTAGTGAAGGCGTATAGCGTTGCTGCTGGACAGAAGGATGACTCAATGACCATTTCCCTCTTTCCAGGCAGGGATATACTATTCAACACAACGAAGGCATCTGTAGCGACTGTAAGCAAACGCAAACAGTGCATCAAAATAAACCGACATTACTGTGGACATACAGCAGACACAGTAACGAACACAGCTTGCTAAGTACCCAACGGCACCTCAGCAAGAACATAACAAGCAAAACAAAAATACATTCCCTATGGATCACACAACATTTAAAATACCCTCACAAAGCTGGAAAGAAACATATTAAAGAAATCTTGGTAAGTACATGTTAATTTATCACCCAAAACAAAATGTAGTGTTACACCAAAATACGCAGAAAAATTAGCAAACAAAACAAAAAGAAATTTATCTATTAGAGAGAGCCAGCAATTAACTTTTGTTTTACTGGAGCACCTACTGCCAACAAAGTCTTGCTGTGTGCCCTGTTTGCCACACTTAAAACAAATCATGGGTTGGCACCGATTTGGAGGTGGTGAACGTGGTTGCCATTGTCCTCTCTGTGTGGATGTTCCTCACAGGATGAGATGTATTCATTGCATATAGCTGTTTAGCAACTAGTCCACCTTTGCAGTTAACTCGGAGACATCATGAGTAGGAGGAGCTGGAAGAGCAGGCAGAGGTGAATGACCTGTAAGGAAAGGGTTAGTACTCCCATCTGGTAGAGCCCGAGGTGGAGGAGCCGCAACATGACCTGTAGGCTGTACCTGTGCAGCGACCAAGTGCTCTCTTTGTGTCACATAAAAGTGTGGTTTATCTACCAGCTTAAGAGCCTGTAATAGATCATCTACAGTAAGAGGGTTCATTGGGAGTATAATGTTTACATACTCAGGTTTCAGACCTTTTAGTACATTTCTTATATGCCCAGTTTGAGTTACACTTGGATTAACCTCATCACATAAAGACAGTACATCATAAAATAGTGCAAAATAGGTTCAGAATCTAATTGAATTCTTTGTCGGAATTTCATTTCTAACCATTCATCTTGGTAAGCAACCTGAAAAGCTGTAATAAGAGAGGATTTTAAAAGAGCCCAATCATGAGAGGGATGCCTGTGACAAAGTGACTGAAACCATTGTGTGGTAGTATCTTTAAGATAGCAAGGCAAATACTTCACGTTTGCAAATCTGACCAGTTACTAGCAAAAGCTACTCTTTCAAAAGTATTAAGAAAATCAAATTGTCCACTGCAGCATTAAAGAAGGTCGACTAGCAGACACAGTACCCTGAACAACTGCTTGTACAAGTGTAATTAAATCATTATTGGTGACCACCAGGGTCTAGACCCAGGACTAGTAGAAGGCGAAGGAGGATATCTGAGGGTTGTCTGTTATTTATCTTTGGCATAGTGAAACTATACAGCAGTGTTAACACAGAAATGTAGGCAAAAGTATTAATTAGAAACAGGCATGCAATTAAACAGTGGCCGTGGAAAAAAATCTGATGTGTTACACTCAAATGACTTTCTACTCTTGTACAAACTATTTTTACAAACACTTATTCTCCATATGCTTCATATTAATCAAGATATCCAGATGTTAATCATATTGCTAATTTTCTTGTAGATGGAATAAGAATTCGTAGGCTTTAAGTATTTAAGAGCTGGTTGCTACGTGGAGTATTCCATTCTCTTTGTATTACCAACACAAAAAAAAAATGAATAACGAAATCCCATTTGAGAAAAAGTATAAGTATTGGAAAATTTAAGGGAGTAACAAGCAATTTTTCGAAAATGGTTCACTCAACAAAAAAATGTATATGGCATAAATTGTGTATTTTAATGCGACCTACATTTTTTGTGTAGTAAAATTTTGTCTATCTCTTATGGTCTACCAGTTATGCAAAAGTCGTTCACAATGAATACTTTTGGAGACATTCCCAGAAAATTCGAGATATACATTTTATTTGTCATGGAAGTACCTTAAATATACGATATTTTAATCAAAATCGTTAGAGCCATTTTGAGAAAATTAAAATTTTCGAAAAATGTTCCATTTAAAGGGTAATCTGGGGTGGGAGGATTTTCTTGAAAACCTTCGTATCACATCTGTGGAAGATATTGAACCTAAATACCAAGTTTGGTGTTTATCTGACTGTTCGTTTCTGAGTTATGCTGTTCACAGACAGACACACATACGGACATGTTTCCAGAAATACTTTTTTTTATTCAGAAGGCCTCAAAACATGTATTTCCGGTGAAATCTCGGTATCGTATATTTGGGTGGAATGCAATACTTCCCCTACTTACTATACATAGTAGAGAAAGTAAAAAAGTGTGAACATACACCATGTAAAAATATCAGAGACAAAAATAGGTATGAGAATAATGCATAAATATCACTGCTGTAAGAGAGGCTGAGCTTGCATTTATAAAGCAACACAGTTTCAAAAAATTAATTTCCATATACAATGCTCAAAATTAGCCATAAATCAAATATGTAAGTCAATGGTACACAATGGTGAGAATTAATTATTCAGTATGAAACAGTATAGGCCAATAATATTCACAGAAACAAATATGACAGTGACAAAGAATTATAGTATCATATCACAGTGTAACGAAAGCAAAATAGTTATATTGTGAAGCTACAAGCAAATAAGCTTAATGATGCTACATATCACCAAAATGAACACAATTTCAGTAGTACAATTGTACACAAAGTAAGTGTATGCTAAAATTAGCAATGTGATGTTGAAAATTAGTACAAAAGTCAAATATATTGTAATGAACCAAATCAAGGTAGTAAGGTAAATAACAAAGAAATTTTTCTAGTATTTAGCATAAAATAACCATGCCTGTGCTAAAATCATACAACAAATTCTGAGAGTATCTGAAATGTAAAACAGTAAGCATACTGGCTGTAAAGAAAAGAAAATTCAATCAGAACACTGGTCAGAAATGTTAGGTTATACAACACATTTATAATGCACTACAGTGATAAATTTGTCATAAGAAAGCAAGATTCATGACCCTCAACAATTTCACTAGCACAAGTTATTAGCAGAGGCATAAGATATAGTAGCAAAGTGGCATATGATGCAGTAATTTGTATCACAAATTACTTAAATGTAAATAATGATTGTAATATGAATATGCATTTTTATGTGACATTGATTTGAGATGTTTCTTGACTGTAATTATTGTTGATAAGTAAGTTTATACGACCTTACTGAAACTGTCAATAATAGCGCGCAATAATACAGCAAGGGGGGGTGAGCTGTTTATCATTATTGGAAACAAGGAAGTTACGTAATGTTGGCGCGTTTTTCCGTTGAGAACCTTCTGGAATGTTTCCCTAGAGCATATGTATTCATAATTTTCATTGGATATAAAAATAGACGGTAATGTTGGCGCGTTTTATTAGCCAATAGTAACTCAGTTATAATCTTTAGGCATATCGGGGAGTGGGTGTATAAAAAGCCAAGTCAGAGGTAGATCGCGGTCAGTTCATCGAAAATCTCAATACATTACACGTCGCCTTCAGTCGTTCAGTTCATCAAAAATCTGTGTACACTACACGTCGTCTTCAGTAAGTCAGTTCGTCGAAAGTATTTGTACGGCAAACGTCGGGTATCGATTCACAAGTTACGCGCAGCAGAATTATGAATAATCTAAAGTGTTGTAAGGTTAATTATACAAAAGTTTGAAGTACGTGGATTAAAAGTGATCAGTAAGAAGTTATTATAACAGTTTCAGTTTGGCGAGTGTTAAGATCAATGTATAAATGTGATAGTTAACGTGTTTGACAATAAATGTGTAAAACAAATTTCTTCATCAGTGTTATATTTGGATAAAAGATTCCTTTCCGTTTACACACTCTGATCAAGAGACATGTTCGACTGAGAAATAATAGCTAGCCGGAGGACAGTAAACAAAACTTAAAAATTCTTTCAAACACTAATACTACCACAAATTGCTAACACTAGATGGAGCTACAAACCGAACAAATGAATGACGTCACAAGATGGCTTCACATGAAGTAAACACACATACACAAACATCACAAGCATCAACATTATAAAGAAAACCGTTACAAATTGGCTACCACAACGTGGGGCTACAATTAATGTTACATAAATACACAAACATTAATAAATAATACACTCGCAAATTGGCGCCCAACGTGGGGCATATAAACATGAAGCATCTTCAAACTAACATTAGTAATACCGTTACAAATTGGCTACCACAACGTGGGGCTACAATAATGTTACTCGCAAATTGGCCCACAACGTGGGGCAGTTACAATTATGTAACAAAACAATAACAAACAAATTAAGTAATACCACAACAAATTGGCGCCCAGAACGTGGGGCAGAGTGACCAGGAAAGGAACCAGGACGTGGAACGAATGCAGCAGTGAAATCATCTACAAGACGCAGATTCCAGAAACAACAGGGACGACAGACTACGCGGATGATTGGACATCGTAATTCCGAGATTACAAGACAATAGGGAAATTCAACAACAGAACACCAAAACGACGTAGATTCATCATAATACAACGAAGAAGCAACATATAACCTAGGAGAGAGGGGCAGGAAGCTGGACATCAAAGTAACAGCAACAGACAGCATCACAAAGGTCAGAGTATTGTAATTTTTTTTAGAAAACACAAACAATGGCTACTAATAATATTGAAGAAACAACAATGGAAGGGGATAATGTAACAGTTAGCTGTAATTCAATACAGGTTACAGAAAATAGCTCAAACGATGTAGTATTGGAGGGAGGAAATGTTAGTGCAGGAAGTGAGAATAAAACAGCAGGAAATATTAATTCTGATACTAGTATGATTATGGAAATGCTGAGAAATATTGATGAGAAAATAGATCAGAATCATAGGGAATTAAGGGAAGATATTCGTAGGAGCTTTGAACAAAACAGGGAAGAAATTGGTAAAAGAAATGAGATATTAGAGCAAAAAGTAGATCAAATCAGGGAAGAAATTGAAAAGAAAGTTATGAAGCTAGATAGTAGTATGCCAAAAATGAGAGATGAAAATGAGGAAGTAAGAGCTAGTGAGATAGGAGAAGTTTCAAAGAAAATGCTAGAAATGAGCAGGGAAATAGGTAACAAAGAAAGTGAGGTTAATACTAAAAGTGAACATGTTGACGTAGAATGTACAGAGTCAGGTAGTAGAATGAGTAGTATTTCAAGTGAGATAGGAGAGATGAAAGAGGTTATGAATGTAGATGTGAATCAGACGCAAGTTAATTTCAGAGGGGAGATATCTGAAATTCAGAAAGAATCAGTAATGCAAAGAAATAAATTGTACGAAGAAGTTAAAGTTTTGCCTGTAAATAATCAAAAGCTAACTTCTGAAATTAACAAGTACCAAGCTTTTCAAAATGAAAACTCCAATCCAGTACAGTTTAGTACAGATTTGTTAAAGTACTCTCAAATTAAAGAGATAGTAGAAGAATTGAAAATGACAGTTGTTAAAAGATGTGTTGTTCAGGAAACTTTAGATTGTTTTCAAATGTTATCAGGGGACGAAATTTCATATGAATACAAGAGGTTATTCATGAACAAATTTTTGAAGGTTAGGATACGGCTACGAGTAATGTTTAGCCACACACAATTTGATCCAGGAGGGTAAATAGCAATGAGATGTAAAGTAAATGCTGGATAGTTAAAGATGACTTGCAGAGAAATGTATTGGAACGTAAGAGGGTTAACTATTTATATATGTCATTTGAAAAGAGAAATAAATTATAAAAAAAGGAGAAATGTTTAAAAAAAATTAAATTTTTAGTAACTATAACAGTATTTGAAAATTAAGAATGTAAAGATTGAAACTTAATATGATATTAAATTAAAAGTACGTAAATACAATTCCAAGAGTATTGTTAAAATAAAGTACAAAATAACAAAAATGGGTAAAAATAATTAAAAACAAATACTTATGTGGCAAACAGAAAATGTGAAACAGTGACTAGATTTAAGAGGTGAAAATATATTTGTGTAGAGGGTGAATATTTTTGGTAAATATGTTTAATAATAAAAAAAATTCTTGAATTGATAAATTTTTGTTAACAATATAAGAAAGCAAACCATTTTTTGTAACAGTAATTAAATAATTCAGGGTACAGTATTTGCTATATATAAAAAAATTGTAATGTCAGATTAAAGTCTAAACACATTAAACAAGAGCCAGTAAGTAGTGGCGAGATAAAAAAAAAACATATGTCGTGTGTTAAATGCGAGTGAAGTGTTAAGTGAAAGTGATAGAGTGTGTTCCAAGATTTAGGAGACTAAAAACCCAATTATAAAATTTCCAAACAAGTTGTAAATATTTATAATTATGTTTCTAGTGGGGCATATGATGCAGTAATTTGTATCACAAATTACTTAAATGTAAATAATGATTGTAATATGAATATGCATTTTTATGTGACATTGATTTGAGATGTTTCTTGACTGTAATTATTGTTGATAAGTAAGTTTATACGACCTTACTGAAACTGTCAATAATAGCGCGCAATAATACAGCAAGGGGGGTGAGCTGTTTATCATTATTGGAAACGAGGAAGTTACGTAATGTTGGCGCGTTTTTCCGTTGAGAACCTTCTGGAATGTTTCCGTAGAGCATATGTATTCATAATTTTCATTGGATATAAAAATAGACGGTAATGTTGGCGCGTTTTATTAGCCAATAGTAACTCAGTTATAATCTTTAGGCATATCGGGGAGTGGGTGTATAAAAAGCCAAGTCAGAGGTAGATCGCGGTCAGTTCATCGAAAATCTCAATACATTACACGTCGCCTTCAGTCGTTCAGTTCATCAAAAATCTGTGTACACTACACGTCGTCTTCAGTAAGTCAGTTCGTCGAAAGTATTTGTACGGCAAACGTCGGGTATCGATTCACAAGTTACGCGCAGCAGAATTATGAATAATCTAAAGTGTTGTAAGGTTAATTATACAAAAGGTTGAAGTACGTGGATTAAAAGTGATCAGTAAGAAGTTATTATAACAGTTTCAGTTTGGCGAGTGTTAAGATCAACGTATAAATGTGATAGTTAACGTGTTTGACAATAAATGTGTAAAACAAATTTCTTCATCAGTGTTATATTTGGATAAAAGATTCCTTTCCGTTTACACACTCTGATCAAGAGACATGTTCGACTGAGAAATAATAGCTAGCCGGAGGACAGTAAACAAAACTTAAAAATTCTTTCAAACACTAATACTACCACAAATTGCTAACACTATTTGGAGCTATAAACCGAACAAATGAATGACGTCACAAGATGGCTTCACATGAAGTAAACACATATACACAAACATCACAAGCATCAACATTATAAAGAAAACCGTTACAAATTGGCTACCACAACGTGGGGCTACAATTAATGTTACATAAATACACAAACATTAATAAATAATACACTCGCACATAACACAAAATGTTAATATCATGAGGCAATAGTCACATTTGAAAGATTAATGTAGTTGTATTAGGCATACAAAATCCAGAAATTTCACAGAAATACCTGAGACATGCTCACATACAGAATATATTCATCAAATTATAGGTCGCTAACTCAGTGTCGTGGGCGCTTGAAACAGAGCTGCAAAAATGGAAATTAATTTTAAAAAAGTAAAAACAAATCAGGCAAATCTGAAAGGTGACTATGGTGATTAAAACACACAGTACCGTACACAGAAACACTCGTACCCACTACGAGTGTGTTCCTCAAACGTAAAGAGAAATTAAACAGCGGAAGCTTTGTAAAAATATGCAATGAGATTACATAGCTGACAAATAGCTGAAATACACACACAACAAACAATAAACAACGTGGGAACAGCGAAAGTAATAAAAAGAAGAGAAGAGAGAAAAAAGGAAGAGGAAACTGGAAACTGCTTAAATTGTAACAAAATTTACATCAGAACAGAAAGAAAAGAAATAAGTGGACAACCAATTAAGAAAGCTAAACATTCGAAACTATCTCTAACCAAGTAAGCAAAGACAATATGCCACTTCCTTCCACTAGTGGATTGAAAGCAATGGAAAACCAACAACAGAACACCTGTGAGTTATTAATGACACTACCACTACGAATGGATTCCATACCTTAACGAATCAAGATATCAGGAGAAATCTGCAGATACCTTGAAATTAAAATACCTCTCATCCCACGCAACATAGAGAATTATCAGTTATTTATATAAACCATAAAGAATAAAACTAATTCTGGTTTTCATAAGGAAATGCGAGGCTCCAATACCAAAGTATTTGTTTCAACTCCTGGCTATTTTAGAGCAATGACTTCTTACGTTGTCTTGATTCATCGGGAGAAATGTACATCAGGAGAATATATTAAAAATCTTGGTGATAAAAAGTTCTCAGCATTCCTACACAAACTTCTATCCTCTATTAGTAACCAGGTAGTTATGCATGCACTACAAGAAATGAAGTTCCCTGTTCTCCAAGTAGCACGTTTATTGGGAAGGAACAAAGAACCCATCCGTTTATGTCCAGTAGATCTTTGAATGCAATGAACTAGGCAAGGCAATCTTAAACCCAAGTCGCTTACTATACTGTGAGCAGCATATCTGGCAAGGAAATTTGTACATAGGTTAAGTTAGTTTATGAATGGAATATTGTAAAAAGAATTTTGTATAAAAATGTACAAATAAAGTTATCTACTATACTGTGCAATCAAAATTGAGCCATGCAGATGTTATACAGATATACCTCAGTATACAGGTTGTCAAAATTTTGTGCACGCCAAGAATTATTGGCAACTTCAGCCATGCTGTGTACGAGGGGTAGGAACGCTTCATTATCCCGAATGCCCGAATCCAAAAGCCACACCACCTAAGTTTGTCAATTGTCAAGATCACTCTGTCTATTATCAAGGTTGTCGAGTTTATTTGCAATTAAGACCGACAATCTCACAATAATCACCATCAACCTCGACAAAAAGGGAACAAGCTTTAACAATGCAATAATCAACAGGTCTCAGAAACCTAAATGTAACAGAGCAGCATACCAGTCCTGCTCCTAGTAAACCCTCAGGTTCCCAATCTTATGCAGATAATGTAAAAAGCTCAGAAAGTCGCAAACCAAGACAACAATCTGGAGTAACAGACGGTTCAAACTCAGATACATTCTCTTGTCCTTTACTACTCTGCTAACCACATTGGAACCACTCTCCCTCACATTGTGTCCTTAGTAATGACAATTTTCCAGAAGTTCAAAAAATCATCATCTCTATGCTATCTCCAATTTCTCAAAATGGCAGCACGTAAATATTTGTCTGTACATGAGTTAACTGAAATACAAATGGTCTTGTCTCTAAACATGCTTCTTTTATTTCCTTTTTAACAATTCACAATATTGACACAGTCTGTGTAACCGAAACACACTTTATACCAAATGAATCTTTTAAAATCTCTGGCTACATAGTTTATACGAATGATAGAACTGCTAAAACTGCCTCAGGGAAAGTAGCAATAATAATAATAATAATAATAATACGTCACAATATTAGCCACAACCCAGTATTAATACCAACTTCGACAGATCTGGGAACTGTTGGGATTCAAGTGCAATGTCGCCAAAATGACTTTGTACTACTTTTCACTTATAAACTTCCATCCTATTTGCACAATGTAACCTATATTTCCTGGCTCTTTCCAACGACTGGCTTAAACTTACTGCTGGAAGATCTTAACTGCAAACATACTTCTTGAGGATACAGAACCACAAACCCATATGGTCATCGCCTCTTATGAGTGCACTAACAATCATAATCTACACATATTAGCTCCAGATAAACCAACATACTATTCATATAATTTAAGCATTTCTCCCGATATGCTTGACATCGGAACTCAAAAATATGCAGCTGCAGATATATATATCACAACTTTAATAGCACTTGATTCCGACTACTGCCCAAGTTAAATTCATTTTCAACTGCGGACTAATATGCTAATGCACACACCTAGGTTCATTAATGGTTTTGTTCAATGAAGCAGATTCCAGGCATCACTGGATTTTAGTCTGCAATCAGCAAATTATCCTGTAAAGCAGTAGACAATGATAATGCGGCTAAAACCTTTACTGAAGCTATTTGCTCACGTGTAAATGAATCAACAGCTTGTTTTAGGAGACCAAGGTCCAATTTCTATTTGCCTTCACATATTCTGTAATTAATTCAGGAAAAACATCACATTCAACGTATATGGCAAAGGGAATGACAAGATTGGAGAAAAACAAACTTAATAATTTTATGCGCATGACTAAGCATGAGCTAGAACAATTTCTGCTTAAATCATATCGGTTCTAGTTAACATATCTCTCCAACTGCGACAACACTCTTTGGCAGGTTACTACACCAATAATCCAAGAACCAAACTTGAATCTCTCACTGCATGCAAATAACCTCATCGTCATGGGATTTTATAAATCTGCTAGTTTCGTACTATGAAAACATGTTTAATCTCAACAAAAATGATCATTAGCAGACAACCATTACGATTGTAGGGGAACTTAAACAACATATAAACAAACCAAACAGAATTACTCTAACGTCCACAAGGGAATTAAAATAGGTTATCAATCAACTTTCGCTCAAAAAGTCACCAGGGAATGAACTAATCTCCAATATGTTTAAAAAGCTCAATAATACAGCTCTGGCATACTTAGCTACATTTTAGAATGCCTCTCTGAGATCTGGTTACTTTAGAATGCCTCTCTGAGATCTGGTTACTTTCCACAGTCCTGAAAACTTACAAGGAGATAAGAACACAGAATCCCAATCAGAAGACATCAGGTACAAATGAAACAGTCTAAATTGCAACAAAACTAAATCAGAATACTGAATTCCTTTAGATAAGACACCAGGTATTAATGGAATAGACAGCATAGATTTCAACAACAGACATCAGAACAAACAGAAAGTACAGCATTTATATATTATAAAATACAAAACTTACATTGCAATGAAACACATCACACTGAACCCTATCAGAAAAGAAACTAGGTATATTTGGAATACCAAGCTATATTCCAACAAAACATACTTACAATCCAATTACAAAAGACATAGCTTAGATTGCAGCAAAAAATATCACAATAGAATCGCATCAGAAAAGACACTAGGTACACATGCAATACACAGCTTAGATCGCTACAGGAGAGCACAAAAGGCCATCAGAACACACCAAGTATTTATGAAACACAACACATCAGAAAAGAGACCAGGTATATAACATAACAGAAATAAAATATAAGACACCAGCTATATATAGAACAGATAGCTTAGATTGCAACAAAACGTGCATAAGAATACAGAACTCCAACAAAGACAGTAGGTATACATGGAATAGACAGCTTGGATTCAAAACACATCAGAACACAGAATCCCATAAAAAACGGCAGCAGCTATATATGGAAAAGACAGCTTAGATTATGACAAAAGCATACATCTGGACAGAATTCACCCAATTATGAGAGCCACCGCGTATATGCGGTATACACACCTTAGATTGCAACAAAACACATGAGAGCAGAGAATCCTAACAGACGACAGGCATATACGAGAAGCACCTTACATTGCAACAAAACATCCTTCAGAAAAAAGACAATCCCATGCGAAAAGACACCGGGTATATACGGAATACACCGCTTAGATTACAGCAAAATACCACCAGAAAAAACACCAAGTATATATCTAATAGATAGCTTGGATTGCAACAAAACAATACAAATCCCATGAAAAAATAATAGGTTGTAATATGTAATATAATATTGTAGCGGACCAGGTTGAGCGCCGAGGATTACATCAAATGAGGTAACCAGGCAGAAAGTGTCGAAATGGGGTCACCTCAACACGACTACGCTAAGGAACGCCGAGTCAGCTCTTCCGTATTTATACAACGGGGGTTTGACTCGAGCGGGGGGGGGTAATCGATTGTCATGAGTCGTCGAGACCCTTGTCTGAATCATCGCGGGAATCGCCGTAGTAATCAGTTGAAAAGAGAGTTGAAACATCGACGACCTCAGGTCCGCTTACCTTACACGAGGTGAACAGGTAAGAATGTATCTCCTCTAAGTTCTGCTTACTCGCCGGGATTCACCCCAATCCGATGGCCAATGTACTCACGTTAAAGGAATAATATAATTTATTGGGTCAATGCATCCCCTGTGCATTATTTAAATACCCCCATCCTGGAACGCCACCCTGGCCTACCTACCACCCCAGTAACGACGCATCCCCCCTACCTCTGAGCTATCACCCCTCTAGTGTAATCACCTACTGCGGGGTAACCACCCCCGTGGGGTGTTACAATTTGGTGGAGCGCCGGCTACAATATGGTGGCGGCGCCAGGCGAAATTGGGGGTAGGCACCGACTACAATGTGGTGGAGTACACCTACAAGGTGGCACTACCAAGTAACAGCTTGGGATGTAACGGAAGCTACATGTTACTACCACAGAAGGGTAGATCTACGGAGCACAACTCCCAGAATTTTTTTCTCCTCTGTCACCTATGCATATACTCACCTCAAATTATTTTGTTTACTCCTCCGCCCTCCACTGTAGATAAGAAAAATCCAGTCATGATGCCATGTAAAAACCCACCCGCCCGCCCGTTGCATCATAACATATTTTTTAAGGGCATGCTATATTCTAATTATTTCATAGTAAGATGTGTAGCTTTAGATTGTAAGTTTTGTTTCTCCTTCAGCTGCACCATGTAAATAGTAAAGATAGTTTAAGCCCAAACGTCAAGATGTCGTGATATCAGTGAAAGACGCCGTCACTAGTGAGATCAGAACACACATAAGACATGTAAACGACAAACGTACAAAATTAACAGACCCACCTTTACAGAGAAACGAGATAAACATAAAGGATTGTAGTACAGCTTGACAAAACGAATACGGCAATATAAAAGTCGCCGTACATCATTGTAGGAATAAAAATCCAAATTTATAAATGTATTCAAATATAATTATTCCCATAACGACTGCGTCGATTTCTATAGAATATAATACATTCAGAGAGCAAGTTCAATGTATTATCAAGCATAATTACAATTATTATTGCTGCAATATTTTACTTACCTTAAATCAATTTATTGTGATGAAAAGTAGCTTCCATTGGAACGATAAAGGAAATCACGGCTGACCCATATGTGTTACGCATAGCGAGCGCTAAGTATTCACAAACGCCAGGAGATGGTTGACAGGTTCAATGTCAGCGAAGCATGCTGACGTTTCACTTTCCAACACACAGTAGTGAATTGCTTCCACACGCAAAATCCGAAATGCATTTTCTTCCACACCCGTGCAGTAATAAGTGATTGTAATGAAGGAAAAAAGGGGAAGTAGAAAGGAGTAAGAACAAACAAAAAAAGCAAAAATGTTACTTTTTAAATTTTCATAATGGTTCTCAAATGCTTGAAAAATAAATTAATTAATTCGTTGTAATACAATGTATTGTATGTTTTTTTCACCTCCAGTGTAATTTTAAGTTTTTTGTAGACCAGGTGGTGATCTACGCGACCCATCCGTGTGTTTTAAGAGGTACGATAGGGAGACAATGTCTTAAGTGAGATTTAAAAGGTTTTCCGATGCGACCCTGGTGTATCCCTACGTTTTAAGGCACTAAACGTTCTGATATAGAGATTTGAACGGAGTATATTATTGTCATACAAGCTAAGTTCGGGAAGACAATGCTGATGACAAATTTATTTTTCAGTAGTTTGTGGTGTACGCTCAGGAATATGCGTACATGAATTATGAGTTTTTTTATTTTCCCATGCCCTGTATAGTAGAATAAAAGACTAAAAATTATCGCTGCACTGTTTTATGAATGTCTAAGATTCACCGAATATTGAAGTTTAATCTTAGTTTTGTGTTTTCTTTATGCTGACTTATTTCGAAAATAATTGGCGATGTTAACTAAGTTGGAACTGATTTCTCCAAAATCAAATTGTGCAGGCGAGAACTATAAATAAATTAAAAGCTTTAATGACGGAAGAATAAGACAACGCAGAGTTAAAAGTAATCTATAATATAAGGGCGATGAATGCTAAATATATATATGGTCAAGAAAATAAAAATTAAATGTAGTGTGCTAAGCATGAAATTCACGCTATCGTAGAAACTTATGGCACCCCCAGACGTTCAATTACAGGGCACCTCGAAAAACCTATTTGTGCAGCAAACATGGGAGGCACTACTAAGCGCAAGGGCGTTAGCATCCCAGAACATAGCAAAGAGCCAAAGAAAAAATAAAAATTGATATGATTCAAAGAGGCGGCACGTCGAGTATAAAGTCGGCGATTTGGTGAAGCTATACGCCCCTAAAAGGAGGGTAGGTAGAGCCACGAAACTTTTGATGAATAACACAGGACCGTAGAGAGTAATGAAAAAGCTGAGTCCCCTAAATTATGTAATAAAAGCAAGAAATTTCATAAAACGACAGAATATTCATGTTAGAATTTCACCATATTATGCCTAATGAGTATATATCACTCTTGCGGCAGACGCACAACGAGTAAACACATTCTTATTGCCACATGTAAATAAACACAATAAAAATCGCCAGCGTATCACTCAATGTCTATCAATACACAAGTGTTGACATTATTACATGACGAAATGCGTTACACAACACCATCCACGCTGCGGTAAGAATGAAGCATAAAACAAACAAACAAGAAACAGAAAGAAGGTAAAACATTAAACATCAGCAATAGTTCTCAAATGCGTAAGATAGGTTTTGCAATATGTTACAATGCAAGACGTAGTATATCTTCGGACCTCCAGCTTAAGTTAGGTTAAAGGTGATAATCCACGAGATTCACTTTTAATATTTCAATTGTTTTTGCTCTCTCTTTCTCTTGATGAAGAGAAAATATTTCTGGAAGTGAAAATATAATGGGAAATCCGAGATGCGACCCTGTTATTCATTTAATACAGATATCTATGTTCAGATGCAGAAATTTGAACAATATATATTATCCCCCCTCAGGAGTTGAGATTACAATGGGCCGAGGGACACAGCAGAGAACAAGTATACAAAAAAATTATTGTCCTTGTTCTGGAGTTCGTGGAGCAGAGTTAAAGAAATAGGAAAGAGAATAGGAGATAAGATTTAGTGGAGGTCGAAGAGTTATTTCATAATACTGTTATTTATAGAATTGTTAGTTTAAGATTAATTTAAGATAGGTATTTGATAAGTTGTTTTGAGAACTATAGGTTGACGCCAGGAATTCTTTTCTTCGTACTTTACACATGCATTAGAGAATAGATAATAGCTGAAAAATAATATAATATCGTTCACTATGGTACGACAACGTTATAAAGTAAATAAATGTTAATTAGCAGGCAAGGCGAAGTAAATCAACGTGCAAATCAGCAGATAAATGTAACGTGGCAAATAAGCAAGTGAAAATCAACAAAGTTCTCTCACAACCAGGGCAAATAATACACGACATGGACCAGGACATAGAAATTTTTAATCTTGCAGCCCGCCTCAGAATCAACACTAACATAGAGGAAATAAAAAAAATAAATAAAAAGGCTCAAAATAAACAAGGGGATGAAGGCAGGAAAGGCACAGGTATCTCCACGAATTACACAGATAACACAAAAGACGTGACACTTTCCACACACGCGAATAGGTACAGAGTTGTTGTTCACAAACTAAAAAACACAGATATCACCTTCAAACACATCCAACTCTGAATGAACGGTAAGCAGCGGCAGGCAACGAAGCTTCTTGCCATGAATCCCGCTGACACAGGTATTTGTCGCGAACATACAGAGCTTGACTTTGTACTTCTCAATGGCGTACAGCACACTGGGACATGTACGTAAATAGAGTAAGGATGGGCGCAGTGTAAATATCGTTTTTTTTGTTTCATTGTTCGTTGTATGATTGGTCATAACTTGCTACGATATTAGTTAAAATATCGTTAAAATTGCGTTATGTGAGCTAAAGGCAAAAATTAAGTCTGTTCATAGAGGACGTCCTCAAGTAGGCAGAACCAAGAGAAACCACGAGTGAGGGTCAGTCTACAGCAGCCTCAGCGACCCTCCCCGTTACGGAAGCAAGGAAGCAACAAAATGCCAAAATGGTGGAAGTTTACATCAGTATCCAAAGGAGAAAACACCGTCTACACACAATGTAACACAAAAAACCAATCTCATTGTACAGTTACAAACGATAATAATTGTATATATGTAACTATATAATTTTTTTTGTTCGAAGAATCATACCAAGGCAAGCAGAACTTATGAGTAGTTGCATCATACCTGCATAACGGAGCTTAATGTTTTTTTTCTTTCTTTTTCAAAATCTGGGGAGACAAAGAATCGGCAGGGGTACTCACTCACTTTTCTAAATTTACCTTTTCTCTGCTGTGTTTAGTCTCATCCCGTAAAAACTAAAACACTTCCCACCTTTCCGAAGTGAAATCCACCGTGAAAAAAACCCTGTTGTTGTGCACCACGAGACGACCAGAAGAGGAGCAACCAACAAGAAAAACCCAGGTCAAGCAGAGTACAAGTGACCGTAACTCGCCAAGGCGGTCGCGCCAGGCCAGGAAGAATTGGTGCATCCTGAGGGAACGCCACTGCATTGCCGAAGAAATGCAGCATGCGACGAAACTAAATGCTACGTATGCAGAATCAATCAGCAGCTCTGTCACTCAAACATACAATGCAAAGTTCACCTCCGGGCACGGAAGTAATCAACCAGCGTAGAAGAGGCGAAAATGGGCAGCAGCCTGCGGTGCGAAGTCGAACCCACCCCTAACGAACTCGCCAACCCTTACAAAATAATTTCGTCCCTGATATCCGAGTCTTGGACAGCAGAGTACCCCCGAGCATGTCAACTGCATAAGCCTCAAACCATGTTTTTTTCTTCTTTTTTACCAACTCTCGTCTAAGGACAGTTTTAGTACCCCTAAGATGTTTGCCCTCCTCTTGAATTTTAAATTCCGGGTAGGAATTTGGCGAACCTGGGACCGATGTAGCGGACCAGGTTGAGCGCCAAGGATTTCATCTGATGAGGTAACCAGGCAGAAAGTGTCGAAATGGGTTTACCTCAACACGACCACGCTAAGGAACGCCGAGTAAGCTCTTCCGTACGTATTTATACTACGGGGGTTTGACACAAGCGGGGGGTAATCGATTGTCATGAGTCGTCGAGACCCTTGTCTGAATCATCGCGGGAATCGCCGTAGTAATCAGTAGAAGGGAGAGTTGTAACATCGACGACCTCAGGTCAGTTTACCTTACACGAGTCGCCACCGCAACACCAGGTGAACAGGTAAGAATGTATCTCCTCTAAGTTCTGCTTACTCGACGGGCTTCACCCCAATCCGAGTGGCCAATGTACTCACGTTAAAGGAATAATATAATTTATTGGGTCAATGCATGCCCTGTGCATTATTTAAATACCCCCATCCTGGAACGCTACCCTGGACTATCTACCACCCCAGTACCGACGCACCCCCTAGTGTAATCACCTACTGCGGGGAAACCACTCCCGTGGAGTGCTAAAATATGTGAAAATGGAGAGAAATCATAGCTTTACTGTATTTCATTATGGAAAGGCTAGCTAGTGACTTAAAAGAAGCAAAGTGTGAAATTGGATATCTACAAGAAGAGAATATAAAGCTAAAAGAAGTAGAAGTTTTAAAAAAAAGAAAATCATTAGCAAAACCCTTGCCGACCGGTGCGATTCAATATGAAAAAAAAGGTATCAGTAAGTGGGACAACACTGATATTTGCATATCTCAGTAGTGTAATGAACGGAGATGCACAAATTTCCCAAGGGGTTAACGAACAACGTTACAAAGAAACAGACAAGGACAAGACAGAAGAAGATGAGCAACAAAGATTTTCACGGAAAGCCACGGAGGGGACAGAGTGGGTTGTTATCGGAAAACCTACAAGATTCAGCTGTATAAAGTGTACTGAAGGCTGGTGCACCTTACGAAAAAGTGATCAGAAATTATGAAAATTCTTGTGGTAACCAATCCTTAAAAGGTCGTGTGATCATATTCGGGGGAACCAATGATATCGCGAAAAATAATGGGAGTAGTGTGTGTAAAGCTCTTAAGTGCCTAACAAAACTGCTTCACACCAATGTGAGAATAATGAATATTCCCAAAGGATACGATGTAGACGTTAAAGGCTGGTTCACAACCAACGAGAACGGTAACCAGAACGAGAACGTTGAAATACATGTATTCAAATGGGAATGTTCACAACCGAGGGAAGCCTTCCCGGGAACGGGAAAGAAGAGTTGCCCAACACTTAACTTTCTCGTTCTCGGGCACGGCATATTAGATCCCTATTGTGCATACTAGACTCTTCACTCTAGAGGTTATTCTAGGCGGCCGTGACATGAAACAGCCACTAGTGCTCTCTATAGTCGCAAGCTGGAAACATGAAACTGGAAGGAATTAGTAGTAAATGTGCTTCCTAACCTCATCCCGACACCCGCAAATCTAATCAGCGTTGGTTCCTCTGGTGAAGGGATCATTTGTAGTTTGTTTATATGCAACTCAAAACTGGCTATTACCTAAAAAGCAATGCCAAAAACTACAACGAACGGCTAAAACTGGTGGAAATGAAAAAAGAACAATAAACAATTTTAATGTATGCCATTAAATAAAGTAATGAAAGCTTGGCATAAGTAAAGGGATTGGTAATGTAATGGATATAATTTAGATAATGTTTACTCTATCGAGTTTTGACGTTGGCTTGGCTAAATTGGAAGTAGGTGAAAAAAACGTCATTGGTCAGTTAAAAAATCCCAATGAGCAAAATCGACTTTCACTTTATAATCAATATGCATTCCCGTTCTCGTTACCGGGTTGTTGTGAACCAATATGCATTGCTTCCCGTTCTCGGGCGGTTGTGAACCAGCCTTAACTCTTGTGAAAATATTGCTGGTGAAAAATGTAATGATAAAATCATGAAAATTTGTAAAACATTTAAGAATATAAGCTTGATCAGTACAAATGAGCTTGAAAGAGAATGTCATACTGCTCATGGCTTGCACTTAAGTTGGAAAGGAAAAGAATTACTGGTGAGTAAATTAGCAAATTTAATTAAGAGTGCTTCCTGTTATCCCTCTTGGTTATAGATCTACTTCTATGGAAACATCTCAGGGAAACTTGGTTACTGAGACTCAGCCTCCTATACAATTTTGTAATAATACAAATGGAAAAACAAAAATAAATATTATTCATGAAAATGTACAATATAAAAGTAATAAGCTTGAGTATTGTAGCATGCACTAAACGTAACTAGAAGGTTACAAACAAGTAGCTTAGACATAACTGTAAGGGTGATGGCAATGCTCTTTATGTTTCAAACACAAAGCCAAAAAAATAGTGTGGCATGTGCACAGATAATATTGATAAGACGCTCTCTGGGCACCGAAGCACGGCAGTTTGTCTGTGAGTAGGGGCGAGTCAGGGTCAAGGTGGGGATAGCGTTACTGACGCCCGAGTTGGCGTGGCTTCTTGTAACAGTCAGTAAGTAAGCTTCGAGTGAGACAGACGGGAAACTGCTAAAGCACGATGTCCTCGTCGGCAGGCAATGGGCAAAGGTATGTGAGTATTTAATTTCATTTAATAAACGGTGTTCCATCCACGTTTGGAAGTCTTAATTATGGTAGAATAGAATCTTTCCTCTCCCTTAAGCCAGGCATTGTATTGGTATAGCAATTATTTTGGGATTTAACTTAGCTGCGTCCTCGTCGTTGCCTCGTAATTTGAAGTTCTTTGTTTGATTTAACGATCCCTCTCGCAAGCGAGTAGCTCCCCTCTGTAGTTGAAAAATGATTAAAGAGAGGCATACGACAATTGGCGTGAGTCGCCGGGTAATTGGTGTGAGGCACCGAGTATTTTGGCTGGCATAATTGAATTTGTTGTGAGATTTTCAAGTGTAAAATTTTTTTTCCCTCTAGAATGTAACGGTTTGTGGTCCTCCACGTGGTCGCGAAAAATCTAAATTTGTTTTTGGCTTAAGGGTAAGGATTTTTATGCTTTAATTTGTGATCCTCTTATTCTAAATTTTGTTACTATCATATCTGAAAGTCTGGTTTCTAAATTTTAATTTTGAGTTCATTTTTGCATTTTTCCATTGTCTGCCGGCGTGACGCTAAAACTTCTGACTTCATTTTCCCCTTGTTTTGGCTTCATTTCCTTTATATTGTATTGCTGTGCTAAGTGGTTCGTGCTGGTTATTTTCAAATATATTTTTGTGGAAGTTGAGTTGTGAAACGAGTGAGATAACGAGTGAGATATTTGTAACTTTGAAAATGTGCTCGTCACGTGTTGGCCATCTAGGTGAAAATCTTGTTTTCTGTGCTTATTAGCAGTGGTTCTAGAAACTTATAACTTTATATTCCAGTGATTGTGATTTCTAGCTGTTTACTATACTTTTCTGGGACATTTTTCGTGTAACTTTTATGTACGCACGTGTGTTATGTAATTCCCGCGTGGTCATGCATTTCAGCACTAATTCTAGCTTGTGAAACCAGTCTTCATCAGCACGTGTTTTGGCGCGTTTATTTGCGTGTGTATATCAGGTCAGATACATTTGTCTTAAGAAAAAAAAAGAGAAGGAATTTTTGTGTGCTACGTATAAATTGCAAGTCTGTATTCTGCTCCTTTTGAGATAACGTTAGCGGTGGTCACAGTAGGTGTGACGTGGTTTTTTTTAACTTTCAGTTCGAGGTTTCTCACTGAAGACATCATTTTGCTTTTCTTCCATGTGTTCATTCTGTTAAAAATCTTGGTATTGTGTCCAAGTGGCTTGTGTAGTTCGTATGTTGTATAATTTTCTGATATTTCGCCGCGGGCGCTTAATTGTATTCTTTCTGGAACTGTTTTATTTGGCTATGTTCTGATCTTGCTACTTACATTCATGTGATGGTATAAGTGTTTAGTTTGATGTAATCTGTATCGCTGTGTCATTTTGTTTATTTACGGGTTGCGTAAACTTTTGTGCTGCAATCATGCCTAAGCGACGTACTGCACAGAAATCTGATATGGCAATTGCTCCAGTTAGCGAGCACAGTGCAGTAGAATCTATGTCCAGTGTTAGTACGCCTGTTGTTACTCAGTTACCAGCGATGTCTAATCCGCCTGTCGTGGCCAGTGCAACGCAGTCAGCTGTGTGTCGCTCGGTCATTGACCCCTCTCACGTTGAGAATTCCAGCAAGTTGTCGGCGTATGAGTTACTTTAGAATTTTGAAATGTTCGCTACTACTGCTAATGGCCGCTCTGATAAAATGATAATGATGATAATTTTGCTTCACCGTTGCCAAGTTTGGTTTATTTAATTCCGCAATTCATATTTTTAGGGGAAAATCTTTCGCAGTTACTCATGTAAGTAAAAGTTTCAGGAGCTACTACCAGCCTTGCTAGTGTCTTCACCTAATTAGGTTTGATGTGCCTTCTAATATGGACCGGTACGATGTGGATGTTGATGAACCAGCTGTACGTGTGTTACCAGATTTTGGAAAATTTGCACTGGAATTTTGTGGTAAACGAGTAAGAGAAAAGAAAGACAAAACCATAACTTGTAAGTATGTAAACATTGTGAGTGCTAAAGTTTGGACGAATGAAACAGTTTTACAACTCACACAGGTATGCTAAATTTATTGTTTCACTGACTGATGCTTAATTAAGCTTTGCTTTTCAGGAATATGTGCTATGAATGTCTCTGCTAAATTAAAAGTGTATTATTATTATTTTGGGTGTAACTTAAATTTTAAATTATGTTTTGGGAACTGCAAATTATTTGTTTTGTTGTATTATGCTGCAGGAATGTGTTTCATGTGTACTATGTGCTTAATTGAGCTTTCATTTTCAGGAATGTTATGTGACAGTATTGTTTTGAGTAATGATGTGATGTTGTTTTGTTGCATTCGATTTGATTTGATATGATTTGATTTGATTTGACTCGATTTGATTTTGGGTTTCATAATGATGCTGTGATCTTTATTTGCAGAAAATTGTTGCATGAATAGTGTGTGTATGTATGTGTGTATTTGAGGTTATGTGATATATGTGAGATTTGCCTCGGTGGGAGTGCCAAAGTGTAACCCCGATGGCGTAGTGTGAGGTTATATGAGAAATATGAGTTGAGATTTGCCTTGGTGGATGTGCGTAAGAGTAACCCCGACGGTGCTAATGTGAGAGATGAGATGAGGAGAGATGAGAAGAGATGAGATGATGTCAGCTTCGGTGGAAGTGCCAAAGAGTAACCCCGAGAGTTGTTGTATGAATGTGTTGATTTTTTCAGGAGGGCTACATGTACCTGGAAAGTTGATGTGATGTGATGATTTCAGAGATTTTGGCTTATTGGTGTTGCTGTAACGTGCCCAGTATAGCGTGTGTGATGAATTCACACGAGAGATTAAATGGATGGAAGTGATTGTAATGTGAATAATTTTTGTTCTTCCTGTTTATGCAACAAGTTTATTACCATCTTAGATAGCAAATTTTAATACCAACTGTTTTCCAGCTTAATTTTCACTTGGAGGATGTGGATGCAACAGTATAATGTCATGTTATTTGTGTCATTTCTGAAATTTTTAATGTGATTTCTTGACGGTTATGCCTATGTCAGATGTTTTGAATTTACAGAATGTTAAATGAGACACGCAAGTGAAGATGTTTTGTTTTGAAGAGAAAATTGAAAGTTGAGATAAAAATGTTAATGACTGAAGTAATGATGCTGATTGAAATACTGCTGATGATGATTGAGATTGAGATGATGAGGATAATAATGAGATGAGGAAGATAGTACTGTGGATGAGAAACTGTATTAGTGACAAGAGTAGGACAATAGTAGTTGAAAGCATGTCACGTGGTGTAGTTTGGAGATGTATTGTTGATGTAATTTGTAGTAATGCATACAGTAGTTTTCAGTAGCTAGCTAAGGGAGTGTTGTGTGTAATTTGGGCCATGGTCAGTGTGAATGAGTTCATTTCATTGTCATGTGTGATTGTCTTGTAAGTGCACTTATTTTCTTTTGTTAGTGATACCAGCTGGTTATTAAGATTTAATAGTGGGATCCCAAATAAGGTTATGTTTTTTTTCTGTCATGTCAATGTATTTTGAGTCTGTTTTAATGTTTTATTTGGATTGTGAAGCATTGTGAGTTAAATTTTGGATGGCAACTCTCTATAAAATTTAGTTCTTATGCCAATTTGTACTTATTTTTTTCTCTTTCTTTGCCCATGTCAAAAGAATTTTAGTGCAAACTTTTCAACCTTTAAAATATTTAATTGTACATGACATACCGTTCTTTTTATGTGTGATTGTTTGTTGGAGCACCCTTTTTATTGTTTGGTGGTTTTGTTCTAGTATTTTGCTGTGGCGGAGCTCGAGAGCATCCAGGAGTACCCCCGTGGCACACCAGAAGTCAAGAAACACCACAGGGACGCTGTCGGGCAGCCACTACACTGCCGTGGCATAAGGAGCCACTATTTTGGGGGGCAGTCCAAGCCAGCGACTGCCCACCCTGTTGTCATCACCAGAGACCTGCAGTGATAATTCTACACCAGGACAAATCGTCGTTGTGGGCACTGAATAAATTCACCCACAAACAGTTCCAGCAGACCATCGATATTTTGCGCAGTGTAGTGTGCCTGTGAACTGAGGCAGCGTGGTGTGTGCGTGTGCGGGGTGCTCAAGTATAAGTGCAGTAACAATATTAGTCGATAGCACTTAAGTTTCTCGAGACTCCACATCGCCCAGTAACATTGTGTCGTCGTCTGGGTGCTTATCGCACATGTGTATTATTCTGTTATATTTTGGTGCATCACACATGTTTAATTCTTTTTATTATGTATGTCATTTGTGTTCTTTAATATCTCTTATTGTATTTATTTTCCTTGTGTCGACGAGGGCGTCGACTTCGGTGGCCAGGGGGAGATGTGACATGTGCACAGATAATATTGATAAGACGCTCTCTGGGCACCGAAGCACGGCAGTTTGTCTGTGAGTACGGGCGAGTCAGGGGAAACAGTGTCAAGGTGGGGATAGCGTTACTGACGCCCGAGTTGGCGTGGCTTCTTGTAACAGTCAGTAAGTAAGCTTCGAGTGAGACAGACGGGAAACTGCTAAAGCACGATGTCCTCGTCGGCAGGCAATGGGCAAAGGTATGTGAGTATTTAATTTCATTTAATAAACGGTGTTCCATCCACGTTTGGAAGTCTTAATTATGGTAGAATAGAATCTTTCCTCTCCCTTAAGCCAGGCATTGTATTGGTATAGCAATTATTTTGGGATTTAACTTAGCTGCGTCCTCGTCGTTGCCTCGTAATTTGAAGTTCTTTGTTTGATTTAACGATCCCTCTCGCAAGCGAGTAGCTCCCCTCTGTAGTTGAAAAATAATTAAAGAGAGGCATACGACAATAGTAGTATAGATAAAGCTTCTAAAATATCAGGTATAGAAATAAATTTAAATAAATAAAAATTTATAATTATTTCTTGCTATCAATCACCAAGCGCTAATATTAATGAATTGTTTGATATAATAATAAAAACGCTACATAAACTGGATGGATAGAACATATTATTTACTGGCATAAATATAAATAAATATGAAAGTAACAGCAATTATAAGAAATTGTTAGACATAACAAATAGGTTTAAATTTAAACACAACTATTGAACCAACAAGGATAACGGATACTATTATTAATCATATTATTACAAAGCTATCTCACACTATGTACCAGACAAATATAATAAAAAGCCACTTGTCTGATCATTATGCTCAGAGTATGCACATTTGTTATCATGTACCAAAATTTCAGAAGCTTTATGTAACATCTAGAAATATAAGAAATATAAATGATGCAAGCATAAATGGTTTATGCTCCTTACTGCTCAATGAAACATGGGAGGAAGTCTATAACGATGATGATATTCATGCAAAATGAGAAACATTTTATACACTTTTCAAATACTATTTAGATATTCCTAGCCCTATAATTACCAAGAAAGTGAGATGTCCCAATAATAAACCTTGGATAAACCACGATGTTATCCAAGCTAATGAAACCCTAAAATTATATTATGAACATATATAAAATAACAAAGGATGAAAAAAGTAAGGAAGGAATTTCTTAGATACAAAAAGGAATATAAATGTATTAAAAGAAACAAAATCAAATTATCTAAAAAGCATGCTAAGTATTAGTATAATGCAGTCAAAACCTCTTGGAGTATTATTGACAATGAATGTGGGAAAAATAAAGGTGAATACAATAATATACATTTAACAAAAAACCAATTAAGAATCAAGGACGCTATAGAAATACGTAATATATTTAACTCCTATTTTATAGAAAGTGTAAAACAGTTAAACTTAAGTAAAGGTAGGAACAAAATTTATCAAAGCAAAGTCAATTTGCAATTTTATGTACCCTAAGGAATTAACAAGGAAGAACTACTAAAATCCATAGAAAAACTGAATAACAAAAACTCTTCAGGACTAGATGATATTTCCAATAATATATTGAAGCAATGCAACACCTATATGATAGAGCCCTTATTAAATTTAATCAACTCTGTTATAACGTCAGATATATTCCCTAACTGTTTGAAGAAATCCATTGTCATACCCATACTTGAAACGGGACATAAGGATCAAACAAATAATAATCGATCAATAACACTTATCTCATTACTTTCCAAATTAATGGAGAGAATAATAGATCAAATCATATCATTCCTAGATAAATATGATATTTTGGTCAATTATCAATACGGATTCAGAAAAAATAATTCAACAAAAAATGCTATATTAGAAATAATTGAACATATAATTGACAAGTTGGATATTACTGAAAACAACAGCTGTATACTTCTCGATCTATCAAAAGCATTTGATTGTGTTGAACATGAACTTTTACTAACTAAACCAATATGGGATACGTAGAATATCTAATGATTTAATTAAGAGACATATGAGCAAATGTTCCCAACAAGTAAAGTCACACAAATTAGAAAACAACATATTATGGAACACTATGCAAATAGTTTATCAGCTACATATGGAGCAGCTCAAGGTTCTGTTCTTGGACCTTTGCTTTTTATAATATATGTTAATGATCTGCCAAATACTTCTGATGGGAAGATACCTATGTATGCTGATGATACATCAATAGTGACTACAGGGTTAAGTCCACAGGCATTAGAAAATACGACAATATGTAATACAACACAAATTATACAATACTTTAGGTGTAATAATTTATACATAAACTTCAATAAGACACACTATATCCGGTTTCAAACCTTACAGAACAGATTTACTACAAATACAAAGATGGTTATAGAAATCAGAGAATTATATTAAGTAGATCGTGAAAATTTTCTGGGAGTAATCTTGGACAAAAATTAATGAGGAATAAACATATAGATTATATTTGTAATAAAATTAGTTCTGGTTTATTTATTATTAAAAATGAAAAGCCTGGAAGTTAAGACACTAGAAATGTTATACTATGGAATAATTTATCCCTATCTATCATATGGGATAACTGTGTGGGTACATTGTGCTACCAACTGAGGATTCCTCCTTCAGAAAAAAGCATTAAGATTAATTTCAATAATGAGAAGTCAGATTCTTGTAGGTAAGCCTTTCAAGATCTAAATATTTTCACTTTATATTCACTATACACACATGAAGTAATATTATAATTGGAAAGGTAGAATCAGTCTGAAAAATTCAATGCCATCGCCGGGATTTGAACTACGGATCTCTCGGTTTCTGTTCGGTTGTTCTAACCACTGAGCTACCATGGCAACATGCCAGTATGCCATTAAGATTCCCCAACTGATTCGCATTTTAATGTTGTTACGTAGAAATTCAAAATTGTTTCCCAGAGGTCGGCGTGTTGGTTTTCTCTCTTTGGCATAGCAAAAAAAACTTTTTTTTCACCATTTCGGCCCTGGAAATTCTTAACTTTACTTTATAGTAGGTTTCCCTTTTTTATGTGATGCTCACATAAACCTTTGGCATTTCTGCATTATTTCCCTCCCCTCTCCTCTCTCTCCCCCCATTTTCCATTCCCCCTCCCAACCTCTTTCTCTTTTCTTTTCTCTTCTGCCACTCTCTTTTCTGTGTTTTTTTACCATCTGCTAACACGTGTATCTTTATTGGATATTTTTGCTAATAATTCCATGACTTCTTTCATTTAGGTCTGAGGACAATGCTCGCAGCCCGGTGTGAGTTTTACATTTAGTGTTAAGTGTCTCATTACAGCCTGCTTTATTTTTCATTTTTTTAACTATTCCATTTGGTAGTGCAGCATTAAGCTTTCGTGACAGCGAGTTAGCGACATCTAACGTGATGGTTATAATAATATGTCTGTGCAAATTCTCAGTATTTTCTGTGAAGTTTCTAGATTCTGTATGCCTGATACGACTACCTAATATTTCAAGTTTGTTCTCTGCCTCATAATAATGGTATTATTAGGCTTTATATGTAATTCCGTTTGATTATATAATTATTCTGCTCATATTCAATTGTGATATGATAATATAATTGTCACTGCCATATATGTATCTGTCAATACTACTGACACACATTTTTGTCTACACTGCATCATATTGGGTGATTAATTATTACCTGTGTGAACTATTGAATTATACACATGCCTTACTGCTGATTTTTGCATTGTTTATGGGTATTCATTTCTGAACTGCGCTATTCTTATGAATGTAAACTGTGGTTCTTTTACAGCATTGATGTTTGTGTATTTTGCTTAATACCATATAATATTCAGGCTCATCTTTGTCTCAGATGTGATAATACTTTTACATTGTCTATTAACTGATCTTATCGCAGGATTGTTAGGTTCTCTCTTGCATTATCAATTAACTGGTATTACATATTTCATGTTAGCATCGTGATTGTGCTTCATTTTAACCAGTAGTGAATCACTTTTCAGCATCTCAATCTGTAGCTTTCCGCTTTTTTCTGCTTGCATGTCTGTGCTAGTATTGTGATATATAGCTTCACTATGCCAAAACAATTCTGTGTTACACTCACATGACTTTCTCTACTCTTGTACAAACTATTTTTACAAACTCTTATTGTCCATCTATTTCATATTAATCGAGGTAAACATTTGCAGAAACAATCTTTTGACATGCAAAGAGAATCACATTTTACACAGTTCTAAAAATATTTGACTATCGCTGGGATGGACTTTATCGTTGGGCGCCGTATTGGGACGGCTTCTTTGTGTGTTGTCTTCGTTGGGCGCCTTATGAGATGGACTTTATTGTGTGTTTTCTTTTTTGTAGGTATCGGTGTTTTTGTAGGGGGAAAAGGAAAGGTATCGATGAAATGTCGGAAGTGCATGGATACAAGTAGGTTCTCTTAATCTCGGGTCCTGTTAACCGATGATATTTATATGGTTTTATTACGTTTTATTCTGACCCCCTTAAAACCATTCACATAACTGATCCGTTCACACAAATATGTTTAATGTCTGGCCACAGAAATATATCGAACTATGCCACCGCCAAATCAAACTATAGCCACATGATACCCTGTGGTGTTTCACACGTCTGCTCACATCGAATTCCAGAGCACAAGTGTCTGCATTTACCCTTCGGTTCGCATTCCTGAAAGTTTCTTAACCCTAACCTTCTGCTTGCCTTGTTTCACCCCAATTCACACATGTGTCGTTACAATGGGCATGTTCAGCCCGCATTCCGATCCCCTAACGGTACGTTCATTTCCCGGCGTATACCTACTCTGTACAGTCTTATAAAGACATGTTATATGTTCCCACACTTTTCTAGGTGGTACACAAATAGACTATGTATTATGGATATTATGGCTTCAGCGTATCGTTTCAATATGCCCCCACGAGGAAATCGCTGTCGCTTCGAAGAAAACGACAGGGATTTTCTCGGAAGTCCCCATACCTAAATTTTGTGTATCATTATTCCTATATCCAAATGTAACTCAGAGTATATGTACTTTGTGTGTCGGATCGATTTTGAGGATGTACGTTTATAACATTTAATTACAATAAACATATATACACAACATCTTTGAAATTAGCATGCAGATATGAAAAGAAAATTACTACTAAAATGATGACAGTTTAGATAACCACAGTATTGACTGATTACACAAAATTATAGCACTGATAACTTAGAATGAAAACAATTATTTACAAGCATTTCAAACATGGAACAGATATCTTGAATATGTACATAATTTACACATTTATAGGTAGACGAGATAGACATTGTTTAGGCGCTAATGCCTATGAAATTGTATGTTGGTTGTGATAGATGTATGTTTCTTCTTCTTCTTTTTCTTCTTTTTATTTCACAACCACGGGCTCACAATTGAAAGCGACACACGCAGTACTTTTCGTTTATCACAAACACTACACTCGCCACAAACTTTCACTGGCCGACTGGGCCGTATACGACAAATTTCATTGCCTTTGCCTTCCAACATTTTTTTAACACCATAACATAAATAATGAGTACATCACTGATAACTGTGTTTGATTGGATATTTGGTTTACAAAGAATCATTTATCCCTAATCAACTGTGCGTGCCATCTAATTACACTGAATTTTTTTTAAGTAAATGATATTTCTGTTGCAACCATCCTGTCCGTTTTGTTTTATTATTTGTGTTATTGATAGTACCTCCATGTGCCCGCAGTTACTTTATTATCCGACGACGCTACTCTAAATTCTTTGAAAGGTTTTAATAAAGCAATATTTTATCGCCCCTTTGCTTTCCCCGTTTTTATATCCGTAATTTCAAATGCCTTAGCGTCAAATTTCTGAGTGATTACGCATGGCCCATTCCATACGTTTTCCATTCTATGGTATCTTTTTCCAATTAGTGATGAACGAGGGTGGTTCTTGTATAATACTTTTTCACCTACTTGTGGGTCCCATATGTTACTGTTTCTTTTAGTACGCCTTTTTCGTGCTTCGGCGCGTTCTTTTAGCCTGTTAAATGCTTTTTGAAACATTTCTCCGTCCTTTTCGGCTTCTGCTGCGCTAATCGGTTCAGGTAATTTTGGTATTATGTTGCGGGCTATCTCTTCTGTTTGTAAGGTCACTGGTGCATATCCCGTAGATGGACATGGGGTATTATTTATTACTGTCTGCACGTATTCACAATAATTTGGCCAGAGAGAATGCCGTTTATGGCATATCACTCGGAAAAAATGGAAATGTCTCGCATATTCCGCTCGCAAGGGTTACTTTGGGGGTGGTATGATGTGGAGTTATAAACTTTTAAACCCTGCTTCCCGAAGACGACCTAGAAACTTCTCTGACTTATGAATCGAAACGTTATCAGCTATGAGAGCATCCATCTTACCATACTTAGGCACATAATCGTCCATGATTTTTGCTACGCATAACGCGCTAGACAATTTCTTCATTGGATAGATTTTGACGAATTTTGAAAAAATATCTACCATTACAAACATGTGTCTCATACCTTCCCTACCTACCGGTAATGGTCCATGGGAGTCAATGGCAACCAGAGCTACTGGTCTGTCTCTTAATATCGCTTGCGGTGGTGAATCAAATTTCACGTTTATTGGCTTAGCCCTCTGGCAGATTTCACATGTTGCTGTCAGTTTCCTGGCCTTATGCCTTAACCGCGGTATATAAAACTATTCGCCCACAGCAAGGGATGTCTTTTCGCTTCCTGCATGTATCAGTGCGACACGATACGCATTGATAACCAAATTTTGTAACTTAGTTGTACGTATGTTATCCATTTGGGTCTATCTCTCCCCTGTAATTTATACAACACGCCCTTCCATACCCCTCGGGTTCCTGAAATGTCTTTGTTTATTTCTGGCGCTGATTCTATTATTTGACGTAACCTTGCATCTTCATATTGTGCTTTTTTGACATTTTTCATTTCAGCTATTAGCTGCTTGTTTAAGCTAAGATCCAGTTTGAGGTCCGTTACCTCTCTTTGTGTACCGGTTTGGCACTCAGGTAAATTCTTGCCTGGGTTCAGTCGGGAAAGAATGTCACTAAAAATGTTCTCACTTCCAGGAATGTGCTTAATTTCCACGTCATAGGAGGTTATTTCGTAAATGTATCGTGATATTTTAGAACTCGTTAATTTACATGTCTTTATAAAGGACAGGCTAACGTGATCTGTGAATATATTAATCTTTTTGTTAAAGATATATGTTTTGAATTTCTGCAGTGCATAATAAATTGCAGATATCTCCTGCTCCGTGATGGGTGCAACTGCTGCTGCATGTGTCAAAGGTCGGGAGCATGTTGATATAACGTGTAGGCCGCCATTATTGTCTCGTTGCGTCATTACAGCGCCGAAAGAAATAGTTGAGGCGTCGCAGTAAATCTCAAATGGCTGGTTCATGTTTGGCCTTTCTAATAAAATCGCCCGCGCAAACAGTTGTTTTATATCTTCAAAGGCGCGTCGCTCGTGTTCAGTCCACCACCATCTTGTTCCCTTCTTCAGTAATGCCCGTAACGGTGCAGTCTCCTTCGCAAAATTGTATACAAATCTTACTTGGTAATTTAGCATGCCAAAAATCCTCCTGAGTTGCTTCAGATTTTTCGGGGCCGGTATTTGTTGTATGGCTTCAACCCTCTGTGGCTCAACTGATGGGCCGCCATCAGAGATGATATAACCAACGAATCGCACCTGAGTGGCGAAAAATGCAGATTTGTCTACATTTATCGTCACCACATTGTATCAGACGTAAAATAGAATCAATATGTTCAATATGCTCAGAAATATCAGTATCATGTATTAAAAAATCATCTACGTATTGCGTCATAAACTCATTTGTAGTGTCACCGAAAACTTCATGCATGGCTCTCAGAAATGCATTAGAGCTGGTCGCGACGCCATATGGAGTTCTGTGAAATTCATAGACACGCCCACAATAAAGGAAAGCGGTATATTTTCTCAGATGTTCCTCAAGTTCTATCTGAAGATAGGAGTTTTTTAAATCCAATGTAGAAAACCATTTTGTGACCTATTTTGCCTAATATTTGGTCTATACTTTCGGTCCTAAAATTGCCAGGCGATATGTGTTTATTCAGTCGACGTGCATCGATGGTAATTCTAACAGTCCCATTTCGTTTTCTAACTATGCACAGGGGGTTTAAATATGGGGAATTTGATAACCCAATAATACCGTCTTGAAGCATTTTATTTATTGTGAGTTCGACGCTTTCTCTTATATCAAAAGGGATAGCTCGACATTTGTGTCTAATGGGCTCCATTTGTCGTATCTGGAACTCATATTCATAAATGTTACATAAACCGGTTCTGTCTGAGAAGACTTCGCGATTTCGATAGAACACCTCCAATAGTTTCTCCTTCTGTTCCGCCGTCAATATTTCTATATCCCTTATCTTCTCTCGGATCTTTTGGGACATATTCGCATTAGCGTGTTCTTCTACCTGAAACCGGGCAGTTCTGTCAGGGGCGAACAAACCTGTTTCTTCCCGTACCTCTAAGTCGTAATAACTAACAGTTACTGATTCATTCCGGACAATACTTGCATTACTAATATCTTCAAATGATTCCTCATCCTGATTATACTCCTCGCAATCGGCATTGGATGCTCTGTTTAGATCACTTCTAGCGTTATTGATCTGGTATATTTCTCCTCCCTGAATCTGCAAATATTCGACGAAAAAATAATCTCCCATCAAGTCTTTCTCTCCGGGGGTCTCGGGATCGTTTACCTGCTGGTCTTTTGTATGAAAGGTGTTACAACCAAGCGGTTATTTAAGTAAAAACTCAAGTCCTTGCTTTCGTAATTTATTTTTGCTCGCATTGCATCTAGAAAATCATTTCCAATTAAAAGTTGAAATATAAGCCGTGGCACTACCAGAAAAACAAACTCAATTTCTACCTCTTCAATCCTAAATGTTATCATCACCTGGTATTTAATTCTTTGCTTGCTCCTACCTATCGCCGTAACACAACACACGTTTCTTACTGGCAATGTCTGTAATTTCCACCCCGTTGCTATCAGGTTATCGTATAATTCCTGGCTACATACCGAAGAAGATGCGCCGCTGTCGATAATCGCCTCATAGACCTGATCTTTCACTTTCATCGCAATTCTAGGTGCCTCCACTATTTCACTAATTTTATCATAGTACTCCTCCCGGTTATCACTTTCTGTCGCAGAGCCTCTTTGATAATGCTCTATGCCTACACTATTCATACTTTTGTCGTCCTCGTTTGCTGTAAATGAATTTGACGTATCCTGCACGGCCATATCAGAGGACTTGAGACGGCCCCTAATTAGTTTAAATTTTGGTTATTCAGTACATTTATGGCTGAGACACTGTTTTGTGCATCTTGATGCTGTTCAAAGGGGCGTGATTCTTGTCTGTTCCAGTTCGGCGACATTCGTCCTCCGTCTCTCACGCCGGGTCCTGGGTTCGTTCTAGGGGGGCTATTTGAATAAGCGCGCCGCCAGCCATTATTGCCATAGTTTCCGCGCGGCCTATTTCCGCCTTGCCTTTGGGGATTGAAATCTATGTAATTTATATGGTGAGAACGGCCATTTTGTTGGCGGTTTTGTCGTTCAAAATCTTGCTCGTTTCTCGTTCTATTTTGTCGCTGGTTATCTCTTGGAGCCTGATTTCGATATCTGTCCCGAATGTGATAAGGATCTGGCCTACGGTGATTTTCATTGGAACGTGCCCCCGCCCCATTGAAATTTTGAGCAATGTATCTTTCCTCGCTGGTTCGTTGGTGGAAAATATTGGAGCCCCTTATTTCGCCTGAATGGCTTTGAAAAGCTGTTAACAGTTCTAGTGCCTCTGCTATTGTTCTTGGTTTAGCGACAATTAAATGGTTTCTAATGTGCTCATTGAAATGGTGGGCCATCAAGGAGATGAATTCCTCCTCTCTTATTGGTGGTTCAAGCAGTTGGCTCTGTTGCGCTAGTTTTAGAAAATAGTCCACCATTGTTTCACTTCGATGGTGTTGATATCTCCCATTGTTGATCTGCGTGCGCACCGCATATTGTGTGCTGCTATTCCAATATTTGCTCAGAAAAGCCTGTCGGAATTGAGCGAGGGACGTTTGATCACCCAGCGTTAGCCTATACCAAACTAAAGATTGGCCCAGTAAACCTCTCCTAATTATAAGCATTTTGTATTGTTCCGGGATACCCTTTAATGTAAAATACGCCTCAACATCCATAATGTAACAGCGGGCATTATCATGTCTATCATCAAATGTCGGTATCGCAATTTCGTTTAGCAATTGGTATGGCACGGACACAATTATTCAAACACTATATTGGAGTTGCATTCGTGTCGTTATTACAAGTGGTTATGGGAGAAAATGCACCACCATGCATATGCTCCGTTGGTCGTATGTTTGTTGAAACAGCAGGTGAGCTGGCGGAACGTATGTTCTGGCTTGGATTATTTATCGGCTCCATTTCGAGCCGCTGTGCATTGTCTTGTAGTCCTGCTAGCTCACGTGAGGCTTCTACTCTGAGGTTTGTTGTCTGCTGAGTATCAGACAGTTGCGCAATTTTGTCTTTAAATTTGGTTATATCATTTACTTGTGACTCTTTTTGATCCTGAATAATCTTTTTCACGGCTGTCATTTCTGCCTCCACATTATTTTCCAATGTGCGCTGCCGCTTCTCCATTATTGTGCAACTGCGCTGAAATTCAGCATTCAACCCCTCTTGCATTGCTAAGGTACTACTTCTAATTTCTACTATTTGCCCTTTGAGCTTCTCAACCTCATTCTGTGATTCTTTGCAGCTCTATTTAACAAAAAATCTTGCTGCATAGCTTTCTGATAAGATCTAATTTCCTCTAATTGATCACTAATCTCTCTTTGCTGTACTTCAAACCTGGCTCCTATCATCTGATCTAATCTATTTTCTAACTTTTCTTCCAAAACGTCATTCTGACATTGCAAATTTCTGTTTAATCTCTCTTCTAATGCTTTATTTTGGTTTTGCAATTCTTTGTTTTGATTTTGTAAACTTTCATCTAGCTTTTCCGTTAATGCTTTATTTTGATTTTGTTAACCTTCACTTAAATTCACGAACATTTGCTGTATAAACAAAACAAGGTTGTTTTCGGTCATAGCGCTAGCCTCTATTGTCTGCATATTTCCCGGACTATTTGTTTCCCTACTGTCTAATGACCTACCTTCTACCTGCCCTACCTGCATGTTTTCAGCTTCAATTAAGTCTTTCTCCATCTCTTTTACACTTAAAAGTTCTTTTAAAACCTATTTATTTCTAAGTAACATTAGTGATATTATTATTATTATTATTATTATTATGATTATTATTATTATTCAATTGTTACATGCATGGATTTATTTGGGGAAAACTATAGAAGCATATGTATACGTTACTTTTGTTGCGTTGAGTTGAATTGTGCTCCGTTGACTTGCACTGTGCTGACCTGTGCTGCGATGATCTGGATGCCGGGTTGATCTGTTGACCTGGATGGTGGGGATTTCTTCCAGCAATCCGCACGTCCATCCGCCGCTGCTGCTGCTGACCTGGGGTTCGATGCTCGCTGTCACTCGATCGTTGTCATCGGCAGTTCTCCTGACACGTTGGGTGCCATATTGGGATGGACTTTATCGTTGGGCGCCGTATTGGGACGGCTTCTTTGGGTGTTGTCTTCGTTGGGCGCCTTAGTGGGATGGACTTTATTGTGTGTTTTCTTTTTTGTACGGTATCGGTGTTTTTGTAGGGGGAAAAGGAAAGGTATCGATGAAATGTCGGAAGTGCATGGATACAAGTAGGTTCTCTTAATCTCGGGTCGTGTTAACCGATGATATTTATATGGTTTTATTACGTTTTATTCTGACCTCCTTAAAACCATTCCCATAACCGATCCGTTCACACAAATATGTTTAATGTCCGGCCACACAAATATATCGAACTATGCCATCGCCAAATCAAACTATAGCCACATAATACCCTGTGGTGTTTCACACGTCTGCTCACATCGAATTCAAGAGTACAAGTGTCTGCATTTACCCTTCGGTTCGCATTCCTGAAAGTTTCTTAACCCTAACCTTCTGCCTGCCTTGTTTCACCCCAATTCACACATGTGTCGTTACAATGGGCATGTTCAGCCCGCATTCCGATCCCCTAACGGTACATTCATTTCCCGGCGTATACCTACTCTGTACAGTCTTATAAAGACATGTTATATGTTCCCACACTTTTCTAGGTGGTACACAAATAGACTATGTATTATCGATATTATGGCTTCAGCGTATCGTTTCATCGCTTAAGGCGTACTATGTTCCCCTTTTTTTGTAATTGCAAGGGCAATATAGAAACACAGTAGCCTTTAAACATCGACATATATCTTAATAGCTGGTTGCTAGGTGCAACACCATTCTCTTTGCCACAGATTAATACTCTTTGCATATCCAAGACAATAAAAATGAATAACGAATTCCCATTTGAGAAAATAAGTATGGAAAAATTTAAGGGAATAACAAGCAATAACTCGAAAATGGTTCACTCAACCAAAAAAATGTATATGACGTAAATTGTGTATTTTAACGCGATCTACTTTTTTGTGTAGTAAAATTTTGTCGTTTACAATGAAGAATACTTTTGGAGACATTCCCAGAAAATTTGAGATATACATTTCATTTGTCATGAAAATATCTTAAACATATTATATTTTAATCAAAATCATTAGAGCCGTTTTGAGAAAATTAAAATTTTCGAAAAATGTTCCATGTAAAGGGTAATCTGGGGTGGGGGATTATCTTGAAAACCTTCGTGTTGCATCTCTGGTAGATACTGAACCTAAATACCAAGTTTGGTATTTATCCGACTGTTTGTTTCCGAGTTATGCTGTTCACAGACACACACACACAGACATGTTTCTAAAAATGCCTTTTTTGGATTCAGAGGGCCTCAAAACATGTATTTCTGGTGAAATCTCGGTATCGAATTTTTGGGTGGAATTCAGTATTTCCCCTACTTACTATACGTAGTAGAGAAAGTAAAAAGGTACCAGACAATCTTCAGACATGCCTGTCGTCGAGGCTCCCCCCTTTCCTTCTACTAGTGCTGGGTCAACGACCTGTTGGTCAACAACACTGAGTTGGTAACAGTTGTGCAGTCAGCTGTTCAGAGCACTCTGGTCACTATGCAACCACCTACTGCTCGACCTTCTCTTTTTAATGCAGCAGTAGATAACGCTTCTGATTTTATGAATAATTTCGAAATGTTAGCCTTTGCTAATAACTGTTCAGATTTACAAAAGTTGAAGTATTTACCTTGCTACCTTAAGGATAATGCTATACAGTGGTTTCAAACATTCTGTCATCGAAATCCTTCTCATGATTGGCCACTCTTAAAAACTTCTTTTCTTACAGCTTTACAGGTTGCTCACCAGGATGAGTTACTAGAAATTAAACTGCGACAAAGGATTCAGTTGGATTTTGAACCTTTTTTGCACTACGTCTATGATGTTCTCTCCTTGGGTGATCAAGTTAGTTCATATGTCTAAAACTGAGCAGTTAAGAAATTTATTGAAAGGTCTCAAACCTGAATATGTTAATACTCCCAATGAATGCATTACAGTTGATGATCTCTTACAGGATCTTAAACGGGTGGACAAGGCTCACTCAAAGAGGAACCAAAACCCAGGCAGTATCTTTCCTTACTACGATTCCATAGGACCACATAAAATCTAAACTTTTGATTGCTCTCTCTTGCAGATAATACGTTTTTTTACGCTATTCCTTCCATGTACTTTGTTATGATACTACATTTTGTTTTGGGTAACAAGTGTGACATGTACTTATCGTGATACTTTAATGTGATTTTTCAGGTTTTTGGGGGTATTTTACTGTGATGATATAAAAGAGATGTGTGTGTGTTTTTCTTTTTTTGCTCACTTGTCCAATTGCTGTTGTGTGATTAGTAAGTTAATTCATGAAGTTTTGGCGTACTCACTATGTTTGTTATATGTCCACAGTGATGTAGGATTAATGTTTATAGAATATATGAGCTTGGTTACAGTGACGACGCTGTTCGTGTCCACTGTGCTGGCTGTATTGTACCCTCTTTCACAGCAAGTTTGTTAGCTTCTGGAATGATGGAATGGTTGAAGTGTATCCTTCTGTCTGGCAGCGCCAGGGATATCAGAATTCTACAGTTTATCACTCAGGTGGGTACGTGTCTCTCGAAATTTTAAGATGATCTTTCAATTTGTTATGTGTCACAATGATTATTTCTGAGAACTTCTTTCTTTTGGTCACTTCCAAGTGTTTTCATTATACTTTTTGTTTTATGAATATATTTTACAGAATCATTTTAAATAGGGTTTGGTCGACATTTCCGCCATGAAAGAAAAAGGATATAAAAAGAGTTCGAGTTAATCGTTTGCAAACTGTGCGTAGGGCGTTGTTTGGGAGTAAGTTCTTAGTAAAGTTGTTTGGTGATGATTCCTCTACCTATAGTAGGCCCTATAGTTTTTTTTGTATTCCTGTAGCTATGCTGTAGTTTGCTGGTAGTGTGTCCTAACAATGTTTATGGTGACATTTCTAATGCAAATTTATAAATGTGCTTTGCTTCTTACTTGTGTTGATCGTTACAGGATAATACAACCACTACCTCTTTCTTTATGTACAGCTTCAATTGTAAAGTTTCAAGAAGCTTAATTTCATTCTTCAAAACATAAATGTTCAAAATCCTTAGCATTTAATTCCGTTTTGGTTAGTTCCAGTTTTTTTAAATATACTGATCATATTTACTTAAATAAATGAAATAACAGCGTGCTCAATTTTTTTTTGCTAAGCCTTGCTTTAGGTTTAAGTTTAATTTGTTTTTGTGTCCCCTGCCTTTTTCTCTTGTATATTTCTGTTTCTCTGTATATTTTGTAAGTCCTGATGCCTCCTGAATATTGTTCCAAACATAATCCTGTTAGACACCAAGGAAGGTACTCCTCCACAGAAGAGGAAACCTACAGTTCATGACAAGAATGGGAGTAGCAGATCAACCATCCCCGCACAACAGCTTGTAGCACACCATCACTGCCTGTTATTGTTTGGCACCCCACCGAATCCAGGAGACACTTCTTCCTTCTTCGTCTGTGTCGACAGGGCCCGTTGACACAGAGCAGGTTCCTCTGTGCTTCGTCGTATCGGTGCCTTATTAATCTCAGTGCTACAAACAGTGGTATGTCACACTACTTATTCAGTTCTGTATGGACCTACATCACTTCTTCGGCGGGTGTGATATACATATTTCGATCTGCTATAAACAATGAGAAATCTTCTTCGCCATTCTTTGATATGTATTACATTTTTTGTGCACCGGACTTTCAGTGTTTAGAAGCGATTTTGTGCGCAGGGAAGGGTCTCTGGTGGTCTACAAAAATAACTCATTGTACAGTTTCACTTCTTTTAATGTATAAATTTTGTTAACCGGGGAATTAATTACGATTCATATGTCAATTTCATTTGCATTTTTATATATGTTTTCTTTCTTCGGCAGGGACGCCTCATATTTGTAGGTGGGGGAGATGTGGCTTATTAATAATCTGGGGGTTTCATTGTCATTATCAGACTTATTGTCGTTTTCCATTGTCATTACCAGACATATTCTTGTTTTCATCTGCGATGACGTCACTCCTGGCTAGGAGTTTTTGCTAGCCCGAGTGGTGGGGATATAGCGTCTGTCTTGCTGAGTACTTCGTGAGAAGCGGATCGCGTGTGCAAGCCGGCCTTTGAATTGGTGGACATCTCTCTTCACCTTTCATATTTAATAATGTAGGAACCCCAGACGGTTGGGAAATAAATCTACAATGTGTAATTATATTTGTGTTATGGATTTTGTACATTGAAAACCCACGCCTTCCTCTTAACCTCCACAACACATTTTGGACCTTCGCAGCCAAATGAGTATACGTCCTCTAAATGTACGTGCTGGGTACTAAAAATTAATTTAACTTTTCATGTGAACCTTTAGGCATCTACCCAGCATGTAACAATAAGGAGTACACAGCTTAGGTTGTAACAAAATCGAGTTAATTCCCATTAGAAGAAACACAAGTTACATACCGAATACACCGCTTAGGTTGCAATGAAACAGAACAGATATCGATTAGAAAGCATGCAAGATACATATGGAATACAAAGCTTATATTGCAAAAAAAAAACGAACAGAATCCCATTAGAAAAGACTCCAGGCACAGCTTAAATTGAAACTAGACAGAACAGCATTCCATTAGAAAAGACACCAGGTAAATGTGAAATATACAGCTTAGATTGCAACAAAACAGAACGGAATATCATTGGAAAACAAAGCAGGTACAAATGATACCACAGCTTAGAATGAGAAAAAGAAGAAAAAAAGAATCCATCAGAAAAGGCGATGGGTATATATGGAGTACACAGATTATATTGCAAAAAAGCACAACAGAATCCACCAGAAAAGACAGCAGGTACATATAGAACACACAGCTTAGATTCCAACAAAACAGTACAGAATCCATCAGAAAAGACACCGGACACTTATGGAATACACACCTTAGATTGCAACAAAACAATGGTATCCATCAGAAAAGACACCATGTACATGTGGAACACACAGCTTAGACTCCAACAAAACAGGACGGAATCCATTAGAAAATACACCAAGTACAAATGTTGATTATTTGAAACCTAGTCCTCAAAGGGAACAACTCAGCATTTCACTTACAACATACCACATGACACATACAGTAAACTTTCCAACAATAATCCAAAACAGCTCCTCTACAGCTATAGATAATATATTTGTAAACTCAGATAGCATTAATTTTTGCAATGTCTCATCAAAATCTAATAGCATGTCGGATCACGATGCACAAGTTCTACACATTAAAAAGTTAAATTTAAAATCCAAACCTAATTTTACTTATCAGAAATCTAGGCAAATAAATGATAATACTCTGAGTGAGTTTAGCAAAATACTTGAACTTGAATCATGGAATCAAACTTACCAAATGAATGGAACCAATAACAAATATAACATTTTTCTTCAGTGTTTCAAAACCCACTTTGACGCTTGCTTCCCGGTCAAGTTAAACAAAATATTTAACTTCAAAAGAGAGAATGCCTGGATCACTTTAGGAATTAGGACGTCATGTAGACGTAAAAGAGAATTATATGAGCAAGTAAGAATTAGTAATAATATAGATTTAAAACACTACTTCAAAAACTATTGTAAGCTTCTAAAGAAGCTAATAAAAGCGGCTAGAATATTGCATTACAATAAACAGATTCAACTCTCTGACAATAAAATAAAAACTACTTGGAATATAATAAAAAGAGAAGCCGGTAAATCCTCATTACAAAATGCCTTAATAACACTAAAAATTGATAATCAAGAAATTAGTAAACCTCATGAAGTTGCAGAAATATTTAACAAATTCTTTTTGGATGTAACAAACAAAACGAGTAATAATTTTGGAAGTAAAGAGGCAGCTTTGGAATTTCTAAGATCAAATTTCACTAATGAAGTGCCTAAATTTAAAGTTAGCCTGACAACGCCATCTGAGATAAACAAAATTATTAACTCCTTCAAAACAAAAAACTCTTCCGGTTATGATGAAATAACAATAAAAGTCTTAAAATCATGCTCATCTCAAATTTCCACTCCCCATAGTTATTTGTGCAATGAGTCACTACGGTCAGGAATTTTCCCTGACAGAATGAAATTTTCCATTGTTAAACCACTTTTCAAAAAAGGCGAACGCAATAATGTTTCAAATTATAGACCAATATCTCTCTTGCCAGTTTTCTCAAAAGTTCTTGAAAAGGTAATGCTTAATAGACTTTATAAATACCTTGAATGTAACAACATACTTGTCAGGGATCAGTTCGGGTTCAGAAAAGGAATGTCGACCAATAATGCAACTTATAAACTTACTCATGAAGTGTTAACTGCATTAAACAAAAAAATGCATGTAGGTGGGATTGTTTGTGACTTAGCAAAGGCATTTGACTGTGTTAATCATGATATTCTGATTGCAAAATTGAAATTCTATGGACTAAAAAATGAAACTCTAAGTTGGTTTGTATCATATCTAAATGAAAGAAAACAAAGTGTAGAAGTTGTCAATGATATTGAATTTGGAAAACATACATCAAAATGGAAAACAGTAACACATGGAGTGCCCCAAGGTTCAGTCCCAGGACCTTTATTATTCTTGATCTATATAAATGACCTATCACTTTATATAAAGGATATTGCAAGTATAATTCTGTTTGCTGATGACACGAGTGTTCTGGTGACTAGTAAAAACTTGAATGAGTGTGTAATTAAATTGAATTATGTTTTGAACTGTATGTCACACTGTTTAAAGCTAACAAATTATCTGTAAATCTAGACAAAACAAAAGTTGTTAAATTTATAACCCATCGATCGCTACACACTCCAATAGAAATTGGGATTAATGACATGTCACTAGAACAAATAGACAACATTAAATTTCTGGGCCTCCAAGAAGACAGATATTTAGATTGGAAAGTTCACATTAGGTATATCATACCCAAACTCAGTTCTGGATGTTATGCTATCCGAGCATTGGTAAATGTCAGTTCTATAGATACACTTAAATTAGTATACTATGCATATTTTAACTCTATCATTGAATATGGAATATTATTTTGGGGAAATTCGGTAGAAAGTAAACGAATATTCCTCATGCAAAAGAAGGTTATAAGAATCATTTCCAGCACTCATAGCAGACTCTTGCCAACATCTTTTTAGAAGACTAAAGTTATTAACCCTACCTTGCATGTATATATTGTGGGTGTATTACTTATAATGTTTGTGTATTTGTGTTTACTTCACGCGTTGAAGCCATCTTGTGACGTGATTCATTTGTTAGGTTTGTTAGCTCCATCTGGTGTTAGCAATTTGCGGCAGTATTAGTTTTTTTGTTTAAAAAATGCTACTGTTATTTTATTTAATTTTGGTTCTTTGTCCTCCGGCTAGCTATTATCCTTTTGGTCAAACACTTCTCTTTATACAGGTTGTGTAAACGGAAAGGAATCTTTTATCCAAAGATAACACTGATGAAGAAATTTGTTTTACACTTTTATTGTCGAACACGTTAACTATCACATTTACACATTGATCTTGACACTCGCCAAACTGAAACTGTTATAATAACTTCATTACTGATAATTCTTAATTCGCGTACTTCAACTTTTTGTATAATTAACTTTATAACACTTGAGATTTTTCATAACTCTGTTACGCATAACCTGCAAATTGATATCCGAAGTGTGCCATACAAATACTTTCGATGAACTGACGGGAATGCGACGTGTAGTGTACAAAGAATTTTGATGAACTGACCGACTGAAGGACTTTACCTCTAACCTAGCCTCTATTTATACTCATACACCCAGATATGCCTAAAGATTATAACTGAACTGCAATTGGCTAATAAAACGCGCCAACATTAGCGTCTATTTTTATATCCAATGAAAATTATGAATACATATGCTCTAGGTAAATGTTCCAGCAATTTCTAAAAGAAAAACGCGCCAATATTACGTAACTTCCTCGTTTCCAATAATGATAAACAGCTCACCCCCTCGCTGCATTATTGCACGCTATTATTGTCAGTTTCAGTAAGGCAGTATAAACTTATTTCTCAACAATAATTACAATCAACAAACATCTCAAATCAATGTCACATAATAATGCATATTCATACTATAATCACTCTTTACATTTAAATAATTTGTGATACAAATTACTGCATCATATGCCCCACTAGAAACATAATTATAAATATTTACAACTTGTTTGGAAATTTTATAATTGGGGTTTTAGTCTCCTAAATCTTGGAACACACGCTATCACTTTCACTTAACACTTCACACGTATTTAACACACGACATATGTTTTTCCTTTATCTTGCCACTATTTACTGGCTCTGGTCTAATGTGTTTAGACTTTAATCTGACATTACAATTTTTTATAGCAAATACTGTACCCTGAATTATTTAGTTACTGTTACAAATTGGTTTACTTTCTTAAGTTATTGACAAAAATGTGTGCATTTAAGAATTTTTGTAATTACTATACATATTTACTAAAATATTCACCCTCTACACAAATATATTTACATATCTTAAATCTAGGCACTGTTTCACATGTTCTGTTTGCTACATAAATATTTGTTTTAATGACTTTTACCCCATTTTTGTTATTTTGTACTGTATATTCACAATACTCTTGGAATTATATCTACATACTTTACCTTAATATCACATTAAGTTTCGATTTTTTACATTTTTAATTTCAAATACTGTTACAGTTACTAAAAAAATGTTAATTTCCTTTTAAACATTTAGTTATGTCCAAAATTTATTTCTGCTTTCTTATGACATGCATACATAATTAACCCTCTTACGTTCCAATACATTGCTCTGCATTTCGTCTTTAACTATCCAGCATTTACTTTACATCGCATTGCTATTTACCCTCCTGGATCAAATTGTCTGTGGCTAAACATTACTCGTAGCCGTATCCTAACCTTCAAAAATTTGTTCATGAATAACCTCTTAAAGGATTAATATGATATTTCGTCCCCTGATAACATTTGAAAACAATCTAAAGTTTCTTGAACAACACATCTTTTAACAACTGTCATTTTCAATTCTTCTACTATCTCTTTAATTTGAGAGTACTCTGACAAGTCTGTACTAAACTGTACTGGACTGGAGTTTTCATTCTGAACAGCTTGGTACTTGTTAATTTCAGAAGTTAGCTTTTGATTATTTACAGGCAAAACTTTAACTTCTTCGTACAATTTATTTCTTTGCATTACTGATTCTTGTATTTCTGATATCTCCCCTCTGAAATTAACTTGCGCCTGATTCACATCTACATTCATAACCTCTTTCATCTCTCTCATCTCACTTGAAATGTTATTCATTCTACTACCTAACTCTGTACATTCTACATCAACATGTTCACTTTTAGTATTAACCTCACTTTTTTGGTTAGATATTTCCCTGCTCATGTCTAACATTTTCTTTGAAACTTCAGCTATTTCATTTGCTATCATTTCCTGATTTTCATTTCTCATTCTCATCATACTACTATCTAGCTCCATGAATTTCTTTTCAATTTCTTCCCTGTTTTGTTCTAAGCTCTTACCAATATCTTCCCTTAATTCTCTCTTATTCTGATCTAGTTTTTGTTCTAAACTCCTATCAATATCTTCTCTTAATTCCCTATTATTCTTTTGCATATCTTCCCTTAATTTCTCATTACTCTGAGTTAATTTTTCTAATTTCTCATTATTCTTTTGCATATCTTCCCTCAATTCCCTATTATTCTTTTCCATATTCTCATTAGTCTTTTTCATATCTTCTCTCAATTCCCTACTCATATTTCTCAGCATTTCCATCATCATACTAGCATCAAGATTAACATTTCCTGCTATTCTATTCTGACTTTCTGCACTAACATTTCCACCCTCAAATCCTACATTGTTTGAGCTATTTTCTGTAACCTGTATTGAATTACAGCTAACTGTTACACTATCCCCCTCCATAATTATTTCTTCTGTATTATTAGTGGACATTGTTTTCTTTATCCTACCGCTCCTAAGGTACATTTAATTTTTTTTACCCTTTTTTTTAGAATTAACATAACACTTTTCTAACCTTTCTGATGCTATCTGCTGATGTAGCTTTGATGTCCAGCTATCTGCCCCTCTCTCCTAGATTATATGTTGCTTCTGCGCTGTATTACGATGAATCTACGTCGTTTTGGTGTTTTGTAGTTGAATTCCCCTGTTGCCTTTTAATCTCGGAATTACGATATCCAATCATCCGCGTAGTCTGTCGTTCCTATAGTTGTTTCTGGAATCTGCGTCTTGTAGTTCAGTTCACTGCTCCATTCGCTCCACGTCCTGATTCCTTCTCCCTTTCCTGGTTATTTCACTCCTTTCCTGATCACTCTGCCCCACGTTCTGGGTGCCAATTTGCGGGTGGTATATTTATAATGTTTATGTTTGTTTATTGTTGTTTATTGAGCCCCACGTTGGGCGCCAATTTAAAGTAACATTTTTGTTGTAGCCACACGTTGGGCGCCAATTTGTGGGTGTATTACTTATAATGTTTGTGTATTTGTGTTTACTTCACGCGTTGAAGCCATCTTGTGACGTGATTCATTTGTTAGGTTTGTTAGCTCCATCTGGTGTTAGCAATTTGCGGCAGTATTAGTTTTTTTGTTTAAAAATGCTACTGTTATTTTATTTAATTTTGGTTCTTTGTCCTCCGGCTAGCTATTATCCTTTTGGTCAAGCACTTCTCTTTATACAGGTTGTGTAAACGGAAAGGAATCTTTTATCCAAAGATAACACTGATGAAGAAATTTGTTTTACACTTTTATTGTCGAACACGTTAACTATCACATTTACACATTGATCTTGACACTCGCCAAACTGAAACTGTTATAATAACTTCATTACTGATAATTCTTAATTCGCGTACTTCAACTTTTTGTATAATTAACTTTATAACACTTGAGATTTTTCATAACTCTGTTACGCATAACCTGCAAATTGATATTCGAAGTGTGCCGTACAAATACTTTCGATGAACTGACGGGAATGCGACGTGTAGTGTACAAAGAATTTTGATGAACTGACCGACTGAAGGACTTTACCTCTAACCTAGCCTCTATTTATACTCATATACCCAGATATGCCTAAAGATTATAACTGAACTGCAATTGGCTAATAAAACGCGCCAACATTAGCGTCTATTTTTATATCCAATGAAAATTATGAATACATATGCTCTAGGTAAATGTTCCAGCAATTTCTAAAAGAAAAACGCGCCAATATTACGTAACTTCCTCGTTTCCAATAATGATAAACAGCTCACCCCCTCGCTGCATTATTGCACGCTATTATTGTCAGTTTCAGTAAGGCAGTATAAACTTACTTCTCAACAATAATTACAATAAACAAACATCTCAAATCAATGTCACATAATAATGCATATTCATACTATAATCACTCTTTACATTTAAATAATTTGTGATACAAATTACTGCATCAATATTTTCAATCTTAAAATTCTATGTATGCAATCGAACCACATTTATTACAAACATGGAAATTCATGAGATAAACACTAGACAAAAGGGTAACATCCATCATCCCAGTGCAAAGCTTTCTTGCTTCCAGAAAGGTATATATTACGAGACCATAAAAATATTTAATACTCTCCCTAATGATCTTAAGAGAAAAGTTGACAATTTCAATTCTTCAAAACTGCTGTTAAAGAGTACCTATGCTCAAAAGCATATTATTCTGTACAAGATTATCTGAATGACAAATTATCCTGATGATAATACTTATATAGCTCTGTAAGTAGTATCAGTAAATATTAATGACAATTGCCAGTCATATTTGATGCCTGCTCTAGAATTAATGAAGCTATTTAAATGTATGTATATTAAGAACTGACAGTAAATGCTATGCATTACAAATCAAATAGAACAAAATGATCAGACGAACAAAGGTAAAATCCTAGTGAATGTTAAAATAACTGTTCTTGCCTATACGTATGTTAACCTTATAACAGTAAGGAGGTATTCAACTCTACAAAATTACACTTGATTTGTTTCATTTTTATATAATATGTCTTTATTTTATTTTAAATGTTCTGTATACTATGTAATATTTATGTATATATGTAACTTTATTGTACATTTCCTTGACACGCATATAGTATGTGTCTATTTTATTTCAAATGTTCCATATTCTATGTAATATTTATGTTTATATGTAATTTTTGTACATTTCCTTGACATGTTCTATGTTCAGAAGTCTTTATGGCTGCTAGTGAACTCACAGAATACAATCTAATCTAATCTACATATGGAACACACGGCATAGATTGCAATAAAAGAGTTCTGAATCCATCGGAAAAGACACCAGGTATATATCTAACACAGCTTATATTGCAATCAAACAAGAGTACAAAATTCAATCAAAATCGACAACAGCTATATATGAACTACGCAACTTAGTTTGCAACAAAACACAGCAGTACATAAATTCCCATGAGAAAACAAACAGGCACATATGGAATACACAGTTTAGATTGCAACAAACCAGAACGGAATCCCCTTAGAAGAGACAACAGGTACATTTGAATACACAGCTTATGTAGCAGCAAACCAAAACGAAATTCATCAAACAAGACACCAGGTGAAATACACAGCTCAGATTGCAACAAAACAATAGGATCCATCAGAAAAGACACCAGTTACATATGGAATACAACACTTAAATAGCAACAAAACCGAATTCCATTACAAAAGACATCAGGTACATAGGGAATATACAGCTTATATTGCAACAAAACAGAACGGAATCCATCTCAAGACATAGGGTGCATATGGAATACACAATTTAGATTGCAAGAACACAGAACGAAATCCCAATAGTAGAGTCAGCAGGTACATATGGAATACACAGCAGATTGCAAAACAAAACAGCAGAGCGCATCAGAAAAAACACCAGGTGCATTTGGAATGCACAGCTTAGATTACAACAAAACAACGGAACCTCAGAAAAGACATAAGGTGCATATGGAATACAAAACGGAATCCCAATTACAGAGTCAGTAGGTACATATGGAATACACAGCATAAAAGGACAAAAAAAAACAGCAGAGTCCAATAGAAAAAAAACATCAGGTACACACCGAATACACAACTTACATTGCAACAAAACAACGGAATGCCATTAGAAAAGACACCAGTTACAACTGGAATATACAGCTTAGATAGGAACATCACAGAAGGAATCCCAACAGGTACATATGGAATACATAGCGTATATTACAACAAAACAAAAACGGAATCCATCAGAAAAGACACCAGGTGCCTATAGAATACACAGCTTAGATTGCAACAAAACAACGGCATCCCGTTAGAGGCGACACCAGGTACATATAGAATGCACAGCTTAGATTGCAACAAAACGGAACGGAATTCACCAGAAAACACACCGGCTATATATGGAATACATAGATTAGATTGCAACAAAACAGAACTGAATCCCATTGGAAAAGACACCCGGGACATATGCAATAGACAATTCAGATAGCTATAAAACGGAACTGAATCTCCTGAGAAAAGACACTAGGTACATATGGAACACACAGCTTATGTTTGAAGCTACCCATTTATACAGCATATGTCAGCTGACTGTTATTGTGTAGAGAAGGTAAATGACCTGTCCAAGAGTCTAATGTCTGATCCCTTACTTCGTCCGGTGAGCTGGGGCCTAATCATCTACACAGCAAACGCCAGCTGACTGCTGTTGTGAACAGCAAGTAACTGATTGGAACAACTGCCTAATGTCTCATCCCTGACTTCTCGTGGTACAGCTGGGGGCTAATCATCTCGTGGACAAGAGCCCAATATCTGATCCCTCATTTCTCCGGATGCAGCTGGAGCTACTTTAATACTCTGCACACTTCAGCAGTTCTTCTGTACATGAAGTAACTGACCTGGAAAACAGCCTAATGTCTGATTCCTCACCTCTCTTGCAGCTGGGGCTTACTCACCTATACAGCACAGTTAGTGTGTACAGGAAGTAACTAACCTGAACAAAAGCCTAATGCTGATTCCTCACTTGTCGTAATGCAGCATAGGCCACCTAACTTGCTGTGTACAGGAAGTAAACCCACCCGGACAAGAGCCTAATGTCTGATCCCATACTTCTCGTGGAGCAACTGGGGCTACTCAGGCATACAGCACAGGTCATCTGACTTGTGTACAGGAAGAAACTGATCTGCTCAAGAGACTCATGTCCCATTTTTAAACATCTCATGCTGCAGCTGGGGCTACTCAGGCATACAGCACAGGTCAGCTGACTTGTGTACAGGAAGAAACTGATCTGCTCAAGAGACTCATGTCCCATCTTTAAACATCTCATGCTGCAGCTGGGGCTACTCAGGCATACAGCACAGGTCAGCTGACTTGTGTACAGGAAGAAACTGATCTGCTCAAGAGACTCATGTCCCATCTTTAAACATTTCATGCTGCAGCTGGGGCTACTCAGGCATACAGCACAGGTCAGCTGACTTGTGTACAGGAAGAACCTGATCTGCTCAAGAGACTCATGTCCCATCATTAAACATCTCATGCTGCAGCTGGGGCTACTCAGGCATACAGCACAGGTCAGCTGACTTGTGTACAGGAAGAAACTGATCTGCTCAAAAGACTCATGTCCCATTTTTAAACATCTCATGCTGCAGCTGGGACTACTCATTTATATGGCATATGTTAGCTGACTATTGTTGTGCACAGGAGGTAACCGATATGAACATGAACCTAATGTCTGATCCTTTACCTTCTCATGGTGCAGTAGAGTGCTACTCATTTATACAACACATGTCATCTCTTATTGTGTACAGGAAGTACCTGACCGGGAAACCACCTAAGTGAGATTCCTCACTTCTGGCGCACCTAGGGCCTAATCATTTACACAGCACACCTCAGCTGACTGTTGTTGTGAACATGAAGTAACTGACCTGAACAAGACCCTATTGTCTGATCCCACACTTCTCGTGGTGCAACTGCGGCTACACATCTACACAGCATAGCTCAGCTGACTCTTGTTGTGTACAGGAGGTACCGACCTGGACAAGAGGCTAATGTCTGATCTATCACCTTAGCATGGTGCAGCTGGGTACTACTCATTTATATAGACGTCATGGAACTGTTGTGTACAGGAATAAACCCACCTGGACAAGAGCCTAATGTCTGATCCCTCACTTCTCGTGGTGCAGCAGAGCTCAGCTGATTGTTATTGTGTATAAGGAGTAAGTGACCTGAGCAAGAGCCCAATGACTGATCCCTTACTTCTGCTGTTGCAGTTGGGACCTACTTTATTATACAGCACACCTCAGCTGACTGTTCTTCTGTAAGGGAGGTAACTGAACTAGACAACAGCCTAATGTCTGATTCCTCACATCTTCTGATGCAGCTACGTGTTGCTCATATATATTGCATACGTCAAATGACTTGTTGTCTACTGGAAGTAAATATCCTCGACAAGAGCCCAATGTTGATCCCTCAAATCTGCAGATGCACCTGAGGCCTATTTTACTACACAGCACACGTCAGCTGACTGTTGCTGTGTACGGAGATAACTGTCCTGAACAACAGCTTAATGTATGATCTCTCACTCCTGGCGCAGCTGAGGCCTACACAGCACACGTGAGCTGACTTGTGAACAGGAAGTAACTGACCTGAACAAAAGTTTAATGTTTGATCCCTCACTTGTCGTGATGCAGCTGGAAGCTATTCACCTATATAGCACAGGTCAGCTGACCTGGAAGTCTGTCTGATGCCTCAACTTCTCACAATGTAGCTGATGGCTACTCATCTATACAGCACATGTCAGCTGGCTGGTGTTGTGTACAGGAAATAAAAACCTGGAAAACACACTAAAGTCTAATCCACCCCCACTTCTCAGGGTGCAGCTGAAAGCCGCTCATTTATATAGCACACGTCAGCTGAGTGTTGTGTATACAGGATGTAACCGACCCTGAAGGGAATCTAATGTCTGATTCCTCTACTTCGTATGGTGCACCTGGTGGCTACTCATGTATACAGGACATGTCAGCTGATTATTGCACACAGGAAGGGACTGACCTGTGCAAGAGGCTAAAGTATGATGCCTCACCTTGTGATGGTCCGGCTGGGGGCTACTTACCTATACAGCAGACATCATCTGAATCTTATGTACAGGAAGTAACCGACCCGAATAAGAGTCTAATGTCTGATCCCTCACCTTCTCATGGTACAGCAGGGGGCTCCCCATCTAAACAGCACATGTCAGCTGATTGTTGTTGTGTACAGGAAGTAATTGATCTGGACAAGGCTCTGTGTGATCCCCGACCTTCGCATCGTAGGGCTGGTGCTGAATATCTATACTACACAGGTTAGCTGACTGCTGTGGTGTACAGGAAGTAACCGACCTGGACAAGAACCTAATGTATGATGCCTCACCTCATTGTGGAGCTGGGGGGCACTCGTGTATACAGCATAGTCTGCTTACTTTGTAAAGGAAGTAACCATCGTAGACAAAAATTTAATGTCAGTCCTCAAATTCTCGCGTGGACTACTCATCCATGTAGCACATGTTAGCTGACCGGTAATGTGTACAGGAAGTAACCGACTTGGACAAGAGCCTAATGTGTGATCCCTCAACTACTCATATGTACAGTACACGTCAGCTGACTGTTATTGTGTACAGGAAACAACTTAGCTGCTAAAGAGCCTAATGCTGATCCCTAATCTTCTTATGTAGCAGATGGTGCTACTCACATATACAGCGCAAGTAGGCTGACTTGTGTACAAGAGGTAACTGACCTGGATAAGATTCTAATTCCTGATGGTTCACCTCCTGGTGCAGCTGGGAGCTTCCCACCTATACAGCACATGTCAGCTGACTGATTTTCTGTACAGGAAATAACTGACCTGGACAAGAGCCTAATATCTCGTCCCCCACATCTCATGGTGCATCTGAGGACTACTCATCTATATAGCACACGTCAGATGACTGTTGTGTAGAGGAAGTAACGGACTTGGACAAGAATCTAGTGTCTGATCCCTCACCATGATGTGGTGTAGCTCGGTAGTACTCATGGATAAAGAACGCGTCAGCTGAGTGTTGTGCAAAGGAAGTAACTAACCTAGACAACAGCCTAATGTCTTATCCCTCACCTTCTCATAGTAGAGCTGGTGCTAAACATCTATACAGCACAGGTCAGCTTACTGCTTTTGTGTACAGTAAGTATCTGAACTAAGCAAGAGCCTAATATCTTATGTCTCATCTCATAGTGTAGTTGGGGTATTCATGCATTTAGCTCACGTCAGCTGAATGTTGTTGTGCACACGAAGTAAACGATCTGGACAGGAAGCTAATGTCTGATTCCTCACCTTCTCCTGGTAAAGCTGGGGGCTAGTCTTGTATACAGCACACGTCAGCTGACTATTGTGTACAGGATATAACCAACCTGGACAATAGCCTAATGTCCGAAGCCTCACATTCCCGTGGTGCAGCTGGGGATTATAACCTATACACCACAAGCCAACTCACAGCTGTTGTGCATAGGAAATTACCGACTTCCAAAGAGGCTAATGTCTGATACGTAACCTCATTGTGGCGTAGTTGGGGGTTACTCATGTATACAGCACACGTCAGCCGACTTGTGTACAGGAAGTAACCGACCTGGACAAAAATTCAATATAAGATGCCCCACCTTATCGTGGTACAGCTGCTGGCTAATTATGTATACAACACACATCAGTTGACTGTTGTGTACAGGAAGTAACCTACTTGGAAAAGAGCCTATCTGATCCCTCACTTTTCCAGATGAGCTACTCGTGCCTACAGCACACGTCAAACGCGTGTTGTGTAGATGAAGTAATTGACCTGAGCTTGCTTTGTCTGATCCCTCAGTTCTCCTGGAGCAGTTGGTGGCTACCCATACAAGAGACGTTCACTGACTGTTGTAGTGTACAGGAAGTAACTGACCTCGACAAAACATGATCCCTCACAGTGATGTGGTGCAGCTCGGGAATACTCATGTATACAGCATACATCAGTTGAGTGTTGCTTGTGTAAAGGAAGTAATTGACCTGGACAAAAGCTAGTGTCTGATCCCTCATGCCACCCGAAGCACCTTATGGCTACTCGTCTACACAGCACACGTAGCTACCTGTTGTGTACAGAAAGTGAGCTCGACAACAGCCTAATGTCTGATCCTTCACATTTTCATGCTACAGCAGGGGCCACTCATCTATACAGCACATCAGCTGACTGTTCTGTATATAAGAAGTAACCGACTTGGACAAAATCCCAATGTATGATCCGCACCTTATGATGCAGCTGGGACTACTCAGCTATACAGAAACATGTCAGCTGAGTGTCATATACCGGAAGTAACCGACTTGCGGAAGACCCTAATGTGTAATTCCTCATATTCTTGTGGTGCACGTGGGGCTACTCATCTATACAGTACATGTCAGCTGTATGTTGTTGTGTACAGGAAGTAAACACCGGAAACAAGAGTCTTGTATCTGATCTCTCATCTTCTCGTGGAGACTACTCATTTGTACAGCGCAAGTAACTGACCTGGAAAAGAGCTAATGTCTGATCCATCACCTACTCGTGGTGCGGCTGGGGATTCCTCAACGATACAGCACAGGTCAGCTGACTGCTTGTTTACAAGAGGTAACCGATCTGGACAAGAACCTAATGTCTGTTCCCTCACCTTCTTGTGGTGCAGCTGGGGGCTTATCATCCATACAGCACAGGTCAGCCGGCTGTTGTTGTGTAAAGGAATTAACTGACCTGAACAACAGCCTAATATCTGAACCATCACTTCTAGTGCAGCTGGGGGCTATTCGTCCATACAGCACAGGTCACCTGACTGTTGTTGTGTAAAGGAATTAACTGACCTGAACAACAGCCTAATATCTGAACCCTCACTTCTAGTGCAGCTGGGGGCTATTTGTCCATACAGCACAGGTCACCTGACTGTTGTTGTGTAAAGGAATTAACTGACCTGAACAACAGCCTAATATCTGAACCCTCACTTCTAGTGCAGCTGGGGGCTACTCGTCCATACAGTACAGGTCAGCTGACTGTTGTTGTGTAAAGGAATTAACTGACCTGAAAAAAAGCCTAATATCTGATCCCTCACTTTTAGTGCAGCTGGGGGCTACTCGTCCATATAGCACAGTTCAGCTGACTGTTCTTGTGTAAAGGAATTAACTGACCTAAACAACAGCCTAATATCTGATCCCTCACTTCCAGTGCAGATGGGGGCTACTCGTCCATACAGCAAAGGTCAGCTGACTGTTGTGTAAAGGAATTATCTGACCTGAACAACAGCCTAATATCTGATCCCTCACTTCTAGTGAAGCTGGGGATTACTCGTCCATACAGCACAGGTCAGCTGACTGTTGTTGTGTAAAGGAATTATCTGACCTGAACAACAGCCTAACATCTAATCCCTCACTTTTAGTGACGCTGGGGGCTACTCGTCCATACAGCACAGGTCAGCTGACTGTTGTTGTGTAAAGGAATTAACCGACCTGAACAACAGCCTAATATCTGAACCCTCACTTTTAGTGAAGCTGGGTGCTACTCATCCTTACAGCACAGGTCAGCTGACTGTTATTTTGTAAAGGAATTAACTGACCTGAACAACAGCCTAATATCTGATCCCTCACCTTTAGTGAAGCTGGGTGCTACTCATCCTTACAGCACAGGTCAGCTGACTGTTATTGTGTAGAGGAATTAATTGATCTGAACAACAGCCTAATATCTTATCCCTCACTTTTAGTGAAGCTGGGGGCTACTCATCCTTACAGCACAGGTCAGCTGACTGTTATTGTGTAGAGGAATTAATTGATCTGAACAACAGCCTAATATCTTATCCCTCACTTTTAGTGAAGCTGGGTGCTACTCATCCTTACAGCACAGGTCAGCTGACTGTTATTGTGTAGAGGAATTAATTGATCTGAACAACAGCCTAATATCTTATCCCTCACCTTTAGTGAAGCTGGGTGCTACTCATCCTTACAGCACAGGTCTGCTGACTTTTATTGTGTAGAGGAAATAACTGACCTGAACAACAGCCTAATATCTTATCCCTCACTTTTAGTGAAGCTGGGGGCTACTCATGCTTACAGCACAGGTCAACTGGCTGTTGTTGTGTAGAGGAATTAACTGACCTGAACAACAGCCTAATATCTTATCCCTCACTTTTAGTGAAGCTGGGGGCTACTCATGCTTACAGCACAGGTCAGCTGACTGTTGCTGTGTAGAGGAATTAACTGACCTGAACAACAGCCTAATATCTGATCCCTCACTTCTAGTGTAGCTGGGGACTTCTCGTCCATACAGCACAGGTCAGCTGACTGTTATTGTGTAAAGCAATTAACTGACCTGAACAACAGCCGAATATCTGATCCCTCACTTCTAGTGCAGCTGGGGGCTACTCGTCCATACAGCACAGGTCAGCTGACTGTTGTTGTGTAAAGCAAATAACCGACCTGAACAGCAGCCTAATATCTGATCCCTCACTTTTACTGAAGCTGGGGGCTACTCGTCCATACAACACAGGTCAGCTGACTGTTGTTGTGTAAAGCAAATAACCGACCTGAACAGCAGCCTAATATCTGATCCCTCACTTTTAGTGGAGCTGGGAGGTACTCATTCTTACAACACAGGTCAGCTGACTGCTGTTGTGTAAAGGAACTAACTGACCTGAACAACAGCCTAATATCTGATGCCTCACTTCTCGTGGAGCTAGGAGTTACTCGTCCTTACAGCACAGGTCAGCTGACATTTGTTGTGTAAAGGAATTAACTGACCTGAACAACAGCGTAATATCTGATCCCTCACTTCTCGTGGAGCTGGGAGCTACTCATCCTTACAGCACAGGTCAGCTGAATCTTGTTGTGTAAAGGAATTACATGACCTGAAAACAGCCTAATATCTGATGCCTCACTTCTAGTGCAGCTGGGGGCTACTCGTCCATACAGCAAAGGTCAGCTGACTGTTGAGTAAAGGAATTATCTGACCTGAACAACAGCCTAATATCTGATCCCTCACTTCTAGTGCAGCTGGGGGCTACTCGTCCATACAGCACAGGTCAGCTGACTGTTGTTGTGTAAAGGAATTAACTGACCTGAACAACAGCCTAACATCTGATCTCTCACTTTTAGTGACGCTGGGGGCTACTCGTCCATACAGCACAGGTCAGCTGACTGTTGTTTGTAAAGGAATTAACCGACCTGAACAACAGCCTAATATCTGATCCCTCACTTTTAGTGAAGCTGGGGGCTACTCATCCTTATAGCACAGGTCAGCTGACTTTTATTGTGTAGAGGAATTAACTGACATGAACAACAGCGTAATATCTGATCCCTCACTTCTCGTGGAGCTGGGAGCTACTCATCCTTACAGCACAGGTCAGCTGAATGTTGTTGTGTAAAGGAATTAAATGACCTGAACAACAGCCTAATATCTGATGCCTCACTTTTCGTCGTGGAGCTGGGAGCTACTCATCCTTACAGCACAGGTCAGTGACAGCTGTTGTGGAGAGGACCCTAATGCTTGATCTCTCACGTTCTCCTGCTGCAGCTGGCGGTTATTCATCTATACAGCACAGGTCAGCTGACTACTGTTGTGTACAAGAAGTAGCTGAGCTGGACAAGAGCCTAATGTCTCATCTTCTTGAGGAGGCCATTCATCTATACAGCATAGGTCAGTGACTGCTGTTGTGGAGAGCAGCCTAATGCTGGATCTCTCACGTTCTCCTGCTGCAGCTGGCGGCTATTCATCTATACTGCACAGGTCAGCTGACTACTGATGTATACTGGAGGTAGCTGAGCTGGACAAGTGCCTAATGTCTCATCTTCTTGTGGAGGCTACTATCTATACACAGGTCAGCTGACTGGTGTGCACATGAGGTAAATGACCTGAACAAAAACCTTATATCTGATCCCTCACCTTCTCCTGGTGCAATTTGAAGTTACTCATCTATACAGCACAGGTCTGCTGTCTACTGTTCTGTACAGGACAAGAGCCTAATGTCTCATCTTCTTGTGGAGGCTACTCATCTATACAGAACAGGTCAGCTGACTACTGTTGTGTACAAGAGATAGCTGACCAGGACAGGAGCCTAATGTCTCATCTTCATGTGGAGGCTATTCATCTATACAGATTTGGTCACCTGAATACTGTTGTGTACAAGAGGTAGCTGACCTGGACAAGAGTCTAATGCCTCCATCTTCTTGTAGAGGCTATTCTTCTATACAGCATAGGTCAGCTGACTACAGTTGTGTACAAGAGGTAACTGACCTGGACAAGAGCCTAATGTCTCAACTTCTTGTGTAGGCTATTCATCTATACAGCATTGGTCAGCTGAATACTGTTGTGTACAAGAGGTAGCTGACCTGGACAAGAGCCTAATGCCTCCATCTTCTTGTAGAGGCTCTTCATCTATACAGCATTGGTCAGCTGACTACAGTTGTGTACAAGAGGAAACTGACCTGGAAAAGAGCCGAATGCCTCATCTTCTTGTGGAGGCTATTCATCTATACAGCATAGGTCAGCTGACTACTGTTGTGTACAAGAGGTAGCTGACCTGGACAAGAACCTAATGTCTCATCTTGTGGAGGCTATTCATCTATACAGCATTGCTCAGCTGACTACTATTGTGTACAAGAGGTAGCGGACCTGGACAAGAGCCGAATGCCTCCATCTTCTTGTGGAGGCTATTCATCTATACAGCATAGGTCAGCTAACTACTGTTATGTACAACAGGTAGCTGGCCTGGACAACAGCCAAATGCCTCATCCTCTTGTTGAGGCTACTCACCTATACAGCATTGGACAGCTGACTACTGTTGTGTACAACAGGTAGGTGAACTGGACCAAATCCTAATGTCTCATCTTCTTGTGGGGTCTATTCATCTATACAGCACAGCTCATCTGACTACTGTTGTGTACTAGAGGTAGCTGACCTGAGCCGAATGCCTCATCTTCTTGTGGAGGCTATTCATCTATACAGCATACGTCAGCTGACTACTGTTGTGTACAGGAGGGTGCTGACCTGGACAAGAGCCTAATGCCTCATTTTCTTGTGGAAGCTATTCATCTATACAGCATAGGTCAGCTGAATACTGATGTGTACAAGAGGTAGCTGACCTCGACAAGAGCCCAATGTGTCATCTTCTTGTGGGGGCTATTCATCTATACAGCATATGTACGCTGACTACTGATATGTACAAGAGGTAACTGACCTGGACAAGAGCCTAACGCCTCGTCTTCTTGTGGAGGCTATTCATCTATACACCATTGGTCAGCTGACTACTGATGTGTACAAGAGGAAGCTCACCTGGACAAGAGCCCAATGTCTCAACTTTTTGTGGGGGCTATTCATCTATACAGCATATGTACGCTGACTACTGATATGTACAAGAGGTAACTGACCTGGACAAGAGCCTAACGCCTCATCTTCTTGTGGAGGCTATTCATCTATACACCATAGGTCAGCTGAATACTGATGTGTACAAGAGGTAGCTGACCTCGACAAGAGCCCAATGTGCCATCTTCTTGTGGGGGTTATTCATCTATACAGCATATGTACGCTGACTACTGATATGTACAAGAGGTAACTGACATGGACAAGAGCCTAACGCCTCATCTTCTTGTGGAGGCTATTCATTTATACACCATTTGTCAGCTGACTACTGATGTGTACAAGAGGAAGCTGACCTGGACAAGAGCCCAATGTCTCAACTTTTTGTGGGGGCTATTCATCTATACAGCATAGGTAAGCTGACTACTGGTGTGTACCAGAGGTAACTGACCTGGACAAGAGCCTAATGTCTCATCTTCCTGTGGGGGCTATTCATCTATACAGCATAGGTCAGCTAACTACTGATGTGTACAAGAGGTAGCTGACCTGGACAAGACCCTAATGCCTCATTTTCTTGTGGGGGCTACTCATCTATACAGCATAGGTCAGCTGACTACTGTTGTGTACAAGAGGTAGCAGACCTGGACAAGAGCGTAATGCCTCCATCTTCTTGTGGAGGCTATTCATCTATACAGCATAGGTCAGCTGGCTACTGTTATGTACAACAGGTAGCTGGCCTGGACAAGAGCCGAATGCCTCATTTTCTTGTGGAGGCTACTCATCTATAAAGCATTGGACAGGTGACTACTGCTGTGTACAAGAGGTAGGTGTCCCGGACAAGAGCCTAAAGTCTCATCTTCTTGTGGGACTATTCATCTATACAGCATAGGTCAGCTGACTACTATTGTGTAATACAGGTACCTGACCTGGACCAGAGCCTAATGTCTCATCTTCTTGTGGGGGCTACTCATCTATACAGCATAGGTCAGCTGACTACTGTTCTGTACAAGAGGTAGCTGACCTGGACAAGAGCCTAATGCCTCAGCTTCTTGTAGAGGCTACTCATCTGTACAGCATAGGTCAGCTGACTACTGTTGTGTACAAGAGGTAGCTGACCTGAACAAGAGCCTAATGCCTCCATCTTCGAGTGGAGGCTATTCATCTATACAGCATAGGTCAGCTAACTACTGTTGTGCACAAGAGGTAGCTGACCTGGACAAGAGCCTAATGCCTCCATCTTCCTGTAGAGGATATTCATCTATACAGCAAGGTCAGCTGACTACTGTTGTGTACAAGAGGTAGCTGAACTGGACAAGAGCCTAATGTGTCATCTTCTTGTGGAGGCTATTCATCTATACAGCATAGGTCAGCTGACTTATGTTGTGTACAGAAGGTAGCTGACCTGGACAAGAGCTTAATGCCTCATCTTTTTTGGAGGCAACTCATCTATACAGCACAGGTCAGGACACTACTGTTGTGTACAAGAGGTAGCTGACATGGACAAGAGCCTAATGCCTCCATCTTCGTGTGGAGGGTATTCATCTATACAGCACAGGTCATCTGAAACTGTTCTGTACAAGAGGTAGCTGACCTGGACGAGAGCCGAATGCCTCATCTTCTTGTGGAGTCTATTCATCTATACAGCATAGGTCAGCTGACTACTGTAGTGTACAGGAGGTAGCTGACCTGGACAAGAGCTTAATTCCTCATCTATTTTGGAGGCTGTTCATCTATACAGCATAGGTCAGCTGACTACTGACATGTTCAGGCGGTAGCTGACCTGGACAGGAGCCTAATGTCTCATCTTGTTGTGCGGGCTATTCATCTATACAGCACAGGTCAGCTGACTGCTTGTTTACAAGAGGTAACCGATCTGGACAAGAACCTAATGTCTTTTCCCTCACCTTCTTGTGGTGCAGCTGGGGGCTTATCATCCATACAGCACAGGTCAGCCGGCTATTGTTGTGTAAAGGAATTAACTGACCTGAACAACAGCCTAATATCTGAACCCTCACTTCTAGTGCAGCTGGGGGCTACTCGTCCATACCACACAGCTCAGCTGACTGTTGTTGTGTAAAGGAATTAACTGACCTGAAAAACAGCCTAATATCTGATCCCTCACTTTTATTGCAGCTGGGGGCTACTCGTCCATATAGCACAGGTCAGCTGACTGTTCTTGTGCAAAGGAATTAACTGACCTAAACACCAGCCTAATATCTGATCTCTCACTTCTAGTGCAGCTGGGGGCTACTCGTCCATACAGCACAGGTCAGCTGCCTGTTGTTGTGTAAAGGAATTAACTGACCTGAACAACAGCCTAACATCTGATCCCTCACTTTTAGTGACGCTGGGGGCTACACGTCCATACAGCACAGGTCAGCTGACTGTTGTTGTGTAAAGGAATTAACCGACCTGAACAACAGCCTAATATCTGATCCCTCACCTTTAGTGAAACTGGGGGCTACTCATCCTTACAGCACAGGTCAGCAGACTGTTATTTTGTAAAGGAATTACCTGACCTGAACAACAGCCTAATATCTGATCCCTCACTTTTAGTGAAGCTGGCGGCTACACATCCTTACAGCACAGGTCAGCTGACTTTTATTGTGTAGAGGAATTAACTGACCTGAACAACAGCTTATATCTGATCCCACACTTTTAGTGAAGCTGGGGGCTACTCATCTTTACAGCACAGGTCAGCTGACTGTTGTTGTGTAGAGGAATTAACTGACCTGAACAACAGCTAAATATCTGATCCCTCACTTCTAGTGTAGCTGGGGGCTTCTCGTCCATACAGCACAGGTCAGCTGACATTTGTTGTGTAAAGGAATTAACTGACCTGAACAACAGCGTAATATCTGATCCCTCACATCTCGTGGAGCTGGGAGCTACTCATCCTTACAGCACAGGTCAGCTGAATGTTGTTGTGGTAAGGAATTAAATGACCTGAACAACAGCCTTATATCTGATGCCTCACTTCTCGTGGAGCTGGGAGCTACTCATCCTTACAGCACAGGTCAGTGACAGCTGTTGTGGAGAGGACCCTAATGCTTGATCTCTCATGTTCTCCTGCTGCAGCTGGCGGTTATTCATCTATACAGCACAGGTCAGCTGACTACTGTTGTGTACAAGAAGTAGCTGAGCTGGACAAGAGCGTAATGTCTCATCTTCTTGAGGAGGCTATTCATCTATACAGCATAGGTCAGTGACCGCTGTTGTTGAGAGCAGCCTAATGCTGGATCTCTCATGTTCTCCTGCTGCAGCTGGCGGCTATTCATCTATACAGCACAGGTCAGCTGACTACTGATGTACACTGGAGGTAGCTGAGCTGGACAAGTGCATAATGTCTCATCTTCTTGTGGAGGCTACTATCTATACACAGGTCAGCTGACTGGTGTGCACATGAGGTAAATGACCTGAAAAAAACCTAATATCTGATCCCTCTCCTTCTCCTGGTGCAATTTGAAGTTACTCATCTATACAGCACAAGTCTGCTGTCTACTGTTCTGTACAGGACAGGACCCTAATGTCTCATCTTCTTGTGGAGGCTATTCATTATACAGCTTTGGTCAGCTGAATACTGTTGTGTACAAGAGGTAGCTGACCTGGACAAGAGCCTAATGCCTCCATCTTCTTGTGGAGGCTATTCTTCTATACAGCATAGGTCAGCTAACTACAGTTGTGTACAAGAGGTAACTGACCTGGACGAGAGCCGAATGCCTCATCTTCTTGTGGAGTCTATTCATCTATACAGCATAGGTCAGCTGACTACTGTAGTGTACAGGAGGTAGCTGACCTGGACAAGAGCTTAATTCCTCATCTATTTTGGAGGCTGTTCATCTATACAGCATAGGTCAGCTGACTACTGACATGTTCAGGCGGTAGCTGACCTGGACAGGAGCCTAATGTCTCATCTTGTTGTGCGGGCTATTCATCTATACAGCACAGGTCAGCTGACTGCTTGTTTACAAGAGGTAACCGATCTGGACAAGAACCTAATGTCTTTTCCCTCACCTTCTTGTGGTGCAGCTGGGGGCTTATCATCCATACAGCACAAGTCAGCCGGCTATTGTTGTGTAAAGGAATTAACTGACCTGAACAACAGCCTAATATCTGAACCCTCACTTCTAGTGCAGCTGGGGGCTACTCGTCCATACCACACAGCTCAGCTGACTGTTGTTGTGTAAAGGAATTAACTGACCTGAAAAACAGCCTAATATCTGATCCCTCACTTTTATTGCAGCTGGGGGCTACTCGTCCATATAGCACAGGTCAGCTGACTGTTCTTGTGCAAAGGAATTAACTGACCTAAACACCAGCCTAATATCTGATCTCTCACTTCTAGTGCAGCTGGGGGCTACTCGTCCATACAGCACAGGTCAGCTGCCTGTTGTTGTGTAAAGGAATTAACTGACCTGAACAACAGCCTAACATCTGATCCCTCACTTTTAGTGACGCTGGGGGCTACACGTCCATACAGCACAGGTCAGCTGACTGTTGTTGTGTAAAGGAATTAACCGACCTGAACAACAGCCTAATATCTGATCCCTCACCTTTAGTGAAACTGGGGGCTACTCATCCTTACAGCACAGGTCAGCAGACTGTTATTTTGTAAAGGAATTACCTGACCTGAACAACAGCCTAATATCTGATCCCTCACTTTTAGTGAAGCTGGCGGCTACACATCCTTACAGCACAGGTCAGCTGACTTTTATTGTGTAGAGGAATTAACTGACCTGAACAACAGCTTAATATCTGATCCCACACTTTTAGTGAAGCTGGGGGCTACTCATCTTTACAGCACAGGTCAGCTGACTGTTGTTGTGTAGAGGAATTAACTGACCTGAACAACAGCTAAATATCTGATCCCTCACTTCTAGTGTAGCTGGGGGCTTCTCGTCCATACAGCACAGGTCAGCTGACATTTGTTGTGTAAAGGAATTAACTGACCTGAACAACAGCGTAATATCTGATCCCTCACATCTCGTGGAGCTGGGAGCTACTCATCCTTACAGCACAGGTCAGCTGAATGTTGTTGTGGTAAGGAATTAAATGACCTGAACAACAGCCTTATATCTGATGCCTCACTTCTCGTGGAGCTGGGAGCTACTCATCCTTACAGCACAGGTCAGTGACAGCTGTTGTGGAGAGGACCCTAATGCTTGATCTCTCATGTTCTCCTGCTGCAGCTGGCGGTTATTCATCTATACAGCACAGGTCAGCTGACTACTGTTGTGTACAAGAAGTAGCTGAGCTGGACAAGAGCGTAATGTCTCATCTTCTTGAGGAGGCTATTCATCTATACAGCATAGGTCAGTGACCGCTGTTGTTGAGAGCAGCCTAATGCTGGATCTCTCATGTTCTCCTGCTGCAGCTGGCGGCTATTCATCTATACAGCACAGGTCAGCTGACTACTGATGTACACTGGAGGTAGCTGAGCTGGACAAGTGCATAATGTCTCATCTTCTTGTGGAGGCTACTATCTATACACAGGTCAGCTGACTGGTGTGCACATGAGGTAAATGACCTGAAAAAAACCTAATATCTGATCCCTCACCTTCTCCTGGTGCAATTTGAAGTTACTCATCTATACAGCACAAGTCTGCTGTCTACTGTTCTGTACAGGACAGGACCCTAATGTCTCATCTTCTTGTGGAGGCTATTCATTATACAGCTTTGGTCAGCTGAATACTGTTGTGTACAAGAGGTAGCTGACCTGGACAAGAGCCTAATGCCTCCATCTTCTTGTGGAGGCTATTCTTCTATACAGCATAGGTCAGCTAACTACAGTTGTGTACAAGAGGTAACTGACCTGGACAAGAGCCTAATGTCTCATCTTCATGTGGAGGCTATTCATCTATACAGCATTGGTCAGCTGAATACTGTTGTGTACAAGAGGTAGCTGACCTGGACAAGAGCCTAATGCCTCCATCTTCTTGTAGAGGCTCTTCATCTATACAGAATTGGTCAGCTGAATACTGTTGTGTACAAGAGGAAACTGACCTGGACAAGAGCCGAATGCCTCATCTTATTGTGGAGGCTATTCATCTATACAGCATAGGTCAGCTGACTACTGTTGTGTACAAGAGGTAGCTGACCTGGACAAGAACCTAATGTCTCATCTTGTGGAGGCTATTCATCTATACAGCATGGGTCAGCTGACTACTATTGTGTACAAGAGGTAGCGGACCTGGACGAGAGCCGAATGCCTCATCTTCTTGTGGAGGCTACTCATCTATACAGCACAGGTCAGCTGACTACTGTTATGTACAACAGGTTGCTGGCCTGGACAACAGCCGAATGCCTCATCCTCTAGTTGAGGCTACTCATCTATACAGCATTGGACAGCTGACTACTGTTGTGTACAAGAGGAAACTGACCTGGACAAGAGCCGAATGCCTCATCTTTTGTGGCGGCTATTCATCTATACAGCATAGGTCAGCTGACCACTGTTGTGTACAAGAGGTAGCTGACCTGGACAAGAACCTAATGTCTCATCTTGTGGAGGCTATTCATCTATACAGCATGTGTCAGCTGACTACTATTGTGTACAAGAGGTAGCTGACCTGGACAAGAGCCTAATGCCTCCATCTTCTTGTGGAGGCTATTTATCTATACAGCATATGTACGCTGACTACTGTTATGTACAACAGGTAGCTGGCCTGGACAACAGCCGAATGCCTCATCCTCTTGTTGAGGCTACTCATGTATACAGCATTGGACAGCTGACTACTGTTGTGTACAACAGGTAGGTGAACTAGACCAAATCGTAATGTCTCATCTTCATGTGGGGGCTATTCATCTATACAGCACAGCTCATCTGACTACTGTTGTGTACTAGAGGTAGTTGACCTGGACAAGAGCCGAATGCCTCATCTTCTTGTGGAGGCTATTCATCTATACAGCATACGTCAGCTGACTACTGTTGTGTACAGGAGGGTGCTGACCTGGACAAGAGCCTAATGCCTCATTTTCTTGTGGAGGCTATTCATCTATACAGCATAGGTCAGCTGAATACTGATGTGTACAAGAGGTAGCTGACCTCGACAAGAGCCCAATGTCTCATCTTCTTGTGGGGGCTATTCATCTATACAGTATAGGTACGCTGACTACTGATGTGTACAAGAGGTAACTGACCTGGACAAGAGCCTAACGCGTCATCTTCTTGTGGAGGCTATTCATCTATACACCATTGGTCAGCTGACTACTGTTGTGTACTAGAGGTAGATGATCTGGACAAGAGCCCAATGTCTCAACTTCTTGTGGGGGCCATTCATCTATACAGCATAGGTAAGCTGACTACTGGTGTGTACCAGAGGTAACTGACCTGGACAAGAGCCTAATGTCTCATCTTCCTGTGGGGGCTATTCATCTATACAGCTTAGGTCAGCTAACTACTGATGTGTACAAGAGGTAGCTGACCTGAACAAGAGTCTAATGCCTCATTTTCTTGTGGGGGCTACTCATCTATACAGCATAGGTCAGCTGGCTACTGTTATGTACAACAGGTAGCTGGCCTGGACAAGAGCCGAATGCCTCATTTTCTTGTGGAGGCTACTCATCTATACAGCATTGGACAGCTGACTACTGTTGTGTACAAGAGGTAGGTGACCCGGACAAGAGCCTAATGTCTCATCTTCTTGTGGGACTATTTATCTATACAGCATAGGTCAGCTGACTACTAGTGTGTACAACAGGTAGCTGACCTGGACCAGAGCCTAATGTCTCATCTTCTTGTGGGGGCTACTCATCTATACAGCATAGGTCAGCTGACTACTGTTCTGTACAAGAGGTAGCTGACCTGGGCAAGAGCCTTATGCCTCAGCTTCTTGTAGAGGCTACTCATCTATACAGCATAGGTCAGCTGACTACTCCTTGTGTACAAGAGGTCGCTGACCTGAACAAGAGCCTAATGCCTCATCTTCTTGCGGAGGCTACTCATTTATACAGCATAGGTCAGCTGACTACTGTTGTGTACAAGAGGTTGCTGACCTGGACAAGAGCCTAATGCCTCCATCTTCCTGTAGAGGATATTCAGCTATACAGCAAGGTCAGCTGACTACTGTTGTGTACAAGAGGTAGCTGAACTGGACAAGAGCCTAATGTCTCATCTTCTTGTCGAGGCTATTCATCTATACAGCATAGGTCAGCTGACTTATGTTGTGTACAGGAGGTAGCTGACCTGGACAAGAGCCTAATGCCTCATCTTTTTTGGAGGCAACTCATCTATACAGCACAGGTCAGGACACTACTGTTGTGTACAAGAGGTAGCTGACCTGGACAAGAGCCTAATGCCTCCATCTTCCTGTGGAGGGTATTCATCTATACAGCACAGGTCAGCTGACTACTGTTGTGTACAAGAGGTAGCTGACCTGGACAAGAGCCGAATGCCTCATCTTCTTGTGGAGTCTATTCATCTATACAGCATAGGTCAGCTGACTACTGTAGTGTACAGGAGGTAGCTGACCTGGACAAGAGCTTAATGCCTCATCCCTTTTTGGAGGCTATTCATCTATACAGCATAGGTCAGCTGACTACTGATGTGTTCAAGAGGTAGCTGACCTGGACAGGAGCCTAATGTCTCATCTTGTTGTGCGGGCTATTCATCTATACAGCATAGGTCAGCTGACTACTAATGTGTACAAGAGGAAGCTGACCTGGACAAGAGCCTAATATCTCATCTTCTTGTGGGGGCTACTCATCTATACAGCATAGGTCAGCTGACTATTCTTGTGTACAACAGGTAGCTGAGCTGGACAAGAGCCTAATGCCTCATCTTCTTGTGGAAGCTAGCCATCTATACAGCATTGGACAGCTGACTACCGTTGTGTACAAGAGGTAGCTGACCTGGACAAGAGCCTAATGTCTCATCTTCTTGTGGGGCTATTCATGTATACAGCACAAGTCAGCTGACTACTGTTGTGTACAAGAGGTAGCTGACCTGGACAAGAGCCTAGTGCCTCAGCTTCTTGTGGAGGCTACTTATCTATACAGCATAGGTCAGCTGACTACTGTTGTGTACAAGAGCTAGCTGACCTGGACAGGAGCCTAATGTCTCATCTTCTTGTGGAGGCTATTCATCTATTCAGCATAGATCAGCTGACTACTGTTGTATACAAGAGTTAGCTGACCTGGACAAGAGCCTAAGGTCTCATCTGCTTGTGGGGGCTATTCATCTATACAGAATAGGTCAGCTGATTACTGTTGTGTACAAGAGGTAGCTGACCTGGACAAGAACCTAATGCCTCATCTTCTTGTGGAGGCTACTCATTTATACAGCATAGGTTTTCTGACTACTGTTGTGTACAAGAGGTAGCTGTCCTGGACAAGAGCCTAATGCCTTATCTTATTGTGGGGGCTACTCATCTATACAGCAAGGTCAGCTGACTACTCTTGTGTACAAGAGGTAGCTGACCTGGACAAGAGCTTAATGTCTCATCTACTTGTGGGGGCTACTCATCTATACAGCATAGATCAGCTGACTGCTGTTGTGTTAAAGAGGTAGCTGACGTGGACAAGAGCCTAATGTCTCATCTTCTTAAAGAGGCTACTCATCTATACAGCATAGGTCAGCTGACTACTGTTGTGTACAGGAGGTAGCTAACCTGGACGAGATGATGATGATGAGGTGGAGCTTAAGGGCGCTCAAATACATTGGTTATTAGCGCCCTTACAATGTATGAAATATTAAATTGAAAAGTCAAAAAACTAAAAAACCACACACAAACCCACTGGTCAAAACACTAAAAATCACAACACACCAAAGACTAAAATCTACACACTAAAATCATGGTCACTAAAAGAATAAAACGTGTCAAGAACTGCAGAATGCAAGGAACATGAGCGCCTTATGTCCGGGGAGAAGGGCCCCATTAAAACTAACAATATAAAATCAAACAGCTAAAATGCGCTCAGCGCATCGAATGCGACGGCTAAAACCAATGTCAGTGATAAAACGTAAAAGACATTCTACAGCATGCGCGTCGTCTGCCAAAACGTTGGCTAGGCCAACAGGCAGACCCACGCGAACGCGCAGTGGAGCTAAATCTTGACACTCGGTTGAAATGTGACAGACCGTTAATGGCATAGCACACTGACCACACAGATGTGCGGGATCACCACTAAGCAGGTATCTATGACTAAAAAGGCAATGTCCGATTCGTAGATGAGCTAAAATCACCTCTTCCCGACGAGAAGAACGAGAAGAGGTGCACCAGATTAACGGGAGAGGTTTAACCTCCCGCAATTTGTTCCCCCGGAGGGCCGACCACTCATCGCGCCAGCGCGAGAGGATGCGGTGACGTAACAAAACACTAAAATCAGACGAGGGAACAACGGTTGTAAAAAATCTGGAGGATAAAATTGCCGATTTGGCAGCGGCGTCGGCAGACTCGTTCCCTGAGATGCCCACATGACCTGGAATCCACACGAAGGACACGCTGATGCCAGAAGCACCAAGCGAGTGGAGCAGGTCATGAATGCGCTGTACGAGGGGGTGTTAAGTGTACAGCGCGTTAATACTCTGAAGGGCACTCAGAGAGTCCGAACAAACAACACAACGCCGTAAGACGTGCCGCTGAATGTATAAAACACATTGATAGATACTAAAAAGTTCGGCGGTATAAATCGAACATTGCCCGGGTAAACGAAAAGTAAAACTATGCGCACCTAAAACAAAGGCACATCCTACTCCAACATCAGTCTTAGACCCATTAGTATAAATAAAATGACAGTCTCCGAATGTTGCCTGAAGTTCTAAAAAGGCGGATCGAAGGACTGAAGCAGGGGTCTCATTCTTCGGCATCAACGTTAACCCAAGGTGACAGTGGGTCTCAGCGCGCGACCAAGGAGGAAAACGCGTTTCACCCCGAGGAAGGGCCGGCGCTGGCGTAACGTCCAAATGCCGAGGGAGCTGTCGAAATCGAACCCCGGGAGGGAGCAATGCAGAGGAGCTAATCAAATAGTGGCGATCGATCAAGCGACTCCTCGAAAAATATCTCGAAAGACGGGTGGTCAGGCAAGCTTGAGAGTCGACAAGCATAGCTGCACAAAAGCATCTCACGCCGGAAGGACAGCGGAGGCTCTGCAGCTTCTGCGTAAAGACTGGGTACAGGGCTAGTTGGAAAGGCCCCTGTAGCGACTCTTATGCCACGATGGTGAATGGCATTCAATCGACGTAACACAGATGGACGTGCCGACGAATAAACAATACACCCGTAATCAACCTTGGATCGGACCAAAGAGCGATAAAGGCGAAGAAGGACGGTCCGATCAGCTCCCCAGGATGTGCCACTTAAAACACGTAAAAGATTAAGAGAACGGTCACACTTTGCTTCTAAAAAGGAAACGTGCGAGATCCAACACAACTTTCTATCAAAGATCAACCCCAAAAATTTCGCCTCGTCTGCAAACGGAAGTATCCCTGGCCCTAGATGGAGAGAGGGCGGAGGGAAATACTTCCGGCGCCAGAAGTTGATGCAGACGGATTTCTCGGCGGAGAAATTAAAGCCGTTAGCTTTACTCCAGGCGTAGAGACGGTCGATACAGCTCTGGAGACGGCGTTCGAGTAGACAGGTCCGCCGTGAACTGCAATAAATGGCAAAATCATCAACAAAAAGGGACGATGAAATGCCAGGTGGAATACAATCAACAATAGGGTTGATAGCAATCGCAAAAAGTGTGACACTGAGTACAGAGCCCTGCGGTACTCCGTTCTCTTGAATAAAACAACTAGATAAAACCGAGCCCACACGTACACGAAAGACGCGGTCCGTCATAAACTCCCGAAGAAATATGGGAAGACGACCGCGGATATTCCATGCGTGAAGTGTACGTAAAATGCCGCCCCTCCAACAAGTGTCATAAGCTTTCTCCAGGTCAAAAAATACAGCCACGGTTTGACACTTTCTCAGAAATCCATTCATAATATGCGTCGACAAGGACACCAGATGGTCGACGGTAGAGCGATAGCGACGAAATCCGCACTGAGCGTTCGCTAGAAGTTTCTGAGACTCAAGCCACCATGTCAACCGCCCGTTGATCATGCGCTCCATCACCTTGCAAATGATACTGGTGAGGGAGATAGGGCGGTAGCTGGAAGGAAGTTGGCGATCCTTCCCAGGCTTAAGTATAGGGACAATGGTGGCTTCGCGCCAAACGGAAGGAAAAAAGCCGTCTTGCCAAATACGGTTATAGACCTGTAAGAGAAAGAGTTTACTGTCGGCTGAAAGGTGCTTTAACATCAGGACATGTATGCCATCCGGGCCAGGAGCGGAGTGCCTAGAGCAATGAAGAGCGTGCTCCAGCTCCCTCATTGTAAAAAGTTCGTTATAACATTCAGTGTTAGCAGACCGAAAATTATATGGTGCAGAATCCAGCCGGTCTTTAATAGAGCGAAAGCCGGCGGAATAATGGTCTGAACTGGAAACCGTCTCAAAGGCAGATCCCAGGGTGTTAGCGATGGCAGCCGGATGCACTATGGTGGCATTAGAAACCTGAAGGCCAGAAAAAGTACAATGCGACACTTTACCTGAGAAGCGACGAAGTTTATCCCAAACAACAGATGAAGGCGTAAAGCGATTAAAAGACTCGACAAAACGAGCTCACGACGCCTTCTTGCTATCCTGAATAGTGCGACGAGCCCTGGCGCGCGATTGTTTAAAAGTCACCAAATTATCAACTGTAGGGTGGCGCCGAAACATCCTAAGTGCAGTCCTACGAGCCCGAACGGCGGACCGACAATCCTCGTTCCACCACGGAACAGGCATTCGCCGAGGTTGAGAGGATGAACGGGGAATTGCGCGTTCGGCAGCAGAGGAAATAGTAAACGTAAGGTACTGCACTAGTTGGTTAATGTCGGTGAAGGGCTGGTCGTCAAAATGCACGAGGCTGGAATACAAACTCCAGTCGGTTTTTGGGAATATCCAGGTAGGTACTCTGGAATGTTGTACGTGGTGTGACAGAAGAGAAACGATGCAGGGGTAATGGTCGCTGGAGCAGGTGTCAGCGACGACGTTCCACTGCAGACGACTAGCAAGCTGGAGTGAGCAAACGGCAAGGTCCAGGTGTGAGAATGTACCAGAAGAATCAGAAATAAAAGTAGGCTCACCTGTATTGAGGATTGAAAGATTGAACTGGTAAAAAATGTCGGAAAGAAGAGTTCCCCTCGCACAAGCCCTTGGCGAACCCCATAGTGGGTGATGGGCATTAAAATCTCCCAACAGAAGAACTGGTGTTGGGAGAGCGCACAGGAGAGCTCGAATGTCCGCGGGAGCGAGGGGAGACGATGGAGGTGAATACACAGAACAAACAGAAAAGAAAAAACCGGGTAACTGCAGTCTAATGGCAACAGCTTGCAAGTCGGACGTAAGTGTGATAGTTTGAAAATGAACGTCATTACGCACCAAAATCATGACACCACCATGAGCAGGAGTACCCTCTTCCGGTTCAAGACCGTAGCGAACCGTAGTGTACCCTCGGATATCGAAAGGGTCTTGAGGGCGAAGCTTGGTCTCCTGTAAACATACAACCATAGGTGAATGGGAATGCAATAAAAGCTGCAGTTCCGCCCAATGCGATCGAACACCACGTAAATTCCAGCTCAGGATAGCCATGAATAAAAGGGATAAACTGTCTAATTAGAAGGGCGGCTTAAAAGAATCTTTTGCTTAACCTTTGGGCTCGGGCTTTTTGTATGGAGTTGGTCAGACTCCATAGCTTCCTCGGAGGGAGGGCCCACGCGCTCAATGCCAGAAACCGATTCAAGCGTCGTGAATCGGTTCTGGGTGGCGATGGGTGAGGGGTCCCGCTGAGCGCGGCTTGTCCCAGGAGCTTCCTGGGACAGCGACCTCCGAGGAGGAGAAGGTGAACTTTTGTTACCGCGCGCACGCGGAGGGTCTTTCAAAAAATCTTCCCTACGAAGTTTCTACTTGGGTTTCTTTTCAGCGACTTGCGACTTCATTGACTTTGGACCAGCTTTATAGGGCTTGGTAACAGTAGCTTTAATGGACGGCCGGATGGTAGTGGAGGTTAATCCAGTCATGGTCCAGGTCTGAGTTTCGGCATCTACTCGTGGTACTGGCGAGGCAACAACAGAACTAAATGTGCCAGATCGAAGGAGTGAAGGTTGGCGCGCATGGTAACGCCTTCGGGCTTCAGCGAAGGAGAGTTTTTCCTCTACCCGGATCTCCTGGATCGCCTTCTCGTCCAAGTACCGCGCACAGTCGGCAAACGAAGCAGAATGAGACCCTTTACAATTAACGCAGACGGGGGCTGTTGAACAGGTACCTTCGTGTGAGGGCTGGCTACATGTTGCACAGATGTTAACGGCACTCTTACATGAGACTTGCGTATGCCCAAAACGTTGGCATTTAAAACAACGCAGAGGTCTAGGAATATAAGGCCTCACAGAAATCCGTTCGTACCCTGCGGAAATGCTCGTGGGCAGATCGACGCCATCAAATGTAATAAACAGGGTACGAGTGGGTACCAATACGCCGTCGGGTTTGGCCTGCACTCGATGGACCGCTGTCACTTTCTGATCTGCAAGATATTCTACCAGGTCCTCGTCCGATATACCATCGAGGCTATGGGTGGTAATGACGCCTCGACAGGAATTCAATGTGCGGTGCTTCTCCACACGGTTAGGCTAGCCGTGGAGAAGCGTAGCGCGCAACAAGGTCTTACTTTGCTGTTCGGACTTCCTTTGTGCTAATAAGGAACCATTCCGTAAGCGAGTGCAGGACTGAACCGCACCAGCAATAGCATCAATGCCCTTTTGAATGATGAAAGGGTTCACCTTCTCAAAACTTTGTCCTTCCTCGGTTCGTGAAATGACCAAGTAACAACCAGTTGTCGGTGGTGTCACTTCTGTTACATAAACTTTTCGGCGCTTGTTGGTATTAATGGAGGAAGGGTGCTCCATAGCGAAATAAATCCTCCACCATTGCAACCGTCTCCGACCTCGGGCTCTGACTTCCCGGGCGTTACCCCAGCTTGGGTGAGTGGCCTATCTATACCGAGCTCACCCCAGGGTCACACCTCCCAGAACATAGACAGAGGGACCCAATGGCCGTCGGAAGTCAGCAGCTCATGCAATGGCCCCTCCGCGGGACTGCAGTTGAACAGCGGATACGAACACAAACCCTACATGACGACCCCGGGTGGTGGGGATGACGCCATTACCCTCTCACCAAGCTGCGCACCCCGTGCGCGGGTATCCGTCAGGCTGTGTCCACGGAGGATTAAAAGAAAAGATAAAAGAAATAAAACTGTGTGGGCGTTTCGCACGCAAGGTAGGCCGGCCAGGAAGGAAAAAGTTGTGTGAATGTCGTGGTGCGAAATGGTCGGAAAGTGACAAGGGAAGAAAGAAACGATGGTGCGGTGCGGTATGAATGGAATGAAAAGAACGCACGAGAGCCTACCTTGTGTCCACCGGTCACGAGAAGAACCCACCTCGGCCGGATGGGGGTGAGGGGATGAATGTGGCGATGATTGGCTCGGGAGCCCCCGGGTGCGCCAAAAACCCGTACTCACATAAGGTGAGCCCCAGGGGGGCCTGGACGAGAGCCTAATGTCTCATCTTCATGTGGGGGCTACTCATCTATACAGCATAGGTCAGCTGACTACTGTTGTGTACAAGACGTATCTGACCTGGACAAGAGCGTAATGTCTCATCTTCTTATGGGGGCTACTCATCTATACAGCATTGGACAGCTGACTACTGCAGTGTACAAGAGGTAGCTGACCTGGACTAGAGCCTGATGTCTCATTTTCTTGTGGAGGCTACTCATCTTCTATACAGCATAGGTTAGCTGACTACTGTTGTGTACAAGAGGTAGCTGACCAGGACAAGAGCCTAATGTCTCATCTTCTTGTGGGGCTACTCATCTTTACAGCATTGGCAGCTGACTACTGTTGTGTACAAGAGGTAGCCGACCTGGACAAGAGCCTAATGTCTCATCTTCTTGTGGAGGCTACTCATCTATACAGCATTGGAGCGCTGACTACTGTTGTATACAAACGGTAGCTGACCTGGACAAAAGCCAAATGCCTCATCTTCTTGTGGGGCAATTCATCTATACAGCATTGGACTGCTGACTACTGTTGTGTACAGGAGGTAGCTGACCTGGACAAGAGCCTAATGCCTCATCTTCTTGTGGGGGCTACTCATCTATGCAGCATTGGAAGCTGACTACTGTTATGTACACGAGGTAGCTGACCTGGACAAGAGCCTAATGTGTCATCTTCTTGTGGAGGCTACTCATCTATACAGCATTGGACAGCTGACTACTGTTGTGAGTAGTATGAAAGGCTCTTGAGTCCGTTCGTTGACCCCTGATGACGTCATCACCGCAGGGCATGTAACATAAACAAAGCTGCCGCCGCCGCCGCCGCTACTGCTTCCACGTGTTGTCGCGTCGACCTTGGTGTAGCTAGCACGTGATCACCCTAAGGCATGAAGGCCGCTGCGACCACACCTAAACAGGTGTTTATTAGAACCCGGCCTTGGTCTAGCTAGCACTTTCTTGGCATTGAATGTATCATCTAAATAAAATATTGCACTAGCTGATCCTTTTATTTAACTGCTACTGATTTTTCTAGGTATAATTGAGGATGGGAGAGGATTTTTCCTATATTTGGATGTAAAGGAAAAAAGTTGGAAAATAAAAGACGTGAAGGTAAGTTAGTTTTTTTTATTCATTCTTATAAGATACAAGTGTCGAGTTTATTTCGTCACAAATAACATCGTAAAGGACGAAACATGAAGCATTTTCTTTTGGAAGTACATAAGTGCTACTACCTGAAGCACTGTTAACATAGTCTTTTATATCTGTTGTAGCTAAGACATATTTTGCAAGTTGATGTTGCAACACATTTGCATTGCACAATAGAAAGTTTACATCATCTAAACAAAGGATGACTTGTGAGTTTTCGCATTGTATCCTGGCACGATACCCATTTATGGATTTGAGGCGAAACTGTTCTTCGATGCATCTGTACGACTGCCCTTTGCAGAGATGTTCGGCAAGTTTAGGTAGGTGATTCAGCAGAGTCGCGAAGTAGTAGGACGAGAGGACGACTCTTCCCTGCTTTACTCCGCCAATTTCCACGTGAGCTTCGTAATTTCTTCTTTTTAAGAAACCCAGGCTGATGTATCTGGAGTGATGTTTGTTGAGAAAGTAGGTCCTGCGATGCAACACGGGTTCCGGAGGAGGAGTCACCCGGCGCAGTGGCATTCTGATCTGTTTACCTCTTGAGCTCATCTCGTCGACTGCTCCACAGCTGAAACAAAAGAAGCATCGTGTCTGTTAGAGCTATCAGCAGGACATCTGGTGTTAAGTTTTTTAAGCTTATGATGCTTCAACCAATTGAACATGGCGTGAGCGTGTTTGCATGCACAGTGAGTGTTTGAGAACTTATGACAAGGAAATCCGCAGTGTAACTGATGATAGAGATTTTCTGGCTTGGGGCAATTAAATTCTTTTCTTAAATTGATAAACGTTCTATCGCAGAGTGCGGAAAGAACTTCACATTTATCCTCGTCATAAGCGAAGAGAGAGATGTGCCCCGCCACCGCCTCTTCCAGCACAGTTTTTAGCATGCTATAAGGAACGTAACCATCATTGAAATGCATTCCATTTTTATTTTCTTTGTTAAATGCATCTAATTTACTATTCCAGGGATATGGGCTTGCAAAATGAAAGGTTTGAACAATCCCTTTTCCAATGATCGCCAATTCCTTTATGATTAATTCTTTGCCGTTTCCTCTGAGCGCTGTATAATCTACGACAAGACCTCCTTCCATCTTGCACAAAGACTGGCCGAAAAATAAATGAGCTACTTACCTTTATACCCGGTAGGCATCGCTGTCCCTTGTTGCACCGCCAGACTGGAAACTCTCTTTGGAACATCTCCCTGGCCTGACGATCTGGATTGGCAGAGTTGAACAGGGCTACGAACTCGTTCATGGTGTATCCTCTGGTGCAGACGTAGAGAGTATAGAGGCACGCGTACTGGCCGCAGATGTCGGAGTAGAGGCTTTGAAGTTGGCAATGATTCACAATAAAGTGAAATGGCATAAAGCTTTTCAAGGATTTTATAAAGGGAGGGAGGCCGTACGAATCGAAATACCATGCAAAAGAATTTGAATTTTGAGTTACAGCTATCCAGTGTGAACCAGGTAGGTTGTGAGGATCTAAATTTATTACGAATGTTGACGGTTTAGTAAACTCTGTAGGCAACATGTCCGATGCAAAAACTCCTGCAAAATTTGGAATGCCTCGCAAAGTTTGTTCTATTTGTAAGGTGTTCATAATTAATAATCGGTATGCACTCTCAGATCTTTGTCTATCTGAATAGAATTTTCGTACTCACAGTACATGATACACGTGATGGCTTGTGTTAACTTTGTTTTAAATCTGAGCTCTATTCTTATATTTCCGTTATTTAATAGAGAAACATGACCTTCTGAAGCGGCACTGTCTGGCGTTAAATCGAAAAGCACTAGGAAGTAACCCATTATATACATATCGTGCGTGATTTGAATTCCGCTGTTGGTGTGATGGATGCCAGAACCGGAAAAGAGCGTTTGGTACGCTAATGTTGAACCTTTTTCGTTAGAGGTATCGATATAAAGACCTTCTGCCGGAATTTGCTGGTCGTTAACGTAAATCGCAAAATATTCCAAATGGAAGTGCTTAAAATTGAAAGGATTTGTGGTGTGAGTTCCGGAAAAATTTGTATTTTCTGTCATACCTACGAGTATCCTTTTAGGGAGCGGACCTAATACAGCATTGTCTATAGAGATGGTACTTTGCCCTGCTGCGAAAGTAAAGGACCTGACATCGACTCGCGTTATATCGTATCTCGCATTTACTTTTTCTAAAGCATTCATATGCGCCATTAAGAGGCTAGGAGCTGGTTTTATATTTTTCACGTATAGAGTGGCATCTAGGAATTGAAATCTAGCATGTAGATCCGCACTTTCACTCATTATATAAAACGAGTCCTTCGCTTTAGTCAACTTGATTTGAAGTGTAAGTCCCGGTAGTAACAAAGTGGGTAAATTGAAAATATCCCCATGTAATCTACCAAACATGACTATTTCTTTAGACGCATTGCTCCTGTAATGACGTTCTTTCCATCCACGATTAGAATCTCCGGCTTCCAGCGTTTCGTTTTCCGAAGCATCGGCCCCGGAGAGACCGTGGAGAGCCGTGTCGATGTACCAGAAAGCGTTAGTAAGATGGCTTTTCGATGCATCGTGACCGTACGTTAATAAGGTTTCTAAATAGCTACGATAATGATAAAGATCTTCAGACGGAGTGATGGATGTTCCATTTAGGGAAACGCTCAATTGGCTAAACAAGGAGTGCAATAAATTGTTAACACCCGTCGTTTTATCTGTTGCTGCTAAGTTGGAACCATCCGGCTTTACAAATTTTCCTTTTACCATCAAATAAACATTTAAATCGATGTAGTGTTCCTTATCTCCAGGAATAACAAATTCCAATACGGATTGATCTACTGGTGCGATGGGTTTGATTAGGGTAGTGAAGTTTCCTAACACTGCCGACTGAATTGGTTTTTTTGCAAAAATATCAAATTCGGATTTTGTGCAGGCGATCATGTTGCTATCTCGGGAGCATGTGCTGGTGGCATCGTGTTGCACCCTGTATTTAATCAAAAATGTCTCTAGCTTTTTTGGCTTTATATGGAGCTGATCTCCTTCTCTTGCCCTTTCCTTGTTGTAACCTACCAACTAACTTTTTTGTACCTTCCGTGACTCGCTTTGCCACGATATCTTTGACTTTGGTACCTTCCTGTCGTGCAGCAATATCGGTCATGATGTTTGCACCCGTGGTGAGGGCTTCCCTGCCCAAAGTTTTTGCCCCGGATAGGAGGATGGGCTTAACAATTCTGAATAGACTACCCAAAAAGTTACCTATGCCTCTACCTTGCTGTACGTATGGGCTTCCTACGTACAGCGGTCCGATGTACTGACCGAGGCGCCCTCCACTCTGGTTTACATAGTACGCTGTAAGCGGGTCCATTGCCAAATGCATGGATTTTAAATTTAGAGGCCTAATTTATATTGACCCGCTTAATAGAAATCCATTGGGAATGAATTTAAATTTAAATATTAAATTCCCAACGGTTTTCATTCACCCACCTAGCTATACCTAGTGCCTCCGATCTGGCACACCTGACGGTGTTAAACTGATGCCACCGACAGGCAGGTGCAGTAACTAAAAATTCAATATTTAGGTTGCACCCTAGGTTTTCTATATTGTAGACTTTAAAGTCATCTCCTGCTGTGGGTTGCAATACGTTACCAAGCATGCTCCTCTTTACAAACAATATTCCATCTGGAATTTTGGGAGCAAACTCGACGTGGCCTGAACTCCATGGTATGCCGTGAAAATTTTCGGATAACCATGTGTTCGTCCGTCTAAACTTTATTGGCCACGCATTTTGCGGAAGATTTGGTTTACGGATCAGTTGGTGCAATACCACCTGTTCCGTCTCAATTTCCACGACGGCCAATTCTTTTAACATAACTTTTCCCTCTGGATTATAAAATCCTTGAAAGGCTGAAGAGTATTCAACGGCCATTTGAAAAAAAACAAAAAACATTATTTAACTTTCTTAAAATGCAGCACAGCAATGGTAGGCATAACGCTACTGCTCAAGCGAGCCAGATCACCAAACTTGTTAACCATTTCAATTGCTACGGTTCGAAAATGATTAAGTTCTACCGGAACGTAAAATATGTTTTCAAACTTGTGATGACTAGTGTACGAGGGAAACTGAATAATTCTTATGCACCTAACGTAGGAGCTACCGAGCAGCTGCGGTTCGATGAGATTGCAGTAAACAAAAATGGGTTCGGTTCCAGAAAGAAACTGAAAAGAGCTTTTTCTGTGCGATCTAAGGAAAAGGGTTTTCATATCGTTAGTTACTTCTGTGAGTATATTTTGATTAACTATTCTATAGGAATCGAGATTTGGCAGAGAATTTTTTATGGTGTCCACAAGATCGCCTAGACCATAATATATTCTGGTAGGAAAAAATATTTTTCCGTTAAAAATTGTTTCCGTTTTACTTTTAGTAATCTTTAAATGAATACTGTTAGCCTTTCCGCTTGGTTTTTGTGGAATGGAATGTGTTGGGACCCATACTTTCTTAGCGTTTTCCAATTCTTTTATCTCTCTTTGATGAGAAATGAGGTAACCCTGCAGCTCCGACAGGAGCAATTCCCGATGTTCATCGTCTGTTACCTGATTCTTTAGCGAAGTGTACAACTCCTTAAAGCCCTTAAACTCCATTTTTTCAAACACAATTCTACCAGCTCTTGTTATGACGACATTTTTGGTCAGTTCTCCAGCTTCGTTAAGTATGTTCTCATCTATGGACTCGTAACCGTAAGAATACGAAAGCTCTGCGAGACCTACAACCCACTTATCTCTCTGAAGATTGATCGGTTGTGCTAAATCGTTACGAAAACTAGCATGCAAATTCTCGGGATACAAATCGACGCTAGAATCGCTCAACACGGTTACGTAAAACTCATCCATGATGCATCGATCCAGCTGTCGAAGTCGGGACCATATCCTTTCCAGCGGACGAGATGCTGCGTTCTGCCATTCCTCACCCTAGTTTTTAGTATTTTATCTATTTTATACAAAGTGGATTTGTTAATTTTTACTGGAGTTAGTTCGTAACTGTAAAATTTACCTTCTATGGGCGTTCCGTTCAGATCGTGAAGTTCGTACACGGGTTGCGGCGAACGTTTTATAACCTTTACAACTTTGAAAATCTCCGTTGAGAAATTTTTTTCGTACCCTTTGGCAATTTCATCTTTTCTTTGCTTATTCTCACGGTTTGTCCTTCGGCGAACTTGACGGGTCTGGGTTTAATGCTACCTCGTTTTCTCTCTAGCCTTTTCCATATTTGTAACACGTTTTTCTCATTTACTTCGGTTGGAGCCACTCCTATTGACGAATGGATGGTGCGATTATATGCGCGAACAAATTTATCGAGATCGTCTATATATCTGTACGAGTTCCTGTATGCAAAATACTTGTATATTTTAGACTTAATGGTACGATTAAATCTCTCGACCATGGCGCACTTTACATCGGGGTTTCTGCAAACTTGATGCTCGATGTCCTTCTCTTTTAAAAGCTTCTGAAATGCAGATCCTAAAAATTCTTTTCCTCTGTCGGATCTGACTGCTAGAGGAACGGAATCTAAGATGGCTTCAAAGGCCTTTGCAGTTTCGGTACTAGATTTTGATCTTATGGGTTTTACACGTGCAAATCTGGAAAAACAATCTACACACGTTAGGAGATACTGAACTCCATCGTTATACTTTCTAATGCTTTTAAAATCGGCCAAGTCGACTTCCCACACATCGTTAACGTTATTCACCGTGTAGTGGTTCCTCTGAAATTTTCTCCTCGCAGGTTTGTGCAAAGTGTAGGCATCTTGTTGGAGAAGCCAATCCTCCGTTTTACGTCTATTTCCCGTAAGAGATGCAAGTTCTGCACGGTGGAAAAAGCCGAAGGTTGTTCGGGATCGTAAAAATACTTCTTATTCATTGCTAATAATCCATCCACGTCTTGGACGGAAACAACTCGGCAATTATTTCTTTATATTTGCTATCTCTGTTCGATTTTATCTGATTAAAGGCTTCGTTATTCTGCAGGTGGCCGTTGGTTAAAAGAAGAATTTGTCTATATTTACTCTTGTCCGAAGAGGTGACTTTCGAGAGATCTACCTTCTTCCTAGTGAGCAATTCCCAGAGACCCAGAGTTCCCTTAAAATACCTATCCTTTACATACAAATCGTTGTCTTCTATACGAATAATGGAATCGCCAATTTTAAAGTTGCCGTCCCTATCCTTGTAAATGCCGAATACGGTATCCGTTGCCCTAGGAGTGTGCAAATATGGAGCTAGGTAAGGACCTGCTATGTACCCAAAGCTTCTATTTGTAAACTGTTCTACTGCTTTTTTCTCGTGGGCCGGCAATGGCAGAGGCCTTACTTGTTCTTCGTCAAACTCTTCTTCTTGCTCTTCTTCTTCCTGCTTCTCGTAGACTGTTTCTGGAGGGAAGACGAGCCTCTTTTTGACCCGAGGAGAAGGGGAGGTTCGGGGAGGTGGTAGTGGCGGCGGCGGCAGCGGTTGCGGCGGTAGATACGGTCGGCGGCGGCGGCCACTGGATTTAAATTTGATCAGCTCCTCGTACGCATCCTTCTTTCTCCGCTTCTTCTTCTTCGACGTCGCCTTTTTCTTCAAGCAGTGGGTGTCTATGTAACGCTGAGAAACTAAAAATGATTTTTGCAGCATCTAACGCTGTATTAGAGACGAAAGTCCGGTCAGTACGGCAGTCAGCAGAGGAATCAAAAAACCTCCCTTTTGAATTAAAAACCTTCTCTTATTGTTAACCTTTAGAGATTTATCCACCACTCGCCTCAGACTATTTTTATATCTTCCTAGATTGCGAATGGTGCATTTGCTTAAATTACAATTGCCCCTTAGAACATTTAGAGCGCATTCTGCAATAGTCAACACTAACTCTTTGTCGGACTTCTCCAAAATGGCTTTCCTAAGCTTAGGCTTGGCGCTTTTAAGCACGTGCAGCATGTGATAGTTGGATCTTATCCGCTTGCTCATGCTGATATGCTACGACAGGGAGCTCCGATGGAAAGATGTTGGTTCTAAATCGTAATCTGCTATCGGTCTCCTGGCACAGATCGAAAAGCATATAGCCGTGAGGCTTTTCCGTAGCGTCCAGATACGCCTCGAAAAGCGATTTCCAATTTTCGGGGTATATTTGTCTGGCTAGATGAGCCACTTGATTTTTATCTCTTACGTTTTTAAAAACCACAATGTATTTAGCGTTTAACGAGATGTCTCTGCAATACCTGCCTTGATGAAACAAATTTTGAGTGATTAAAATTACGCTTATGTTTCTATGATGACTTCCCTTCGTGAACAGGTCGCACACCTCTCTGGAATATGCAGAGTTTAAGAGATCGTCTAATATTACTAGTTTTGGATCTCCTTTCTGGTTCTCAAACTCCGGCACACCTACATGAAATTTTACGTGTTTTAACTTTGGCACGGCCGATTTTTCGCTATAACACCACAATATTTCTTTAAATTTTCTAACAGTGCACAAATGCTTCAAATTGTTTACTAAATTTACACAAAATACGGTCTTACCAGAACCCGAACTACCACTAACGATCAGCGTAAAGGGGTGCTGAAATTTTACTACGGGAAACATTACTTCGTCGAAACATCTTTAGTTTTTTCCTCAATTCGTCCGTTAACCTGTACATTACGTAATCTACATCGAAGGGAGGATATTGAGCAAACACTTCTAAGGGAATGAGCGCTATCTCCTCGTTCGTACAATATTTTAAGCCTCTCTGCCTTCTTCGGTTTTCCACGTACTTGGATACTGCTCGTTCCACCTCGGAATCCATAATGAGAGGAGGCGGCTCGTTCAGTCAGGCTTTATATATCCGAAAGGGACGGAATCGTTAGAAATTCTTCTTCTCTTGTGAAAACAAATTCTGTAGATTTTATCTTCCGGTTCTGAGACGATATACACGCCATGGGATCTTTTGCGCTTTATTTTCTTTTCCGTTCTAACTTCAATGTTTCGATCCACGTTTTCTCCAAGAATTAAATCTTTTATTGAATCAAAGTTAACCAACTGTAAAGAAGCGTAATTCAATGTTATCCCTCTCACTTTACAAACAGCTTTGAAATCACCATTTGGTAGGCGTATTTTATACGCGTAATTTTTTGGGCCTCCGGATACAAATTCTGAAATGTAGGAATCCGTTCCATAGTCCGCTAGCTCATCCGTCATGTCTCCCAGGTTATCGCCGCATTCGACGCTACACTTCTCGCCTTCCCTAACCGTAAACAGTATCGAATCCGTATCTGTGTATAATATGTCCCTATTCAGTGCCTCTAGGTAGGTGTATAGCTTAAGCCTTGCACCTGCGGTAACGTAGGCTCCTAACACTTCATTGGTGTGTGCCAGTGGAGGGCACTCGACCTCTTCGGCATATTTCCACGAGAGCCAGACTATCTCGTCGCTCGCAAACATTAGGTTCTGCACCTCTATGCCGGGCGTGGTCAGGAACGTAAACAATTCCGCGGGCTCCCTAATCATTTTCGTGCGCGACCGATTGCTTTGTTCGGTGAGCTTTCCCCAAAAACTGTTTAGACACAATTTTGCTAGAGACCTTGCACCTGGATTTTTTCTAATTTTCGACTTATCCAAAAGAATTCCTTCGCTCTGAAAAAAGCTTCGAACGTATTTCTCCTTATCCTCATCGCTCTTAACCCAAGAGGGATACCCGCTGGCCTCTGCTTTTAATTTTAAAAAACTATTAATGTAATCTACAAAGAGACCTCCTTTATTTTCATTTTTATCATACTGTTCCATTTTATATTCGTAAAATTCAAAAATTTCTCTCACTTCGTAACCCATTTCAACGGCTTTTCGTACCTCGTCTACGATCGAAGTACCAATTAGTTCCCCGTCGTGGCTACATTCACCGTCATTTTCCTCCTTCGCACAGATGTAACAAAGACCAAATATTAACTTTTGTCGGCATCTAAAGGGCAAGACGGGATGATAAAGACTTCTATTTTTTGCCGAAACTCTACATTTTATAACCCCCTCTTTTTTAAGCATTTCGGTAATATTGGCGCAATCTTCGCCAATGTGAATTATGGGATGACCTACGGGAAACTTAAAATATTTACATATATAAGGATACAGAGACATCACGTCGTAATACTTAATGCGAGTTTTTTCGTCGGCTTTACAATAGGTTTTCAATGCTTCCGTTCTACCTCCGTAGAGGGAATCCCTAAGAATGAGTGGAACATTTTTCACAAAGGGATCGTTGTGTAGAGCTGGATGTTGTTTCAGAATGTCCTCAAATTCACACTCCCACATGACGTGACAGACGTAACCTGCCGACACAATTTTATCTATTCGACTCATGGTGAGCTCGTATCTATCTGCAAGCGTCTCTGTTCGCGTGTCTACGACGGGCACATCTCTATTAGTAAGACACACGTGGCCATGATGGTAACACCCCATGAATTCAAACACCTCTCTCGTCTCCTCACAAAAACCATCTAATTTGAAGTTAGGTAATTCGGGTATTCTCACCTCTCTACCATTACCTGCATGTTTAATGCAAATCCCCCTTTTAATTTCTTCATACCTAAGCCACATGAGAGCTTTTATGGATTGTTTATCGGCTTTCCTATAACCTCCACAAGGAATAAGTCCTATAGTTTTCGGTTTCAAATATTTTTTTCTAAATACTTTGTTGCATGCCGAAGCTATCGTAATAGATTCTTGAAATACGTCAATACTTCCGATGTCTAGGAAAGTATTTCTAAATATAGAACACGCTTCTCTCAACACTCCAACATCTGCCATGCAGTAGGCTTCAATCTCTTTTCTAAAATAAAAAATGCCATCTTTTTCCTTCTCGTACCATTCGAAAAATTCTCTGCGTTCGTCTTGCATCATGTAATCGATGCCGTAATGAACGGGGTCGGGATAACAACCTACATAGTTCATATTTTCAGGAGTATTAAAGTAATGCGGAAGGTGGCCTTTTGTCACACAATCTATTCCAAAAGCTTTCGGTAAACTTCTCAATTTCATGGGTAAAAAGTTCAAACTATCCAGGAAGGTTATGTGTTCCATTTTCATGGATAAAATTTTAGCACCATTCATTACTAAATCCGGTACCCATCCCTGTTTTATTGCATAATCTAAGATGAACATGAGATCGTAAGCTCTGGCATTATGTGCAATTGCAATTATCCTTTCACAAAAAGGTCTATTTTGGCGCAAATATTCCATAAATTGTTTGATGCAGCCATTGCCCCAAAATGAATGCCCACGCTTTCCACACTGACTGCACCCTTCGGTCATATCCTTGTTTTTTTCGCAAAGAAAACAATAGTGTTCTAAGCAGAGTAAATTTGGAATATGAAGATATGTATTGTCTCCTATTTGCGTGTTTTGAGTACATTCTATGTCGTAAAATACGAATAAGACCTTTTCCGATGATGGTTTTTTTGCGCTAAGCGTTGGCATATAGCAAAAGTGGCCCGGCATCTCGTTACTTTTACAGCTTCTACAATATGACATATAGCACTGATGATTTGGCTTTAACCGTTGACTACAAATTAAACAATGCCGCTTCCATTCGCAAATTATTTGAGTGCCAATTTTATTCTGCACATGATTATTCATGCAGCTTTGGCTTCTAAAGTACCTATTGCATTTATTACAGTATATGTAGTTTCCTTCAAAAATGCAGGGCGGAAGTGAATTACATCCGGAGCATCGATAATTGCATCTATGCGTCTTTGCTCCATCGTAACTCATTCCCTTATTGCATCCTTCGCAAACATATTCTTTAGACATGGCACCCGTGAGACTTACAATCAAATTATAGTGTTTTTCCTGTGCATCATACAGGAGATTTAAACGTTTTTGTGAATTTGTGTTCCCATCATATATTATATTTTCGCAACGCAATCCTTCATAAACTACGATTCTGTATTCGGAAAGATGGTCCTGAAATTTTTGCAATTCTGCTATTCCTCCACCATTGCTTAGATCAACATTTGCGGCCTTTAGAATCTCATCGACTTTGGAATAAATTTTTCGACCTTTTCTATAACTGATGTAATTTGGGTCTCTATCGAAATGTGCTATAGCTACCAATAGAGAATGAGCTAAGCATTTTCTTCTGCTTTTAATTCTAACGATGGACCTTTTTATGTGCGTCAATGCGGATAAATGTCTACCTTTTGTTTTGATCCTACCATGTCCTAAAGGCATTTCAACGTGATCTACTTTTATGGATAAAGTATCTGTGGCATAAAAATTAGCGTTAGATTGGCATACTTTCTCTATAACAGCCATTAAAACATCCAAAGATACCTGATCGCTTCTGCGGAAGCTTAGTCCTATCGGTTTATCTTGTACATTCACAGAGTTGCTTATTGACAGACCCACCATATCACTGGGTTTCGTACCATCTAAAACAATATCCAATACAGCTTGCATGCTATTTCTAAAGTAAAGGATAGGATTTTCATTTTTGGAAGAAGGATTTATCTGAATATCGTAATGCCTCCCGTGAGCGTTGAACCTTTTATACTCTCTACGTATTTCATTTAGGACGTTAATATTTTCCATGCTAAAAGAACAGACCAAAATAATATAAGCGTGCGTAAACGCTAATTGAATTTCCAAAGCCTGATAACTTTGTGTTACTTACATTTTCTGTCGTGCGGTAGCAGATTTAACAGCAGCAGGGTTTAACGTGGAACTGTTGGTGGCCGAGGTTGTCTCTCCCGTCTTATATACCTAATAGATGCAGTTTAAAAATGCAACTTTCACTTGTCGTCCTTGTACTGATGCAATGTGCATCTGTATATAAAGAGGCCATACATTGCATTGAAACATCAGTTTACTCCTAGACGCTGCAGCAATCATCAACAAGGTAAATTATTTTACTCTATTTATTATTCTTAAAAGAAACCTAAAACTATTTCAAATAGTTATTGGTGCATACTTATCGTCTTTACAGAATGGATTTCCTTACAAGATTTAATCAAGAAAAGAATATTAAATTGATGCAAATTAGAGATCTATTAATGAATGTTCCATATAAAGTGATCGGAGCTACAAAAGTCGCCACCAAATATGGACCCTCAATATCTATTAAACTTCAGAAAAGCTCTGAAAATCCATTGGAGGTCTTTCTTCCAAGAAAATATACCAACGTGTTTAAGGAAACGGACATTGATGATATTAATAATGAAAAACTATCGTTAACGTTTTTATTTTTAGGGTTTACGTCTAATAACGGTTATGATATTTTATTTCAGAGGAACTAAAAGTTCTCTCTATCTTTTCAGATGACCCTTCAGATCAAGTTACTTAGATCTAATATTAAGAGACCCGTAAGATGCACTGAAGAATCCGTTGGTTTAGACATTTTTCCACCTAAAGCGCATGAAATACAACCTCTGCAAACCGCAATGATCCCAACAGGAATTTCTGCAACACCCCCAAAAGACACTTATCTTCGCATTGCTGAAAAGTCTAGCTTAGCGCTTTTAGGTTTATCAATAAGAGGAGGGTGTATAGATAGAGATTTTACAGGGGAAATTTGTGTATTAATGTTAAACAACTCAAATAAAAAACAACATATTCTTAAAAATCAAAAAATTGCTCAATTGATATGTGAAAAAATATGTATACCAAAAATAAAATATGTTAAAAAATTAAGTGTTACCTATAGGGGTAACAATGGGTTTGGCAGTACGGGAAAATTTTAGTAATTTATTTTTATTTTTGCATTTTTATAAATGGATACTTTCATCTTTAGTTCTACAAGGGAATTAACAAACAGATATAATTTACTACAAAAAGAAACTGGTTTCAAAACCTTTTTTGAAGAGTTTGTACCTGTCCGTTTTCCACAATACTGGTCTACTATTGTTTGGATTATGCATTGGCTATCGAAAGAAAATATTTGCGTGCTATATGGCCGGAATAGTGGACATAGAACCTAAATGTATTTGCTTATATGTTGCTATAAACAAAAATCAGAAGGAAGAAGAGATGTTAAGATTCATGTTATGTCCAAATGCTAATTACGTTACAAATAACGTTAATTTTATATTTAGCCATTCAAGAAAATGTAATCTATTTTATTTGCCTACAAAATCTTTATTTTGGAAAGTGGAATGCGAAACACATGAGTTTATAATTAAGGTAACCTACGTTCATACCAAAGAACCTGTAACCTTGCAAAACAATTGGGTGGATTTCATGTATTTTCTTTTTAGAAGTTTTAGGTTTGACTTTCAAAAAGTGTAATGTTTGGTTCATTTCACAACGATCTGTTTTCTATGCAGTATCTTTGTGATCCCATAGCAAAGTTAAATGGTTGGGGGTCAAACCCAAGCACCACCTTACAAAAATATAAAAACCTGTTTCACTGTAGTAACACAAATACTTGCAATTGCAAAATCTGTATTAAGAGCCCTCCTTCATTAAAAGGTTTAGCATCGAACATTTTATTTGAAAACGCAAAATTAAATTTTTTGCATGCAGACACACATTATAATAATTTTATGTATATAATTTTTAACGCATACGAATTCAATCTTTCAATTGAACAAATAATTCCTATAGATTTTCCTATTGAAATTAAAGCCTTTTATTATCCTATCGACACTAACAAACGATGCCACCTTTTGTGTTACAGAGAAGAACACTATAGAGCTTTTAAACATAGAAAAGTCATTAAATATGAAGATTCATTTATTGACGAAATGCTTTACGCAAAAGATAATTGGTTTTGTTGTATATGCTCTAAACCATTATATGTACTTATTAATATGTAAAAAAATATAAAGTTTTGCTTTATGTACTCAAAGGTATTGTACTTATTAATATGTAAGAAAAAATATTCATTGTGTATGCTCTAAACCATTAATTGTACTTATTAAAATATAAATTTTGCTTAGCTAACTATATGTACTCAAAGATATTGTACTTATTAATATGTAAAACAAACATTAATTGTTTTTGTTGTGTATGGTCAAACCATTAATATGTAAAAAGATATAAATCTTTGCCTCAAAGATAATGTACTTATTAATATGTAAAAGAAAATATTATGTTTGCTTATTCTAACAAATGTACATCTTATAAAATATATCTGTTAAACTCATAGCTTACCTTATTTATTCCTGTTCCCATCTGTTCCTATTCCCCTTCAAAGTCATAATCTTACAAAGACAGTGCAAGCTTTATATACATTGCAACAAGGAAATGAATCTAGCATAACAAAGTAGAGGCGCGTGACCTTTTATGCAAGTCGTTGCATTCAGAAAGAGCAATCTCGTCTTGGCACGTGTAACCTTATATGCAACGCGGTGCAGCCAGGAAGAATATCTAGTCTCTGCACGCGTAACCTTATTTGGAATGCGCTGCAGCTAGGAAGAGACTTGGCAATCATTTACTTGCTGCTGTGTATTCTTATAAGCCTACTTCACGTCAAAACGATATCGCAAGGTCTTCCCTAAGGCAACGAAAAATTTTGTTATTTATAAAATTGATATTTCCATTGCAATGGTATCAAATAAACAATATTACTAATATCCAATAAATTCTATTTACTTATTCATTCTTTTTTATCAGTACTTTATAAAAAATAAATTTGTATTGTGTTGCCGCGACCAGAACCAACACAGCGGGTTTTAAAAGCACCTTTTTAGGTGTGGTCGCGGCGGCGGGCTTGTCTGCGGCCTTAACCAAGGTCGATGTGACAACACGTGGACGCAGCAGCAGCAGCAGCAGCGGCGGCGGCGGCAGCTTTGTTTATGTTACATGCCCTGCGGTGATGACGTCATCAGGGGTCAACGAACGGACTCAAGAGCCTTTCATACTACTGTTGTGTACAAGAGGTAGCTGACCTGGACAAGAGCCTAATGTCTCATCTTGTTGTGGGGGCTACTCATCTATACAGCATAGGTCAGCTGACTACTGATGTGAACAAGAGGTAGCTGACATGGAAAAGAGCCTAATGCCTCATCCTCTTGTGTAGGCTACTCATCTATACAGCATAGGTCACCTGACTACTGTTGTGTCCAAGAGGTAGCTGACCTGGTCAAGAGCCTAATGCCTCATCTTCTTGTGGAGACAACTCATCTATACAGCATAGGTCAGCTGACTACTGATGTGTACACGAGGTAGCTGAGCTGGACAAGAGCCTAATGCCTCATCTTCTTGTGGAGGCTACTCATCTATACAGCATAGGTCACCTGACTACTGTTGTGTACAAGAGGTAGCTGACTTGGACAAGAGCCTAATGCCTCATCTTCTTGTGGAGGCTACTCATATATACAGCATAGGTCAGCTGACTACTGTTTAGTACAAGAGCTAGCTGACCTGGACAAGAGCCTAATGTCTCCATTTTCTTGTGGAGGCTATTCATCTATACAGCATTGGACAGCTGACTAATGTTGTGTACAAAAGGTAGCTGACCTGGACAAGAGCCAAATGCCTCATCTTCTTGTGGGGGCTATTCATCTATACAGCATTGGACAGCTGACTACTGTTGTGTACAAGAGGTAGCTGACCTGGACAAGAACCTAATGTCTCATCTTGTGGAGCCTAATCATCTATACAGCATTGGTCAGCTGACTACTGTTGTGTACAAGAGGTAGCGGACCTGGACAAGAGCCGAATGCCTCATCTTCTTGTGGAGTCTACTCATCTATACAGAACAGGTCAGCTGATTACTGTTGTGTACAAGAGGTAGCTGACCTGGACAAGAGCCTAATCCCTCATCTTCTTGTGGAGGCTACTCATCTATACAGCATAGGTCAGCTGACTACTGATGTGTACGACCAGTAGCTGACCTGGACAAAAGCCTCTTGCCTCCATCTTCTTGTGGAGGCTATTCATCTATACACCATTGGTCAGCTGACTACTGTTGTAAACAAGAGGTAACTGACCTGGACAAGAACCGAATGCCTCATCTGCTTGTGGAGGCTATTCATCTATACAGAATAGGTCAGCTGACTACTGTTGTGTACAAGAGGTAGCTGACCTGGATAAGAACCTAAAGTCTCAACTTGTGGAGGCTATTCATCTATACAGCATTGGTCAGCAGACTACTGTTGTGTACAATATGTAACTGACCTGGACCAGAGACGAATGCCTCATCTTCTTGTGGAGGCTATTCATCTATAAAGCATAAGTGAGCTGACTACTGTTATGTACAGGAGGTAGCTGACCTGGACAAGAGCCTAATGCCTCATCTTCTTGTGGAGGCTAGTCATCTATACAGCAAAGGTCAGCTGACTACCGTTGTGTACAAGAGGTAGCTGACCTGGACAAGAGTCGAACGCCTCATCTTCTTGTGGAGGCTACTCATCTATACAGCATTGGACAGCTGACTACTGTTGTGTACAACAGGTAGGTGGCCTGGACAAGAGCCTAATGCCTCCATTTTCTTGTGGGGGCTACTCATCTATACAGCACAGCTCATCTGACTAGCGTTGTGTACTAGAGGTAGCTGACCTGGACAAGAGCCGAATGCCTCATTTTCTGGTGGAGGCTATTCATCTATACAGAATACGTCAGCTGAGTACCGTTGTGTACAAGAGGAAGCTGACCTGGACAAGAGCCTAATGTCCCATCTTCCTGTGGGGGCTATTCATCTATACAGCATAGGTCAACTGACTACTGATGTATACAATAGGTAGCTGACCTGGACAAGAGCCTAATGCCTCAACTTCTTGTGGGGGCTATTTATCTATACAGCATAGGTCAGCTGACTACTGTTGTGTACAAGAGGTATCTGACCTGGACAAGACCTAATGCCTCATCTTCTTGTGGGGCTATTTATCTATGCAGTATAGGTCAGCTGACTACTGATGTGTACAATAGGTAGCTGACCTGGACAAGAGCCCAATGCCTCATCTTCTTGTGGGTGCTATTTATCTATATAGCATAGGTCAGCTGACTACTGTTGTGTACAGGAGGTAGCTGATCTGGACAAGAGCCTAATGTCTCATCTTCATGTGGGGGCTATTCATCTATACAGCATAGGTCAGCTGACTAATGTTGTGTACAAACGGTAGCTGACCTGGACAAGAGCCTAATGTCTCATCATCTTGTGGAGGCTATTCATCTATACAGCATAGGTCAGCTGAATACTGTTGTGTACAACAGGTAGCTGACCTGAACCAGAGCCTAATGTCTCATCTTCTTGTGGAGGCAACTCATCTATACAGCACAGGTCAGGACATTACTGTTGTGTAGAAGAGGTAGCTGACTTGGACAAGAGCCTAATGCCTCCATCTTCGTGTGGCGGCTATTCATCTATACAGCATAGGTTAGCTGAGTACTGTTGTGTACAGGAGGTGGCTGACCTGGACAAGAGCCTAATGTCTCATTTTCTTGTGGGAGCTATTCATCTATACAGCATAGGTCAGCTGACTACTGATGTGTACAAGAGGTAGCTGACCTGGCCAAGAGCCTAATGTCTCATCTTCCTGAGGGGGCTATTCATCTATACAGCATAGGTCAGCTGACTACTGATGTGTCCAAGAGCTAGCTGACCTGGACAAGAGTCTAATGGCTCATCTGCTTGTGGGGGCTCTTCATCTATACAGCATAGGTCAGCTAACTATTGTTGTGTACAAGAGGTAGCTGAACCTGGAGAAGAGCCTAATGTCTCATCTTCCTTTAGGGGCTATTCATCTATACAGCATAGGTCAGCTGACTACTGTTGTGTACAAGAGGTAGCTGACCTGGACAAGAGCCTTATGTCTCATCTCCTTGTGGAGGCTATTCATCTATACAGAATAAGTCAGCTGACTATTGTTGTGTACAACAGGTAGCTGACCTGGAAGGGAGCCAAATGTCTCATCCTCTTGTGGGGGCTACTCATCTATACAGCATAGGTCAGCTGACTACTGTTGTGTACAAGAGGTAGCTGAACCTGGACATGAGCCTAATGCATCATCTTCTTGTGGAGGCTACTCATCTATAATTCACTGGATTCCTGACTACTGTTGTGTACAACAGGTAGCTGACCTGGACGACAGCTTAATGTTTCATCTTCTTGTGGGGGCTACTCATCTTCTATATAGCATAGGGCAGCTGACTACCGTTGTCTACAAGAGGTAGCTGACCTGGACAAGAGCCTAATGTCTCATCTTCCTGTGGAGGCTACTCATCTATAAAGCACTGGACAGCTGACTACTCTTGTGTACAAGAGGTAGCTGACCTGGACAAGAGCCAAATACCTAATCTCTTGTGAGGGCTACTCATCTATACTGCTTTGGACAGCTGACTACTGATGTGTACAGGCGGTAGCTCACCTGGACAAGAGCCTAATGCCTTATCTTCTTGTGGAGGCTACTCATCTATACAGTATAGGTCACCTGACTACTGTTGTGTACAAGAGGTGGCTGACCTAGACAAGAGCCTAATGCCTCATCTTCTTGTGGAAACTACTCATCTATACAGCATTGGTCAGCTGACTACTGTTGAGTACAAGACGTAGCTGACCTGAACAAGAGCCTAATGTCTCATCTTCTTGCGGAGGCTACTCATCTATACAGCATTGGTCAGCTGAATACTGTTGTGTACAAGAGGTAGCTGACCTGGACAAGAACCTAATGTCTCATCTTGTTGTGGAGGCTACTCATCTATACAGCATAGGTCAGCTGACTACTGTTGTGTCCAAGAGGTAGCTGACCGGGTCAAGAGCCTAATGCCTCATCTTATTGTGGAGACTACTCATCTATACAGCATAGGTCAACTGACTACTGATATGTACACGAGGTAGCTGATCTGGACAAGATCCTAATGCCTGATCTTCCTGTGGAAGTTACTCATCTATACAGCATAGGTCAGCTGAATACTGGTGTATACAAGAGGTAGCTGACCTGGACAAGAGCCTAATTCCTCCATCTTCTTGTGGAGGCAATTCATCTGTACAGCATGGGTCAGCTATCTACTGTTGTGTACAAGAGGTAGCCGACCTGGACAAGAGCCTAATGCCTCCATTTACTTGTGGAGGGTATTCATCTATACAGCAATGGTCAGCTGACTACTGTTGTGTACAAGAGGTAGATGACCTGGACAAGAGTCTAATGTCTCATTTTCTAGTGGAGGCTATTCATCTATACAGCATTGGTCAGCTGACTACTGTTGTGTACAAGAGGTAGCTGACCTGGACAAGAGCCTAATGCCTCCATCTTCTTGTGGAGGCAATTCATCTGTACAGCATAGGTCAGCTGAATACTGTTGTGTACAAGGGGTAGTAGACCTGGACAAGAGCCTAATGTCTCATTTTGTTTTAGAGGCTGTTCATCTATACAGCTAGGGTCACCTAAATACTGTTGCGTACAAGAGGTAGTTGACCTGGAACCAAACCTAATGTCTCATCTTCTTGTGAGGGCTACTCATCTATACAGCATTGGTCAGCTGAATACTGTTGTGTACAAGAGGTAGCTGACCTGGACAAGGGCCAAATGCCTCATCTTCTTGTGGAGGCTATTCATCTATAAAGCATTGGTCATCTAACTACTGTTGTGTACAAGAGGTAGCTGACCTGGACAAGAGCCTAATGCCTCATTCTCTTGTGGAGGCTACTCATCTATACAGCACGGGTCAGCTAACTACTGTTGTGTACAAGAGATAGCTGACCTGGACAAGAGTCTAATGTCTCATCTTCTTGTGGAGGCCATTCATCTATACAGCATTGGTCACCTAACTACTTTTGTGTACAAGAGGTAACTGACCTGGACAAGAGCCTAATGCCGCTTCATCTTGTGGAGGCTATTCATATATACAGCATAGGTCAGCTGACTACTGTTGTATACAACAGGTAGCTGACTACTGTTGTATACAACAAGTAGCTGACCTGGACAAGATTCGAATGCCTCAACTCTTTGTGGAGGCTACTCATCTATACAGCACAAGTCAGCTGACTACTGTTATGTACAAGAGGTAGCTGAGCTGGACAAGAACCGAATGCCTCAACTTCTTGTGGAGGCTACTCATCTATACAGCACAGGTCAGCTGACTACTAATGTGTAAAACAGGTAGCTGACCTGGACAAGAGCCTAATGCCTCCATCTTCTTGTGGAAGCTATTCATCTATACCACACTGGTCAGCTGACTACTGTTGTGTACAACAGATAGCTGACCTGGAAAAGAGCCGAATGCCTCATCTTCTTGTGGAGGCTATTCAACGATATGACATAGATCAGCTGAGAAATGTTGTGTACAGGAGGTGGCTGACCTGGACAAGAGCCTAATGTCTCATCTTCTTATGGAGGCTACTCGTCTTCTATACAGCATAGGTCAGCTGACTACTGTTGTGTACAAGAGGTAGCTGACAAGCACAAGAGCCTAATGTCTCATCTTCTTGTGAGGGCTACTCATCTTCTATACAGCATAGGTCAGGTGACTACCGTTGTGTACAAGAGGTAGCTGACCTGGAAAAGAGCCTAATGTCGCATCTTCCTGTGTGTAGGCTACTCATCTATAAAGCATTGGACAGCTGAGTACTCTTGTGTACAAGAGGTAGCTGACCTGGACAAGAGCCAAAAGCCTCATCTTCTTGTGAGGGCTACTCATCTATACTGGTTTGGAAAGCTGACTACTGTTGCGTACAGGCGGTAGCTCACCTGGACAAGAGCCTAATGCCTTATCTTCTTGTGGAGGCTACTCATCTATACAGTATAGGTCAGCTGACTACTGTTCTGTACAAGAGGTAGCTGACCTGGACAAGAGCCTATTGCCTCATCTTGTTGTGGAGACTACTCATCTATACAGCATTGGTCAGCTGACAACTGTTGAGTACAAGACGTTGCTGACCTGGACAAGAGCCTAATGTCTCATCTTGATGTAGGGCTACTCATCTATACAGCATAGGTCAGCTGACTACTCATGTGTAACGGAGTTAGCTGACATGGACAAGAGCCTAATGCCTCATCTTCCTGTGTAGGCTACTCATCTATACAGCATAGTTCAGCTGACTACTGATGTGTACAAGAGGTAGCTGACCTGGCCAAAAGCCTAATGTCTCATCTGCTTGAGGGGGCTTTTCATCTATACAGCATAGGTCAGCTAACTACTGTTGTGTACAGGAGGTAGCTGACCTGAACAAGATCCTAATGCCTCAACTTATTGTGGAGGCTACTCATATATACAGCATAGGTCAGCTTACTGCTGATATGTACAGGAGGTAGCTGACCTGAACAAGATCCTAATGCCTCATTTTCTTGCGGAGGCTATTCACCTATACAGAATAGGTCAGCTGACTACTGTTGTGTACAACAGGTAGCTGACCTGGAAGGGAGCCAAGTGTCTCATCCTCTTGTGGGGGCTACTCATCTATACAGCATAGGTCACCTGACTACTGTTGTGTACAAGAGGTAGCTGAACCTGGAAAAGAGCCTAATGCATCATCTTCTTGTGGAGGCTACACATCTATACTTCACTGGACAGCTGACTACTGTTGTGTACAACAGGTAGCTGACCTGGACAAGAGCCTAATGTTTCATCTTCTTGTGGGGGCTACTCATTTTCTATACAGCATAGGGCAGCTGACTACCGTTGTCTACAAGAGGTAGCTGACCTGGACAAGAGCCTAATGTCTCATCTTCCTGTGGAGGCTACTCATCTATAAAGCACTGGTCAGCTGACTACTGTTGTGTACAAGAGGTAACTGACCTGGACAAGAGCCAAATGCCTCATCTTCTTGTGAGGGCTACTTATCTATACTGCTTTGGACAGCTGACTACTGTTGTGTACAGGCGGTAGCTCACCTGCACAAGAGCCTAATGCCTTATCTTCTTGTGGAGGCTACTCATCTATACAGTATAGGTCACCTGACTACTGCTGTGTACAAGAGGTAGCTGACCTAGACAAGAGCCTAATGCCTCATCTTCTTGTGGAAACTACTCATCTATACAGCATTGGTCAGCTGACTACTGTTGAGTACAAGACGTAGCTGACCTAGACAAGAGCCTAATGTCTCATCTTCTTGCGGAGGCTACTCATCTATACAGCTATAGTCAGCTGCATACTGTTGTGTACAAGAGGTAGCTGACCTGGACAAGAGCCTAATGGCTCATCTTCTTGTGTAGGCTACTCATCTATACAGCATAGGTCAGCTGACTACTGTTGTGTCCAAGAAGTAGCTGACCTGGTCAAGAGCCTAATGTCTCATCTTATTGTGGAGACTACTCATCTATACAGCATAGGTCAACTGACTACTAATATGTACACGAGGTAGCTGATCTGGACAAGATCCTAATGCCTGATCTTCCTGTGGAGGCTACTCATCTATACCGCATAGGTCAGCTGACTACTGTTGTGTACAAGAGGTAGCTGACATGAACAAGAGCCTAATGCCTCATCTTATTGTGGAGGCTACTCATCTATACAGCATAGGTAAGCTTACTACTGATGTGTACAGGAGGTAGCTGACCTGAACAAGACCCTAATGCCTCATTTTCTTGTGGAGGCTACTCATCTATACAGCATTGGTCAGCTGAATACTGTTGTGTACAAGACGTAGCTGACCTGGACAAGAGCCTAATGCCTCCATCTTCTTGTGGGGGCAATTCATCTGTACAGCATGTGTCAGCAAACTACGTTTGTGTACAAGACATAGCTGACCTGGACAAGAGCCTAACGCCACCATTTTCTTGTGGAGGATATTCATCTATACAGCATAAGTCAGCCATGTACAGCATGGGTCAGCTATCTACTGTTGTGTACAAGAGGTAGCCGACCTGGACAAGAGGCTAATGCCTCCATTTTCTTGTGGAGGGTATTCATCTATACAGCAATGGTCAGCTGACTACTGTTGTGTACAAGAGGTAGATGACCTGGACAAGAGTCTAATGTCTCATTTTCTAGTGGAGGCTATTTATCTATACAGCATTGGTCAGCTGACTACTGTTGTGTACAAGAGGTAGCTGACCTGGACAAAAACCTAACGTTTCATCTTCTTGTGGGGCTATTCATCTATACAGCACAGATCAGTTCACTACTGTTGTGTACAAGAGGTAGCTGACCTGGACAAGAGCCTAATGCCTCATCTTCTTGTGGAGTCTACTCATCTATACAGCATAGGTCAGCTGACTACTGTTGTGAGCAAGAAGTAGCTGAGCTGGACAAGAGCCTAATGTTTCATCTTTTGTGGGGCTTACTCATCTATACAGCATTGGTCAGCTGACTACTGTTGTGTACTAGAGGAAAGTGACCTGGACAAGAGCCTAATGTCTCATCTTGTTGTGGGGGCTACTCATCTCTACAGCATAGGTCAGCTGACTACTGATGTGTACAAGAGGTAGCTGTCCTGGACAAGAGCCTAATGCCTCATCTTCTTGTGGAGGCTACTCATCTATACAGCATAGGTCAGCTGCCCACAGATGTGTACAGGAGGTAGCGGACCTGGACAAGAGCCTAATGCCTCATCTTCTTGTGGAGGCTACTCATTTATACAGCATAGGTCAGTTGGCTACCTTTGTGTACAAGAGGTAGCTGACCTTGACAAGAGTTTAATGCCTCATCTTCTTGAGGAGGCTACTCATCTATACAGCATAGTACATCTGACTACTGTTGTGTACAAGAGGTAGCTGACCTGGACAAGAGCCTAATGCCTCATCTTCTTGTAGGGGCTACTCATCTATACAGCATTGGTCAGCTGACTACTGATGTGTACAAGAGGTAGCTGACCTGGACAAGAGCCTAATGTCTCATCTTCTTATGGAGGCTACTCATCTTCTATACAGCATAGGTCAGCTGACTACTGTTGTGTACAAGAGGTAGCTGACAAGGACAAGAGCCTAATGTCTCATCTTCCTGTGTGTAGGCTACTCATATATAAAGCATTGGACAGCTGACTACTCTTGTGTAGAAGAGGTAGCTGACCTGGACAAGAGCCAAAAGCCTCATCTTCTTGTGAGGGCTACTCATCTATACTGGTTTGGACAGCTGACTACTGTTGTACAGGCGGTAGCTCACCTGGACAAGAGCCTAATGCCTTATTTTCTTGTGGAGGCTACTCATCTATAAATATAGGTCAGCTGACTACTGTTCTGTACAAGAGGTAGCTGACCTGGACAAGAGCCTATTGCCTCATCTTGTTGTGGAGACTACTCATCTATACAGCATTGGTCAGCTGACTACTGTTGAGTACAAGACGTAGCTGACCTGGACAAGAGCCTAATGTCTCATTTTGATGTAGGGCTACTCATCTATACAGCATAGGTCAGCTAACTACTCATGTGTAACGGAGGTAGCTGACATGGACAAGAGCCTAATGCCTCATCTTCCTGTGTAGGCTACTCATCTATACAGCATAGTTCAGCTGACTACTGATGTGTACAAGAGGTAGTTGACCTGGCCAAAAGCCTAATGTCTCATCTGCTTGTGGGAACTTTTCATCTATACAGCATAGGTCAGCTAACTACTGTTGTGTACAGGAGGTAGCTGACCTGAACAAGATCCTAATGCCTCAACTTATTGTGGAGGCTACTCATCTATACAGCATAGGTCAGCTTACTTCTGATGTGTACAGGAGGTAGCTGACCTGAACAAGATCCTAATGCCTCATTTTCTTGCGGAGGCTATTCACCTATACAGAATAGGTCAGCTGACTACTGTTGTGTACAACAGGTAGCTGACCTGGAAGGGAGCCAAGTGTCTCATCCTCTTGTGGGGGCTACTCATCTATACAGCATTGGTCAGCTGACTACTGTTGTGTACAAGAGGTAGCTGAACCTGGAAAAGAGCCTAATGCATCATCTTCTTGTGGAGGCTACTCATCTATACTTCACTGGACAGCTGACTACTGTTGTGTACAACAGGTAGCTGACCTGGACAAGAGCCTAATGTTTCATCTTCTTGTGGGGGCTACTCATCTTCTATACAGCATAGGGCAGCTGACTACCGTTGTCTACAAGAGGTAGCTGACCTGGACAAGAGGCTAATGTCTCATCTTCCTGTGGAGGCTACTCATCTATAAAGCACTGGTCAGCTGACCACTGTTGTGTACAAGAGGTAACTGACCTGGACAAGAGCCAAATGCCTCATTTTCTTGTGAGGGCTACTTATCTATACTGCTTTGGACAGCTGACTACTGTTGTGTACAGGCGGTAGCTCACCTGCACAAGAGCCTAATGCCTTATCTTATTGTGGAGGCTACTCATCTATACAGTATAGGTCACCTGAATACTGCTGTGTACAAGAGGTAGCTGACCTAGACAAGAGCCTAATGCCTCATCTTCTTGTGGAAACTACTCATCTATACAGCATTGGTCAGCTGACTACTCTTGAGTACAAGACGTAGCTGACCTGGACAAGAGCCTAATGTCTCATCTTCTTGCGGAGGCTACTCATCTATACAGCTATAGTCAGCTGCATACTGTTGTGTACAAGAGGTAGCTGACCTGGACAAGAGCCTAATGGCTCATCTTCTTGTGTAGGCTACTCATCTATACAGCATAAGTCAGCTGACTACTGTTGTGTCCAAGAGGTAGCTGACCTGGTCAAGAGCCTAATGCCTCATCTTATTGTGGAGACTACTCATCTATACAGCATAGGTCAACTGACTACTGTTGTGTACAAGAGGTAGCTGACATGAAAAGAGCCTAATGCCTCATCTTATTGTGGAGGCTACTCATCTATACAGCATAGGTAAGCTGACTACTGTTGTGTACAAGAGGTAGATGACCTGGACAAGAGTCTAATGTCTCATTTTCTAGTGGAGGCTATTTATCTATACAGCATAGGTCAGCTGACTACTGTTGTATACAAAAGGTAGCTGACCTGGACAAGATTCGAATGCCTCAACTCTTTGTGGAGGCTACTCATCTATACAGCACAGGTCAGCTGACTACTGTTATGTACAAGAGGTAGCTGAGCTGGACAAGAGCCGAATGCCTCAACTTCTTGTGGAGGCTACTCATCTATACAGCACAGGTCAGCTGACTACTGTTGTGTAAAACAGGTAGCTGACCTGCACAAGAGCCTAATGCCTCCATCTTCTTGTGGAAGCTATTCATCTATACCACACTGGTCAGCTGACTACTGTTGTGTACAACAGATAGCTGACCTGGAAAAGAGCCGAATGCCTCATCTTCTTGTGGAGGCTATTCAACGATATGGCATAGATCAGCTGAGAAATGTTGTGTACAGGAGGTGGCTGACCTGGACAAGAGCCTAATGTCTCATCTTCTTATGGAGGCTACTCGTCTTCTATACAGCATAGGTCAGCTGACTACTGTTGTGTACAAGAGTTAGCTGACAAGCACAAGAGCCTAATGTCTCATCTTCTTGTGGGGGCTACTCATCTTCTATACAGCATAGGTCAGGTGACTACCGTTGTGTACAAGAGGTAGCTGACCTGGAAAAGAGCCTAATGTCTCATCTTCCTGTGTGTAGGCTACTCATCTATAAAGCATTGGACAGCTGACTACTCTTGTGTACAAGAGGTAGCTGACCTGGACAAGAGCCAAAAGCCTCATCTTCTTGTGAGGGCTACTCATCTATACTGGTTTGGAAAGCTGACTACTGTTGTGTACAGGCGGTAGCTCACCTGGACAAGAGCCTAATGCCTTATCTTCTTGTGGAGGCTACTCATCTATACAGTATAGGACAGCTGACTACTGTTCTGTACAAGAGGTAGCTGACCTGGACAAGAGCCTATTGCTTCATCTTGTTGTGGAGACTACTCATCTATACAGCATTGGTCAGCTGACTACTGTTGAGTACAAGACGTAGCTGACCTGGACAAGAGCCTAATGTCTCATCTTGATGTAGGGCTACTCATCTATACAGCATAGGTGAGCTGACTACTCATGTGTAACGGAGGTAGCTGGCATGGACAAGAGCCTAATGCCTCATCTTCCTGTGTAGGCTACTCATCTCTACAGCATAGGTCAGCTGACTACTGATGTGTACAAGAGGTAGCTGTCCTGCATAAGAGCCTAATGCCTCATCTTCTTGTGGAGGCTACTCATCTATACAGCATCGGTCAGCTGCCCACTGATGTGTACAGGAGGTAGCGGACCTGGACAAGAGCCTAATGCCTCATCTTCTTGTGGAGACTACTCATTTATACAGCATAGGTCAGTTTCCTACCTTTGTGTACAAGAGGTAGCTGACCTTGACAAGAGCCTAATGCCTCATCTTCTTGAGGAGGCTACTCATCTATACAGCATAGTACATCTGACTACTGTTGTGTACATGAGGTAGCTGACCTGGACAAGAGCCTAATGCCTCATCTTCTTGTAGGGGCTACTCATCTATACAGCATTGGTCAGCTGACTACTGATGTGTACAAGAGGTAGCTGACCTGGACAAGTACCTAATGTCTCATCTTCTTATGGAGGCTACTCATCTTCTATACAGCATAGGTCAGCTGACTACTGTTGTCTACAAGAGGTAGCTGACAAGGACAAGAGCCTAATGTCTCATCTTCCTGTGTGTAGGCTACTCATCTATAAAGCATTGGACAGCTGACTACTCTTGTGTACAAGAGGTAGCTGACCTGGACAAGAGCCAAAAGCCTCATCTTCTTGTGAGGGCTACTCATCTATACTGGTTTGGACAGCTGAAAACTGTTGTACAGGCGGTAGCTCACCTGGACAAGAGCCTAATGCCTTATTTTCTTGTGGAGGCTACTCATCTATACAGTATAGGTCAGCTGACTACTGTTCTGTACAAGAGGTAGCTGACCTGGACAAGAGCCTATTGCCTCATCTTGTTGTGGAGACTACTCATCTATACAGCATTGGTCAGCTGACTACTGTTGAGTACAAGACGTAGCTGACCTAGACAAGAGCCTAATGTCTCATCTTGATGTAGGGCTACTCATCTATACAGCATAGGTCAGCTAACTACTCATGTGTAACGGAGGTAGCTGACATGGACAAGAGCCTAATGCCTCATCTTCCTGTGTAGGCTACTCATCTATACAGCATAGTTCAGCTGACTACTGATGTGTACAAGTGGTAGTTGACCTGGCCAAAAGCCTAATGTCTCATCTGCTTGTGGGGGCTTTTCATCTATACAGCATAGGTTAGCTAACTACTGTTGTGTACAGGAGGTAGCTGACCTGAACAAGATCCTAATGCCTCAACTTATTGTGGAGGCTACTCATCTATACAGCATAGGTCAGCTTACTTCTGATGTGTACAGGAGGTAGCTGACCTGAACAAGATCCTAATGCCTCATTTTCTTGCGGAGGCTATTCACCTATACAGAATAGGTCAGCTGACTACTGTTGTGTACAACAGGTAGTTGACCTGGAAGGGAGCCAAGTGTCTCATCCTCTTGTGGGGGCTACTCATCTATACAGCATTGGTCAGCTGACTACTGTTGTGTACAAGAGGTAGCTGAACCTGGAAAAGAGCCTAATGCATCATCTTCTTGTGGAGGCTACTCATCTATACTTCACTGGACAGCTGACTACTGTTGTGTACAACAGGTAGCTGACCTGGACAAGAGCCTAATGTTTCATCTTCTTGTGGGGGCTACTCATCTTCTATACAGCATAGGGCAGCTGACTACCGTTGTCTACAAGAGGTAGCTGACCTGGACAAGAGCCTAATGTCTCATCTTCCTGTGGAGGCTACTCATCTATAAAGCACTGGTCAGCTGACTACTGTTGTGTACAAGAGGTAACTGACCTGGACAAGAGCCAAATGCCTCATCTTCTTGTGAGGGCTACTTATCTATACTGCTTTGGACAGCTGACTACTGTTGTGTACAGGCGGTAGCTCACCTGCACAAGAGCCTAATGCCTTATCTTATTGTGGAGGCTCCTCATCTATACAGTATAGGTCACCTGACTACTGCTGTGTACAAGAGGTAGCTGACCTAGACAAGAGCCTAATGCCTCATCTTGTGGAAACTACTCATCTATACAGCATTGGTCAGCTGACTACTGTTGAGTACAAGACGTAGCTGACCTGGACAAGAGCCTAATGTCTCACCTTCTTGCGGAGGCTACTCATCTATACAGCTATAGTCAGCTGCATACTGTTGTGTACAAGAGGTAGCTGACCTGGACAAGAGCCTAATGGCTCATCTTCTTGTGTAGGCTACTCATCTATACAGCATAGGTCAGCTGACTACTGTTGTGTCCAAGAGGTAGCTGACCTGGTCAAGAGCCTAATGCCTCATCTTATTGTGGAGACTACTCATCTATACAGCATAGGTCAACTGACTACTGATATGTACACGAGGTAGCTGATCTGGACAAGATTCTAATGCCTGATCTTCCTGTGGAGGCTACTCATCTATACAGCATAGGTCAGCTGACTACTGTTGTGTACAAGAGGTAGCTGACATGAAAAGAGCCTAATGCCTCATCTTATTGTGGAGGCTACTCATCTATACAGCATAGGTAAGCTTACTACTGATGTGTACAGGAGGTAGCTGACCTGAACAAGACCCTAATGCCTCATTTTCTTGTGGAGGCTACTCATCCATACAGCATTGGTCAGCTGAATACTGTTGTGTACAAGACGTAGCTGACCTGGACAAGAGCCAAATGCCTCCATCTTCTTGTGGGGGCAATTCATCTGTACATCAAGTGTCAGCTAACTACGTTTGTGTACAAGAGATAGCTGACCTGGACAAGAGCCTAATGCCTCCATTTTCTTGTGGAGGATATTCATCTATACAGCATAAGTCAGCCATGTACAGCATGGCTCAAATATCTACTGTTGTGTACAAGAGGTAGCCGACCTGGACAAGAGGCTAATGCCTCCATTTTCTTGTGGAGGGTATTCATCTATACAGCAATGGTCAGCTGACTACTGTTGTGTACAAGAGGTAGATGACCTGGACAAGAGTCTAATGTCTCATTTTCTAGTGGAGGCTATTTATCTGTACAGCATTGGTCAGCTGACGACTGTTGTGTACAAGAGGTAGCTGACCTGGACAAGAGCCTAATGCCTCCATCTTCTTGTGGAGCCTAATCATCTATACAGCATTGATCAGCAGACTACTGTTGTGTACAAGAGGTAGCGGACCTGGACAAGAGCCGAATGCCTCATCTTCTTGTGGAGGCTACTCATCTATACAGAACAGGTCAGCTGATTACTGTTGTCTACAAGAGGTAGCTGAACCTGGACAAGAGCTTAATACCTCATCTTCTTGTGGAGGCTACTCATCTATACAGCATAGGTCAGCTGACTACTGATGTGAACGAACGGTAGCTGACCTGGACAAGAGCCTCTTGCCTCCATCTTCTTGTAGAGGCTACTCATCTATACAGCACTGGACAGCTGACTACTGTTGTGTACAACAGGTAGCTGACCTGGACAAGAGCCTAATGTTTCATCTTCTTGTGGGGCTAGTCACTTATACAGCACAGGTCAGTGCACTACTGTTGTGTACAAGAGGTAGCTGACCTGGACAAGAGCCTAATGCCTCATCTTCTTGTGTAGTCTACTCATCTATACAGCATAGGTCAGCTGACTACTGTTGTGAGCAAGAAGTAGCTGAGCTGGAAGAGAGCCTAATGCCTCATCTTCTTGCGGAGGCTACTCGTCTACACAGCATTGTTCAGCTGACCACTGTTGTGTAGAAGAGGTAGCTGATCTGGACAAGAGCCTAATGCCTCATCTTCTTGTGGAGGCTAATCATCTATACAGCATAGGTCAGCTGACTACTGTTGTGTACAGGAGGTAGCTGACCTGGACAACAGCCTAATGCCTGATCTTCTTGTGGAGGCTACTCATCTATACAGTATAGGTGAGCTGACTACTGTTGTGTACAAAAGGTAGCTGACCTGGACATGAGCCTAATGCCTCATTTTCTTGCGGAGGCTACTCATTTATACAGCATAGGTCAGCCGATTACTGTTGTGTACAAGAGGTAGCTGATCTGGACAAGAGCCTAAAGGCTCATCTTCTTGTGAGGGCTACTCATCTATACAGCATTGGTCAGCTGACTACTGTTGTGTACAAGAGGTAGCTGACCTGGACAAGACCCTAATGTCTCATCTTCTTGTTGGGGATACTCATCTATACAGCATAGGTCAGTTGATTACTGTTGTGTACAAGAGGTAGCTGACCTGGACAAGAGCCTAATGTCTCATCTTCTTGTGGAGGCTATTCATCTATACAACATAGACCAGCTGACTACTGTTGTGTACAAGAGGTAGCTGACCTGGACAAGAGCCTAATGTCTCATCTTCTTCTAAAGGCTACTCATCTATACAGCATTGGTCAGATGACTACTGTTGTGTACAAGAGGGAGCTGACCTGGACAAGAGCCTAATGCCTCATGTTCTTGTGGGGGCTACTCATCTATACAGCATTAGACAGCTGACTACTGTTTTGTACTAGAGGTAGCTGACCTGGACAAGAGCCTAATGTCTCATCTTTTTGTGGGGGCTACTCATCTATACAGCATAGGTCAGCTGACTACTGATGTGTACAAGAGGTAGCTGTCCTGGACCAGAGCCTAATGCCTCATCTTCTTGTGGAGGCTACTCATCTATACAGCATAGGTCAGCTGACCACTGATGTGTACAGGAGGTAGCTGACCTGGACAAGAGCCTAATGCCTCATCTTCTTGTGGAGGCTACTGATCTATACAGCATAGGTCAGTTGACCACCTTTGTGTACAAGAGGTAGCTGACCTGGACAAGAGCCTAATGCCTCATCTTCTTGTGGGGGCTACTCATCCATACAGCATTGGTCAGCTGACTACTGATGTGTACAAGAGGTAGCTGACCTGGACAAGAGCCTAATGCCTCATCTTCTTGTGGGGGCTACTCATCCATACAGCATAGGTCAGCTGACTACTGTTGTATACAAGAAGTAGCTGACCTGGACAAGAACCTAATGTCTCATCCTCTTGTGTGGGCTACTCATCTATACAGCATTGGTCAGCTGACTACTGATGTGTACAAGAGGTAGCTGACCTGGACAAGAGCCTAATGTCTCATCTTCTTGTGGGGGCTACTCATCTATATAGCATAGGTCAGCTGCCTACTGTTGTGTACAAGAGGTAGCTGACCTGGACAAGAGCCTAATGCCTCATCTTCTTGTGGGGGCTACTCATCTATATAGCATAGGTCAGCTGACTACTGTTGTGTACAAGAGGTAGCTGACCTGGACAAGAGCCTAATGCCTCATCTTCTTGTGGGGGTTACTCATCTATATAGCATAGGTCAGCTGACTACTGTTGTGTACAAGAGCTGGCTGACCTGGACAAGAGCCTAATGCCTCATCTTCTTGTGGGGGCTACACATCTATATAGCATAGGTCAGCTGACTACTGTTGTGTACAAGAGGTAGCTGCGCTGGACAAGAGCCTAATGTCTCACTTCTTGTGGGGGCTAGTCATCTTCTATATAGCATAGGTCAGCTGACTACTGTTGTGTACAGGAGGTAGCTGACCTAAACGAGAGCCTAATGTCTCATCTTCTTGTGTGGGCCACTCATCTATACAGCATTGGACAGCTGACTACTGTTGTGTACAAGAGGTAGCTGACCTGGACAAGAGCCTAATGCCTCATCTTCTTGTGAGGGCCACTCATCTATACAGCATTGGACAGCTGACTACTGTTGTGTACAAGAGGTAGCTGACCTGGACAAGAGCCTAATGCCTCATCTTCTTGTGGGGGCTACTCATCTATATAGCATAGGTCAGCTGACTACTGTTGTGTACAAGAGGTAGCTGACCTGGACAAGAGCCTAATGCCTCATCTTCTTGTGGGGGCTACTCATCTATATAGCATAGGTCAGCTGACTACTGTTGTGTACAAGAGGTAGCTGCGCTGGACAAGAGCCTAATGTCTCACTTCTTGTGGGGGCTAGTCATCTTCTATATAGCATAGGTCAGCTGACTACTGTTGTGTACAGGAGGTAGCTGACCTAAACGAGAGCCTAATGTCTCATCTTCTTGTGAGGGCCACTCATCTATACAGCATAGGTCAGCTGACTACTGTTGTGTACAAGAGGTAGCTGACATGGACAAAAGCCTGATGTCTCATCTTCTATACAGCATAGGTCAGCTGACTACTGTTGTGTACAAGAGGTAGCTGACATGGACAAAAGCCTGATGTCTCATCTTCTATACAGCATTGGTCAGCTGACTACTGTTGTGTACAGGAGGTAGCTGACCTGGACAAGAGCCTAATGTCTCATCTTCTTGTGGGGGCTACTCATCTATATAGCATAGGTCAGCTGACTACTGTTGTGTACAAGTGGTAGCTGCGCTGGACAAAAACCTAACGTTTCATCTTCTTGTGGGGCTATTCATCTATACAGCATAGGTCAGCTGACTACTGTTGTGAGCAAGAAGTAGCTGAGCTGGACAAGAGCCTAATGTTTCATCTTTTGTGAGGCTTACTCATCTATACAGCATTGGCCAGATGACTACTGTTGTGTACTAGAGGAAAGTGACCTGGACAAGAGCCTAATGTCTCATCTTGTTGTGGGGGCTACTCATCTCTACAGCATAGGTCAGCTGACTACTGATGTGTACAAGAGGTAGCTGTCCTGGACAAGAGCCTAATGCCTCATCTTCTTGTGGAGGCTACTCATCTATACAGCATAGGTCAGCTGCCCACTGATGTGTACAGGAGGTAGCGGACCTGGACAAGAGCCTAATGTCTCATCTTCTTGTGGAGGCTACTCATCTATACAGCATAGGTCAGCTGCCCACTGAAGTGTACAAGAGGTAGCTGTCCTGGACAAGAGCCTAATGTCTCATCTTCTTGTGGAGGCTACTCATCTATACAGCATAGGTCAGCTGCCCACTGATGTGTACAGGAGGTAGCGGACCTGGACAAGAGCCTAATGCCTCATCTTCTTGTGGAGGCTACTCATTTATACAGCATAGGTCAGTAGCTACCTTTGTGTACAAGAGGTAGCTGACCTTGACAAGAGCCTAATGCCTCATCTTCTTGAGGAGGCTACTCATCTATACAGCATAGTACATCTGACTACTGTTGTGTACAAGAGGTAGCTGACCTGGACAAGAGCCTAATGCCTCATCTTCTTGTAGGGGCTACTCATCTATACAGCATAGTACATCTGACTACTGTTGTGTACAAGAGGTAGCTGACCTTGACAAGAGCCTAATGCCTCATCTTCTTGAGGAGGCTACTCATCTATACAGCATAGTACATCTGACTACTGTTGTGTACAAGAGGTAGCTGACCTGGACAAGAGCCTAATGCCTCATCTTCTTGTAGGGGCTACTCATCTATACAGCATTGGTCAGCTGACCTGGACAAGAGCCTAATGTCTCATCTTCTTATGGAGGCTACTCATCTTCTATACAGCATAGGTCAGCTGACTACTGTTGTGTACAAGAGGTAGCTGACAAGGACAAGAGCCTAATGTCTCATCTTCCTGTGTGTAGGCTACTCATCTATAAAGCATTGGACAGCTGACTACTCTTGTGTACAAGAGGTAGCTGTCCTGGACAAGAGCCAAAAGCCTCATCTTCTTGTGAGGGCTACTCATCTATACTGGTTTGGACAGCTGACTACTGTTGTACAGGCGGTAGCTCACCTGGACAAGAGCCTAATGCCTTATTTTCTTGTGGAGGCTACTCATCTATACAGTATAGGTCAGCTGACTACTGTTCTGTACAAGAGGTAGCTGACCTGGACAAGAGCCTATTGCCTCATCTTGTTGTGGAGACTACTCATCTATACAGCATTGGTCAGCTGACTACTGTTGAGTACAAGACGTAGCTGACCTGGACAAGAGCCTAATGTCTCATCTTGATGTAGGGCTACTCATCTATACAGCATAGGTCAGCTGACTACTCATGTGTAACGGAGGTAGCTGACATGGACAAGAGCCTAATGCCTCATCTTCCTGTGTAGGCTACTCATCTATACAGCATAGTTCAGCTGACTACTGATGTGTACAAGAGGTAGTTGACCTGGCCAAAAGCCTAATGTCTCATCTGCTTGTGGGGGCTTTTCATCTATACAGCATAGGTCAGCTAACTACTGTTGTGTACAGGAGGTAGCTGACCTGAACAAGATCCTAATGCCTCAACTTATTGTGGAGGCTACTCATCTATACAGCATAGGTCAGCTTACTGCTGATGTGTACAGGAGGTAGCTGACCTGAACAAGATCCTAATGCCTCATTTTCTTGCGGAGGCTATTCACCTATACAGAATCGGTCAGCTGACTACTGTTGTGTACAACAGGTAGCTGACCTGGAAGGGAGCCAAGTGTCTCATCCTTTTGTGGGGGCTACTCATCTATACAGCATTGGTCAGCTGACTACTGTTGTGTACAAGAGGTAGCTGAACCTGGAAAAGAGCCTAATGCATCATCTGCTTGTGGAGGCTACTCATCTGTACTTCACTGGACAGCTGACTACTGTTGTGTACAACAGGTAGCTGACCTGGCCAAGAACCTAATGTTTCATCTTCTTGTGGGGGCTACTCATCTTCTATACAGCATAGGGCAGCTGACTACCGTTGTCTACAAGAGGTAGCTGACCTGGACAAGAGCCTAATGTCTCATCTTCCTGTGGAGGCTACTCATCTATAAAGCACTGGTCAGCTGACTACTGTTGTGTACAAGAGGTACCTGACCTGGACAAGAGCCAAATGCCTCATCTTCTTGTGAGAGCTACTTATCTATACTGCTTTGGACAGCTGACTACTGTTGTGTACAGGCGGTAGCTCACCTGCACAAGAGCCTAATGCCTTATCTTCTTGTGGAGGCTACTCATCTATACAGTATAGGTCACCTGACTACTGCTGTGTACAAGAGGTAGCTGACCTAGACAAGAGCCTAATGCCTCATCTTCTTGTGGAAACTACTCATCTATACAGCATTGGTCAGCTGACTACTGTTGAGTACAAGACGTAGCTGACCTGGACAAGAGCCTAATGTCTCATCTTCTTGCGGAGGCTACTCATCTATACAGCTATAGTCAGCTGCATACTGTTGTGTACAAGAGGTAGCTGACCTGGACAAGAGCCTAATGGCTCATCTTCTTGTGTAGGCTACTCATCTATACAGCATAGGTCAGCTGACTACTGTTGTGTCCAAGAGGTAGCTGACCTGGTCAAGAGCCTAATGCCTCATCTTATTGTGGAGACTACTCATCTATACAGCATAGGTCAACTGACTACTGATATGTACACGAGGTAGCTGATCTGGACAAGATCCTAATGCCTGATCTTCCTGTGGAGGCTACTCATCTATACAGCATAGGTCAGCTGACTACTGTTGTGTACAAGAGGTAGCTGACATGAAAAGAGCCTAATGCCTCATCTTATTGTGGAGGCTACTCATCTATACAGCATAGGTAAGCTTACTACTGATGTGTACAGGAGGTAGCTGACCTGAACAAGACCCTAATGCCTCATTTTCTTGTGGAGGCTACTCATCCATACAGCATTGGTCAGCTGAATACTGTTGTGTACAAGACGTAGCTGACCTGGACAAGAGCCAAATGCCTCCATCTTCTTGTGGGGGCAATTCATCTGTACATCAAGTGTCAGCTAACTACGTTTGTGTACAAGAGATAGCTGACCTGGACAAGAGCCTAATGCCTCCATTTTCTTGTGGAGGATATTCATCTATACAGCATAAGTCAGCCATGTACAGCATGGGTCAGCTATCTACTGTTGTGTACAAGAGGTAGCCGACCTGGACAAGAGGCTAATGCCTCCATTTTCTTGTGGAGGGTATTCATCTATACAGCAATGGTCAGCTGACTACTGTTGTGTACAAGAGGTAGATGACCTGGACAAGAGTCTAATGTCTCATTTTCTAGTGGAGGCTATTTATCTGTACAGCATTGGTCAGCTGACTACTGTTGTGTACAAGAGGTAGCTGACCTGGACAAGAGCCTAATGCCTCCATCTTCTTGTGGAGCCTAATCATCTATACAGCATTGATCAGCAGACTACTGTTGTGTACAAGAGGTAGCGGTCCTGGACAAGAGCCGAATGCCTCATCTTCTTGTGGAGGCTACTCATCTATACAGAACAGGTCAGCTGATTACTGTTGTCTACAAGAGGTAGCTGAACCTGGACAAGAGCCTAATACTTCATCTTCTTGTGGAGGCTACTCATCTATACAGCATAGGTCAGCTGACTACTGATGTGAACGAACGGTAGCTGACCTGGACAAGAGCCTCTTGCCTCCATCTTCTTGTAGAGGCTACTCATCTATACAGCACTGGACAGCTGACTACTGTTGTGTACAACAGGTAGCTGACCTGGACAAGAGCCTAATGTTTCATCTTCTTGTGGGGCTAGTCACTTATACAGCACAGGTCAGTTCACTACTGTTGTGTACAAGAGGTAGCTGACCTGGACAAGAGCCTAATGCCTCATCTTCTTGTGGAGTCTACTCATCTATACAGCATAGGTCAGCTGACTACTGTTGTGAGCAAGAAGTAGCTGAGCTGGAAGAGAGCCTAATGCCTCATCTTCTTGCGGAGGCTACTCGTCTACACAGCATTGTTCAGCTGACCACTGTTGTGTAGAAGAGGTAGCTGATCTGGACAAGAGCCTAATGCCTCATCTTCTTGTGGAGGCTAATCATCTATACAGCATAGGTCAGCTGACTACTGTTGTGTACAGGAGGTAGCTGACCTGGACAACAGCCTAATGCCTGATCTTCTTGTGGAGGCTACTCATCTATACAGTATAGGTGAGCTGACTACTGTTGTGTACAAAAGGTAGCTGACCTGGACATGAGCCTAATGCCTCATTTTCTTGCGGAGGCTACTCATTTATACAGCATAGGTCAGCCGATTACTGTTGTGTACAAGAGGTAGCTGATCTGGACAAGAGCCTAAAGGCTCATCTTCTTGTGAGGGCTACTCATCTATACAGCATTGGTCAGCTGACTACTGTTGTGTACAAGAGGTAGCTGACCTGGACAAGACCCTAATGTCTCATCTTCTTGTTGGGGATACTCATCTATACAGCATAGGTCAGTTGATTACTGTTGTGTACAAGAGGTAGCTGACCTGGACAAGAGCCTAATGTCTCATCTTCTTGTGGAGGCTATTCATCTATACAACATAGACCAGCTGACTACTGTTGTGTACAAGAGGTAGCTGACCTGGACAAGAGCCTAATGTCTCATCTTCATTCTAAAGGCTACTCATCTATACAGCATTGGTCAGATGACTACTGTTGTGTACAAGAGGGAGCTGACCTGGACAAGAGCCTAATGCCTCATGTTCTTGTGGGGGCTACTCATCTATACAGCATTAGTCAGCTGACTACTGTTGTGTACTAGAGGTAGGTGACCTGGACAAGAGCCTAATGTCTCATCTTGTTGTGGGGGCTACTCATCTATACAGCATAGGTCAGCTGACTACTGATGTGTACAAGAGGTAGCTGTCCTGGACAAGAGCCTAATGCCTCATCTTCTTGTGGAGGCTACTCATCTATACAGCATAGGTCAGCTGACCACTGATGTGTACAGGAGGTAGCTGACCTGGACAAGAGCCTAATGCCTCATCTTCTTGTGGAGGCTACTCATCTATACAGCATAGGTCAGTTGACCAGCTTTGTGTACAAGAGGTAGCTGACCTGGACAAGAGCCTAATGTCTCATCTTCTTGTGGGGGCTACTCATCCATACAGCATAGGTCAGCTGACTACTGTTGTATACAAGAAGTAGCTGACCTGGACAAGAACCTAATGTCTCATCCTCTTGTGTGGGCTACTCATCTATACAGCATTGGTCAGCTGACTACTGATGTGTACAAGAGGTAGCTGACCTGGACAAGAGCCTAATGCCTCATCTTCTTGTGGGGGCTACTCATCCATACAGCATAGGTCAGCTGACTACTGTTGTATACAAGAAGTAGCTGACCTGGACAAGAACCTAATGTCTCATCCTCTTGTGTGGGCTACTCATCTATACAGCATTGGTCAACTGACTACTGATGTGTACAAGAGGTAGCTGACCTGGACAAGAGCCTAATGCCTCATCTTCTTGTGAGGGCCACTCATCTATACAGCATAGGTCAGCTGACTACTGTTGTGTACAAGAGGTAGCTGACATGGACAAAAGCCTGATGTCTCATCTTCTATACAGCATAGGTCAGCTGACTACTGTTGTGTACAAGAGGTAGCTGACATGGACAAAAGCCTGATGTCTCATCTTCTATACAGCATTGGTCAGCTGACTACTGTTGTGTACAGGAGGTAGCTGACCTGGACAAGAGCCTAATGTCTCATCTTCTTGTGGGGGCTACTCATCTATATAGCATAGGTCAGCTGACTACTGTTGTGTACAAGTGGTAGCTGCGCTGGACAAAAACCTAACGTTTCATCTTCTTGTGGGGCTATTCATCTATACAGCATAGGTCAGCTGACTACTGTTGTGAGCAAGAAGTAGCTGAGCTGGACAAGAGCCTAATGTTTCATCTTTTGTGAGGCTTACTCATCTATACAGCATTGGCCAGATGACTACTGTTGTGTACTAGAGGAAAGTGACCTGGACAAGAGCCTAATGTCTCATCTTGTTGTGGGGGCTACTCATCTCTACAGCATAGGTCAGCTGACTACTGATGTGTACAAGAGGTAGCTGTCCTGGACAAGAGCCTAATGCCTCATCTTCTTGTGGAGGCTACTCATCTATACAGCATAGGTCAGCTGCCCACTGATGTGTACAGGAGGTAGCGGACCTGGACAAGAGCCTAATGTCTCATCTTCTTGTGGAGGCTACTCATCTATACAGCATAGGTCAGCTGCCCACTGATGTGTACAAGAGGTAGCTGTCCTGGACAAGAGCCTAATGTCTCATCTTCTTGTGGAGGCTACTCATCTATACAGCATAGGTCAGCTGCCCACTGATGTGTACAGGAGGTAGCGGACCTGGACAAGAGCCTAATGCCTCATCTTCTTGTGGAGGCTACTCATTTATACAGCATAGGTCAGTAGCTACCTTTGTGTACAAGAGGTAGCTGACCTTGACAAGAGCCTAATGCCTCATCTTCTTGAGGAGGCTACTCATCTATACAGCATAGTACATCTGACTACTGTTGTGTACAAGAGGTAGCTGACCTGGACAAGAGCCTAATGCCTCATCTTCTTGTAGGGGCTACTCATCTATACAGCATAGTACATCTGACTACTGTTGTGTACAAGAGGTAGCTGACCTTGACAAGAGCCTAATGCCTCATCTTCTTGAGGAGGCTACTCATCTATACAGCATAGTACATCTGACTACTGTTGTGTACAAGAGGTAGCTGACCTGGACAAGAGCCTAATGCCTCATCTTCTTGTAGGGGCTACTCATCTATACAGCATTGGTCAGCTGACTACTGATGTGTTCAAGAGGTAGCTGACCTGGACAAGAGCCTAATGTCTCATCTTCTTATGGAGGCTACTCATCTTCTATACAGCATAGGTCAGCTGACTACTGTTGTGTACAAGAGGTAGCTGACAAGGACAAGAGCCTAATGTCTCATCTTCCTGTGTGTAGGCTACTCATCTATAAAGCATTGGACAGCTGACTACTCTTGTGTACAAGAGGTAGCTGTCCTGGACAAGAGCCAAAAGCCTCATCTTCTTGTGAGGGCTACTCATCTATACTGGTTTGGACAGCTGACTACTGTTGTACAGGCGGTAGCTCACCTGGACAAGAGCCTAATGCCTTATTTTCTAGTGGAGGCTACTCATCTATACAGTATAGGTCAGCTGACTACTGTTCTGTACAAGAGGTAGCTGACCTGGACAAGAGCCTATTGCCTCATCTTGTTGTGGAGACTACTCATCTATACAGCATTGGTCAGCTGACTACTGTTGAGCACAAGACGTAGCTGACCTGGACAAGAGCCTAATGTCTCATCTTGATGTAGGGCTACTCATCTATACAGCATAGGTCAGCTGACTACTCATGTGTAACGGAGGTAGCTGACATGGACAAGAGCCTAATGCCTCATCTTCCTGTGTAGGCTACTCATCTATACAGCATAGTTCAGCTGACTACTGATGTGTACAAGAGGTAGTTGACCTGGCCAAAAGCCTAATGTCTCATCTGCTTGTGGGGGCTTTTCATCTATACAGCATAGGTCAGCTAACTACTGTTGTGTACAGGAGGTAGCTGACCTGAACAAGATCCTAATGCCTCAACTTATTGTGGAGGCTACTCATCTATACAGCATAGGTCAGCTTACTGCTGATGTGTACAGGAGGTAGCTGACCTGAACAAGATCCTAATGCCTCATTTTCTTGCGGAGGCTATTCACCTATACATAATCGGTCAGCTGACTACTGTTGTGTACAACAGGTAGCTGACCTGGAAGGGAGCCAAGTGTCTCATCCTTTTGTGGGGGCTACTCATCTATACAGCATTGGTCAGCTGACTACTGTTGTGTACAAGAGGTAGCTGAACCTGGAAAAGAGCCTAATGCATCATCTTCTTGTGGAGGCTACTCATCTGTACTTCACTGGACAGCTGACTACTGTTGTGTACAACAGGTAGCTGACCTGGCCAAGAACCTAATGTTTCATCTTCTTGTGGGGGCTACTCATCTTCTATACAGCATAGGGCAGCTGACTACCGTTGTCTACAAGAGGTAGCTGACCTGGACAAGAGCCTAATGTCTCATCTTCCTGTGGAGGCTACTCATCTATAAAGCACTGGTCAGCTGACTACTGTTGTGTACAAGAGGTACCTGACCTGGACAAGAGCCAAATGCCTCATCTTCTTGTGAGAGCTACTTATCTATACTGCTTTGGACAGCTGACTACTGTTGTGTACAGGCGGTAGCTCACCTGCACAAGAGCCTAATGCCTTATCTTCTTGTGGAGGCTACTCATCTATACAGTATAGGTCACCTGACTACTGCTGTGTACAAGAGGTAGCTGACCTAGACAAGAGCCTAATGCCTCATCTTCTTGTGGAAACTACTCATCTATACAGCATTGGTCAGCTGACTACTGTTGAGTACAAGACGTAGCTGACTTGGACAAGAGCCTAATGTCTCATCTTCTTGCGGAGGCTACTCATCTATACAGCTATAGTCAGCTGCATACTGTTGTGTACAAGAGGTAGCTGACCTGGACAAGAGCCTAATGGCTCATCTTCTTGTGTAGGCTACTCATCTATACAGCATAGGTCAGCTGACTACTGTTGTGTCCAAGAGGTAGCTGACCTGGTCAAGAGCCTAATGCCTCATCTTATTGTGGAGACTACTCATCTATACAGCATAGGTCAACTGACTACTGATATGTACACGAGGTAGCTGATCTGGACAAGATCCTAATGCCTGATCTTCCTGTGGAGGCTACTCATCTATACAGCATAGGTCAGCTGACTACTGTTGTGTACAAGAGGTAGCTGACATGAAAAGAGCCTAATGCCTCATCTTATTGTGGAGGCTACTCATCTATACAGCATAGGTAAGCTTACTACTGATGTGTACAGGAGGTAGCTGACCTGAACAAGACCCTAATGCCTCATTTTCTTGTGGAGGCTACTCATCCATACAGCATTGGTCAGCTGAATACTGTTGTGTACAAGACGTAGCTGACCTGGACAAGAGCCAAATGCCTCCATCTTCTTGTGGGGGCAATTCATCTGTACATCAAGTGTCAGCTAACTACGTTTGTGTACAAGAGATAGCTGACCTGGACAAGAGCCTAATGCCTCCATTTTCTTGTGGAGGATATTCATCTATACAGCATAAGTCAGCCATGTACAGCATGGGTCAGCTATCTACTGTTGTGTACAAGAGGTAGCCGACCTGGACAAGAGGCTAATGCCTCCATTTTCTTGTGGAGGGTATTCATCTATACAGCAATGGTCAGCTGACTACTGTTGTGTACAAGAGGTAGATGACCTGGACAAGAGTCTAATGTCTCATTTTCTAGTGGAGGCTATTTATCTGTACAGCATTGGTCAGCTGACTACTGTTGTGTACAAGAGGTAGCTGACCTGGACAAGAGCCTAATGCCTCCATCTTCTTGTGGAGCCTAATCATCTATACAGCATTGATCAGCAGACTACTGTTGTGTACAAGAGGTAGCGGACCTGGACAAGAGCCGAATGCCTCATCTTCTTGTGGAGGCTACTCATCTATACAGAACAGGTCAGCTGATTACTGTTGTCTACAAGAGGTAGCTGAACCTGGACAAGAGCCTAATACTTCATCTTCTTGTGGAGGCTACTCATCTATACAGCATAGGTCAGCTGACTACTGATGTGAACGAACGGTAGCTGACCTGGACAAGAGCCTCTTGCCTCCATCTTCTTGTAGAGGCTACTCATCTATACAGCACTGGACAGCTGACTACTGTTGTGTACAACAGGTAGCTGACCTGGACAAGAGCCTAATGTTTCATCTTCTTGTGGGGCTAGTCACTTATACAGCACAGGTCAGTTCACTACTGTTGTGTACAAGAGGTAGCTGACCTGGACAAGAGCCTAATGCCTCATCTTCTTGTGGAGTCTACTCATCTATACAGCATAGGTCAGCTGACTACTGTTGTGAGCAAGAAGTAGCTGAGCTGGAAGAGAGCCTAATGCCTCATCTTCTTGCGGAGGCTACTCGTCTACACAGCATTGTTCAGCTGACCACTGTTGTGTAGAAGAGGTAGCTGATCTGGACAAGAGCCTAATGCCTCATCTTCTTGTGGAGGCTAATCATCTATACAGCATAGGTCAGCTGACTACTGTTGTGTACAGGAGGTAGGTGACCTGGACAACAGCCTAATGCCTGATCTTCTTGTGGAGGCTACTCATCTATACAGTATAGGTGAGCTGACTACTGTTGTGTACAAAAGGTAGCTGACCTGGACATGAGCCTAATGCCTCATTTTCTTGCGGAGGCTACTCATTTATACAGCATAGGTCAGCCGATTACTGTTGTGTACAAGAGGTAGCTGATCTGGACAAGAGCCTAAAGGCTCATCTTCTTGTGAGGGCTACTCATCTATACAGCATTGGTCAGCTGACTACTGTTGTGTACAAGAGGTAGCTGACCTGGACAAGACCCTAATGTCTCATCTTCTTGTTGGGGATACTCATCTATACAGCATAGGTCAGTTGATTACTGTTGTGTACAAGAGGTAGCTGACCTGGACAAGAGCCTAATGTCTCATCTTCTTGTGGAGGCTATTCATCTATACAACATAGACCAGCTGACTACTGTTGTGTACAAGAGGTAGCTGACCTGGACAAGAGCCTAATGTCTCATCTTCATTCTAAAGGCTACTCATCTATACAGCATTGGTCAGATGACTACTGTTGTGTACAAGAGGGAGCTGACCTGGACAAGAGCCTAATGCCTCATGTTCTTGTGGGGGCTACTCATCTATACAGCATTAGTCAGCTGACTACTGTTGTGTACTAGAGGTAGGTGACCTGGACAAGAGCCTAATGTCTCATCTTGTTGTGGGGGCTACTCATCTATACAGCATAGGTCAGCTGACTACTGATGTGTACAAGAGGTAGCTGTCCTGGACAAGAGCCTAATGCCTCATCTTCTTGTGGAGGCTACTCATCTATACAGCATAGGTCAGCTGACCACTGATGTGTACAGGAGGTAGCTGACCTGGACAAGAGCCTAATGCCTCATCTTCTTGTGGAGGCTACTCATCTATACAGCATAGGTCAGTTGACCAGCTTTGTGTACAAGAGGTAGCTGACCTGGACAAGAGCCTAATGTCTCATCTTCTTGTGGGGGCTACTCATCCATACAGCATAGGTCAGCTGACTACTGTTGTATACAAGAAGTAGCTGACCTGGACAAGAACCTAATGTCTCATCCTCTTGTGTGGGCTACTCATCTATACAGCATTGGTCAGCTGACTACTGATGTGTACAAGAGGTAGCTGACCTGGACAAGAGCCTAATGCCTCATCTTCTTGTGGGGGCTACTCATCCATACAGCATAGGTCAGCTGACTACTGTTGTATACAAGAAGTAGCTGACCTGGACAAGAACCTAATGTCTCATCCTCTTGTGTGGGCTACTCATCTATACAGCATTGGTCAACTGACTACTGATGTGTACAAGAGGTAGCTGACCTGGACAAGAGCCTAATGCCTCATCTTCTTGTGAGGGCCACTCATCTATACAGCATAGGTCAGCTGACTACTGTTGTGTACAAGAGGTAGCTGACATGGACAAAAGCCTGATGTCTCATCTTCTATACAGCATAGGTCAGCTGACTACTGTTGTGTACAAGAGGTAGCTGACATGGACAAAAGCCTGATGTCTCATCTTCTATACAGCATTGGTCAGCTGACTACTGTTGTGTACAGGAGGTAGCTGACCTGGACAAGAGCCTAATGTCTCATCTTCTTGTGGGGGCTACTCATCTATATAGCATAGGTCAGCTGACTACTGTTGTGTACAAGTGGTAGCTGCGCTGGACAAAAACCTAACGTTTCATCTTCTTGTGGGGCTATTCATCTATACAGCATAGGTCAGCTGACTACTGTTGTGAGCAAGAAGTAGCTGAGCTGGACAAGAGCCTAATGTTTCATCTTTTGTGAGGCTTACTCATCTATACAGCATTGGCCAGATGACTACTGTTGTGTACTAGAGGAAAGTGACCTGGACAAGAGCCTAATGTCTCATCTTGTTGTGGGGGCTACTCATCTCTACAGCATAGGTCAGCTGACTACTGATGTGTACAAGAGGTAGCTGTCCTGGACAAGAGCCTAATGCCTCATCTTCTTGTGGAGGCTACTCATCTATACAGCATAGGTCAGCTGCCCACTGATGTGTACAGGAGGTAGCGGACCTGGACAAGAGCCTAATGTCTCATCTTCTTGTGGAGGCTACTCATCTATACAGCATAGGTCAGCTGCCCACTGATGTGTACAAGAGGTAGCTGTCCTGGACAAGAGCCTAATGTCTCATCTTCTTGTGGAGGCTACTCATCTATACAGCATAGGTCAGCTGCCCACTGATGTGTACAGGAGGTAGCGGACCTGGACAAGAGCCTAATGCCTCATCTTCTTGTGGAGGCTACTCATTTATACAGCATAGGTCAGTAGCTACCTTTGTGTACAAGAGGTAGCTGACCTTGACAAGAGCCTAATGCCTCATCTTCTTGAGGAGGCTACTCATCTATACAGCATAGTACATCTGACTACTGTTGTGTACAAGAGGTAGCTGACCTGGACAAGAGCCTAATGCCTCATCTTCTTGTAGGGGCTACTCATCTATACAGCATAGTACATCTGACTACTGTTGTGTACAAGAGGTAGCTGACCTTGACAAGAGCCTAATGCCTCATCTTCTTGAGGAGGCTACTCATCTATACAGCATAGTACATCTGACTACTGTTGTGTACAAGAGGTAGCTGACCTGGACAAGAGCCTAATGCCTCATCTTCTTGTAGGGGCTACTCATCTATACAGCATTGGTCAGCTGACTACTGATGTGTTCAAGAGGTAGCTGACCTGGACAAGAGCCTAATGTCTCATCTTCTTATGGAGGCTACTCATCTTCTATACAGCATAGGTCAGCTGACTACTGTTGTGTACAAGAGGTAGCTGACAAGGACAAGAGCCTAATGTCTCATCTTCCTGTGTGTAGGCTACTCATCTATAAAGCATTGGACAGCTGACTACTCTTGTGTACAAGAGGTAGCTGTCCTGGACAAGAGCCAAAAGCCTCATCTTCTTGTGAGGGCTACTCATCTATACTGGTTTGGACAGCTGACTACTGTTGTACAGGCGGTAGCTCACCTGGACAAGAGCCTAATGCCTTATTTTCTAGTGGAGGCTACTCATCTATACAGTATAGGTCAGCTGACTACTGTTCTGTACAAGAGGTAGCTGACCTGGACAAGAGCCTATTGCCTCATCTTGTTGTGGAGACTACTCATCTATACAGCATTGGTCAGCTGACTACTGTTGAGCACAAGACGTAGCTGACCTGGACAAGAGCCTAATGTCTCATCTTGATGTAGGGCTACTCATCTATACAGCATAGGTCAGCTGACTACTCATGTGTAACGGAGGTAGCTGACATGGACAAGAGCCTAATGCCTCATCTTCCTGTGTAGGCTACTCATCTATACAGCATAGTTCAGCTGACTACTGATGTGTACAAGAGGTAGTTGACCTGGCCAAAAGCCTAATGTCTCATCTGCTTGTGGGGGCTTTTCATCTATACAGCATAGGTCAGCTAACTACTGTTGTGTACAGGAGGTAGCTGACCTGAACAAGATCCTAATGCCTCAACTTATTGTGGAGGCTACTCATCTATACAGCATAGGTCAGCTTACTGCTGATGTGTACAGGAGGTAGCTGACCTGAACAAGATCCTAATGCCTCATTTTCTTGCGGAGGCTATTCACCTATACATAATCGGTCAGCTGACTACTGTTGTGTACAACAGGTAGCTGACCTGGAAGGGAGCCAAGTGTCTCATCCTTTTGTGGGGGCTACTCATCTATACAGCATTGGTCAGCTGACTACTGTTGTGTACAAGAGGTAGCTGAACCTGGAAAAGAGCCTAATGCATCATCTTCTTGTGGAGGCTACTCATCTGTACTTCACTGGACAGCTGACTACTGTTGTGTACAACAGGTAGCTGACCTGGCCAAGAACCTAATGTTTCATCTTCTTGTGGGGGCTACTCATCTTCTATACAGCATAGGGCAGCTGACTACCGTTGTCTACAAGAGGTAGCTGACCTGGACAAGAGCCTAATGTCTCATCTTCCTGTGGAGGCTACTCATCTATAAAGCACTGGTCAGCTGACTACTGTTGTGTACAAGAGGTACCTGACCTGGACAAGAGCCAAATGCCTCATCTTCTTGTGAGAGCTACTTATCTATACTGCTTTGGACAGCTGACTACTGTTGTGTACAGGCGGTAGCTCACCTGCACAAGAGCCTAATGCCTTATCTTCTTGTGGAGGCTACTCATCTATACAGTATAGGTCACCTGACTACTGCTGTGTACAAGAGGTAGCTGACCTAGACAAGAGCCTAATGCCTCATCTTCTTGTGGAAACTACTCATCTATACAGCATTGGTCAGCTGACTACTGTTGAGTACAAGACGTAGCTGACTTGGACAAGAGCCTAATGTCTCATCTTCTTGCGGAGGCTACTCATCTATACAGCTATAGTCAGCTGCATACTGTTGTGTACAAGAGGTAGCTGACCTGGACAAGAGCCTAATGGCTCATCTTCTTGTGTAGGCTACTCATCTATACAGCATAGGTCAGCTGACTACTGTTGTGTCCAAGAGGTAGCTGACCTGGTCAAGAGCCTAATGCCTCATCTTATTGTGGAGACTACTCATCTATACAGCATAGGTCAACTGACTACTGATATGTACACGAGGTAGCTGATCTGGACAAGATCCTAATGCCTGATCTTCCTGTGGAGGCTACTCATCTATACAGCATAGGTCAGCTGACTACTGTTGTGTACAAGAGGTAGCTGACATGAAAAGAGCCTAATGCCTCATCTTATTGTGGAGGCTACTCATCTATACAGCATAGGTAAGCTTACTACTGATGTGTACAGGAGGTAGCTGACCTGAACAAGACCCTAATGCCTCATTTTCTTGTGGAGGCTACTCATCCATACAGCATTGGTCAGCTGAATACTGTTGTGTACAAGACGTAGCTGACCTGGACAAGAGCCAAATGCCTCCATCTTCTTGTGGGGGCAATTCATCTGTACATCAAGTGTCAGCTAACTACGTTTGTGTACAAGAGATAGCTGACCTGGACAAGAGCCTAATGCCTCCATTTTCTTGTGGAGGATATTCATCTATACAGCATAAGTCAGCCATGTACAGCATGGGTCAGCTATCTACTGTTGTGTACAAGAGGTAGCCGACCTGGACAAGAGGCTAATGCCTCCATTTTCTTGTGGAGGGTATTCATCTATACAGCAATGGTCAGCTGACTACTGTTGTGTACAAGAGGTAGATGACCTGGACAAGAGTCTAATGTCTCATTTTCTAGTGGAGGCTATTTATCTGTACAGCATTGGTCAGCTGACTACTGTTGTGTACAAGAGGTAGCTGACCTGGACAAGAGCCTAATGCCTCCATCTTCTTGTGGAGCCTAATCATCTATACAGCATTGATCAGCAGACTACTGTTGTGTACAAGAGGTAGCGGACCTGGACAAGAGCCGAATGCCTCATCTTCTTGTGGAGGCTACTCATCTATACAGAACAGGTCAGCTGATTACTGTTGTCTACAAGAGGTAGCTGAACCTGGACAAGAGCCTAATACTTCATCTTCTTGTGGAGGCTACTCATCTATACAGCATAGGTCAGCTGACTACTGATGTGAACGAACGGTAGCTGACCTGGACAAGAGCCTCTTGCCTCCATCTTCTTGTAGAGGCTACTCATCTATACAGCACTGGACAGCTGACTACTGTTGTGTACAACAGGTAGCTGACCTGGACAAGAGCCTAATGTTTCATCTTCTTGTGGGGCTAGTCACTTATACAGCACAGGTCAGTTCACTACTGTTGTGTACAAGAGGTAGCTGACCTGGACAAGAGCCTAATGCCTCATCTTCTTGTGGAGTCTACTCATCTATACAGCATAGGTCAGCTGACTACTGTTGTGAGCAAGAAGTAGCTGAGCTGGAAGAGAGCCTAATGCCTCATCTTCTTGCGGAGGCTACTCGTCTACACAGCATTGTTCAGCTGACCACTGTTGTGTAGAAGAGGTAGCTGATCTGGACAAGAGCCTAATGCCTCATCTTCTTGTGGAGGCTAATCATCTATACAGCATAGGTCAGCTGACTACTGTTGTGTACAGGAGGTAGGTGACCTGGACAACAGCCTAATGCCTGATCTTCTTGTGGAGGCTACTCATCTATACAGTATAGGTGAGCTGACTACTGTTGTGTACAAAAGGTAGCTGACCTGGACATGAGCCTAATGCCTCATTTTCTTGCGGAGGCTACTCATTTATACAGCATAGGTCAGCCGATTACTGTTGTGTACAAGAGGTAGCTGATCTGGACAAGAGCCTAAAGGCTCATCTTCTTGTGAGGGCTACTCATCTATACAGCATTGGTCAGCTGACTACTGTTGTGTACAAGAGGTAGCTGACCTGGACAAGACCCTAATGTCTCATCTTCTTGTTGGGGATACTCATCTATACAGCATAGGTCAGTTGATTACTGTTGTGTACAAGAGGTAGCTGACCTGGACAAGAGCCTAATGTCTCATCTTCTTGTGGAGGCTATTCATCTATACAACATAGACCAGCTGACTACTGTTGTGTACAAGAGGTAGCTGACCTGGACAAGAGCCTAATGTCTCATCTTCTTCTAAAGGCTACTCATCTATACAGCATTGGTCAGATGACTACTGTTGTGTACAAGAGGGAGCTGACCTGGACAAGAGCCTAATGCCTCATGTTCTTGTGGGGGCTACTCATCTATACAGCATTAGTCAGCTGACTACTGTTGTGTACTAGAGGTAGGTGACCTGGACAAGAGCCTAATGTCTCATCTTGTTGTGGGGGCTACTCATCTATACAGCATAGGTCAGCTGACTACTGATGTGTACAAGAGGTAGCTGTCCTGGACAAGAGCCTAATGCCTCATCTTCTTGTGGAGGCTACTCATCTATACAGCATAGGTCAGCTGACCACTGATGTGTACAGGAGGTAGCTGACCTGGACAAGAGCCTAATGCCTCATCTTCTTGTGGAGGCTACTCATCTATACAGCATAGGTCAGTTGACCAGCTTTGTGTACAAGAGGTAGCTGACCTGGACAAGAGCCTAATGCCTCATCTTCTTGTGGGGGCTACTCATCCATACAGCATAGGTCAGCATTATACTGTTGTATACAAGAAGTAGCTGACCTGGACAAGAACCTAATGTCTCATCCTCTTGTGTGGGCTACTCATCTATACAGCATTGGTCAGCTGACTACTGATGTGTACAAGAGGTAGCTGACCTGGACAAGAGCCTAATGCCTCATCTTCTTGTGGGGGCTACTCATCCATACAGCATAGGTCAGCTGACTACTGTTGTATACAAGAAGTAGCTGACCTGGACAAGAACCTAATGTCTCATCCTCTTGTGTGGGCTACTCATCTATACAGCATTGGTCAACTGACTACTGATGTGTACAAGAGGTAGCTGACCTGGACAAGAGCCTAATGCCTCATCTTCTTGTGGGGGCTACTCATCTATATAGCATAGGTCAGCTGACTACTGTTGTGTACAAGAGGTAGCTGACCTGGACGAGAGCCTAATGTCTCATCTTCATGTGGAGGCTACTAATCTATATAGCATAGGTCAGCTGACTACTGTTGTGTACAGGAGGTAGCTGACCTAAACGAGAGCCTAATGTCTCATCTTCATGTGGAGGCTACTAATCTATACAGCATTGGTCAGCTGACTACTGCTGTGTACCAGAGGTAGCTGACATGGACAAAAGCCTGATGTCATATCTTCTATACAGCATTGGACAGCTGACTACTGCTGTGTACAAGAGGTAGCTGACATGGACAAAAGCCTAATGCCTCATCTTCTATACAGCATTGGACAGCTGACTACTGCTGTGTACAAGAGGTAGCTGACATGGACAAAAGCCTAATGCCTCATCTTCTATACAGCATAGGTCAGCTGACTACTGCTGTGTACAAGAGGTAGCTGACATGGACAAAAGCCTGATGTCTCATCTTCTATACAGCATAGGTCAGCTGACTACTGCTGTGTACAAGAGGTAGCTGACATGGACAAAAGCCTGATGTCTCATCTTCTATACAGCATAGGTCAGCTGACTACTGTTGTGTACAAGAGGTAGCTGACATGGACAAAAGCCTGATGTCTCATCTTCTATACAGCATAGGTCAGCTGACTACTGTTGTGTACAAGAGGTAGCTGACATGGACAAAAGCCTGATGTCTCATCTTCTATACAGCATTGGTCAGCTGACTACTGTTGTGTACAAGAGGTAGCTGACATGGACAAAAGCCTGATGTCTCATCTTCTATACAGCATTGGTCAGCTGACTACTGTTGTGTACAAGAGGTAGCTGACATGGACAAAAGCCTGATGTCTCATCTTCTATACAGCATTAGTCAGCTGACTACTGTTGTGTACAAGAGGTAGCTGCGCTGGACAAGAGCCTAATGTCTCACTTCTTGTGGGGGCTAGTCATCTTCTATACAGCATAGGTCAGCTGACTACTGTTGTGTACAAGAGGTAGCTGACCTGGACAAGAGCCAAATGTCTCATCTTCCTGTGGGGGCTACTCATCTATACAGCATTGGACAGGTGACTACTGTTGTGTACAAGAGGTATCTGACCTGGACAAGAGCCTAATGTCTAATGTTCTTGTGGAGGCTACTCATCTATACAGCATTGGACAGCTGACTACTGTTGTGTACAAGAGCTAGCTGACCTGGACAAGAGACTAATGTCTCATCTTCTTGTCGAGGCTACTCATGTATACAGCATTGGTGAGCTGACTGCTGTTGTGTACAGGAGTTAGCTGACCTGGACAAGAGCGTAATGTCTCATCTTCTTGTGGGGGCTACTCATCTATACAGCATAGGTCCGCTGACTACTGTTGTGTACAAGAGGTAGCTGAACTGGACAAGAGCCAAATGTCTCATCCTCTAGTGGAGGCTACTCATCTATACAGCATTGGTCAGCTGACTACTGATGTGTACAAGAAGTAGCTGACCTGGACAAGAGCCAAATGTCTCATCCGCTAGTGGAGGCTACTCATCTATACAGCATTGGTCAGCTGACTTCTGTTTTGTACAAGAAGTAGCTGACCTGGACAAGAGCCTAATGTCTCATCTTCTTGTGGGGGCTACTCATCTATACAGCATAGGTCCGCTGACTACTGTTGTGTACAAGAGGTAGCTGAACTGGACAAGAGCCAAATGTCTCATCCTCTAGTGGAGGCTACTCATCTATACAGCATAGGTCAGCTGACTACTGATGTGTACGAACGGTAGCTGACCTGGACAAGAGCCTCTTGCCTCCATCTTCTTGTGGAGGCTACTCATCTATACAGCACTTGACAGCTGACTACTGTTGTGTACAACAGGTAGCTGACCTGGACAAGAGCCTAATGTTTCATCTTCTTGTGGGGCTAGTCACTTATACAGCACAGGTCAGTTCACTACTGTTGTGTACAAGAGGTAGCTGACCTGGACAAAGCCTAATGCCTCATCTTCTTGTGGAGTCTACTCATCTATACAGCATAGGTCAGCTGACTACTGTTGTGAGCAAGAAGTAGCTGAGCTGGAAGAGAGCCTAATGCCTCATCTTCTTGCGGAGGCTACTCGTCTACACAGCATTGGTCAGCTGACCACTGCTGTGTAGAAGAGGTAGCTGATCTGGACAAGAGCCTAATGCCTCATCTTCTTGTGGAGGCTAATCATCTATACAGCATAGGACAGCTGACTACTGTTGTGTACAGGAGGTAGCTGACCTGGACAACAGCCTAATGCCTGATCTTCTTGTGGAGGCTACTCATCTATACAGTATAGGTGAGCTGACTACTGTTGTGTACAAAAGGTAGCTGACCTGGACATGAGCCTAATGCCTCATTTTCTTGCGGAGGCTACTCATTTATACAGCATAGGTCAGCCGATTACTGTTGTGTACAAGAGGTAGCTGATCTGGACAAGAGCCTAAAGGCTCATCTTCTTGTGAGGGCTACTCATCTATACAGCATTGGTCAGCTGACTACTGTTGTGTACAAGAGGTAGCTGACCTGGACAAGACCCTAATGTCTCATCTTCTTGTTGGGGATACTCATCTATACAGCATAGGTCAGTTGATTACTGTTGTGTACAAGAGGTAGCTGACCTGGACAAGAGCCTAATGTCTCATCTTCTTGTGGAGGCTATTCATCTATACAACATAGACCAGCTGACTACTGTTGTGTACAAGAGGTAGCTGACCTGGACAAGAGCCTAATGTCTCATCTTCTTCTAAAGGCTACTCATCTATACAGCATTGGTCAGATGACTACTGTTGTGTACAAGAGGGAGCTGACCTGGACAAGAGCCTAATGCCTCATGTTCTTGTGGGGGCTACTCATCTATACAGCATTAGTCAGCTGACTACTGTTGTGTACTAGAGGTAGGTGACCTGGACAAGAGCCTAATGTCTCATCTTGTTGTGGGGGCTACTCATCTATACAGCATAGGTCAGCTGACTACTGATGTGTACAAGAGGTAGCTGTCCTGGACAACAGCCTAATGCCTCATCTTCTTGTGGAGGCTACTCATCTATACAGCATAGGTCAGCTGACCACTGATGTGTACAGGAGGTAGCTGACCTGGACAAGAGCCTAATGCCTCATCTTCTTGTGGAGGCTACTCATCTATACAGCATAGGTCAGTTGACCAGCTTTGTGTACAAGAGGTAGCTGACCTGGACAAGAGCCTAATGCGTCATCTTCTTGTGGGGGCTACTCATCCATACAGCATAGGTCAGCATTATACTGTTGTATACAAGAAGTAGCTGACCTGGACAAGAACCTAATGTCTCATCCTCTTGTGTGGGCTACTCATCTATACAGCATTGGTCAGCTGACTACTGATGTGTACAAGAGGTAGCTGACCTGGACAAGAGCCTAATGCCTCATCTTCTTGTGGGGGCTACTCATCCATACAGCATAGGTCAGCTGACTACTGTTGTATACAAGAAGTACCTGACCTGGACAAGAACCTAATGTCTCATCCTCTTGTGTGGGCTACTCATCTATACAGCATTGGTCAGCTGACTACGGATGTGTACAAGAGGTAGCTGACCTGGACAAGAGCCTAATGCCTCATCTTCTTGTGGGGGCTACTCATCTATATAGCATAGGTCAGCTGACTACTGTTGTGTACAAGAGGTAGCTGACCTGGACAAGAGCCTAATGTCTCACCTTCATGTGGAGGCTACTAATCTATATAGCATAAGTCAGCTGACTATTGTTGTGTACAGGAGGTAGCTGACCTGAACGAGAGCCTAATGTCTCATCTTCTTGTGGGGGCTACTCATCTATACAGCATAGGTCAGCCGACTACTGTTGTGTACAAGAAGTAGCTGACCTGGACAAGAGCCTAATGTCTCATCTTCTTGTGAGGGCTACTCATCTATACAGCAATGGACAGCTGACTACTGCTGTGTACAAGAGGTAGCTGACCTGGACAAGAGCCTGATATCTCATCTTCTATGCAGCATAGGTCAGCTGACTACTGTTGTGTACAAGAGGTAGCTGAACTGGACAAGAGCCTAATGTCTCATCTTCTTGTGGGGGCTACTCATCTTCTATACAGCATAGGTCAGCTGACTACTGTTGTGTAGAAGAGGTAGCTAACCTGGACAAGAGCCAAATGTCTCATCTTCTTATGGGGGCTACTCAACTATACAGCATTGGACAGGTGACTACTGTTGTGTAAAAGAGGTAGCTGACCTGGACAAGAGCCTAATGTCTAATGTTCTTGTGGAGGCTACTCATCTATACAGCATTGGACAGCTGACTACTGTTGTGTACAAGAGCTAGCTGACCTGGACAAGAGACTAATGTCTCATCTTCTTGTGGAGGCTACTCATCTATACAGCATTGGTCAGCTGACTGCTGTTGTGTACAGGAGTTAGCTGACCTGGACAAGAGCGTAATGTCTCATCTTCTTGTGGGGGCTACTCATCTATACAGCATAGATCAGCTGACTTTCTGTTGTGTACAAGAGGTAGCTGACCTGGACAAGAGCCTAATGTCTCATCTTCTTGTGGGGGCTACTCATCTATACAGCATTGGTCAGCTGACTACTCTTGTGTACAAGAGGTAGCTGACCTGGACAAGAGCCTACTGTCTAATCTTCTTGTAGAGGCTACTCATCTATACAGCATAGGTCAGCTGGCTACTGTTGTGTACAAGAGGTAGCTGACCTGGACAAGAGCCTAATGGCTCATCTTCTAGTGGGGGCTTCTTATCTATACAGCATAGGTCAGCTGACTACTGTTGTGTACAAGAGGTAGCTGACCTGGACAAGAGGCTAATGTGTAATGTTCTTGTGGAGGCTACTCATCTATACAGCATAGGTCAGCTTACTACTGTTGTGTACAAGAGGTAGCTGACCTGGACAAGAGCCTAATGCCTCATCTTCTTGTGAGGGCTACTCATCTATACAGCATTGGTCAGCTGACTACTGTTGTGTACAGGAGGTAGCTGACCTGGACAAGAGCCTAATGTCTCATCTTCTTGTGGAGGCTATTCATCTATACAGCATATATCAGCTGTGTACAAGAGGTAGCTGACCTGGACAAGAGCCTAATGTTTCATCTTCTTGTGGGGCTAGTCACTTATACAGCACAGGTCAGTTCACTACTGTTGTGTACAAGAGGTAGCTGACCTGGACAAAGCCTAATGCCTCATCTTCTTGTGGAGTCTACTCATCTATACAGCATAGGTCAGCTGACTACTGTTGTGAGCAAGAAGTAGCTGAGCTGGAAGAGAGCCTAATGCCTCATCTTCTTGCGGAGGCTACTCGTCTACACAGCATTGGTCAGCTGACCACTGCTGTGTAGAAGAGGTAGCTGATCTGGACAAGAGCCTAATGCCTCATCTTCTTGTGGAGGCTAATCATCTATACAGCATAGGTCAGCTGACTACTGTTGTGTACAGGAGGTAGCTGACCTGGACAACAGCCTAATGCCTGATCTTCTTGTGGAGGCTACTCATCTATACAGTATAGGTGAGCTGACTACTGTTGTGTACAAAAGGTAGCTGACCTGGACATGAGCCTAATGCCTCATTTTCTTGCGGAGGCTACTCATTTATACAGCATAGGTCAGCCGATTACTGTTGTGTACAAGAGGTAGCTGATCTGGACAAGAGCCTAAAGGCTCATCTTCTTGTGAGGGCTACTCATCTATACAGCATTGGTCAGCTGACTACTGTTGTGTACAAGAGGTAGCTGACCTGGACAAGACCCTAATGTCTCATCTTCTTGTTGGGGATACTCATCTATAAAGCATAGGTCAGTTGATTACTGTTGTGTACAAGAGGTAGCTGACCTGGACAAGAGCCTAATGTCTCATCTTCTTGTGGAGGCTATTCATCTATACAACATAGACCAGCTGACTACTGTTGTGTACAAGAGGTAGCTGACCTCGACAACAGCCTAATGCCTGATCTTCTTGTGGAGGCTACTCATCTATACAGTATAGGTGAGCTGACTACTGTTGTGTACAAAAGGTAGCTGACCTGGACATGTGCCTAATGCCTCATTTTCTTGCGGAGGCTACTCATTTATACAGCATAGGTCAGCCGATTACTGTTGTGTACAAGAGGTAGCTGATCTGGACAAGAGCCTAAAGGCTCATCTTCTTGTGAGGGCTACTCATCTATACAGCATTGGTCAGCTGACTACTGTTGTGTACAAGAGGTAGCTGACCTGGACAAGACCCTAATGTCTCATCTTCTTGTTGGGGATACTCATCTATACAGCATAGGTCAGTTGATTACTGTTGTGTACAAGAGGTAGCTGACCTGGACAAGAGCCTAATGTCTCATCTTCTTGTGGAGGCTATTCATCTATACAACATAGACCAGCTGACTACTGTTGTGTACAAGAGGTAGCTGACCTGGACAAGAGCCTAATGTCTCATCTTCTTCTAAAGGCTACTCATCTATACAGCATTGGTCAGATGACTACTGTTGTGTACAAGAGGGAGCTGACCTGGACAAGAGCCTAATGCCTCATGTTCTTGTGGGGGCTACTCATCTATACAGCATTAGTCAGCTGACTACTGTTGTGTACTAGAGGTAGGTGACCTGGACAAGAGCCTAATGTCTCATCTTGTTGTGGGGGCTACTCATCTATACAGCATAGGTCAGCTGACTACTGATGTGTACAAGAGGTAGCTGTCCTGGACAACAGCCTAATGCCTCATCTTCTTGTGGAGGCTACTCATCTATACAGCATAGGTCAGCTGACCACTGATGTGTACAGGAGGTAGCTGACCTGGACAAGAGCCTAATGCCTCATCTTCTTGTGGAGGCTACTCATCTATACAGCATAGGTCAGTTGACCAGCTTTGTGTACAAGAGGTAGCTGACCTGGACAAGAGCCTAATGCCTCATCTTCTTGTGGGGGCTACTCATCCATACAGCATAGGTCAGCATTATACTGTTGTATACAAGAAGTAGCTGACCTGGACAAGAACCTAATGTCTCATCCTCTTGTGTGGGCTACTCATCTATACAGCATTGGTCAGCTGACTACTGATGTGTACAAGAGGTAGCTGACCTGGACAAGAGCCTAATGCCTCATCTTCTTGTGGGGGCTACTCATCCATACAGCATAGGTCAGCTGACTACTGTTGTATACAAGAAGTAGCTGACCTGGACAAGAACCTAATGTCTCATCCTCTTGTGTGGGCTACTCATCTATACAGCATTGGTCAGCTGACTACTGATATGTACAAGAGGTAGCTGACCTGGACAAGAGCCTAATGCCTCATCTTCTTGTGGGGGCTACTCATCTATATAGCATAGGTCAGCTGACTACTGTTGTGTACAAGAGGTAGCTGACCTGGACAAGAGCCTAATGTCTCATCTTCATGTGGAGGCTACTAATCTATATAGCATAAGTCAGCTGACTATTGTTGTGTACAGGAGGTAGCTGACCTGAACGAGAGCCTAATGTCTCATCTTCTTGTGGGGGCTACTCATCTATACAGCATAGGTCAGCCGACTACTGTTGTGTACAAGAAGTAGCTGACCTGGACAAGAGCCTAATGTCTCATCTTCTTGTGAGGGCTACTCATCTATACAGCAATGGACAGCTGACTACTGCTGTGTACAAGAGGTAGCTGACCTGGACAAGAGCCTGATATCTCATCTTCTATGCAGCATAGGTCAGCTGACTACTGTTGTGTACAAGAGGTAGCTGAACTGGACAAGAGCCTAATGTCTCATCTTCTTGTGGGGGCTACTCATCTTCTATACAGCATAGGTCAGCTGACTACTGTTGTGTAGAAGAGGTAGCTAACCTGGACAAGAGCCAAATGTCTCATCTTCTTATGGGGGCTACTCAACTATACAGCATTGGACAGGTGACTACTGTTGTGTAAAAGAGGTAGCTGACCTGGACAAGAGCCTAATGTCTAATGTTCTTGTGGAGGCTACTCATCTATACAGCATTGGACAGCTGACTACTGTTGTGTACAAGAGCTAGCTGACCTGGACAAGAGACTAATGTCTCATCTTCTTGTGGAGGCTACTCATCTATACAGCATTGGTCAGCTGACTGCTGTTGTGTACAGGAGTTAGCTGACCTGGACAAGAGCGTAATGTCTCATCTTCTTGTGGGGGCTACTCATCTATACAGCATAGATCAGCTGACTTTCTGTTGTGTACAAGAGGTAGCTGACCTGGACAAGAGCCTAATGTCTCATCTTCTTGTGGCGGCTACTCATCTATACAGCATTGGTCAGCTGACTACTCTTGTGTACAAGAGGTAGCTGACCTGGACAAGAGCCTACTGTCTAATCTTCTTGTAGAGGCTACTCATCTATACAGCATAGGTCAGCTGGCTACTGTTGTGTACAAGAGGTAGCTGACCTGGACAAGAGCCTAATGGCTCATCTTCTAGTGGGGGCTTCTTATCTATACAGCATAGGTCAGCTGACTACTGTTGTGTACAAGAGGTAGCTGACCTGGACAAGAGGCTAATGTCTAATGTTCTTGTGGAGGCTACTCATCTATACAGCATAGGTCAGCTTACTACTGTTGTGTACAAGAGGTAGCTGACCTGGACAAGAGCCTAATGCCTCATCTTCTTGTGAGGGCTACTCATCTATACAGCATTGGTCAGCTGACTACTGTTGTGTACAGGAGGTAGCTGACCTGGACAAGAGCCTAATGTCTCATCTTCTTGTGGAGGTTATTCATCTATACAGCATATATCAGCTGTGTACAAGAGGTAGCTGACCTGGACAAGAGCCTAATGTCTCATCTTCTTGTTGAGGCTACTCATCTATACAGCATTGGTCAGGTGACTGCTGTTGTGTACAAGAGGTAGCTGACCTGGACAAGAGCCTAATGTCTCATCTTCTTGTGGGGGCTACTCATCTATACAGCATTGGTCAGCTGACTACTGCTGTGTACAAGAGGTAGCTGACCTGGACAAGAGTCTAACGTCTCATCTTCTTGTGGAGGCTACTCATCTATACAGCATAGGTCAGCTGGCTACTGTTGTGTACAAGAGGTAGCTGACCTGGACAAGAGCCTAATGGCTCATCTTCTAGTGGGGGCTTCTTATCTATACAGCATAGGTCAGCTGACTACTGTTGTGTACAAGAGGTAGCTGACCTGGACAAGAGGCTAATGTCTAATGTTCTTGTGGAGGCTACTCATCTATACAGCATAGGTCAGCTTACTACTGTTGTGTACAAGAGGTAGCTGACCTGGACAAGAGCCTAATGCCTCATCTTCTTGTGAGGGCTACTCATCTATACAGCATAGGTCAGCTGACTACTGTTGTGTACAAGAGGTAGCTGACCTGGACAAGAGCCTAATGTCTCATCTTCTTGTGGGGGCTACTCATCTACACAGCATTGGTCAGCTGACTACTGTTGTGTACAGGAGGTAGCTGACCTGGACAAGAGCCTAATGTCTCATCTTCTTGTGGAGGCTATTCATCTATACAGCATATATCAGCTGTGTACAAGAGGTAGCTGACCTGGACAAGAGCCTAATGTCTCATCTTCTTGTTGAGGCTACTCATCTATACAGCATTGGTCAGGTGACTGCTGTTGTGTACAAGAGGTAGCTGACCTGGACAAGAGCCTAATGTCTCATCTTCTTGTGGGGGCTACTCATCTATACAGCATTGGTCAGCTGACTACTGCTGTGTACAAGAGGTAGCTGACCTGGACAAGAGTCTAACGTCTCATCTTCTTGTGGAGGCTACTTATCTATACAGCATTGGTCAGCTGACTACTGTTGTGTATAACAGGTAGCTGACCTGGACGAGAGCCTAATGTCTCATCTTCATGTGGAGGCTACTAATCTATATAGCATAGGTCAGCTGACTACTGTTGTGTACAGGAGGTAGCTGACCTAAACGAGAGCCTAATGTCTCATCTTCATGTGGAGGCTACTAATCTATACAGCATTGGTCAGCTGACTACTGCTGTGTACCAGAGGTAGCTGACATGGACAAAGGCCTGATGTCATATCTTCCATACAGCATTGGACAGCTGACTACTGCTGTGTACAAGAGGTAGCTGACATGGACAAAAGCCTAATGCCTCATCTTCTATACAGCATTGGACAGCTGACTACTGCTGTGTACAAGAGGTAGCTGACATGGACAAAAGCCTGATGTCTCATCTTCTATACAGCATAGGTCAGCTGACTACTGCTGTGTACAAGAGGTAGCTGACATGGACAAAAGCCTGATGTCTCATCTTATATACAGCATAGGTCAGCTGACTACTGCTGTGTACAAGAGGTAGCTGACATGGACAAAAGCCTGATGTCTCATCTTCTATACAGCATAGGTCAGCTGACTACTGCTGTGTACAAGAGGTAGCTGACATGGACAAAAGCCTGATGTCTCATCTTCTATACAGCATAGGTCAGCTGACTACTGTTGTGTACAAGAGGTAGCTGACATGGACAAAAGCCTGATGTCTCATCTTCTATACAGCATAGGTCAGCTGACTACTGCTGTGTACAAGAGGTAGCTGACATGGACAAAAGCCTGATGTCTCATCTTCTATACAGCATTGGTCAGCTGACTACTGCTGTGTACAAGAGGTAGCTGACATGGACAAAAGCCTGATGTCTCATCTTCTATACAGCATTGGACAGCTGACTACTGCTGTGTACAAGAGGTAGCTGACATGGACAAAAGCCTGATGTCTCATCTTCTATACAGCATTGGTCAGCTGACTACTGCTGTGTACAAGAGGTAGCTGACATGGACAAAAGCCTGATGTCTCATCTTCTATACAGCATAGGTCAGCTGACTACTGTTGTGTACAAGAGGTAGCTGACATGGACAAAAGCCTGATGTCTCATCTTCTATACAGCATAGGTCAGCTGACTACTGTTGTGTACAAGAGGTAGCTGACATGGACAAAAGCCTGATGTCTCATCTTCTATACAGCATTGGTCAGCTGACTACTGTTGTGTACAAGAGGTAGCTGACATGGACAAAAGCCTTATGTCTCATCTTCTATACAGCATAGGTCAGCTGACTACTGTTGTGTACAAGAGGTAGCTGACATGGACAAAAGCCTGATGTCTCATCTTCTATACAGCATTGGTCAGCTGACTACTGTTGTGTACAAGAGGTAGCTGCGCTGGACAAGAGCCTAATGTCTCACTTCTTGTGGGGGCTAGTCATCTTCTATACAGCATAGGTCAGCTGACTACTGTTGTGTACAAGAGGTAGCTGACCTGGACAAGAGCCAAATGTCTCATCTTCCTGTGGGGGCTACTCATCTATACAGCATTGGACAGGTGACTACTGTTGTGTACAAGAGGTATCTGACCTGGACAAGAGCCTAATGTCTAATGTTCTTGTGGAGGCTACTCATCTATACAGCATTGGACAGCTGACTACTGTTGTGTACAAGAGCTAGCTGACCTGGACAAGAGACTAATGTCTCATCTTCTTGTCGAGGCTACTCATGTATACAGCATTGGTGAGCTGACTGCTGTTGTGTACAGGAGTTAGCTGACCTGGACAAGAGCGTAATGTCTCATCTTCTTGTGGGGGCTACTCATCTATACAGCATAGGTCCGCTGACTACTGTTGTGTACAAGAGGTAACTGAACTGGACAAGAGCCAAATGTCTCATCCGCTAGTGGAGGCTACTCATCTATACAGCATTGGTCAGCTGACTTCTGTTTTGTACAAGAAGTAGCTGACCTGGACAAGAGCCTAATGTCTCATCTTCTTGTGGGGGCTACTCATCTATACAGCATAGGTCCGCTGACTACTGTTGTGTACAAGAGGTAGCTGAACTGGACAAGAGCCAAATGTCTCATCCTCTAGTGGACGCTACTCATCTATACAGCATAGGTCAGCTGACTACTGATGTGTACGAACGGTAGCTGACCTGGACAAGAGCCTCTTGCCTCCATCTTCTTGTGGAGGCTACTCATCTATACAGCACTTGACAGCTGACTACTGTTGTGTACAACAGGTAGCTGACCTGGACAAGAGCCTAATGTTTCATCTTCTTGTGGGGCTAGTCACTTATACAGCACAGGTCAGTTCACTACTGTTGTGTACAAGAGGTAGCTGACCTGGACAAAGCCTAATGCCTCATCTTCTTGTGGAGTCTACTCATCTATACAGCATAGGTCAGCTGACTACTGTTGTGAGCAAGAAGTAGCTGAGCTGGAAGAGAGCCTAATGCCTCATCTTCTTGCGGAGGCTACTCGTCTACACAGCATTGGTCAGCTGACCACTGCTGTGTAGAAGAGGTAGCTGATCTGGACAAGAGCCTAATGCCTCATCTTCTTGTGGAGGCTAATCATCTATACAGCATAGGTCAGCTGACTACTGTTGTGTACAGGAGGTAGCTGACCTGGACAACAGCCTAATGCCTGATCTTCTTGTGGAGGCTACTCATCTATACAGTATAGGTGAGCTGACTACTGTTGTGTACAAAAGGTAGCTGACCTGGACATGAGCCTAATGCCTCATTTTCTTGCGGAGGCTACTCATTTATACAGCATAGGTCAGCCGATTACTGTTGTGTACAAGAGGTAGCTGATCTGGACAAGAGCCTAAAGGCTCATCTTCTTGTGAGGGCTACTCATCTATACAGCATTGGTCAGCTGACTACTGTTGTGTACAAGAGGTAGCTGACCTGGACAAGACCCTAATGTCTCATCTTCTTGTTGGGGATACTCATCTATACAGCATAGGTCAGTTGATTACTGTTGTGTACAAGAGGTAGCTGACCTGGACAAGAGCCTAATGTCTCATCTTCTTGTGGAGGCTATTCATCTATACAACATAGACCAGCTGACTACTGTTGTGTACAAGAGGTAGCTGACCTGGACAAGAGCCTAATGTCTCATCTTCTTCTAAAGGCTACTCATCTATACAGCATTGGTCAGATGACTACTGTTGTGTACAAGAGGGAGCTGACCTGGACAAGAGCCTAATGCCTCATGTTCTTGTGGGGGCTACTCATCTATACAGCATTAGTCAGCTGACTACTGTTGTGTACTAGAGGTAGGTAACCTGGACAAGAGCCTAATGTCTCATCTTCTTATGGAGGCTACTCATCTTCTATACAGCATAGGTCAGCTGACTACTGTTGTGTACAAGAGGTAGCTGACAAGGACAAGAGCCTAATGTCTCATCTTCCTGTGTGTAGGCTACTCATATATAAAGCATTGGACAGCTGACTACTCTTGTGTAGAAGAGGTAGCTGACCTGGACAAGAGCCAAAAGCCTCATCTTCTTGTGAGGGCTACTCATCTATACTGGTTTGGACAGCTGACTACTGTTGTACAGGCGGTAGCTCACCTGGACAAGAGCCTAATGCCTTATTTTCTTGTGGAGGCTACTCATCTATAAATATAGGTCAGCTGACTACTGTTCTGTACAAGAGGTAGCTGACCTGGACAAGAGCCTATTGCCTCATCTTGTTGTGGAGACTACTCATCTATACAGCATTGGTCAGCTGACTACTGTTGAGTACAAGACGTAGCTGACCTGGACAAGAGCCTAATGTCTCATTTTGATGTAGGGCTACTCATCTATACAGCATAGGTCAGCTAACTACTCATGTGTAACGGAGGTAGCTGACATGGACAAGAGCCTAATGCCTCATCTTCCTGTGTAGGCTACTCATCTATACAGCATAGTTCAGCTGACTACTGATGTGTACAAGAGGTAGTTGACCTGGCCAAAAGCCTAATGTCTCATCTGCTTGTGGGAACTTTTCATCTATACAGCATAGGTCAGCTAACTACTGTTGTGTACAGGAGGTAGCTGACCTGAACAAGATCCTAATGCCTCAACTTATTGTGGAGGCTACTCATCTATACAGCATAGGTCAGCTTACTTCTGATGTGTACAGGAGGTAGCTGACCTGAACAAGATCCTAATGCCTCATTTTCTTGCGGAGGCTATTCACCTATACAGAATAGGTCAGCTGACTACTGTTGTGTACAACAGGTAGCTGACCTGGAAGGGAGCCAAGTGTCTCATCCTCTTGTGGGGGCTACTCATCTATACAGCATTGGTCAGCTGACTACTGTTGTGTACAAGAGGTAGCTGAACCTGGAAAAGAGCCTAATGCATCATCTTCTTGTGGAGGCTACTCATCTATACTTCACTGGACAGCTGACTACTGTTGTGTACAACAGGTAGCTGACCTGGACAAGAGCCTAATGTTTCATCTTCTTGTGGGGGCTACTCATCTTCTATACAGCATAGGGCAGCTGACTACCGTTGTCTACAAGAGGTAGCTGACCTGGACAAGAGGCTAATGTCTCATCTTCCTGTGGAGGCTACTCATCTATAAAGCACTGGTCAGCTGACCACTGTTGTGTACAAGAGGTAACTGACCTGGACAAGAGCCAAATGCCTCATTTTCTTGTGAGGGCTACTTATCTATACTGCTTTGGACAGCTGACTACTGTTGTGTACAGGCGGTAGCTCACCTGCACAAGAGCCTAATGCCTTATCTTATTGTGGAGGCTACTCATCTATACAGTATAGGTCACCTGAATACTGCTGTGTACAAGAGGTAGCTGACCTAGACAAGAGCCTAATGCCTCATCTTCTTGTGGAAACTACTCATCTATACAGCATTGGTCAGCTGACTACTCTTGAGTACAAGACGTAGCTGACCTGGACAAGAGCCTAATGTCTCATCTTCTTGCGGAGGCTACTCATCTATACAGCTATAGTCAGCTGCATACTGTTGTGTACAAGAGGTAGCTGACCTGGACAAGAGCCTAATGGCTCATCTTCTTGTGTAGGCTACTCATCTATACAGCATAAGTCAGCTGACTACTGTTGTGTCCAAGAGGTAGCTGACCTGGTCAAGAGCCTAATGCCTCATCTTATTGTGGAGACTACTCATCTATACAGCATAGGTCAACTGACTACTGTTGTGTACAAGAGGTAGCTGACATGAAAAGAGCCTAATGCCTCATCTTATTGTGGAGGCTACTCATCTATACAGCATAGGTAAGCTGACTACTGTTGTGTACAAGAGGTAGATGACCTGGACAAGAGTCTAATGTCTCATTTTCTAGTGGAGGCTATTTATCTATACAGCATAGGTCAGCTGACTACTGTTGTATACAAAAGGTAGCTGACCTGGACAAGATTCGAATGCCTCAACTCTTTGTGGAGGCTACTCATCTATACAGCACAGGTCAGCTGACTACTGTTATGTACAAGAGGTAGCTGAGCTGGACAAGAGCCGAATGCCTCAACTTCTTGTGGAGGCTACTCATCTATACAGCACAGGTCAGCTGACTACTGTTGTGTAAAACAGGTAGCTGACCTGCACAAGAGCCTAATGCCTCCATCTTCTTGTGGAAGCTATTCATCTATACCACACTGGTCAGCTGACTACTGTTGTGTACAACAGATAGCTGACCTGGAAAAGAGCCGAATGCCTCATCTTCTTGTGGAGGCTATTCAACGATATGGCATAGATCAGCTGAGAAATGTTGTGTACAGGAGGTGGCTGACCTGGACAAGAGCCTAATGTCTCATCTTCTTATGGAGGCTACTCGTCTTCTATACAGCATAGGTCAGCTGACTACTGTTGTGTACAAGAGTTAGCTGACAAGCACAAGAGCCTAATGTCTCATCTTCTTGTGGGGGCTACTCATCTTCTATACAGCATAGGTCAGGTGACTACCGTTGTGTACAAGAGGTAGCTGACCTGGAAAAGAGCCTAATGTCTCATCTTCCTGTGTGTAGGCTACTCATCTATAAAGCATTGGACAGCTGACTACTCTTGTGTACAAGAGGTAGCTGACCTGGACAAGAGCCAAAAGCCTCATCTTCTTGTGAGGGCTACTCATCTATACTGGTTTGGAAAGCTGACTACTGTTGTGTACAGGCGGTAGCTCACCTGGACAAGAGCCTAATGCCTTATCTTCTTGTGGAGGCTACTCATCTATACAGTATAGGACAGCTGACTACTGTTCTGTACAAGAGGTAGCTGACCTGGACAAGAGCCTATTGCTTCATCTTGTTGTGGAGACTACTCATCTATACAGCATTGGTCAGCTGACTACTGTTGAGTACAAGACGTAGCTGACCTGGACAAGAGCCTAATGTCTCATCTTGATGTAGGGCTACTCATCTATACAGCATAGGTGAGCTGACTACTCATGTGTAACGGAGGTAGCTGGCATGGACAAGAGCCTAATGCCTCATCTTCCTGTGTAGGCTACTCATCTATACAGCATAGTTCAGCTGACTACTGATGTGTACAAGAGGTAGCTGACGTGGCCAAAAGCCTAATGTCTCATCTGCTTGTGGGGGCTTTTCATCTATACAGCATAGGTCAGCTAACTACTGTTGTGTACAGGAGGTAGCTGACCTGAACAAGATCCTAATGCCTCAACTTATTGTGGAGGCTACTCATATATACAGCATAGGTCAGCTGACTACTGTTGTGTACAAGAGGTAGCTGACCTGGACAAAAACCTAACGTTTCATCTTCTTGTGGGGCTATTCATCTATACAGCACAGATCAGTTCACTACTGTTGTGTACAAGAGGTAGCTGACCTGGACAAGAGCCTAATGCCTCATCTTCTTGTGGAGTCTACTCATCTATACAGCATAGGTCAGCTGACTACTGTTGTGAGCAAGAAGTAGCTGAGCTGGACAAGAGCCTAATGTTTCATCTTTTGTGGGGCTTACTCATCTATACAGCATTGGTCAGCTGACTACTGTTGTGTACTAGAGGAAAGTGACCTGGACAAGAGCCTAATGTCTCATCTTGTTGTGGGGGCTACTCATCTCTACAGCATAGGTCAGCTGACTACTGATGTGTACAAGAGGTAGCTGTCCTGCATAAGAGCCTAATGCCTCATCTTCTTGTGGAGGCTACTCATCTATACAGCATCGGTCAGCTGCCCACTGATGTGTACAGGAGGTAGCGGACCTGGACAAGAGCCTAATGCCTCATCTTCTTGTGGAGACTACTCATTTATACAGCATAGGTCAGTTTCCTACCTTTGTGTACAAGAGGTAGCTGACCTTGACAAGAGCCTAATGCCTCATCTTCTTGAGGAGGCTACTCATCTATACAGCATAGTACATCTGACTACTGTTGTGTACATGAGGTAGCTGACCTGGACAAGAGCCTAATGCCTCATCTTCTTGTAGGGGCTACTCATCTATACAGCATTGGTCAGCTGACTACTGATGTGTACAAGAGGTAGCTGACCTGGACAAGTACCTAATGTCTCATCTTCTTATGGAGGCTACTCATCTTCTATACAGCATAGGTCAGCTGACTACTGTTGTCTACAAGAGGTAGCTGACAAGGACAAGAGCCTAATGTCTCATCTTCCTGTGTGTAGGCTACTCATCTATAAAGCATTGGACAGCTGACTACTCTTGTGTACAAGAGGTAGCTGACCTGGACAAGAGCCAAAAGCCTCATCTTCTTGTGAGGGCTACTCATCTATACTGGTTTGGACAGCTGAAAACTGTTGTACAGGCGGTAGCTCACCTGGACAAGAGCCTAATGCCTTATTTTCTTGTGGAGGCTACTCATCTATACAGTATAGGTCAGCTGACTACTGTTCTGTACAAGAGGTAGCTGACCTGGACAAGAGCCTATTGCCTCATCTTGTTGTGGAGACTACTCATCTATACAGCATTGGTCAGCTGACTACTGTTGAGTACAAGACGTAGCTGACCTAGACAAGAGCCTAATGTCTCATCTTGATGTAGGGCTACTCATCTATACAGCATAGGTCAGCTAACTACTCATGTGTAACGGAGGTAGCTGACATGGACAAGAGCCTAATGCCTCATCTTCCTGTGTAGGCTACTCATCTATACAGCATAGTTCAGCTGACTACTGATGTGTACAAGTGGTAGTTGACCTGGCCAAAAGCCTAATGTCTCATCTGCTTGTGGGGGCTTTTCATCTATACAGCATAGGTTAGCTAACTACTGTTGTGTACAGGAGGTAGCTGACCTGAACAAGATCCTAATGCCTCAACTTATTGTGGAGGCTACTCATCTATACAGCATAGGTCAGCTTACTTCTGATGTGTACAGGAGGTAGCTGACCTGAACAAGATCCTAATGCCTCATTTTCTTGCGGAGGCTATTCACCTATACAGAATAGGTCAGCTGACTACTGTTGTGTACAACAGGTAGTTGACCTGGAAGGGAGCCAAGTGTCTCATCCTCTTGTGGGGGCTACTCATCTATACAGCATTGGTCAGCTGACTACTGTTGTGTACAAGAGGTAGCTGAACCTGGAAAAGAGCCTAATGCATCATCTTCTTGTGGAGGCTACTCATCTATACTTCACTGGACAGCTGACTACTGTTGTGTACAACAGGTAGCTGACCTGGACAAGAGCCTAATGTTTCATCTTCTTGTGGGGGCTACTCATCTTCTATACAGCATAGGGCAGCTGACTACCGTTGTCTACAAGAGGTAGCTGACCTGGACAAGAGCCTAATGTCTCATCTTCCTGTGGAGGCTACTCATCTATAAAGCACTGGTCAGCTGACTACTGTTGTGTACAAGAGGTAACTGACCTGGACAAGAGCCAAATGCCTCATCTTCTTGTGAGGGCTACTTATCTATACTGCTTTGGACAGCTGACTACTGTTGTGTACAGGCGGTAGCTCACCTGCACAAGAGCCTAATGCCTTATCTTATTGTGGAGGCTCCTCATCTATACAGTATAGGTCACCTGACTACTGCTGTGTACAAGAGGTAGCTGACCTAGACAAGAGCCTAATGCCTCATCTTGTGGAAACTACTCATCTATACAGCATTGGTCAGCTGACTACTGTTGAGTACAAGACGTAGCTGACCTGGACAAGAGCCTAATGTCTCACCTTCTTGCGGAGGCTACTCATCTATACAGCTATAGTCAGCTGCATACTGTTGTGTACAAGAGGTAGCTGACCTGGACAAGAGCCTAATGGCTCATCTTCTTGTGTAGGCTACTCATCTATACAGCATAGGTCAGCTGACTACTGTTGTGTCCAAGAGGTAGCTGACCTGGTCAAGAGCCTAATGCCTCATCTTATTGTGGAGACTACTCATCTATACAGCATAGGTCAACTGACTACTGATATGTACACGAGGTAGCTGATCTGGACAAGATTCTAATGCCTGATCTTCCTGTGGAGGCTACTCATCTATACAGCATAGGTCAGCTGACTACTGTTGTGTACAAGAGGTAGCTGACATGAAAAGAGCCTAATGCCTCATCTTATTGTGGAGGCTACTCATCTATACAGCATAGGTAAGCTTACTACTGATGTGTACAGGAGGTAGCTGACCTGAACAAGACCCTAATGCCTCATTTTCTTGTGGAGGCTACTCATCCATACAGCATTGGTCAGCTGAATACTGTTGTGTACAAGACGTAGCTGACCTGGACAAGAGCCAAATGCCTCCATCTTCTTGTGGGGGCAATTCATCTGTACATCAAGTGTCAGCTAACTACGTTTGTGTACAAGAGATAGCTGACCTGGACAAGAGCCTAATGCCTCCATTTTCTTGTGGAGGATATTCATCTATACAGCATAAGTCAGCCATGTACAGCATGGCTCAAATATCTACTGTTGTGTACAAGAGGTAGCCGACCTGGACAAGAGGCTAATGCCTCCATTTTCTTGTGGAGGGTATTCATCTATACAGCAATGGTCAGCTGACTACTGTTGTGTACAAGAGGTAGATGACCTGGACAAGAGTCTAATGTCTCATTTTCTAGTGGAGGCTATTTATCTGTACAGCATTGGTCAGCTGACGACTGTTGTGTACAAGAGGTAGCTGACCTGGACAAGAGCCTAATGCCTCCATCTTCTTGTGGAGCCTAATCATCTATACAGCATTGATCAGCAGACTACTGTTGTGTACAAGAGGTAGCGGACCTGGACAAGAGCCGAATGCCTCATCTTCTTGTGGAGGCTACTCATCTATACAGAACAGGTCAGCTGATTACTGTTGTCTACAAGAGGTAGCTGAACCTGGACAAGAGCTTAATACCTCATCTTCTTGTGGAGGCTACTCATCTATACAGCATAGGTCAGCTGACTACTGATGTGAACGAACGGTAGCTGACCTGGACAAGAGCCTCTTGCCTCCATCTTCTTGTAGAGGCTACTCATCTATACAGCACTGGACAGCTGACTACTGTTGTGTACAACAGGTAGCTGACCTGGACAAGAGCCTAATGTTTCATCTTCTTGTGGGGCTAGTCACTTATACAGCACAGGTCAGTGCACTACTGTTGTGTACAAGAGGTAGCTGACCTGGACAAGAGCCTAATGCCTCATCTTCTTGTGTAGTCTACTCATCTATACAGCATAGGTCAGCTGACTACTGTTGTGAGCAAGAAGTAGCTGAGCTGGAAGAGAGCCTAATGCCTCATCTTCTTGCGGAGGCTACTCGTCTACACAGCATTGTTCAGCTGACCACTGTTGTGTAGAAGAGGTAGCTGATCTGGACAAGAGCCTAATGCCTCATCTTCTTGTGGAGGCTAATCATCTATACAGCATAGGTCAGCTGACTACTGTTGTGTACAGGAGGTAGCTGACCTGGACAACAGCCTAATGCCTGATCTTCTTGTGGAGGCTACTCATCTATACAGTATAGGTGAGCTGACTACTGTTGTGTACAAAAGGTAGCTGACCTGGACATGAGCCTAATGCCTCATTTTCTTGCGGAGGCTACTCATTTATACAGCATAGGTCAGCCGATTACTGTTGTGTACAAGAGGTAGCTGATCTGGACAAGAGCCTAAAGGCTCATCTTCTTGTGAGGGCTACTCATCTATACAGCATTGGTCAGCTGACTACTGTTGTGTACAAGAGGTAGCTGACCTGGACAAGACCCTAATGTCTCATCTTCTTGTTGGGGATACTCATCTATACAGCATAGGTCAGTTGATTACTGTTGTGTACAAGAGGTAGCTGACCTGGACAAGAGCCTAATGTCTCATCTTCTTGTGGAGGCTATTCATCTATACAACATAGACCAGCTGACTACTGTTGTGTACAAGAGGTAGCTGACCTGGACAAGAGCCTAATGTCTCATCTTCTTCTAAAGGCTACTCATCTATACAGCATTGGTCAGATGACTACTGTTGTGTACAAGAGGGAGCTGACCTGGACAAGAGCCTAATGCCTCATGTTCTTGTGGGGGCTACTCATCTATACAGCATTAGACAGCTGACTACTGTTTTGTACTAGAGGTAGCTGACCTGGACAAGAGCCTAATGTCTCATCTTTTTGTGGGGGCTACTCATCTATACAGCATAGGTCAGCTGACTACTGATGTGTACAAGAGGTAGCTGTCCTGGACCAGAGCCTAATGCCTCATCTTCTTGTGGAGGCTACTCATCTATACAGCATAGGTCAGCTGACCACTGATGTGTACAGGAGGTAGCTGACCTGGACAAGAGCCTAATGCCTCATCTTCTTGTGGAGGCTACTGATCTATACAGCATAGGTCAGTTGACCACCTTTGTGTACAAGAGGTAGCTGACCTGGACAAGAGCCTAATGCCTCATCTTCTTGTGGGGGCTACTCATCCATACAGCATTGGTCAGCTGACTACTGATGTGTACAAGAGGTAGCTGACCTGGACAAGAGCCTAATGCCTCATCTTCTTGTGGGGGCTACTCATCCATACAGCATAGGTCAGCTGACTACTGTTGTATACAAGAAGTAGCTGACCTGGACAAGAACCTAATGTCTCATCCTCTTGTGTGGGCTACTCATCTATACAGCATTGGTCAGCTGACTACTGATGTGTACAAGAGGTAGCTGACCTGGACAAGAGCCTAATGTCTCATCTTCTTGTGGGGGCTACTCATCTATATAGCATAGGTCAGCTGCCTACTGTTGTGTACAAGAGGTAGCTGACCTGGACAAGAGCCTAATGCCTCATCTTCTTGTGGGGGCTACTCATCTATATAGCATAGGTCAGCTGACTACTGTTGTGTACAAGAGGTAGCTGACCTGGACAAGAGCCTAATGCCTCATCTTCTTGTGGGGGTTACTCATCTATATAGCATAGGTCAGCTGACTACTGTTGTGTACAAGAGCTGGCTGACCTGGACAAGAGCCTAATGCCTCATCTTCTTGTGGGGGCTACACATCTATATAGCATAGGTCAGCTGACTACTGTTGTGTACAAGAGGTAGCTGCGCTGGACAAGAGCCTAATGTCTCACTTCTTGTGGGGGCTAGTCATCTTCTATATAGCATAGGTCAGCTGACTACTGTTGTGTACAGGAGGTAGCTGACCTAAACGAGAGCCTAATGTCTCATCTTCTTGTGTGGGCCACTCATCTATACAGCATTGGACAGCTGACTACTGTTGTGTACAAGAGGTAGCTGACCTGGACAAGAGCCTAATGCCTCATCTTCTTGTGAGGGCCACTCATCTATACAGCATTGGACAGCTGACTACTGTTGTGTACAAGAGGTAGCTGACCTGGACAAGAGCCTAATGCCTCATCTTCTTGTGGGGGCTACTCATCTATATAGCATAGGTCAGCTGACTACTGTTGTGTACAAGAGGTAGCTGACCTGGACAAGAGCCTAATGCCTCATCTTCTTGTGGGGGCTACTCATCTATATAGCATAGGTCAGCTGACTACTGTTGTGTACAAGAGGTAGCTGCGCTGGACAAGAGCCTAATGTCTCACTTCTTGTGGGGGCTAGTCATCTTCTATATAGCATAGGTCAGCTGACTACTGTTGTGTACAGGAGGTAGCTGACCTAAACGAGAGCCTAATGTCTCATCTTCTTGTGAGGGCCACTCATCTATACAGCATAGGTCAGCTGACTACTGTTGTGTACAAGAGGTAGCTGACATGGACAAAAGCCTGATGTCTCATCTTCTATACAGCATAGGTCAGCTGACTACTGTTGTGTACAAGAGGTAGCTGACATGGACAAAAGCCTGATGTCTCATCTTCTATACAGCATTGGTCAGCTGACTACTGTTGTGTACAGGAGGTAGCTGACCTGGACAAGAGCCTAATGTCTCATCTTCTTGTGGGGGCTACTCATCTATATAGCATAGGTCAGCTGACTACTGTTGTGTACAAGTGGTAGCTGCGCTGGACAAAAACCTAACGTTTCATCTTCTTGTGGGGCTATTCATCTATACAGCATAGGTCAGCTGACTACTGTTGTGAGCAAGAAGTAGCTGAGCTGGACAAGAGCCTAATGTTTCATCTTTTGTGAGGCTTACTCATCTATACAGCATTGGCCAGATGACTACTGTTGTGTACTAGAGGAAAGTGACCTGGACAAGAGCCTAATGTCTCATCTTGTTGTGGGGGCTACTCATCTCTACAGCATAGGTCAGCTGACTACTGATGTGTACAAGAGGTAGCTGTCCTGGACAAGAGCCTAATGCCTCATCTTCTTGTGGAGGCTACTCATCTATACAGCATAGGTCAGCTGCCCACTGATGTGTACAGGAGGTAGCGGACCTGGACAAGAGCCTAATGTCTCATCTTCTTGTGGAGGCTACTCATCTATACAGCATAGGTCAGCTGCCCACTGAAGTGTACAAGAGGTAGCTGTCCTGGACAAGAGCCTAATGTCTCATCTTCTTGTGGAGGCTACTCATCTATACAGCATAGGTCAGCTGCCCACTGATGTGTACAGGAGGTAGCGGACCTGGACAAGAGCCTAATGCCTCATCTTCTTGTGGAGGCTACTCATTTATACAGCATAGGTCAGTAGCTACCTTTGTGTACAAGAGGTAGCTGACCTTGACAAGAGCCTAATGCCTCATCTTCTTGAGGAGGCTACTCATCTATACAGCATAGTACATCTGACTACTGTTGTGTACAAGAGGTAGCTGACCTGGACAAGAGCCTAATGCCTCATCTTCTTGTAGGGGCTACTCATCTATACAGCATAGTACATCTGACTACTGTTGTGTACAAGAGGTAGCTGACCTTGACAAGAGCCTAATGCCTCATCTTCTTGAGGAGGCTACTCATCTATACAGCATAGTACATCTGACTACTGTTGTGTACAAGAGGTAGCTGACCTGGACAAGAGCCTAATGCCTCATCTTCTTGTAGGGGCTACTCATCTATACAGCATTGGTCAGCTGACCTGGACAAGAGCCTAATGTCTCATCTTCTTATGGAGGCTACTCATCTTCTATACAGCATAGGTCAGCTGACTACTGTTGTGTACAAGAGGTAGCTGACAAGGACAAGAGCCTAATGTCTCATCTTCCTGTGTGTAGGCTACTCATCTATAAAGCATTGGACAGCTGACTACTCTTGTGTACAAGAGGTAGCTGTCCTGGACAAGAGCCAAAAGCCTCATCTTCTTGTGAGGGCTACTCATCTATACTGGTTTGGACAGCTGACTACTGTTGTACAGGCGGTAGCTCACCTGGACAAGAGCCTAATGCCTTATTTTCTTGTGGAGGCTACTCATCTATACAGTATAGGTCAGCTGACTACTGTTCTGTACAAGAGGTAGCTGACCTGGACAAGAGCCTATTGCCTCATCTTGTTGTGGAGACTACTCATCTATACAGCATTGGTCAGCTGACTACTGTTGAGTACAAGACGTAGCTGACCTGGACAAGAGCCTAATGTCTCATCTTGATGTAGGGCTACTCATCTATACAGCATAGGTCAGCTGACTACTCATGTGTAACGGAGGTAGCTGACATGGACAAGAGCCTAATGCCTCATCTTCCTGTGTAGGCTACTCATCTATACAGCATAGTTCAGCTGACTACTGATGTGTACAAGAGGTAGTTGACCTGGCCAAAAGCCTAATGTCTCATCTGCTTGTGGGGGCTTTTCATCTATACAGCATAGGTCAGCTAACTACTGTTGTGTACAGGAGGTAGCTGACCTGAACAAGATCCTAATGCCTCAACTTATTGTGGAGGCTACTCATCTATACAGCATAGGTCAGCTTACTGCTGATGTGTACAGGAGGTAGCTGACCTGAACAAGATCCTAATGCCTCATTTTCTTGCGGAGGCTATTCACCTATACAGAATCGGTCAGCTGACTACTGTTGTGTACAACAGGTAGCTGACCTGGAAGGGAGCCAAGTGTCTCATCCTTTTGTGGGGGCTACTCATCTATACAGCATTGGTCAGCTGACTACTGTTGTGTACAAGAGGTAGCTGAACCTGGAAAAGAGCCTAATGCATCATCTGCTTGTGGAGGCTACTCATCTGTACTTCACTGGACAGCTGACTACTGTTGTGTACAACAGGTAGCTGACCTGGCCAAGAACCTAATGTTTCATCTTCTTGTGGGGGCTACTCATCTTCTATACAGCATAGGGCAGCTGACTACCGTTGTCTACAAGAGGTAGCTGACCTGGACAAGAGCCTAATGTCTCATCTTCCTGTGGAGGCTACTCATCTATAAAGCACTGGTCAGCTGACTACTGTTGTGTACAAGAGGTACCTGACCTGGACAAGAGCCAAATGCCTCATCTTCTTGTGAGAGCTACTTATCTATACTGCTTTGGACAGCTGACTACTGTTGTGTACAGGCGGTAGCTCACCTGCACAAGAGCCTAATGCCTTATCTTCTTGTGGAGGCTACTCATCTATACAGTATAGGTCACCTGACTACTGCTGTGTACAAGAGGTAGCTGACCTAGACAAGAGCCTAATGCCTCATCTTCTTGTGGAAACTACTCATCTATACAGCATTGGTCAGCTGACTACTGTTGAGTACAAGACGTAGCTGACCTGGACAAGAGCCTAATGTCTCATCTTCTTGCGGAGGCTACTCATCTATACAGCTATAGTCAGCTGCATACTGTTGTGTACAAGAGGTAGCTGACCTGGACAAGAGCCTAATGGCTCATCTTCTTGTGTAGGCTACTCATCTATACAGCATAGGTCAGCTGACTACTGTTGTGTCCAAGAGGTAGCTGACCTGGTCAAGAGCCTAATGCCTCATCTTATTGTGGAGACTACTCATCTATACAGCATAGGTCAACTGACTACTGATATGTACACGAGGTAGCTGATCTGGACAAGATCCTAATGCCTGATCTTCCTGTGGAGGCTACTCATCTATACAGCATAGGTCAGCTGACTACTGTTGTGTACAAGAGGTAGCTGACATGAAAAGAGCCTAATGCCTCATCTTATTGTGGAGGCTACTCATCTATACAGCATAGGTAAGCTTACTACTGATGTGTACAGGAGGTAGCTGACCTGAACAAGACCCTAATGCCTCATTTTCTTGTGGAGGCTACTCATCCATACAGCATTGGTCAGCTGAATACTGTTGTGTACAAGACGTAGCTGACCTGGACAAGAGCCAAATGCCTCCATCTTCTTGTGGGGGCAATTCATCTGTACATCAAGTGTCAGCTAACTACGTTTGTGTACAAGAGATAGCTGACCTGGACAAGAGCCTAATGCCTCCATTTTCTTGTGGAGGATATTCATCTATACAGCATAAGTCAGCCATGTACAGCATGGGTCAGCTATCTACTGTTGTGTACAAGAGGTAGCCGACCTGGACAAGAGGCTAATGCCTCCATTTTCTTGTGGAGGGTATTCATCTATACAGCAATGGTCAGCTGACTACTGTTGTGTACAAGAGGTAGATGACCTGGACAAGAGTCTAATGTCTCATTTTCTAGTGGAGGCTATTTATCTGTACAGCATTGGTCAGCTGACTACTGTTGTGTACAAGAGGTAGCTGACCTGGACAAGAGCCTAATGCCTCCATCTTCTTGTGGAGCCTAATCATCTATACAGCATTGATCAGCAGACTACTGTTGTGTACAAGAGGTAGCGGTCCTGGACAAGAGCCGAATGCCTCATCTTCTTGTGGAGGCTACTCATCTATACAGAACAGGTCAGCTGATTACTGTTGTCTACAAGAGGTAGCTGAACCTGGACAAGAGCCTAATACTTCATCTTCTTGTGGAGGCTACTCATCTATACAGCATAGGTCAGCTGACTACTGATGTGAACGAACGGTAGCTGACCTGGACAAGAGCCTCTTGCCTCCATCTTCTTGTAGAGGCTACTCATCTATACAGCACTGGACAGCTGACTACTGTTGTGTACAACAGGTAGCTGACCTGGACAAGAGCCTAATGTTTCATCTTCTTGTGGGGCTAGTCACTTATACAGCACAGGTCAGTTCACTACTGTTGTGTACAAGAGGTAGCTGACCTGGACAAGAGCCTAATGCCTCATCTTCTTGTGGAGTCTACTCATCTATACAGCATAGGTCAGCTGACTACTGTTGTGAGCAAGAAGTAGCTGAGCTGGAAGAGAGCCTAATGCCTCATCTTCTTGCGGAGGCTACTCGTCTACACAGCATTGTTCAGCTGACCACTGTTGTGTAGAAGAGGTAGCTGATCTGGACAAGAGCCTAATGCCTCATCTTCTTGTGGAGGCTAATCATCTATACAGCATAGGTCAGCTGACTACTGTTGTGTACAGGAGGTAGCTGACCTGGACAACAGCCTAATGCCTGATCTTCTTGTGGAGGCTACTCATCTATACAGTATAGGTGAGCTGACTACTGTTGTGTACAAAAGGTAGCTGACCTGGACATGAGCCTAATGCCTCATTTTCTTGCGGAGGCTACTCATTTATACAGCATAGGTCAGCCGATTACTGTTGTGTACAAGAGGTAGCTGATCTGGACAAGAGCCTAAAGGCTCATCTTCTTGTGAGGGCTACTCATCTATACAGCATTGGTCAGCTGACTACTGTTGTGTACAAGAGGTAGCTGACCTGGACAAGACCCTAATGTCTCATCTTCTTGTTGGGGATACTCATCTATACAGCATAGGTCAGTTGATTACTGTTGTGTACAAGAGGTAGCTGACCTGGACAAGAGCCTAATGTCTCATCTTCTTGTGGAGGCTATTCATCTATACAACATAGACCAGCTGACTACTGTTGTGTACAAGAGGTAGCTGACCTGGACAAGAGCCTAATGTCTCATCTTCATTCTAAAGGCTACTCATCTATACAGCATTGGTCAGATGACTACTGTTGTGTACAAGAGGGAGCTGACCTGGACAAGAGCCTAATGCCTCATGTTCTTGTGGGGGCTACTCATCTATACAGCATTAGTCAGCTGACTACTGTTGTGTACTAGAGGTAGGTGACCTGGACAAGAGCCTAATGTCTCATCTTGTTGTGGGGGCTACTCATCTATACAGCATAGGTCAGCTGACTACTGATGTGTACAAGAGGTAGCTGTCCTGGACAAGAGCCTAATGCCTCATCTTCTTGTGGAGGCTACTCATCTATACAGCATAGGTCAGCTGACCACTGATGTGTACAGGAGGTAGCTGACCTGGACAAGAGCCTAATGCCTCATCTTCTTGTGGAGGCTACTCATCTATACAGCATAGGTCAGTTGACCAGCTTTGTGTACAAGAGGTAGCTGACCTGGACAAGAGCCTAATGTCTCATCTTCTTGTGGGGGCTACTCATCCATACAGCATAGGTCAGCTGACTACTGTTGTATACAAGAAGTAGCTGACCTGGACAAGAACCTAATGTCTCATCCTCTTGTGTGGGCTACTCATCTATACAGCATTGGTCAGCTGACTACTGATGTGTACAAGAGGTAGCTGACCTGGACAAGAGCCTAATGCCTCATCTTCTTGTGGGGGCTACTCATCCATACAGCATAGGTCAGCTGACTACTGTTGTATACAAGAAGTAGCTGACCTGGACAAGAACCTAATGTCTCATCCTCTTGTGTGGGCTACTCATCTATACAGCATTGGTCAACTGACTACTGATGTGTACAAGAGGTAGCTGACCTGGACAAGAGCCTAATGCCTCATCTTCTTGTGAGGGCCACTCATCTATACAGCATAGGTCAGCTGACTACTGTTGTGTACAAGAGGTAGCTGACATGGACAAAAGCCTGATGTCTCATCTTCTATACAGCATAGGTCAGCTGACTACTGTTGTGTACAAGAGGTAGCTGACATGGACAAAAGCCTGATGTCTCATCTTCTATACAGCATTGGTCAGCTGACTACTGTTGTGTACAGGAGGTAGCTGACCTGGACAAGAGCCTAATGTCTCATCTTCTTGTGGGGGCTACTCATCTATATAGCATAGGTCAGCTGACTACTGTTGTGTACAAGTGGTAGCTGCGCTGGACAAAAACCTAACGTTTCATCTTCTTGTGGGGCTATTCATCTATACAGCATAGGTCAGCTGACTACTGTTGTGAGCAAGAAGTAGCTGAGCTGGACAAGAGCCTAATGTTTCATCTTTTGTGAGGCTTACTCATCTATACAGCATTGGCCAGATGACTACTGTTGTGTACTAGAGGAAAGTGACCTGGACAAGAGCCTAATGTCTCATCTTGTTGTGGGGGCTACTCATCTCTACAGCATAGGTCAGCTGACTACTGATGTGTACAAGAGGTAGCTGTCCTGGACAAGAGCCTAATGCCTCATCTTCTTGTGGAGGCTACTCATCTATACAGCATAGGTCAGCTGCCCACTGATGTGTACAGGAGGTAGCGGACCTGGACAAGAGCCTAATGTCTCATCTTCTTGTGGAGGCTACTCATCTATACAGCATAGGTCAGCTGCCCACTGATGTGTACAAGAGGTAGCTGTCCTGGACAAGAGCCTAATGTCTCATCTTCTTGTGGAGGCTACTCATCTATACAGCATAGGTCAGCTGCCCACTGATGTGTACAGGAGGTAGCGGACCTGGACAAGAGCCTAATGCCTCATCTTCTTGTGGAGGCTACTCATTTATACAGCATAGGTCAGTAGCTACCTTTGTGTACAAGAGGTAGCTGACCTTGACAAGAGCCTAATGCCTCATCTTCTTGAGGAGGCTACTCATCTATACAGCATAGTACATCTGACTACTGTTGTGTACAAGAGGTAGCTGACCTGGACAAGAGCCTAATGCCTCATCTTCTTGTAGGGGCTACTCATCTATACAGCATAGTACATCTGACTACTGTTGTGTACAAGAGGTAGCTGACCTTGACAAGAGCCTAATGCCTCATCTTCTTGAGGAGGCTACTCATCTATACAGCATAGTACATCTGACTACTGTTGTGTACAAGAGGTAGCTGACCTGGACAAGAGCCTAATGCCTCATCTTCTTGTAGGGGCTACTCATCTATACAGCATTGGTCAGCTGACTACTGATGTGTTCAAGAGGTAGCTGACCTGGACAAGAGCCTAATGTCTCATCTTCTTATGGAGGCTACTCATCTTCTATACAGCATAGGTCAGCTGACTACTGTTGTGTACAAGAGGTAGCTGACAAGGACAAGAGCCTAATGTCTCATCTTCCTGTGTGTAGGCTACTCATCTATAAAGCATTGGACAGCTGACTACTCTTGTGTACAAGAGGTAGCTGTCCTGGACAAGAGCCAAAAGCCTCATCTTCTTGTGAGGGCTACTCATCTATACTGGTTTGGACAGCTGACTACTGTTGTACAGGCGGTAGCTCACCTGGACAAGAGCCTAATGCCTTATTTTCTAGTGGAGGCTACTCATCTATACAGTATAGGTCAGCTGACTACTGTTCTGTACAAGAGGTAGCTGACCTGGACAAGAGCCTATTGCCTCATCTTGTTGTGGAGACTACTCATCTATACAGCATTGGTCAGCTGACTACTGTTGAGCACAAGACGTAGCTGACCTGGACAAGAGCCTAATGTCTCATCTTGATGTAGGGCTACTCATCTATACAGCATAGGTCAGCTGACTACTCATGTGTAACGGAGGTAGCTGACATGGACAAGAGCCTAATGCCTCATCTTCCTGTGTAGGCTACTCATCTATACAGCATAGTTCAGCTGACTACTGATGTGTACAAGAGGTAGTTGACCTGGCCAAAAGCCTAATGTCTCATCTGCTTGTGGGGGCTTTTCATCTATACAGCATAGGTCAGCTAACTACTGTTGTGTACAGGAGGTAGCTGACCTGAACAAGATCCTAATGCCTCAACTTATTGTGGAGGCTACTCATCTATACAGCATAGGTCAGCTTACTGCTGATGTGTACAGGAGGTAGCTGACCTGAACAAGATCCTAATGCCTCATTTTCTTGCGGAGGCTATTCACCTATACATAATCGGTCAGCTGACTACTGTTGTGTACAACAGGTAGCTGACCTGGAAGGGAGCCAAGTGTCTCATCCTTTTGTGGGGGCTACTCATCTATACAGCATTGGTCAGCTGACTACTGTTGTGTACAAGAGGTAGCTGAACCTGGAAAAGAGCCTAATGCATCATCTTCTTGTGGAGGCTACTCATCTGTACTTCACTGGACAGCTGACTACTGTTGTGTACAACAGGTAGCTGACCTGGCCAAGAACCTAATGTTTCATCTTCTTGTGGGGGCTACTCATCTTCTATACAGCATAGGGCAGCTGACTACCGTTGTCTACAAGAGGTAGCTGACCTGGACAAGAGCCTAATGTCTCATCTTCCTGTGGAGGCTACTCATCTATAAAGCACTGGTCAGCTGACTACTGTTGTGTACAAGAGGTACCTGACCTGGACAAGAGCCAAATGCCTCATCTTCTTGTGAGAGCTACTTATCTATACTGCTTTGGACAGCTGACTACTGTTGTGTACAGGCGGTAGCTCACCTGCACAAGAGCCTAATGCCTTATCTTCTTGTGGAGGCTACTCATCTATACAGTATAGGTCACCTGACTACTGCTGTGTACAAGAGGTAGCTGACCTAGACAAGAGCCTAATGCCTCATCTTCTTGTGGAAACTACTCATCTATACAGCATTGGTCAGCTGACTACTGTTGAGTACAAGACGTAGCTGACTTGGACAAGAGCCTAATGTCTCATCTTCTTGCGGAGGCTACTCATCTATACAGCTATAGTCAGCTGCATACTGTTGTGTACAAGAGGTAGCTGACCTGGACAAGAGCCTAATGGCTCATCTTCTTGTGTAGGCTACTCATCTATACAGCATAGGTCAGCTGACTACTGTTGTGTCCAAGAGGTAGCTGACCTGGTCAAGAGCCTAATGCCTCATCTTATTGTGGAGACTACTCATCTATACAGCATAGGTCAACTGACTACTGATATGTACACGAGGTAGCTGATCTGGACAAGATCCTAATGCCTGATCTTCCTGTGGAGGCTACTCATCTATACAGCATAGGTCAGCTGACTACTGTTGTGTACAAGAGGTAGCTGACATGAAAAGAGCCTAATGCCTCATCTTATTGTGGAGGCTACTCATCTATACAGCATAGGTAAGCTTACTACTGATGTGTACAGGAGGTAGCTGACCTGAACAAGACCCTAATGCCTCATTTTCTTGTGGAGGCTACTCATCCATACAGCATTGGTCAGCTGAATACTGTTGTGTACAAGACGTAGCTGACCTGGACAAGAGCCAAATGCCTCCATCTTCTTGTGGGGGCAATTCATCTGTACATCAAGTGTCAGCTAACTACGTTTGTGTACAAGAGATAGCTGACCTGGACAAGAGCCTAATGCCTCCATTTTCTTGTGGAGGATATTCATCTATACAGCATAAGTCAGCCATGTACAGCATGGGTCAGCTATCTACTGTTGTGTACAAGAGGTAGCCGACCTGGACAAGAGGCTAATGCCTCCATTTTCTTGTGGAGGGTATTCATCTATACAGCAATGGTCAGCTGACTACTGTTGTGTACAAGAGGTAGATGACCTGGACAAGAGTCTAATGTCTCATTTTCTAGTGGAGGCTATTTATCTGTACAGCATTGGTCAGCTGACTACTGTTGTGTACAAGAGGTAGCTGACCTGGACAAGAGCCTAATGCCTCCATCTTCTTGTGGAGCCTAATCATCTATACAGCATTGATCAGCAGACTACTGTTGTGTACAAGAGGTAGCGGACCTGGACAAGAGCCGAATGCCTCATCTTCTTGTGGAGGCTACTCATCTATACAGAACAGGTCAGCTGATTACTGTTGTCTACAAGAGGTAGCTGAACCTGGACAAGAGCCTAATACTTCATCTTCTTGTGGAGGCTACTCATCTATACAGCATAGGTCAGCTGACTACTGATGTGAACGAACGGTAGCTGACCTGGACAAGAGCCTCTTGCCTCCATCTTCTTGTAGAGGCTACTCATCTATACAGCACTGGACAGCTGACTACTGTTGTGTACAACAGGTAGCTGACCTGGACAAGAGCCTAATGTTTCATCTTCTTGTGGGGCTAGTCACTTATACAGCACAGGTCAGTTCACTACTGTTGTGTACAAGAGGTAGCTGACCTGGACAAGAGCCTAATGCCTCATCTTCTTGTGGAGTCTACTCATCTATACAGCATAGGTCAGCTGACTACTGTTGTGAGCAAGAAGTAGCTGAGCTGGAAGAGAGCCTAATGCCTCATCTTCTTGCGGAGGCTACTCGTCTACACAGCATTGTTCAGCTGACCACTGTTGTGTAGAAGAGGTAGCTGATCTGGACAAGAGCCTAATGCCTCATCTTCTTGTGGAGGCTAATCATCTATACAGCATAGGTCAGCTGACTACTGTTGTGTACAGGAGGTAGGTGACCTGGACAACAGCCTAATGCCTGATCTTCTTGTGGAGGCTACTCATCTATACAGTATAGGTGAGCTGACTACTGTTGTGTACAAAAGGTAGCTGACCTGGACATGAGCCTAATGCCTCATTTTCTTGCGGAGGCTACTCATTTATACAGCATAGGTCAGCCGATTACTGTTGTGTACAAGAGGTAGCTGATCTGGACAAGAGCCTAAAGGCTCATCTTCTTGTGAGGGCTACTCATCTATACAGCATTGGTCAGCTGACTACTGTTGTGTACAAGAGGTAGCTGACCTGGACAAGACCCTAATGTCTCATCTTCTTGTTGGGGATACTCATCTATACAGCATAGGTCAGTTGATTACTGTTGTGTACAAGAGGTAGCTGACCTGGACAAGAGCCTAATGTCTCATCTTCTTGTGGAGGCTATTCATCTATACAACATAGACCAGCTGACTACTGTTGTGTACAAGAGGTAGCTGACCTGGACAAGAGCCTAATGTCTCATCTTCTTCTAAAGGCTACTCATCTATACAGCATTGGTCAGATGACTACTGTTGTGTACAAGAGGGAGCTGACCTGGACAAGAGCCTAATGCCTCATGTTCTTGTGGGGGCTACTCATCTATACAGCATTAGTCAGCTGACTACTGTTGTGTACTAGAGGTAGGTGACCTGGACAAGAGCCTAATGTCTCATCTTGTTGTGGGGGCTACTCATCTATACAGCATAGGTCAGCTGACTACTGATGTGTACAAGAGGTAGCTGTCCTGGACAAGAGCCTAATGCCTCATCTTCTTGTGGAGGCTACTCATCTATACAGCATAGGTCAGCTGACCACTGATGTGTACAGGAGGTAGCTGACCTGGACAAGAGCCTAATGCCTCATCTTCTTGTGGAGGCTACTCATCTATACAGCATAGGTCAGTTGACCAGCTTTGTGTACAAGAGGTAGCTGACCTGGACAAGAGCCTAATGCCTCATCTTCTTGTGGGGGCTACTCATCCATACAGCATAGGTCAGCATTATACTGTTGTATACAAGAAGTAGCTGACCTGGACAAGAACCTAATGTCTCATCCTCTTGTGTGGGCTACTCATCTATACAGCATTGGTCAGCTGACTACTGATGTGTACAAGAGGTAGCTGACCTGGACAAGAGCCTAATGCCTCATCTTCTTGTGGGGGCTACTCATCCATACAGCATAGGTCAGCTGACTACTGTTGTATACAAGAAGTAGCTGACCTGGACAAGAACCTAATGTCTCATCCTCTTGTGTGGGCTACTCATCTATACAGCATTGGTCAACTGACTACTGATGTGTACAAGAGGTAGCTGACCTGGACAAGAGCCTAATGCCTCATCTTCTTGTGGGGGCTACTCATCTATATAGCATAGGTCAGCTGACTACTGTTGTGTACAAGAGGTAGCTGACCTGGACGAGAGCCTAATGTCTCATCTTCATGTGGAGGCTACTAATCTATATAGCATAGGTCAGCTGACTACTGTTGTGTACAGGAGGTAGCTGACCTAAACGAGAGCCTAATGTCTCATCTTCATGTGGAGGCTACTAATCTATACAGCATTGGTCAGCTGACTACTGCTGTGTACCAGAGGTAGCTGACATGGACAAAAGCCTGATGTCATATCTTCTATACAGCATTGGACAGCTGACTACTGCTGTGTACAAGAGGTAGCTGACATGGACAAAAGCCTAATGCCTCATCTTCTATACAGCATTGGACAGCTGACTACTGCTGTGTACAAGAGGTAGCTGACATGGACAAAAGCCTAATGCCTCATCTTCTATACAGCATAGGTCAGCTGACTACTGCTGTGTACAAGAGGTAGCTGACATGGACAAAAGCCTGATGTCTCATCTTCTATACAGCATAGGTCAGCTGACTACTGCTGTGTACAAGAGGTAGCTGACATGGACAAAAGCCTGATGTCTCATCTTCTATACAGCATAGGTCAGCTGACTACTGTTGTGTACAAGAGGTAGCTGACATGGACAAAAGCCTGATGTCTCATCTTCTATACAGCATAGGTCAGCTGACTACTGTTGTGTACAAGAGGTAGCTGACATGGACAAAAGCCTGATGTCTCATCTTCTATACAGCATTGGTCAGCTGACTACTGTTGTGTACAAGAGGTAGCTGACATGGACAAAAGCCTGATGTCTCATCTTCTATACAGCATTGGTCAGCTGACTACTGTTGTGTACAAGAGGTAGCTGACATGGACAAAAGCCTGATGTCTCATCTTCTATACAGCATTAGTCAGCTGACTACTGTTGTGTACAAGAGGTAGCTGCGCTGGACAAGAGCCTAATGTCTCACTTCTTGTGGGGGCTAGTCATCTTCTATACAGCATAGGTCAGCTGACTACTGTTGTGTACAAGAGGTAGCTGACCTGGACAAGAGCCAAATGTCTCATCTTCCTGTGGGGGCTACTCATCTATACAGCATTGGACAGGTGACTACTGTTGTGTACAAGAGGTATCTGACCTGGACAAGAGCCTAATGTCTAATGTTCTTGTGGAGGCTACTCATCTATACAGCATTGGACAGCTGACTACTGTTGTGTACAAGAGCTAGCTGACCTGGACAAGAGACTAATGTCTCATCTTCTTGTCGAGGCTACTCATGTATACAGCATTGGTGAGCTGACTGCTGTTGTGTACAGGAGTTAGCTGACCTGGACAAGAGCGTAATGTCTCATCTTCTTGTGGGGGCTACTCATCTATACAGCATAGGTCCGCTGACTACTGTTGTGTACAAGAGGTAGCTGAACTGGACAAGAGCCAAATGTCTCATCCTCTAGTGGAGGCTACTCATCTATACAGCATTGGTCAGCTGACTACTGATGTGTACAAGAAGTAGCTGACCTGGACAAGAGCCAAATGTCTCATCCGCTAGTGGAGGCTACTCATCTATACAGCATTGGTCAGCTGACTTCTGTTTTGTACAAGAAGTAGCTGACCTGGACAAGAGCCTAATGTCTCATCTTCTTGTGGGGGCTACTCATCTATACAGCATAGGTCCGCTGACTACTGTTGTGTACAAGAGGTAGCTGAACTGGACAAGAGCCAAATGTCTCATCCTCTAGTGGAGGCTACTCATCTATACAGCATAGGTCAGCTGACTACTGATGTGTACGAACGGTAGCTGACCTGGACAAGAGCCTCTTGCCTCCATCTTCTTGTGGAGGCTACTCATCTATACAGCACTTGACAGCTGACTACTGTTGTGTACAACAGGTAGCTGACCTGGACAAGAGCCTAATGTTTCATCTTCTTGTGGGGCTAGTCACTTATACAGCACAGGTCAGTTCACTACTGTTGTGTACAAGAGGTAGCTGACCTGGACAAAGCCTAATGCCTCATCTTCTTGTGGAGTCTACTCATCTATACAGCATAGGTCAGCTGACTACTGTTGTGAGCAAGAAGTAGCTGAGCTGGAAGAGAGCCTAATGCCTCATCTTCTTGCGGAGGCTACTCGTCTACACAGCATTGGTCAGCTGACCACTGCTGTGTAGAAGAGGTAGCTGATCTGGACAAGAGCCTAATGCCTCATCTTCTTGTGGAGGCTAATCATCTATACAGCATAGGACAGCTGACTACTGTTGTGTACAGGAGGTAGCTGACCTGGACAACAGCCTAATGCCTGATCTTCTTGTGGAGGCTACTCATCTATACAGTATAGGTGAGCTGACTACTGTTGTGTACAAAAGGTAGCTGACCTGGACATGAGCCTAATGCCTCATTTTCTTGCGGAGGCTACTCATTTATACAGCATAGGTCAGCCGATTACTGTTGTGTACAAGAGGTAGCTGATCTGGACAAGAGCCTAAAGGCTCATCTTCTTGTGAGGGCTACTCATCTATACAGCATTGGTCAGCTGACTACTGTTGTGTACAAGAGGTAGCTGACCTGGACAAGACCCTAATGTCTCATCTTCTTGTTGGGGATACTCATCTATACAGCATAGGTCAGTTGATTACTGTTGTGTACAAGAGGTAGCTGACCTGGACAAGAGCCTAATGTCTCATCTTCTTGTGGAGGCTATTCATCTATACAACATAGACCAGCTGACTACTGTTGTGTACAAGAGGTAGCTGACCTGGACAAGAGCCTAATGTCTCATCTTCTTCTAAAGGCTACTCATCTATACAGCATTGGTCAGATGACTACTGTTGTGTACAAGAGGGAGCTGACCTGGACAAGAGCCTAATGCCTCATGTTCTTGTGGGGGCTACTCATCTATACAGCATTAGTCAGCTGACTACTGTTGTGTACTAGAGGTAGGTGACCTGGACAAGAGCCTAATGTCTCATCTTGTTGTGGGGGCTACTCATCTATACAGCATAGGTCAGCTGACTACTGATGTGTACAAGAGGTAGCTGTCCTGGACAACAGCCTAATGCCTCATCTTCTTGTGGAGGCTACTCATCTATACAGCATAGGTCAGCTGACCACTGATGTGTACAGGAGGTAGCTGACCTGGACAAGAGCCTAATGCCTCATCTTCTTGTGGAGGCTACTCATCTATACAGCATAGGTCAGTTGACCAGCTTTGTGTACAAGAGGTAGCTGACCTGGACAAGAGCCTAATGCGTCATCTTCTTGTGGGGGCTACTCATCCATACAGCATAGGTCAGCATTATACTGTTGTATACAAGAAGTAGCTGACCTGGACAAGAACCTAATGTCTCATCCTCTTGTGTGGGCTACTCATCTATACAGCATTGGTCAGCTGACTACTGATGTGTACAAGAGGTAGCTGACCTGGACAAGAGCCTAATGCCTCATCTTCTTGTGGGGGCTACTCATCCATACAGCATAGGTCAGCTGACTACTGTTGTATACAAGAAGTACCTGACCTGGACAAGAACCTAATGTCTCATCCTCTTGTGTGGGCTACTCATCTATACAGCATTGGTCAGCTGACTACGGATGTGTACAAGAGGTAGCTGACCTGGACAAGAGCCTAATGCCTCATCTTCTTGTGGGGGCTACTCATCTATATAGCATAGGTCAGCTGACTACTGTTGTGTACAAGAGGTAGCTGACCTGGACAAGAGCCTAATGTCTCACCTTCATGTGGAGGCTACTAATCTATATAGCATAAGTCAGCTGACTATTGTTGTGTACAGGAGGTAGCTGACCTGAACGAGAGCCTAATGTCTCATCTTCTTGTGGGGGCTACTCATCTATACAGCATAGGTCAGCCGACTACTGTTGTGTACAAGAAGTAGCTGACCTGGACAAGAGCCTAATGTCTCATCTTCTTGTGAGGGCTACTCATCTATACAGCAATGGACAGCTGACTACTGCTGTGTACAAGAGGTAGCTGACCTGGACAAGAGCCTGATATCTCATCTTCTATGCAGCATAGGTCAGCTGACTACTGTTGTGTACAAGAGGTAGCTGAACTGGACAAGAGCCTAATGTCTCATCTTCTTGTGGGGGCTACTCATCTTCTATACAGCATAGGTCAGCTGACTACTGTTGTGTAGAAGAGGTAGCTAACCTGGACAAGAGCCAAATGTCTCATCTTCTTATGGGGGCTACTCAACTATACAGCATTGGACAGGTGACTACTGTTGTGTAAAAGAGGTAGCTGACCTGGACAAGAGCCTAATGTCTAATGTTCTTGTGGAGGCTACTCATCTATACAGCATTGGACAGCTGACTACTGTTGTGTACAAGAGCTAGCTGACCTGGACAAGAGACTAATGTCTCATCTTCTTGTGGAGGCTACTCATCTATACAGCATTGGTCAGCTGACTGCTGTTGTGTACAGGAGTTAGCTGACCTGGACAAGAGCGTAATGTCTCATCTTCTTGTGGGGGCTACTCATCTATACAGCATAGATCAGCTGACTTTCTGTTGTGTACAAGAGGTAGCTGACCTGGACAAGAGCCTAATGTCTCATCTTCTTGTGGGGGCTACTCATCTATACAGCATTGGTCAGCTGACTACTCTTGTGTACAAGAGGTAGCTGACCTGGACAAGAGCCTACTGTCTAATCTTCTTGTAGAGGCTACTCATCTATACAGCATAGGTCAGCTGGCTACTGTTGTGTACAAGAGGTAGCTGACCTGGACAAGAGCCTAATGGCTCATCTTCTAGTGGGGGCTTCTTATCTATACAGCATAGGTCAGCTGACTACTGTTGTGTACAAGAGGTAGCTGACCTGGACAAGAGGCTAATGTGTAATGTTCTTGTGGAGGCTACTCATCTATACAGCATAGGTCAGCTTACTACTGTTGTGTACAAGAGGTAGCTGACCTGGACAAGAGCCTAATGCCTCATCTTCTTGTGAGGGCTACTCATCTATACAGCATTGGTCAGCTGACTACTGTTGTGTACAGGAGGTAGCTGACCTGGACAAGAGCCTAATGTCTCATCTTCTTGTGGAGGCTATTCATCTATACAGCATATATCAGCTGTGTACAAGAGGTAGCTGACCTGGACAAGAGCCTAATGTTTCATCTTCTTGTGGGGCTAGTCACTTATACAGCACAGGTCAGTTCACTACTGTTGTGTACAAGAGGTAGCTGACCTGGACAAAGCCTAATGCCTCATCTTCTTGTGGAGTCTACTCATCTATACAGCATAGGTCAGCTGACTACTGTTGTGAGCAAGAAGTAGCTGAGCTGGAAGAGAGCCTAATGCCTCATCTTCTTGCGGAGGCTACTCGTCTACACAGCATTGGTCAGCTGACCACTGCTGTGTAGAAGAGGTAGCTGATCTGGACAAGAGCCTAATGCCTCATCTTCTTGTGGAGGCTAATCATCTATACAGCATAGGTCAGCTGACTACTGTTGTGTACAGGAGGTAGCTGACCTGGACAACAGCCTAATGCCTGATCTTCTTGTGGAGGCTACTCATCTATACAGTATAGGTGAGCTGACTACTGTTGTGTACAAAAGGTAGCTGACCTGGACATGAGCCTAATGCCTCATTTTCTTGCGGAGGCTACTCATTTATACAGCATAGGTCAGCCGATTACTGTTGTGTACAAGAGGTAGCTGATCTGGACAAGAGCCTAAAGGCTCATCTTCTTGTGAGGGCTACTCATCTATACAGCATTGGTCAGCTGACTACTGTTGTGTACAAGAGGTAGCTGACCTGGACAAGACCCTAATGTCTCATCTTCTTGTTGGGGATACTCATCTATAAAGCATAGGTCAGTTGATTACTGTTGTGTACAAGAGGTAGCTGACCTGGACAAGAGCCTAATGTCTCATCTTCTTGTGGAGGCTATTCATCTATACAACATAGACCAGCTGACTACTGTTGTGTACAAGAGGTAGCTGACCTCGACAACAGCCTAATGCCTGATCTTCTTGTGGAGGCTACTCATCTATACAGTATAGGTGAGCTGACTACTGTTGTGTACAAAAGGTAGCTGACCTGGACATGAGCCTAATGCCTCATTTTCTTGCGGAGGCTACTCATTTATACAGCATAGGTCAGCCGATTACTGTTGTGTACAAGAGGTAGCTGATCTGGACAAGAGCCTAAAGGCTCATCTTCTTGTGAGGGCTACTCATCTATACAGCATTGGTCAGCTGACTACTGTTGTGTACAAGAGGTAGCTGACCTGGACAAGACCCTAATGTCTCATCTTCTTGTTGGGGATACTCATCTATACAGCATAGGTCAGTTGATTACTGTTGTGTACAAGAGGTAGCTGACCTGGACAAGAGCCTAATGTCTCATCTTCTTGTGGAGGCTATTCATCTATACAACATAGACCAGCTGACTACTGTTGTGTACAAGAGGTAGCTGACCTGGACAAGAGCCTAATGTCTCATCTTCTTCTAAAGGCTACTCATCTATACAGCATTGGTCAGATGACTACTGTTGTGTACAAGAGGGAGCTGACCTGGACAAGAGCCTAATGCCTCATGTTCTTGTGGGGGCTACTCATCTATACAGCATTAGTCAGCTGACTACTGTTGTGTACTAGAGGTAGGTGACCTGGACAAGAGCCTAATGTCTCATCTTGTTGTGGGGGCTACTCATCTATACAGCATAGGTCAGCTGACTACTGATGTGTACAAGAGGTAGCTGTCCTGGACAACAGCCTAATGCCTCATCTTCTTGTGGAGGCTACTCATCTATACAGCATAGGTCAGCTGACCACTGATGTGTACAGGAGGTAGCTGACCTGGACAAGAGCCTAATGCCTCATCTTCTTGTGGAGGCTACTCATCTATACAGCATAGGTCAGTTGACCAGCTTTGTGTACAAGAGGTAGCTGACCTGGACAAGAGCCTAATGCCTCATCTTCTTGTGGGGGCTACTCATCCATACAGCATAGGTCAGCATTATACTGTTGTATACAAGAAGTAGCTGACCTGGACAAGAACCTAATGTCTCATCCTCTTGTGTGGGCTACTCATCTATACAGCATTGGTCAGCTGACTACTGATGTGTACAAGAGGTAGCTGACCTGGACAAGAGCCTAATGCCTCATCTTCTTGTGGGGGCTACTCATCCATACAGCATAGGTCAGCTGACTACTGTTGTATACAAGAAGTAGCTGACCTGGACAAGAACCTAATGTCTCATCCTCTTGTGTGGGCTACTCATCTATACAGCATTGGTCAGCTGACTACTGATATGTACAAGAGGTAGCTGACCTGGACAAGAGCCTAATGCCTCATCTTCTTGTGGGGGCTACTCATCTATATAGCATAGGTCAGCTGACTACTGTTGTGTACAAGAGGTAGCTGACCTGGACAAGAGCCTAATGTCTCATCTTCATGTGGAGGCTACTAATCTATATAGCATAAGTCAGCTGACTATTGTTGTGTACAGGAGGTAGCTGACCTGAACGAGAGCCTAATGTCTCATCTTCTTGTGGGGGCTACTCATCTATACAGCATAGGTCAGCCGACTACTGTTGTGTACAAGAAGTAGCTGACCTGGACAAGAGCCTAATGTCTCATCTTCTTGTGAGGGCTACTCATCTATACAGCAATGGACAGCTGACTACTGCTGTGTACAAGAGGTAGCTGACCTGGACAAGAGCCTGATATCTCATCTTCTATGCAGCATAGGTCAGCTGACTACTGTTGTGTACAAGAGGTAGCTGAACTGGACAAGAGCCTAATGTCTCATCTTCTTGTGGGGGCTACTCATCTTCTATACAGCATAGGTCAGCTGACTACTGTTGTGTAGAAGAGGTAGCTAACCTGGACAAGAGCCAAATGTCTCATCTTCTTATGGGGGCTACTCAACTATACAGCATTGGACAGGTGACTACTGTTGTGTAAAAGAGGTAGCTGACCTGGACAAGAGCCTAATGTCTAATGTTCTTGTGGAGGCTACTCATCTATACAGCATTGGACAGCTGACTACTGTTGTGTACAAGAGCTAGCTGACCTGGACAAGAGACTAATGTCTCATCTTCTTGTGGAGGCTACTCATCTATACAGCATTGGTCAGCTGACTGCTGTTGTGTACAGGAGTTAGCTGACCTGGACAAGAGCGTAATGTCTCATCTTCTTGTGGGGGCTACTCATCTATACAGCATAGATCAGCTGACTTTCTGTTGTGTACAAGAGGTAGCTGACCTGGACAAGAGCCTAATGTCTCATCTTCTTGTGGCGGCTACTCATCTATACAGCATTGGTCAGCTGACTACTCTTGTGTACAAGAGGTAGCTGACCTGGACAAGAGCCTACTGTCTAATCTTCTTGTAGAGGCTACTCATCTATACAGCATAGGTCAGCTGGCTACTGTTGTGTACAAGAGGTAGCTGACCTGGACAAGAGCCTAATGGCTCATCTTCTAGTGGGGGCTTCTTATCTATACAGCATAGGTCAGCTGACTACTGTTGTGTACAAGAGGTAGCTGACCTGGACAAGAGGCTAATGTCTAATGTTCTTGTGGAGGCTACTCATCTATACAGCATAGGTCAGCTTACTACTGTTGTGTACAAGAGGTAGCTGACCTGGACAAGAGCCTAATGCCTCATCTTCTTGTGAGGGCTACTCATCTATACAGCATTGGTCAGCTGACTACTGTTGTGTACAGGAGGTAGCTGACCTGGACAAGAGCCTAATGTCTCATCTTCTTGTGGAGGTTATTCATCTATACAGCATATATCAGCTGTGTACAAGAGGTAGCTGACCTGGACAAGAGCCTAATGTCTCATCTTCTTGTTGAGGCTACTCATCTATACAGCATTGGTCAGGTGACTGCTGTTGTGTACAAGAGGTAGCTGACCTGGACAAGAGCCTAATGTCTCATCTTCTTGTGGGGGCTACTCATCTATACAGCATTGGTCAGCTGACTACTGCTGTGTACAAGAGGTAGCTGACCTGGACAAGAGTCTAACGTCTCATCTTCTTGTGGAGGCTACTCATCTATACAGCATAGGTCAGCTGGCTACTGTTGTGTACAAGAGGTAGCTGACCTGGACAAGAGCCTAATGGCTCATCTTCTAGTGGGGGCTTCTTATCTATACAGCATAGGTCAGCTGACTACTGTTGTGTACAAGAGGTAGCTGACCTGGACAAGAGGCTAATGTCTAATGTTCTTGTGGAGGCTACTCATCTATACAGCATAGGTCAGCTTACTACTGTTGTGTACAAGAGGTAGCTGACCTGGACAAGAGCCTAATGCCTCATCTTCTTGTGAGGGCTACTCATCTATACAGCATAGGTCAGCTGACTACTGTTGTGTACAAGAGGTAGCTGACCTGGACAAGAGCCTAATGTCTCATCTTCTTGTGGGGGCTACTCATCTACACAGCATTGGTCAGCTGACTACTGTTGTGTACAGGAGGTAGCTGACCTGGACAAGAGCCTAATGTCTCATCTTCTTGTGGAGGCTATTCATCTATACAGCATATATCAGCTGTGTACAAGAGGTAGCTGACCTGGACAAGAGCCTAATGTCTCATCTTCTTGTTGAGGCTACTCATCTATACAGCATTGGTCAGGTGACTGCTGTTGTGTACAAGAGGTAGCTGACCTGGACAAGAGCCTAATGTCTCATCTTCTTGTGGGGGCTACTCATCTATACAGCATTGGTCAGCTGACTACTGCTGTGTACAAGAGGTAGCTGACCTGGACAAGAGTCTAACGTCTCATCTTCTTGTGGAGGCTACTTATCTATACAGCATTGGTCAGCTGACTACTGTTGTGTATAACAGGTAGCTGACCTGGACGAGAGCCTAATGTCTCATCTTCATGTGGAGGCTACTAATCTATATAGCATAGGTCAGCTGACTACTGTTGTGTACAGGAGGTAGCTGACCTAAACGAGAGCCTAATGTCTCATCTTCATGTGGAGGCTACTAATCTATACAGCATTGGTCAGCTGACTACTGCTGTGTACCAGAGGTAGCTGACATGGACAAAGGCCTGATGTCATATCTTCCATACAGCATTGGACAGCTGACTACTGCTGTGTACAAGAGGTAGCTGACATGGACAAAAGCCTAATGCCTCATCTTCTATACAGCATTGGACAGCTGACTACTGCTGTGTACAAGAGGTAGCTGACATGGACAAAAGCCTGATGTCTCATCTTCTATACAGCATAGGTCAGCTGACTACTGCTGTGTACAAGAGGTAGCTGACATGGACAAAAGCCTGATGTCTCATCTTATATACAGCATAGGTCAGCTGACTACTGCTGTGTACAAGAGGTAGCTGACATGGACAAAAGCCTGATGTCTCATCTTCTATACAGCATAGGTCAGCTGACTACTGCTGTGTACAAGAGGTAGCTGACATGGACAAAAGCCTGATGTCTCATCTTCTATACAGCATAGGTCAGCTGACTACTGTTGTGTACAAGAGGTAGCTGACATGGACAAAAGCCTGATGTCTCATCTTCTATACAGCATAGGTCAGCTGACTACTGCTGTGTACAAGAGGTAGCTGACATGGACAAAAGCCTGATGTCTCATCTTCTATACAGCATTGGTCAGCTGACTACTGCTGTGTACAAGAGGTAGCTGACATGGACAAAAGCCTGATGTCTCATCTTCTATACAGCATTGGACAGCTGACTACTGCTGTGTACAAGAGGTAGCTGACATGGACAAAAGCCTGATGTCTCATCTTCTATACAGCATTGGTCAGCTGACTACTGCTGTGTACAAGAGGTAGCTGACATGGACAAAAGCCTGATGTCTCATCTTCTATACAGCATAGGTCAGCTGACTACTGTTGTGTACAAGAGGTAGCTGACATGGACAAAAGCCTGATGTCTCATCTTCTATACAGCATAGGTCAGCTGACTACTGTTGTGTACAAGAGGTAGCTGACATGGACAAAAGCCTGATGTCTCATCTTCTATACAGCATTGGTCAGCTGACTACTGTTGTGTACAAGAGGTAGCTGACATGGACAAAAGCCTTATGTCTCATCTTCTATACAGCATAGGTCAGCTGACTACTGTTGTGTACAAGAGGTAGCTGACATGGACAAAAGCCTGATGTCTCATCTTCTATACAGCATTGGTCAGCTGACTACTGTTGTGTACAAGAGGTAGCTGCGCTGGACAAGAGCCTAATGTCTCACTTCTTGTGGGGGCTAGTCATCTTCTATACAGCATAGGTCAGCTGACTACTGTTGTGTACAAGAGGTAGCTGACCTGGACAAGAGCCAAATGTCTCATCTTCCTGTGGGGGCTACTCATCTATACAGCATTGGACAGGTGACTACTGTTGTGTACAAGAGGTATCTGACCTGGACAAGAGCCTAATGTCTAATGTTCTTGTGGAGGCTACTCATCTATACAGCATTGGACAGCTGACTACTGTTGTGTACAAGAGCTAGCTGACCTGGACAAGAGACTAATGTCTCATCTTCTTGTCGAGGCTACTCATGTATACAGCATTGGTGAGCTGACTGCTGTTGTGTACAGGAGTTAGCTGACCTGGACAAGAGCGTAATGTCTCATCTTCTTGTGGGGGCTACTCATCTATACAGCATAGGTCCGCTGACTACTGTTGTGTACAAGAGGTAACTGAACTGGACAAGAGCCAAATGTCTCATCCGCTAGTGGAGGCTACTCATCTATACAGCATTGGTCAGCTGACTTCTGTTTTGTACAAGAAGTAGCTGACCTGGACAAGAGCCTAATGTCTCATCTTCTTGTGGGGGCTACTCATCTATACAGCATAGGTCCGCTGACTACTGTTGTGTACAAGAGGTAGCTGAACTGGACAAGAGCCAAATGTCTCATCCTCTAGTGGACGCTACTCATCTATACAGCATAGGTCAGCTGACTACTGATGTGTACGAACGGTAGCTGACCTGGACAAGAGCCTCTTGCCTCCATCTTCTTGTGGAGGCTACTCATCTATACAGCACTTGACAGCTGACTACTGTTGTGTACAACAGGTAGCTGACCTGGACAAGAGCCTAATGTTTCATCTTCTTGTGGGGCTAGTCACTTATACAGCACAGGTCAGTTCACTACTGTTGTGTACAAGAGGTAGCTGACCTGGACAAAGCCTAATGCCTCATCTTCTTGTGGAGTCTACTCATCTATACAGCATAGGTCAGCTGACTACTGTTGTGAGCAAGAAGTAGCTGAGCTGGAAGAGAGCCTAATGCCTCATCTTCTTGCGGAGGCTACTCGTCTACACAGCATTGGTCAGCTGACCACTGCTGTGTAGAAGAGGTAGCTGATCTGGACAAGAGCCTAATGCCTCATCTTCTTGTGGAGGCTAATCATCTATACAGCATAGGTCAGCTGACTACTGTTGTGTACAGGAGGTAGCTGACCTGGACAACAGCCTAATGCCTGATCTTCTTGTGGAGGCTACTCATCTATACAGTATAGGTGAGCTGACTACTGTTGTGTACAAAAGGTAGCTGACCTGGACATGAGCCTAATGCCTCATTTTCTTGCGGAGGCTACTCATTTATACAGCATAGGTCAGCCGATTACTGTTGTGTACAAGAGGTAGCTGATCTGGACAAGAGCCTAAAGGCTCATCTTCTTGTGAGGGCTACTCATCTATACAGCATTGGTCAGCTGACTACTGTTGTGTACAAGAGGTAGCTGACCTGGACAAGACCCTAATGTCTCATCTTCTTGTTGGGGATACTCATCTATACAGCATAGGTCAGTTGATTACTGTTGTGTACAAGAGGTAGCTGACCTGGACAAGAGCCTAATGTCTCATCTTCTTGTGGAGGCTATTCATCTATACAACATAGACCAGCTGACTACTGTTGTGTACAAGAGGTAGCTGACCTGGACAAGAGCCTAATGTCTCATCTTCTTCTAAAGGCTACTCATCTATACAGCATTGGTCAGATGACTACTGTTGTGTACAAGAGGGAGCTGACCTGGACAAGAGCCTAATGCCTCATGTTCTTGTGGGGGCTACTCATCTATACAGCATTAGTCAGCTGACTACTGTTGTGTACTAGAGGTAGGTAACCTGGACAAGAGCCTAATGTCTCATCTTGTTGTGGGGGCTACTCATCTATACAGCATAGGTCAGCTGACTACTGATGTGTACAAGAGGTAGCTGTCCTGGACAACAGCCTAATGCCTCATCTTCTTGTGGAGGCTACTCATCTATACAGCATAGGTCAGCTGACCACTGATGTGTACAGGAGGTAGCTGACCTGGACAAGAGCCTAATGCCTCATCTTCTTGTGGAGGCTACTCATCTATACAGCATAGGTCAGTTGACCAGCTTTGTGTACAAGAGGTAGCTGACCTGGACAAGAGCCTAATGCCTCATCTTCTTGTGGGGGCTACTCATCCATACAGCATAGGTCAGCATTATACTGTTGTATACAAGAAGTAGCTGACCTGGACAAGAACCTAATGTCTCATCCTCTTGTGTGGGCTACTCATCTATACAGCATTGGTCAGCTGACTACTGATGTGTACAAGAGGTAGCTGACCTGGACAAGAGCCTAATGCCTCATCTTCTTGTGGGGGCTACTCATCCATACAGCATAGGTCAGCTGACTACTGTTGTATACAAGAAGTAGCTGACCTGGACAAGAACCTAATGTCTCATCCTCTTGTGTGGGCTACTCATCTATACAGCATTGGTCAGCTGACTACTGATGTGTACAAGAGGTAGCTGACCTGGACAAGAGCCTAATGCCTCATCTTCTTGTGGGGGCTACTCATCTATATAGCATAGGTCAGCTGACTACTGTTGTGTACAAGAGGTAGCTGACCTGGACAAGAGCCTAATGTCTCATCTTCATGTGGAGGCTACTAATCTATATAGCATAAGTCAGCTGACTATTGTTGTGTACAGGAGGTAGCTGACCTGAACGAGAGCCTAATGTCTCATCTTCTTGTGGGGGCTACTCATCTATACAGCATAGGTCAGCCGACTACTGTTGTGTACAAGAAGTAGCTGACCTGGACAAGAGCCTAATGTCTCATCTTCTTGTGAGGGCTACTCATCTATACAGCAATGGACAGCTGACTACTGCTGTGTACAAACGGTAGCTGACCTGGACAAGAGCCTGATATCTCATCTTCTATGCAGCATAGGTCAGCTGACTACTGTTGTGTACAAGAGGTAGCTGAACTGGACAAGAGCCTAATGTCTCATCTTCTTGTGGGGGCTACTCATCTTCTATACAGCATAGGTCAGCTGACTACTGTTGTGTAGAAGAGGTAGCTAACCTGGACAAGAGCCAAATGTCTCATCTTCTTATGGGGGCTACTCAACTATACAGCATTGGACAGGTGACTACTGTTATGTAAAAGAGGTAGCTGACCTGGACAAGAGCCTAATGTCTAATGTTCTTGTGGAGGCTACTCATCTATACAGCATTGGACAGCTGACTACTGTTGTGTACAAGAGCTAGCTGACCTGGACAAGAGACTAATGTCTCATCTTCTTGTGGAGGCTACTCATCTATACAGCATTGGTCAGCTGACTGCTGTTGTGTACAGGAGTTAGCTGACCTGGACAAGAGCGTAATGTCTCATCTTCTTGTGGGGGCTACTCATCTATACAGCATAGATCAGCTGACTTTCTGTTGTGTACAAGAGGTAGCTGACCTGGACAAGAGCCTAATGTCTCATCTTCTTGTGGGGGCTACTCATCTATACAGCATTGGTCAGCTGACTACTCTTGTGTACAAGAGGTAGCTGACCTGGACAAGAGCCTACTGTCTAATCTTCTTGTAGAGGCTACTCATCTATACAGCATAGGTCAGCTGGCTACTGTTGTGTACAAGAGGTAGCTGACCTGGACAAGAGCCTAATGGCTCATCTTCTAGTGGGGGCTTCTTATCTATACAGCATAGGTCAGCTGACTACTGTTGTGTACAAGAGGTAGCTGACCTGGACAAGAGGCTAATGTCTAATGTTCTTGTGGAGGCTACTCATCTATACAGCATAGGTCAGCTTACTACTGTTGTGTACAAGAGGTAGCTGACCTGGACAAGAGCCTAATGCCTCATCTTCTTGTGAGGGCTACTCATCTATACAGCATTGGTCAGCTGACTACTGTTGTGTACAGGAGGTAGCTGACCTGGACAAGAGCCTAATGTCTCATCTTCTTGTGGAGGCTATTCATCTATACAGCATATATCAGCTGTGTACAAGAGGTAGCTGACCTGGACAAGAGCCTAATGTCTCATCTTCTTGTTGAGGCTACTCATCTATACAGCATTGGTCAGGTGACTGCTGTTGTGTACAAGAGGTAGCTGACCTGGACAAGAGCCTAATGTCTCATCTTCTTGTGGGGGCTACTCATCTATACAGCATTGGTCAGCTGACTACTGCTGTGTACAAGAGGTAGCTGACCTGGACAAGAGTCTAACGTCTCATCTTCTTGTGGAGGCTACTCATCTATACAGCATAGGTCAGCTGGCTACTGTTGTGTACAAGAGGTAGCTGACCTGGACAAGAGCCTAATGGCTCATCTTCTAGTGGGGGCTTCTTATCTATACAGCATAGGTCAGCTGACTACTGTTGTGTACAAGAGGTAGCTGACCTGGACAAGAGGCTAATGTCTAATGTTCTTGTGGAGGCTACTCATCTATACAGCATAGGTCAGCTTACTACTGTTGTGTACAAGAGGTAGCTGACCTGGACAAGAGCCTAATGCCTCATCTTCTTGTGAGGGCTACTCATCTATACAGCATAGGTCAGCTGACTACTGTTGTGTACAAGAGGTAGCTGACCTGGACAAGAGCCTAATGTCTCATCTTCTTGTGGGGGCTACTCATCTACACAGCATTGGTCAGCTGACTACTGTTGTGTACAGGAGGTAGCTGACCTGGACAAGAGCCTAATGTCTCATCTTCTTGTGGAGGCTATTCATCTATACAGCATATATCAGCTGTGTACAAGAGGTAGCTGACCTGGACAAGAGCCTAATGTCTCATCTTCTTGTTGAGGCTACTCATCTATACAGCATTGGTCAGGTGACTGCTGTTGTGTACAAGAGGTAGCTGACCTGGACAAGAGCCTAATGTCTCATCTTCTTGTGGGGGCTACTCATCTATACAGCATTGGTCAGCTGACTACTGCTGTGTACAAGAGGTAGCTGACCTGGACAAGAGTCTAACGTCTCATCTTCTTGTGGAGGCTACTTATCTATACAGCATTGGTCAGCTGACTACTGTTGTGTATAACAGGTAGCTGACCTGGACAAGAGCCTAATGTCTCATCTTTTTGTGGAGGTTATTGATCTATACAGCATAGGTCAGCTGAGTACTGTTGTGTACAAGAGGTAGCTGACCTGGACAAGAGCCTAATGTCTCATCTTCTTGTGGGAACTACTCATCTATACAGCATTGGTCTGCTGACTACTGTTGTGTACAAGAGCCTAATGTCTCATCTTCTTGTGGAGGCTACTTATCTATACAGCATAGGTTAGCTGAGTACTGTTGTGTACAAGAGGTAGCTGACCTGGACAAGAGCCTAATGTCTCATCTTCTTGTGGAGGCTACTCATCTATACAGCATAGGTCAGCTGACTACTGTTGTGTACAAGAGGTAGCTGACCTGGACAAGGGCCTAATGTCTCATCTTCTTGTGGAGGCTACTCATCTATACAGCATTGGTCAGCTGACTACTGTTGTGTACAGGAGGTAGCTGACCTGGACAAGAGCCTAATATCTAATCTCTCACCTTGTCATGGGAGCTATTCATCTATAGAGCACAGGTCAGCTGAGTGTTGTGTACAAATTATAACTGACCCAGACAAGAACCTAATAATGTTTGATCTCTCCTGCTGGCTATCCATCTACACACACTGCATACTCATGCAGCGCATTTAGAGGTGAAATATTATTTATCACTATGAATAATTAGTGGCCAAATGATTCTGTAATAAACTTTTACTTCTAGCAGATGGAATACACACTGGTACCTAGCAGCATTAATATAACCATGCAAATCAACACATGCATGAACAAGAAGCACAAGGAGCAAGGAGCTGAAGATGTGATTGACCAGTGTCCTAATGGAATGTCATTTTAATTATCTTAAAACCAATTTGTGAAGCATATTTATGCATATTGTGTCTGTAGCATTATATTTTTAATGAGTATTTAAAAAATTGTAGGGGTATTTATTTAGTGTTATGCATATCCTATAATTGCTATCAACAGTGTTGATAATAAATATGACATAATTGTCTTTATTTGCTGCTGCTGTTGTGAGCTTGGTGACTGTGACCTGTTGGACAGTCACACAAAACATTCCAACTAGATCAAATTTTAAACAGCAATAATAATAGGGGAAAAAATATTTATTTACATCAAGATCCTATACGTGGCAAGACAAGATTAATAGAGATTCTAACTGGATTTAATTTAAAACAGTAAATGAACCAACAAGAGTTACAAAGAAATCTAGTTCTTGAATTGATAATAATATTACAATAATTGATGCAATGCCTGTAATGTAAATGTATATTGGCATTTATGTTGATGAAAATGTCAACTTTTACGAATCTGGGGAGGTGTAATACTTGCATTATCTTACATCAATTATAGCACACTTTTGCAGTAACATTGATACACGACGTTGAATACTGTACAAATCAGGTAATCAAGAATGATGTCATGTTATTTTAAAAGCTGTGTAAGTCCTCATGAAATCATTAGTAAGTAAAATATTAAAATTCTATAAGCTCATTTCAATAGGTTACGGTGTATTAGCTATGGTAGTAAGGGTGGGGTAAGAGCTGTGTAAAGGTAGCACATCTGTTAGTAAGCAGAGTTAGTTGTGGAACCGATGTGATAACATGCAACTGCTACACTCTATAGAAGGTAATACAACTATCTCAAGTATGTAAAATTTGCCGGAAATGAATGAAGAAAATTTGGTCTTGAAGTTTACTGTTATTCAGGAATACATGTAAACAAATAATGCCAGGAAGTGGAAAAAGCAAAGTTAAATGAATTAGAGCCTGAAGTTGTCGTATTACCTGTAAGAACAAATAATACAATGGGCCTTGTTGACACAATATGGTCTAAAAGCATAAATACAAAAGTAGTAATCAGTGGGATATTATGCAGGCAACATATAACCAAACAGAAAATCAGAAGAATAAATAAAGAACTAGATTGGTTACGTTTGACCCGAAAATGTACAATGAAAGATGGTAACTGGTGGTTAAGGAGCAACGATCTAGCAAGAAATGGTGTCTAGAAGAGGTACAGCAATGTTCAGGAGAATACTGTGCGAAGTAACAAACAAATGCTTGGGAAACCACTAACTCAAGTGGTGGATGCAGTAAAAAAACTGAGCAGAAACAGCATATAAAGATACCTACATTAGTGCAACATGTCGAGGAAAAGAGTCCAATAAAGGTAACCATTCCTGGAAGATGACTGAAAAAAAATTCCTATGTAACAATTTTTCATCAAAATGTTCAGTCTAATAATAAAAAAATTAATTACATAGAAATTTTGCTGGATTGGGAACTAAAAGATGTGAATATATGCTTTTCTGAACATTGGTTAAAAAGATGAAATCAACTGTCTAAAACTAGCAAACTTTATGTTAGGAAATGCATTCTGCAGGAAAAACAACGGAGGCGGTAGGGTATGTATATTTGCAAATAATGTACTTAAATTCGAAAGCATGAGCACACATCATTTATTATGTAGAGAAGGGGATTTCGAAGTCCCTGTTCTAGATTTTGTAATACTAGGTATCACATTAGTAGCTTTAAATCCTGCTCCGAATGGCAAAATTGTAATATTTCAAAATAACCTTGAGAAATTGCGTTGTTGTTCACCGATGGCACTGGGGATTAATTGATCTGCATAATTTTCCCTCTAGCTTCCCAATATAAAGTCGGTAAGTTATCACTTGTAAGGCTTTTGCATTTGGCGAGATGTTGTTTGTTCAGGATGTCATCTTCACAGAGAGTGCACTTGGGTGTAGGTAGGCATCCTAGCTTTTAGAGGTGTTCTGCGAGGCAATCGTGGCCAGCTGCCATCCTAAATAAGGCCACTACAGTCTTCCTTGGCATTTTTCCTTGAGAAATTGTTAAATTCACTTAAAAAGCCAAATAGGAAACTTATTCTATGTGGTGATCTAAATATTGATTTTATAAAAGTCAGTAAAGAGAAAAATTATCTCAAAAGTTATGATCTAAAGCACATAATATCATCCCCTACAAGAATAAACAGTCATTAAAAAGCAGCTCTAAGACCAAATTATAATCAATGCAAATTGTAGCTATAATGTACAAATAATAAACACAGGATTTAGTAATCATGAAGGACAAATTGTTCAACTCTATTCTGTTATCTTCATTAAATTCAAGCATAAACTAGTTCAAAAGGGAATGTATAGCAAAGAAATATTACATACATGAATTACTAACCAAAGAAACATGGCATGGTATGTATAGTACGACTGATACAAATGAGAAATTTAGATATTTTATAAAAAATTGTTTGTATAATTTTAATATAGCTTTTCCCTTGAAAACAATGAAAATATATAGTGAAAATAAGAGTAAAGAATGGCTAACTTTAGGTGTAAAGAATTTATGCAAGTGGAAAAGGTGGCTATATGAAATAACAAAGAAATACAAAACCCCCACAAAATTTGATAACTATTTCAAACAGTATAAATGTATACCAAATAAGGTAATAAGACAGGACAAAGAAAACCGTAATGACAATTACGTTAAAAATTCTAATAATAAAACTAAGGCTATTTGGAAAATTGTAAACAATTTAACTAATAAAGCACCTCATGTGCAGACTAATATAGAGTTGCAAAGTAATACCAATCAAAAGATTACCAATCCAACACAGGTAGCTATGCATTTTAACACATATTTTACAGAAATAATTAAAACATTGGTGCAAAATCACTTGGTAATAAATACAGTGCAGGAATAGATGAAATACTGGATGTGATAGTAAAAAGATGTGCAGCCTATATAATTACACCTTTAGTGGCATGCAATGAATGCATATCTGAAGTGGAATATTTCCAAACATACTAAAAACCTCTAAGGCTATACCTCTAATAAAAAAGGGAAACAATCTGATGTAGCTAATTACCATCGTATCTCAATTCCTCTGTGTTCTCAAAGATATTAGAGAAGATAATGTATAAAAGATTACTTTGCTTTATTGCGAATATAACTTAATTACTGAATCTCAATTTGGTTTTAGGCATAAAAATCAAATAAAACTGCAATTTACTCATTTTTAAAGTGTGTTTTAACAGAAGTAGACAGTAAGCAAAAATCTGTGGGTATGCTCTTAGATCTAACCAAAGCATTTGATACTGTAGATTATCAAATTCTCTTAAATAAATTATTCAATTTGGCAACAGAGGCGCCGGTTTTAATTGGTTTGCATCATCCCTCTCAAACAAAAAGCAAACAACAGAATTAACATATATAAATCATAACACTAACTCAGCACAAAAATTTACTCAGATGCACTTGACATAAAATATAGAGTTCCCCAAGGTTCTATTTTAAGCCCATTTCTCTTTATCTTATATATAAATTATATGAAAAGTAAAATCCAAACCCACAATACGGTATTATTTGCAGATGACACCAATTTATTAATAAAGGAAAAATACTAACACATCATTAAATCTCTCATTACAAAGTGCTAGTAACAACCTGATGTTGTGGGTAAAAAGTAATAATCTAGTACTAAACACTGAAAAAACAATGTCTTAACTTTCATATTATGAAAAATGAGAATGAACATAACCTGGTAATAAAAGTAGATGATTAGACAACATACAAAACGGAAACAAATTCCTTTGGCATATGGATACAGGATAATCTGAAATGGAAAATGCATGTGAACTATCTTTCAAGTAAATTAAGTAGAAACATATTTGCCCTGAGAATGTTAGTCAAAATGCTAGACTCGCAGTAGTGAAAATAGCTTATTTTGCTCATATACATTCCATAATAAAATAGACCATAATATTTTGCCGTGATTCACCAGAGGCCAAAACAATATTTATTAAGCAGAAACAAAGCATCAGAACAATATGTGGCAAAAAAATATTATGTGCATGTAAGCCACTATTCGAAAAGCTAGGTAACCTTCCATTTATATGCATGCATATATTGAAATTAGCACTATTTGTATAAAAGAACAGTCATCATTTGCCAACAAACAATAATATACATAAACATCTCACCAGAAATATAACATGCATTAATCCTTCAGAAGAAATATATGTAAAAAAAGAAGTTAAGTATTCTAGCGTGGATATCCATAACACTCTCAATTCTATAAAAGCAACAGAAAAGCATAATATATTTGAATTAAGATTGAAGCATTTCTTACAGGAACACTGTTTTTACATTGTGGATGAAGTTTTAGAATTTAATAAATACTGTCTGTGTAGCTTATTAGCTTTATACTTGTATAATACCGTATTTATGCCAATCTAATACGCACCTTTTTTTACCAAATCTAGTACTCAAAATCGTGGTGCACATTAGATTCGCCGGTGCATTAGATTCAAGTGCAAATCCATTCTGTAGAACGCCAGTAACTTCATTCAAATTTTTTGTTTATTACATTACAATGGATTGTTGGATTTAACATGCATCCGAAAACTTGTGACAAGCTAGCTGCTCATTTATCATTTGTTTTTAGTTACGATATGAAGGGCAAGGGCAAACAGAGAAAAATGTCTTATTATGCTTCTTTAAAGCGTAAAGCAATCCTTTATGAGAAAAATGGTAATAGAAAGGAGGAAGGAAGTTCAAGTATCAGAGAGCAATGTTCGCTTGTGGCGAAAACAGAAATTGTCGTTATCTGCTACTAAAGCTAGAAGGAAGAAATTTACGGGTCCTCGCAAAGGAAGACATCCTGAAGTTGAAGAAAAAGTGTTAGAATTTGTGCATGAAAGGAGGAATGGGCAAACCTGAGACTAGTGATGCTATACGAAAGAAAGCTAAAGAGGAGGCTGAAGTTCTTGGTATTCCAAAACAAGAGTTTAAGGTTAGCCGCAGATGGGTGGATTGTTTAATGCAGCAGACGGGTTTATCTCTAAGATGCCGTACAACAATGTGCCAGAAGCTTCCTGTGGATAAACTACAAACGTTTCACTTTGGAAGAAAAAAATTTTTCAATGGGGCAAATAGGCAACGCTGATGAGATGCCAACTTGGTTTGATATGCCGTGGAACTACACTGTTACTGAGAAGGGGACAAAGGAAGTTATCAAAACAAAAGGGTACGATAAACAGTGCATAACACTAATTTTGTTCTTTAACTATGTCACCTAACAATAGGGCACTTTCGGTTCTATAATCTGATGGTTTATATATATACGATAAATCCATTGTTGTATTAAATAAATTTAAATAAAATAACCATCAGCTATTTTCTGTCATTGATGCGCTTTATATTCAATACAAAACCCTTTTTTTCATAATTTTAAGTTTCAAATATGGGATGCACATTAGATTCGTGTAAATAAAGTATTTAATAATGGTGTATAGTAATATGATAATTTATAAACATTTATTAACTTGATGCATCCTGTATCAAAGTACATCATATGGAGTAATTCTAAGTTTCAATAAATTGAATTGAAATAAAATTATAATGTCAGATTTTGTTAAAAACATTTACTTAAATCAAAATTAAACTCTTATGGCTACTTCCAAAAACAACACTTAGTGCTAGACATTCATTAGCTCAGTGCAACACAATGTTTAATGCTAAATCTCATCCATATTTACACACTGTTTAATCTTTAACACTTAAGGTGTGGAGCGACAGCAGAGTAACATGATGGGGATTATGTGACTTTTTGATTTTGTTGAACGATATGAAGGAATTCTTTAAGTTATTATGATTTGACACTATTGAAAGTGAAGCAAAACGTTTCCAGATCTTAACCATCTGACATAAGTGACGTATGTTTTAGTATGTGACTCTTTATATATTTTAAGATATGAAGGAATTTTACACCCAGAAGAGTGATACAACTGTGAAGTGTTCAGAGAGTTCTAATCCCTTAGAGCACTATACCGAAAGGGGAATTCAAAGCAGCATTTAGGCAATAAATTCAAGTACATATTTACTTAACAAAGTGGTGTTATGCTAATACCTCTACATAACTATTTAACACAAATTAAATTAATGCTTGTACCTTTTGTATGTTGTTTTGTTCCTTGTATGCTTTTTAAAGTAGCACAAAAGTACACTTTGACATGTTTTAAAATAACCTGCTCCACTAACTTGACCAAAACTCAGTATATGTGGCATATAATAATATATTTCTGCATGATTTACATGCCCCCACCAAAAAGTTGGCGTTCTAGAGGTGCAAAATTTTAATAGCAAACAATGTGCTCAGGACTTTTTCTAGCTAATAAGCAATAATATAACCTTGTTTACAGTAAGATGTAGTGAAAGCTAATCTAATGATATTTTACCAGTTACATTATCAAATATTATTAATTTATTCTGCTGTTTAAACTGGTCAAGCTGTATAGAACATTGAATTGATGCATTTAAGCAAGATTTTATTTATGGACACTCTTTAACTGCAGTGGTCCTTAGTGTCCCATTCTATATTGGGTGAGAAAGACTAGTAATGTTGCTCAGAGGCTTCTTTTATGTGCCGTAAACCTACTGCCCTTCGCCAGGTTCAAGCTAGATAATGCATTACTGCACACATGGTTCGTTCTATCGTTCCTGGTGTTAGGACTGAACCTTGGGTGACTTGTGTGATAAGGTTACAGAATATTTTTATGCACATCCATAAAGTATATAGGCTTTATGAATAGAACATTATCACTGAAAAATATAGGAATGTATTGACCTAATAAAACATCTTGATAACAGACATTTAGTGAATATAGTTGAGTGGATGACAAAGGGCAATATATCAGATGCTTAAGTTAATGTAAGCATCAGCAGATAGAATGCTGAAGATTCACTGTAGCAGTTTATCAAACAGGATGTGCCTACTAGTAAGCAATGATTTTTGTGTGTTTGCATTTTGGGACCACTTAACCATATACATATCACATTTTTCAGGTTCAATAAAGCAACTGCTATAATTTGGAATTATTTTTACATATTATAAATTATCACAAGAATCAAATTTGTACTTTGTCAGCTATAAATTATACTTTTAAATTTTCTCTAGTGTGCGTATTAATGTTATAAATTTTTACTTACTTAAGTGAGAAATGGTTTGGTGATCTATCTCAAAATCTTTTAATATTTCCAAGAGTTTCTCCTTCAGTAGCGATGACATTTTCTACTCTCTCTTTCGGTAGCCATGGCATTTTCTACTCGCTTAGACTTTTTGCTTTCCACGCCAATGGCAGGAAAAAAGACGGTCAAAACTTCCCAAATCAGCTTCAAAGCTTTCTTCCACTACTTCCAGGAACAACTTTGCTGTATTGTGTCTTAATATAAAAACTGTTAAGTGCAGTGATGCCGCATTTAAATGCTGCTGAGCATCTAGACATGGATTTAGCAATGCAGAGTTACACCATTTAGATGATGTTTAACTAAACAGTCTTAAATTCCTTAAACAGTGCATTGATTTTGCAAGCAGCCCTGAATGTTCTTTGGGGCAATTTCCTGGTACCATGTAAATTATTCTTTGTTCATACTTTTCATACTGAGAGCTATATTCCTAACCATGCCTACATGAATGAGTAAAATTAAGCTGAAACTATCTAAAACGTAGTGGGAATCCTGTCTATCTGATCACACAGCACAGCAAATTACATTACATAAAAAAAAATACAGAAAGTTGTAGACAAAAAGACTTTTTCCTCTTTTAGTGCACAAATTATTAATTCTGTCTTTAAACAGGAGAAAACAAGAATCTGTGCATCAAGAACAACACCCAAACAACATCTTTTACATAAGATGTGTCATTGTCATATACACTCACATTACAATTTATACAAAAGTCCCATAAACAGGTGGTAAAAGGTACATAAGCAGGTATTTACATACAACATAAGATAGTATCTACAACAATGATACATAAAGAAATGTAGGAACAACTATTATATAAACTCTGCTGTCCACTCATCCCCTCCAAAGATCAGTTCTATAGAAGAAAGCAAAAGAATCTATTAGTTACCAACAGGTACGAAAAGAAATTGCACGTTCTCATTAAGCAGACAAGAAGAAAATGAAGTACAGCAATTTTGATCTTGCCGGCATTGAATTACAGAAATTAAAACACTTTTTACCCTTATGTATCAAAGTATACAATTTTAAATCCAACAAATGAGTAAAACTATTCTCACAAACTTCATACTCGTAAGGCCTTTTACTCCCGTGTCACAAATTATGACTTCAAATGTGAGAATGAAGTAAAGCTCTCCTCACAAATTTCAAACTTGTGATGCCTTCTTACCCTCATGAATCTTATTATGCCTTTTCAAATGTGACAAAATAGTAAAACTCTTCTCACAAATTTCACACTTATAAGCCTTTTTACCCTCATGTATCAAATTGTGCGTTCTCAAATTTGACAACTGAGTAAACCTCTTCTCACAAATATTACACTTGTGAGGCCTTTTACCCTCATGTATCATATTATGCCTTTTCAAAAGTGACAAAACAGTAAAGCTTTTCTCACAAATTTCACACTTATAAGGCTTTTTACCCTCATGTATCAAATTATGGAATTTTAAAGATGACAAATGAGTATATCTCTTCTCACAAATTTCACACTTATGAGGCTTTTTGCCCTCATGTATCAAATTGTGTGTTTTCAAGTGTGACGAAAGAGTAAAGCTCTTCTCACAAATTTCACACTTATGAGGTTTTTTACCCTCATGTATCAAATTATGCAATTTTAAAGATGACAAGTGTGTAAACCTCTTCTCACAAGTTTCACACTCGTGGGGCTTTTTACCCTCATGTATCAAATTGTGTGTTTTCAAATGTGACAAAAGAGTAAACCTCTTCTCACAAATTTCACACTTGTGAGGCTTTTTACCCTCATGTATCAAATTATGTGCTTTAAGACCCGACAACTGAGTGAACCTCTTCTCACAAATTTCACATTTGTGAGGCTTTTTGCCCTCATGTATCAGATTATGTGTTTTCAAATGCGACAAGAGAGTAAAGCTCTTTTTACAAATTTCACACTTGTGAGGCGTTTTACCCTCGTGTATCAAATTATGCATTTTCAAATGTGACAATTCCTTAAAGCTCTTCCCACAAATTTCACACTTGTGAGGCTTTTTACCTTCATGTATTGAAGAATTATGCCTTTTCAAATTAGACAATTGAGTAAACCTCTTCTCACAAATTTCACATTTGTAAGGCTTTTTACCCTCATGTATCAAATTATGCGATTTCAAATGCGACAAAAGAGTAAAGCTCTTATGACAAACTTCGCACTGGTGAGGCTTTTTACCTTCATGTATCAAAATATGCAATTTTAAAGATGACAAATGAGTAAACCTTTTTTCACAAATTTCACACTTGTGCAGCTTTTTACCATCATGTATCAAATTATGTGTTTTCAAATGTGACAAAAGAGTAAAGCTCTTCTCACAAATTTCACATTTGTGAGGCTTTTTACCCTCATGTATTAAATTATGCAACTTTAGATGTGACAAATGAGTAAAGCGCTTCTCACACATTTCACACTTGTGAGGCTTTTTACCCTCATGGATCAAATTATGTGATTTTAAATTTGACAGCTGATTAAACCTCTTCTGACAAATTTCACACTTGTGAGGCTGTATACCCTCATGTATCAAATTATGCCTTTTCAAAAGTGACAAAACAGTAAATATCTTCCCACAAATTTCACACTTATGAGATTTTTTACCCTCATGAATCAAATTGTGCAATTTCAAAGCAGACAACTGAGTAAAGCTCTCATTACAAATGTTACATTTGTGTGACCTTTCACCCTTATGAATCGATAAAGCTCTGGTGTAAAGGCCTCCCCTATCAGTACAATTACCAGATTGTTCTAAATGAACATGATTTTCTACAGATGGTATAACATCACTTTCTTGCCTTTCACATTCCTGACAATTCTTTCCAAAACTGAAGCTTGCATTTTTCCCTGAGGCTTCAGTAGAATTCAATGGTGAATCGCCACTGCTATTAGCACAAACTGCTTCAGTCCATATTCTGAAATGTTGGAGGATTTAGCATTAGGTACAATAATCAAAGAATAAAGGCAATTAAACCTGAAAAGAGAATTTTGCTTGCCAACTATTGTCAACCGTAGTTACAAATTCATGTACAAAAATTTCATTTTAATTATAGTTAAAATAATCTTGCTAATCTGCAATATTATTAATTATCAACATTTTTTTCAAATAGAAAGATGTTAATAGTAAAAAGTCTGTTTTTGGCAATGGGAAATACATCAACTTTCATGTTTGCTTTATCAATAACTATTTAAAGTAATTCCTGTGTTGGCTAAATTTGGCAAGAAATTATTTTTATAACAAAGTGGATATCAACAAACCAGTACACAGTCAAATGGCAATGCAATGGATGGAATGTTTCTCACAGAGCTTCACATGAGCTTCTCCAACCACTCTTCTTACTAAGGCTCTTTTTATTATCTACTTACTGTTAAACAAGATAAATGTGTGCAGAAATGGTTTCATTACATTTGTAGGTACAAGGTGAATACAGGAGGTTGAAGTGATAAGAAAATCCTTAAAAAGTGGATCACTAATTCTGGCTTTGAAATTCCATATTCTTTATAAGATATTATATCTTTATTGAGTGTTGAGGTAATACAATACACTTGGGCATGATCTGCGTCGATCGAACACAAGCTTCCGCATTTACAAAGCATGTGTGTTGAGTTAGCTTCATATTGCCAACATTTCTAATTTAAAATCACTATACTGCTTAGTGTTCTTCTCCCCTTCCCTTGCTTCCTCCGCCGTCTTTAATACTCCCTATCAGCTGGAAATGGGAACTATTAGATGCAATTTAGAGAATGCTTATTTGTACCCCATACTGATCATCCATAATAACACTTGCTCGTTCATACTAAGAAATGTGCCTCTCCCTCCTAGCCCTCTCCGTGTTTACCGTCCTTTATATCTAAATCATTCACTTCACGATTTCATATAAATCTGTCACTTGCTTATCAATAACTTTGTCTAATTTGTTCCCTTCTATTCATTCTACAGTCACTCTCCCTCCTTATTCTATTTACTCCCCCATTATTACTGCTTCTGTTTTCCCATACTTCTCACAGAGCCTGCACTATTTCTATATGTATGGCACACTTTCCTACTCCATAAATCTATTTCTGTTGGCTCCTTTAACGGTCCCGGTTTGTTTCTGTCCAAAATCCGTAAACTCCCATTGGGTGTCAACACAATGCTTTCTTCTTCCCACCAATTCGCCACTCTGAAACCACGCCTCTGCCCTGCCCGCAACCATATCACGTGGCGATTGAACTCCATCCCTCCTTGATGATGCCACTTTCCTAACTTTGCCAGCTGTTGTCCATACATCACTCTGATCTGACGTCACTGCCTCGGCTCCTAATCCCCTCTCTGACTCAGTCATCTTCTTCCCGCCAGCCTCACGTAGCAATGACGTTAACTTCCATTTTTCTTGTTCCACCAGCTGATGCGACTTGCGTCACTCTGATCAGACGTTCTGGCTGTGTCTTGGCCATGCCTACTCTCTAACACCGTCATCTTCTTTCCGCAGCCCCATGTGCCGGTGACGTAGCTTCCATATATCGATCCTTATCCTCTGGTCTCCGATTGCTCTTTGGACTTCCTTTGCATTCCTTCTCTCTGATCTCGGATGTATTTCGTTGAATCATATCCTGCTCCTGCGATCTGCTGTTCCTTGTGTCACTTTCATATCACGTCACCATACACCCATCGACCCATAATCGTAGATTCTTTATGAAGGCCCATTTCCCTTCCATTCTTGCCAGCATCATATGTTGTGTTAAATCCTTCTTCAAGGCCCATTGTTCCACCAATAAATCTCTACTTATAAAGATATTTGTTCCTTTTAGTAGCTTTGATTTCTTCAATACTTCATAAACAAACTGCACTGACGTAAATCTTGCAACTATCATTCTGGCTCCTCTTGATCTCCCCACTCTAAATGCTTCTCTAATCTCCCAGCCCTGAACCTTCAAACCAAGCTTTCCTTCTATAATCTCTCTGACCTCACCTACAGGCCATACTCCATTCCTTTCTTTCACTCCTGCTATAACCAAATTAAATCTTCGGTGTCTCTCTTCCAGGAGCTCAACTCATCTTTTAACTTTCTGTACATCATTTCATATATCTTTCATTTCATTTTTGATTTCTCCCTTAATATCTATTAGTTCGTTTTCCATTCCATTGAGTTTATTTCCTAATCTCTCATCCATATCTTTAATGTATGCAAACGTTTGTTCCATGGCGTTTCGATCCCCATTTGGCCCAGGGTTAATTTCAACTCCACCAATTACCAATAGTATACCTATATTCTTTATATGACATCACAAAAAACAAATGACCAACCACTTAACACTTCAAAATAGTATAAAGTATTCAAATATTCAAACCAATAGCATTATCTAAAAATAGTTATGTTACAGAGATATATTTCATAAAACATTTTTTAATACAGCCTAATTTTTTGTTTGTTTAATTTCTGTCTATCTCTCATGGTTTACCAGTAATACAAAATTGCAGAAAATTGATGCAGTAATTTGTATCACAAGTTACTTAAATGTAAATAATGATTGTAATATGAATATGCATTTTTATGTGACATTGATTTCAGATGTTTATTAATTGTAATTATTATTGGGAAATAAGTTTATATGGCCTTACTGAAACTGTCAATAATAGCGCACAATAATGCAGAGAGGGGGGTGAGCTGTTTATCATTATTGGAAACGAGGAAGTTACGTAATGTTGGCGCGTTTTTTCCGTTGAGAACCTTCTGGAATGTTTTCTCCCTAAAGCATACGTATTCATAATTTTCATTGGATATTAAGATAGACGCTAATGTTGGCGCGTTTTATTAGCCAATAGTAATTCATTTATAATCTTTAGGCGTATCTGGATGCAGGATTATAAATAGGGTAGGTTAGAGGTAGCTTCATGCCCAGTTCATCAAAATTCTTTGTGCACTACACGTCGTCTTCAGTTGCTCAGTTCATCAAAAATCTGTGTACACTACACGTCGTCTTCAGCCAATCAGTTCGTCATACATCGGATATAGATTCACAAGTTACGCGCAGCAGAATTATGAAAGATCTAAAGTATGGTAAAGTTAATTATACAAAAGGTTGAAGTGCGTTGATTAAAAGTGATCAGAGTAGTAATAGTCCCGGATGAGCCAATTGGATTAACGATAATCCTGCCGCTAGGGGCGCTGGTGTCGCTAGTGTCGCTGCGTGCGACGGCGGCGGCGGTAAGTTTGAAAAGCGCCCTGAGCGGTAGGATTATCGTTATTGCAATTGGCTCATCCGGGACTGTTTTCTTTATTTATACTTTGAATACAGTACATTGGATAAAGATATGTATACATAGTTTTGATTAACATGATGTATTATTTGCTTAACATATAAATACAATAAATGGACAATATAAGTAATATTAGGAGAGAAAAAAAGCACATTAAAATTCATAGTTTTTGTTTGAGGCACTAGGACACACAGATTTCGCGCACAACAATGATTTTAAAGTACGTGGTGCACTTTGAGTCCTCGTCATCGCTGCTGCTGCTATCGGCGGTAAATTGGTGGATAGGTTTGGTGATGCAGGTGACGAGCAGGTGAGAGAAACTTTCGTTGACGAACTCGGTGAAGGTTGGTATATAGATGGGGATGGTAAATTCGTTGTAATGGCTGGTTGAGAAGCATCCTGTGGATGTGACTTTGTTGGTTAGAGCAGGAATGTTGCTGTTGCCGAGGTATATGACGCATAGTGCGTCTTGTTTATGCTGGTGTACTTTGGTAGGTACGCATTTGACGTGGACGGCGTGAGCCCCTTGGACGTCGAGTGTGATGGTGACAACTCTGCTGTTGCGGAAATAGGAGTTGGAGATGCAGAGGATACGGATAGGTGAAGCTGCGTTGAGAATGAGTTGTAGGTTAAGATTGTTCCCCACGGGGACGGGATAGGTTTCGTCGGACATTATTTAGGGTTATATGGGGAGAACGTGACGATGTGAAGTTTGAAACCGCTGCGTAGTTTTTCCTCGCCTGCGTATATGATGCAGAATGAGTTAGAGTTGAGTTTGTTGACGAGTTCTGGAGAGGCATTTGCAAATCTTGTTGGTAGGAAAACTTCTGTGTCGTTGTCGAGTTTGGCGACGAGCTTTGTACCGTGAACGGTGTCGATTGTTTTGACGCCGACGACGCGATATGGTACGTGCTGTTGAAGCGTAGATACGCTGAGAGTGTGGGCGCTGCTGGAAAGCTCTTCTAGCTCTTTAAGGACGTCCTGTGACATTCTGACGGCACAGATGGCAGTTTTTGATAAACGGGGGAGGGCCGTCTATATGAGTGGTTTGATGAGGAAGGTTGTAGTGTTGTTTACACCTGCGATAAGGTGCGCAAACTACCTGTGCGTCTGCGGGAAGTTGGTTCCACACAAGGTCGACGTCGCTTGGGGGATAACGTTCGAAGATGTATATGCCGTTCTGCAGCAGCACTTGGCGTTCCCTGGGCAGTAGCAGGCGGATTCTTCGTCCGTTATCGAGATACCGAAAGAGCACGATGAAGCAGTTCATGTGGTGTTTCTAGCGGAGTACCTTCGAAGGAATTGCTGAATTTGCTTGTTGAGATGATCGAGGTCTTCGTAGAAACCGTGTTGACACTGCGTGCACAGGAGGGTGAGACGGTGCTTAAGTTCGCAGCTGCACGTTTGGTGAAAGCAAAACGAGCAGTGGAAGTCTTTACACGACGGTCCTGGCATTCCCCACGGCTGGCTAGCACCGAATGAAGGGGTAAAGAATGCGCGTGCATAAATATAACCCAACTGCCGGAAGCAGGAAATCACTGGTGGGGGAAAAGTTCGTTGGAGATATACCACATCAGGGGAAGCACTGGTGGGGGAAAAGTTCGTTGGAGAAACACCACATCAGGGGAAGCAGTGGTGGGGGGAAACGTTCGTTGGAGGTTGGCTACATACGCCGGAAGCGCTTAGCGATTATTGCACAACATCCGCAGGAAAAACACTGTGTCCGTTGATTTAACGGTTTTCGTCTTGGAGGAGAACTCTGTTTTTGAACGGTGCTGAACATGCAAACGACCACATCAGGGGAAAGCACTGGTGGGGGAAAAGTTGGTTGGAGATATACCACATCAGGGGAAGCACTGGTGGGGGAAAAGTTCGTTGGAGAAACACCACATCAGGGGAAGCAGTGGTGGGGGAAACGTTCGTTGGAGGTTGGCTACATACGCCGGAAGCGCTTAGCGATTATTGCACAACATCCGCAGGAAAAACACTGTGTCCGTTGATTTAACGGTTTTCGTCTTGGAGGAGAACTCTGTTTTTGAACGGTGCTGAACATGCAAACGACCACATCAGGGGAAGCACTGGTGGGGGAAAAGTTGGTTGGAGAATTACCACATCAGGGGAAGCACTGGTGGGGAAACGTTCGTTGGAGGTTCACTACATCCGCCGGAAGCGCTTAGCGATTATTGCACAACATCCGCAGGAAAAACACTGTGTCCGTTGATTTAACGGTTTTCGACTTGGAGGAGAACTCTGTTTTGAACGGTGCTGAACATGCAAACGCCGTGAATGTGATCGGGTATGATATAGGATGCTTCGCGACCCAAATGCGGGAGCGAAGGGCGCGAGATGTTTGGGTGAGGTGCGGTTGGAACGCTGGTAGAAATACATGCGCACTAAGGACTATTTTGTGAGATGCGCAGTGCGAAATGGGTGTTGAGGAAATGATGAACCTCTAAGAATGTTCTAAAATTGGCGCACCGTATGTACTTGGTGAACTGCGTGAAATTCATGTCATGTAAGGGAACGTTGGAGACATGGTTGTGAAGCATGTACTTGTGGTATGCCATGATTTGATTTTGCACGTCCGTCTCTTCCTTCTTTTTGTGATAGATGATGTCGGTAATGATGCGCTGCAGGGTATGCAATACGTGACATTCTTGTTGGTTGAGCGTAACGGATGCGCCTTGCGGTTCTTTGAAAACGAGCTTTAGCTTTCCGAACACAAACTTAAACACGATGGTGACGCTGTCGCTGAACTGAAATTGCTGTAGACGTCCCTGTGGGTCATTCAAGCGCTTGTGAATGATGGGGATGGCTTCGACGAGTTTGTGCCACTGCGAGGAACTCGTGACGACTGCGTTGTGCTGTCCACATTTGGCAATGGTGACGACGAGATGGTGCGGCGGCCGGGGGGAGAATCCCACACTGACGAATTTAGTTTGTTGCGGGTTGAGGAAGTAGATATCCGCCAGAGGACCCACAACTGCACTGTGTTGGAACTGTGCTGGCGGGGCAGGGCTGTCGGGATGCTGTTGGAGGTCGAAGATGGGTAGTTTCCTTTTTTCCCCGGGTTTTGAGGTGGACGGGGTTCGACATCCGGTTATACTGGAACACACAAAACAATAATAATAATGTGAGGGATAGAGAGAGAGATAAACGGGATAGAAAAAAAAAGCAAGCTAATACATAGGTGCGGACCTACCTGGTCGGCGTGCTGCATGGCAGCAGGACTGTATCCGCGCGCTGCATGGTACACTCTGAATGAGGCGAGCGGCACCGTGACGTTGCTTTTTATATGAGCAGGAGCGTCTTCTGAAAGCACGTGCAAGACGATGGATTAGCTTAGATGTGCTGAATAGTGACACACACACACACACACGTACTCACCTTCAAGGGTTGACAAGTTTGCCGAGCGTCAGAGCACTTTGCGCGGCATGCGTTTTTGAACGTTTTGCGAATGACATCATTATGCGCGTGATTGCTGACGCGAAATTTTGAGAAGAATGTATGCTTAGGTAAGCCGGAGCAGCGGTGGGAGAGGTAGGCGATGACGTAATGACCGCACGTGGTGCTGTCGAAACCTTGCAGCCTTCTGGCGTTGGTGCACCAACGCGTCCCGCAGACCGAATTTAAGAACCGGAGAAAATGGGGCGAAAGCGGTCCTATGCCGTAACTGTCAAAATATTCTGCACGCGAGTTTTTGTCCACAAAGATGCAAACCCAGTGTTGCCCGGATTTGGTGCTGGGGTCGGTGTTAGCCACTAGCGCCAAGGGAGGCGTTCGAATGCCGTGAAGTACGGGTAGTTTATCGCAGGGGTAGACGCCTAAAAAGTGAGAGCGCGTAGAGGGGCATGTCGATAGAAACCGTTGAATTTGAAAGGTGTTCATGATACCAAAATGGATCGGTTGGCGTCGATTTCGACCGTGCGATGTATTTCCGCTAGCAGCAGAAGTATGACCGGTTCTGTCAATTTATCGGCAAAACCGATGCTTATAGAGACGGTTCCGTGGCGCTGACCCGAGATGTGAGACTCGTTAGCGCTCATGTCTGCAGTGAGATCGAAAACCATTATCGTATACCCTTGCGGGTAGGTTTCTCTGGAGATGGAGTGTCCCTCGTCCTTGAAATGAATGCCTAGGCCGTCCTGCAGGGTTTGAAAGCATTGCAAATAGTGTCCCTTTGTAAAGTCGGGTTGCAGAGGTTGGGAGGGAACGGGTTGCCCGTTCACGTAGAGCTGAAAGAAGTTCATTTTAAAATGTTTCAAGTTGTACGGATTTGAGTTAAAATGGCCGGAATAGGCCTTGTCGGTGACCATGGCTACTACCACTCTCCTTGGAACTTGCCCTACGCACACGTCGCTAAACGTCATTGCCCTGGACTCCTTGGGGATGCTGAGAGCGTGAAAGCTGACGTCTTTGAGATGGTACTTTGCGTTGCCCTTTGCGAGCACGGCCTGGTGCGCGAGCTTTATGGTCGGCGAGGGCCGCACCGATTTTAAGCGCAGCGTGGCAGACACGATGTCGGCGTACCCCTTAAAGGTATCTACGTCGGAAAACAGATAAAACTGGGGAGAGGCGGGAGTGAGCTTGACGGTCATGCTAACGTTGTTCAAAAGCAGCTTCTCCTGTCTAAAAAGAGCGTTGGACAGAGGACCGATGAGCTGTACGACGTTGCTCCCTTTGGTAAACCCCTGACGCCACTGAAAGCCCGCATTGGCGATAAAAGTGTCCATGATGCCTGCCGTGTCCTTTCTCCAGAGGGTAGATTCTAGTTTGGTGTTCATGGCATCTTCGGAGTAATTGAGAAGCGTCTCGAGGTAGGTTCTATAGGGGTAACCGGCTTGCGGCATGGAGACGATGACGTTATTGAGGGTTACCTCCATCTGTTGAAACAGGGAATTTAAGGCGTTGTTGACCAGAGTGGCGTTAGCGTCAGCGTTTAAGGCCTCTCCTTTGTCATCTACAACGCGCACCATGAGTTCGAGTACGACGTAGGTCAAGTCTAGGTAATCGTCCGCATTTCCGGAATAATGAAAGGTGATGGGGGCATTTTTCATTAAAGTGTTTTGAGGGTTTAGGTATAGGAACCGTGACTCCTCGATGCTCATCTGAACCGGCACCTCTGTAAAGAGGTCCAGTTCGGAACTCATGTGGACGGTCGCGTCTGCCATTACGAAAATACGTCTTGCACCTTGCGCCTACCGCGTTTCAGCTTGGACTGCTTGCTCTTTCCGGATTTGCTCGGTTTTATTCTCTTGAGACGCCTGGCGCCGGAACCGAGCATGGCACCGAGCTTTTCGTCGGCTTTTCGCTTTAAATTGTATCCGGACTCCTTGAGCCTCCGCTGGAGCGCTTGCTTCGGCGCTGCTCCCGCCACAGTCACATCGGACAGAACGTGGGCGCCCGCCTTTAAGGCCTCCTTTCCGACTGCTTTTGCTCCGCTCTTTAAAAACGGTAGCAACCTTCTGAAGAGTCCTCCGAGGGCTGAAAAGAGACCGCTGCCTCTTTGGTAGCGCTTGCCCCTGTAGAGAGCGAAATCGCGATGGTGGAACGCGCCGCCGGTCTGATTGAGGTAGTACCGCGTTACGGCGTGCACGTCCATTACGCCTGTTTCGGACGAAAAGCGAGAACTACAGTAGAGGAAAATCCGTCGGCGAATGGCAAGAGATCGCCGTAACCGTTCCTTAAATCTATGCTGACCGTCTTGAAGTCCTGCTGAATCAAGGGTACCCAATTTTGGGGAAAAAACGTCTTTTCGTCGCTCATGTAAGTGTTGTTGCTTCTTTCGTATTCCACGGCCGCGCTCTCTATGACTTGGGCGAAGGTGTCGCCCACGACTTGCGGGGACACTAGATTACAGTAGACGAACATTTCGTAAGGAAACCCCATATAAGGATCTACGGGGCGTTTAGCAGCTTTTTCGAGAATGACGTCGACGTAGGGATCGAAACCCAACATTTTTGCCATAGCGGGCGTCAAGAGCAAACTGTGGATGCGGTGTAGAGGCCCCGGAGGGTCCTCCGATTTTGAAACGTCTCGTTTGGGTCTGACGGAACGAGCCGCCGCGGGTTTCTGCTGCCCCGAAGCCCGGGGCTTCGGTTTCGGTTTCGGCTTTGGTCTCTGGCGGGGCGCATCGTTGAGAGCTTCGTATTCGCCGACCGCGTACGGTACGACAGCGCGCGCGACATTTTCCACAAACCCGTCGAACGGAATGTCGGGTAGTGGTTCGGGGTGGGCGACGGCGGCATTCACGCCCGCCGTCTGCTTGCGCTCGTCGAAGAGGAAGAAGTTTTCCACGTGCAAGTGTTCGAGTAGAGCGGCGTTGACGAGGTTCACCAAGTCTTTGGGATTGTGCACGATGCCTTGCGGCATTTGCAAACTGAATTTGGAATGCGTGGGGAGGAGCGTCATGGTGTACTTGGTGCCCGCCAGACGGGCGTCGTCTGGCGAAAGGTTATAAAATTTCACCGGATACCTGACCTTTTGCAGGGCGACCTCCCATTCTCCCTGCAGAACGATTCTCTCGGGCAAGATGTTAGAAAATCTGGCCGTGGTGTTGTCGGTAAAGTGTTCCATGGAAGCGTTGCTCACGAGAGTGATGGAGAAGGGCTCGGTCTTAATCATGTCGAATCGACGGTCGAAGCCAGAACCCACGAGTTAAACTTTGCCGGATACCCCTTCCACTTTACCAAGACCTGCTTGCGGCGCCCTCGGCCCTTGGTCTGTAAAACGCGCTCGATCTTAAACGTCCGAGGTAGCGCGACCTTTTGTAGCTCCTGGGTGTAAAATGAGCCGTCTATGGCTTCTCCGGCCAGATCCTTCAACTTATATACCACCGGCCGACCGCGCACCACCTCGGCTATCCGAAATATTTCGTCCGTCCAATTCTGCTCGTAGCCCTTGTCGAATTTCATTTTTTCTTTAGAGATGCGCACGTGATCGCCGACGGAAAATGTGGGTTTCCCTGCGCGAGGTAGGGTCCTATTTCCGTAGAGATTGCGGTACACTCGTAAAATGTTAGACTCGTTCACGGCCTTCGGAGCCATTTTTATGGACCTGTGATGCGAGCTATTGTACGACTCGAGTAAGGTCGGAAGGACTTCCAGGTATCTGTAACTGTTTTTGTGCGTGAAATACCTCCACATCTTGGTTTTTAAGGTGCGGTTGAAGCGCTCCACGACGCTGGCTTTAACGTTATTTTTGGTTGTGTAATGTTTCACGTCGTGTTTCTTCAGAAAGTCGCGAAAAGTCTTGTTGGTGAACTCGGTCCCCTTGTCCGTCTGGAGGACCCTGGGGACGCGTCGGGAGAATATGGAGCGAAACGCTTGCGCAACCTCGGTACCCAGCTTCGATTTCAGGGGTACGGCCCAAGCATATTTGGAAAATACGTCGATAACGGTCAGAATGTACACGTAAGGTTTGTTATGTTCCCTCACGCTGTTCATGACGTTTAGATCGGCCTCCCAAAGATCGTCCATATTCGTCACGTGATAACATCTGGTGGGGAACCGCTTTCTGACCGGCTTGTGCAGAGTGTAACTGTCCCGGGTTCGAAGGAAGGACTCGATGTTCGCCTTAGACGCACCCGTGGCCTTTCGAAGGGGCTCGACCGCGCCCAAACCGGCATAGTGTTCCGGTCTGGCATAGTATCGCCTTAGCGCCTTCCATTCCTTCATGCTTTACTTGTACAGGGGTTGCCAGACGCGCTTGCGAAAATGGTACGACGCGGAAGGCGATTTCGATTTCTTTTTCGGAGTGGCAGGGTTCGCCCTCTTCTTTTTGCGAGGCGAGAGGAGGTTGACCTTTATGGTTCGGGGTTCGACCTCCTGCTTCACCGGCACGCGCTCGTGCACGTCTTCGTAATCGTCGTCGTCGTCGTCGTCGCCGAGGAAGGGCTTTCTGACTTGTGCCACGAGATCGAGGTAGTTGTCCAATTTATGTTTTACGAGCCGCCACTTTTCGTCGGCAGAGAGCTTCGCGCTCTGCAGGTTCCGAATTTCTTTAGCCAATCTGGATACGGTGCGGTCTACAGCGTGAAGCCTGTCGACGGTCTTCGGTTGCGGCGCAACGAGGATCTGCCTGCCGTACTTCATCCTGTTAATTTCGACACTAGCGCTCCGCCGAGCGAAGCCAAGACGGGTAGGAGGAATGCCGGCAAAAAACCTCCTTTTTGAACCAAGATGCTCTTCTTCTTCTTCAGAGGAACCCGTTTATCCGTCAACTTCCTCCAAGAAGCCTTGTGCTTCTTCAGGCGACCCAAGCACTTTGCGGGAAGTTGCACGTGACCTCTGCACACGTTGAGCATGCATTCGCTAATGGCCTTGATCAGATCGCCGTCGGCATTTTTTAACAACTTTTTGCGCAGAGGGGCCTTCGCCTTGGCCAGAGCCGCCAAATTGCCGTGCTGTCTCGCTATGCGAGGACTGGTCAGCGTCGCGAGCCTTGACCTACCTCTAGCCATGCTTGCGCGATAATGACGTTCGCCCCGAAAGCGGTACTTTTTATTTAGACTCGACGGCCTCGGTCGGGGCGAGACCCTGCCGGGATAATATAGAACGAAACGAAACCCGAGTCCTCTCGGCGGCCTCAGTTGGGTACGAAATAAGAGAGGTTTTCCCCCCGGCAGCACGCCGGTTCGATACCTGTATCGGGCGGGCGTGTACTGAGTGCAGTCCAGCACGAGATACCCGTGAGGGCGTTCGGTGGCCTTCTCGAAGGCCTCCAAGAGAAACCTAGAGTTCCTGGGTTCGATCTGCTGGCACAGTCTCTCGATCTGCATCTTGTCCCGGTTGTTCTTGAAGACCACGACGTAGTTCGCATTCAGAGAGATGTTGCGATATTTCTGACCCTGCGGAAACACGTTCTGCAGGATGTAGACGATGCCGAAGCGCTTGTGATGGGAGTCTCTGGTGAAAAAATTGGACACGTCCTTCCCGCCACCCTCCACCATCAGATCGTCGAGGACGACGAGGTCGTTCTCGCCCACCGAAGCAAGTTCGGGTATGCCCGCGTGGGTCTCGCAGCGCAGAGCCGAGGGTACGAGTCTCGGCGAATACTCCGGAGGGTGGCACCACAGCACCCTCCTGGGGCGCACGTCGAACATCCGGTGCGCGTGGCGCAACAGGTTTTTCACGAAGGTCGACTTGCCGCAGCGCGACGGCCCCGCCACGAGCATCGTGCTGGGAAACTCGAAACGCCCCAGGTCTCGGGGACAGGGCATCGTCTCCTCGGGGGTGCCCGGTTCGAAATGACTTTGGCGCGGCTGCGGACGTCTCATTTATGCGTTCCTCTTGAACCCGTAGGGATAGGAATCGTGATCGCCGGCGAGCACGCGCTTGTTGACCACCATCCTAAACGTCTTCGAGCTGGGTTCGGTGACGACCGTCCAAGACGGTTTCCGCGAGATCTGCGTGCCCTCCAGCTTCACCGCGCGGTCGTTGTCCCTGAGCACCACGTCGCGAATCACCTCCGCGTTCACCAGCTCCAGGTTTCCCGAATCGAGCGTGATCCCCTTCACCTTGCACACCGAGAAGGTCTTGCCCGTCTCGGGGCAGACGATCTCCATGCAGTAGCTCTTGGGCCCCGTGGAGGCGAACCGGGCGATGTAAGAGCCCCTCCCGTACTTCTCCAGCTCGTCCGTCATGTCCCCCAGGAGGCGTCCGACGGACGGCGTCCAGTCGCCCGGAGCGGCGGCGACGACGACGGAATCGGTGTCGAAGTAGCAGACCCGTTCTCCCAGCCTCTTGAGGTAGGAGTAGAGCACCAGGCGCGCGTGAGCCGTGGTGTAGGCCGCCAGGACGGCGTTGGCGGCGGTGTTGACCTTGCGGCACTGCTCGCGGTACCTCCACACCGCGTACACGATCCGGTCGGTGACGGGCACGTAGGTCTGCACTTCCACGCCCGGGTCGTTGAGCAGCTCCAGGAGGCGGTCGTACCGGTCCACCAGCTCGCACGTGGGGAGGTTTTCCCTCTGCCCCAGTTTGCCCCAGAAGCTGTTGAGCATCAGCTTGGCCAGCTCCCGCCTGCCGGGGTTGGCGACGACGGCCTGGGGATCCAGGGCGACGCCTTCGTGTTCGAAGAATTGCTCCACGTACTGCTGCTTTGCGGCGGGGTCGTCGCAATCCGAGGGCCATCCGGAGGCTTCGGTCTTGATCTTCAGGAACTGAATCACGTAGTCCTCGAAGAGACCCTTGGCTCCGGTGGTCGGATCGTGCCGCACCACGTCGCACTCCCAGATCTCGTGGACCCTGAGGAGGCGGTACCCCTCCTCCAGGGCGACCTTCATCTCGTCGACCACCCAGGTACCCAACAACGCCCTCTCGCGCTCTCCGTGGTGGCACTCGTCTTGGTTCTCCGCCTCCGCGCAAGCGCGGCATAGCGGAAACATGAGCTTGCCGCCGATGCGCGCCGGTAGCACCGGGTGGTACAGGTGTTGCGGCGGTAGAACCTCGCACTTCACCAACCCGCCCCCCACGTCTTCCAAGCGCGGGAATCGATCCACGTGGATCTTGGGATGGCCCGCGGGGTAGGGTTTCGTCTTGTTCACGTACGGGTACAGGCTGCACACGTCGTAGTAGTAGATCTTGTTATCCCCCTTCGCCTCGCAGTACGTCTTGGTGCAGTTGGTGCGACCTCCGTAGAAGGCGTCTCTGGGGTTCAGGGGTTCGGGTACCGGAAAGTCCCTTGCGTGGCGCGCGAGGTCCTGGTCGGCCTTCATCGCGGCGTCGAACTCGCACTCCCACATTTCCACCACGGCGTAGCCGGCGGCCTTGATCTTGGCCGTGACCTTCTCGGTGCTCTCTAACCTGGAGGCCATGGTTTCGTGTCCCGAGTTGTATATCGCCGCATGGCGATTGTGAAAGCACCGCCTGCAGCCGTGGTATAAGCAGCCGTGGAAAAAGTACGCGGTTTTTTCGGCCTCTCTGTACCCGTCCACCTTGTGCCCCGCGATTTTGGCTTCGCGTCCTCGCATGGCGTGCTGGATGACGATGCGGTTTTGCGTCTCTAGCCAGGTTAGCCATATGCACGCGGCGCGAGACTGACGGTCCGCTAGTCGATACCCGCCCGCTGGCAAGAGGGCAATTTTTTTAAGCGGCATGAAGCGCTTTCTATACACGCACATGCACGCCTGCGCGATGGTGACGCATTCTCTGAACGGGTCTATTCCGTTCTCGTCCAAGAATTCCCTTCTGAATTTGGAAACTCCCTGACTGAGTAGAAATACGTCCATCTTGCAATACGCCACCATTTCCGCCCTCATGTCGAAGACGTGCCCGGAGGACGCCTTTTCTTCGTGCCACTGCTCGAAGGCTTTCCGACCCTCCGCCGACATGCCCTGAGGGCAGTAATGCCTTTTGTCGGGAATCGAACCCACGTACCGCTCGTTTTCCTTCGTGTTAAACAGGTACGGGAAATAACCTTTGCATTCCTTCAATCCGAAGGTCTTGGAAAAGCGGGAGAGTGGCATGGGTATGAAGTTGAGCGAGTCTAGAAATGTGACGTCACCGTACCTCATCCTGTAGATCTTGCTCCCGTTCATGATGAGCTCCGGCATCCAGTCTAAGTGCGCCACCATGTACTTTAATAGAAACTGCCCGTCGTAAGCTCTGAGGTTATGCGCCACGACGTAGACGTCCCAGGCTTCGAATCTCGCCTGCGCGATGTGCTCGAAAAGCTGCTTCACGGGTTCGTCCGTGAACACCCATTCTTTGCAACCGCATTCCATGCAGTATGCCGTCTTGCGGCGTTCGTCGATGCAGTGCGGGCAGGCTTGGTACAACACGCACAAGTTAGGTACATGCTCGTATGTGTCCTTTTTGCCGTTATATGGAATGTTTTGCGTGCATTCGAAGTCGATGAACATAAACACGTACCGGTTTCTTTTGTTCTTTGCGGCGTACGGCTGCATATAGCACATGTGGCTAGAATTCACGTGTGTCTTGCAATGATAGCAGTACTTTTCCCCGCACTCGTGCGCGGTTTTTCTGTACCTCGCATTCACGAGCTTGTTGCAAGACGTGCACACCTTTTCTACGTCGCACACCGACAGCGCCTTTGGGTAAAAAACGCCTTTCTTTGCGTGGTTTGCAAAGCATGTCGGTCCCTTAAAATCTCTGTTGCACCCGGCGCAGCGTATGTAGGCGTCGAATCGCGCATCGCACTGCTGATGGCATTTAGCGCACCCGGCGTCGCACCTGTGAAATTCTTTTTTGTGTGCCGAGGGATGATGACACCGGCGGCAATACGATTTGCATTTAAAGCACTTGTGAAGGTTCACGATGGCGTTAAAGTGCCCGGCGTGGAGCATGACGTCGATGTATTTATCGCATTTCTTATCCGACGCGTACAGCACGTGCTTCCCCGTATGATCGCCAAACACCGTCACAGCGTAGCCCTTTAACGCAGCGTCAAAGCGTCTGACGTCATCTATGGTGCAGCCGTCGTGGCCTTGACCGATGCTCGCGCACAAGGCTACGGCCTTCGATTTTTGCAGATAGTCGGAACGCGTCATCGTTCTGTAGTTGACGTCGCGATCCACTTTGGCTTTGCCTACAACGATGGCTCTTGCTAAACACAAGTTGTCTTTGTTGGCTATTTCGACAATGCCTTTATTGCCCCTACAGGCATCGCAAGGTTGGTGGCACGAACCCGAGACCTCCCTGGTCCACACAAACGTCACGTGAAGAGGCCCGCTTAGCAAGAATTGTTGGTTACTTTGCATTACTTTTTCGATGCTTCCAACAATGACATCCGCATTCAATTGGTCTACGCGCCTAACGCTCATGTTGAAGGCTTTGGACGTCTCCTTTTCGTCTGTTATGGATATGCCTAAATATCCGGGTTCGTTTTCTAACAGGTTCTCTTTCGCAAAGTTTAGAATATCGTTAAACAGATGCGATACCCATTGCTCGGGGTTGACATCTCTGGGGACCGGGTTTACGGTAATTTGAGACTCTGTAAAGCCGGAAAAAAGCTTTGGCAGCGTTCTCTGCTTGTGCCCTATAATTTCGAACGTAGGCTGCAAGGTGTCATCGCGACTTCCCCCGGATTGCATCTCCATCTTATCGTCCGAATGCGCCGATCGCTCTTTCCCCTGCAAAGTGCTGCTGCTATTTTGTTTTTTTATTTTAAACTATTTTTCGTCAAATACAACGATTTTGTAGAAAAACCCCCGCTATCGCACCGCTTCACTACGGGCGTTTGCTCTTGGCACAGGGTTTTTATAAGCTCGCTTATCAAAAACGCTGTTTCATTATGCGCGTCGAGTTAAATGCCTCGTTTCGCAACAAAATTGTTACGTTTGTAAAAAAAACGCTGTCATTCTGTCACTATCCACCACTGCACGACCACCACTGCAATAAGGCTGCATAAACGCTGACGAGTTTCCTTTTTTCACGCTCGTTTTACACACGTCGGCATACTTCCTTGTGCAGTGCTGCGCATGGGAAATGACAAGCAAGCAAGCAGCGTTTTAACGTTTATGTACACTCGCGTCAGTACAATTTTTTAAAACTAACAGCGCCGTGTGTGGTGTTTTTTGTGTTGTGCAGTGCATACGTGTTATGTAAAATGCGAGAAATAAAAAGAAGCAGCAGATACTTCCTTTCTAAGGAGTAACACCAACTGTTGAATGAAAATTCTCAAGTGTTAACGTTCGTATCACCTCTAACCTCTGTCTCTTATAGGTGAGTACGAAAGTTTATTTTCATATCCACTTATTTTTAATCCGGATAAACTTTTCGGGGAATGGTTGCATCCGAAGGGACGCTATACACTGGCCTTAAAATTCTAAATTCTTTCCAACAACATGGCGGAGCAAGAACTGAAAAGCGACATGCTTTTAAAAAGAATGCTAAGCATTGTACAATTCGAACCATTTATAACAAATATCTCGGAAATGGCTGACGTCACAAAAACGTTATTTCAAATAAATTGTGTGTGTTTTTAAAAGAGATGTAAATTTTTTGTATTGTATGTTTTTTCTCAAACCTTAGCAGTTATACAAGATCGTAGAAAATTTCTTCCGAATCAAGAGGACTTCGCAGGCTATTTCCGCAAAATTCGAGATATACATTTTATTTTTCATATAAATGACTTTAATATATGGTGTTGTAATTAAAATCGTCAGAGGCAGTTTTAGAAAATAAAACATTTCGAAAAATAGTTCATGTAAAGGGTAGTTTTGGGTGGAGGGACTTTCTTGTAAATCTCTGTGTCGTAACTTTTTGGAAGGTACTCAACCTAAATACCAAGTTTTAGTATTTATCCGACTTTTCATTTTTGAGTTATGCTGCTCTGACACATACACACAGAATTTTCTAAAAATGTTTTTTATTCAGGGGACCTCGAAACAAGTATTTAGTTTTTCCGGTGAAATCTCAATATTGAATATTTGGATGCAATGCATACCTCCTCTACCTACTATTTTACGTGGTAGAGAAAGCCCCCCTAAATCAATATTATTCCATGCAGTTGTGAAATGTGTTTCAGTGGGGTGAATAATAATTAGTTTGTTGGTATCGTTATCACAGTACTGTTTCACTTGTGAAATACAGTTCTCTTTGTATGAAAATGAAAAAAAGAAAAGTTAAAAGAATGACGAGTTTTAGTGAGAAAGGTCTAAAGCTTTTAAACATTAAAATCAACATGGAAACTTTGTAAATAGACAACGCCTCAAAGTGATACTAATACACATAGATTGTGTGCTTTAACGTTCTTGTAAATAAGGCTTCGTTTCCTACGGTTTAACACTTTGTACAAAAGACATTCACAATGAGACTACTTCACAGCTATTCCCAGAAAATTGAAGTTATACATTTTATTTGTCGTGCAGATATCTTAAACATACCGCACCGTAATCAAAAGGGGGTTAGAGCCGTTTTTAAGACAATAAAAATAACGAACTTTCTCCCGCTAACCGGGTAGTTTGCGGTGTGGGAATTTTCTTGAAAATCTACGGTTTGTTAAATTTTTACTTTCTCTACTGCGTATAGTAAGTAGGGGAAGTATTGCATTCCACCCAAAAATTCGATACCGAGATTTCACCGGAAATACGTGTTTTGAGACCTCCTGAATCCAAAAAAAGCATTTTTGGAAACATGTCCGTGTGTGTGTCTGTGTGTGTGAACAGCATAACTCAAAAACGAACAGTCGGATAAGCACCAAACTTGGTATTTAGGTTCAATATCTTCCAGAGATGCGACACGAAGGTTTTCAAGAAAATCCCCCCACCCCAGACTACCCTTTACATGGAAGATTTTTCGAAAATTTTAATTTTCTCAAAAATGGCTCTAACGATTTTGATTAAAATATCGCATGTTTAAGATAATGTTATCAGAAATGAAATGTATATCTCGAATTTTCTGGGAATGTCTCCAAAAGTATTCTTCATTGTGAACGACTTTTGCATAACTGGTAAACCATAAGAGATAGACAAAATTTTACTACACATAAAATGTAGATCGCGTTAAAATACACAATTTATGTCATATACATTTTTTTAGTTGAGTGAACCATTTTCGAGATATTGCTTGTTATTTCCTTAAATTTTCCGATACTTATACTTTTTCTCAAATGCGTTATTCATTTTTACTTTCTCTACTACGTATAGTAAGTAGGGGAAGTATTGCATTCCACCCAAAAATTCGATACCGAGATTTCACTGGAAATACATGTTTTGAGAATCACTGAATCCAAAAAAAAAAGCATTTTTGGAAACATGTCCGTGTGTGTGTCTGTCTGTGTGTCTGTGTGTCTGTCTGTGTCTGTGCGTCTGTGTGTCTGTGAACAGCATAACTCAAAAACGAACAGTCGGATAAACACCAAACTTGGTATTTAGGTTCAGTATGCATAACTGGGAAACCATAAGAGATAGCCAAAATTTTACTACACAAAAAATGTAGATCGCGTTAAAATACACAATTTATGTCATATACATTTTTTATTAGTTGAGTGAACCATTTTCGAGATATTGCTTGTTATTTCCTTAAATTTCCAATACTTATACTTTTTCTCAAATGCGTTATTCATTTTTACTTTCTCTACTACGTATAGTAAGTAGGGGAAGTATTGCATTCCACCCAAAAATTCGATACCGAGATTTCACTGGAAATACATGTTTTGAGAATCACTGAATCCAAAAAAAAGCATTTTTGGAAACATGTCCGTGTGTGTGTCTGTCTGTGTGTCTGTGTGTCTGTGAACAGCATAACTCAAAAACGAACAGTCGGATAAACACCAAACTTGGTATTTAGGTTCAGTATCTTCCAGAGATGCGACACGAAGGTTTTCAAGAAAATCCCCCCACCCCAGACTACCCTTTACATGGAACATTTTTCGAAAATTTTAATTTTCTCAAAAACGGCTCTAACGATTTTGATTAAAATATCATATGTTTAAGATATTATCATGACAAATAAAATGTATATCTCGAATTTTCTGGGAATGTCTCCAAAATATTCTTCATTGTGAACGACTTTTGCATAACTGGTAAACCATAAGAGATAGACAAAATTTTAGTACACAAAAATGTAGATCGCGTTAAAATACACAACTTATGTCATATACGTTTCTTTTGTTGAGTGAACCGTTTTCGAGATATTGCTTGTTATTTCCTTAAATTTTCCAATACTTATACTTTTTCTCAAATTCGTTTATTCATTTTTTTTATGTCCTGAACATGCAAACAGAATGGAATTCGCCACATAGCAACCAGCGTTAAAATATTTGACTATCGTTTAAAAGCTACCAATTAGATTGTACAAGAGTAGAGAAAGTCATGTGAGTGTAACACATCAGTTTTTTTTTATACGCTACTATTTTAGTGTGTGTGTGTGTGTGTGTGCGCGCGCGCGCGCGCGCGAGTACGTGCCTAGTATCCGTGCGCCACAAGCCAAAACGACGACGTTATAGAAAAACTTTATCATTTGCCTACCGGCCAGGGACAACCGCTAAAAAACCTGAAAAAAGCTCTAAGAGTATTCTAACGCTTACCGATCTGGAAAACCCTTGAAAACAAGATAGTACACTTTTGAGATATTGCTTGTTATTTCCTTAAATTTTTCAATACTTTTTTCCTTTCTCTACTACGTATAGTAAGTAGGGGAAGTATTGCATTCCGCCCAAAAATTCGATACCGAGATTTCACCGGAAATACACGTTTTGAGACCTCCTGAATCAAAAAAAAAAAAGCATTTTTGGAAACATGTCTGTGTGTCTGTCTGTCTCTGTGTGTGTGTGTGTGCGCGCGGGTACGTGCCTAGTATCCGTGCGCCGACAAGGTAAAGCTTCATCATTTGCCTACCGGGCAGGGACAACCGCTAAAAAACCTGAGAAAACCTCGAAAATTAGAAACGCCTTCGTCAACCAGTACAGAAAACGCCTACCAACCAGGGAAAACCTATGAAAAAGCAGAAAGAGCTTGCATTTGTTTACCATCCGCAGAAAACTCCCAAAAAAAAAAAACTAGTTATTTTTTTTAAAAAAAAGGAAAAAGACGAATAATATAAGTATGGTAGAAACAGCTTGCATTCGTCTACCAACCAGAGAAAACCACCGAAACACTAGTTCTTTAAAATTGCTGATGAGTTCTGGATAGGCTTTTGCAAATGTTGTTGGTAGCAAAACTTGCCTTTTCCATCACCTCCAACATACCCCACTCCCACACCTTTTTTTTCTTTCCACCAATCATAATCTCTCTTATTCTCGCCAATCAGCAACTTTCATTTGTTCCTTTCCACCAATAACATCACTTCTTATTCCCACCAATGACAACTTCACACGTCACTTTCTGTTATACTTTTTATCCCTCGTTCGCCATCTTTCCCCCTCTTTCAGACCCCAACCGCCGCACAGTCAACACCTCGCCGCTCCTTAACCTCAACTTCGTGCCTCCGCCATCTTATTTAGTTCACATTTTTACCACCGCGCCTCTCATCTCTCAACCAGATTGCCTGCAAGAACAGATCTCGTTCATTCGCACCTCGACGGTTGCCTCGGCAGCAGCTACTGCAAACACCTACGTCGTACACGTTTTTGACCGCTTTCGACCGGTTATGAGAACCCTGCTCCTACGTACGCTAGCGACCATCACGATGGTCCAGTACCAGGTTTTTGGTATAGTTAAATTACGTCTCTGCAAAGGGTGTCTGTACCGCTTTAAAAACCTAGGTATATCAGTGCGTAGTGATGTTGGTTGATCTTAAAGCTGGTTAAGCATTTTCAAAAACAGTTTGCTTTTATTTTTCCGTCTCGCGTGCCGCGCTTTTGGTGGCGCATCCACACCGGTAACAGGTAAGTAACACACGCATAATTATTTTTCGGACCTGCTTGGCGTAGGAATATATCCTTTCGTGTTTTGGTACTGTAACCTCAAACCTCCTTACCCACCTCTAGCGTCCGCCATCTTGTTTAGTTCTCACCGCATCTCCTTGTCGCAGACCCTCCGCCATTTTTAGTTCCCACTATTTTAACCTCAAAATCTACTCTTCTAAAACTCTTGCTACCCCCATCTTCTTTTAGTTCCCATTCTCACCACTGCGTCTCCTTACCCCCACCTCTTGCGACCGCCGTGTTCACCACTAACCTCCAAATTTCCTCGTCCTTAAACCTCTTGTCTCAACAACCTTGTCTAGTTCCCATTTTCGCCACCGCATCTCATATCGCCCCCATCTCTCTATCCACTCAAGAAAACTACCATCCGACGTTCAAAAATTGCTGATCAGTTCACGACAGGCTTTTGCAAATCTTGCTGCTAGCAAAACTCACCTTTCCCATCACCTCCAACATACCCCACTCCCACACCTTTTTCTTTTCCTCCAATCATAATCTCTCTTATTCCTACCAATCAACAACTCTCATTTGCTCCTTTCCACCAATAAAATCACTTCTTATTCCCACCAATCACAACTTCACACGTCACTTTCTGTTACACTTTTTATCCCTCGCTCCCCATCTTTTCCCCCATTTCAGTACCGACCTCCGCACAGACAACACCTCGCCACCCAGCTCCTCTCCATCACGCGACCTCCATACTCCTCCATCTCCCTTCCTCCATCTTCCACCCCAAATTAACGAACCAATCAAAACACTACACGTCACTTCCTCAATTCTTTCAACTCGTCCCGGATGAGCCAATCGGTTTAACGATAATCCTACCGCTCAGGGCGCTTTTCAAACTTACCGCCGCCGCCGTCGCACGCAGCGACACTAGCGACACCAGCGCCCCTAGCGGCAGGATTATCGTTAATCCAATTGGCTCATCCGGGACTATTACTACTGATCAGTAAGAAGTTATTATAACAGTTTCAGTTTGGCGAGTATCTAGATCAATATGTAAAAGTGATAGTGAACGTGTTCGACAATAAAAATTATAAAACAAATTTCTTCATCAGTGTTCTTTTTGGATAAAAGATTCCTTTCCGTTTACACAACCCTGATCAAGAGACATGTTCGACCGAGAGATAATAGCTAGCCGGAGTACAGTAAACAAAATTTAAATCAAATAACAGTCGCATTCTTTTGAACACTAACACTGATGCAAATTGCTAACACAAGATGGAGCTACAAACCGAACAAATGAATGACGTCACAAGATGGCTTCACATGAAGTAAACATAAACATCACAAGCATCAACATTATAAGTAATACCGTCGCAAAGTGGCTCCCATACGTGGGGCAGTGAAAATTATGTAACCAAACAAAACAAAAGCAGCACAATATAAGATCTTCAAGTTCTAATAATTTACAAAAAAAAACATATTACGTAAGCAATAATGTTATCGCAAATTGGCTACCACAACGTGGGGCTACAATAAAGTTACCTCAAATTGGCACCACAACGTGGGGGTACAATAAAGCTATCGCAAATTGGCTCCCAAACGTGGGGCTCAAAACATATTACGTAAACATTAAAACCACATTAAATTGGCACCCAGAACGTGGGGCAGAGTAACCAGGAAAGGAACACGATGACCAAGAAAGGATCAGAATAACCAAGAAGGGGCAGAATTAACCAGGAAGAAGTGAGATGACCAGGAAGGGGCGAATGGAGAAGTGAACTGAACTACAAGACGCAGATTCCAGAAACAACAAAAGGGACGACAGACTACGCGGATGATTGGACATCGTAATTCCGAGATTACAAGGCAACAGGTGAATTCAACTACAAAAACATCGAGAAGACGCAGATTCCAGAAACAACTATAGGAACGACAGACTACGCGGATGAGTGGACACAAAAACATCGAGACAACGCAGATTCATCATAACACAACGCAGAAGCGACATACAAATGTAGGAGGGGCAGGAAGCTGGACATCAATGTAACAGCAGCAGACAGCATCACAAAGGTCAGAGTATCGTAATTTTTTTTTAGAAAACAAAATTGTAACCTTCAAATGTACTTAAGGAGTGCTAGGATAAAGAAAACAATGGCTACTAATAATACAGAAGAAATAATTATGGAGGGAGATAATGTAACAGTTAGCTGTAATTCAATACAGGTTACAGAAAATAGCTCAAACTTTTTAGGATTTGAGGGTGGAAATGTTAGTGCAGAAAGTGAGAATAAAATAGCAGGAAATATTAATTCTGATACTAGTATGATTATGGAAATGCTGAAAAATTTGAATGAGAATATGAAAAAGACTAATGAGAATATGGAAAAGAATAATAGGGAAATGAGGGAAGATCTTAGTAAGAAAATAGATCAAAACAGGGAAGATATTGATAGGAGTTTAGAACAAAAACTAACTCAGAATAATGAGAAATTGAGGGAAGATATTGATAGGAGTTTAGAACAAAAACTAACTCAGAATAACGAAAAATTGAGGGAAGATATTGATAAGAGTATTACAGATCAATTAAGGGAAGAAATTGGTAAGAGTAATGAGAAATTAGAGCATAAATTAGATCAAAATAGGGAAGAAATTGAAAAGAAATTCATGGAACTAGATAGTAGCATGATTAGAATGAAAAATGAAAATCAAGAAATGATAGCAAATGAAATAGGTGAAGTTTCAAAGAAAATGTTGGACATGAGCAGGGAAATATATAACCAAAAAAATGAGGTTAATACTAAGTTTGAAAATGTTAATGTAAACTATACAGAGTTAGGTAGCCGAATGAGTAGCATTTCAAGTGAGTTAAGAGAAATGATGGAGGCTACAAATGCAGATTTAATACAGGTGCAAGTTAATTTCAGAGGGGAAATATCTGAAATTCAGAAGGAGTCAGAAACACAGAGAAATAAATTGTCTGATGAAGTTAAAGATTTGTCTAAAGATTTGAATCGAAAGCTAACTTCTGAAATTAACAAACACCAAACTGTTCAAAATGAGAATAATAAAAAATTGGAACAGACAATAGAAAATCTGCAAGGTACTGTAAATAGGTTAGAATTGAATTCAAGGGCAAATATATGTGATGTGAATGTATCAGATGTACAACATAATGATAGAGGTAGTTCCTCAGGTATGACAAATAATGTGAGTGATGCGGCAGCTTCATCTATAGCTAATGCTGAAACTCAGAGTGCACAAGTAACACTAGAGAATTTAAATATGGGAGTAGGGAATTTGCAAAATTACAATCATATCTTAAGTGATTTTCCACTTCCAAAATTTAATGAAAACTCCAGTCCAGTACAGTTCATTGCAGAATTATCAGAGTATTTTCAAATTAAAAAAATACCTGAAGCATTGAAAATGATAGTTGTCATAAGATGTTTGGACCAGAAAACTTTAGATTGGTTACAAATGGTATCAGGGGGTGAAATTTCATATGAATCCTTTAAGAGGTTATTCATGAACAGATTTTGGAATGTTACGGTACAGCACAGAATTCGAGCAATGCTTAGTCATGGTCAATTTAATCCACGAGAGGGAATATCAATGACTGATTACTTACTGAAACATGCAAGTCAGGTTAGAAACTTGTCACCTCCAATCAATGAGGAAGATTTTGTGAGTTTGCTCACAAGGCATTATCCTTTAAGGATACAAAATTACTTATTAATTGCAAAACCACGTAGCATCTATGAGATGACAGAATTAATGACAGCTTTGGAACAACAGGAAGAAGATATATCTCGGGAGTGGGAGCATAGATTTTTAGATGTGCGAGATAGACGAAATTACCAAAGTAGTTATCAGCAAAGTAGAGGACAAGACAGACGTCATGAAAATAATACCAGACAACGGTATCAATCATACGTTCCACAATTTGAAAGATCAAGGACAGATAGGAGACCAGGTCGACAGGAACAAATAAATTATGTCAGGACAGAAAGATTGCCTGAAAGAGGGCAAAATTATGGAAGGCGGTATATTAGACAAAGGGGAAATTTCACTCACTGGAGGGAAAACAATAACTGGGAAAGATCTGAGGAACGGCAAGAAAATTATGTGCCAAGAGGACATAATTTAAGAAATCGAGGATTTCGAACTCGAGGAAGGGGAACTCAAAACAATGGTAGCGACAATGAGATAGATTTAGCTCCTGTTAGGAATGGCAGTCCCGTACGTGAACATGGAAATAACCAGGAAAACTGTTATAGACTCCTGTGTAGTAGGTTCTCAGGACGTCTTTAATAATTCAGTATCCATTACCAATACAAATAATATGCCTACACACACACCCCCTGTAATAAGATTACAGCAACAAAAGATAAGGGAGAAAATTTTGAGTCACCTCATGTTAGGATGGAAATTGCGAAGAAAGGGATCATTGCAACTATAGATTCTGGTTCATCAGCTTCAATTTGCTCACAGAAATTTTACATAAATTTGATTAATGAAGGTAACAAAATTATGGCTCTTCCCACTAGTAATTTAGTTTGTCGTGTTGCAATCGGAAGAACTACACAGGTCATAAAAACACAAGCTCTACTTAACATACTTATCGGCGGAGAGAATTTTGAGGTTATGTTTCTAATTGTAAACCATCTGATTTGTGACATAATTATAGGATGTGACTTCCTACATGAATATGAAGCATGTATAGATTTTAAACATGAAGAGTTAAGAATGACAAAAGACGATAGAGAAATAAGGGTACCATTTATAAAAGAGAAAGTTTCTGTAATCGAGATGACGAAGGATGAGAAAAATCTTTGTGACCAAGAGTTTTTTGTACAAATAACAAAGACTGATACAAATAGTCAGATAAAGCAGGTAGTCACAGAATATGAAGGGAATACCACGCCATATATTCAACAGCTAGCAGAAATGCCAGAGAAAGTAGAGGAATTTACAATCCAAACAAAAGACGACCATGTGAGCGAGATAGACAACAGCTGGAAAGAGAAGAGAAATGAGGAAATAATACACAAGTGTGAAGAAGCTTATAATATTACGACAATGCAAAAACAAATCCTTCATGATGTTTTAATGAACAATAGTTCAGTATTTAGTAATATCCCAGGCAGATGTAATGTATATCAGCATACATTTCAAGTAGAAGATGTACCACCATATAGGCACAAGTATGACAATTTACCTATAAGTCTTCGGGACAAAGCTAGACAACTAATAAATAGCATGTTAGAAAATGGGATTATTGAGCAAAGTAATTCTCAATACATAAATTCAATCTGTTGGAGTATTAAACGAGATGGTAGTTTGAGATTAACATTAGACGGTAGATATGTCAACAAGTACATGAAGCCTGATCATTTTCAAAGTGAAGGAATTGAACAATTAATTACGAAACTTTCAAGAGGGAGATTTCTGACATCCATTGACCTCACTGCTTCATATTGGCAAGTGGAATTAGATCCACAAGTGCGTGATTACACTTCATTTCAGTACTCAGGGATCCAGTATCGTTTTTGTGTAAATCCTTTTGGTTTAAAAAACTCAGGAAGTGGATTTTTGAGAGCCATTCACAGTATCTTTGGAAATTCTGCAGATGACTTTTTAATAAAGTATATTGACGACTTCCTAATCATTAGTCAAACATTTGAAGAACACATGAATGTCCATTATGTGTTAAATAAACTACAACAACATGGTATGACTGTGAACATACTAAAATCAAAATTTTGTGTCAAGGAAATAAATTTTCTGGGTTATGTAGTGGATGAACGAGGTATAAGACCTGATCAGAAAAGAATAGAAGCAATAATGAAAATTCCACCACCAAGGAACGTAAAACAAATTAGACGTCTCTTAGGGGTATTGAACTTTCAGAGTAAGTTCGTACCAAGATATTCGGCTGAAATAGAACCATTGCGGCAGCTTCTCCGAAAGAACAATAAGTGGAAATGGACAGAGGATCATCAAAAATGTTTTGAGAGAGTAAAGGAACTCTTTGCTAAGTCCATATTACTTGAGAGGCCCAGAGAAGATTTGGAATATGAGATTTATGTTCACGCATCAATGCAAGGATACGCCGGAATTTTAGGACAGCAAGACTTCAACAATGACTTTCACGTCATTAGTACAGCTTCTAGAGGACTTACAAATATTGAGTGAAATTCTTCAGTGACTCAGTTAGAAATTGGAGCACTATATTTCTCATTAATTCGTTTTAAAACCTATATTTATCAGCAAAAGGTGACAGTATATTCAGACCACATCAGCTTAACTTTCATACAACGGTGTAGATTATGTAGTGGAAAACTTGCTAGATACATTCCTGCAATATCTGCATTTGATATTGAGATTATCCACATTCCTGGCAAAAATAATACCTTCAGTGATTTGCTATCAAGATTGAACTACAACCCACAAATTCCCGAAAATATTGAAAGGCCTAGAAATGAAGTCAAAATATTGACAATTGAAATTCCTTTAAGCAAAGAAATGATTAGAAAATTGAAAAATATGGGGGAAATTCAAAATGAGGACTCAAAATTATTTGAACTTAAAGAAAAGGCACCATTAATTGAAGATGCAAAGAAAGAAATTGTAGCAATTCGGGATGGGACATTATACAAGAAGCATGGAAAAGAAGTGCCTAGTTGGAAGATAATGGTTCCGAAAAGCATGGAGAAGAAACTAATTAAGAATTTTCACGAAGGGTTAGCACACTCAGGGACGGACCGGACAACTTCTATGATTTTAGAGAATTTATACATATCTAAATTGCATCAGAAAGTTCGAAAATTTATATCGTGCTGCAACCTGTGTCAGAAGGCAAAGCAAATAAATGCAGCATATGCATTTGAAACTAATTCGGTTATAAGGGATAAGCCGAGATGTGTAATTAGTATTGATATTCATGGTCCGATGCCTCCAAGTCAATTTGGAAACAAATATATATTTGTCTGTTATGATATATTCAGCAAATATGTAAGAATTTACCCTTTGAGAAAACCTACAGGTTTAGCATGTTTGAATAGACTACTCAAGTCATATGTGATAGAAGAAGGACCTATTCAATCTGTATTGAGCGATAATGCTTCGTACTTCACAGGAAAAAAATTTATGAATGGACTGAAAGAAAATGGCATTAAACAATATTTTTCGTCAAGATACAGACCAAACTCCAATCCAGTGGAGAGTGAAATTAAGGAAATTTCAAATTATTTAAGGGTGTTGTGTCATCGAAAACAAACCCAATGGTATGGATACGTGAATTTCGTTCAGAATCTACTAAATGAAACCGTAAACAATGTGACAGGATACAAACCATGTGAACTTAAGTTAGGGAAGAAGATCAATACAATGTGTAAAAAAATTCCAGAAGCCATTCCAGATGCGCATTCGATACCACAAACAGAAGAAGAGATGCTCCGAAAAGCATTCGAGAGGATGAAGAAAAAGGCCATAAAAAGAAAAATTAAACATGAAGAAAAGAAGAGAAAGGAATGGAGGATCAAAATAGGAGATTTAGTTTTGGTCAAAACCAAGAAATTGTCGGATAAAGCAAATAAACTTTACTGGCGAATGTTTCTCAAATACCATGGACCATATGAAGTTGTTGAAGTATATGGAACTAATACATATGAGTTATGTAATCCAACAACTCGAAAAAGCATAGGAAAGTTCCATATTGAGATGCTGAAACCATACAACCATGAAGATCAAGGTGAAACAAAAGACAAAGATGATAAATAGTAAATGCTGGATAGTTAAAGACGAAATGCAGAGCAATGTATTGGAACGTAAGAGGGTTAAATAATTATGTACGTCATGTGAAAGGAGAAATAAATTTTGGACATGACTAAATGTTTAAGAGGAAAATAACATTTTATTAGTAACTGAACATGTGAAATAAAGCATGATGTTATATTAAAGTAAAGTACATAAATACTATTACAAGAGTATTGTTAAAATAAAGTACAAAATAACAAAAATGGGTAAAAATAATTAAAACAAATACTTATGTAGCAAACAGAAAATGTGAAACAGTGTCTAGATTTAAAAGATGTAAATATACTTATGTAAAGAGTGAATATTTTTGGTAAATATGTTTAATAATTACAAAAATTCTTAAATGCACTAATTTTTGTCAACAATATAAGAAAGTAAACCAATTTTGTAACAATAACTTAATAATTCAGGGTACAGTATTTGCTATAAAAAATTTTTTTGATGTCAGATTAATATCTAAATTAATTAAACCAGAGCCAGTAAGTAGTGGCGAGATAAAAAAAAAAAAAAAAAAATATGTCGTGTGTTAAATGCGTGTGAAGTGTTAAGTGAAAGTGATAGCGTGTGTTCCAAGATTTAGGAGACTAAAAACCCAATTATAAAATTCCCAAACAAGTTGTAAATATTTATAATTATGTTTCTAGTGGGGCATATGATGCAGTAATTTGTATCACAAGTTACTTAAATGTAAATAATGATTGTAATATGAATATGCATTTTTATGTGACATTGATTTCAGATGTTTATTAATTGTAATTATTATTGGGAAATAAGTTTATATGGCCTTACTGAAACTGTCAATAATAGCGCACAATAATGCAGAGAGGGGGGTGAGCTGTTTATCATTATTGGAAACGAGGAAGTTACGTAATGTTGGCGCGTTTTTTCCGTTGAGAACCTTCTGGAATGTTTTCTCCCTAAAGCATATGTATTCATAATTTTCATTGGATATTAAGATAGACGCTAATGTTGGCGCGTTTTATTAGCCAATAGTAATTCATTTATAATCTTTAGGCGTATCTGGATGCAGGATTATAAATAGGGTAGGTTAGAGGTAGCTTCATGCCCAGTTCATCAAAATTCTTTGTGCACTACACGTCGTCTTCAGTTGCTCAGTTCATCAAAAATCTGTGTACACTACACGTCGTCTTCAGTCAGTCAGTTCGTCATACATCGGATATAGACTCACAAGTTACGCGCAGCAGAATTATGAAAGATCTAAAGTATGGTAAAGTTAATTATACAAAAGGTTGAAGTACGTTGATTAAAAGTGATCAGTAAGAAGTTATTATAACAGTTTCAGTTTGGCGAGTATCTAGATCAATATGTAAAAGTGATAGTGAACGTGTTCGACAATAAAAATTATAAAACAAATTTCTTCATCAGTGTTCTTTTTGGATAAAAGATTCCTTTCCGTTTACACAACCCTGATCAAGAGACATGTTTGACCGAGAGATAATAGCTAGCCGGAGTACAGTAAACAAAATTTAAATCAAATAACAGTTGCATTCTTTTGAACACTAACACTGATGCAAATTGCTAACACAAGATGGAGCTACAAACCGAACAAATGAATGACGTCACAAGATGGCTTCACATGAAGTAAACATAAACATCACAAGCATCAACATTATAAGTAATACCATCGCAAAGTGGCTCCCATACGTGGGGCAGTGAAAATTATGTAACCAAACAAAACAAAAGCAGCACAATATAAGATCTTCAAGTTCTAATAATTTACAAAAAAAAACATATTACGTAAGCAATAATGTTATCGCAAATTGGCTACCACAACGTGGGGCTACAATAAAGTTACCTCAAATTGGCACCACAACGTGGGGGTACAATAAAGCTATCGCAAAATGCATTCAGAATGAAGAGTATTTAACAGAAAGTTCAATTTCTCAGTAATCAAAAGTATCGGATGTTCCCACTAGTACCCAGTTAGTAGGCTTGCAGTATGGCATAGATGAGGATGGATTAAATATAAAGCAGAATGGTTTGTGGCCTTGAATGGATAATGGTGAGGATGTATGGAGGAATTTCTCTTATGGTGGCAATGCCTATCCTCTAATATCCAAATAACTCCAACTTGAATCTATTTCAGTGTTTCTTGGACAGAGAATATTAAAGTATTTAATGAACAGAGGACATTAAATTGTGTTTTATGTGATGTTGCTATGTATATAAGCAGTTAACTATTGCTTGCTTAAATAAATAAAACAATTTTCTTAACAGATTTCTGGCAATTATTTTTTTTATTAAATTAAGTATCTATTGAACACACATCGAGCAAATCTTCTCTTCTCTAGTCTTTGGCATGAAGAGCGAGCAATGAATTATCATAAAGTTTATTACCAAGGAAGGCATATCGAAAATGCTGAGAAGATTCCAGGCAAAGTTTGGGAAAGGAACTCTTTTAAAGACCCAAGTGTATGAGTGGCACAAAAACCTTCACTGGACTGGAAATCAGTCCCCACCAACGATGACTGCAGCACGCAACCATGCTATTTGTCATCTTATTTAGGCACAGAACAATCTGAAGTTATAGGAGATATGAATTTGACTTTGCCTTCTCTGCTTACTCAGGACCCAAAGTCTGTCAACAGCTACCAGGAGGAAGGAGATGAAACTTCGGTCCACCACCACACACCCGGATCTGAACAAACAAGCAAACAGTAGTGGAAGAAAGGTGAAGGTATACCGATTAAGACCAAATGATGCTTGTCAGATCAGAACTGCTCTTTCAGACTACAAGAGCATTTTGATCACAGACTTTCTTCATGAAATAAGAACAATGAATGTTGCCTCTACTGCGAGCTTATGGTTGAGGTAAAACCAGCTTATTATAACAATCAACTTCAGCAACCAATCTTAAAAATGTTTTTCCTACACGAGCCAGCTATGTTAATGTGTGAGATTCACTGGATAACTCATTAACATCCATATTCCAGATTAATCCCCCAAGGATAAATCATAATTTATAATTTGTTTGGACCATTGCACTGAAAGCAATGTACATTGTACTTTCTCTCTAATCCTATAGTTGTTTAATAACATTAAAGTTATAGTTTTCACAGAATACCCTTACAAGCAAGAGGTGAATCTTGTGAACATGAAACTTCTGCACTCCTAGGCCACCAAGATAACTGCTTTGGAAAAAGCACACAATCTGAAACCTTGAGAAAATTAATTTTCTATTTTTTAATTAATAATCTATTTTGATGCAGGAACCAGGACGTGGAACGAATGGAGCAGTGAGCTGAACTACAAGACGCAGATTCCAGAAACAACTACAGGGACGACAGACGACACGGATGAGAGGACATCATAATTCCGAGATTAAAAGGCAAAAGGGGAATTCAACTACAGGATACCAAGACGACGTAGATTCATCATAATACGACGCAGAAGCAACACATAATCTAGGAGAGAGGGGCAGGAAGCTGCACATCAAAGCAACATCAGCAGATAGCATCAGAAAGGTTAGAATGTGATTTTTATTCTAAAAATAAGTGTAAAAATTTAAATGTACCTTAGGAGCGGTAGGATAAAGAAAACAATGGCTACTAATAATATTGAAGAAACAATGATGGAAGGGGATAGTGTAACAGTTAGCTGTAATTCAATACAGGTTACAGAAAATAGCTCAAACAATGTAGTATTTGAGGGAGGAAATATTAGTGCAGAAAGTAAGAATAGAATAGCAGGAAATATTAATATTGATGCTGGTATGATGATGGAAATGATGGAAATGCTGAGAAATATGAATGATAATATGCAAAAGCATAATGAGAACTTGGATAAATTAAATCAAGCTATGGAAAAGAGAAATGAGAGAATAGAGCCAACATTCAATCAAATCAGTGAAGATATGGAAAATAGAAATAGGAAAATAATAGAAGGATTTGAAAAGAAAGTTATGAAGCTAGATAGTAGTATGCCAAAAATGATAGATGAAAATCAGGAAGTGATAGCAAGTGAGATAGGAGAAGTTTCAAAGAAAATGTCAGATATGAGCAGGGAAATAGGTAACAAAAAAAGTGAGGTTAATACTAAAAGTGAACATGTTGATGTAGAATGTACAGAGTTAGGTAGTAGAATGAGTAACATTTCAAGTGAGATAAGAGAGATGAAAGAGGTTATGAATGTAGATGTGAATCAGGCGCAAGTTAATTTCAGAGGGGAGATATCAGAAATACAGAAGGAATCAGTAATGCAAATAAATTGTACGAAGAAGTTAAAGTTTTGCCTGTAAATAATCAAAAGTTAACTTCTGAAGTTAACAAGTACCAAGCTGTTCAGAATGAAAACTCCAATCCAGTACAGTTTAGTACAGATTTGTCAGAGTACTCTCAAATTACTAAGATATCGCAAGAATTGAAAATGATAGTTGTTAAAAGATGTGTAGTTCAGAAAACTTCAGATTGTTTTCAAATTATATCAAGGGACGAAATTTCATTTGAATCCTTTAATAGGTTATCCATGAACAAACTTTGGAAGGTTAGGATACGGCTACGAGTAATGTTTAGCCACAGACAATTTGATCCAGGAGGGTAAATAGCAATGAGATGTAAAGTAAATGCTGGATAGTTAAAGATGACCTGCAGAGCAATGTATTGGATTGTAAGAGGGTTAATTATGTATGTATGTCATAAGAAAGGAGAAATAAATTTTGGACATAACTAAATGTTTAAAAGGAAAATAACATTTTCTTAGTAACTGTAACAGCATTTGAAATAAAGCATGATGTTATATTAAAGTAAAAGTATGTAGATATAATTCCAAGAGTATTGTGAATATAAAGTACAAAACAAAAATTGGGTAAAAATAATTAAAACAAATACTTATGTAGCAAACAGAAAAATGTGAAACAGTGTCTAGATTTAAGAGATGTAAATATATTTGTGTAGAGGGTGAATATTTTTGGTAAATATGTGTAATAATTACAAAAATTCTTGAATGCATAAATTTTTGTCAACAATATAAGAGAGAAAACCAATTTTGTAACAGTAAATAAATACTTCAGGGTACAGTATTTGCTATAAAAAAAATTGTGATGTCAGATTAATGTCTAAACATATTAAACAAGAGCCAGTAAATAGTGGCGAGATAAAGACAAAACATATGTCGTGTGTTAAATGCGTGTGAAGTGTTAAGTGAAAGTGATAAATAGTGTGAGTTCCGAGATTTAGGAGACTAAAAACCCAATTATAAAACTTCCAAACAAGTTGTAAATATTTATAATTATGTTTCTAGTGGGGCATATGATGCAGTAATTTGTGTCATAAATTATTTAAATGTAAAGAATGATTATAGTGTGAATATGCATTTTTATGTGACATTGATTTGAGATATTTGTTGATTGTAATTATTGTTGAGAAGTAAACTTATACTGCCTTACTGAAACTGACAATAATAGCATGCAATAATGCAGCGAGGGGGTGAGCTGTTTATCATTATTAGAGACGAGGAAGTTACGTAATGTTGGCGCGTTTTTCTTTAGAATTTTCTGGAACATTCTCCCTAAAGCATATGTATTCATAATTTTCATTGGATATAAAAATAGACGCTAATGTTGGCGCGTTTTATTAGCCAATAGCAGTTCAGTTATAATCTTTAGGCATATCGAGGTGTAGGAGTATAAAAAGGGCTAGGTTAGAGGTAAAGTCCTTCAGTCCGTCAGTTCACCGAAAATATTTGTAAAGTACATGTCGGCTATCGATTCACAAGTTACGCGTAGCAGAGTTATGAAAAATCTAAAGTGTTGTAAAGTTAATTATACAAAAAGTTGAAGTACGCGAATTAGGAATGATCAGTAATGAAGTTATTATAACAGTTTCAGTTTGGCGAGTGTCAAGATCAATGTGTAAATGTGATAGTGACTGTGTTCGACAATAAAAGTGTAAAACAAATTCCTTCATCAGTGTTATCTTTGGATAAAAGATTCCTTTCCATTTACACAACCTGTATAAAGAGAAGTGCTCGACCAAAAAGATCATAGCTAGCCGGAGGACAGTGAACAAAAATTAAATAAAATAACAGTAGCATTCTTTCAAACAAACACTAATACTGCCGCAAATTGCTAACACCAGATGGAGCTAACAAACATTATAAAGAATCACGTCACAAAATGGCTTCACCACATGGAGTAAACACAAATACACAAACATTACAAGTAATACCGTCGCAAATTGGCTCCCAAACGTGGGGCTCAATAAATAAATATAATAACAAGTATACCACTTCAATTTTTATGTGGTTATCTGATTCTAATTTTAGCTGGACACAATTTTCTGTATTTATACAATTATCTGCATACCCTGCTAATGAACCAGATTACAACGTGCAAAGCAAAACTTACTTACATGAGGATTATTAAATATTTTGGTATTGGTATTGCAGGTATATTGTACCTTTAGAAGTAATTTTACTTCTCTTTTGTTTTGCTGTGTATTAATTATGATCATGTTGTAACAAATGATGACTCAAATTGCTGCTAAACAACTTTACTCATTACTTAGATGCTCAGCGTAGCCCAACTTCTCTGCTCCTCTCAGTTGTCGACTGTTTCTGATGGAACTCAACAACTCCATGCCAGCAACCCCTTATGTAGCCCCGCAACAAAGTGGAAAGTTCTCAATGGGACGACTTCTCAAACCTGACGCTGCATAAAGGCTTTGTTGCTTGAGTCATTATTACACGGTCCAAGTTCCAAAGGAGTTAGCTGCAGGCACTAAATAAACAAGCAACCAGGTAAAGGGGCTGGCATGCTCTCTCACTGGCGCAGCCTGCTGGCTTCGTTGCACATTGAACACTATATATACATATATATATATAGCTTGGAATGAAACACCTATGGCATTGTGTTATTTACATGCATTTACCATGGAATAACAATTATTTTCTACTGCATGGCATTCTCAATGAAAAGTCAAAGCCTTCTTCATAAGTATGTTCTTTGACGTTTGCAATGTACAGGTATTCTAGCACATAGGCTTAAAGTAATTTTTAGCCTTTATAAGTTAAAATTAGGTGTTTAATAGCCCATGTTGGTCAGAAAGAACAGAACATTTCAATGGTGAAAGAAATATCAAAATCAGTTGAATGAGTTCTGAGATTAACATACACAGACTATATTAGTATTGTGCACAAACCTGAGTGATTATAAAGGCTTTGAGCATAGGAGATTCAGAAAGCAAACCCATATGGTACAGTCGGGTCAAGCATTGGAAGAGGCTTTGACTCACTACTATCCAAGAAAGTTTGCCATCTGTATTCTTGTAAATTCTGGAACAATCCATTTGTGCATTTCTCTAGCAACAGGGGGCTATAAAAACATGGCAGAAAATAAATGTGTGTCAGTTACTAAATAGTTTGAGCGAGTTACCAGTAATTTGTAAATCAGAGCTGCAAAACAAGGCTTGAAGTATGTTTCACTTATAAATACAATTATTTATGAGTTAACCAGTGGTTTTGTTTGTCTTAGTACAGTTACCGCTTGAGTAATTTGGAATGTTATAGTGGACACAATTTTCTCCATATATATCTGAAAATGTGGACTTCATTTTTAGCCAGCCTGCCTGCCACTTCAATGGATAACACACTGTGGGGAATGCTTAAATAAATGTAGGAAGATTCGATAACTATATTATGGTCTAATGGTTAGGCAGACCAGCTGTTAACTAGAATAAGCATGTGAAATCAAGTTTGAATCTGGAGTAGGTAAACTTTTTTTCTTTTCACATCATGGGAACAACATTATGCTCATTCCCTAAACACAAAAAGTACAATCATTCACAATGCACAAGGTATCACCTACTGCTGCATCTTTTCACATCTACGGCTGGAGGGATGTAAACCAACACTGGCTTGAACTTTTTGGTTAGTGATGTTTGTGTGCAAGGTCAATAAGGACAATTTTAATCTAATAGTTAATCAGGTGGAACAAATCCATTAATCTTTGAACCAAGCAATTTCACAAAGCATTATGATTCCCAAAAGAGGTGCTGAGAATAGCACGACATATGCCTAGTACTGCCATCAACAGGCAACCTTGAAACCCCTGGCATGGCACTACCACCACCATACGATATAGTTGTTTCATAAGTAACCACGGTATTCCCAATGCAGTAACATCACTCACGTTTCACTTCCTATTTGCCTTCAGCACATAACATTACACTGAAGTAGCTTAACACTCTGAGAACATGGAGCAAAATACCTTATGTTCAGCGAAGCAGGAGGTCATGCTTCACAGTCAAAGGTACCGCGATAGAGGGCATCCCCATCAAACTACTTTCATGTCCGTAGATTGACGTTTGCAACTAAGTGGTTCTGTGGTGGCGAATAAAACAGATTGTTGTGCAAGATGTGCTCATTACAGTCCGGAGTTTGAAGAAAATATACTGCGCACAATGGAAGAACTGTCAACCAGCACTCATGCTACTGCACACACAACGGGCACCAAACACACAAGTGCATGAGGACTTTGCATGAGGAATAGCTTTACCCCTTCCATCTGCAAAACGTGCAAGCCTTAACTCCATGATCACTTTCGAATTTGCTGTATCTTGCCTCAAAATGGTCACTATGTTCAAAACCACTTCTGGATTATCCATGGCATTGGTACTTTGGGAACTTTTTTTTGACATGCATCACATAGTTTTAGGTCTGGTGACAAAGCTAAGTTCTCCATTTTTAAGTTTGTAAACAAATTGCGAGTAACTAAGCTTAATTATTTCTGCCTTGCGTTATGCTTGGAAATACTAAAAGGATTGAAGCAATAGTCATAGCTAAGTTTCTTCAGTTCACTCATTATGCACTTTCAGAGACCACAAAAATGAATTTCTAGCACAAAAAGCTGAAGACAAAGTAGCATTTAAAATGGAACAGCAAAGAGAGGCTTCATAGCATATCAGATTTCAGTTGCTAAGTTACACCGAACATGAAAAGTGATAGCCTATTACCTTTGTGCTGCATAACGCATTGGCCGGTGTTATGAGTCAGTGTGAAGTACCCAGTCAGCAGTCTATGTTCTAAAACCTTATGTGATAACACAAATAAATGTTTAAAAGCGTACTTCTAAGGAAGATTCCATCCTGATATTAACAAGTTTAAAACAAAATATAATCACAGATTCCTTCTGTATTTTTTATACATTTTAATATTAATAATAAACATAATATTGTGGTTTAAAATATTCATACTTAAAAAAGGGATTGCTTTTTATTCCAAATAAATAGTATTTTGAATAAGGAAAACCACAATGCCTTTATCTACAAAATGACATATTGTTCTTATCCTTAACCATTCTGTATTTTGAAAATAAATTGCTTTTATGTAACGCTGTGCACATATAAGAAAAATGTTAAGTACCCTGTAAATCCTAAAATAAGTTGATTTTCTGGAAAATATAAAATACGTTTCCATTTATTTTATATGTGGAACACGTAAATAAAAATTCAGAAAATTCGGAGAAAGTGTTGTTTTACGAGAGCGGATTGATGTCAGTAATTTTTTAAAGTAAATGATTTTTTCCAAAAAATAAATTTTATTTCTCAACACAGTCTCCTTTCAATTCAATACACATTGTTCAAAACAGTTTAAATCAAATGTTTCTCCAATGCTTTTAGGCCTTCAAAACAATATGATTTTTCAAAGTCTGCAAAATATGCTGTTGTTTCTGTCATGATGTGTTCACTGGACATGAAGTTCTTCCCAGCGAGCCAATTTTTCAGGTTTGTGAAGAGGAAGAAGTTGCTCAGAGCCAAATCTGGAGAATATGGTGGGTGAAGTAGTAGTTTATAGCCCAATTCTACAAATTTTGTGATAGCAATGTCTGACTTGTGTGCGGATGCATTATCCTGGTAAAACAAACCTTTTCTTCCAAATGGGGTCGTTTTTTTAACAATTCCTTGTGAAACTGATCCATCATTGCGGCATAATATGAACCTGTGATTGTTTTACCCTTTTCCAGGTAGTGGATGTCTATCAGCCCTTATAAACCCCAAAAGACAGCTGCCATGATTTTTCCTGCCAACAGAATGGTTTTTGAGAACATACACACATTTTTAAGTTTTTAAAAACTCACTTCTCTTATTTATCCTTGCACATTTTTAATAAAGCACTACACTTTTTAAGAGCTGTGAGATTCTTTAATACCTTCACTTAGCTAACACGTAGACATATTTTACGATTTACACATAATATTTCTGTAGAGAACACATCTTCCATCTGATCACTACCAAGGTTTGCTAGCAACTGAACATAATTTCAACCATTAAACCTGTAAGCTTCAGTATTTCAAGTCTCTGATTGGCTAATTCTAGTCCAATAGAATATCTGCATTTTACTTAAAACTTTTTCCTTGCTATTGATTGGCTAATTTTAAACTGTTACTGAATTTACCTTATCTTTGCTATAATCATGACTAGTAACATTCAAACTCTTTAACTCATTATTGCTACAAGGTTACCTCATTATTACCTCATTGTTACCAACTTAAAACTTATTATTCTCACAGCTCTTGCATTATTAGAGTATGTAATGTATTCACATAACATTAAACATGTTTATAATAAAAATAAGCATATGCAATGACTGTTACATACATTTAAAAATAATTATTACATACATATTGTTTCAAGGAGGGCTGTTATTGAATTTACTTATTATAAAAATACAATTGAAATTATTCAGGTATTAAAATACTGTCTCAAATTGCCCTCTTTTAGAAACATTTAAAATTTATTCTTTTTGTTTTGTTCTTTAAAATTTTTAAAGATTTTCTAAAAGTCTCCTGAAAGAAAGAAACATAACTTTTATTATTGTTGCACTTCCTATCTTTCAGTGTCACTTTCTCACTTTTTCTTTAACACTGGTTCTTCACTACACTCGTGTATAGCAGAACACTTCATATATACTTGACACTTTCCAAGGTCAATGCCTGGTATAAGATTAATGATCTGAGTGAAGTTTGCTCATTCACCATCACATCCACTATTAAGCATTTTATATGTTATACATTTTACATAAAATTAGACATATTTACACTTGTTACCCTTTTTTTTTTACAATTTATTTTTTTTAAACATTTTTATATTTCTTACAATTTCTAATTTATAACATAAATGTAGTTGCTATTCAGCTTTTCTTAATAACAATGGATTTTTTTATTACTTCTCTTTATCTAAAATTTCCTTTGTTATTGACAATTTTCTACATTTAGTAAAATATTATTTTAAATAGTACTTTACAATTTTAAATTACATTGCTTTCCCCTTTTATGTTCCAGATACATTATTTTCTTTCTCTTCTTGTGCCTCAGGCTGTTTACTTTTATATGGTTTTAACATTTGTTTGTGGAATCTTCCAATTATTTTATTTGTTTTATTGTTCCTCAGTTCATATGTATCTGTTCAAAATATATTTATTACTTCATAAGGACCATGGTAGTTCAGAAATAATCTCCAATATTCTTTACGAAGCTTATTTGGCAATCTTTTATTCTTCACTAACACTTGATCTCCTATCTTTATTTTCCAAACTCTTCTTTTTCTTTCTTCATGTTTTTGTTTTCTCTTGAGGGCTTTTACTTGTATTTTCGAAAATGCTAATTTGAAGATTTCCTCTTTTTCTGGTAATTTAACTGTTTGGTCTTCAATAACTTCTGGTACATTATGGCTCAAAGTATTGTACAATTTTCCATGATGAAGTTCTATTGGTTTAAATCCTGTAACTGCATTTATGGTTTGATTTGGTAGATTTTGAATAACACTGATGTATGAGTACCAACTGCTCTGTTTGTTATGACACACTACACGTAGATAATTTGCAATTTCTTTCATCTCTCTTTCTACTGGATTGGCATTTGGTCTTTATCTTGATGAAAAATATTGTTTGACTCCCAAATCTTTAATTCCATTCATAAATTTAGAACTGGTAAACACTGATGCATTATCACAAAGTATGGCCTGAACTATTCCTTCCTCTGGGAAATATGATTTTGTTAATTTATTTAAACATGCTATGCTGGTTGCATTCTTGAGTGCATATATTCTAACATATTTACTAAATACGTCATAGCATACAAATAAAAATTTGTACCCAAATGTACTTACAGGCATTGGACCATGTAAATCTAAACTTAATAAACATCTTGGTTTATCTCTAAGTACTGAGTTTGTTATATAATCATAAGCAACATTAATTTGTTTTGCTTTCTGACAAAGATCACAACATGATATGTATTTTCTTACTTTATGTTCTAATTTAGAGATGTATAAATTTTCCAAAACGTTTAGGGTTGTCTTCTCTGTACCTGCATGTATTAATCCTAACTGAAATTGTTCTATTATTTCTAATCCATGCTTGTTGGAATATATGTTTTCCACCTCTTTATTTCCTTTCCATGTTTCTTATATAATACACATCTTTAACAGCGATTGTACTGTTCTTTGCCTCTTCTATCTTTGGAGCTTTTTCTTTTAAACTTGCTAGTTTAATGTCTTTGTCTTGCTCTTCTTTAATATTTTTAAATTGGTTTTTCAATTCCTTCTTCAATGGAATGTCTATTGTAAGCACTTTAATTTCATATTGTTGTCTTGAACAACTTTTAAGAAATTGTTTGTTGTGACTTATTCTTGATATTAAATCACTGAATGTATTTTGTTTGCCTGGAATATGTATAATTTCTACATCAAATTCCATTATAGCAAGAATCATTCTAGCTAACTTGCCACTATATAAGTTACATTTCTGAATAAAAATTAAGCTAATATGATCTGTATATATTTTCACTTTCTTCTGAAATATATGTTTTAAATTTCAATAGTGAAAAATATAATGCTCCAATTTCTAACATTGTTACTAATGCATTTCTTTCTATACCTATTGGTCAAGCCACGTGATGCGGTACTAATTACATGAAATGTGTTGTCCTGTTCTCTTTGCCCTAGTATTTCTGCATATCCCTGACAAGATACATCCACATACAACTCATAATCTAACTCATCTTTTGGACGTTCCAACAATATTGCATTTGCAAACAGCTTTCTGACATTTTCAAAACATTTTTGTAGCTCTGCTGTCCACTTCCATTTATTTGTTTTCTTCAGAAGTTGTCTTAAAGGTTCTACTTCTATAGCATATCTTGGTAAGAATTTAATTTCCTAATTCCAAATAAACGCCATAGCTGTCGAATACTCTTAGGTGGTGGTATTCTTAATATGGCTTCTATTCTTTCTTCATCTGGTCGGATGACAACTTCATTTATTACATATCCCAAAAATTTGATTTCAGGTACAGAGAATTTTGACTTTTTGATATTTACTGTCATGCCATGTTCATGTAATTTATTTAACACATAAATTACATTTTCTAAATGTTTCTCAAAGGTTTGACTTATTAGAAAATCATCAGTGTATCTGATTAAGAAATCATCTGCTGTGTTACCAAAGATACTATGTATTGCTCTCAGGAATCCACTAACACTATTCTTCAATCCATATGGATTTACACACTACCTATATTGTAATCCAAACACTTGAAAAGCTGTGTAATCACATACTTTAGGATCTAGCTCAACTTGCCAAAATGAAGTTGTAAGATCTATGGAAGAGATATATTTGCCACGTAATAACTTCGCAATTGTTTGTTCTATACTTTCATTTTGAAAGTGGTCTGGTAGCACGAATTTATTCAAATATCTTCTATCTATAGTGATTCTTAAACTATTGTCTTTCTTTACTGTCCAACAAACACTATTTATATACTGTGAATTACTAAGCTCAATGATGTTATTTTCTAACATACTAGCTATTAACTTTTTAGCTTCGTTTCTTAGATTCACTGGTAGGTTATTATATTTTCTTTTAAAGGCTGGTACATTTTCTACTGTGAATGTGTGAATATATGATGTACACCGTCCTGGAATTTCACTAAAAACATGTTTATTGTCTTCTAATACCTTTTCCATTATTAACTTTTCATTGTCAGTCAGTATTTAATTTGTCATCAGTGTGTCTGTGTGTATCTTCCTGTCTTCTATCTCTGTTGCATAACTATCTTCTACCTGCTCTAGTATATTTTCTTCTACCCTAGATTTCTTTGCATATGGGTTCCATTTGGTAAGGTCAGTGTTCTGTTCTTCGAAGTTAAGGGTCAATAACCTTTCATTGTTTTCCCTGCTTGCTTGGACATTAACTATTAGTATGAAGCATTCTTCTTCATATACTGCATTTTCTTGTTCCATCCTTTGCACTTTACATACTTTATCTTTTATAAAAGGCACATATATCTTCTTTTCTTCTTTATTTAATATAAGTCTGTCCTCCTTAAAATCAACTATCGCAGAGAACTCTATTAAAATATCGCACCCAATTATAACTTCGCACATCAAGTTTGGAACAATTAAAAACATGACCTCCAATGTAATATCTGCTATCGTATAGGTATCAATGCTTGTGATTTGATAGTTTGGGTCAGCGTACCTATGGCTACCCTACATATTACATTGCTTATTGGGGCTATCATAAGTTGTATCCCATCATTTAACAGTTGTTCAAAAAATTTCTTCGAGCAGATGATCCTGAATCTACTGCAACATTTACTTCCCTTCCTGCTATAATAGTTTGTATGTATAGTGAATCATATTTGTTTTCACATTTCCCCGTTTTTGTACTTAGACGGTAACAATCAAAGTGTGTAGATATTTTATTCTTGCTGCTTAGAGCAGAAGGTACTGTATTACCAGAATCTACGTCAGACAATACATAACTTAGTTTTCCTGGTGATTATGTTCAGTATTTACAGGATTGCCATGTTGTACCGCAGTTACTATTATTTCATTATCATTGATATTTGAGTACGAGCCACGCCCCCTAGCTCTTGTCCTCCCTCTAGAATTGCTATGTCCTCCACGTGTATATTCTTCTGGATGATTGTTGCCTGTTTCATTATAGTTGTGGAAGTTCCGTCTGTTTTGCATACTTCCTCTATGCTGGAATCTATTATTACCCGTAGGTGAAGTAGAATTCTGCTGATTCATTCTTTCCATTCTCACATAATTTATGTGTTCCTGTCTCCCTTGTTGTCTTGATCTCTGATTTGTGTGTTGTAATTGAATCTGTTCTGACCCTGAAATTCATTATTTCTCCTGTTTTCATTGTGACAGCATGTATTGTAAGGCATATCGTTGCGCCTGATCTGTCTGTCTCGTCTGTGTGGACTCCACATTTCATTACTATTACTGTTTCCCTGCTGTTCTAATGATGAAATTAGCTCTGTCATCCCATAAATAGTTTTGGGTCTTGCAATTAAGATGTAGTTTTGTATGTGTAGAGGGTAGTGTCTAGCAATTAAACTAATGAAATCCTCCCCATGCATGGCTGGAGTTAAATATCTGACATATCCTACATATTTAATAAGATAATCTGTCATTGATAAGTTATCATCTCTACTGTACTGTGAGTAGCTTAGGCTTGCCCTAATTTTATGTTGCACAGTGGTATTCCAAAATTTATTCATGAATAAAATTCTGAAGGTTTCAGAACTCATTTCACTGTCTGCTACCATACGTAACCATTCTAAAGTTTTGTTGTCTAAGCTTTTCTAACCAGGATCATTTTTAATGCTTCAGGCACATTTTTCAATTTAAAATATTCTATAAGATCATTTATAAACTGTACTGGACTTGAGGAAGCATTAAAATTAGGTAATGCTAACTCATTAAACACAGAATATAATTTGACATCTGGTTTGGTAGATGCATATGTGTGGTCATCATTATTATTGTGTGTTTGAGAGGCTGATGCTATGGAAAAAGCACTAGCATCTCTTGTGTTGTTAATTAACAAAGGTGATACACTTCTTTCTGTACTTGCATTATTGACTTGCATTTGGTTAGCATTTACAGAACTAGTTACATTTGCATTTACCCTTGATACACTTGTACTTAAATTTTCATAACTATTTCTAAGTTTATCACTTTCTTTACTACTTTCCTGTACTTTATCTTTGATTTCATCTATCATTGACTTTACTTGTCCTTGCCCTGTATTTGCTACTTTTACTGCATCTGCATTTGTTTTTACCATTTCATGCATTTTATTGATTTCCCCAGTTAAATCTATTTGTATCTGTACAAGATCTGCATTTGTATTTTCTACCATTGTTTTCAATTCTTCACCCTGTTTATCTAACTTGTAACAAATACCCCGTTTAGTATCAGTGAGTTTTAACTCCATTTCAGTTACATTTTTGTCAATATGACTTGACAATTTCTGTTCTAGCTGTTTACAACCTTTGTTTACTTTTAAATCTGTCTTTTTGAACTGTTTTGGAAGATTGTTCTAGCTTTATTTCTAACCTTCTGCTCTCAGCTTTGCTTTCTTTCATAGTTTTCTATTTGTTTAGCGAGATCATTTTTACATTAGATAGCTCTGTATTTGTTTGTTAATTTATTACTTAATTCTACTCTCAGCTCTGTACTAGTTTCAGTTAACTTATTATTAAATTTTCTACTTAACTCTACTCTAAGCTCTGCATAATCTTCTTTTAACTCTTTTCTCAGTTCTGTAAAGTTATTATTTGTTTCAGTTATTGCTTTTAGAATGCACATTATTTATTGTGATAAGTTTAGGTGTTCTTGGCTAGATGTGTGAGGGATAGCATCTGTTTCTATTGTTGTTCCTTGCACGAACATCTGTTTTCTCTAACTCTGATTGTAAATCTACATTGCAAATCTGTAATGGTTGACCTAACCTCTACTACTTCCATACTTTCATTGTTTTCAGTTTGCATTTTACTTTGTATATTTACCTTTGAATTGCTTAATTTTACTGTTCCACTTCTTAATAACATGAATTTTGCTCAATAACAACAATATATTTTCTAAACTTGACAATTATTATAACTTACAATTGAATTTCCTGACCTTTTGTTCTGGCTGTTATTAAACCTTTATACTCAGTGTTCCCACGCAGATTGTTGTTGAGATGTTAACCATGTGCCCCTTACTCCTGAAGAATTGTTGCTGTCCTTGGATGCTGTTGTTGATTTTGAATTTCTGAGATGTAGTCTTGTGGTTTCGTTGATTCTGGCTGTTCTGCATTGTTTTGTTGATCTTTTCTTCTTAGATGTCGTCACAAATTCCTGTCGATTCTTGCCCCGCAGTTGGACGCCAACTTGAAGTAGTTATGCCCCACGCTGGGCGCCAACTTGAAGTAGGTGTGTTGTTTACATAATTTATTTTTTACGTAATTTATTAAGCTTCATGCATTGGAAGCCTAACTTGAAGTATTGTTCTTGGAGTTTACTTTGTTTAAGAAGTTTGCAACACACTTTGGGCGTCAGTTTGAATTTGTTGATTACGTAATAGTTACTGTTGTTACGCAATATGCTGCTACGTATGAGAAGCTGATTTAAAGATGTGTTTTTGTTGTTACACTCCAAGTTTTACACTATAATATTTAACTTTGTTATTAAAACTGCTTCTATATATTATTTATGTTTGAATTTGCCTCAGCTGCGTCAGTAATGTTTGTAGAGTCATGTATATCTTAGTCAGGGTGCGGTGCAACAAGAACTGTGGACATACACAGAGTTTTAAGTTTTTAAAAACTCACTTCTTTTATTTATCCTTGCACATTTTTAATAAAGCACTACATATTTTAAGAGCTGCGAGATTCTTTAATACTTTCACTGAGCTAACGCGTAGACATATTTTACGATTTACACATAATATTTCTGTAGAGAACACATCTTCCATCTGATCACTACCAAGGTTTGCCAGCAACTGAACATAATTTCAACCATTAAACCTGTAAGCTTCGGTATTTCAAGTCTCTGATTGGCTAATTCTAGTCCAATAGAATATCTGCATTTTACTTAAACTTTTTCCTTGCTATTGATTGGCTAATTTTAAACTGTTACTGAATTTACCTTATCTTTGCTATAATCATGACTAGTAACATTCAAACTCTTTAACTGATTATTGCTACAAGGTTACCTCATTATTATCTCATTGTTACCAACTTAAAACTTATTATTCTCACAGCTCTTGCATTATTAGCATATGTAATGTATTCACATAACATTAAACATGTTTATAATAAAAATAAGCATATGCAATGACTGTTACATACATTTAAAAATAATTATTACACACATATTGTTTCAAGGAGGGCTGTTATTGAATTTAATTATTATAAAAATACAATTGAAATTATTCAGGTATTAAAATACTGCCTCAAAACAATATTGACTGCATCTTTCTAACCTACATCTTCTATTTGATTAAGAGTTACACCATAGCTATCTATGTATATTGCTTGGAATAAAACATAACCAGCTTTTGTTTTTATGCGCATTCTCTGTGGAGTAACAACTATTTTCTACCCCATAACATTCTAAATGAAGGCTTTGCAAATCCTGCTTAGTCTTCTAGTAATTTATGAATTGAAATTAGGCATTTTATAGTCCAATTCCATCAGAAAGAGTACAGTTTTTCAATGGCGAAAGTAATATAAAAATTGATTGAGTGGTTTTTCGATGTTTCTACACACATGCAAGTTTTTGCTCTTTACAATATTATTATAGATAAAGAAACAACAGTAAAGGAAAATGTAACACAAGAATCAGAAAGTTTCTTATTGAAACATTAATCAAGTCTTACCTTGGTGATTTTACTGGAGTGAAATCCGCATCCTGTAACAAATAATGAAAATGTGCAGCTGCTTCACACAATCCTAAATACAGCATTAGTTAAACATACAGCATCAAATAGTTATCTATAAAGTACAAGGTTTTATTTATCTTAATGTATTGGGAGTTATGCAGAAACAAAGATTTAACATTACATCTCGTAATGGGTGAAAGAAAACTGAGCAGTGGAGAAAATATTTAATCTGAATATATAGTTTGGCTTAAAGAACAGAGAACTACCAAAATAAGTGTTTAATAAAGTTCAATTATTATCTACGAGTCAGTTGATACATTATTTATAAAAATATCATGCTATACAGTAACATGACTTTCTCTATCAATGACAAATTTGCATATATTTGTTTTCACACAAATAGGTAAGCACCAATCAAAATCAAAATTAAACACATACGTAATATAAATTCAAGACTTTGCATGCATGTTATTTGATAAAAATATTTACATAATCACATAAGCTGCTATGTAATTAAAGAGATTGCAAATTCTAACCGTTATGCTTGCATAGCATGGATAGAGTATGAATTCTGCATTTCATTTTCCAAGCATTGCCAGCTTAAGAACGATACAAGATATTATACCATCTATCATACAATCATGGTACTCTTCCATTTGACCATGCCACATTATATGCCTATCTGTCGTTTACTTTGTACAACATTATGTCCTACACATTTATAAACAGTGGATGAATTTCCATATTGGATATCAGTGTTTATGTTATTCAATTTGAAACTTGAAGTGCACTCGCATGCAAATTAGTGATCAAGAATCCTGTGCCAATCTTGCATTTGTCTATGGCTGCATTGCAAATGAAGCCTTGTCCTTCTATTCATGTTCTGTTACAGTATGTTTTTCGTTGTCTATATCTGCATAGTGAATGGGGCCTTATTCTATTATACAAGTTATGTTACAGTACGTTTTAGGTTGCGTGTGACTGCATTGTGAATGTGCATTATTCTTCTATCCAAGTAATGTTACAGTACGTTTTTCTTTGTCTATATCTGCATAGTGAATGGGGCCTTATTCTGCTATCCATGTTATGTTACAGTACGTTTTTCGTTGTCTATAACTGCATTGTGAATGGGGCCTTATTCTACTATTCCTGTTATGTTACAGTACGTTTTTGGTTATCTGTGACTGCATTGTGAATGGGGCCTTATTCTACTATTCCTGTTATGTTACAGTACGTTTTGGTTATCTGTGACTGCATTGTGAATGGGGCCTTATTCTACTATTCCTGTTATGTTACAGTACGTTTTTGGTTATCTTGACTGCATTGTGAATGGGGCCTTATTCTACTATTCCTGTTATGTTACAGTACGTTTTTGGTTATCTGTGACTGCATTGTGAATGGGGCCTTATTCTACTATTCCTGTTATGTTACAGTACGTTTTGGTTATCTGTGACTGCATTGCGAATGGGCCTTATTCTACTAATCCTGTTATGTTACAGTACGTTTTGGGTTATCTGTGACTGCATTGTGAATGGGGCGTTATTCTACTATCCATGTTATGTAACAGTACGTTTTTGGTTGTGTTTCACTGCATTGTGAATGGGGCCTCATTCTTCTATCCATGCTCTGTTACATATGTTTTGGGTTATGTCTATGACTGCATTGTGAATGGGGTCATTCTTCTATCCATGCTCTGTTACATATCTTTTTTGTTATGTCTATGACTACATTGTGAATGGGTCCTTATTCTTCTATCCATGTTATGTTAAAGTATGCTTTTTGTTATGTCTATGGCTGCATTGTGAATGAGGCCTTATTCTTCTATCCATGTTATGTTAAAGTATTCTTTTTGTTATGTCTATGGCTACATTGTGAATGGGGTCTTATTCTTCTATCCATGTTATGATAAAGTATGCTGTTTGTTATGTCTATGGCTGCATTGTGAATGAGGCCTTATTCTTCTATCCATGTTATGTTAAAGTATGCTTTTTGTTAAGTATGTGTCTGCATTGTGAATGGGGCCTTATTCTTCTATCCTTGTTATGTTAAAGTATGCTTTTTGTTATGTCTATGGCTACATTGTGAATGGGGCCTTATTCTTCTATCCATGTTATGTTATAGTATGTTTATGTTAAGTATGTGCTTCTCAGGTCTTCTTCTATGCATGTTATGTTAAAGTATGCTTTTTGTTATGTCTAGGCTAAATTGTGAACGAGGTCTTCTTCTTCTATCCATGTTATGTTAAAGTATGCTTTTTGTTATCTCAATGACTGCATTGTGAATAGATGCTTATTCTTCTATCCATGCTTTGCTACATTTGTTTTGGGTTATGTCTATGACTGCATTGTGAATGGGGGCTTATTATCTATCCATGCTCTGTTACATATGTTTTTTTTATGTCTATGACTGTATTGTGAATGAGGTCTTCTCCTATCCATGTTATGTTAAAGTATGCTTTTTGTTATGTCTATGGCTGCATTGTGAATGAGGCCTTATTCTTCTATCGATGTTATGTTATAGTATGTTTTTGTTAAGTATGTGGCTGCATTGTGAATCAGGTCTTCTTCTATCCATGTTATGTTAAAGTATGCTTTTTGTTATGTTCTATGGCTAAATTGTGAGTGAGCTCTTCTTCTTCTATCCATGTTATGTGACAGCATGTTATTTATTATGTCTATGGCTGCATTGTGAATGAGGTCGTCGTCTTCTTCAATCCATGTTATGCGACAGCTAGTTACTTGTTATGTGTATGGCTGTATTGTGAATGAAGCCTTCTTCTTCTATACATGTTAAGTTACAGTACGTTTTTTGTTATGTCTATAGCTGTATTGTACGAAGGTCTTCTTCTTCTATCCATGTTAAGTTACAGTATGTTTCTTGTTATGTCTATGGCTGTATTGTGAAGGTCGTCTTTTTCTTCGATCCAAATTATGTGACAGCATGTTATTTGTTATGCCTATGTCTGTATTGTGAATGATGCCCTACTCTTCAATCCATGTTATGGAACAGCATGTTATTTGTTATGCCTATGGCTGTATTATGAATGATGCCTTACTCTTCTATACATGTTATGTAGCAACATGTGATTTGTCATGTCTATGGCTGTATTGTGAATGAGGTCTTCTTCTATCCAAGTTATGTTAAAGTATGATTTTTGTTATGTCAATGGCGGCATTGTGAATGAAGTCTTCTTTTAACCATGTTATGCTAGAGCATGTTATTTTTTATGTCTATGGTTGAATTGTAAATGAGGTCTTTTTCTACTATCCATGTTATGTTAAAGTATGCTGCTTGTTACGTCTATGGCTCCATTGTAATTAAGGTATTCTTCTTCTCTCCTTGTTATGTTAAAATATGCTTTTTAAGTCTATGGTTGCATTGTGCACAAGTCCTAATTCTTCTATCCTTGTTATGGCTATGCCTCTATTGTGAATGAGGTCTTATTCTTTTATCCATATTAGGTTATGATTTGTTTTATGTCCATGGCTACATTGTAAATGATGTTTTCTTCTTCTATCCATGTTATGTGACAGCATGTTGTTTGTTATGTCAATGACTGTATTGTGAATGAGGCCTTATTCTTTTATCCACATTAGGTTACGTTATTTTTTATGTCGATGGCAGCATTGTGAATGAGGACTTCTTCTACCCCTGTTATGTGACACCATGTTATTTGTTATGTCTATAGCTGTATTGTGAATGAGGACTTCTTCTATCCATGTTATGTGACAGCATGTTATTTGTTATGTCTATAGCTGTATTGTGAATGAGGACTTCTTCTATCCCTGTTATGTGACACCATGTTATTTGTTATGTCTATAGCTGTATTGTGAATGAGGTCTTCTTCTATCCATGTTATGTGACATAATGTTCTTTGTTATGTCTATAGCTGTATTGTGAATGAGGTCTTCTTCTATCGTTGTTATGTGACACCATGTTATTTTTTATGTCTATAGCTGTATTGTGAATGAGGTCTTCTTCTATCCATGTTATGTGACATAATGTTGTTTGTTATGTCTATGGCTGTATTGTTAATGAGGTCTTCTTCTATCCATGTTATGTGACATAATGTTGTTTGTTATGTCTATAGCTGTATTGTGAATGAGGTCTTCTTCTATCCATGTTATGTGACATAATGTTGTTTGTTATGTCTATGGCTGTATTCTGAATGATGGCTTCATCTTCTATCTATTTTATGTGACAGCATGTGTTTATCTATGGCTCTATTGTGAATAATGTCTGCTTCTTCTATCCATGTTATGTGACAGCATGTTGTTTGTTATGTCTATGGCTGTATTGTGAATGACGCCTTCTTCTTCTTCTTCTTCTTCTTCTTCTATAAACATTAAATTACATTATGTTTTATGTCTATGGCTGCATTGTGAATGATGTCTTCTTCTTCTATCCATGTTATGTGAAAGCATGTTATTTGTTATGTCTATAGCTGTATTGTGAATAAGGTCCTCTTCTTCTATCCATGTTATGTGACAGCATGTTATTTGTTATGTCTATAGCTGTATTGTGAATGAGGTCTTCTATCCATGTTATGTGACAGCACGTTATTTGTTATGTCTATGGCTGTATTGTGAATGATGTCTTCTTCTTCTATCCATGTTATGTGACAGCATGTGGTTAGTTATGTCTATGGCTGTATTTTGAATAAGGTCTTCTTCTATCCATGTTATGTTACACTATGTTATTTGTTATGTCTATGGCTGCATTGCAAATGAGGTCTTCTTCTTCTATCGATGTTATGTGACAGCAAGTTATTTGTTATGTCTATAGCTGTATTGTGAATATGGTCTTCTATCCATGTTATGTGACAGCATGTTATCTCTTATGACTTAAGACTGTATTGTGGATGAGGTCTTGTTCTTATATCTATTTTCCGTGACAGCATGTTATTTGTTATATCTATGGCTGTATTTTGAATAAGGTCTTCTTCTATCCATGTTATGTTACACTATGTTATTTGTTATGTCTATGGCTGAATTGTGAATGAGAACTTCTTCTTCAATCTATGTTATGTTAAAGTATGCTTTTTGTTATGTCTATGGCTGCATTGTAAATAAGGCCTTATTCTTCTATCCATGCTACGTTAAAGTATGCTTTTTGTTTTGTCTATGGCTGCATTGTGATTGAGGCCTCGTTCCTCTATCCATGTTTTGTTACAGCATGTTATTTGTTATGTCATTTGCTGCATTGTGAATGAGGTCTTCTTCTATCAATGTTATGTGACTGCATGTTATTTGTTATGTCTCTGGAAGTATTGTGAATGAGGTCTTATTCTTATATCCACATTACGTTTCATTATGTTTTATGTCTATGGCTCTATTGTGAATCCGGTCTTCTTTTAACCATGTTAAGTTACAGTATGTTTTTTGTTATGTCTATGGCTTTGTTGTGAAGGAGGTCTTCTTGTTCTATCCATGTTATGTGACAGCATGTTATTTGTTATGCCTATGGTTGTATTGTGAATGTCTTACTCTTCTATCCATGTTATTTGACACCATGTTATTTGTTATGCCTATGGCTGTATTATGAATGATGCCTTACTCTTCTACACATGTTATGTCACAACATGTGAATTGTCATGCTATGTCTGCATTGTAAATGAGGTCTTTATCTATCCATGCTATCTTAAAGTATTCCTTTCGTTATGTCTATGCTGTATAATGAAGGGGGACTTCTTCTTCTATACATGTTATGTGACACCATGTTATTTGTTATGTCTATGCTGTATTATGATGGGGGACCTCTTCTTCTATACATGTTATGTGACACCATGTTATTTGTTATGCCTATGGCTGTATTAAGAATGATGCCTTACTCTTCTATCCATGTTATGTGACACCATGTTATTTGTTGTGCCTATGGCTGTATTATGAATGATGCCTTACTCTTCTATCCATGTTATGTGACACCATGTTATTTCTAATGCCTATGGCTGTATTATGAATGTGAAGTGGGATATTTGTTGGTAGTTGGAGGATACTTCATTTTTATCTGCACAACGTATGGAAGCCAATTCGTCTCGGTCACTTCGTGTTATCTATTGTTGGGCGGCTGTTATTGTATTAATAGTGTGAATGTTGGGTTCTTTGTCTTCCGGCTAGCTATTATTTCTCGGTCGAGCAAATCTCTTAAACAGGGTGTGTAAACGGATAGGATTTGTTACTCAAAAGATAACACTGATAAAAGAATTTGTTTTTACACTTTTATTACCGTCACAATTAATTAAGTTCACAGATTGACTCGTGATACACGCCAGACTGAAACTGTTATATTTTCTAATATCACTATAATCACTTATTTACTGCACATTATTAATTTGCGTGTTTCACATTTATAATAAACTTTAAGACGCGAGAGATTCTGTAGAATTGCGTAACGTGTACTTTATGTATACTTCAGTTGAACTACGCGACGTATAACTCACGAATACTTATGTTAAACTGATCGACGTATTACACGCGAATGCTTCTGTTGGACTGACGAAATCTGCCTCTGACTTTAGCTTTTTATACTCCCACACCCCGATATGCCTAAAGATTATAACTGAGCTGCTATTGGTTAATATAACGCGCCAACATTAGCGTCTATTTTTATATCCAATCAAAATTACGAAAACATATGCTCTAAGGAAGATATTCCCTCCATTTCTAAGAAAAGCGCACCAATCTGACGTCATTTGTTTGTCTCTTCTAATTCATATTCAATTCACCCCCTCGCCCATCGTTATCCGCTCTTATTGTCAGTTTCAGTGAGGCCGTGTAAACTTATTTCCTAACAATGCTTATAATTAAAAAACATCTCAAATCAATGTCATACAATAATGCTTATTTACACTACAATCACTCTGGCATTTACATTATTGTGATACAAATTACTGCCTAAATGATGCCTTACTCTTCTATCCATGTTATGTGACACCATGTTATTTGTTATACCTATGGCTGCATTATGAATGATACCTTACTCTTCTATCCATGTTATGTGACACTATGTTATTAGTTATGCCTATGGTTGTACTATGAATGATGCCTTACTCTTCTATACATGTTATGTCACAACATGTGCTTTGTCATGTGTATGGCTGTATTGTGAATGAGGTCGTTTTCTAACCATGCTATCTTAGTATGCTTTTTGTTATGTCTATGCTGTATTATGAAGGGGGATTTCTTCTTCTTTCTATTTTATGTGACAGCATGTTATTTGTTATGTCTTTGCTGTATAGTGAATGAGGACTTCTTCTATCCATGTTAAGTTACAGCATGTTATTTGTTATGGCTATGGCTGTATTGTGAATGAGGTCTTCTTCTTCTATCCATGTTATGATAAAGTATGCTTTTTGTTACGTCTATAACTGCATTATGAATGAGCCCTAATGCTTCTATCCCTGTTATGATAAAGTATGCCTTTTGTTTTGTCTATGGCTGCATTGTGAATGAGGCCTTCTTCTTCGTTCCATGTTATGTTACAGCATATTATTTTTATGGCATTGGCTGCATTGTGAATGACGTATTCTTCTCCTATCCTTGTAATTTGCCAGCATGTTATTTGTTATGTCTATGGCTGTATTCTGAATGAGGCATTATTCCTTTATCCAAAATAGGTTACATTATGTATTATATCTATGGCTGTATTGTGAAAAAGGTCTTCTTCTATCCATGTTATGTGACAGCATGCTATTTTTTATGCCTATGGCTGTATTATAAATGATGCCTTACTCTTCTACACATGTTATGTCAAAAGATGTGATTTGTCATGTCTATGGCTGTATTGTGAATGAGGCCTTCTTCTTCTATCCATGTTATGTTACAGCATGTAATTTGGTATGTCACTGGCTGCATTGTGAATGAGGTATTCTTCTTCTATCCATGTAATGTGACAGCATGTTATTTGTTATGTCTATGGCTGTATTCTGAATCAAATATTTTTTCTTTATCCACATTAGATTACATTATGTATTATATTTATGACTGTATTGTGAATGAGGTCTTCTTCTTCTATCCAAGTTATGTGACAGCATGTTATTTGCTATACCTATGGCTTTAATGTGAATGAGGTCTTCTATCCATGTTATGTGACAGCATGTTATTTGCTATACCTATGGCTGTAATGTGAATGAGGTCTTCTTCTTCTATCCAAGTTATCTGACAGCATGTTATTTGCTATACCTATGGCTGTAATGTGAATGAGGTCTTCTTCTTCTATCCAAGTTATGTGACAGCATGTTATTTGCTATACCTATGGCTGTATTGTGAATGAGGTCTTCTTCTTCTATCCAAGTTATGTGACAGCATGTTATTTGCTATACCTATGGCTGTAATGTGAATGAGGTGTTTTTCTACTATCCATGTTATGCGACAGCTTGTTATTTGTTATGCCTATGACTGTATTGTGAATGATGCCTTACCCATCTATCCATGTTATGTGACAGCATGTTATTTGTTATGCCTATGGCTGTAAAATGAATGATGCTTTACTCTTCTATACATGTTATGTCACAACATGTGATTTCTTATGTCTATGGCTGTATTTTGAATGAGGTCTTTTTTTATCCATGTTATTTAAAGGTATGCTTTTTGTTATTTATATGGCTGAATTGTGAATGAGGTCTTCTTCTTTTATCCATGTTATGTTAAAGTATGCTTTTTGTTATGTCTATGGCTAAATTGTGAATGAGGCCTTATTCTTCTAATTATGCTATGTTAAAGTATGCTTCTTGTTATGTCTATGGCTGTGGTGTGAAGGAGGTCTTCTTCTATCCATGTTATGTGACAGCCTGTTATTTGTTATGTCTATGGCTGTATTGTGAATGAGGTCTTCTTTTATCCATGTTATGTGACAGCCTGTTATTTGTTATGTCTATGGCTGTATTGTGAATGAGGTCTTCTTTTATCCATGTTATGTGACAGCCTGTTATTTGTTATGTCTATGGCTGTATTGTGAATGAGGTTTTCTTCTTCTATCCATGTTATGCAACAGCATGTTATTTGTTATGTCTATGGCTGCATTGTGAATGAAGTCTTCTACTTCTATCCACGTTATGTGACTGCATGTTATTTATTATGTCTATGGCTGCATTGTGAATGAGGTCTTCTTCTTCCATCCATATTATGTGACAGCATGTTATTTGTTATGTCTATGGCTGCATTGTGAATGAAGTCTTCTACTTCTATCCACGTTATGTGACTGCATGTTATTTATTATGTCTATGGCTGCATTGTGAATGAGGTCTTCTACTTCTATCCACGTTATGTGACAGCATGTTATATGTTATATCCATGGCGGTATTGTGAATGAGGCCTTATTCTTACATCAACATTATGTTAAATTATGGCTGTATCGTGAATGAGGTTTTTTCTTCTATGCATGTTAAGTTAGTGTATGATTTTTGTTATGTCTATGGCTGTATTGTAAATGAGGTCTCCTTTTTCTTCTTCTATCCATGTTAAGTTACATTATGTTTTTTGTTATTTCTAAAGCTGTGTTGTGAAGAAGGTGTTCTTCTTCTATCCATGTTAAGTGACAGCATGTTATTTATTATGCCTATGGCTGTATTACATTGATGTCATACCCTTCCATACATGTTATGTCAAAACATGTGATTTGTAATGTCTATGGCTGCATAGTGAATGAGGTCTTCTGTCCATGTTATCCTAAGTATGATTTTTGTTATGTCTATGGCTAAATTGTGAATGAGGCCTTATTCTACTATCCATGTTATGTTATGTTAAAGTATGCTTATTGTTATGTCTATGGCTGTGAGGAAGGTTTTCTTCTTCTATCCATATTATGAGACAGCATGTTATTTGTTATGTCTATGGCCGAATTGTGAGCGAGGTCCTCTTCTTCCTTCCATGTTATGTGACAGCATGTTATTTGTTATGTCTATGACTGTATTATGAATGAGGTCTTCTTTTATACATGTTATGCTACAGAATGTTACTTGTTATGTCAATGGCTGTATTGTAAATGAGGTGTTTTTCTACTATTCATGTTATGTTGAAGTATGCTGCTTGGTATGTCTATGGCTGCATTATGAATTAGGTATTCTTCTTCTATCCATGTTATGATAAAGTATGTTTTTTGTTTTGTTTATGGCTGTACTGTGAAGGAGGTCTTCTTCTTCAATCCATGTTATGTCCAAGCATGTTATTTTATTATGTCCATGGCTGTATTGTGAATGAGGACTTCTTCTTCTATCCATGTTATGTGACAGCAAGTTATTTGTTATGTCTATCGCAACATTGTGAATGAGGACTTCTTCTTCTATCCATGTTGTTACAGCATGTTATTTGTTGTCTATGGCTGTATTGTGAATGAGGCCTAATTCTTTTATACATATTAGGTTAAATTATGTTTTATGTCTATGGTTGCATTGTGAGTGAGGTCTTCTTCTTCTATCGATGTATTGTTACAGCATGTTTTTTGTTATGTCTATGGCTGTATTGTGAATGAGGCCTTATTCTTTTATCCACATTAGGTTACATTATCTTTTATGTCTATGGCAGCATTGTGAATGAGCTCTTCTTCTTCTATGTAGTTATGTGACAGCATGTTATTTGTTATGTCTATGGCTGTATTGTGAATGAAGCCTTATTCTTTTATCCATATTAGGTTACATTATGTTTGATGTCTCTGGCTCCATTGTGAATTAGGTCTTCTTCTTGTATCCATGTTATGTGACATCATGTTATTTGTTATGTCTATGGCTGTATTGTGACTGAGGCCTTATGCTTTTATCCAAATTAGGTTACATTATGTTTTATGTCTATGGCTGCATTGTGAATGAAGCCTTATTCTTCTATCCATGATATGTGACAGCATGTTATGTCTTATGTCTATGGCTGCATTGTGAATGAGGTTTTATTCTTCTATCCATGTTATGTGACAGAATGTGGTGTGTTATGTCTATGGCTGTATTGTGAATGAGGTCCTATTCTTATATTGAAGTTATGTGACAGCATGTTGTTTGTATGTCTATGGCTGCATTGCGAATGAGGTCTTCTCCTTTTATCCATGTTATGTGACAGCATGTTGTTTTTTATGTCTATGGCTGATTGTAGTCTTATTCTTTAATCCACATTATGTTACATTATGTTTTATGTCAATGGCTGCATTGTGAATGATTTCTTCTTCTATCCATGTTATGTGACAGCATGTTGTTTTTTATGTCTATGGCTGAATGTAGTCTTATTCTTTAATCCACATTATGTTACATTATGTTTTATGTCAATGGCTGCATTGTGAATGATTTCTTCTTCTTCTATCCATGTTATGTGACAGTATGTTGTTTGTTATGCCTATTGTTGCATTGTGAATGATTTCTTCTTATTCTTCTTTTATCCATGTTATATGACAGCATGTTGTTTGTTATGTCTATGGTTGTATTGTGAATGAGGCCTTATTCTTTTATCCACATTAAATTACATTAAGTTTTATGTCTATGGCTGTATTGTGAATGATGTCTTCTTCTATCCATGTTATGTGACAGCATGTTATTTGCTATGTCTATGGGTGAATTGTGAATGAGGTCTTATTCTTATGTTCACATTATGTTACATTATGTTTTATGTTTATAGCTGTATTATGAATGAGGTCTACTTTTTCTATCCATGTTAAGTTACAGTACGTTTTTTTGTTATGTCAATGGCTGTATTGTACATGAGGTCTTCTTCATCTATCTGTGTTAAGTTACAGTATGTTCGTTGTTATGTCTATGCCTGTGTTGCGAAGGAGGTCTTCTTCTTCTATCCACTTACGTTAAAGTATGCTCTTTGTTATGCCTATGGCTGTATTGTGAAGGAGGTCTTCTTCTTCGATCCATGTTATGTGACAGCATGTTATTTGTTATGCCTATGGCTGTATTGTGAATGAGGTGTTCTTCTTCTATCCATGTTATGTGACAGCATGTTATTTGTTTTGCCTATGGCTGTATTATGAATAATGCCTTACTCTTCTATACATGTTACGTCACAACATGTGATTTATCATGTCTATGACCGTATTGTGAATGAAGTCTTCTTCTATCCATGTTATCCTAAGTATGCTGTTTGTTAAGTCTATGGCTAAATTGTAAATAAGGCCTTATTCTTCTATTCATGTTATTTTAAATTATGCTTCTTGTTATGTCTATTGCTGTGAAGGAGGTCTTCTTTTCTATCCATTTATGTGACAGCATGTTATTTGTTATGTCTATGGCTGTATTCTAAATGAGGTCTCTTTCTACTATCCATGTTATGTTTAAGTATGTTATTTATTACGTCTATGGCTGTATTCTAAATGAGGTCTCTTTCTACCATACATGTTATGTGACAGTATGTTGTTTATTATGTCTATGGCTGTATTGTGAATGAGGTCTTCTTTTATCCATGTTATGCTACAGTATGTTATTTGTAAGTCTATGGCTGTATTTTAAATGAGGTCTCTTTCTACTATCCATGTTATGTTTAAGTATGCTGCCTGTTATGTCTATGACTGCATTGTGAATGACGTATTCTTTTTCTAACCATGTTATTTTAAAGTATGCTTTTTGTTATGTCTATGGCTGCATTGTGAATTAGGTCCTCTTTTTTATCCATGTTATGATAAAGTATGTTTTTTGTAAAGTCTATGGCTAAATTGTGAATGAGGCCTTACTCTTCTAATTATGTTATGTTAAACTCTGCTGCTTGTTATGCTTATGGCTGAATTGTGAATGAGGTATTCTTCTTCTATCCATGTTATGTTAAAGTACACTTTTTGTTATGTCTATGGTTGCATTGTGCACAAGACCTTATCCTTATCTCCACGTTATGTTAAAGTATGTTTTTTGTTTTCTCTATGGCTGTACTGTGAAGGAGGTCTTCTGCTTCTATCCAAGTTATGTGACAACATGTTATTTGTTATGACTATGGCTGTATTGTCAATGATGCCTTACTCTTCTATCCATGTTATGTGACAGTTCTTTTTTGTTATGTCTATGGCTGTATTGTGAATGATGGCTTACCCTTCTATCGATGCTATGTAACAGCATGTTTTTTTTATGTCTATGGCTGTATTGTGAATAATGCCATACTCTGCTATCCATGTTATGGGACAACATGTATTTTGTTATGTCTATGGCTGTATTGTGAATGAGGCGTTATTCTTTTATTCACATTAGGTTACATTATGTTTTATGTCAATGGCAGCATTGTGAATGAGGTCTTCTTCTTTTATACACATTAGATGACATTATGTTTTATGCCTATGGCTGCACTGTGAATGATGTCTTCTTCTATCCATTTTAAGTGACAGCATGCTATTTGTTATGTTTATGGCTGTATTGTGAATCAGGCCTTACTCTATTATTCATGTTATGTGACACCATGTTATTTGTTATGTCTATGGCTGTATTGTGAATGATGTCTTCTTCTTTTAACCATGATGTGACGGCATGTTATTTGTTATGTCTATGGCTGTAATCTGAATCAAATATTTTTCCTTTATCCACATTAGATTACATTACGTATTATATTTATGGCTGTATTGTGAATGAGGTCTTCTTCTTCTATCCAAGTTATGTGACAGAATGTTATTTGTTATGCCTATGGCTCCACTGTGAATGATGCTTTACCCTTCTATCCATGTTATGTGACAGCATGTTATTTGTTATGCGTATGGCTGTATAATGAATGATGCCTTACTGTTCTATACATGTTATGTCACAACATGTGATTTGTCATGTCTATGGCTGTATTGTGAATGAGGTCTTTTTTTATCCATGTTATTTAAAGGTATGCTTTTTGTTATGTATATGGCTGCATTGTGAATGAGGTCTTCTTCTTTAATCCATGTTATGTTAAAGTATGCTTTTGTTATGTCTATGGCTAAATTGTGAATGTGGCCTTATTTTTCTAATTATGCTATGTTAAAAAATGCTTCTTGTTATGTCTATGGCTGTGGTGTGAAGGACGTCTTCTTCTATCCATGTTATGTGACAGCATGATATTTGTTATGTCTATGCCTGTATTATGAATGAGGTCTTCGTTTATCCATGTTATGTAATAGCATGCTATTTGCAATGCCAATGGCTGTATTGTGAATGAGGTCTTCTTTTATCCATGTTATGTAATAGCATGCTATTTGCAATGCCAATGGCTGTATTGTGAATGAGGTCTTCTTTTATCCATGTTATGTAATAGCATGCTATTTGCAATGCCAATGGCTGTATTGTGAATGAGGTTTTCCTCTTCTATCCATGTTATTCGACAGCCTGTTATTTGTCATGTCTATGGCTGCATTGTGAATGAGGTCTTCTTCTTCCATCCATGTTATGTGACAGCATGTTATTTGTCATGTCTATGGCTGCATTGTGAATGAGGTCTTCTTCTTCCATCCATGTTATGTGACAGCATGTTATTTGTCATGTCTATGGCTGCATTGTTAATGAGGTCTTCTTCTTCTATCCATGTTATGATAAAGTATGCTTTTTGTTATGTCTATAACTGCATTGTGAATGAGGCCTTCTTCTTCGTTCCATGTTATGTTACAGCATATTATTTTTATGGCATTGGCTGCATTGTGAATGAGGTATTCTTCTCCTATCCTTGTAATTTGCCAGCATGTTATTTGTTATGTCTATGGCTGTATTCTGAATGAGGCATTATTCCTTTATCCAAAATAGGTTACATTATGTATTATATCTATGGCTGTATTGTGAAAAAGGTCTTCTTCTATCCATGTTATGTGACAGCATGCTATTTTTTATGCCTATGGCTGTATTATAAATGATGCCTTACTCTTCTACACATGTTATGTCAAAAGATGTGATTTGTCATGTCTATGGCTGTATTGTGAATGAGGCCTTCTTCTTCTATCCATGTTATGTTACAGCATGTAATTTGGTATGTCACTGGCTGCATTGTGAATGAGGTCTTCTTCTTCTATCCATGTAATGTGACAGCATGTTATTTGTTATGTCTATGGCTGTATTCTGAATCAAATATTTTTTCTTTATCCACATTAGATTTCATTATGTATTATATTTATGGCTGTATTGTGAATGAGGTCTTCTATCCATGTTATGTGACAGCATGTTATTTGCTATACCTATGGCTGTAATGTGAATGAGGTCTTCTTCTTCTATCCAAGTTATGTGACAGCATGTTATTTGCTATACCTATGGCTGTATTGTGAATGAGGTCTTCTTCTTCTATCCATGTTATGTGACAGCATGTTATTTGCTATACCTATGGCTGTAATGTGAATGAGGTGTTTTTCTTCTATCCATGTTATGCGACAGCTTGTTATTTGTTATGCCTATGGCTGTAAAATGAATGATGCTTTACTCTTCTATACATGTTATGTCAAAACATGTGATTTCTTATGTCTATGGCTGTATTTTGAATGAGGTCTTTTTGTATCCATGTTATTTAAAGGTATGCTTTTTGTTATGTATATGGCTAAATTGTGAATGAGGTCTTCTTCTTTTATCCATGTTATGTTAAAGTATGCTTTTTGTTATGTCTATGGCTAAATTGTGAATGAGGCCTTATTCTTCTAATTATGCTATGTTAAAGTATGCTTCTTGTTATGTCTATGGCTGTGGTGTGAAGGAGGTCTTCTTCTATCCATGTTATGTGACAGCCTGTTATTTGTTATGTCTATGGCTGTATTGTGAATGAGGTCTTCTTTTATCCATGTTATGTGACAGCCTGTTATTTGTTATGTCTATGGCTGTATTGTGAATGAGGTCTTCTTTTATCTATGTTATGTAAGAGCATGCTATTTGCTATGCCAATGGCTGTATTGTGAATGAGGTTTTCTTCTTCTATCCATGTTATGCAACAGCATGTTATTTGTTATGTCTATGGCTGCATTGTGAATGAAGTCTTCTACTTCTATCCACGTTATGTGACTGCATGTTATTTATTATGTCTATGGCTGCATTGTGAATGAGGTCTTCTACTTCTATCCACGTTATGTGACTGCATGTTATTTGTTATATCCATGGCGGTATTGTGAATGAGGCCTTATTCTTACATCAACATTATGTTAAATTATGTTAAATTATGGCTGTATCGTGAATGAGGTTTTTTCTTCTATGCAAGTTAAGTTAGTGTACGATTTTTGTTATGTCTATGGCAGTATTGTAAATGAGGTCTCCTTTTTCTTCTTCTATCCATGTTAAGTTACATTATGTTTTTTGTTATGTCTAAAGCTGTGTTGTGAAGGAGGTGTTCTTCTTCTATCCATGTTAAGTGACAGCATGTTATTTATTATGCCTATGGCTGTATTACAAATGATGTCATACCCTTCCATACATGTTATGTCAAAACATGTGATTTATAATGTCTATGGCTGCATAGTGAATGAGGTCTTCTGTCCATGTTATCCTAAGTATGATTTTTGTTATGTCTATGGCTAAATTGTGAATGAGGCCTTATTCTACTATCCATGTTATGTTATGTTAAAGTATGCTTATTGTTATGTCTATGGCTGTGAGGAAGGTTTTCTTCTTCTATCCATATTATGAGACAGCATGTTATTTGTTATGTCTATGGCCGAATTGTGAGCGAGGTCCTCTTCTTCCTTCCATGTTATGTGACAGCATGTTATTTGTTATGTCTATGACTGTATTATGAATGAGGTCTTGTTTTATACATGTTATGCTACAGAATGTTACTTGTTATGTCAATGGCTGTATTGTAAATGAGGTGTTTTTCTACTATTCATGTTATGTTGAAGTATGCTGCTTGGTATGTCTATGGCTGCATTATGAATTAGGTATTCTTCTTCTATCCATGTTATGATAAAGTATGTTTTTTGTTTTGTTTATGGCTGTACTGTGAAGGAGGTCTTCTTCTTCAATCCATGTTATGTCCAAGCATGTTATTTTATTATGTCCATGGCTGTATTGTGAATGAGGACTTCTTCTTCTATCCATGTTATGTGACAGCAAGTTATTTGTTATGTCTATCGCCACATTGTGAATGAGGACTTCTTCTTCTATCCATGTTGTTACAGCATGTTATTTGTTGTCTATGGCTGTATTGTGAATGAGGCCTAATTCTTTTATACATATTAGGTTAAATTATGTTTTATGTCTATGGTTGCATTGTGAGTGAGGTCTTCTTCTTCTATCGATGTTTTGTTACAGCATGTTTTTTGTTATGTGTATGGCCGTATTGTGAATGAAGCCTTATTCTTATATCCATATTAGGTTACATTATGTTTGATGTCTCTGGCTCCATTGTGAATTAGGTCTTCTTCTTGTATCCATGTTATGTGACATCATGTTATTTGTTATGTCTATGACTGTATTATGAATGAGGTCTTCTTTTATACATGTTATGCTACAGAATGTTACTTGTTATGTCAATGGCTGTATTGTAAATGAGGTGTTTTTCTACTATTCATGTTATGTTGAAGTATGCTGCTTGGTATGTCTATGGCTGCATTATGAATTAGGTATTCTTCTTCTATCCATGTTATGATAAAGTATGTTTTTTGTTTTGTTTATGGCTGTACTGTGAAGGAGGTCTTCTTCTTCAATCCATGTTATGTCCAAGCATGTTATTTTATTATGTCCATGGCTGTATTGTGAATGAGGACTTCTTCTTCTATCCATGTTATGTGACAGCAAGTTATTTGTTATGTCTATCGCAACATTGTGAATGAGGACTTCTTCTTCTATCCATGTTGTTACAGCATGTTATTTGTTGTCTATGGCTGTATTGTGAATGAGGCCTAATTCTTTTATACATATTAGGTTAAATTATGTTTTATGTCTATGGTTGCATTGTGAGTGAGGTCTTCTTCTTCTATCGATGTATTGTTACAGCATGTTTTTTGTTATGTCTATGGCTGTATTGTGAATGAGGCCTTATTCTTTTATCCACATTAGGTTACATTATCTTTTATGTCTATGGCAGCATTGTGAATGAGCTCTTCTTCTTCTATGTAGTTATGTGACAGCATGTTATTTGTTACGTCTATGGCTGTATTGTGAATGAAGCCTTATTCTTTTATCCATATTAGGTTACATTATGTTTGATGTCTCTGGCTCCATTGTGAATTAGGTCTTCTTCTTGTATCCATGTTATGTGACATCATGTTATTTGTTATGTCTATGGCTGTATTGTGACTGAGGCCTTATGCTTTTATCCAAATTAGGTTACATTATGTTTTATGTCTATGGCTGCATTGTGAATGAAGCCTTATTCTTCTATCCATGATATGTGACAGCATGTTATGTCTTATGTCTATGGCTGCATTGTGAATGAGGTTTTATTCTTCTATCCATGTTATGTGACAGAATGTGGTGTGTTATGTCTATGGCTGTATTGTGAATGAGGTCCTATTCTTATATTGAAGTTATGTGACAGCATGTTGTTTGTATGTCTATGGCTGCATTGCGAATGAGGTCTTCTCCTTTTATCCATGTTATGTGACAGCATGTTGTTTTTTATGTCTATGGCTGATTGTAGTCTTATTCTTTAATCCACATTATGTTACATTATGTTTTATGTCAATGGCTGCATTGTGAATGATTTCTTCTTCTATCCATGTTATGTGACAGCATGTTGTTTTTTATGTCTATGGCTGAATGTAGTCTTATTCTTTAATCCACATTATGTTACATTATGTTTTATGTCAATGGCTGCATTGTGAATGATTTCTTCTTCTTCTATCCATGTTATGTGACAGTATGTTGTTTGTTATGCCTATTGTTGCATTGTGAATGATTTCTTCTTATTCTTCTTTTATCCATGTTATATGACAGCATGTTGTTTGTTATGTCTATGGTTGTATTGTGAATGAGGCCTTATTCTTTTATCCACATTAAATTACATTAAGTTTTATGTCTATGGCTGTATTGTGAATGATGTCTTCTTCTATCCATGTTATGTGACAGCATGTTATTTGCTATGTCTATGGGTGAATTGTGAATGAGGTCTTATTCTTAAGTTCACATTATGTTACATTATGTTTTATGTTTATAGCTGTATTATGAATGAGGTCTACTTTTTCTATCCATGTTAAGTTACAGTACGTTTTTTTGTTATGTCAATGGCTGTATTGTACATGAGGTCTTCTTCATCTATCTGTGTTAAGTTACAGTATGTTCGTTGTTATGTCTATGCCTGTGTTGCGAAGGAGGTCTTCTTCTTCTATCCACTTACGTTAAAGTATGCTCTTTGTTATGCCTATGGCTGTATTGTGAAGGAGGTCTTCTTCTTCGATCCATGTTATGTGACAGCATGTTATTTGTTATGCCTATGGCTGTATTGTGAATGAGGTGTTCTTCTTCTATCCATGTTATGTGACAGCATGTTATTTGTTTTGCCTATGGCTGTATTATGAATAATGCCTTACTCTTCTATACATGTTACGTCACAACATGTGATTTATCATGTCTATGACCGTATTGTGAATGAAGTCTTCTTCTATCCATGTTATCCTAAGTATGCTGTTTGTTAAGTCTATGGCTAAATTGTAAATAAGGCCTTATTCTTCTATTCATGTTATTTTAAATTATGCTTCTTGTTATGTCTATTGCTGTGAAGGAGGTCTTCTTTTCTATCCATTTATGTGACAGCATGTTATTTGTTATGTCTATGGCTGTATTCTAAATGAGGTCTCTTTCTACTATCCATGTTATGTTTAAGTATGTTATTTATTACGTCTATGGCTGTATTCTAAATGAGGTCTCTTTCTACCATACATGTTATGTGACAGTATGTTGTTTATTATGTCTATGGCTGTATTGTGAATGAGGTCTTCTTTTATCCATGTTATGCTACAGTATGTTATTTGTAAGTCTATGGCTGTATTTTAAATGAGGTCTCTTTCTACTATCCATGTTATGTTTAAGTATGCTGCCTGTTATGTCTATGACTGCATTGTGAATGACGTATTCTTTTTCTAACCATGTTATTTTAAAGTATGCTTTTTGTTATGTCTATGGCTGCATTGTGAATGAGGTCCTCTTTTTTATCCATGTTATGATAAAGTATGTTTTTTGTAAAGTCTATGGCTAAATTGTGAATGAGGCCTTACTCTTCTAATTATGTTATGTTAAACTCTGCTGCTTGTTATGCTTATGGCTGAATTGTGAATGAGGTATTCTTCTTCTATCCATGTTATGTTAAAGTACACTTTTTGTTATGTCTATGGTTGCATTGTGCACAAGTCCTTATCCTTATCTCCACGTTATGTTAAAGTATGTTTTTTGTTTTCTCTATGGCTGTACTGTGAAGGAGGTCTTCTGCTTCTATCCAAGTTATGTGACAACATGTTATTTGTTATGACTATGGCTGTATTGTCAATGATGCCTTACTCTTCTATCCATGTTATGTGACAGTTCTTTTTTGTTATGTCTATGGCTGTATTGTGAATGATGGCTTACCCTTCTATCGATGCTATGTAACAGCATGTTTTTTTTATGTCTATGGCTGTATTGTGAATAATGCCATACTCTGCTATCCATGTTATGGGACAACATGTATTTTGTTATGTCTATGGCTGTATTGTGAATGAGGCGTTATTCTTTTATTCACATTAGGTTACATTATGTTTTATGTCAATGGCAGCATTGTGAATGAGGTCTTCTTCTTTTATACACATTAGATGACATTATGTTTTATGCCTATGGCTGCACTGTGAATGATGTCTTCTTCTATCCATTTTAAGTGACAGCATGCTAATTGTTATGTTTATGGCTGTATTGTGAATCAGGCCTTACTCTATTATTCATGTTATGTGACACCATGTTATTTGTTATGTCTATGGCTGTATTGTGAATGATGTCTTCTTCTTTTAACCATGATGTGACGGCATGTTATTTGTTATGTCTATGGCTGTAATCTGAATCAAATATTTTTCCTTTATCCACATTAGATTACATTACGTATTATATTTATGGCTGTATTGTGAATGAGGTCTTCTTCTTCTATCCAAGTTATGTGACAGAATGTTATTTGTTATGCCTATGGCTCCACTGTGAATGATGCTTTACCCTTCTATCCATGTTATGTGACAGCATGTTATTTGTTATGCGTATGGCTGTATAATGAATGATGCCTTACTGTTCTATACATGTTATGTCACAACATGTGATTTGTCATGTCTATGGCTGTATTGTGAATGAGGTCTTTTTTTATCCATGTTATTTAAAGGTATGCTTTTTGTTATGTATATGGCTGCATTGTGAATGAGGTCTTCTTCTTTAATCCATGTTATGTTAAAGTATGCTTTTGTTATGTCTATGGCTAAATTGTGAATGAGGCCTTATTTTTCTAATTATGCTATGTTAAAAAATGCTTCTTGTTATGTCTATGGCTGTGGTGTGAAGGACGTCTTCTTCTATCCATGTTATGTGACAGCATGATATTTGTTATGTCTATGCCTGTATTATGAATGAGGTCTTCGTTTATCCATGTTATGTAATAGCATGCTATTTGCAATGCCAATGGCTGTATTGTGAATGAGGTCTTCTTTTATCCATGTTATGTAATAGCATGCTATTTGCAATGCCAATGGCTGTATTGTGAATGAGGTCTTCTTTTATCCATGTTATGTAATAGCATGCTATTTGCAATGCCAATGGCTGTATTGTGAATGAGGTTTTCCTCTTCTATCCATGTTATTCGACAGCCTGTTATTTGTCATGTCTATGGCTGCATTGTGAATGAGGTCTTCTTCTTCCATCCATGTTATGTGACAGCATGTTATTAGTCATGTCTATGGCTGCATTGTGAATGAGGTCTTCTTCTTCCATCCATGTTATGTGACAGCATGTTATTTGTCATGTCTATGGCTGCATTGTTAATGAGGTCTTCTTCTTCTATCCATGTTATGATAAAGTATGCTTTTTGTTATGTCTATAACTGCATTGTGAATGAGGCCTTCTTCTTCGTTCCATGTTATGTTACAGCATATTATTTTTATGGCATTGGCTGCATTGTGAATGAGGTATTCTTCTCCTATCCTTGTAATTTGCCAGCATGTTATTTGTTATGTCTATGGCTGTATTCTGAATGAGGCATTATTCCTTTATCCAAAATAGGTTACATTATGTATTATATCTATGGCTGTATTGTGAAAAAGGTCTTCTTCTATCCATGTTATGTGACAGCATGCTATTTTTTATGCCTATGGCTGTATTATAAATGATGCCTTACTCTTCTACACATGTTATGTCAAAAGATGTGATTTGTCATGTCTATGGCTGTATTGTGAATGAGGCCTTCTTCTTCTATCCATGTTATGTTACAGCATGTAATTTGGTATGTCACTGGCTGCATTGTGAATGAGGTCTTCTTCTTCTATCCATGTAATGTGACAGCATGTTATTTGTTATGTCTATGGCTGTATTCTGAATCAAATATTTTTTCTTTATCCACATTAGATTTCATTATGTATTATATTTATGGCTGTATTGTGAATGAGGTCTTCTTCTTCTATCCAAGTTATGTGACAGCATGTTATTTGCTATACCTATGGCTTTAATGTGAATGAGGTCTTCTATCCATGTTATGTGACAGCATGTTATTTGCTATACCTATGGCTGTAATGTGAATGAGGTCTTCTTCTTCTATCCAAGTTATGTGACAGCATGTTATTTGCTATACCTATGGCTGTATTGTGAATGAGGTCTTCTTCTTCTATCCATGTTATGTGACAGCATGTTATTTGCTATACCTATGGCTGTAATGTGAATGAGGTGTTTTTCTTCTATCCATGTTATGCGACAGCTTGTTATTTGTTATGCCTATGGCTGTAAAATGAATGATGCTTTACTCTTCTATACATGTTATGTCAAAACATGTGATTTCTTATGTCTATGGCTGTATTTTGAATGAGGTCTTTTTGTATCCATGTTATTTAAAGGTATGCTTTTTGTTATGTATATGGCTAAATTGTGAATGAGGTCTTCTTCTTTTATCCATGTTATGTTAAAGTATGCTTTTTGTTATGTCTATGGCTAAATTGTGAATGAGGCCTTATTCTTCTAATTATGCTATGTTAAAGTATGCTTCTTGTTATGTCTATGGCTGTGGTGTGAAGGAGGTCTTCTTCTATCCATGTTATGTGACAGCATGTTATTTGTTATGCCTATGGCTGTATTGTGAATGAGGTGTTCTTCTTCTATCCATGTTATGTGACAGCATGTTATTTGTTTTGCCTATGGCTGTATTATGAATAATGCCTTACTCTTCTATACATGTTACGTCACAACATGTGATTTATCATGTCTATGACCGTATTGTGAATGAAGTCTTCTTCTATCCATGTTATCCTAAGTATGCTGTTTGTTAAGTCTATGGCTAAATTGTAAATAAGGCCTTATTCTTCTATTCATGTTATTTTAAATTATGCTTCTTGTTATGTCTATTGCTGTGAAGGAGGTCTTCTTTTCTATCCATTTATGTGACAGCATGTTATTTGTTATGTCTATGGCTGTATTCTAAATGAGGTCTCTTTCTACTATCCATGTTATGTTTAAGTATGTTATTTATTACGTCTATGGCTGTATTCTAAATGAGGTCTCTTTCTACCATACATGTTATGTGACAGTATGTTGTTTATTATGTCTATGGCTGTATTGTGAATGAGGTCTTCTTTTATCCATGTTATGCTACAGTATGTTATTTGTAAGTCTATGGCTGTATTTTAAATGAGGTCTCTTTCTACTATCCATGTTATGTTTAAGTATGCTGCCTGTTATGTCTATGACTGCATTGTGAATGACGTATTCTTTTTCTAACCATGTTATTTTAAAGTATGCTTTTTGTTATGTCTATGGCTGCATTGTGAATGAGGTCCTCTTTTTTATCCATGTTATGATAAAGTATGTTTTTTGTAAAGTCTATGGCTAAATTGTGAATGAGGCCTTACTCTTCTAATTATGTTATGTTAAACTCTGCTGCTTGTTATGCTTATGGCTGAATTGTGAATGAGGTATTCTTCTTCTATCCATGTTATGTTAAAGTACACTTTTTGTTATGTCTATGGTTGCATTGTGCACAAGTCCTTATCCTTATCTCCACGTTATGTTAAAGTATGTTTTTTGTTTTCTCTATGGCTGTACTGTGAAGGAGGTCTTCTGCTTCTATCCAAGTTATGTGACAACATGTTATTTGTTATGACTATGGCTGTATTGTCAATGATGCCTTACTCTTCTATCCATGTTATGTGACAGTTCTTTTTTGTTATGTCTATGGCTGTATTGTGAATGATGGCTTACCCTTCTATCGATGCTATGTAACAGCATGTTTTTTTTATGTCTATGGCTGTATTGTGAATAATGCCATACTCTGCTATCCATGTTATGGGACAACATGTATTTTGTTATGTCTATGGCTGTATTGTGAATGAGGCGTTATTCTTTTATTCACATTAGGTTACATTATGTTTTATGTCAATGGCAGCATTGTGAATGAGGTCTTCTTCTTTTATACACATTAGATGACATTATGTTTTATGCCTATGGCTGCACTGTGAATGATGTCTTCTTCTATCCATTTTAAGTGACAGCATGCTAATTGTTATGTTTATGGCTGTATTGTGAATCAGGCCTTACTCTATTATTCATGTTATGTGACACCATGTTATTTGTTATGTCTATGGCTGTATTGTGAATGATGTCTTCTTCTTTTAACCATGATGTGACGGCATGTTATTTGTTATGTCTATGGCTGTAATCTGAATCAAATATTTTTCCTTTATCCACATTAGATTACATTACGTATTATATTTATGGCTGTATTGTGAATGAGGTCTTCTTCTTCTATCCAAGTTATGTGACAGAATGTTATTTGTTATGCCTATGGCTCCACTGTGAATGATGCTTTACCCTTCTATCCATGTTATGTGACAGCATGTTATTTGTTATGCGTATGGCTGTATAATGAATGATGCCTTACTGTTCTATACATGTTATGTCACAACATGTGATTTGTCATGTCTATGGCTGTATTGTGAATGAGGTCTTTTTTTATCCATGTTATTTAAAGGTATGCTTTTTGTTATGTATATGGCTGCATTGTGAATGAGGTCTTCTTCTTTAATCCATGTTATGTTAAAGTATGCTTTTGTTATGTCTATGGCTAAATTGTGAATGAGGCCTTATTTTTCTAATTATGCTATGTTAAAAAATGCTTCTTGTTATGTCTATGGCTGTGGTGTGAAGGACGTCTTCTTCTATCCATGTTATGTGACAGCATGATATTTGTTATGTCTATGCCTGTATTATGAATGAGGTCTTCGTTTATCCATGTTATGTAATAGCATGCTATTTGCAATGCCAATGGCTGTATTGTGAATGAGGTCTTCTTTTATCCATGTTATGTAATAGCATGCTATTTGCAATGCCAATGGCTGTATTGTGAATGAGGTCTTCTTTTATCCATGTTATGTAATAGCATGCTATTTGCAATGCCAATGGCTGTATTGTGAATGAGGTTTTCCTCTTCTATCCATGTTATTCGACAGCCTGTTATTTGTCATGTCTATGGCTGCATTGTGAATGAGGTCTTCTTCTTCCATCCATGTTATGTGACAGCATGTTATTAGTCATGTCTATGGCTGCATTGTGAATGAGGTCTTCTTCTTCCATCCATGTTATGTGACAGCATGTTATTTGTCATGTCTATGGCTGCATTGTTAATGAGGTCTTCTTCTTCTATCCATGTTATGATAAAGTATGCTTTTTGTTATGTCTATAACTGCATTGTGAATGAGGCCTTCTTCTTCGTTCCATGTTATGTTACAGCATATTATTTTTATGGCATTGGCTGCATTGTGAATGAGGTATTCTTCTCCTATCCTTGTAATTTGCCAGCATGTTATTTGTTATGTCTATGGCTGTATTCTGAATGAGGCATTATTCCTTTATCCAAAATAGGTTACATTATGTATTATATCTATGGCTGTATTGTGAAAAAGGTCTTCTTCTATCCATGTTATGTGACAGCATGCTATTTTTTATGCCTATGGCTGTATTATAAATGATGCCTTACTCTTCTACACATGTTATGTCAAAAGATGTGATTTGTCATGTCTATGGCTGTATTGTGAATGAGGCCTTCTTCTTCTATCCATGTTATGTTACAGCATGTAATTTGGTATGTCACTGGCTGCATTGTGAATGAGGTCTTCTTCTTCTATCCATGTAATGTGACAGCATGTTATTTGTTATGTCTATGGCTGTATTCTGAATCAAATATTTTTTCTTTATCCACATTAGATTTCATTATGTATTATATTTATGGCTGTATTGTGAATGAGGTCTTCTTCTTCTATCCAAGTTATGTGACAGCATGTTATTTGCTATACCTATGGCTTTAATGTGAATGAGGTCTTCTATCCATGTTATGTGACAGCATGTTATTTGCTATACCTATGGCTGTAATGTGAATGAGGTCTTCTTCTTCTATCCAAGTTATGTGACAGCATGTTATTTGCTATACCTATGGCTGTATTGTGAATGAGGTCTTCTTCTTCTATCCATGTTATGTGACAGCATGTTATTTGCTATACCTATGGCTGTAATGTGAATGAGGTGTTTTTCTTCTATCCATGTTATGCGACAGCTTGTTATTTGTTATGCCTATGGCTGTAAAATGAATGATGCTTTACTCTTCTATACATGTTATGTCAAAACATGTGATTTCTTATGTCTATGGCTGTATTTTGAATGAGGTCTTTTTGTATCCATGTTATTTAAAGGTATGCTTTTTGTTATGTATATGGCTAAATTGTGAATGAGGTCTTCTTCTTTTATCCATGTTATGTTAAAGTATGCTTTTTGTTATGTCTATGGCTAAATTGTGAATGAGGCCTTATTCTTCTAATTATGCTATGTTAAAGTATGCTTCTTGTTATGTCTATGGCTGTGGTGTGAAGGAGGTCTTCTTCTATCCATGTTATGTGACAGCCTGTTATTTGTTATGTCTATGGCTGTATTGTGAATGAGGTCTTCTTTTATCCATGTTATGTGACAGCCTGTTATTTGTTATGTCTATGGCTGTATTGTGAATGAGGTCTTCTTTTATCTATGTTATGTAAGAGCATGCTATTTGCTATGCCAATGGCTGTATTGTGAATGAGGTTTTCTTCTTCTATCCATGTTATGCAACAGCATGTTATTTGTTATGTCTATGGCTGCATTGTGAATGAAGTCTTCTACTTCTATCCACGTTATGTGACTGCATGTTATTTATTATGTCTATGGCTGCATTGTGAATGAGGTCTTCTACTTCTATCCACGTTATGTGACTGCATGTTATTTGTTATATCCATGGCGGTATTGTGAATGAGGCCTTATTCTTACATCAACATTATGTTAAATTATGTTAAATTATGGCTGTATCGTGAATGAGGTTTTTTCTTCTATGCAAGTTAAGTTAGTGTACGATTTTTGTTATGTCTATGGCAGTATTGTAAATGAGGTCTCCTTTTTCTTCTTCTATCCATGTTAAGTTACATTATGTTTTTTGTTATGTCTAAAGCTGTGTTGTGAAGGAGGTGTTCTTCTTCTATCCATGTTAAGTGACAGCATGTTATTTATTATGCCTATGGCTGTATTACAAATGATGTCATACCCTTCCATACATGTTATGTCAAAACATGTGATTTATAATGTCTATGGCTGCATAGTGAATGAGGTCTTCTGTCCATGTTATCCTAAGTATGATTTTTGTTATGTCTATGGCTAAATTGTGAATGAGGCCTTATTCTACTATCCATGTTATGTTATGTTAAAGTATGCTTATTGTTATGTCTATGGCTGTGAGGAAGGTTTTCTTCTTCTATCCATATTATGAGACAGCATGTTATTTGTTATGTCTATGGCCGAATTGTGAGCGAGGTCCTCTTCTTCCTTCCATGTTATGTGACAGCATGTTATTTGTTATGTCTATGACTGTATTATGAATGAGGTCTTCTTTTATACATGTTATGCTACAGAATGTTACTTGTTATGTCAATGGCTGTATTGTAAATGAGGTGTTTTTCTACTATTCATGTTATGTTGAAGTATGCTGCTTGGTATGTCTATGGCTGCATTATGAATTAGGTATTCTTCTTCTATCCATGTTATGATAAAGTATGTTTTTTGTTTTGTTTATGGCTGTACTGTGAAGGAGGTCTTCTTCTTCAATCCATGTTATGTCCAAGCATGTTATTTTATTATGTCCATGGCTGTATTGTGAATGAGGACTTCTTCTTCTATCCATGTTATGTGACAGCAAGTTATTTGTTATGTCTATCGCCACATTGTGAATGAGGACTTCTTCTTCTATCCATGTTGTTACAGCATGTTATTTGTTGTCTATGGCTGTATTGTGAATGAGGCCTAATTCTTTTATACATATTAGGTTAAATTATGTTTTATGTCTATGGTTGCATTGTGAGTGAGGTCTTCTTCTTCTATCGATGTTTTGTTACAGCATGTTTTTTGTTATGTGTATGGCCGTATTGTGAATGAAGCCTTATTCTTATATCCATATTAGGTTACATTATGTTTGATGTCTCTGGCTCCATTGTGAATTAGGTCTTCTTCTTGTATCCATGTTATGTGACATCATGTTATTTGTTATGTCTATGGCTGTATTGTGACTGAGGCCTTATGCTTTTATCCAAATTAGGTTACATTATGTTTCATGTCTATGGCTGCATTGTGAATGAAGCCTTATTCTTCTATCCATGATATGTGACAGCATGTTATGTCTTATGTCTATGGCTGCATTGTGAATGAGGTCTTATTCTTCTATCCATGTTATGTGACAGAATGTGGTGTGTTATGTCTATGGCTGTATTGTGAATGAGGTCCTATTCTTATATCGAAGTTATGTGAAAGCATGTTGTTTGTATGTCTATGGCTGCATTGCGAATGAGGTCTTCTCCTTTTATCCATGTTATGTGGCAGCATGTTGTTTTTTATGTCTATGGCTGAATGTAGTCTTATTCTTTAATCCACATTATGTTACATTATGTTTTATGTCAATGGCTGCATTGTGAATGATTTCTTCTTCTTCTATCCATGTAATGTGACATCATGTTGTTTGTTATGTCTATGGCTGCAGTGTAAATGACGTCTTCTTCTTCTATCCATGTTACGTGACAGTATGTTGTTTGTTATGCCTATTGTTGCATTGTGAATGATTTCTTCTTATTCTTCTTTTATCCATGTTATATGACAGCATGTTGTTTGTTATGTCTATGGTTGTATTGTGAATGAGGCCTTATTCTTTTATCCACATTAAATTACATTATGTTTTATGTCTATGGCTGTATTGTGAATGATGTCTTCTTCTATCCATGTTATGTGACAGCATGTTATTTGCTATGTCTATGGGTGAATTGTGAATGAGGTCTTATTCTTATGTTCACATTATGTTACATTATGTGTTATGTTTATAGCTGTATTATGAATGAGGTCTACTTTTTCTATCCATGTTAAGTTACAGTACGTTTGTTTGTTATGTCAATGGCTGTATTGTACATGAGGTCTTCTTCTTCTATCTGTGTTAAGTTACAGTATGTTCGTTGTTATGTCTATGCCTGTGTTGTGAAGGAGGTCTTCTTCTTCTATCCACTTATGTTAAAGTATGCTCTTTGTTATGCCTATGGCTGTATTGTGAAGGAGGTCTTCTTCTTCGATCCATGTTATGTGACAGCATGTTATTTGTTATGCCTATGGCTGTATTGTGAATGAGGTGTTCTTCTTCTATCCATGTTATGTGACAGCATGTTATTTGTTTTGCCTATGGCTGTATTATGAATAATGCCTTATTCTTCTATACATGTTACGTCACAACATGTGATTTATCATATCTATGACCGTATTGTGAATGAAGTCTTCTTCTATCCATGTTATCCTAAGTATGCTGTTTGTTAAGTCTATGGCTAAATTGTAAATAAGGCCTTATTCTTCTATTCATGTTATTTTAAATTATGCTTCTTGTTATGTCTATTGCTGTGAAGGAGGTCTTCTTTTCTATCCATATTATGTGACAGCATGTTATTTGTTATGTCTATGGCTGTATTCTAAATGAGGTCTCTTTCTACCATCCATGTTATGTGACAGTATGTTATTTATTATGTCTATGGCTGTATTCTAATTGAGGTCTCTTTCTACTATGCATGTTATGTGACAGTATGTTATTTATTACGTCTATGGCTGTATTCTAAATGAGGTCTCTTTCTACTATACATGTTATGTTTAAGTATGCTGCTTGTTATGTCTATGGCTGCATAGTGAATGAGGTATTCTTCTTCTATCCATGTTATGTTAAAGTACGCTTTTTGTTATGTCTATGGTTGCATTGTGCACAAGTCTTTATCCTTATCTCCATGTTATGTTAAAGTATTTTTTTTGTTTTCTCTATGGTTGTACTGTGAAGGAGGTCTTCTGCTTCTATCCAAGTTATGTGACAACATGTTATTTTTTATGAACATGGCTGTATTGTGAATGATGCCTTACTCTTCTATGCATGTTATGTGACAGCATGTTGTTTATTATGTCTATGGCTGTATTGTGAATGAGGTCTTCTTTTATCCATGTTATGCTACAGTATGTTATTTGTAAGTCTATGGCTGTATTCTAAATGAGGTCTCTTTCTACTATCCATGTTATGTTTAAGTATGCTGCCTGTTATGTCTATGACTGCATTGTGAATGACGTATTCTTTTTCTAACCATGTTATTTTAAAGTATGCTTTTTGTTATGTCTATGGCTAAATTGTGAATGAGGCCATACTCTTCTAATTATGTTATGTTAAACTCTGCTGCTTGTTATGCTTATGGCTGAATTGTGAATGAGGTATTCTTCTTCTATCCATGTTATGTTAAAGTACACTTTTTGTTATGTCTATGGTTGCATTGTGCACAAGTCCTTATCCTTATCTCCACGTTATGTTAAAGTATGTTTTTTGTTTTCTCTATGGCTGTACTGTGAAGGAGGTCTTCTTCTTCAATCCATGTTATGTACAGCATGTTATTTTATTATGTCCATGGCTGTTTGTGAATGAGGCCTTATTCTTTTATCCACATTAGGTTACATTATCTTTTATGTCTATGGCAGCATTGTGAATTAGGACTTCTTCTTCTATCCATGTTATGTGACAGCACGTGTTTTGTTATGTCTATAGCTGTATTGTCAATGAGGTCTTCTTCTTCTTCTATCCATGTTCTTACAGCATGTTATTTGTTATGTCTATGGCTGTATTGTGAATGAGGTCTTATTGTTTTATCCAAAGTAGGTAACGTTATCTGTTATGTCTATGGCAGCGTTGTGAATGAGGACTTCTTCTTCTATGCAGTTATGTGACAGCATGTTATTTGTTATGTCTATGGCTGTATTGTGAATGAGGCCTTATTCTTTTATCCACATTAGCTTACATTATCTTTTATGTCTATGGCAGCATTGTGAATGAGGTCTTCTTCTTCTATGTAGTTATGTGACAGCATGTTATTTGTTATGTCTATGGCTGTATTATGAATGAGGCCTTATTCTTTTATCCACATTAGGTTACATTATCTTTTATGTCTATGGCAGCATTGTGAATGAGGTCTTCTTCTTCTATGTAGTTATGTGACAGCATGTTATTTGTTATGTCTATGGCTGTATTGTGAATGAGGTCTTAATCTTTTATACACATTAGCTTACATTATCTTTTATGTCTATGGCAGCATAGAGAATGAGGTTTTCTTCTTCTATGTAGTTATGTGACACCATGTTATTTGTTATGTCCATGGCTGTATTGTGAATGAGGCCTTATTCTTTTATCCACATTAGCTTACATTATTTTTTATGTCTATGGCAGCATTGTGAATGAGGTCTTCTTCTTCTATGTAGTTATGTGACAGCATGTTATTTGTTATGTCTATGGCTGTATTGTGAATGAGACCTTACTCTTCTATCCATGTTATGTGACAGTATGTTTTTTTGTTATGTCTATGGCTGTATTGTGAATGATGGCTTACTTTTCTATCCATGTTATATAAATGCATTTATTTGTTATGTCTATAGCTGTATTGTGAATGAGGTCTTCTTCTTCTATCCATGTTATGTTACAGCATGTTATTTATTATGTCTATGACTGTATTGTGAATAGAATCTTCTTCTTCAAACTGAGTTATGTTAAAGTATGCTTTTTGTTATGTCTATTCCTTCATTGTAAATGAGGCCTTATTCTTCTATCCATGTTACGTTAAAGTATGCTTTTTGTGTTGTCTATGGCTGCATTGTGAATGAGGCCTCGTTCCTCTATCCATGTTATGTTACAGCATGTTATTTTTATGTCATTTGCTGAATTGTGAATAGGTCTTCTTCTATCCATGTTATGTGACACCATGTTAATTGTTATGCCTATGGCTGTATTATGAATGATGCCTAACTCTTCTATACATGTTATGTGGCAACATTTGTTTCGTTATCCCTATGCCTGTATTATGAATGATGACTTACTCTTCTATTTATGTTATGTGACACCATGTTATTTGTTATGCCTATGGCTGTATTAAGAATGATGCCTTACTGTTCTATCCATGTTATGTGACACCATGTTATTTGTTATGCGTATGGTTGTATTATGAATGATGCCAAAATCTTCTATACATGTTATGTGATACCATGTTATTTGTTATGCCTATGGCTGTGTTATGAATGATGCCTTACTCTTCTATACATGTTATGTCACAACATGTGCTTTGTCATGTCTATGGCTGTATTGTGAATGAGGTCGTTTTCTAACAATGCTATCTTAAAGTATGCTTTTTGTTATGTCTATGCTGTATTATGAAGCGGGACTACGTCATCTATCCATTTTATGTGACAGCATGTTATTTCTTAAGCACATGGCTGTACTGTAAATGATGCCTTACTCTTCTATCCATGTTATGTGACAGTATGTTATTTGTTTTGTCTTTGCTGTATAGTGAATGAGGTCTTCTTCTATCCATGTTATGTTACAGCATGTTAATTGTTATGGCTATGGTTGTATTGTGAATGAGGTCTTCATCTTTTGTCGCTGTTATGATAAAGTATGCTTTTTGTTATGTCTATGGCTGCATTGTGAATGAGGCCTTCTTCTTCTATCCATGTTATGTTACAGCATGTTATTTTTTATGCCATAGGCTGCATTGTGAATGAGGTCTTCTTCTTTTATCCATGTTATGTGACAGCATGTTATTTGTTATGTCTATGGCTGTATTCTGAATGAGACATTATTCCTTTATCCACATTAGTTTACATTATGTATTATATCTATGGCTGTATTGTGAATGAGGTGTTTTCCTTCTATCCATTTTATGTGACAGCTTGTTATTTTTTTATGCGTATGGCTGTATTGTGAATGATGCCTTACCTTTCTTTCCATGTTATGTGAAAGCATGTTATTTGTTATGTCTATGGCTGTATTCTGAATGAGACATTATTCCTTTATCCACATTAGTTTACATTATGTATTATATCTATGGCTGTATTGTGAATGAGGTGTTTTCCTTCTATCCATTTTATGTGACAGCTTGTTGTTTTTTTATGCGTATGGCTGTATTGTGAATGATGCCTTACCCTTCTTTCCATGTTATGTGAAAGCATGTTATTTGTTATGTCTATGGCTGTATTATGAATGATGCCTTACTCTTTTGTACATGTTATGTCACAAGATGTGATTTGTCATGTCTATGGCTGTATTGAGAATGAGGTCCTTTTCTAACCATGTTATTTTAAAGTATGCTTTTTTTTATGTCTATGGCTACATTTTGAGTGATGTCTTCTTCATTTATTCATGTTATGATAAAGTATGCTTTTTGTAATGTCTATGGCTAAATTGAAAACGAGGCGTTATTCTTCTAATTATGTTATTTTAAAGTATGCTTCTTGTTATTTCTATGACTGTAGTTTGAAGGAGGTCTTCTTCTATCCATATTATATGACAGCCTCTAATTTTTATGTCTGTGGCCGTATTGTAGGTGAGGTCCGCTCCTTCTATCCATGTTATGTGACAGCAAGTTATTTGTTATGTCTAGGCTGTATTGTGAATGAGGTCTTCTTTTATCCATGTTATGTGACAGCATGTTATTTGTTATGTCTATGGCTGTATTGTGAATGAGGTCCTCTTCTATCCATGTTATGTGACAGCATGTTATTTTTTATGTCTATGGCTGTATTATGAATGATGCCTTACTCTTCTAAACATTTTGTCACAACATGTGATTTATCATCTCTATGGCTGCATTGTGAATGAGGTCTTTTCCTATCCATGTTATCCTATGTATGCTTCTTGTTATGTCTTAGGCTAAACTGAGAATGAGACCTTATTCTCTTATCCATGTTATGTTAAAGTATGCTTTTTGTTTTGTGTATGGCTGCACTGTGAAGGAGGCCTTCTTCTTCTATCCATGTTATGTTACAGCATGTTATTTGGTATGTCATTGGCTGCATTGTGAATGAGGTCTTGTTCTTCTATCCATGTAATGTGACAGCATGTTATTTGTTATGTCTATGGCTGTATTCTGAATCAAATATTATTCCTTTATCCACATTAGATTACATTATGTATTATATTTCTGGCTGTATTGTGAATGAGGTCTTCTTCTATCCATGTTATGTGACAGCATGTTATTTGTTATGCCTATGGCTGTAATGTGAATGATGTGTTTTTCTTCTATCCATGTTATGTGACAGCATGTTATTTGTTATGCCTATGGCTGCATAATGAATGATGCCTTACTCTTTTATACATGTTATGTCACAACATGTAATTTGTCATGCTATGGCTGCATTGTGAATGAGGTCTTTTTCTATTCATGCTATCTTAAAGTATGCTTTTTGTTATGTCTATGGCTGCATAATGAATGATGCCTTACTCTTTTATACATGTTATGTCACAACATGTGATTGGTCATGTCTATGGCTATATTGTGAATGAGGTCTTTTTTTATCCATGTTATTTAAAGGTATGCATGTGACAGCATGCTATTTGTTATGTCTATGGCTGTATTGTGAATGAGGTCTTCTTTTATCCATGTTATGTAATAGCATGCTATTTGCTATGCCAATGGCTGTATTGTGAATGAGGTTTTCTTCTTCTATCCATGTTATGCGACAGCATGTTATTTGTTATGTCTATGGCGGTATTGTGAATGAGGCCTTATTCTTACATTCACCTTACGTTAAATTATGTTTTATGTCTATGGCTGTATTGTGAATGAAGTCTTCTACTTCTATCCATGTTATGTGACTGCATGTTATTTATTATGTATATGGCTGCATTGTAAATGAGGTCTTCTTCTTCCATCAAAGTTATGTGACAGCATGTTATTTGTTATGTCTATGGCGGTATTGTGAATGAGGCCTTATTCTTACATTCACCTTACGTTAAATTATGTTTTATGTCTATGGCTGTATCGTGAATGAGGTCTTCTTCTTCTATGCATGTTAAGTTAGTGTACGTTTTTTGTTATGTCTATGGCTGTATTGTAAATGAGGTCCTCTTCTTCTTCTATCCATGTTAAGTTACATTATGTTTTTTGCTATGTCTGTGGCTGTGTTGTGAAGGGGTTCTTTTTCTATCCATGTTAAGTGGCAGCATGTTATTTATTATGCCTATGGCTGTATTACAAATGATGTCATACCCTTTCATACATGTTATGTCAAAACATGTGATTTGTCATGTCTATGGCTGTATTACAAATGATGTCATACCCTTCCATACATGTTATGTCAAAACATGTGATTTGTCATGTCTATGGCTGCATAGTGAATGAGGTCTTCTATCCATGTTATCCTAAGTATGATTTTTGTTATGTCAATGGCTAAATTGTGAATGAGGCCTTATTCTTCTATCCATGTTATGTTAAAGTATGCTTATTGTTATGTCTATGGCTAAATTGTGAATGACGCCTTATTCTTCTATCCATGTTATGTTAAAGTATGCTTATTGTTATGTCTATGGCTGTGAGGAAGGTTTTCTTCTTCCTTCCATGTTATGTGACGGCATGTTATTTGTTCTGTCTATGACTGTATTGTGAATGAGGTCTTCTTTTATACATGTTATGCTACAGAATGTTACTTGTTATGTCAATGGCTGTATTGTAAATGAGGTGTTTTTCTACTATCCATGTTATGTTAAAGTATGCTGCTTGTTATGTCTATGGCTGCATTATGAATTACGTATTCTTCACCTATCCATGTTATGTTAAAGTATGCTTTTTGTTTTGTCTATGGCTGTACTGTGAAGGAGGTCTTCTTCTTCAATCCATGTTATGTCACAGCATTGTATTTTATTATGTCCATGGCTGTATTCTGAATGAGGCGTTATTCTTTTATCCACATTAGGTAATGTTATCTTTTATGTCTATGGCAGCATTGTGATAAGGACTTCTTCTTCTATCCATGTTATGTGACAGCATTTATTTGTTATGTTTATAGCTGTATTGTGAATGAGGTCTTCTTCTTCTATCCATGTTATGTTACAGCATGTAATTTGTTATGTCTATGGCTGTATTGTAACTGAGGCCTTATTCTTTTATCCACTTTAGGTTACATTATGTTTTATGTCTATGGTTGCATTGTGAGTTGCGACGGTATTCTTTGTTAAGTTCCACGTTGTGGTAGCCAATTTGTGGCGGTATTAGTGTTTGTTTGAAAGAATGCTACTGTTTATTTGCCGCACGTATGAAAGACAATTTGTCACGGTCACTTTGTGTTATCTTTTACTGAGCGCCTGTTATTGTGTTTAAGTTTTGGGTTCACTGTCCTCTGGCTAGCTATGATTTCTCAGTCGAGCACTGATCGTATACAGGTGTGTAAACGGAAAGGAGTTTTATCCAAAGATAACACTGATGAAAGAATTTGTTTTACACTTTTATTGTCTTAACACATTATTCACTTTCACATATTAATCTTGACACTTGCCAAACTGAAACTGTTATAATAACTTCTTTACTGCCCATTATTAATTCGCGTACTTCAACTTTTTATGTAATTAACTGTACGACACGAGAGATTTTTTTATAACTTTGCTACGCGTAACCTGCAAATTGATAAACTATGCTATGTATTCACCATGACTGTTTCTGTGTAACTCAGCGACGTGTAATGCACAAATGTTTCCGATGGACTGGACACAACATGTAATGTACAAATGTTTCCAATGGACTGGAGACGACGTGTAATGTACAAATGTTCCCGATGGACTGGAGACGACGTGTAATGTACAAATGTTTCGAATGGACTGGAGACAACGTGTAATGTACAAATGTTTCCGATGGACTGGAGACGACGTGTAATGTACAAATGTTTCCAATGGACTGGAGACGACGTGTAATGCACGAATGTTTCGAATGGACTGGAGATGACGTGTAATGTACAAATGTTTCCAATGGACTGGAGACGACGTGTAATGTACAAATGTTTCCAATGGACTGGAGACGACATGTAATGTACAAATGTTTCGAATGGACTGGAGATGACGTGTAATGTACAAATGTTTCCAATGGACTGGAGACAACGTGTAATGCACAAATGTTCCCGATGGACTGGAGACGACGTGTAATGTACAAATGTTTCCGATGGACTGGAGACGACGTGTAATGTACAAACGTTTCCAATGGACTGGAGACAACGTGTAATGTACAAATGTTTCCAATGGACTGGAGACGACGTGTAATGTACAAATGTTTCCGATGGACTGGAGACGACGTGTAATGTACAAATGTTTCCAATGGACTGGAGATGACGTGTAATGTACAAATGTTTCCAATGGACTGGAGACAACGTGTAATGTACAAATGTTTCCAATGGACTGGAGACAACGTGTAATGTACAAATGTTTCCAATGGACTGGAGACGACGTGTAATGTACAAATGTTTCCAATGGACTGGAGACGACGTGTAATGTACAAATGTTTCCAATGGACTGGAGATGACGTGTAATGTACAAATGTTCCCGATGGACTGGAGACGACGTGTAATGTACAAATGTTTCCAATGGACTGGAGACGACGTGTAATGTACAAATGTTTCCGATGGACTGGAGACGACGTGTAATGTACAAATGTTTCCGATGGACTGGAGACAACGTGTAATGTACAAATGTTTCCAATGGACTGGAGACAACGTGTAATGTACAAATGTTTCCAATGGACTGGAGACAACGTGTAATGTACAAATGTTTCCAATGGACTGGAGATGACGTGTAATGTACAAATGTTTCCGATGGACTGGAGACGACGTGTAATGTACAAATGTTTCCAATGGACTGGAGACAACGTGTAATGTACAAATGTTTCCAATGGACTGGAGACAACGTGTAATGTACAAATGTTTCCAATGGACTGGAGACAACGTGTAATGTACAAATGTTTCCGATGGACTGGAGACAACGTGTAATGTACAAATGTTTCCAATGGACTGGAGACAACGTGTAATGTACAAATGTTTCCAATGGACTGGAGACGACGTGTAATGTACAAATGCTTCCAATGGACTGGAGACAACGTGTAATGTACAAATGTTTCCGATGGACTGGAGACGACGTGTAATGTACAAATGTTTCCGATGGACTGGAGACAACGTGTAATGTACAAATGTTTCCAATGGACTGGAGCCGACGTGTAATGTACAAATGTTTCCGATGGACTGGAGACGACGTGTAATGTACAAATGTTTCCAATGGACTGGAGACAACGTGTAATGTACAAATGTTTCCAATGGACTGGAGACGACGTGTAATGTACAAATGCTTCCAATGGACTGGAGACAACGTGTAATGTACAAATGTTTCCGATGGACTGGAGACAACGTGTAATGTACAAATGTTTCCAATGGACTGGAGACGACGTGTAATGTACAAATGTTTCCGATGGACTGGAGACGACGTGTAATGTACAAATGTTTCCAATGGACTGGAGACGGCGTGTAATGTACAAATGTTTCCGATGGACTGGAGACGACGTGTAATGTACAAATGTTTCCAATGGACTGGAGACAACGTGTAATGTACAAATGTTTCCGATGGACTGGAGACGACGTGTAATGTACAAATGTTTCCAATGGACTGGAGACGACGTGTAATGTACAAATGTTTCCGATGGACTGGAGACAACGTGTAATGTACAAATGTTTCCAATGGACTGGAGACGACGTGTAATGTACAAATGTTTCCGATGGACTGGAGACGACCTGTAATGTACAAATGTTTCCGATGGACTGGAGACAACGTGTAATGTACAAATGTTTCCAATGGACTGGAGACGACGTGTAATGTACAAATGTTTCCGATGGACTGGAGACGACGTGTAATGTACAAATGTTTCCGATGGACTGGAGACGACGTGTAATGTACAAATGTTTCGGATGGACTGGAGACGACGTGTAATGTACAAATGTTTCCGATGGACTGGAGACGACGTGTAATGTACAAATGTTTCCAATGGACTGGAGACAACGTGTAATGTACAAATGCTTCCAATGGACTGGAGACGACGTGTAATGTACAAATGTTCCCGATGGACTGGAGGAATCTGCCTCTGAGTTAGCCCTTTTTATACTCCCACACCCCGATATGCCTAAAGATTATAACCGCTCTGCTATTGGTTAGTAAAATGCGCCAACATTAGCGTCTATTTTTATATCCAATAAAAAATACGAAAAGATATGCTCTAGGAAAAATTTTCCAACAAATGCTAAGAAAAACGCGCCAATATTACGTCATTTGCTCGTCTCTAATAATGATAAACAGCTCACCCCCTCGCTACATTATTGCACGCTATTATTGTCAGTTTCAGTAAGGCCGTATAAACCCACTTCTCGACAATGCTTACAATCATCAAACATCTCAAATCAATGTCACACAACAATGCATATTCACACTACAATCACTCTGACATTTACATAATTTGTGATACAAATTACTGCGTCAGAGTGAGGTCTTCTTCTGCTATCGATGTTATGTTACAGTATGTTTTTTGTTATGTCTATGGCTGTATTGTGAATGAGCCCTTATTCTTTTATCCATATTAGGTTACATTATGTTTTATGTCTCTGGCACCCTTCTGAATGAGATCTTCTTCCTTTGTCCATGTTATGTGACAGCATGTTATTTGCTATGCCTATGGCTGCATTGTGAATGAGGTCTTCTTCTTCTATCGATGTTATAGTACAGCATGTATTTTGTTATGTCTATGGCTGTATTGTGAATGAGGCGTTATTGTTTTATCCACATTAGGTTACATTATGTTTTATGTCTATGGCAGCATTGTGAATGAGGCCTTCTTCTTTTATACACATTAGATTACATTATGTTTTAAGCCTATGGCTGCACTGTGATTGATGTCTTCTTCTTCTATCCATTTTAAGTGACAGCATGTTATTTGTTATGTCTATGGCTGTACTGTGAATGATGTCTTCTTTTATCAATGTTATGTGACAGTATGTAATTTGTTATGTCTATGGCTGTATTGTGAATGAGGTCTTCTTGTTCTCTCCATTTTATGTGACAGCATGTTATTTGTTATGTCTCAGGCTGTAATGTGAAAGAGGTGTTCTTCTTCTATCTAAGTTACAGTACATTTTTTGTTATGTCTATGGCTGTATTGTGAATGAGGCCTTATTCCTTTATCCACATTGGGCTACATTATGTTTTATCTCTATGGCTGTATTCTGAATGAGGTCTTCTTCTTCTATCCATGTTATGTGACTGCATGTTATTTGTTATGTTTCTGGCTGTATTGTGAATGAGCCCTATCTCCTTTATCCATATTAGGTTACATTATGTTTTATGTCTCTGGCACCCTTCTGAATGAGATCTTTTTCTTTTGTCCATGTTATGCGACAGCATGTTATTTGCTATGCCTATGGCTGCATTGTGAATGAGGTCTTCTTCTTCTATCGATGTTATAGTACAGCATGTTATTTGTTATGTCTACGGCTCTATTGTGAATGAAGCCTTATTCTTTTATCCACATTAGGTTACATTGTGTTTCATGTCTGTGGCTCCATTGTGAATGAGGTCTTTTTCTTTTATCCATGTTATGTGACAACATGTTATTTGTTATGTCTATGGCTGTATTGTAACTGAGGCCTTATGCTTTTATCCACATTAGGTTACATTATGTTTTATGTCTATGGCAGCATTGTGAATGAGGCCTTATTCTTCCATCCATGATATGTGACAGCATGTTATATCTTATGTCCATGGCTACATTGTGAATGAGGTCTTATTACTCTAACCATGTTATGTGACAGCATGTGGTTTGTTATGTCTATGGCTGTATTGTGAATGAAGCCTTATTCTTTTATCCATGTTATATGACAGCATGTTGTTTTTTATGTCAATGGCTGCATTGTGAATGATTTCTTCTTCTATCCATGTTATGTTACATCATGTTGTTTTTTATGTCAATGGCTGCATTGTGAATGATTTCTTCTTCTATCCATGTTATGTTACATCATGTTGTTTGTTATGTCTATGGCTGCAGTGTAAATGACGTCTTCTTCTTCTATCCATGTTATGTGAAAGCATTATGTTTGTTAAGCCTATTGTTGCATTGTGAATTATTTCTTCTTATTCTTCTTTTATCCTTGTTATATGACAGCATGTTGTTTGTTATGTCTATGGTTGTATTGTGAATAAGGCCTTATTCTTTTATACACATTAAATTACATTATTTTTTATGTCTATGGTTGTATTGTTAATGATGTCTTCTTCTATCCATGTTATGTGACAGCATGTTATTTGTTATGTCTATGGGTGAATTGTGAATGAGGTCTTATTCTGATGTCCACATTATGTTACATTATGTTTTATGTTTATGGCTGTATTGTGAATGAGGTCTTCTTCTTCTATCCATGTTAAGTTACAGTACATTTTTTTGTTATGTCAATGGCTGTATTGTACATGAGGTCTTCTTCTTCTTCTATCTGTGTTAAGTTACAGTATGTTTTTTGTTATGTCTATGCCTGTGTAGTGAAGGAGGTCTTCTTCTTCTATCCACTTATATTAAAGTATGCTTCTTGTAATGTCTATGGCTGTATTGTGAAGGAGGTCTTCTTCTATCCATGTTATGTGACAGCATGTTATTTGTTATGCCTATGGCTGTATTATGAATGATGCCTTACTTTTCTATACATGTTACGTCACAACATGTGATTTATCATGCCTATGGCTGTATTGTGAATGAAGTCTTCTTCTATCCATGTTATGTTAAAGTATGCTGTTTGTTAAGTCTACGGCTAAATTGTGAAGGAGGTCTTCTTCTTCTATCCATATTATGAGACAGCATGTTATTTGTTATGTCTATGGCCGAATTGTGAGCGAGGTCCTCTTCTTCCTTCCATGTTAAGTGACAGCATGTTATTTGTTATGTCTATGGCTGTATTGTGAATTAAGTCTTCTTTTATCCATGTTATGCTACAGTATGTTATTTATTACATCTTTGGCTGTATTCTAAATGAGGTCTCTTTCTACTATCCATGTTATGTTTAAGTATGCTGCTTGTTATGTCTATGGCTGCATTGTGAATAAGGTATTCTTCTAAGCATGTTATGTTAAAGTACGCTATTTGTTATGTCTATGGTTGCATTTGCACAAGTCCTTATCCTTATCTCCATGTTATGTTAAAGTATGTTTTTTGTTTTCTCTATGGCTCTACTGTGAAGGAGGTCTTCTGCTTCTATCCAAGTTATGTGACAACATGTTATTTGTAATGGCTATGGCTGTATTGTGAATGATGCCATACTCTTCCATCCTTGTTATGTGACAGTATCATTTTTGTTATGTCTATGGCTGTATTGTGAATGATGCCTTATTTTTCTATCCATGTTATGTGACAGCATGTTTTTGTTATGTCAGTGGCTGTAGTGTAAATGATGCCTTACTCTTCTATCGATGCTATGTACCAGCATGTTTTTTGTTATGTCTATGGCTGTATTGTGAATAAGGCGTTATTCTTTTATACACATTAAATTACATTGTTTTATGTCTATGGCTGTATTGTTAATGATGTCTTCTTCTATCCATGTTATGTGACAGCATGTTATTTGTTATGTCTAAGGGTGAATTGTGAATGAGGTCTTATTCTTATGTCCACATTATGTTACATTATGTTTTATGTTTATGGCTGTATTGTGAATGAGCTCTTCTTCTTCTATCCATGTTAAGTTACAGTACATTTTTTTGTTATGTCAATGGCTGTATTGTACATGAGGTCTTTTTCTTCTTCTATCTGTGTTAAGTTACAGTATGTTTTTTGTTATGTCTATGCCTGTGTAGTGAAGGAGGTCTTCTTCTTCTATCCACTTATGTTAAAGTATGCTTCTTGTAATATCTATGGCTGTATTGTGAAGGAGGTCTTCTTCTATCCATGTTATGTGACAGCATGTTATGCCTATGGCTGTATTATGAATGATGCCTTACTCTTCTATACATGTTACGTCACAACATGTGATTTATCATGTCTATGGCTGTATTGTGAATGAAGTCTTCTTCTATTCATGTTATGTTAAAGTATGCTGTTTGTTAAGTCTACGGCTAAATTGTGAAGGAGGTCTTCTTCTTCTATCCATATTATGTGACAGCATGTTATTTGTTATGTCTATGGCCGAATTGTGAGCGAGGTCCTCTTCTTCCTTCCATGTTATGTGACAGCATGTTATTTGTTATGTTTATGACTCTATTGTGAATGAGGTCTTCTTTTATCCATGTTATGCTACGGTATGTTATTTATTACTTCTTTGGCTGTATTCTAAATGAGGTCTCTTTCTACACTCCATGTTATGTTTAAGTATGCTGCTTGTTATGTCTATGGCTGCATTGTGAATAAGGTATTCTTCTAAGCATGTTATGTTAAAGTACGCTATTTGTTATGTCTACGGTTGCATTTGCACAAGTCCTTATCCTTATCTCCATGTTATGTTTAAGTATGTTTTTTGTTTTCTCTATGGCTGTACTGTGAAGGAGGTCTTCTGCTTCTATCCAAGTTATGTGACAACATGTTATTTGTTATGACTATGGCTGTATTATGAATGATGCCATACTCTTCTATACATGTTATTTGAGAACATGTTTTTTGTTATGCCTATGGCTGTATTATGAATGATGCCTTACTCTTTTATAGATGTGATGTCAAAAGATGTGATTTGTCATTTCTATGGCTGTATTGTGAATGAGGCCTTGTTCTAAGCATGTTATTTTAAAGTATGCTTTTTGTTATGTCTATGGCTGCATTGTGAATGAGGTCTTCTTCTTTTATCCATGTTATGATAAAGTATGCTTTTCGTAATGTCTATGGCTAAATTGTGAATGAGGCCTTATTCTTCTAAATAAGTTATGTTAAAGTATGCTGCTTGTTATGCTTATGGCTGAACTGTGAATGAGGTATTCTTCTTCTATCCATGTTATGTTGAAGTACGCTTTTTGTTATGTTTATCGTTTCATTATGAATGAGGTATTCTTCTTCTATACATGTTATGTTTAAGTATGCTGCTTGTTATGTCTATGACTGCATTGTGAATGAGGTATTCTTCTTGTATCCATGTTATGTTAAAGTACGCTTTTTGTTATGTCTATGGTTGCATTTGCACAAGTCCTTATCCTTATCTCCATGGTATGTTAAAGTATGTTTTTTGTTTTCTCTATGGCTGTACTGTGAAGGAGGTCTTCTGCTTCTATCCAAGTTATGTGACAACATGTTATTTGTAATGGCTATGGCTGTATTGTGAATGATGCCATACTCTTCCATCCATGTTATATGATAGTATCATTTTTGTTATGTCTATGGCTGTATTGTGAATGATGCCTTACTTTTCTATCCATGTTATGTGACAGCATGTTTTTGTTATGTCTATGGCTGTAGTGTAAATGATGCCTTACTCTTCTATCGATGCTATGTACCAGCATGTTTTTTGTTATGTCTATGGCTGTATTGTGAATGAGGCGTTATTCTTTTATACACATTAGGTTACATTATGTTTTATGTCTATGGCAGCATTGTGGATGAGGCCTTCTTCTTCTATACACATTAGATTACATAATGTTTTAAGCCCATGGCTGCACAGTGATTGATGTCTTCTTCTACCCATTTTATGTGACAGCATGTTATTTGTTATGTCTCAGGCTGTATTCTGAAAGAGGTGTTCTTCTTCTATCTAAGTTAAGTTACAGTACATTTTTAGTTATGTCTATGGCTGTATTGTGAATGAGGCCTTATTCCTTTATCCACATTAGGCTTCATTATGTTTTATCTCTATGGCTGTATTCTGAATGAGGTCTTCTTCTTCTATCCATGTTATGTGACTGCATGTTATTTGTTATGTTTCTGGCTGTATTGTGAAAGACGCCTTATTCTTATATCCACATAACATTTCATTATGTTTTATGTCTATGGCTGTATTGTGAATGAGGTGTTCTTTTAACCATGTACAGTTACAGTATGTTTTTTGTAATGTCTATGGATATGTTGTGAAGGAGGTCTTCTTGTTCTATCCAGGTTATGTGACTGCATGTTATTTGTTATGCCTATGGCTGTATTGTGAATGTTTTACTCTTCTATCCATGTTATGTGACACCATGTTATTTGTTATGCCTATGGCTGTATTATGAATGATACCTTACTCTTCTATACATGTTATGTCACAACATGTGCTTTGTCATGCTATGGCTGCCTTTTTGAATGAGGTCTTTTTCTATCCATGCTATCTTAAAGTATGCTTTTAGTTATGTCTATGCTGTATTATGAAGGGGGACTACTTCTTCTATACATGTTATGTGACAACATGTTATTTGTTATGCCTATGGCTGTAATTATGAATGATGCCATACTCTTCTATCCATGTTATGTGACACCATGTTATTTGTTATGCCTATGGTGTATTATGAATGATTCCTAACTCTTCTATACATGTTATGTGGCAACATTTGATTTGTTATGCCTATGGATGTATTATGAATGATGCCTTACTCTTTTATCCATGTTATGTGACACCATGTTATTTGTTATGCCTATGGCTGTATTATGTATGATGCCTTACTCTTCTATCCCTGTTATGTAACACCATGTTATTTGTTATGCCTATGGCTCTATTATGAATGATGCCTTACTCTTCTATCCATGTTATGTGACACCATGTTATTTGTTATGCCTATGGCTGTATTATGAATGATGCCACACTCTTCTATCCATGCTATGTGAAACCATGTTATTTGTTATGCCTATAGCTGCATTATGAATGATGCCTTACCTTCTATCCATGTTATGTGACACCATGTTATTTGTTATGCCTATGGCTGTATTAAGAATGATGCGTTGTTCTATCCATGTTATGTGACACCATGTTATTTGTTATGCGTATGGTTGTATTATGAATGATGCCAAAATCTTCTATACATGTTATGCGATACCATGTTATTTGTTATGCCAATGGCTGTATTATGAATGAGGTTGTTTTCTAACCATGCTATTTTAAAGCATACTTTTTGTTATGTCTGTGCTGTATTATGATAGGGGACTTCCTCTTCTGTCCATTTTATTTGACAGGATGTTATTTGTTATGCCTATGGCTGTACTGTGAATGATGCCTTACTCTTCTATCCATGTTATGTGACAGCATGTCATTTATTTTTTCTCTTCTTTATAGTGAATGAGGTCTTCTTCTATCCATGTTATGTTACAGCATGTTATTTGTTATGTCTATGGCTGTATTGTGAATGAGGTCTTCTTCTTCTATCCATGTTATGATAAAGTATGCTTTTTGTTATGTCTATGGCTGCATTGCGAACGAGGCCTTATAGTTCTATCAATGTTATGTGAAAGAATGCTTTTTGTTTTGTCTATGGCTGTATTGTGAATGAGATGTTCTTTTAACCATGTACAGTTACAGTATGTTTTTTGTAATGTCTAGGGATATGTTGTGAAGCAGGTCTTCCTGTACTATCCAGGTTATGTGACTGCATGTTATTTGTTATGCCTATGGCTGTATTATGAATGCCTTACTCTTCTATCCATGTTATGTGACACCATGTTATTTGTTTTCTTTGCCTATGGCTGTATTATGAATGATGCCTTACTCTTCTATACATGTTATTTCACAACATGTGCTTTGTCATGCTATGGCTGCATTGTGAACGAGGTCTTTTTCTATCCATGCTATCTTAAAGTATGCTTTTTGTTATGTCTATGTATATTATGAAGGGGGCCTTCTTCTTACATATATGTTATGTGACAACATGTTATTTGTTATGCCTATGGCTGTATTATGAATGATGCCTTACTCTTCTATCCATGTTATTTGTTTGCCTATGGCTGTATTATGAATGCCTTACTCTTCTATCCATGTTATGTGACACAATGTTATTTGTTATGTCTATGGTTGTATTATGAATGATGCCTAACTCCTCTATACATGTTTATGTGTTACCATGTTATTTGTTATGCCTATGGCTGTATTATAAATGACGCCTTACTCTTCTATGCAGGTTATGTCACAACATGTGCTTTGTCATGTCTATGGCTGTATTGTGAATGAGGGTGTTTTCTAACCTTGCTATTTTAAAGTTTAATTTTTGTTATATCTATGCTGTATTATGAAGGGGTGACTTCCTCTTCTGTCCATTTTATTGACAGCATGTTATTTGTTATGCCTATGGCTGTACTGTGAATGAGGTCTTCTTCTATCCATGTTATGTCACAGCATGTTATTTGTTATGTCTATGGCTGCACTGCGAATGAGGCCTTATGCTTCTATCCATGTTATGTGAAAGAATGCTTTTTGTTTTGTCTATGGCTGCATTGAGAATGAGGTTTTCTTCTATCCATGTTATGTGACAGCATGTTATTTGTTATGTCTATAGCTGTATTGTGAATGAGGTTTCTTCTTCTATCCATGTTATGTGACAGCATGTTATTTGTTATGTCTATAGCTGTATGGTGAATGAGGTCTTCTTCTATCCATGTTATGTGACAGCATGTTATTTGTTATGACTATGGCTGTATTGTGAATGAGGTCTTCTTCTATCCATGTTATGTGACAGCATGTTGCTTGTTATGTCTATAGCTGTATGGTGAATGAGGTTGTTTTCTTCTATCCATGTTATGTGACAGCATGTTATTTATTATGTCTATAGCTGTATGGTGAATGAGGTCTTCTTCTTCTATCCATGTTATGTTACAGCATGTTATTTGTTATGTCTATAGCTGTATTGTGAATGAGGTTTTCTTCTTCTATCCATGTTATGTGACAGCATGTTATTTGTTATGTCTATAGCTGTATTGTGAATGAGGTCTTCTTCTATCCATGTTATGTCACAGCATGTTATTTGTTATGTCTATAGCCGTATTGTGAATGAGGTCTTCTTCTATCCATGTTATTTCTTATGTCTATAGCTGTATGGTGAATGAGGTCTTCTTCTATCCATGTTATGTGACAGCATGTTATTTGTTATGTCTATAGCTGTATTGTGAATGAGGTCTTCTTCTATCCATGTTATGTCACAGCATGTTATTTGTTATGTCTATAGCCGTATTGTGAATGAGGTCTTCTTCTATCCATGTTATGTGACAGCATGTTATTTGTTATGTCTATAGCTGTATTGTGAATGAGGTCTTCTTCTATCCATGTTATGTGACAGCATGTTATTTGTTATGTCTATAGCTGTATTGTGAATGAGGTCTTCTTCTATCCATGTTATGTCACAACATGTTATTTGTTATATCTATAGCTGTATTGTTGAATGAGGTCTTCTTCTATCCATGTTATGTCACAGCATGTTATTTGTTATGTCTATAGCCGTATTATGAATGAGGTCTTCTTCTATCCATGTTATGTGACAGCATGTTATTTATTATGTCTATAGCTGTATTGTGAATGAGGTCTACTTCTATCCATGTTATGTGACAGCATGTTATTTGTTATGTCTATAGCTGTATTGTGAATGAGGTCTTCTTCTATCCATGTTATGTGACAGCATGTTATTTGTTATGTCTATAGCTGTATTGTGAATGAGGTCTTCTTCTATCCATGTTATGTGACAGCATGTTATTTGTTATGTCTATAGCTGTATTGTGAATGAGGTCTTCTTCTATCCATGTTATGTCACAGCATGTTATTTCTTATGTCTATAGCTGTATGGTGAATGAGGTCTTCATCTTCTATCCATGTTATGTGACAGCATGTTATTTAATTTGTCTATAGCTGTATTGTGAATGAGGTCTTATTCTGCTATCCATGTTATGTCACAGCATGTTATTTGTTATGTCTATAGCCGTATTGTGAATGAGGTCTTCTTCTATCCATGTTATGTCACAGCATGATATTTCTTATGTCTATAGCTGTATGGTGAATGAGGTCTTCTTCTATCCATGTTATGTGACAGCATGTTATTTGTTATGTCTATAGCTGTATTGTGAATGAGGTCTTCTTCTATCCATGTTATGTGACAGCATGTTATTTTTTATGTCTATAGCCGTATTGTGAATGAGGTCTTCTTCTATCCATGTTATGTGACAGCATGTTATTTGTTATGTCTATAGCTGTATTGTGAATGAGGTCTTCTTCTATCCATGTTATGTGACAGCATGTTATTTGTTATGTCTATAGCTGTATTGTGAATGAGGTCTTCTTCTATCCATGTTATGTCACAGCATGTTATTTCTTATGTCTATAGCTGTATGGTGAATGAGGTCTTCATCTTCTATCCATGTTATGTGACAGCATGTTATTTAATTTGTCTATAGCTGTATTGTGAATGAGGTCTTATTCTGCTATCCATGTTATGTCACAGCATGTTATTTGTTATGTCTATAGCCGTATTGTGAATGAGGTCTTCATCTTCTATCCATGTTATGTGACAGCATGTTATTTAATTTCTCTATAGCTGTATGGTGAATGAGGTCTTCTTCTTCTATCCATGTTATGTGACAGCATGTTATTTAATTTGTCAATAGCTGTATGGTGAATGAGGTCTTCTTCTTCTATCCATGTTATGTGACAGCATGTTATTTAATTTGTCTATAGCTGTATTGTGAATGAGGTCTTCTTCTATCCATGTTATGTGACAGCATGTTATTTGTTATGTCTAGGGCTGTATTGTGAATGAGGTCTTCTTCTATCCATGTTATGTGACAGCATGTTGCTTGTTATGTCTATAGCTGTATGGTGAATGAGGTTGTTTTCTTCTATCCATGTTATGTGACAGCATGTTATTTATTATGTCTATAGCTGTATGGTGAATGAGGTCTTCTTCTTCTATCCACGTTATGTTACAGCATGTTATTTGTTATGTCTATAGCTGTATTGTGAATGAGGTTTTCTTCTTCTATCCATGTTATGTGACAGCATGTTATTTGTTATGTCTATAGCTGTATTGTGAATGAGGTCTTCTTCTATCCATGTTATGTCACAGCATGTTATTTGTTATGTCTATAGCCTTATTGTGAATGAGGTCTTCTTCTATCCATGTTATGTCACAGCATGTTATTTCTTATGTCTATAGCTGTATGGTGAATGAGGTCTTCTTCTATCCATGTTATGTGACAGCATGTTATTTGTTATGTCTATAGCTGTATTGTGAATGAGGTCTTCTTCTATCCATGTTATGTCACAGCATGTTATTTTTTATGTCTATAGCCATATTGTGAATGAGGTCTTCTTCTATCCATGTTATGTGACAGCATGTTATTTGTTATGTCTATAGCTGTATTGTGAATGAGGTCTTCTTCTATCCATGTTATGTGACAGCATGTTATTTGTTATGTCTATAGCTGTATTGTGAATGAGGACTTCTTCTATCCATGTTATGTCACAGCATGTTATTTGTTATATCTATAGCTGTATTGTTGAATGAGGTCTTCTTCTATCCATGTTATGTCACAGCATGTTATTTGTTATGTCTATAGCCGTATTGTGAATGAGGTCTTCTTCTATCCATGTTATGTGACAGCATGTTATTTATTATGTCTATAGCTGTATTGTGAATGAGGTCTTCTTCTATCCATGTTATGTGACAGCATGTTATTTGTTATGTCTATAGCTGTATTGTGAATGAGGTCTTCTTCTATCCATGTTATGTGACAGCATGTTATTTGTTATGTCTATAGCTGTATTGTGAATGAGGTCTTCTTCTATCCATGTTATGTGACAGCATGTTATTTGTTATGTCTATAGCTGTATTGTGAATGAGGTCTTCTTCTATCCATGTTATGTCACAGCATGTTATTTCTTATGTCTATAGCTGTATGGTGAATGAGGTCTTCATCTTCTATCCATGTTATGTGACAGCATGTTATTTAATTTGTCTATAGCTGTATTGTGAATGAGGTCTTATTCTGCTATCCATGTTATGTCACAGCATGTTATTTGTTATGTCTATAGCCGTATTGTGAATGAGGTCTTCATCTTCTATCCATGTTATGTGACAGCATGTTATTTAATTTCTCTATAGCTGTATGGTGAATGAGGTCTTCTTCTTCTATCCATGTTATGTGACAGCATGTTATTTAATTTGTCAATAGCTGTATGGTGAATGAGGTCTTCTTCTTCTATCCATGTTATGTGACAGCATGTTATTTAATTTGTCTATAGCTGTATTGTGAATGAGGTCTTCTTCTATCCATGTTATGTGACAGCATGTTATTTCTTATGTCTATAGCTGTATGGTGAATGAGGTCTTCTTCTTCTTCTATCCATGTTATGTGACAGCCTGTTATTTGTTATGTCTATAGCTGTATGGTGAATGAGGTCTTCTTCTTCTTCTATCCATGTTATGTGACAGCATGTTATTTGTTATGTCTATAGCTGTATGGTGAATGAGGTCTTATTCTGCTATCCATGTTTTGTGACAGCATGTTATTTGTTATGTCTATAGCTGTATGGTGAATGAGGTCTTTTTCTTCTATCCATGTTATGTGACAGCATGTTATTTGTTATGTCTATAGCTGTATTGTGAATGAGGTCTTCTTCTATCCATGTTATGTGACAGCATGTTATTTGTTATGTCTATAGCGTATTGTGAATGAGGTCTTCTTCTTCTATCCATGTTATGTGACAGCATGTTATTTGTTATGTCTATAGCTGTATGGTGAATGAGGTCTTCTTCTTCTATCCATGTTATGTGACAGCATGTTATTTGTTACGTCTATAGCTGTATGGTGAATGAGGTCTTCTTCTTCTATCCATGTTATGTGACAGCATGTTATTTGTTATGTCTATAGCTGTATTGTGATTAGGACCTTATTCTTTTATGTACACTATATTATTTCTCAAGAATGATTTCAAATTAAGCAAAATGTGCTTTCTTAGAAGTAGAAAAGAATTCAAGTTTTATTCATGTTAATGAATGGTTGTGATGGATAGGGAAAATCAAGAATTGCAAACTTTCTACCATTTTCATTAGATGATATTTGGGAAATGTTAAACTTACACACTTAATTTTTTTGAAGAAACTAACTTAATGAATAACTCTACAAACTGTATACTGGATGACCTCTAGGTTTTTCCTGCAGCAATGTGGTCATCTGCTTCTCAAGTTACTTAGATGTAATTATACAAAATTCAATAAAATAAACCACTTTATAAGCCAACACAGAAAATCAAAATTATACATATAATTTGTCATGCATCATATCAGAAAGGAACCACCATACTGAAAAATTCTATGCCATTGCAATAAAACAAATAGAGCCATTTTTGAGAAAATAAAAGATAAATGATGTTACATGTAAAGAGTAGGTTGGGGTGGGAGGAGGTTCTTGTTATAACCTTGGTAGAAGATGGTGAATGTGCATGCACACTATGTTATTCATAAAACAGTTTTCCTTCTTCCTTTTTTTTTTAATTACTCTCTCTCTCTCACTCACTCTCTCTGAGATGTTCATGCACACACACACACACACACACACACACACAAATGCTTATTTTTTTGTTTTGTTTTCTAGAAGTACTACATTATGTTCAGTAGAACTCAAAACATGTAATTCTAGTTATCCTCTGAAATTCATGAAAAAGGATGTGCCTCATCCCATCTCCCAAGTTTTAGAAATGCTGCGTACCCTTTGGTGGTAGAACAACCATTGTCAGAATGGTCAATTAAGCTTTTAATCACAGCAGCTGACATTTTAAACCTTTGTACTTTCTTTTTGGTCCCATAGTTGTTTGATAATAAAAAAACGACATAGTTTTAATATAATACAGAAACCCTTAACATGTAGCTGGTGAAAATTAACCAACCTCCTTGTAAAAGACAAACAGTGTAGAATCACCAAGAAAAATAATTCTTACAATTTATATCGCTTCAAATGTTATCTGGGAACATGTTGACTGCAGATCGGTTATGAAAGTCAGATGGTGTATATGCCTTACACACTGTTAGTATTGCTTCTTCGTTTAAGTAACTTATGAAAGTAATATAAATTACAATTTTTATGCTCTCCAATGACCGACAGACATGCATATGGTTTCTCAGCCTTTTCCTTAAGAGTTAGTGAACCATTTCTGAACTGTGAATTCCAATTATTATCTTATGTATGTTGGAGTATTAGTCAGAAGTTACAAAGTAGAAAGTTAGTTGGGTTAGCATTGAATATGCTTGAAAATAGTGAAATTAATGATTCTAGTAATACTGAAACTGAAAGTTATGATAGCATTCAGGACAAAAATCGTCAACCAATAAGAGACCAATGAATCAAGTTCAGAAGATACATCCAAAGAAGAAGTCCTGATTGCTGATTCAGAAGAGATGGCTGAGGTGTATGGAGACAAAAGGAATCCAATACTAAAACCTCTGTGTATATTAGACTACAATAAAGAAAGAATGGTGTGGATATGAGTCACCAGATTCTTCTTATCATTCTGTGCTACAAAGAGATTTGAAATGGTACAGAAAATTAATGTTTGAAATTATTTAGTACAGGAGTTGTTAATCTTGGATAATTTACAATATGCCCAATAGGAACAAGTTATCAGTTTCAAATTCCCTATATGAAAATTCTTCTCCTGAGTCAGTATCGAAGCTGCCCATTATGCCACACCAAAAGTTATTACATTCATCAAACCAGAATGAGAAGAAAGAGAAGAAAGCAGTGCAGAGAATTCTATACGATAAACCTTAGGAAGCAAATAATGAGAGTGAAGTAAGTCACATGTTTCTGTCAAGATTGTTAAGGCAAACTGCAATTTGTCCAACTTGTATTGATCATTTTCATAAAATCTAACTATAAAAAGCAAATGCGAGGCACTCTTACCACAATAATTTTATTGGAAATTAATTGTTCTTCCAAACAAGCCATGTGTTGGATAAGCTTGGAAAGGTAGAATCAGATGACTGAAAAATTGAATGCCATAGCCAGGATTTGAACTACGGATCTCCCGGTCTCCGTCCAGTTGCTCTAACCACTGAGCTACCACAGCAACATGCTGGCACGACATTAAACTCTCCAACTGATTCACATTTCCCGGCCATGGCATTGAACTTTTCAGTCGTCTGATTCTACCTTTCCAATAACTTTATTGTTTCAAGGTAGAAATCAGATATTACAGAATTTATATTATTGCTTATAGTGTTGAAAAAGGGATAAATTAATAATACAAGATCTAGAGTAATGAAAATCACTTGTGTATGGTATCAGACTAGGAGACACTGCTATCTTTGGATTACACTGAAATTATAAAAATGCCATTACACAACACTAAATGACATTAAGAGATATTGGACTCTGCAGTCCACTTTTGTAATAAAATCATCCTCTGTGGTGTAGTGGTTACCATGCTAGCCTCTAATTCCCGAGGTCGCAGGTTCAAACCCGGCAGAGGGCGATGGATTTCCTTCGGGTGCATGACTTTCTTCACAAGAGAAGTAAAACCAATGGTCCTGTGTCGTACATTTACGGCATATAAAAGAACCTCAAGTCTGATAAAGAGGCCTCTGAGCAATATAGAATGGGACGCTAAGGACCACAGCAGTTAAATAAAATAAAAGAAAAATCATCATGCTGCAGTCAACATGTTAGTAAACTTGATTACAACATAAACCAACACTTTCTTAAATGAGGGTTATTACAATATTTATACATCGGTATCATATCTTATAAAATTTGTAAATCTGTGTTTTTGTTAATGAATTGGAATTACAAGGTGTGTAATATCCCATGTACATTAGAAAGAATAGGGCTTTTCAATGGTGAAACAATTATCAACATCTGTTAAGTGCTCTCTGTACGCACATTGACAAATTTTCTCCCTTCATAATATTATAAATAATGGTAAAACAATAAATTCAGTTACAGGACAGCAGTTGTAGAATATATTTCATTTATAGCAAAGAGAGTTGGGACTGTAAAACTGACAACATACATTTTCTTCCCTATATATTCAGATACTTCTGCGTAATAACATATACAAAGTATTATAAAGAGAAGGACTGCAGCACTACTAAATCATGCAGGACACACTATGACAAATTATAAAAAGAAGCACTTAGGGGTATCTACATGATATCCAGTTTCACCCTGGTTTTCTCAGATAACCCTTCCCGGGCAAAACATGCATATATTTGTTATCGATGGCTTTGTATCAAGTTCATTTGAAAACTCAGTATGCATTCAATGAACCGTGGTAGCTGCCATTTTGTTCATGTAAATGGTTGCTAGATGTCACTAGATTCACACAATGATGTTCCTATGCTTCTGCTTTCATTTAGTTGGTTACAATAGTTTACAACACCTAGCAAAATCATGAAAATAATTCCACCAGGAAAGGGTCATCAGTGGACATGTTTATCCTTTACAGCAAATATTGCTAATCCCTTTTTATTTTCTAAAACCTGCAGTCATAAAGAATAAAAGGAGAGACATTAAACTTCATAATGGGGTTGTCTATATTCTTCCAATGACTGAATTCCCATTTGATTTCATTTAGCATTCTTAATTCCAACACCCCCCCCCCATCAAGTTGGGGAAAAGTATAGTTGCTCATTAGCTGCTACAGTATCACAGAGTATTTTTGGTATGATTTCAACAAATTCTACCTCAAATACATAATACTTTTCAAGAAATATCGCCACCATTACTTTCAACGCATGAAGTACACCATCTGGCAAACACCATACATACATGTTCACACACTCTCTTATATTATTAACTATGCACTGCATAACTCAAGTAATATTTCAAGTAATAATAATAAACAAAAATTCTGAGTAGATTTCTACAAAAACTTACCTTAATGTCATCACAAAGGGATGAAGTTTCTGTTTCCAGCCACCGGGGTTCCTCTTTAATTTCTATTTTGCAATCCATTTCATGATCTCTGTTGTATTTCTTAATGTTTTTTACAGGATCCTGTGGAAGAAACTCTCTCTCTTTCTGTGAAACAATTCCTGATCTGGTAGCTATCTCACAGTTATTGCAGCATGGAACAGCTTCAGACTCTGATTTAATTTCTGTTTTGACTATCATATCACAACCATCACACAGGAGGGCAGTATCACTGTTTGTCTGCATTGTAACATTCTTGGTGAAGAACTCTCCCTCATTCTGTGAGGCTATGTCATCTGAGAGAGGATCCTCTTCTTTGATTTCCATTTTGGTATCCATTTCACAACAGTTGCTACACCTGATGATGTTACATCTGTGGGAAAACAAACATATCATTAATAACAGAACTATGCCAAGCAAAGTGCACAGTCATAAGACAAGACTACTGAATAACTTGTGCCGAATGTCTGTTCATGCGACACTTCCACTCCTCTCTACAGTCATGAGATCATCTTGCACGTCTCTTAAAAGCATAACTTAATAACCACATGGTCATGAGATAGGACTACTGTATATAGTTGTGTATATTACTGTCCCATCCTCCACTCCTCTCTCTACAGTCATTGGCTCATCTCACATGTCTTGTATAACCATACACTCAATAACGTATGGTCATGAAACAGGACTACTGAATATAGTTGTGTATGTTACTGTCCCATCCTCCACTCCTCTCTCTACAGTCATTGGCTCATCTCACATGTCTTGTAACCATACACTCAATAACGTATGGTCATGAAACAGAACTACTGTATATAGTTGAGTATGTTACTGTCCCATCCTCCACTCCTCTCTCTACAGTCATTGGCTCATCTCACATGTCTTGTATAACCACACACTCAATAACGTATGGTCATGAAACAGGACTAGTGTATATAGTTGTGTATGTTACTGTCCCATCCTCCACTCCTCTCTCTACAGTCATTGGCTCATCTCACATGCCTTGTATAACCACACACTCAATAACGTATGGTCGTGAAACAGGACTAGTGTATATAGTTGTGTATGTTACTGTCCCATCCTCCACTCCTCTCTCTACAGTCATTGGCTCATCTCACATGCCTTGTATAACCACACACTCAATAACGTATGGTCGTGAAACAGGACTAGTGTATATAGTTGTGTATGTTACTGCCCCATCCTCCACTCCTCTCTCTACAGCCATTGGCCCATCTCACATGTCTTGTATAACCATACACTCAATAACGTATGGTCATGAAACAGGACTAGTGTATATAGTTGAGTATGTTACTACCACATCCTCCACTCCTCTCTCTGCAGTCACTGCTCATCTCAAATGTCTTGTATAACCATACACTCAATTACTGTATGGTCATGAAACAGGACTACTGTATATAGTTGAGTATGTTACTGCCCCATCCTCCACTCCTCTCTCTACAGTCATTGGCTCATCTCACATGTCTTGTATAACCATACACTCAATTACTGTATGGTCATGAAACAGGACTACTGTATATAGTTGAGTATGTTACTGCCCCATCCTCCACTCCTCTCTCTACAGTCATTGGCTCATCTCACATGTCTTTTATAACCACACACTCAATAAGTGCATAGTCAGGACATAAGACTACTGTAATAGTTGAGCTACGTGCCTGTGTCTGTCCCACCATCCACTACTCTCTCTTGAGTCATTGGTTCATCTCAAATTGTCTTGTATAACCACTGACTCAATTACGGCATGTTCATGAGATATGACTACTGTAATAGTTGTGCTGAGTGTCTGTTACTGTCCCACACTCCACTCCTCTCTCTGCAGTCACTGGCTCAACTCACAAGTCTTGTATAACCATACACTCAATAACATATGCAGATGAGACAAGACTACTATAATAGTTGTGCTACGGTCTCTTACTATCCCATCCTCCACTCCTGTCTCTGCAGTCACTGGCTCATCTCACATGTCTTGTCTAACCACACACTCAATAACATATGCTGATGAGACAAGGCTAGTGTAATACTTATGCTGAAGTCTCATAATGTCCCAACCTCCACTCCTCCCTCTGCAGTCACTGGCTCATCTCACATGTCTTGTCTAACCACACACTCAATAACATATGCTGATGAGAAAAGACTACTGTAATAGTTGTGCTAGGGTCTCTTAATATCACACCCTCCAGTCCTCCCTCTGCAGTCATTGGCTCATCTCACATGTCTTGTATAAACACACACTCAATAACACATCGTGATGAGAGAAGACTACTGTAATAGTTGTGCTAGGGTCTCTTAATATCACACCCTCCAGTCCTCCCTCTGCAGTCATTGGCTCATCTCACATGTCTTGTATAACAATACATTCAATAACTGTATGGTGATGAAACACGGCTACTGTATATAGTTGAGTATGTTACTGTCCCACCCTCCACTCCTCCCTCTGCAGTCATTGGCTCATCTCACATGTCTTGTATAAACACACACTCAATAACACATGGTGATGAGAGAAGACTACTGTAATAGTTGTGCTAGGGTCTCTTAATATCACACCCTCCAGTCCTCCCTCTGCAGTCATTGGCTCATCTCACATGTCTTGTATAAACACACACTCAATAACACATCGTGATGAGAGAAGACTACTGTAATAGTTGTGCTAGGGTCTCTTAATATCACATCCTCCAGTCCTCCCTCTGCAGTCATTGGCTCATCTCACATGTCTTGTATAAACACACACTCAATAACACATGGTGATGAGAGAAGACTACTGTAATAGTTGTGCGAGGGTCTCTTAATAGCACACCCTCCAGTCCTCTCTCTGCAGTCATTGGCTCATCTCACATGTCTTGTATAAGCACATAATCAATAACATATAGTCATGAGATAAGACTACTGTAATAGTTGTGCTAGGGTATCTTAATATCACACCCTCCAGTCCTCTCTGTACGGTCATTGGCTCATCTCACATGTCTTGTATAACCACTAACTCAATAACATATAGTCATGAGATAAGACTACTGTAATAGTTGTGCTAGTGTCTCTTAATATCACACCCTCCACTCCTCTCTGTACAGTCATTGGCTCATCTCACATGTCTTGTATAAGCACATAATCAATAACATATAGTCATGAGATAAGACTACTGTAATAGTTGTGCTACGGTCTCTTAATATCACACCCTCCACTCCTCTCTGTACAGTTATTGGCTCATCTCACATGTCTTGTATAAGCACATAATCAATAACATACAGTCATGAGATAAGACTACTGTAAAAGTTGTGGTTAGGTCTCTTAATGTCCCACCCTCCACTCCTCTCTGTAGTTATTGCCTCATCTCACATGTCTTGTATAAGCACATAATAATAACATATAGTCATGAGATAAGACTACTGTAAAAGTTGTGGTTAGGTCTCTTAATGTCCCACTCTCCACTCCTCTCCTCTCGGTACAGTCATTGGCTCATCTCACATGTCTTGTATAACCACACACTCAATAACATATGGTCATCAGATAAGAGTACTGGAATAGTTCTGCTGAGTGTCTGTTAATGTCCCACCAAGTTCATGGGTTAAACCAGGCGGAGGGCAATGGAATTTTTCGGGCGTAAAAATCCTTAGCACGCCTTCCTTCGTAAAAGAACCTCAAACCAGATAAAGTGGCCTATGAGCAAAATTATCGGTGCTCCACGCCCAATATAGAATGGAACACTAAAAACCATAGTAGTTAAAGAGCATCCATAAGTAAAACTCAATTTAATTTAAAACCCCGTACTCCTCTCCTCACTGTCACTGGCTCATCTCACATGTCTTGTATAACCATACACTCAGTAACATATGGCCATGATATAACACTACTGTAATAGTTGTGCTAAGGGTCTGAGTCTGTCCCACCCTCCACTCCTCTCTCTGCAGTCACTGCTCATCTCACATGTCGTGTATAACCATACACTCAATAACATTGGGCATGAGATAACGCTACTGTAATAGTTGTGCTAAGGGTAAGCGTCTGTCCCACCCTCCACTCCTCTCTCTGCAGTCACTGCTCATCTCAGATGTCTTGTATAACCATACACTGTGCCAAATCCACCCTCCCAGGAGAAATATACATTACGCAACGGGCATGTATCAAAGGAACGCTGCCGAATGCGGGAAAAAGAAGTGCAACGATCAACGTAGTAATTCTTTAACCATTCGCTACAAGAAGAACCAGCACAAGTTTGGACTCACGTAGTGGGTCACGCCACGCGACTCGTCGACTGCGCACGCGCAAAAAACTCTCGAGCTGCTCCAAGGTGCGGGGTAGCATGACGAACCAGTTTGTCTTCACCGAGGGAAACAAGCAGGATCACGTCAGATAGAGGCATTCGGCACGGTATACAAAATTCTCTTTCGGATAAATATATTTAAAATTCTTTTTGGTAATTGGGGAGCGGTAAAGACTTATCGTCGGGTAGAGATATTTATTCCTGGCGTTTAACTATAAAGCTTTAAATGTGAGAGCAGGAAGCAAATTGTAAAAATTGTAATCGAATAATAAATGTTATAACTGTAAACTCTAAAAGGAAATAGGGAATGATAATTGTAATCATTTGTGTGATATTGATGTGTTGAGTTATTAAAGTAAAGAATACGGTTGTTAATTATTTTTATGAATATATCTTCAAGCCATTATTCCTTGTATAATCCATGTAATCTTGGGTCAAAGTAATCGCTTCAAAATGGCAGCAGAGCGTATGGGGAATTTCGGTAAGGCAGTTAAATAGCGACCGTATGTACGATTATATCCTAAATTGTAGGTGGATAATAGATAATTATTTGCAATTATTCTAATATAATACGTTTACTTGATATTGCTTTCTGCTCTTTAGGTAACATGGAATTACAAAATTTGGATTTATTACGTAAAGATGAATGGGTTTTCATTTGATGCTTCGAGATTTACCGTTTGATAAATCAGATACTGTAGCTAATATGTTGAAAACGTTAAAAGAAGCCGGAAATAGTACACTTAATGTAAATGCTTTTTCGAAACAAGAAACTTTAGAGTTAATTAAAACTTCGGAGTTTGAATTACAAGAAATACAAAATTCAATTGGGGAACAAAGTACAGGTATTTCACAAGCTACGTTACGCCGTTTTAAAGCACGGATGACATCATATTTGCAGGCTTCAATTATTTACTATGTCGAAGCATACATCGGATATTAAAGCTCATTTACAAGAACTTGTTAATTATTATACGGAGTATATGGGGTTGCTGTTGGATAAAACAGTCGAATTGGGTTCGGATGTGGAACAAAATTTTTCGTTAGGTGACAGAAATGTTGCTGCTTCAGACGTATTAGATAAAAACATATCGACGATATCCTTTCGATCATTACAGTTAGATCATCCGGTACAAGGTTTAATAGAGAACCAACGTTTTGTGGTAAATACGGCAGATCAGGCAGTGACATTTTTACAATTCTTTCTTCAATTGCAAGACTTATGTCGACAATTTCAGATTCCGGAACACGATGTATATGTGTTATTACTAAATATTGTGGAAGGGAAAATAGTTTTTATGGCTCGTACGGCGCAAATGCAAAGGAGTTCATTATCGCAATTTCATATGTTTATACTGGAATTTTTCTTTCCCCCACGAGTTCGGATGCAATTATTAATGCAGCATTATTATGCACCACAAGGAGAATTAGAAGAATTGCTTATCTTTATTGAAAGGGTTAAATTGTTTGCACGTGTTTTTCAGTTATCGGATTCCGAAGCAGAGGTCTGTAAATTGATTATTTCAGGGTTAAATGGGGTGACACGATTACAAGGTATATTGCATAAGTTACCAACTTCGTATAGTGAAATGGATGAAATGTCTATACTCTGGCAATCTTTAACTCCATCCAAGGAACTTTTTCAGCAGCAATTATCCACGGCTTTACATTTTCTAAAAGAGTCTAAACAGAATACAAATGATATAAGTATGAAACCGGGAGTATTACATACAGTTTCGGGAGCAGATGGTAGAATATGCACATATGGTGGCAGAAGCGGACACTCTTTTCAATTTTGTTTCCAACGTAATAAACCGAGACGTCCTTTATGACTAGACCGCAAAAAGCATAAATCTACATGGCAATTGTCGATTCAAGGCCGCCGAGATTTGCCATTACCAATGATAGAAATTTCTTGTTTTCGTAAGGGTACGATGGCGGTCATTGATTCCGGATCATCAGTAAATATCATAGATCAATATTTTCTCGATAGTCTATTTCCGAAATGGAAGCGATTAATAAAAGAATCTGCGATAAAAGGTGTTACAGTTTCAGGTTCGGAGTTCAATATTCTTGGGTTGTTAGATGTGCATATTAAAATGGCAGAGTTTTCGTGGAATATGTGTGCGGTTGTTCACAAATTACCGGTGAACCTTATTTTGGGTTGTCCATTTCTTAGAAATACACGGGCTGTACTGGATTTTTTTCACTTACTTTGCACTTTCCGTTTGCACCGGAACGACAAATTCCCTTTGCTTTGGGATCAAACTCGTTTAATCTAGCACCATCATTATCAATGCAGGTAGTTGACTTACATTCTCAATTATTACATCTTAACTCACAATATCGCCAACCTATTGTAGATATGGTGCACGAGTTTCAGGATGTTATTACAGATAAAATAGGCAGAGTAAAAGATTTTCTATATCATATCCAATTATTAGATACTACATCAGTTCGTTCGTCGCCATATAGATGCACTCCTCCGAAAGTAGAGATATTAAGGACCAAAATTGAGCAACTTTTAAAAGCAGATATTATTGAACCTTCCAAGAGTTCATATTCAAGCCCGTGTTTTCTAGTTCCGAAGCCAAATGGTGAATCTCGATTGGTGGTCGATTATCGTAAATTAAACCAAAATATTCAGGTAGATGCCATGCCTTTGCCAGAGCTTCATACGGCAGCTCATTATTTTCGAGAAGCAAAAGTTTTTACTACATTAGATCTGAATCAAGCGTATTATCAAATACCTTTGGATGAAGTGTCACGTTCCGTTACGGCTTTTTCAACTCCATGGAGCTTATATCACTTCAAACGGGTCCCGTTTGGTTTATCAACGGGAGCACAGACTTTATCTCGTTTATTAAATAATATTTTGGGGCAATACAAGTTTCAGTTTGTATTTAATTATTTGGATGATTTAGTTATTTATTCTCCAGATATACAATCACATGTGCAGCATTTAAGATTAGTCTTTCAATGTTTGCGTCAGGCTGGCTTAACAGTTGGTCCGTCCAAAATTAAATTTGCTGTAAATCAAATTTCCTTCCTGGGACATATTGTTTCTCCTCAGGGAATATCCGTAGACGCAGAAAGAACTATGGCAATTCGGTGTTTTCCAGTTCCTTCATCGACTAAACGATTGGCATCGTTTTTGGGTATGGTGAATTTTTTTTCTAAATTTATTCCAAAATTTGCTGAAATAGCCGAACCATTGAATGCTCTTCGGCGAAAAGCCGTAAAATTTGAATGGACTTCAATTCATCAGAAAGCGTTTGACACGTTAAAGGAAGCTATAATGAATCCGCCAGTGTTGGCAATGCCAAATTTCGAAGAACCTTTTGTTCTTCAAACCGATGCTTCAAGATATGCTATTTCGGCGGTATTACTTCAGGGGATAGAGGGAGCACGAAAGCCAATTTATTATATTTCGCGTTGTCTTTCGCGGACAAAGAAATTACTCGGTGTACGAGTTAGAAGCTTTAGCCGTGCTTAGTGCTTGTGAAAAATTTCGTCCGTTTTTGGAACATCGAACCTTCCATTTGGAGTGTGATAACCAAGCTTTGACTTGGGTATTATCACATGCTAGGAAAACGGGGAAGCTCGTGCGTTGGGCTACCCGAATTGGCTCTTTTAAATTCACAGTTAAACATATTCCTAGTACTGAAAATGTTATCGCAGATGCACTTTCACGCATGTTTGTTGAACCACCGGTAGAGGATAATCAAGTTAGTGCACCAATGTTATTATGTCCAACTCTTTCAAAGGATTTTCCTTCGGTGTTTACCTCCTTGGAGGATCATCAATGTAAGGATGAGGTGTTAGGCCCTATTTGGGAACAGTGTCACTTAGGTAATATTCCTAAAGGATATTATTTTAAGGATAATCTTTTGTATGCTACGCTACCGAGGTCTAAATTGGTCATGATATTGTTACCGCGTTCGTTAGTACCGGTGGTTTTACAATATTTCCATACATCGCCACATGGTGCGCATTTAGGTGTATTTAAAACAAAACAGAAAATACGCACTTATTTTGTGTGGAAACAGATGTATGCCGACATTAAGAACTATGTTCGCAAGTGCGAGATATGTTTGTATACTAAACCAGCACAAAATACTCGAGTGGGTCATTTACATTCCAAAATATCGATGTATCCCATGGAGAGGGTATTTCTTGATTATGTGGGTCCCTTACCACGTTCTTCTAGCGGCAATACATATCTATTAGTTTTGGTAGATGCATTCTCTAAATTTACATGGTTGTATCCAGTTCGGGCTCCAACAGCATTGACAACAGCATTAGTTTTATCACGTATATTTGCTTCTTTTGGTAATCCTCAAACACTGGTTACTGATAATGCTTCTTATTTCAGGGCATACAATTTCCGTACATTTTTGTTTGAAAGAGGAATACATTTTGTGCGAACATCACCTTATTATCCGCGACCATCGTTAGCGGAACGTGTAAACAGAAATTTGAAGAGTATGTTAATTGCATTTCACTCAGACCATCATTCCCTATGGGATAGCTGGTGTGCCGAATTTCAGTTTGCTTTAACCACGGCAGTTCATGAAGCACATCAGGCAACTCCTTTTTCACTAATGTTTCGTTTTCAACCGGCTTGCCCTTTGGTCAATCAGTGGAAATTGTCAGATTTATTCCCGGATCGGGAAATGTACATAAAGATAGAGAAACTTGGTAACATACTTTACAACATTTACGTGCAGATCATGTCCGACGTGAGATCCGATATAATCGTAACCGCAAGGAGAGTACATTTCAAATTGGGGATCTAGTGATGCTACAGGCACACCAGTTGAGTGATTCTAGTAAAAGCTTTACCCAGAAACTAGCCCCTCGGTATGTAGGACCTTTTCGGATCATTAAGATCGTTAACCAAGTTTCAGTGCAACTCCAGGATTGTGTTACTGGGAAAATTACAACAGCTCATGTCACTCAAAGCCCGTACCTGCTACCGTGATATAAATCCTCGCTTCCTCGCAGATAGGCAGCACCTTTTTATATAATGGTCATTGTCGGCATAGCGGGTTCGCTTCCTCACAGCTGACGATGATTATTTAAGGACGTGCTGCCTACTATATAGATAGACTTTTTATCTTGGTAAAAAAAAGTTTTTAGTTCTTTTAGTTATAAATATATTGTAAAATTCATGTTCAACTTTCATCTTATTCATCTGATTGTATATTTATTTCTAAACTTCCCCTGTTTTAAGGTGAAGTAAATAATGTACGTCCAGTAATTACATTGAAAAAAAAAGAAAAAAAAGGAAATGAAACGCCTTATGCATAAAAGCAGGTTTTGATATGTATTATCATTGCTCCTGACCGCATATAAAATGCTGGCCTTTTTTTTAAGTTTATGTATTTTAATGTGGTTTTTTTTCACTCCAGAGTTAGAATGATACAATTTGAATGCTTCTACACTCACATTTTACGTATATTTGGACGTTGTTTTGGTTATATAATCCATGTATATCTAAATCGAGTTGAATGCTTCTGTCTAATTGCTTGGTCTTGTTTTACATATACCATATGCACGGTGGGGAGATGTGCCAGGTCGAGTGGATGGCGTGGATGGACAGGCGAGACTACAAATAATCATATCAACAACGCACGTTCCTGTTCCCGTTCTACCCGTCGCCTCTGGGGGGGGGAAGTATTGTGCCAAATCCACCCTCCCAGGAGAAATATACATTACGCAACGGGCATGTATCAAAGGAACGCTGCCGAATGCGGGAAAAAGAAGTGCAACGATCAACGTAGTAATTCTTTAACCATTCGCTACAAGAAGAAGAACCAGCACAAGTTTGGACTCACGTAGTGGGTCACGCCAAGCGACTCGTCGACTGCGCACGCGCAAAACACTCTCGAGCTGCTCCAAGGTGCGGGGTAGCATGACGAACCAGTCTGTCTTCACCGAGGGAAACAAGCAGGATCACGTCAGAGAGGCATTCGGCACGGTATACCAAATTCTCTTTCGGATAAATATATTTAAAATTCTTTTTGGTAATTGGGGAGCGGTAAAGACTTATCGTCGGGTAGAGATATTTATTCTCGCCGTTTAACTATAAAGCTTTAAATGTGAGAGCAGGAAGCAAATTGTAAACGAATAATAAATGTTGAAACTGTAAACTCTAAAAGGAAATAGGGAATGATAATTGTAATCATTTGTGTGATATTGATGTGTTGAGTTATTAAAGTAAAGAATACGGTTGTTAATTATTTTTATAAATATATCTTCAAGCCATTATTCCTTGCATAATCCATGTATTCTTGGGTCAAAGTAATCGCTTCAACACTTAATAACATATGGCCATGAGATAACGCTACTGTAATAGTTTTGCTAAGGGTATGCATCTGTCCCACCCTCCACTCCTCTCTCTGCAGTCACTGCTCATCTCACATTTCTTGTATAACCATACACTCAATAACATATGCCTATGAGATAACACTACTGTAATAGTTTTGCTAAGGGTATGCGTCTATCCCACCCTCCACTCCTCTCTCTTCAGTCACTGCTCATCTCACATGTCTTGTGTAACCATACACTCAATAACATATGGCCATAAGATAACACTACTGTAATAGTTGTGCTAAGGGTCTGAGTCTGTCCCACCCTCCACACCTCTCTCTGCAGTCACTGCTCATCTCACATGTCTTGTATAACCATACACTCAATCACATATGGCCATGAGATAACACTACTGTAATAGTTGTGCTAAGGGTATGCGTCTGTCCCACCCTCCACTCCTCTCTCTGAAGTCACTGCTCATCTCACGTCTTGTATAACCATACACTCAATAACATATGCCTATGAGATAACACTACTGTAATAGTTTTGCTAAGGGTATGCGTCTGTCCCACCCTCCACTCCTCTCCCTTTAGTCACTGCTCACCTCACATGTCTTGCATAACCATACACTCAATAAAATATGCCTATGAGATAACACTACTGTAATAGTTGTGCTAAGGGAATGAGTCTGTCCCACCCTCCACTCCTCTCGCTGCATTCACTGCTCATCTCACATGTCTTGTATAACCATACACTCAATAACATATGGCCATGAGATAACACTACTGTAATAGTTGTGCTAAGGGTATGCGTCTGTCCCCCCCTCCACTCCTCTCTCTGCAGTCAGTGCTCATCTCACATGTCTTGTAGAACCATACACTCAATAACATATGCCTGAGATAACACTACTGTAATAGTTGTGCTAAGGGTCTGAGTCTGTCCCACCCTCCACTTCTCTCTCTGTGCAGTCAGTGGCTCATTTCACATGTCTTGTATAACCATACACTCAGTAACATATGTCCATGAGATAACACTGCTGTAATAGTTGTGCTAAGGCTCTGAGTCTGTCCCACCCTCCACTTCTCTCTCTGCAGTCACTGGCTCATCTCACATGTCTTGTATAACCATACACTCAATAGCATATGCCTGAGATAACACTACTGTAATAGTTGTGCTAAGGGTCTGAGTCTGTCCCACCCTCCACTTCTCTCTCTGCAGTCACTGGCTCATCTCACTTGTCTTGTATAACCATTAACTCAGTAACATATAGCCATGGTATAACACTACTGTAATAGTTGTGCTAAGGGTATGAGTCTGTCCCACTCTCCACTCCTCTCGCTGCAGTCATTAGCACATCTCACATGTCTTGTATAACCATACACTCAGTAACATATGGCCATGAGATAACACTAATGTAATAGTTGTGCTAAGGGTCTGAGTCTGTCTCGCCCTCCACTCCTCTCTCTGCAGTCACTGGCTCATCTCACATGTCTTGTATAACCATACACTCAATAAGATATGGCCATGAGATAACACTGCTGTAATAGTTGTGCTAAGGGTCTGCGTCTGTCCCACCCTCCACTCCTCTCTCTGCAGTCATTGGCTCATCTTACACATCTTGTACAACCATATACTCAATAACATATGGTCATGATATAAGACTACTCTAATAGTTGTGCTAAGGTCTGCTAATGTCCCAACCTCCACTCCTCTCTCTGCAGTCACTGGCTCATCTCACACATCTTGTATAACCATGCACTCAATAACATATGGTCATGAGATAAGACTCCTTTAATAGTTCTGCTGAGTGTCTGTTAATGTCCCACACCGCTATCCTCTCTCCACAGTCACTGGCTCATCTGACATGTCTTGTATAACCATACACTCCAGAACTACATAATCATGAGACAAGACTACTGCAATAGTTGTGCTGAGTATCTGTTAATTTCCCACCCTCCACTCCTCTCTCAATAACTGCATGGTCATAAGATAAGACTAATGTAACAGTTGTGCTAAATGTGGTGTCTGTCGAAACCACCAATCCTGTTTCTCTGCAGTCACTGGCTCATTTCACATGTCTTGTATAACCATACACTCAATAACATATGGTCATTAGATAAAATTACTGTAATAGTTTAGCTAAGCGTCTGTGTCTGTCCCACTCTCCGCTCCTCTCTCTGCAGTCATTGGCACAACTCACGTGTCTTGTATAACCATACACTCAATAACTGTCTGGTCATGAGATAAGACTGCTGTAATAGTTGTGCTAAGTGTCTGGTAAAGCCCCACACTCCACTCTGCTCAATGCAGACACTGGCTCATCTAACTTGTCTATTATAACCACACACTCAATTAGTGCATGGTCATGAAATAAAACTACTGTAATAGTTGTGCTAAGTGCCTGTGTCTGTCCCAATCTCCATTCCTCTCTCTACAGTCATTGGCGCATCTAACATGTCTTGTATAAAAAAACAATCAACAACCGCAAGGTCATGAGATAACACTACTGTATTAGTTGTGCTAAGTGTCTGTGTCTGTCCCACCCTTCACTCCTGTCTCTTCAGTCATTGGCTCATCTCACATGTCTTGTATAACCATATACTCAATAACATATGGACATGAGACAAGACAACTATAACAGTTATACTGTCTCTGTCTGTCCCACCCTCCACTCCTGTCTCTCTGCAGGCTTTGGATCAACACACATGTCTTGTATAACGACATACTCAATAACATATGCTGATGAGACGAGACTACTGTAATAGTTGTGCTAATGTCTCTTAATGCCCAACCCCCGATTCCTCTCTCTGCAGTCATTGGCGCATCTCACATGCCTTGTATAAGCACACATTCAATAACATATGGTGATGAAACAAAACTACTGTATTAGTTGTGCTAAGATCTCTTAATGTCTCACCCTCCACTCCTCTCCCTGCAGTCATTGGCTCATCTCACATGTCTTTTATAACCACACACTCAATAACATATAGTCATGAGATAAGACTACTGTAATAGTTGTGCTGAGTGTCCGTTAATGTTGCACCATCCACTCGTGTCTCCACAGTCACTGGCTCATCTCACATGTGTTGTATAGCCATACACTCAATAACATATAATCATGAGATAAGACTACATTAATAGTTGTGCTAGGGTCTCTTAATATCACACCCTCCACTCCTCTCTCTGCGGTCATTGGCTCATCTCACATGTCTTGTATAAACACACACTCAATAACACATGGTGATGAGAGAAGACTACTGTAATAGTTGTGCTAGGGTCTCTTAATATCACACCCTCCAGTCCTCTCTCAGTGGTCATTGGCTCATGTCACATGTCTTGTATAACCACACACTCAATAACATATAGTCATGAGATAATACTACTGTAATAGTTGTGCTAGGGTCTCTTAATATCACACCGTCCACTCCTCTCTGTACATTCATTGGCTCATCTCACATGTCATGTATAAGCACATAATCAATAACATATAGTCATGAGGTAAGACTACTGTAAAAGTTGTGGTTAGGTCTCTTAATGTCCCACCCTCCACTCCTCTTTGTACAGTTATTGGCTCATCTCACATGTCTTGTATAAGCACATAATCAATAACATAGAGTCATGAGATAAGACTACTGTAAAAGTTGTGGTCAGGTCTCTTACCTCACTGTCACTGGCTCATCTCACATGTCTTGTATAACCTTACACTCAGTAACATATGGCCATGATATAACACTACTGTAATAGTTTTGCTAAGGGTATGCGTCTATCCCACCCTCCACTCCTCTCTCTTCAGTCACTGCTCATCTCACATGTCTTGTGTAACCATACACTCAATAACATATGGCCATAAGATAACACTACTGTAATAGTTGTGCTAAGGGTCTGAGTCTGTCCCACCCTCCACACCTCTCTCTGCAGTCACTGCTCATCTCACATGTCTTGTATAACCATACACTCAATCACATATGGCCATGAGATAACACTACTGTAATAGTTGTGCTAAGGGTATGCGTCTGTCCCACCCTCCACTCCTCTCTCTGCAGTCACTGCTCATCTCACGTCTTGTATAACCATACACTCAATAACATATGCCTATGAGATAACATTACTGTAATAGTTTTGCTAAGGGTATGCGTCTGTCCCACCCTCCACTCCTCTCCCTTTTGTCACTGCTCATCTCACATGTCTTGTATAACCATACACTCAATAACATATGCCTATGAGATAACACTACTGTAATAGTTGTGCTAAGGGTATGCGTCTGTCCCACCCTCCACTCCTCTCTCTGCAGTCACTGCTCATCTCACGTCTTGTATAACCATACACTCAATAACATATGCCTATGAGATAACATTACTGTAATAGTTTTGCTAAGGGTATGCGTCTGTCCCACCCTCCACTCCTCTCTCTGCAGTCACTGCTCATCTCACGTCTTGTGTAACCATACACTCAATAACATATGCCTATGAGATAACACTACTGTAATAGTTGTGCTAAGGGTCTGAGTCTGTCCCACCCTCCACACCTCTCTCTGCAGTCACTGCTCATCTCACATGTCTTGTATAACCATACACTCATTAACATATGGCCATGAGATAACACTACTGTAATAGTTGTGCTAAGGGTATGCGTCTGTCCCACCCTCCACTCCTCTCCCTGCAGTCACTGTTCATCTCACATGTCTTGTATAACCATACACTCAATAACATTTGCCTGAGATAACACTACTGTAATAGTTGTGCTAAGGGTCTGAGTTTGTCCCACCCTCCACTCCTCTCTCTGCAGTCACTGGCTCATCTCACATGTCTTGTATAAATATACACTCAGTAACATATGGCCATGAGATAACACTACTGTAATAGTTGTGCTAAGGGTCTGAGTCTATCCCACCCTCCACTCCTCTCTCTGCAGTCACTGGCTCATCTCACATGTCTTGTATAAATATACACTCAGTAACATATGGCCATGAGATAACACTAATGTAATAGTTGTGCTAAGGGTCTGAGTCTATCCCACCCTCCACTCCTCTCTCTGCAGTCACTGGCTCATCTCACATGTCTTGTATAACCATACACTCAATAAGATATGGCCATGAGATAACACTATTGTAATAGTTGTGCTAAGGGTCTGCGTCTGTCCCACCCTCCACTCCTTTCTCTGCAGTCATTGGCTCATCTTACACATCTTGTGCAACCATATACTCAATAACATATGGTCATGATATAAGACTACTCTAATAGTTGTGCTAAGGTCTGCTAATGTCCCAACCTCCACTCCTCTCTCTGCAGTCACTGGCTCATCTCACACATCTTGTATAACCATGCACTCAATAACATATGGTCATGAGATAAGACTCCTTTAATAGTTCTGCTGAGTGTCTGTTAATGTCCCACACCGCTATCCTCTCTCCACAGTCACTGGCTCATCTGACATGTCTTGTATAACCATACACTCCAGAACTACATAATCATGAGACAAGACTACTGCAATAGTTGTGCTGAGTATCTGTTAATTTCCCACCCTCCACTCCTCTCTCAATAACTGCATGGTCATAAGATAAGACTAATGTAACAGTTGTGCTAAATGTGGTGTCTGTCGAAACCACCAATCCTGTTTCTCTGCAGTCACTGGCTCATTTCACATGTCTTGTATAACCATACACTCAATAACATATGGTCATTAGATAAAATTACTGTAATAGTTTAGCTAAGCGTCTGTGTCTGTCCCACTCTCCGCTCCTCTCTCTGCAGTCATTGGCACAACTCACGTGTCTTGTATAACCATACACTCAATAACTGTCTGGTCATGAGATAAGACTGCTGTAATAGTTGTGCTAAGTGTCTGGTAAAGCCCCACACTCCACTCTGCTCAATGCAGACACTGGCTCATCTAACTTGTCTATTATAACCACACACTCAATTAGTGCATGGTCATGAAATAAGACTACTGTAATAGTTGTGCTAAGTGCCTGTGTCTGTCCCAATCTCCATTCCTCTCTCTACAGTCATTGGCGCATCTAACATGTCTTGTATAAAAAAACAATCAACAACCGCAAGGTCATGAGATAACACTACTGTATTAGTTGTGCTAAGTGTCTGTGTCTGTCCCACCCTTCACTCCTGTCTCTTCAGTCATTGGCTCATCTCACATGTCTTGTATAACCATATACTCAATAACATATGGACATGAGACAAGACAACTATAACAGTTATACTGTCTCTGTCTGTCCCACTCTCCACTCCTGTCTCTCTGCAGGCTTTGGATCAACACACATGTCTTGTATAACGACATACTCAATAACATATGCTGATGAGACAAGACAACTATAACAGTTATACTGTCTCTGTCTGTCCCACCCTCCACTCCTGTCTCTCTGCAGGCTTTGGATCAACACACATGTCTTGTATAAGCACACACTCAATAACATATGGTGATGAAACAAAACTACTGTATTAGTTGTGCTAAGATCTGTTAATGTCTCACCCTCCACTCCTCTCCCTGCAGTCATTGGCTCATCTCACATGTCTTGTATAACCACACACTCAATAACATATAGTCATGAGATAAGACTACTGTAATAGTTGTTCTGAGTGTCCGTTAATGTTGCACCATCCACTCGTGTCTCCACAGTCACTGGCTCATCTCACATGTGTTGTATAACCATACACTCAATAACATATTGTGACGTATGTAAGCATTGTTGCGTACATGACCTTGGCTGCCCGGATCGGGTATTGCGTAAGAGAGTGGTGGGGATAAACAAGTTTGTAGATAGTGTCCCACGCCGAGTTGGCGTGCGTTTAGTCAGTCAGTAGATTCGCGGCTAGCAGGCAGGTTGTGTATACGTGCTGCCCATACAAAACATGTATGGCGTCCTCACCGACGGACATGAAGCCCTGGAGGTATTGTATCCCCTTTTATTAATGCACTTTTTTACCATCCACTTCTTTCCAGTGTAATTTATCATAGTAGATAGATCCTTTCTCTCATCTGCACCATGTAGTAATCCTTTTAGTAGATATTCCCTAATATTTTTCAATTTTCATTTAGCTGTGTCCCTTGTAACCTCGCTTAATATAAATTATTAACTTTCTGGTACCTCAATTACGAGTAGCTCTACCTCCCATTGAGTATTTTGTTTAGAGGTTATGACATTTTGGTGGAGGGTGGGATATTTTTTTGAGATTTTTAACTGCAAAATGTTTTTTCACTAAAATGTGGCGTTTTTGGTCCTCCACGTGTTAGAAAATGTATTTTTTTTCTTGGCTAAAGGGTAAGGGTTTTGGTTGTGTAATTTGTGGTTTCTTTCTTCTAAATTCCTGTTGTATTGTTTCCTGAAAGTCCCATGTTTATATTTTAATTTTAAGTTCATTTTTAAATTTTTCCATTGTCTGTCGGTGGCGTGGCGGTAAAACTTTTTGCTCCATTTTTCCCTTTACCATGGCTTCACTTCTGCTAAATTCCGTTACTGTGATAAATCATTCGTACTGGTCATTTTAAAGTACACATTTTTGTGAATTGTGGAAAATTGGGCGATATTTGCAACTTTGATAATGTGGTCATCACGTGTTAGCGGCGTGTTTGGAGATGCTGTTTTCTGTGCTCATTGGTAGTAGTTCTGGGAGCTTGTAATTCTATACTGCATTGATTGTGATTTTCTGCTCATTTCTATATTTTTGGGGTGCATGTTTCGTGCAACTTTTATGTACGCAAGTGTGTTACGTAATCTCTGCGTGGTCATGCAATTCATCACTAATTCTAGCTTGTGAAACCAATCTTTTCCAGCACGTGTTCTGTGTGTTTATTTGCGTGTGTGTATAATAGGCCAGATGCATCTATTTAAAAAAAAGAAGGAATTCATTTTTGTGCATCGTACACTGGTACGCATAAATTACGAGTTTAGCATATTCTGCTCTCCTTGGGATAATTTCAGCGCTAGTCACAGTAGGTGTGACGTAATTTTTTTTAACTTCCAGTTCGAGTTTTCTCGCTGAAGATATCACTTTGTTAATTTTTTCTTTTCTCTTCCATTTGTACATTCTGTTTTAAAACCTTGGTTTTGTGTCCAAGTGGCTTGCGTGTCATGTCTGTGTAAACAATATGCTGGTATAATTTTCTAATATTTCGCCGTGGGCGCTTAATTATATCATTCCTGGTATTGGTTCTTATCTGGCTATGTTCTGATATTTCTATTTACATTCATGCGATGCTATAAGTGCTTAGTTTGGTGTAATCTGTAATGGTGATCTTCCATTCATTTACTGGTTGAGTTTATCTTTGTTTTGTGCTATGTCACAATGCCTAAACGACGTACTACGCAGAAATCTGATGTGGTTATTGCTCCAGTCAGTGAGCATAGTGAAGTAGAATCTATTTCCAGTACTAGTACACCTGTTGTTACCCAGTTATTACCAGTGATGCCTAATCCGCCTGTTTCGGTGAGCACAATGCAGTCAGCTGTGTCGTCCGGTCATTGAACCCTCTTACTTTGAGAATTCCAGTAAGTTGTCGGCATATGAATTTCTTCAAAATTTTGAAATGGTCGCTGCTGCTAATGGTTGGTCTGAGGAAATGAAATTGAAATGTTTCCCATGTTACTTGAGAGATACTGCTGCATCATGGTTTCAAACTTTTCGCCACCAGCATCCTCGCCATGATTGGCTTTGCCTATCTACACAGTTTCTAAATGCCTTTCAGATGACTAATCAGAGTGATATTTTGGAAATGAAACTCAGACAGCGGGTACAGTTAGATGATGAACCTGTTATTAATTATATCTATGTTGTGTTATCTTTGTGTGATCAAGTAAATCCAGCTATGTCGCAGTTAGAACAAATCAAACACCTGCTTAAAGGTCTTAAACCTCTTTATGTACAGCCTTTACTGCCATTAAAACCTCAAACTGTTGATGAGGTGATACAAATCATTCGACGAGTGGACAAGGCACAGTTTTATATGCAGAACCGAGAACATCTAGTGTCTGCCCAATCTCAGGCTGCAGTGGTTACACCACCCACTCCTGTATTTAATAATGCATCTGTTCCTGCTGTTACTATACCAGCTACTGCTCAGCTAACAAATGCTTCTTCTCTTGGGGACGTACCTGTAGCTCCCATGCAACAGCTGATTGATCGTGTAGAAAAGTTATGTAACCGAGTTAACCGGTTTCAGTTACCACCTGGTGTACCATCTTCGGAGAGAACTTCACAGCTTCCACGGTCATCTGACTTCAACCGGCGGGACTCATCCATCACCTGCTACAGATGCAACAGGCAGGGCCACCTGGCTCGCTCCTGCCGTAGCCGCTTTCCTCAGTCAAAAAACGACTGGCGGCGAGCCTCATACGACGAGACTTAGCAGCATCACCACCGCCCACCAGCACGGCTGCACCTCAACGGGATGTGGCTGCATTATCAGGTCAGATCTTACAAGTTACTGGTCATATTGCCCAGACAGAGGTTTCCATCTTGCTCGACACAGGAAGCGCAGTTAGCATTGTAAATGCTGCCCATGTTCTTGATCACTCTACATTGAAACCCATAGAGATGTTGCTTCGAACTGCAGGTAATAAGTTACTTGATGCGCCTTAACACACTGTTCTAGATTTTCATATTAATGATGTTCTTTTTCAGGAAGATGTATTAGTTGTGAAAGATCTGTCTCATGATTTAATTTTAGGCAATGACTTTTTGCATGCTCATGGTGTAGTAATTGACTATGCACACAACTTGATAACTTTGAATTCTTCCGAGGATGATGCTTTCAGTATACCAATCACCCTAGTACAAGGTCCTTTTGTTGATATGGCAGTGAATCCTTTGCAAGATAATGAACGTAATGATTCTGGTGTTAAAATGGCAGTTATGAATAATGTGAAAATTCCACCTTTGTCTACATGTTATATAACAGTTAAACCCTCGTCAGACATTAGTAATGAGGTTATGTTTGAACCTGCTGTTAATATAACGCAAAAGAAAAATCTTTCAATTCCACCGTTGTTGTCATTCTGCATCTGAATTTACCATACCAGTGCATAATAATACTGCAGTTCCACAAACACTGTTTGCCAATACAGTTTTAGCTAAAGCTTATGATGTTGCACTAGTTCAGAGTAATTCTGTTTTATCATCAGATGTTACCCCTCTGCCAGCTTCAAATTTTAATTTTAATGTCAATGGTAAACTACTAGAGACTCAAAAGGCTGAATTGCATTCATTGTTATTGAAATATAGTGATCTTTTTGCCACCACATTGCAAGAACTTGGTACTACTGATGTTGCAGAGTTTGATATTAAAGTAACTGACGCTAAACCAATTAAACAAAGACCTTACAGAGTTCCCCATAAACAAAAGGAAATCATTGCTGAACAAGTCTAAGAAATGCAAGATGCTGGAATTATTAAGGAATCACAGTCCTCTTGGGCTTCTCCTGTGGTGCTTGTTAAAAAGAAAGATGGTTCCATGAGATTTTGTGTTGATTATAGGAAATTGAATGCTGTTACAGAAACCACCTCTTTCCCTTTGCCATTGATAGATGATTTGTTAAGTTATTTGGGGGAGGCTAAATGGTTTGTCTCATTAGATTTGCTGTCAGCATATTTTCAGGTACCTATTGAGAGGATAGCCAGAAATATACTTCTTTTGTTACTTTTCAAGGTCAATATCAATTCACACGCTTGAGTTTTGGGTTGGCGAATGCTCCTAAGTGTTTCAGTTACATCGCAGACAAGTTGTTAGGTGATCTGAATTTTAAAAAGGCAATTGCATATTTGGATGATACTGTCGTTTTTGCTAAAACCTTTGACAAGTTGTTACAAAATCTTGAAGCTGTTTCTCAACGTCTGGATAACCATAAGTTTAAGCTCAAACCAGAAAAGTGTTTCTTCGCTATGCAAAAGATCAAACCCTTAGGCTTTGAAGTCTCCAAAAATAGTATTTCTCCTGATTCTGATAAAGTAGTTTCCATTCAGAATTTGCCTCGTCCTAAAAATGTCAGACATATAAGGAAAGTTTTGGGATTATTTAACTTTTACAGGAAATTCATCAAAGACTATGCAAATATTGCTCAACCACTTATTCAGTTGACTAGGAAAAATCAAAATTTTATTTGGGAACCTGATCAGCAAGCTGCATTTCAAAAGTTGAAGGACTCATTAGTTTCTGCTCCTGTCTTAGCTCACTATACTCCTGGTGCATATACTGAATTACACTCTGATGCCAGTGGACTAGGGGTTGCTTCTGTTTTGTATCAAAAGATTGACAATGTGTTGAAACCAATGGGCTATGCTTCAAGGACATTATCTAAATGTGAACGTAATTATAGTGTTCCCGAGTTGGAATTGTTGGCCATCTTGTTTGGACTTACTCACTTTCGCAGTTTTGTCTATGGCTATAAGATTAATATTGTGTCTGATCATCACTCCCTCTGTTACCTGAATAATTTAAAAGATTTGACTGGGTCGTCTGGCACGATGGAGTTTGAAATTGCAAGAATTTGATTATACTATTTCCTATAAATCTGGTAAGAAACATCATGATGCTGATGCTTTATCGAGATTTCCTGTGTTGCAACCCAAAGAAAGTGACCTTAAACAGCTTGAGGAACTTCCCACATGTTTATTGTCTTCAGTTGAAGTTGCTGACCAACAGAAAAAAGATACTGTGTTACTTGAGCTTATCAATGCTCTCCATGATCCTCCGTCAGCCCCTGCTAAGCTTCAGAGACAAATTTCAAATTATACTCTTAAATCAGGAGTTCTTTATCGTAAAAATGCTGGCTCTACTGGCCCTCTCCATCTGCTGGTTATTCCAGAGGCACTGAAACATGAAATTCTATCTTCGTGTCATGATGATCCTCTTTCAGGTCATTTAGGCTTTTCTAAAACATTTGCCAAAATTCACTCCAGGTACTATTGGATTGGAATGAAAAAAGATACTGAACATTTTGTGCGTACCTGTCCCAGTTGTCAAACCAGAAAAGGACCTAAGAATCAAAAGTCAGCAGGTTTATTACAACCAATTACTGTTACTTCTGTAGGCGAGCAGTGGGGTATTGATTTACTTGGGCCTCTCCCACGCTCTAATTCTGGACACAAATACGTCGTCGTTGCGACTGAGTATGCTTCTCGCTGGGTCGAGTCTGCATCGCTTCCTTCAGCAACAATTCCCCAAGTTGCTAAGTTTATTTTACATAACATCATCTGTAGGCATGGAGCCCCTGCTGCCTTGTTGTCTGATTGCGGCTCAGTTTTCCTCAGTGAAGTGACACAAGAATTGTTGAGATCTCTATCAGTGTCTTCTAATTTTACTAGTGCTTACCACCCAGCTTGTAATGGACTTACTGAAAGATTCAATGAAACCCTCTTGAATAGGCTTAGCCATTTTGTTGACACTAATCAAAAGAACTGGGACTCAATTTTGCCCTATGTGATTTTTTCTTATAACTCCAGTGTTCAGGAGTCTACTAAATTCTCACCCTTTTCTTGATATATGGTCGAGAGCCTTCTTTACCTAACCAGGTTCAGCTGCAAGCTACTTCTAATGACCTTTTTGTGAAACAAACTTTACAAGAGATTCAGAAGGCACGTGAGGTTGCTGTTGCTAACATTACTAAGCAACAAGTGAAACAAAAAGAAGCATTTGATGCCAAACATAAGATGTGGTTTACAATGTAGGTCAATTAGTCAAAGTTTTTACTCCTATAAGAAAGAAAGGTAAATGTACCAAGTTGTTACATAGATATTTTGGTCCTTTTGAAATTATCCGACAGATCACTCCTGTTACCTACCTTGTAGGTCGACCTCATGCTCCTCGTACCAAACATCAGAGTGTTCATGTGTCACGCCTTCACCCTTACTATGTTCCTGTGGGTCCTTATAGACTGTAAATTTTGAGTTTGTGATGCTATTTTTATTGTTTGCCTTAATGTTGGCATGAAGTATATATTACATGAAACTGGAAAGTTGCACCATTTTGTGGTAAAAAGCATAAGAAAAACAACCTGTGAGTGTGTACTTAATTTTATTTGATTTTCAGGAATGTTCTGTGACAGTATTGTTTTGGTAATGTGCTTTGTTCTGTTGCATTCGATTTGGTTTGGGTTTCATTATGATGCTGTGATCTTTTCTTTGCAGAAAATTGTTGCATGAATAGTGTGTGTATATGCTTGTGAGGTTATGTGAGAGATAAGTAAATATTTGCCTCGGTGGAAGTGCCAAAGAGTAACCCCGATGGTGGTAATGGTAGAGATGAGATGAGATATTGTCAGCTTCGGTGGAAGTGCCAAAGTGTAACCCCGATAGTTGAAGTGTAAATGTTTGATTTTTCAGAAGGGCTACATGTACCTGGAAATTCGATTTGATGTGATGATTTGAGAGATTTTGCTTATTGGTTGATGCAGTAATTTGTATCACAAATTACTTAAATGTAAATAATGATTGTAATATGAATATGCATTTTTATGTGACATTGATTTCAGATATTTGTTTATTGTAATTATTGTTGAGAAGTAAGTTTCTAATGCCTTACTGAAACTGTCAATAATAGCGTGCAATAATGCAGCGAGGGGGTGAGCTGTTTATCATTATTGGAAACGAGGAAGTTACGTAATGTTGGCGCGTTTTTTCCTTGAGAATCTTCTGGAACATTTACTTAGAGCATATGTATTCATAATTTTCATTGGATATAAAAATAGACGCTAATGTTGGCGCGTTTTATTCGCCAATTGCAGCTCAGTTATAATCTTTAGGCATATCGGGGAGTGGGAATATAAATAGAGCTAGGTTAGAGGTAAAGTCCGTCAGTCGGTCAGTTCATCAAAATTCTTTGTACACTACACGTCGCATTCCCGTCAGTTCATCGAAAGTATTTGTACGGCACACTTCGAATATCAATTTGCAGGTTCCGCGTAACAGAGTTATGAAATCTCAAGTGTTATAAAGTTAATTTTACAAAAAGTTGAAGTACGCGAATTAAGAATCATCAGTAATGAAGTTATTATAACAGTTTCAGTTTGGCGAGTGTCAAGATCAATATGTAAATGTGATAGTGACTGTGTTTCGACAATAAAAGTGTATAATAAATTTCTTCATCAGTGTTATCTTTGGATAAAAGATTCCCTTCCGTTTACACACCCTGATCAAGAGATATGTTCGACCGAGAAATACTAGCTAGCCGGAGGACAGTAAACCAAAATTAATTAAGATAACAATATCGTTCTTTCAAACGAACACTAACACTGCTGCAAATTGCTAACACCAGATGGAGCTACAAACCGAACAAATGAATGACGTCACAAGATGGCTTCCACGCGTGAAGTAAACATAAATACACAAACATTTGTAAGTAATACCGTTACAAATTGGCTCCCAAACGTGGGGCTCAACAACAAATCAAACATTATAAGTAATAGCATCGCAAATTGGCTACCACAACGTGGGGCTACAATAATGTTAAATAATAACAACATAAATACTACTACATGGTGTTGCTGAAACGTGCCCAGTATAGCGTGTGTGATGTATTCACATGAGAGAGTAAATGTAATGAAGTAAATGCAATGAGAATAATTTTTTTTTGTGTTATGCAACAAGTTTAGGACCATCTTACATAACAAGTTTTAATACCATCTATTTTCTAGCTTAATTTTAATTCAGAGGATGTGGATGCAACAGTATGATGCTATGTTATTTGCGTCATTCCTGAAATGTTAATGTGATTTCTTTAAGTTTATGACTATGGCAGGTATTTTTGATTTTACAGGAAGTTGAATGAGACATGTCATTGAAGATATTTTATTTTCTCAGTAATTACTGTCTACGAGTGAATTGAAAGCTAAGATGATGATGATGATGATGATTGAAATGATAATAATGATCATAATGAGATAGTAATGTAGAGGAGAATTTATATTTGACAGTAAAGCATGAGTATTGTAGTTGAAAATATGTAACGAGGTGTAGTTTAATGTATGTAATGTGGATTTATTTTCAAGGTATGTAGTAATGCACACAGTAGTTTTGGTTAGTTATTTAAGTGAGTGTTGTGTCTAATTTGGGCCATGGTCAGTATGAATGATTCCATTTCATTGACATGTATGAATGTATTGTAAGTGCACTTATTTCTTTTCTGTATTAGTAGTACCAGCTGGTTAAAAATCATATTGGGAACCCAAATAAGTTTCTATATTTGTGTTGTGTTATTGTATGTAAACTATGAATGTAAGTGATGTAATGTTTATGCATTCTGGCCCTTTTATGTCTCTGTATTTGGATTCTAAAGCAGTTTGTGTTAAATTTTGGATGGTAACCCCTTGTAAAATTCAGTTTTATGTCAACGTGTAGTCATTTTTTTCTCTTTGCCCCATACTAAAAGAATTGATTGATTGTAACCTTTTTGGCACTTTCAAATCTTATTACTGTACATGACATACTACTTGTTTTTTTATGTATGATGATCTTCTGGAGCACAATTTCTATCCTTCTGTGATTTATGTTATAGTGACTTTGCTGATTCCGGAGCTCGGGTGTCCGGAGGAGTATCCCTGCTAGACAGACACGCCAGAGGTTCCAGATACACCACAGGAGAGCTGTCGTTCATCCACTACACTGCAGTGGCCTAAGGAGCCACTATTTTGGGGGGCGGTCCAAGCTAGCGATTGCTCCCCCACACATCTTCAGCGATTTGCAGCATCAGAAAGACTCTGCAGCTGAAAATTCGTCGTTGTGGGTGATGTGGAAATTCCACCAACAAACAGTTACGTCGGACCAACCAGGTGCAGTGTAGTGTGCATGTCACAGTGGCAACATGCTGTAGTGTGCGTGTGCGGAGTACTCGTACTTAGGCAATCTGTGAAACTAACTCGTCGGTGGCACTTGAGACTCCAAAATATTTCAATCAGCCTTTAATTTCTTTAAGAGATATTTATGCTCCATATTACACAGATATTGTTTGCTGTAGTCCAATTGTCTAAAGTATTCAATGTAATGTATGTCATATATTCTTCTTTATTGTAATTCTTTGTCCACAAACAAAATCCTGCTTGTGTCGACGAGTGCGTCGATCTGGGTGGCCAGGGGGAGATGTGACGTATGTAAGCATTGTTGCGTACATGACCTTGGCTGCCCGGATCGGGTATTGCGTAAGAGAGTGGTGGGGACAAATAAGTTTGTAGATAGCGTCCCACGCCGAGTTGGCGTGCGTTGAGTCAGTCAGTAGAGTCGCGGCTAGCAGGCAGGTTGTGCGTATACGTGCTGCACATACAAAACATGTATGGCGTCCTCACCGACGAACATGCAGCCAAGGAGGTATTGTATCCCCTTTTATTAATACACTTTCTTACCATCCACTTCTTTCCAGTGTAATTTATCATAGTAGATAGATCCTTTCTCTCATCTGCACCATGTAGTAATCCTTTTACTAGATATTCCCTAATATTTTTCAATCTTCATTTAGCTGCGTCCCGTGTCAAAACCTCGCTTAATATAAATTATTAACTTTCTGGTACCTCAGTTACGAGTAGCTCTACCTCCATTGAGAATTTTGTTTAGAGGTTACGACAATATAGTCATGAGAAAAGACCACTGTAATAGTTGTGTTGAGTGTCCGTTAATGTTGCACCATCCACTCCTGTCTCCACAGTCACTGGCTCATCTCACATGTGTTGTATAACTATACACTCAATAACTGCATGGTCATGAGACAAGACTACTGTAGTATTTGTGCTAAGTGTCTGTGTCTGCTCCAGCCGCCACTCCTCTCTCTGCAGTCACTGGTTCATCTCACATGTCTTGTATACCAACACACTCAATAACCGCATGGTCATGAGACAAGACTACTGTAGTATTTGTGCTAAGTGTCTGTGTTTGCTCCAGCCGCCACTCCTCTCTCTACAGTCACTGGTTCATCTCACATGTCTTGTATACCAACACACTCAATAACTGCATGGTCATGAGACAAGACTACTGTAGTATTTGTGCTAAGTGTCTGTGTCTGCTCCAGCCGCCACTCCTCTCTCTGCAGTCACTGGTTCATCTCACATGTCTTGTATACCAACACACTCAATAACTGCATGGTCATGTGACAAGACTACTGTAGTATTTGTGCTAAGTATGTGTGTCTATCCCAACCTCCACTCCTCTCTCCACAGTCACTGGTTCATCTCACATGTCTTGTATACCAACACACTCAATAACTGCATGGTCATGAGACAAGACTACTGTAGTATTTGTGCTAAGTGTCTGTGTTTGCTCCAGCCTCAACTCCTCTCTCCACAGTCACTGGTTCACATCCCATGTCTTGTACACCAACACACTCAATAACTGCATGGTCATGAGACAAGACTACTGTAGTATTTGTGCTAAGTGTGTGTGTCTATCCCATCCTCCACTCCTCTCTCCACAGTCACTGGCTCATCTCACATGTGTTGTATACCAACACACTCAATGACATATGGTCATGAGATAAGACTACTGTAATAGTTGTGCTCCTGGTCTGAGTCTGCTCCAGCCTCCACTCCTCTCTCTGCAGTCACTGGATCATCTCACATGTCTTGTATACCAACACACTCAGTAACATATGGCCATGAGATAACACTACTGTAATAGTAGTTCTGAGGATCCGTTAATGTTGCACCATCCACTCCTCTCTCCACCGTCACTGGCTCATCTCACATGTGTTGTATAACCATACACTCAATAACATATGGCCATGAGATAACAGTACTGTAATAGTTGTGCTGAAAGTCCGTTAATGTTGCACCATCCACTCCTCTCTCCACAGTCACTGGCTCATCTCGCATGTGTTGTATAACCATACACTCAATAACTGCATGGTCATGAGACAAGACTACTGTAGTATTTGTGCTAAGTATGTGTGTCTATCCCATCCTCCACTCCTCTCTCTGTAGTCACTGGTTCATCTCACATGTCTTGTATACCAGCACACTCAATAACTGCATGGACATGAGACAAGACTACTGTAGCATTTGTGCTAAGTGTGTGTGTCTGCTCCAGCCTCCACTCCTCTCTCTGCAGTCACTGGTTCATCTCACATGTCTTGTATACCAACACACTCAGTAACATATGGCCATGAGATAACACTACTGTAATAGTAGTGCTGAGTGTCCGTTAATGTTGCACCATCCACTCCTCTCTCCACAGTCACTGGCTCATCTCACATGTGTTGTATAACCATACACTCAATAACTGCATGGTCATGAGACAAGACTACTGTAGTATTTGTGCTAAGTGTGTGTATCTGCTCCAGTCTCCACTCCTCTCTCTGCAGTCACTGGTTCATCTCACATGTCTTGTATACCAACACACTCAATAACTGCATGGTCATGAGACAAGACTACTGTAGTATTTGTGCTAAGTGTGTGTATCTGCTCCAGCCTCCACTCCTCTCTCTGCAGTCACTGGCTCATCTCACATGTCTTGTATACCAACACACTCAATAACTGCATGGTCATGAGACAAGACTACTGTAGTATTTGTGCTAAGTGTGTGTATCTGCTCCAGCCTCCACTCCTCTCTCTGCAGTCACCGGTTCATCTCACATGTCTTGTATACCAACACACTCAGTAACATATGGCCATGAGATAACACTACTGTAATAGTAGTGCTGAGTGTCCGTTAATGTTGCACCATCCACTCCTCTCTCCACAGTCACTGGCTCATCTCACATGTGTTGTATAACCATACACTCAATAACTGCATGGTCATGAGACAAGACTACTGTAGTATTTGTGCTAAGTGTGTGTATCTGCTCCAGTCTCCACTCCTCTCTCTGCAGTCTGTGGTTCATCTCACATGTCTTGTATACCAACACACGCAATAACTGCATGGTCATGAGACAAGACTACTGTAGTACTTGTGCTAAGTATGTGTGTCTAACCCATCCTCCACTCCTCTCTCTGTAGTCACTGGTTCATCTCTCATGTCTTGTATACCAACACACTGAATAACCGCATGGTCATGAGACAAGACTACTGTAGTATTTGTGCTAAGTGTCTGTGTTTGCTCCAGCCCTCACTCCTCTCTCTGTAGTCACTGGTTCATCTCACATGTCTTGTATACCAACACACTCAAAAACTGCATGGTCATGAGACAAGACTACTGTAGCATTTGTGATAAGTGTGTGTGTGTGTGCTCCAGCCTCCACTCCTCTCCTGCAGGCACTGGTTCATCTCACATGTCTTGTATACCAACACACTCAATAACTGCATGGTCATGAGACAAGACTACTGTAGCATTTGTGCTAAGTGTGTGTGTCTGCTCCAGCCTCCACTCCTCTCTCTGCAGGCACTGGTTCATCTCACATGTCTTGTATAACCACACACACAATAACTGCATGGTCATGAGACAAGACTACTGTAGCATTTGTGCTAAGTGTGTGTGTTTGCTCCAGCCTCCACTGCTCTCTCTGCAGTTACTGGATCATCTCACGTGTCTTGTATACCAACACACTCAAAAACTGCATGGTCATGAGACAAGACTACTGCAGTATTTGTGCTAAGTGTGTGTGTCTTCTCCAGCCTCCACTGCTCTCTCTGCAGTCACTGGATCATCTCACGTGTCTTGTATACCTACACACTCAAAAACTGAATGGTCATGAGACAAGACTACTGTAGTATTTGTGCTAAGTGTGTGTGTCTTCTCCAGCCTCCACTCCTCTCTCTGCATTCACTGGTTCATCTCACATGTCTTGTAAACCAACACACTCAGTAACTGCATGGTCATGAGACATAACTACTGTAGTATTTGTGCTAAGTATGTGTGTCTGCTCCAGCCTCCACTCCTCTCTCTGCAGTCTCTAGTTCATCTCACATGACTTGTATAACCACACACTCAATAAATGCATGGTCATGAGAAAAGACTACTGTAGTATCTGTACTAAGTGTCTGTGTCTGCTCCAGCCTCCACTCCTCTCTCTGCAGTCACTGGATCATCTCACATGACTTGTATACCAACACACTCAATAACTGCATGGTCATGAGACAAGACTACTGTAGTATTTGTGCTAAGTGTGTGTGTCTAATCCAGCCTCCACTCCTCTCTCTACAGTCACTGATTCATCTCACGTGTCTTGTATACTAACACACTCAGTAACTGCATGGTCATGAGACAAGACTACTGTAGTATTTGTGCTAAGTATCTGTGTCTATCCCATCCTCCACTCCTCTCTCCACAGTCACTGGTTCATCTCACATGTGTTGTATACCAACACACTCAATAACTGCATGGTCATATGACAAGACTACTGTAGTATTTGCGCTAAGTATGTGTGTCTATCCCATGCTCCACTCCTCTCTCCACAGTCACTGGTTCATCTCTCATGTCTTGTATACCAACACACTGAATAACTGCATGGTCATGAAACAAGACTACTGTAGTATTTGTGCTAAGTGTCTGTGTTTGCTCCAGCCTCCGATCCTCTCTCTGTAGTCACTGGTTCATCTCACATGTCTTGTATACCAACACACTCAATAACTGCATCGTCATGAGACAAGACTACTGTAGTATTTGTGCTAAGTGTGTGTGTCTGGTCCATCCTCCACTCCTCTCTCTCTGCAGTCATTGGGTCATCTCACATGTCTTGTATACCAACACACTCAATAACTGCATGGTCATGAGACAAGACTACTGTAGCATTTGTGCTAAGTGTGTGTGTCTGCTCCAGCCTCCACTCCTATCTCTGCAGTCACTGGATCATCTCACGTGTCTTGTATACAACACACTCAATAACTGCATGGTCATAAGACAAGACTACTGTAGTATTTGTGCTAAGTGTGTGTGTCTTCTCCAGCCTCCACTCCTCTCTCTGCAGTCACTGGTTCATCTCACGTGTCTTGTATACCAACACACTCAGTAACTGCATGGTCATGAGACAAGAGTACTGCAGTATTTGTGCTAAGTATGTGTGTCTCTCCCATCCTCCACTCCTCTCTCCACAGTCACAGGTTCATCTCTCATGTCTTGTATACCAACACACTCAATAACTGTATGGTCATGAGACAAGACTACTGTAGTATTTGTGCTAAGTGTCTGAGTCTACTCCAGCCTCCACTCCTCTCTCTTCAGTCACTGGTTCATCACACATGTCTTGTATAACCACACACTCAATAACTGCATGGTCATGAGACAAGACTACTGTAGTATTTGTGCTAAGTGTCTGAGTCTGCTCCAGCCTTCACTCCTCTCTCTGCAGTCACTGGTTCATCTCGCATGTCTTGTATAACCACACACTCAATAACTGCATGGTCATGAGACAAGACTACTGTAGTATTTGTGCTAAGTGTGTGTGTCTGCTCCAGCCTCCACTCCTCTCTCTGCAGTCACTGGTTCATCTCACATGTGTTGTATAACCATACACTCAATAACTGTATGGTCATTAGACAAGACTTCTTTAGTATTTGTGGTAAGTGTCTGAGTCTGCTCCAGCCTACACTCCTCTCTCTGGAGTCACTGGTTCATCTCACATGTGTTGTATAACCATACACTCAATAACTGTATGGTCATTAGACAAGACTTCTTTAGTATTTGTGGTAAGTGTCCGAGTCTGCTCCAGCCTCCACTCCTCTCTCTGCAGTCACTGGTTCATCTCACATGTGTTGTATAACCATACACTCAATAACTGTATGGTCATTAGACAAGACTTCTTTAGTATTTGTGGTAAGTGTCTGAGTCTGCTCCAGCCTACACTCCTCTCTCTGGAGTCACTGGTTCATCTCACATCTCTTGTATAACCACACACTCAATAACTGCATGGTCATGAGACAAGACTACTGTAGCATTTGTGCTAAGTGTGTGTGTCTCCTCCAGCCTCCACTGCTCTCTCTGCAGTCACCGGATCATCTCACGTGTCTTGTATACAACACACTCAATAACTGCATGGTCATGAGACAAGACTACTGTAGTATTTGTGCTAAGTGTGTGTGTCTTCTCCAGCCTCCACTCCTCTCTCTGCAGTCACTTGTTCATCTCACATTTCTTGTATACCAACACACTCAATAATTGCATGGTCATGAGACAAGACTACCGTAGTATTTGTGCTAAGTATGTGTGTCTATCCCATCCTCCACTCCTCACTCCACAGTCACTGGTTCATCTCACATGTGTTGTATACCAACACACTCAATAACTGCATGGTCATGAGACAAGACTAATGTAGTATTTGTCTGTGTCTGGTCCAGCCTCCACTCCTCTCTCTGCAGGCACTGGTTCATCTCACATGTCTTGTATACCAACACACTCAATAACTGCATGGTCATGAGACAACACTACTGTAGTATTTGTGCTAAGTGTGTGTGTCTGCTCCAGCCTCCACTCCTCTCTCTGCAGTCACTGGTTCATCTCACATGTCTTGTATACCAACACACTCAATAACTGCATGGTCATGAGACAAGACTACTGTCGTATTTGTGCTAAGTGTGTGTGTCTGCTCCAGCCTCCACTCCTCTCTCTGCAGTCACTGGCTCATCTCACATGTGTTGTATACCAACACACCCAATAATATATGGTCATAAGATAAGACTACTGTAATAGTTGTGCTCATGGTCTGAGTCTGCTCCAGCCTCCACTCCTCTCTCTGCAATCACTGGTTCATCTCAGATGTCTTGTATACCAACACACGCAATAACTGCATGGTCATGAGACAAGACTAGTGTAGTATTTGTGCTAAGTGTCAGAGTCTACTCCAGTCTCCACTCCTCTCTCTGCAGTCACTGGTTCATCTCACATGTCTTGTATAACCACACACTCAATAACTGCATGGTCATGAGACAAGACTAGTGTAGTATTTGTGCTAAGTGTCAGAGTCTACTCCAGTCTCCACTCCTCTCTCCACAGTCACTGGTTCATCTCACATGTCTTGTATAACCACACACTCAATAAATGCATGGTCATGAGACAAGACTACTGTAGTATTTGTGCTAAGTGTCTGAGTCTCCTCCAGCCTCCACTCCTCCCTCTGCAGTCACTGGTTCATCTCTCATGTCTTGTATAACCATACACTCAATAACTGCATGGTCATGAGACAAGACTACTGTAGTATTTGTGCTAAGTGTCCGAGTCTGCTCCATCCTCCACTCCTCTCTCTGCAGTCACTGGTTCATCTCACATGTCTTGTATACCAACACACTCAATAACTGCATGGTCATGAGACAAGACTACTGTAGTATTTGTGCTAAGTATGTGTGTCTATCCCATCCTCCACTCCTCTCTCCAGTCACTGGTTTATCTCTCATGTCTTGTATACCAACACACTGAATAACCGCATGGTCATGAGACAAGACTACTGTAGCATTTGTGCTAAGTGAGTGTGTCTGCTCCAGCCTCCACTCCTCTCTCTGCAGGCACTGGTTCATCTCACATGTCTTATATAACCACACACTCAATAACTGCATGGTCAGGAGACAAGACTACTGTAGCATTTGTGCTAAGTGTAAGTGTCTGCTCCAGCCTCCACTGCTCTCTCTGCAGTCACTGGATCATCTCACGAGTCTTGTATACCTACACACTCAAAAACTGCATGGTCATGAGACAAGACTACTGTAGTATTTGTGCTGTGTGTCTTCTCCAGCCTCCACTCCTCTCTCTGCATTCACTGGTTCATCTCACATGTCTTGTAAACCAACACACTCAGTAACTGCATGGTCATGAGACATAACTACTGTAGTATTTGTGCTAAGTATGGGTGTCTATCCCATCCTCCACTCCTCACTCCACAGTCACTGGTTCATCTCACGTGTGTTGTATAACAACACACTCAATAACTGCATGGTATGAGACAAGACTACTGTAGTATTTGTGCTAAGTATGTGTGTCTATCCCATCCTCCACTCCTCACTATACAGTCACTGGTTCATCTCACATGTCTTGCATACCAACACACTCAATAACTGCATGGTCATGAGACAAGACTACTGTAGTATTTGTGCTAAGTATGTGTGTCTATCCCATCCTCCACTCCTCTCTCCAGTCACTGGTTCATCTCACATGTCTTGTATACCAACACACTCAATAACTGCATGGTATGAGACAAGACTACTGTAGTATTTGTGCTAAGTGTGTGTGTTTGCTCCAGCCTCCACTGCTCTCTCTGCAGTCACTGGATCATCTCACGTGTCTTGTATACCAACACACTCAAAAACTGCATGGTCATGAGACAAGACTACTGTAGTATTTGTGCTAAGTGTGTGTGTCTTCTCCAGCCTCCACTGCTCTCTCTGCAGTCACTGGATCATCTCACGTGTCTTGTATACCTACACACTCAAAAACTGAATGGTCATGAGACAAGACTACTGTAGTATTTGTGCTAAGTGTGTGTGTCTTCTGCAGCCTCCACTCCTCTCTCTGCATTCACTGGTTCATCTCACATGTCTTGTAAACCAACACACTCAGTAACTGTATGGTCATGAGACATAACTACTGTAGTATTTGTGCTAAGTATGTGTGTCTGCTCCAGCCTCCACTCCTCTCTCTGCAGTCTCTAGTTCATCTCACATGACTTGTATAACCACACACTCAATAAATGCATGGTCATGAGAAAAGACTACTGTAGTATCTGTGCTAAGTGTCTGTGTCTGCTCCAGCCTCCACTCCTCTCTCTGCAGTCACTGGTTCATCTCACTTGTCTTATATACCAACACACTTAATAACTGCATGGTCATGAGACAAGACTACTGTAGTATTTGTGCTAAGTGTGTGTGTCTGATCCAACCTCCACTCCTCTCTCTACAGTCACTGATTCATCTCACGTGTCTTGTATACCAACACACTCAATAACTGCATGGTCATGAGACAAGACTACTGTAGTATTTGTGCTAAGTGTGTGTGTCCTTCTCATCCTCCACTCCTCTCTCCACAGTCACTGGTTCATCTCACATGTGTTGTATACCAACACACTCAATAACTGCATGGTCATGATACAAGACTGCTGTAGTATTTGTGCTAAGTGTCTGAGTCTGCTCAAGCCTCCACTCCTCCCTCTGCAGTCACTGGTTCATCTCTCATGTCTTGTATACCAACACACTCAATAACTGCATGGTCATGAGACAAGACTACTGTAGTATTTGTGCTAAGTGTCTGAGTCTGCTCAAGCCTCCACTCCTCCCTCTGCAGTCACTGGTTCATCTCTCACGTCTTGTATAACCATACACTCAATTACTGCATGGTCATGAGACAAGACTACTGTAGTATTTGTGCTAAGTGTCCGAGTCTGCTCCAGCCTCCACTCCTCTCTCTGCAGTCACTGGTTCATCTCACATGTGTTGTATAACCACACACTCAATAACTGCATGGTCATGAGACAAGACTACTGTGGTATTTGTGCTAAGTGTCTGTGTCTGCTCCAGCCTCCACTCCTCTCTCTGCAGTCTCTAGTTCATCTCACATGACTTGTATAACCACACATTAATAACTGCATGGTCATGAGACAAGACTACTGTAGTATCTGTGCTAAGTGTCTGAGTCTGCTCAAGCCTCCACTCCTCCCTCTGCAGTCACTGGTTCATCTCTCACGTCTTGTATAACCATACACTCAATTACTGCATGGTCATGAGACAAGACTACTGTAGTATTTGTGCTAAGTGTCCGAGTCTGCTCCAGCCTCCACTCCTCTCTCTGCAGTCACTGGTTCATCTCACATGTGTTGTATAACCACACACTCAATAACTGCATGGTCATGAGACAAGACTACTGTGGTATTTGTGCTAAGTGTCTGTGTCTGCTCCAGCCTCCACTCCTCTCTCTGCAGTCTCTAGTTCATCTCACATGACTTGTATAACCACACACTAAATAACTGCATGGTCATGAGACAAGACTACTGTAGTATCTGTGCTAAGTGTCTGTATCTGCTCCAGCCTCCACTTCTCTCTCTGCAGTCACTGGTTCATCTCACGTGTCTTATATACCAACACACTCAATAACTGCATGGTCATGAGACAAGACTACTGTAGTATTTGTGCTAAGAGTGTGTGTCTGATCCAGCCTCCACTCCTCTCTCTGCAGTCACTGGTTCATCTCACGTGTCTTGTATACTAACACACTCAGTAACTGCATGGTCATATGACAAGACTACTGTAGTATTTGCGCTAAGTATGTGTGTCTATCCCATGCTCCACTCCTCTCTCCACAGTCACTGGTTTATCTCTCATGTCTTGTATACCAACACACTCAATAACTGCATGGTCATGAGACAAGACTAATGTAGTATTTGTGCTAAGTGTGTGTGTCTGCTCCAGCCTCCACTCCTCTCTCTGCAGGCACTGGTTCATCTCACATGTCTTGTATACCAACACACTCAATAACTTCATGGTCATGAGACAAGACTACTGTAGTATTTGTGCTAAGTGTGTGTGTCCTTCTCATCCTCCACTCCTCTCTCCACAGTCACTGGTTTATCTCTCATGTCTTGTATACCAACACACTCAATAACTGCATGGTCATGAGACAAGACTAATGTAGTATTTGTGCTAAGTGTGTGTGTCTGCTCCAGCCTCCACTCCTCTCTCTGCAGGCACTGGTTCATCTCACATGTCTTGTATACCAACACACTCAATAACTGCATGGTCATGAGACAAGACTACTGTAGTATTTGTGCTAAGTGTCTGAGTCTGCTCAAGCCTCCACTCCTCCCTCTGCAGTCACTGGTTCATCTCTCACGTCTTGTATAACCATACACTCAATTACTGCATGGTCATGAGACAAGACTAGTGTAGTATTTGTGCTAAGTGTCAGAGTCTACTCCAGTCTCCACTCCTCTCTCCACAGTCACTGGTTCATCTCACATGTCTTGTATAACCACACACTCAATAAATGCATGGTCATGAGACAAGACTACTGTAGTATTTGTGCTAAGTGTCTGAGTCTCCTCCAGCCTCCACTCCTCCCTCTGCAGTCACTGGTTCATCTCTCATGTCTTGTATAACCATACACTCAATAACTGCATGGTCATGAGACAAGACTACTGTAGTATTTGTGCTAAGTGTCCGAGTCTGCTCCATCCTCCACTCCTCTCTCTGCAGTCACTGGTTCATCTCACATGTCTTGTATACCAACACACTCAATAACTGCATGGTCATGAGACAAGACTACTGTAGTATTTGTGCTAAGTATGTGTGTCTATCCCATCCTCCACTCCTCTCTCCAGTCACTGGTTTATCTCTCATGTCTTGTATACCAACACACTGAATAACCGCATGGTCATGAGACAAGACTACTGTAGCATTTGTGCTAAGTGAGTGTGTCTGCTCCAGCCTCCACTCCTCTCTCTGCAGGCACTGGTTCATCTCACATGTCTTATATAACCACACACTCAATAACTGCATGGTCAGGAGACAAGACTACTGTAGCATTTGTGCTAAGTGTAAGTGTCTGCTCCAGCCTCCACTGCTCTCTCTGCAGTCACTGGATCATCTCACGAGTCTTGTATACCTACACACTCAAAAACTGCATGGTCATGAGACAAGACTACTGTAGTATTTGTGCTGTGTGTCTTCTCCAGCCTCCACTCCTCTCTCTGCATTCACTGGTTCATCTCACATGTCTTGTAAACCAACACACTCAGTAACTGCATGGTCATGAGACATAACTACTGTAGTATTTGTGCTAAGTATGGGTGTCTATCCCATCCTCCACTCCTCACTCCACAGTCACTGGTTCATCTCACGTGTGTTGTATAACAACACACTCAATAACTGCATGGTATGAGACAAGACTACTGTAGTATTTGTGCTAAGTATGTGTGTCTATCCCATCCTCCACTCCTCACTATACAGTCACTGGTTCATCTCACATGTCTTGCATACCAACACACTCAATAACTGCATGGTCATGAGACAAGACTACTGTAGTATTTGTGCTAAGTATGTGTGTCTATCCCATCCTCCACTCCTCTCTCCAGTCACTGGTTCATCTCACATGTCTTGTATACCAACACACTCAATAACTGCATGGTATGAGACAAGACTACTGTAGTATTTGTGCTAAGTGTGTGTGTTTGCTCCAGCCTCCACTGCTCTCTCTGCAGTCACTGGATCATCTCACGTGTCTTGTATACCAACACACTCAAAAACTGCATGGTCATGAGACAAGACTACTGTAGTATTTGTGCTAAGTGTGTGTGTCTTCTCCAGCCTCCACTGCTCTCTCTGCAGTCACTGGATCATCTCACGTGTCTTGTATACCTACACACTCAAAAACTGAATGGTCATGAGACAAGACTACTGTAGTATTTGTGCTAAGTGTGTGTGTCTTCTGCAGCCTCCACTCCTCTCTCTGCATTCACTGGTTCATCTCACATGTCTTGTAAACCAACACACTCAGTAACTGTATGGTCATGAGACATAACTACTGTAGTATTTGTGCTAAGTATGTGTGTCTGCTCCAGCCTCCACTCCTCTCTCTGCAGTCTCTAGTTCATCTCACATGACTTGTATAACCACACACTCAATAAATGCATGGTCATGAGAAAAGACTACTGTAGTATCTGTGCTAAGTGTCTGTGTCTGCTCCAGCCTCCACTCCTCTCTCTGCAGTCACTGGTTCATCTCACTTGTCTTATATACCAACACACTTAATAACTGCATGGTCATGAGACAAGACTACTGTAGTATTTGTGCTAAGTGTGTGTGTCTGATCCAACCTCCACTCCTCTCTCTACAGTCACTGATTCATCTCACGTGTCTTGTATACCAACACACTCAATAACTGCATGGTCATGAGACAAGACTACTGTAGTATTTGTGCTAAGTGTGTGTGTCCTTCTCATCCTCCACTCCTCTCTCCACAGTCACTGGTTCATCTCACATGTGTTGTATACCAACACACTCAATAACTGCATGGTCATGATACAAGACTGCTGTAGTATTTGTGCTAAGTGTCTGAGTCTGCTCAAGCCTCCACTCCTCCCTCTGCAGTCACTGGTTCATCTCTCATGTCTTGTATACCAACACACTCAATAACTGCATGGTCATGAGACAAGACTACTGTAGTATTTGTGCTAAGTGTCTGAGTCTGCTCAAGCCTTCACTCCTCCCTCTGCAGTCACTGGTTCATCTCTCACGTCTTGTATAACCATACACTCAATTACTGCATGGTCATGAGACAAGACTACTGTAGTATTTGTGCTAAGTGTCCGAGTCTGCTCCAGCCTCCACTCCTCTCTCTGCAGTCACTGGTTCATCTCACATGTGTTGTATAACCACACACTCAATAACTGCATGGTCATGAGACAAGACTACTGTGGTATTTGTGCTAAGTGTCTGTGTCTGCTCCAGCCTCCACTCCTCTCTCTGCAGTCTCTAGTTCATCTCACATGACTTGTATAACCACACACTAAATAACTGCATGGTCATGAGACAAGACTACTGTAGTATCTGTGCTAAGTGTCTGAGTCTGCTCAAGCCTCCACTCCTCCCTCTGCAGTCACTGGTTCATCTCTCACGTCTTGTATAACCATACACTCAATTACTGCATGGTCATGAGACAAGACTACTGTAGTATTTGTGCTAAGTGTCCGAGTCTGCTCCAGCCTCCACTCCTCTCTCTGCAGTCACTGGTTCATCTCACATGTGTTGTATAACCACACACTCAATAACTGCATGGTCATGAGACAAGACTACTGTGGTATTTGTGCTAAGTGTCTGTGTCTGCTCCAGCCTCCACTCCTCTCTCTGCAGTCTCTAGTTCATCTCACATGACTTGTATAACCACACACTAAATAACTGCATGGTCATGAGACAAGACTACTGTAGTATCTGTGCTAAGTGTCTGTATCTGCTCCAGCCTCCACTTCTCTCTCTGCAGTCACTGGTTCATCTCACGTGTCTTATATACCAACACACTCAATAACTGCATGGTCATGAGACAAGACTACTGTAGTATTTGTGCTAAGAGTGTGTGTCTGATCCAGCCTCCACTCCTCTCTCTGCAGTCACTGGTTCATCTCACGTGTCTTGTATACTAACACACTCAGTAACTGCATGGTCATATGACAAGACTACTGTAGTATTTGCGCTAAGTATGTGTGTCTATCCCATGCTCCACTCCTCTCTCCACAGTCACTGGTTTATCTCTCATGTCTTGTATACCAACACACTCAATAACTGCATGGTCATGAGACAAGACTAATGTAGTATTTGTGCTAAGTGTGTGTGTCTGCTCCAGCCTCCACTCCTCTCTCTGCAGGCACTGGTTCATCTCACATGTCTTGTATACCAACACACTCAATAACTTCATGGTCATGAGACAAGACTACTGTAGTATTTGTGCTAAGTGTGTGTGTCCTTCTCATCCTCCACTCCTCTCTCCACAGTCACTGGTTTATCTCTCATGTCTTGTATACCAACACACTCAATAACTGCATGGTCATGAGACAAGACTAATGTAGTATTTGTGCTAAGTGTGTGTGTCTGCTCCAGCCTCCACTCCTCTCTCTGCAGGCACTGGTTCATCTCACATGTCTTGTATACCAACACACTCAATAACTGCATGGTCATGAGACAAGACTACTGTAGTATTTGTGCTAAGTGTCTGAGTCTGCTCAAGCCTCCACTCCTCCCTCTGCAGTCACTGGTTCATCTCTCACGTCTTGTATAACCATACACTCAATTACTGCATGGTCATGAGACAAGACTACTGTAGTATTTGTGCTAAGTGTCCGAGTCTGCTCCAGCCTCCACTCCTCTCTCTGCAGTCACTGGTTCATCTCACATGTGTTGTATAACCACACACTCAATAACTGCATGGTCATGAGACAAGACTACTGTGGTATTTGTGCTAAGTGTCTGTGTCTGCTCCAGCCTCCACTCCTCTCTCTGCAGTCTCTAGTTCATCTCACATGACTTGTATAACCACACACTAAATAACTGCATGGTCATGCGACAAGACTACTGTAGTATCTGTGCTAAGTGTCTGAGTCTGCTCAAGCCTCCACTCCTCCCTCTGCAGTCACTGGTTCATCTCTCACGTCTTGTATAACCATACACTCAATTACTGCATGGTCATGAGACAAGACTACTGTAGTATTTGTGCTAAGTGTCCGAGTCTGCTCCAGCCTCCACTCCTCTCTCTGCAGTCACTGGTTCATCTCACATGTGTTGTATAACCACACACTCAATAACTGCATGGTCATGAGACAAGACTACTGTGGTATTTGTGCTAAGTGTCTGTGTCTGCTCCAGCCTCCACTCCTCTCTCTGCAGTCTCTAGTTCATCTCACATGACTTGTATAACCACACACTAAATAACTGCATGGTCATGAGACAAGACTACTGTAGTATCTGTGCTAAGTGTCTGTATCTGCTCCAGCCTCCACTTCTCTCTCTGCAGTCACTGGTTCATCTCACGTGTCTTATATACCAACACACTCAATAACTGCATGGTCATGAGACAAGACTACTGTAGTATTTGTGCTAAGGGTGTGTGTCTGATCCAGCCTCCACTCCTCTCTCTGCAGTCACTGGTTCATCTCACGTGTCTTGTATACTAACACACTCAGTAACTGCATGGTCATGAGACAAGACTACTGTAGTATTTGTGCTAAGTATGTGCGTCTATCCCATCCTCCACTACTCTCTCCACAGTCACTGGTTCATCTCACATGTGTTGTATACCAAAACACTCAATACCTGCATGGTCATATTGTCGCATGTGATGTTAGACGGACTCGTGTATTTTACATTACTTTGGATTTTAACATTAATATGGCTCATTCTTCTAAATTCTAATAGAATCGTATTTTCCATTTTCTGCCTTAAGCAACTTTCTTAAGATGTGTACGTGACAGGATGTATGTGGGCTACCTCATTTGCGTCATTTCCCATGGAAATTCTTAAAATAATGTTGCCTTTTGCAACATAGAACCGATCACGTGTTTCCGCTCAATCCTACACAATTCCGCTCAATCATACTTATGTATGGCGTCGGCTTACCACAAACAGGATATAGACGTCATTAGGATTGAGTCGATTCTTGCCTATTTAAGCAAGCGCCTGAGCGCCGCTCGGGGGAGACCGACACATGTTAGACAGGGTCGAATCGCTGCCCGTCAGCATCTTAATCTGCTATCTACAACGATGGGTTCACAGGTCCGTCCACATCCCGCGCGACAAGTACTTTCAGGTAAGCTCTTACATGTACTATAGCTTTGTTCCCCCTTCAATGTAAACTCAACATTGCAGGTATCTGAATTTAATAAACCAAGCAAGTAAGATTAAGCCAAGTTTGAGATGTTCTACCCTGATACCGCTATTCCCCCTATGTCCATCCAGTCATGGATGTGACAATATGGTGGAGCGCCGGCTTCTGTAAATTATTTTTGAGAAGTATGGTTCGACCCCGTACCTCTGTTTCTTATTCCTTATAAGATGTTTATGGTACAGGCACCGGCCTCTCTAATTAGTGAGTTGACAATATGGCGAAGGTGCCAGCTTTTCGAAATTATTTTAATTGAAAAGTGAGGTCCTATCTTCGGCCTCTCAATTTTAAAAGTTTACAGTTTTTTTCGCGGCTCCTAATGCCGAAAACCTACTTTTAAATTTTTCTAGTTATTAAGTTCTTCTTTTTAAATATCCAGCTTACTATCTAAGTATTATTTGAGTGTTATATGTGTTTTTTTCTCCTTTGCATGGAATTATTACCAAAGTATCTTAGCGATAGCCCTATTAGTGCCGAAATCAGAAAGTTAATCCGTGAATATCAAAATATTTTGGATACTAACACTCACACTCAGAACCAAGCGCATATGTCCCATATTCATTTTTAGATCTAGTAGACGACTCCGAGGTTTGACTCCTATTCAGTATTTTGCACCAAAGGAACGTAGTTTAAGCGTGGGTGACCTGAACAACACAGTTTTGTCACAAGATTATTTTGAAACGTTACCATCTTCAGGTTCAAGTTCGACGGAAAACATTATGGCAATGAATACGGCCTCTACGTCGGCCGCACCCTCGGTTCCCGAAGGGACCCAGTGCAAAACAGTCATTACCGCGAATGTGCCTTTTGCACGACCTTTCATTGATCCTGGAAAATTCGAAGGCAAAACCGGTCAGGACGTTGGAAACTACCTCTATAACTTTGAAACCATAGCTACAGCGAATGGTTGGCAAGATAAGCACAAACTACAATATTTACCATGCTATTTACGAGATGCAGCAGCAAATTGGTTCAAAATATATTCCCTCCGTCACCCGCATCTTGAATGGACCGACCTAAAACATGCCCTTCAGACAGCATTCGTACCAGCGGCGCATGATGATATTTTAGAATGCCGCTTACGTCACAGAGTGCAGGACCTGTATGAATCAACAGAGACTTACATATGTGATGTATTAGCTCTCTGTGACCAGGTAAATCCAGGCATGGCCGAACCTGAAATAATTCGCCACATTGTGCGCGGATTGAAACCCTCGTTAATAGAAAGTGTCCTCCCCTCGAACCCACAATCTATTAGAGAGCTTATACAGGTTGTTCGACGCGTAGAAACGGCCAGATACCTGGCTGGTAAAAGGGTTGATGCCCAACTACTTCCCGCATCCAAACCAGTATCACTGGTCAGCCAACCAAGTCCACGATCAGACGTAAAGCAACTGCAGCGCCAAATTCGTGGCTTGCAGAAACAAATGCAAAATTTACAATTTAAATACCAGAGGCCCATTGTTGACACGCCTCGCAATGCTCCGCAGCAATATGATGCAACTAGACAAAGCCGTGGGCGTAGTAGCTATAGTCAACGCGGCGGTATTAACGTTGCCTCGAGAGGAACATGGCATGGCCCTAATGCCTCCCGTCGCATGCCAAAAGATAGTTTCACATGCTTTAAATGCAGACGGACAGGACATACTGCCCCGAACTGCAGACAACAATACCATCACCCAAACGGGCAAGGAACGTCACGGGAATAAGTTCCGTGACGTCCATCACCGAGAGTACACCAAAACAAACGACGGCACTTATTCAGCCGGTAAATGTCATTACTATACAAGGTACGGTTGCCAATCAACCAGTGAGTATACTGTTTGATACAGGCAGCGCAGTCAGTATAGTACAACAAAATTTTGTGACCACACCCACCCATCCCATTCCGAAAGATTTGATACTACGGACAGCAGATAATACATTACTAGATGTATGTTATTCCACCACTCTTTGCTTCGACATTAATGGCATATCCTTTGAGGAGGATGTTCTTGTTGTTAAAGAGTTCGGACATGATCTCCTATTAGGCATGGATTTCATGAACCGATATAAGGCCCTAATTGACTTGGAAACATACACAATTACTCTTAAACTTCCGGACTCATCCCAATTAGAATTACATTGTGGCGAAAAATTAGGATGCCCATTGTCACAAATTACCGTGGAATCGAACGAGGAAGCCGCGGTGACACACAAAGCGTGTTGTATACAAGATATTCGCATTCCCCCTTTCACATCAGTAAATGTTAAAGTGAAATTGTCTCCTAATGTAATGGGTAGAATTCTCTTAGAACCAAAAGGAGCTATCATGCAGAAGAAAAATTTGCAAATATCCCCTATCTTTTGCGAAGCTCGTAAAGAATGTGTCATCCCAGTACACAATAATACAATGGAGCCTAAATCAATTTTCGCGGGAACCACTCTTGCTTATGCACATGAAGTAGCGCTAATACAAGCTGCAAATTGGTCTCCCGGGGATATACACTCAGTCGACATTAAAAATGCAAAATTTAACTTTAACTCACAACTTACACAGGACCAACAAATACAATTGAGTGCTTTATTGCAGAAATACCGACACGTATTTGCTACACAATTAAAGGAGCTAGGAAAAACTAACATAGGTGAATTTAAAATTCAAGTCACTGATGAGAAACCTATAAAACAAAGACCCTATCGTGTATCTCAGGCACAAAGAGAAATAATACAATCCCAGGTGCGTGAGATGCTCGACGCAGGTATTATTAAGGAAGAGCACAGCCCTTGGGCTGCGCCTGTAGTCTTAGTCAAGAAAAAGAATGGTGAAATGCGATTTTGTGTCGACTATCGAAAGTTAAATGCAGTAACAACGACTTCATCCTACCCCTTACCCCTTATTGACGATCTCCTTAGTTATTTGGGAAATTCTCAATGGTATTGCACTTTGGACTTGCTCAGTGCATATTTTCAAGTCCCGATTGAGGAAAATAGCCAACAATACACAGGGTTCTGCACAGATCAAGGCCACTTTTGCTTCCAGAGATTAGCTTTTGGTTTACGCAACGCCCCAAGTTTCTTTTCGGAAATATCCAGTAAGCTGCTAGGTGATCTAAAATTCAAAAAGGCGTTGGTCTATCTCGATGACATTGTCGTATTCGCATCCACATTCCCCGAATTGCTTAACAATTTGGAGGAAGTATTTCGCAAACTGCAAACACACAACTTTAAATTAAAGCCTGAAAAATGCTTCTTCGGAATGTCTCGAATTAAACTTCTTGGATTCGAAGTCTCGGCTAACGGAATTGAACCGGATTCTGATAAACTCCGAGCCATCACACAATTGCCGACTCCTAAAAACGTACGTGACGTACGCAAAGTGTTGGGCTTATTTAGCTTCTACAGAAGGTTTATACAAAATTTTGCGTCCATTGCGAGCCCCCTTCACGAGCTCACACGAAAGAACAAAGACTTTGAATGGACTCAAAGCCATCAAGATGCTTTTGATAAATTAAAGCTTCTGATGACTCAGGCCCCCGTTCTCGGTCATTTTCAGCCGGGAGCGTATACAGAAATGCGCGTCGATGCCAGCACTATCGGGATAGGGGTGGCTCTATTACAGAAATTAAATGGACAACTTCACCCCATAGCTTTCTGCTCTAGGTCTTTGAACAAGCATGAGAAGAACTATAGCATTTCCGAATTGGAATTACTTGCCATTGTTTACGGCTTGACACACTTTAGACCCTATGTTTATGGTTTTCCCGTCCATGTGGTAACTGACCATCATGCGTTATGCTACCTACGAAATCTTAAAGACCTAACAGGACGTTTGGCTAGATGGGCACTTAAACTTCAAGAATATAACATCACTATCCAGTATAAGTCGGGTAAACGTCATCTCGACGCCGATGCGCTATCCCGTTTTCCAGTTGATGAACCTAAACCCCATATAGTTGAACAAACGGACGAACTTATCACTTGTTTGCTAACGCCAGTGCAAGTTGCACAAGAACAACAACGTGACCCTCAACTTCAACCATTAATTACTACATTAGAAAACCCGAACACGGGCTCACCAAAACTACAGCGGCAGGCAGCCTCTTACACCTTAAAATCAGGTGTGCTATACCGCAAAAATGCAGGAGCCTCCGGACCGTTGCACCTGTTGGTGATACCCGAACAGTTAAAGCATGAAATTTTATTTTCATGTCATGATGACCCCCTGTCAGGTCATCTAGGCTTTACCAAAACCTTCACCAAAATCAGTTCGCGTTACTACCGGATAGGAATGCGAAAAGAGATTGAGAAATACGTCAAGGGTTGTCCAAGTTGTCAATCGCGTAAGGGACCCCGAAATGTTAAACCAGCCGGACTTTTACAACCTATACCTGTGTCTCATGTAGGCGCCAGATGGGGTATAGATTTGATTGGACCATTTAGAAGGTCAAAAAGAGGTAATACAATGGGGTTAATTGCTACCGACTATCTCTCCAAGTGGACGGAGGCAAAGGCTATCCCAAAGGGCTCTATAGAGCACGTTGCAAAATTCATACTTGAAAACATTATATGTCGTCACGGTGCACCAGTTGAATTACTATCCGATAGAGGAGCAGTGTTTCTTAGTGATGTAACGAAACAACTATTAAAACTAATGGGTGTTCAATCTACCTTCACTACGGCATATCATCCAGCCTGTAATGGATTGGTAGAGAGAGCAAACCAGACAGTCATTAACATGATATCACATTACACCTCCACGAAACAGGACGATTGGGACGCGGCGCTACCGCACGTACTCTTTGCATACAATACCAGTAGACAAGAGTCTACAGGGATGTCCCCGTTTTTCCTACTCTACGGACGACATCCCACATTACCGGAAGAGGTTCAATTGAAAGCGACGACCGACAATCTGTTTGTCAAACAAATACAAACTCGAATCAAAGAAGCTAGAGAAGTTGCTAGAGCTAACATAACACGAAAGCAGAATAAGTATAAACAAATCTTTGACAGGAAGAGACGAACACTTAAGTTCCAACCAGGACAGCTAGTGAAATTGTTTACCCCGACACGTAAGAAAGGCAAATCAACTAAGTTATTACACAGGTACTATGGCCCGTAAGAAATTGTGCAACAGACATCGCCAGTTAATTATAAGATAAGAAATACAACAGGACCCAGAAGAAACGAAAGCATCGTTCATGTCTCCAGGTTATACCCATACTATAAACCGTTCAGGAGAAATTAATTTCAGAAAAATTAAAGATCATAAGATAATAGGTGTATATATAACATAATTAACGGTAAATTCGTATTAATTGTGGTAAAAGTACAGTTTTATCTACTGCATTTCTTTTATTTTACATTATATTAAAAAGCCACAATAGGTCCCCTACCTATTATACTAGTAGCAGTACATAATGGTAGAGAAAGAAAAATCACAATACAGCTAATAACCAAAGATAGGTACTAACGGCAAGCAACTGAGCGTAAATGAAAAAATAAAGAAAAAAAGTGAACCTTACATAAATTAAAAACAGATTTAACAGACTCCGTCTATAATATAAATTATCTCCAGCATTAATCAGACATAAATAAGTAGTTAAATAAATAAATACATTTAAAAGATAAACAAAGTATTGGTAGAGTGAATAGACCAATATGATTCACTTCCTCATTCACATATCAGTCATCGTATCGATCACTCATTCGGATATCTCACTAACATAAGCCCCTGTTCTTTAACAAGCCTCGAACCCCAGACACTAATGTGTAGAGGACCAAGCAATTTAACTATTACCCATAGAAACGTTAAGATCTTTAGGCTACTCCTGATTCAAAATCTAAAAGAGAAACCACACCTAACACCTTAGGATCACCTAAGGATGTACATTCATAAGAATAATCAGCATATACATACAGAATGTAAATTAACATTAGGTTACTAGTAATGTTGGTAAATGTACAATTTGACCCACTACACCTTCCCCGCTTTACCTTAGTTTAAAATTTTAAACTCAGTTCTTTTACCTATTAATACTTGTAGCAGTACTTAACTCTTAATTGTACAAAATTACTGTTGCATTACCCAGGATAAACGTTAAAGGCATGTACTTAAATACGCATAGGATAATGATGTTCAACAAATACCTAAAGAATAATATTAGTATCAACAATTGTAATAATACAATTTTCCTTCTTACTTTAAAAAGCTCAAATAATAATCATTGACTAAGTTCCTATAATTTTTTTCATATCAGAGTACATCAATAATCGATAAAACTAATATTATATGTAGCGGATATTCATAAAATTGATCTAACATTATTCAGAAAACCAAAGAATAAAGAATCAACATCCTACGATCAACGCGTATAATAATAATAATAATAATAATAATAATAATAATAATAATACCAATAACAACTTAATCAATGATAGCAACTGCAATAATAATATTACCTAATTCAATAATATCAACATTGTTGTTGATCACACCACAGTAGTATCACAAATAATACTAATAATAATCACAATTATAGCACTGCTGATTATAACGTAATGATAACCTCAATCCTAACATTGGTAGTACTTACCATAATTATAAATGACTCGATAACCATAATCTCTGTTAAATTTTTTTTTTTTTTTATGGCGGCACGCCCCTGAAATTACCTTCAGTATATAGCGAAGACTACTGAAACGGAAATCGCTGATAGCACAAATTGACAGCGAAAATGATTTTCCTTAATTTTTTTATTATGTTAAAGTTTGTTGTATTCATTACGTCCAAATTATTTTTAATTAAGACTGATTGCTCTTAGTATTCATTAATGCAAACGATGATTTATTCCCATTCCACGCGCATATGCATATATAGTCACCAAATATCTAGTCCATGATTGTAAGCCCTTAAATCAATACCCAATAGAAAAAAATTTTAACGATTACTCATGTTAATTTTTATAGAATATCGATTACATCGACGGATGAGACGTCTAGAAAGTTCTATATACTTGCACTTCACTCTTCTACCCCATAAACCTAACGAGACAAAGACCGCATTATCAATTACGCATTAAATATAAGTAAACAACACATCTGTTTTGGCCAACATTGCACGCCACTGAAACAATTAGGATACAAGATCACTCGGCATTTCCTATTCGGCGGAATGTCTATCCACCGGAAGTTATTAATGATAGATAACAACCACTAGGTACAGATATACCTGCCCCCTCTCATAAACTAAATAGTCCTTCGATTTTTTTTACGAGACTACGGATGTCACTCGTAGATTTAATTTGTAATTTACTTTATGTTCATAATTATTTCGGTTCCGAAATTCAGCAAGTGGTATTCCACTGCCACTTTTGTTGCTTCCTTGCAAATCAGCGACAATAATTTGTTTTGCTTACTTCCTGCCACTAACTCACAATATTATACATATGAACACTAATTAGCTTTACGCTATACCACAGATCCATAAGCTTTGTCCTTATTAATAATGTGTGATTATCATTAGGTATGGTTACTTACACTTCACTAATATAGTAAGAAACAGCTTGAGGTTACAATTCTTACATTCTCTGCTTAGGTACGCAGCACTTAAAGTGAACTATTGCATTCCATCAAAATTTCGATTCCGAGATTTCACTGGAAATGCACGGTGTGAAGTCACCTTGGACCAACATAATCATTTCTCTAAACTTTTTTTTGCAAACGGTGCTTATGTCAAGGAATACCGTTAACTCCAAAACGGACTTATTCTTTTGAAATGTTACCCCTAGTAATGTAATGTCTATTTTTCAGAGCTGCGATACATAGGTTTACATATTTTCAAATTCTTTTTACTTTTTTGCTCTTCTTCGAAACTGGCTCTTACAAATTCTATTTTACTTACGTGATGGACACACAGTTTTTACATGATTTTGATGCGACGCTCTGGTTCTTGAGGAATGCCATAAGATGTCAACTGCATCATCATAATCAGCCAACACACGTTGCACACCACTCATGTTGCTTTCTTTAATGTCTGCGTGAAAAACTTCGCGCACACAGACACCTTGAGTTAGATTTCCGGCCGATATGACGTGCTATAACTATTTTGCGGTGCTGCTGGAGTTTCTCCGTGGTTACAACCACATCCGTGGATTTTTCCTACTTAAGTCTTATAAATAACAACTAAGAAATGTGGAATTTTTCTGCTCAGCTCATGTCAAATTTACAATAATTTGATTCCTAATAAAAGTAAGGACAATAGAATAACAATTACGACGAATTCTCCTACCATACCTAACTTTTGTTTATGTTTAATACACAACCTAACCGATGTAATGCTAGTATGTTTTTTCCTCTTCATTTTAAGTATGTTGGTGTTATGGAGAAAGAAGGATTCTTTAACTCCTATAAAATAAATCAGTACACATTTCTTCTCGTATTTTGAGAATTCCATATAATTTTTTGCATACGTCCTAGTTGCCTTAGATACTTCACTACATGTATTTACTTAATACATAAATATTGCCTGAATTATGTTCCGCGTTGCGAGAACTTTATTCGGTTAGTTCTTAACTTCAACCTCAGCTTAGGAGGATATATCATTCTAATCTGTAAATACATAATTGCTATACCAGGCTGGTATACGCACGTAATTATATGCAGGAAACAGTGCTTGGAAAGCATCCTGTTAATTGCGATATTTAGGAAACATAAGTTTCTTACGCAACATCGCTTATATTCATGTACATATATTTTATTTATGGAATATGTTTTAATATTTTTGTCAAGTTATGTTTACAGAAATGTTTTATGTGCCAACTGCTATGCCAGTACGGTTGAATTATACACAAGCTCTTCGAACACTGTTATTGGACACTCTTCCATATATCGTCAGTTCCGACGACAGTTTTGGAAGCACACCTTGGACTTATTTCACAATTAAAGGTACGCATAATTCTGTTTTATTTCTGTTCATAGAGAGAAGCATCTCTCCCAGAGAGTGCCTCTTGGGAAATTTATACGGAAGCGACTTCCGCTTAACTTATCGTGGTTATGGTTTGAGAAATGTATATGAGAATTCTTTTATTAACTTTATAGATACCTAGAGATTATCAGTAATTTTATTACAGCCGAATTTTAAATTTCAACATTCACTAAGGGTGAATCATAAGATCCCCCTAGTTTAATGGTACGAACATATGATGAGAGTATAGGGATGATTTTACCGACTCGTTACGCTCTCGGGTTTACCGCCAGGTTCCGTTAGCATTTTTAATTTTTGGAGCTCTTACGTACTTATTAATGATTTCATGGGTAGATTTTGATATCTATGTTTTTTCCCGTGCGCACGGATATGATTACAAATATTCAGCAATTACGATTTTTCTGATTGATATCAGTCTTTCTTGCGAATCTGATATTACAGTGAATGTCATTTTGTGTGTGTTTAGAGACACACGTGATTAGTATCAGGATATTGGTACTGAGTTATTTTATTTATGCTGAAGTAAATGATTGAGATATAGAGTGTTTGGCTATGAATTACATATGCATAGCAATAATTTTTCTTTTACGTGGCATAGGTTCCACGAAGGGCTGATTTTCTAAATACCTCATACTGATAACCTCTAGGATATGACAAAATTGCTTATTTCTCTCCCAGGGTGCCAGATATTAAAATAACAGTTGTGTAATGTATGATGTAATCTATTTAATATTGTTTTAATATGCAATATTGCATAAATTGCAATTAGCTCTCCTGAGCACTTTATCTGTTTTCTGCATGGTTTCACTTAGGAAGCCATTGCATATTTTTGTTGTGTTGTATAATCTCCTAGTAAAAGGTAGACTGTTTCCTTATACTATTTACCTCCAATTGAACACAGGTTGTAAGCTTGAGAACTGCCAGGCGTATTTTATTGTGTATGCTAATAATTTTTTTAATCATTGTTATTCCCTACGGATTTGGCAGGCCTGCCTCCTTTTTACTACGGAACTTCTACCCACCGTTTCCCATTGAATACCCGTGTACACATTAGACATTCACTTTGAGGCACACCCCCTCACAATGTAACTCTGTGCACATTTTTGAGTTATTATTGTGGTTGGGCGCTACCTTGAGTCAATTGTTCTACACATTATTTCCGTCCATTTATGGTCGGCGTGGGATGGTAGAGATTAATTTTTTTTCTTTTCTCTCTCTTCCTCCCCTTTATATGCATTTTTGAATGAAAATGTCTTTTTTTTTCTCCCTCGTTCTCCTCGGCAACTTTAAGCTTTACAACAATGTGTTCACCTGGTTCTTTATATTGGAAAATTAAGCAACCTCATAGTTTCACAAACGAATTAATTGTTTTCATTATATTTATTATTATACACAGGAAACTGGAATTTTCCATTTATGTTAAACTTTTGTTATGTTATGTTCATTACAAAGAAGTTACACTTTATGTATTCTGTGTGAGGTGAAACATGCGTGTGCCTACCTGTCTCTGTCTTGTGACAGTAGCTTTTAACGAAATTTTTGGCCTATGTTGCCTTAGAAATACTTTGTACACTTTTGTCTACCCTCCTTCAGACATTTATGTTGTCTGGCTTGGCTATATGGATGTTTCACCCTGCTCCTGCCTCTCACATGTTTACCTGTGAATTCGATTAATATTTTTGTTTGATAATTTAAGTGGCACATTGTATATTTCCTTTCTTTCATTCCCCCCTCCGTTGTTTCCCACCGATTGTTTTTCCCTAATGTTATTTAACGTACCCTTGTGATTAGTTTACGTTCCATCCCTAACCCTTATTTCTTTCTTTGGTTTTATGGCTACGGCATGGTCGCTGCTTCGACGCGAGGACTACAGCAAGGAAATTCACTGCTCCATTTTTCATCATGGGACGCACTGGACACTTAATGGCGTACGGGATGCACAATGATATTCAACTATAAGAAAACAATGGAATTCATATGAACAGTTCTCATCGCTGCTAAAATGACTCTTCAGATGCATTCTTCAGTATTTAACTGATTACGAGCGCGCACTATCTACGTGGTTTCCGCCGGATTTGCCTGCCGCTGCTGACCTTCTGTGAGGACACATGGACTCGTGTTCCTCTTCTCCTGGCAGTGCGGAAATCCTATAAACATTCCTTGCAGGCGCGTTCGACAAGCATAAACTTGTACTTTTGGTCCGCCGTTGGATATTGTGCTACAGTGTGTCCTAGACTTACCAGACATTGCAGTGATGTTGTGCCGTGATGGGACTTGTCCTCGCTCGAGCTGGATCTGCGACTCACCTTGTAACCCTCCTTCCTTTTCCATTTCCCCCTATATAATCCTAACGTTTTCTTTTTTTCTGCAGCCACGTAATGTATAGTGTTTATTACCTCCATGCAGGCAGGGCTATACTTCTTTTTGTAATTTTTATCTGATTTAGCACCTAGCCAGTGTGCTGGGCTGCCTAAGTGCCCTGATGTAACTTTGTATTTCTTTATATCTAATTGTACTTCGCTTTTGTATTCGTTTGTTTTGCAATGTTGGGTCCCCCTTTGAACTTCATTTCTGCTCTATTTGTTTTTATAGTTTTTAACGCCACCAGGTGGTGTCATCTTAGAGCAGGGGAGTATTGTCGCATGTGATGTTAGACGGACTCGTGTATTTTACATTACTTTGGATTTTAACATTAATATGGCTCATTCTTCTAAATTCTAATAGAATCGTATTTTCCATTTTCTGCCTTAAGCAACTTTCTTAAGATGTGTACGTGACAGGATGTATGTGGGCTACCTCATTTGCGTCATTTCCCATGGAAATTCTTAAAATAATGTTGCCTTTTGCAACATAGAACCGATCACGTGTTTCCGCTCAATCCTACACAATTCCGCTCAATCATACTTATGTATGGCGTCGGCTTACCACAAACAGGATATAGACGTCAGTAGGATTGAGTCGATTCTTGCCTATTTAAGCAAGCGCCTGAGCGCCGCTCGGGGGAGACCGACACATGTTAGACAGGGTCGAATCGCTGCCCGTCAGCATCTTAATCTGCTATCTACAACGATGGGTTCACAGGTCCGTCCACATCCCGCGCAACAAGTACTTTCAGGTAAGCTCTTACATGTACTATAGCTTTGTTCCCCCTTCAATGTAAACTCAACATTGCAGGTATCTGAATTTAATAAACCAAGCAAGTAAGATAAAGCCAAGTTTGAGATGTTCTACCCTGATACCGCTATTCCCCCTATGTCCATCCAGTCATGGATGTGACAATATGACAAGATTAATGTAGTATTTGTGCTAAGTATGTGTGTCTATCCCATCCTCCACTCCTCTCTCCACAGTCACTGGTTCATCTCACATGTCTTGTATACCAACACACTCAATAACTGCATGGTCATGAGACAAGACTACTGTAGTATTTGTGATAAGTATGTGTGTCTATCCCATCCTCCACTCCTCTCTCCACAGTCACTGGTTCATCTCTCATGTCTTGTATACCAACACACTGAATAACTGCATGGTCATGACACAAGACTACTGTAGTATTTGTGCTAAGTGATTGTGTTTGCTCCAGCCTCCGATCCTCTCTCTGTAGTCACTGGTTCATCTCACATGTCTTGTATACCAACACACTCAATAACTGCATGGTCATAAGACAAGACTACTGTAGTATTTGTGCTAAGTGTGTGTGTCTTCTCCAGCCTCCACACCTCTCTCTGCAGTCACTGGTTCATCTCACGTGTCTTGTATAACCACACACTCAATAACTGCATGGTCATGACACAAGACTACTGTAGTATTTGTGCTAAGTGTCAGAGTCTGCTCCAGCCTCCACTCCTTTCTCTGCAGTCACTGGTTCATCTCACATGTCTTGTATAACCACACACTCAATAACTGCATGGTCACGAGACAAGACTACTGTAGTATTTGTGCTAAGTGTGTGTGTCTCCTCCAGCCTCCACTCCTCTCTCTGCAGTCACTGGTTCATCTCACATGTCTTGTATAACCATACACTCAATAACTATATGGTCATTAGAGAAGACTACTTTAGTATTTGTGGTAAGTGTCTGAGTCTGCTCCAGCCTCCACTCCTCTCTCTGGAGTCACTGGTTCATCTCACATGTCTTGTATAACCACACACTCAATAACTGCATGGTCATTAGACAAGACTACTGTAGCATTTGTGCTAAGTGTGTGTGTCTGCTCCAGCCTCCACTGCTCTCTCTGCAGTCACTGGATCATCTCACGTGTCTTGTATACCAACACACTCCATAACTGCATGGTCATTAGACAAGACTACTGTAGTATTTGTGCTAAGTGTGTGTGTGTCTTCTCCAGCCTCCACTCCTCTCTCTGCAGTCACTTGTTCATCTCACATGTCTTGTATACCAACACACTCAGTAACTGCATGGTCATGAGACAAGACTACTGTAGTATTTGTGCTAAGTATGTGTGTCTTTCCCATCCTCCACTCCTCACTCCAAGGTCACTGGTTCATCTCACATGTGTTGTATACCAACACACTCAATAACTGCATGGTCATGAGACAAAACTACTGTAGTATTTGTCTGTGTCTGGTCCAGCCTCCACTCCTCTCTCTGCAGGCACTGGTTCATCTCACATGTCGTGTATACCAACACACTCAATAACTGCATGGTCATGAGACAAGACTACTGTAGTATTTGTGCTAAGTGTGTGTATCTGCTCCAGCCTCCACTCCTCTCTCTGCAGTCACTGGTTCATCTCACATGTCTTGTACACCAACACACTGAATAACTGTATGGTCATGAGACAAGACTACTGTAGTATTTGTGCTAAGTGTGTGTGTCCTTTCCATCCTCCACTCCTCTCTCCACAGTCACTGGCTCATCTCACATGTGTTGTATACCAACACACTCAATAACATATGGTCATGAGATAAGACTACTGTAATAGTTGTGCTCATGGTCTGAGTCTGCTCCAGCCTCCACTCCTCTCTCTGCAATCACTGGTTCATCTCACATGTCTTGTATACCAACACACGCTATAACTGCATGGTCATGAGACAAGACTAGTGTAGTATTTGTGCTAAGTATCTGAGTCTACTCCAGCCTCCACTCCTCTCTTTGCAGTCACTGGTTCATCTCACATGTGTTCTATAACCACACACTCAATAACTGCATGGTCATAAGACAAGACTACTGTAGTATTTGTGCTAAGTGTCTGTGTCTGCTCCAGCCTCCACTCCTCTCTCTGCAGTCTCTAGTTCATCTCACATGTCTTGTATACTAACACACTCAATAACTGCATGGTCATGAGACAAGACTACTGCAGTATTTGTGCTAAGTATGTGTGTCTATCCTATCCTCCACTCCTCTCTCCACAGTCACTGGTTCATCTCTCATGTCTTGTATACCATCACACTGAATAACTGCATGGACATGACACAAGACTACTGTAGTATTTGTGCTAAGTGTCTGTGTATGCTCCAGCCTCCGATCCTCTCTCTGTAGTCACTGGGTCATCTCACATGTCTTGTATACCAACACACTTAATAACTGCATGGTCATGAGACAAGACTACTGTAGTATTTGTGCTAAGTGTGTGTGTCTGGTCCATCCACCACTCCTCTCCCTCTGCAGTCATTGGTTCATCTCACATGTCTTGTATACCAACACACTCAATAACTGCATGGTCGTGAGATAAGACTACTGTAGTATTTGTGGTAAGTGTCTGAGTTAGCTCCAGCCTCCACTCCTCTCTCTGCAGGCACTGGTTCATCTCACATGTCTTGTATAACCACACACTCAATAACTGCATGGTCATGAGACAAGACTACTGTACTATTTGTGCTAAGTGTCTGAGTCTGCTCCAGCCTCCACTCCTCTCTCAGCAGTCACTGGTTCATCTCACATGTCTTGTATACCAGCACACTCAATAACTGCATGGTCATGAGACAAGACTACTGTAGCATTTGTGCTAAGTGTGTGTGTCTGCTCCAGCCTCCACTCCTATCTCTGCAGTCACTGGATCATCTCACGTGTCTTGTATACCAACACACTCAATAACTGCATGGTCATAAGACAAGACTACTGTAGTATTTGTGCTAAGTGTGTGTGTCTTCTCCAGCCTCCACTCCTCTCTCTGCAGTCACTGGTTCATCTCACGTGTCTTGTATACCAAAACACTCAGTAACTGCATGGTCATGAGACAAGACTACTGCAGTATTTGTGCTAAGTATGTGTGTCTATCCCATCCTCCACTCCTCTCTCCACAGTCACTGGTTCATCTCACATGTCTTGTATACCAACACACTCAAAAACTGCATGGTCATGAGACAAGACTGCTGTAGTATTTGTGCTAAGTATGTGTGTCTATCCCATCCTCCACTCCTCTGTCCACAGTCACTGGTTCATGTCTCATGTCTTGTATACCAACACACTCAATAACTGCATGGTCATGAGACAAGACTACCGTAGTATTTGTGCTAAGTGTCTGAGTCTGCTCCAGCCTCCACTCCTCTCTCTGCAGTCACTGGTTCATCTCACATGTCTTGTATAACCACACACTCAATAACTGCATGGACATGAGACAAGACTACTGTAGTATTTGTGCTAAGTGTCTGAGTCTACTCCAGCCTCCACTCCTCTCTCTTCAGTCACTTGGTTCATCTCACATGTCTTGTATAACCACACACTCAATAACTGCATAGTCATGAGACAAGACTAGTGTAGTATTTGTGCTAAGTGTCTGAGTCTGCTCCAGCCTCCACGCCTCTCTCTGCAGTCACTGGTTCATCTCACATGTCTTGTATAACCACACACTCAATAACTGCATGGTCATGAGACAAGACTACTGTAGTATTTGTGCTAAGTGTGTGTGTCTGCTCCAGCCTCCACTCCTCTCTCTGCAGTCACTGGTTCATCTCACATGTGTTGTATAACCATACACTCAATAACTGTATGGTCATTAGACAAGACTACTTTAGTATTTGTGGTAAGTGTATGAGTCTGCTCCAGCCTCTACTCCTCTCTCTGGAGTCACTGGTTCATCTCACATGTATTGTATAACCACACACTCAATAACTGCATGGTCATGAGACAAGACTACTGTAGTATCTGTGCTAAGTATGTGTGTCTATCCCATCCTCCACTCCTCACTCCACAGTCACTGGTTCATCTCAGATGTCTTGTATAACTACACACTCAATAACTACATGGTCATGAGACAAGACTACTATAGTATTTGTGCTAAGTATGTGTGTCTATCCCATCCTCCACTCCTCTCTCCACAGTCACTGGTTCATCTCACATGTGTTGTATACCAACACACTGAATAACTGAATGGTCATGAGACAAGACTACTGTAGCCTCCAAACCTCTCTCTGCAGGTACTGGTTCATCTCAGATGTCTTGTATAACTACACACTGAATAACTTCATGGTCATGAGACAAGACTACTGTAGCCTCCAAACCTCTCTCTGCAGGCACTGGTTCATCTCAGATGTCTTGTATAACTACACACTCAATAATTGCATGGTCATGAGACAAGACTACTGTAGTATTTGTGCTAAGTATGTGTGTCTATCCCATCCTCCACTCCTCACTCCACAGTCACTGGTTCATCTCACATGTCTTGTATACCAACACACTCAATAACTGCATGGTCATGAGACAAGACTACTGTAGTATTTGTGCTAAGTATGTGTGTCTATCCCATCCTCCACTCCTCACTCCACAGTCACTGGTTCATCTCACATGTCTTGTATACCAACACACTCAATAACTGCATGGTCATGAGACAAGGCTACTGTAGTATTTGTGCTAAGTATGTGTGTCTATCCCATCCTCCAATCCTCTCTCCAGTCACTGGTTCATCTCACATGTCTTGTATACCAACAAACTCAATAACTGCATGGTCATGAGACAAGACTACTCGAGTATTTGTGCTAAGTGTCTGAGTCTGCTCCAGCCTCCACTCCTCTCTCTGCAGTCACTGGCGCATCTCACATGTCTTGTATACCAACACACTCAATAACTGCATGGTCATGAGACAAGACAACTGTAGTATTGTGCTAAGTGTGTGTGTCTGCTCCAGCCTCCACTCCTCTCTCTGCAGTCACTGGCGCATCTCACATGTGTTGTATACCAACACACTCAATAACTGCATGGCCATGAGATAAGACTACTGTAATAGTTGTGCTAATGGTCTGAGTCTGCTCCAGCCTCCACTCCTCTCTCTGCAATCACTGGTTCATCTCACATGTCTTGTATACCAACACACGCAATAACTGCATGGTCATGAGACTAGACTAGTGTAGTATTTGTGCTAAGTGTCTCAGTCTATTCCAGTCTCCACTCCTCTCTCTGCAGTCACTGGTTCATCTCACATGTCTTGTATAACCACACACTCAATAACTGCATGGTCATGAGACAAGACTACTGTAGTATTTGTGCTAAGTGTGTGTGTCTGCTCCAGCCTCCACTCCTCTCTCTGCAGTCACTGGTTCATCTCACATGTGTTGTATAACCATACACTCAATAACTGTATGGTCATTAGACAAGACTACTTTAGTATTTGTGGTAAGTGTATGAGTCTGCTCCAGCCTCCACTCCTCTCTCTGGAGTCACTGGTTCATCTCACATGTATTGTATAACCACACACTCAATAACTGCATGGTCATGAGACAAGACTACTTTAGCATTTGTGCTAAGTCTGTTTGACTGCTCCAGCCTCCACTGCTCTCTCTGCAGTCACTGGATCATCTCACGTGTCTTGTATACCAACACACTCAATAACTGCAATGTCATGAGACAAGAATACTGTAGTATTTGTGCTAAGTGTGTGTCTCTTCTCCAGCCTCCACTCCTCTCTCTGCAGTCACTTGTTCATCTCACATGTCTTGTATACCAACACACTCAGTAACTGCATGGTCATGAGACAAGACTACTGTAGTATTTGTGCTAAGTATGTGTGTCTATCCCATCCTCCACTCCTCACTCCACAGTCACTGGTTCATCTCACATGTGTTGTATACCAACACACTCAATCACTGCATGGTCATGAGACAAGACTACTGTAGTATTTGTCTGTGTCTGGTCCAGCCTCCACTCCTCCCTCTGCAGGCACTGGTTCATCTGACATGTCTTGTATACCAACACACTCAATAATTGCATGGTCATGAGACAAGACTACTGTAGTATTTGTGTTAAGTGTGTGTGTCCTTCCCATCCTCCACTCCTCTCTCCACAGTCACTGGCTCATCTCACATGTGTTGTATACCAACACACTCAATAACATATGGTCATGAGATAACACTCCTGTAATAGTAGTGCTCATGGTCTGAGTCTGCTCCAGCCTCCACTCCTCTCTCTGCAATCACTGGTTCATCTCACATGTCTTGTATACCAACACACGCAATAACTGCATGGTCATGAGATAAGACTAGTGTAGTATTTGTGCTAAGTGTCTGAGTCTACTCCAATCTCCACTCCTCTCTCTGCAGTCACTGGTTCATCTCACATGTCTTGTATAACCACACACTCAATAAATGCATGGTCATGAGACAAGACTACTGTAGTATTTGTGCTAAGTGTCTGAGCCTGCTCCAGCCTCCACTCCACCCTCTGCAGTCACTGGTTCATCTCTCATGTCTTGTATAACCATACACTCAATAACTGCATGGTCATGAGACAAGACTACTGTAGTATTTGTGCTAAGTGTCCGAGTCTGCTCCAGCCTCCACTCCTCTCTCTGCAGTCACTGGTTCATCTCACATGTATGCTATAACCACACACTCAATAACTGCATGGTCATGAGACAAGACTACTGTAGTATTTGTACTAAGTGTCCGTGTCTGCTCCAGCCTCCACTCCTCTCTCTGCAGTCTCTAGTTCATCTCACATGACTTGTATAACCACACACTCAATAACTGCCTGGTCATGAGACAAGACTACTGTAGTATCTGTGCTAAGTGTCTGTGTCTGCTCCAGCCTCCACTCCTCTCTCTGCAGTCACTGGTTCATCTCACGTGTCTTGTATGCCAACACACTCAATAACTACATGGTCATGAGACAAGACTACTGTAGTATTTGTGCTAAGTGTGTGCGTCTATCCCATCCTCCACTCCTCTCTCCACAGTCACTGGTTCATCTCACGTGTCTTGTATATCAACACACTCAGTATCTCCATGGTCATGAGACAAGACTACTGTAGTATTTGTGCTAAGTGTGTGCGTCTATCCCATCCTCCACTCCTCTCTCCACAGTCACTGGTTCATCTCACATGTGTTGTATACCAACACACTCAATAATTGCATGGTCATGAGACAAGACTAATGTAGTATTTGTGCTAAGTATGTGTGTCTATCCCCCCATCCTCCACTCTCTCCACAGTCACTGGTTCATCTCTCATGTCTTTTATACCATACACTCAATAACTGCATGGTAATGAGACAAGACTACTGTAGTATTTGTGCTAAGTGTCTGAGTTTGCTCCAGCCTCCACTCCTCTCTCTGCAGTCACTGGTTCATCTCACATGTTTGTTGTATAACCACACACTCAATAACTGCATGGTCATGAGAAAAGACAACTGTAGTATTTGTGCTAAGTGTGTGTCTGCTCCAGACTCCACTCCTCTCTCTGCAGTCTCTAGTTCATCTCACATGACTTGTATAACCACACATTCAATAACTGCATGGTCATGAGACAAGACTACTGAAGTATCTGTGCTAAGTGTCTGTGTCTGCTCCAGCCTCCACTCCTCTCTCTGCAGTCACTGGTTCATCTCACGTGTCTTGTACACCAACACACTCAGTTACTACATGGTCATGAGACAAGACTACTATAGTATTTGTGCTAAGTATGTGTGTCTATCCCATCCTCCACTCCTCTCTCCACAGTCACTGGTTCATCTCACATGTGTTGTATACCAACACACTGAATAACTGCATGGTCATGAGACAAGACTACTGTAGCCTCCAAACCTCTCCCTGCAGGCACTGGTTCATCTCAGATGTCTTGTATAACTACACACTCAATAATTGCATGGTCTTGAGACAAGACTACTGTAGTATTTGTGCTAAGTATGTGTGTCTATCCCATCCTCCACTCCTCACTCCACAGTCACTGGTTCATCTCACATGTCTTGTATACCAACACACTGAATAACTGCATGGTCATGAGACAAGACTACTGTAGCCTCCAAACCTCTCTCTGCAGGCACTGGTTCATCTCAGATGTCTTGTATAACTACACACTGAATAACTGCATGGTCATGAGACAAGACTACTGTAGCCTCCAAACCTCTCTCTGCAGGCACTGGTTCATCTCAGATGTCTTGTATAACTACACACTCAATAATTGCATGGTCATGAGACAAGACTACTGTAGTATTTGTGCTAAGTATGTGTGTCTATCCCATCCTCCACTCCTCACTCCACAGTCACTGGTTCATCTCACATGTCTTGTATACCAACACACTCAATAACTGCATGGTCATGAGACAAGACTACTGTAGTATTTGTGCTAAGTATGTGTGTCTATCCCATCCTCCACTCCTCACTCCACAGTCACTGGTTCATCTCACATGTCTTGTATACCAACACACTCAATAACTGCATGGTCATGAGACAAGGCTACTGTAGTATTTGTGCTAAGTATGTGTGTCTATCCCATCCTCCAATCCTCTCTCCAGTCACTGGTTCATCTCACATGTCTTGTATACCAACAAACTCAATAACTGCATGGTCATGAGACAAGACTACTCGAGTATTTGTGCTAAGTGTCTGAGTCTGCTCCAGCCTCCACTCCTCTCTCTGCAGTCACTGGCGCATCTCACATGTCTTGTATACCAACACACTCAATAACTGCATGGTCATGAGACAAGACAACTGTAGTATTGTGCTAAGTGTGTGTGTCTGCTCCAGCCTCCACTCCTCTCTCTGCAGTCACTGGCGCATCTCACATGTGTTGTATACCAACACACTCAATAACTGCATGGCCATGAGATAAGACTACTGTAATAGTTGTGCTAATGGTCTGAGTCTGCTCCAGCCTCCACTCCTCTCTCTGCAATCACTGGTTCATCTCACATGTCTTGTATACCAACACACGCAATAACTGCATGGTCATGAGACTAGACTAGTGTAGTATTTGTGCTAAGTGTCTCAGTCTATTCCAGTCTCCACTCCTCTCTCTGCAGTCACTGGTTCATCTCACATGTCTTGTATAACCACACACTCAATAACTGCATGGTCATGAGACAAGACTACTGTAGTATTTGTGCTAAGTGTCTGAGTCTGCTCCAGCCTCCACTCCTCCCTCTGCAGTCACAGGTTCATCTCTCATGTCTTGTATAACCATACACTCAATAACTGCATGGTCATGAGACAAGACTACTGTAGTATTTGTACTAAGTGTGTGTGTCTGCTCCAGCTTCCACTCCTCTCTCTGCAGTCACTGGTTCATCTCACGTGTCCTTATATCAACACACTCAGTAACTGCATGGTCATGAGACAAGACTACTGTAGTATTTGTGCTAAGTATGTGTGTCTATCCCATCCTCCACTCATCTCTCCACAGTCACTGGTTCATCTCACATGTGTTGTATACCAACACACTCAATAACTGCATGGTTATGAGACAAGACTAATGTAGTATTTGTGCTAAGTATGTGTGTCTATCCCATCCTCCACTCCTCTCTCCACAGTCACTGGTTCATCTCACATGTCTTGTATACCAACACACTCAATAACTGCATGGTCATGGGACAAGACTACTGTAGTATTTGTGCTAAGTGTGTGTATCTGCTCCAGTCTCCACTCCTCTCTCTGCAGTCACTGGTTCATCTCACATGTCTTGTATACCAACACACTCAATAACTGCATGGTCATGAGACAAGACTACTGTAGTATTTGTGCTAAGTGTGTGTATCTGCTCCAGCCTCCACTCCTCTCTCTGCAGTCACTGGCTCATCTCACATGTGTTGTACACCAACACACTCAATAACATATGGTCATGAGATAAGACTACTGTAATAGTTGAGCTCATGGCCTGAGTCTGCTCCAGCCTCCACTCCTCTCTCTGCAGTCACTGGTTCATCTCACATGTCTTGTATACCAACACACTCAATAACTGCATGGTCATGAGACAAGACTACTGTAGTATTTGTGCTAAGTGTCTGAGTCTACTCCAGTCTCCACTCCTCTCTCTGCAGTCACTGGTTCATCTCACATGTCTTGTATACCAACACACGCTATAACTGCATGGTCATGAGACAAGACTAGTGTAGTATTTGTGCTAAGTATCTGAGTCTACTCCAGATTCCACTCCTCTCTCTGCAGTCACTGGTTCATCTCACATGTCTTGTATAACCACACACTCAATAAATGCATGGTCATGAGACAAGACTACTGTAGTATTTGTGCTAAGTGTCTGAGTCTGCTCCAGCCTCCACTCCACCCTCTGCAGTCACTGGTTCATCTCTCATGTCTTGTATAACCATACACTCAATAACTGCATGGTCATGGTACAAGACTACTGTAGTATTTGTGCTAAGTGTCCGAGTCTGCTCCAGCTTCCACTCCTCTCTCTGCAGTCACTGGTTCATCTCACATGTGTTCTATAACCACACACTCAATAACTGCATGGTCATAAGACAAGACTACTGTAGTATTTGTGCTAAGTGTCTGTGTCTGCTCCAGCCTCCACTCCTCCCTCTGCAGTCACTGGTTCATCTCACATGTGTTCTATAACCACACACTCAATAACTGCATGGTCATGAGACAAGACTAATATAGTATTTGTGCTAAGTATGTGTGTCTATCCCATCCTCCACTCCTCTCTCCACAGTCACTGGTTCATCTCACATGTCTTGTATACTAACACACTCAATAACTGCATGGTCATGAGACAAGACTACTGTAGTATTTGTGCTAAGTATGTGTGTCTATCCTATCCTCCACTCCTCTCTCCACAGTCACTGGTTCATCTCTCATGTCTTGTATACCAACACACTGAATAACTGCATGGTCATGAGACAAGACTACTGTAGTATTTGTGCTAAGTGTCTGTGTATGCTCCAGCCTCCGATCCTCTCTCTGTAGTCACTGGTTCATCTCGCATGTCTTGTATAACCACACACTCAATAACTGCATGGTCATGAGACAAAACTACTTCAGCATTTGTGCTAAGTGTGTGTGTCTGCTCCAGCCTCCACTCCTATCTCTGCAGTCACTGGATCATCTCACGTGTCTTGTATACCAACACACTCAATAACTGCATGGTCATAAGACAAGACTACTGTAGTATTTGTGCTAAGTGTGTGTGTCTTCTCCAGCCTCCACTCCTCTCTCTGCAGTCACTGGTTCATCTCACATGTCTTGTATACCAACACACTCAAAACCTGCATGGTCATGAGACAAGACTGCTGTAGTATTTGTGCTAAGTATGTGTGTCTATCCCATCCTCCACTCCTCTCTCCACAGTCACTGGTTCATGTCTCATGTCTTGTATACCAACACACTCAGTAACTGCATGGTCATGAGACAAGACTGCTGTAGTATTTGTGCTAAGTATGTGTGTCTATCCCATCCTCCACTCCTCTCTCCACAGTCACTGGTTCATGTCTCATGTCTTGTATACCAACACACTCAATAACTGCATGGTCATGAGACAAGACTACCGTAGTATTTGTGCTAAGTGTCTGAGTCTGCTCCAGCCTCCACTCCTCTCTCTGCAGTCACTGGTTCATCTCACATGTCTTGTATAACCACACACTCAATAACTGCATGGTCATGAGACAAGACTACTGTAGTATTTGTGCTAAGTGTCTGAGTCTACTCCAGCCTCCACTCCTCTCTCTTCAGTCACTGGTTCATCTCACATGTCTTGTATAACCACACACTCAATAACTGCATGGTCATGAGACAAGAGTACTGTAGTATTTGTGCTAAGTGTCTGAGTCTGCTCCAGCCTCCACTCCTGTCTCTGCAGTCACTGGTTCAGCTCACATGTCTTGTATAACCACACACTCAATAACTGCATGGTCATGAGACAAGACTACTGTAGTATTTGTGCTAAGTGTGTGTGTCTGCTCCAGCCTCCACTCCTCTCTCTGCAGTCACTGGTTCATCTCACATGTGTTGTATAACCATACACTCAATAACTGTATGGTCATTAGACAAGACTACTTTAGTATTTGTGGTAAGTGTCTGAGTCTGCTCCAGCCTCCACTCGTCTCTCTGGAGTCACTGGCTCATCTCACATGTATTGTATAACCACACACTCAATAACTGCATGGTCATGAGACAAGACTACTTTAGCATTCGTGCTAAGTGTGTTTGACTGCTCCAGCGTCCACTGCTCTCTCTGCAGTCACTGGATCATCTCACGTGTCTTGTATACCAACACACTCAGTAACTGCAATGTCATGAGACAAGACTACTGTAGTATTTGTGCTAAGTGTGTGTCTCTTCTCCAGCCTCCACTCCTCTCTCTGCAGTCACTTCTTCATCTCACATGTGTTGTATACCAACACACTCAGTAACTGCATGGTCATGAGACAAGACTACGTTAGTATTTGTGCTAAGTATGTGAGTCTATCCCATCCTCCACTCCTCACTCCACAGTCACTGGTTCATCTCACATGTGTTGTATACCAACACACTCAATCACTGCATGGTCATGAGACAAGACTACTGTAGTATTTGTCTGTGTCTGGTCCAGCCTCCACTCCTCCCTCTGCAGGCACTGGTTCATCTGACATGTCTTGTATACCAACACACTCAATAACTGCATGGTCATGAGACAAGACTACTGTAGTATATGTGCTAAGTGTGTGTGTCCTTCCCAGCCTCCACTCCTCTCTCTGCAGTCACTGGCTCATCTCACATGTGTTGTACACCAACACACTCAATAACATATGGTCATGAGATAAGACTACTGTAATAGTTGAGCTCATGGCCTGAGTCTGCTCCAGCCTCCACTCCTCTCTCTGCAGTCACTGGTTCATCTCACATGTCTTGTATACCAACACACTCAATAACTGCATGGTCATGAGACAAGACTACTGTAGTATTTGTGCTAAGTGTCTGAGTCTACTCCAGTCTCCACTCCTCTCTCTGCAGTCACTGGTTCATCTCACATGTCTTGTATACCAACACACGCTATAACTGCATGGTCATGAGACAAGACTAGTGTAGTATTTGTGCTAAGTATCTGAGTCTACTCCAGTCTCCACTCCTCTCTCTGCAGTCACTGGTTCATCTCACATGTCTTGTATAACCACACACTCAATAAATGCATGGTCATGAGACAAGACTACTGTAGTATTTGTGCTAAGTGTCTGAGTCTGCTCCAGCCTCCACTCCACCCTCTGCAGTCACTGGTTCATCTCTCATGTCTTGTATAACCATACACTCAATAACTGCATGGTCATGGTACAAGACTACTGTAGTATTTGTGCTAAGTGTCTGAGTCTGCTCCAGCCTCCACTCCTCTCTCCACAGTCACTGGTTCATCTCTCATGTCTTGTATACCAACACACTCAATAACTGCATGTTCATGAGACAAGACTACTGTAGTATTTGTGCTAAGTGTCTGAGTCTGCTCCAGCCTCCACTCCTCTCTCTGCATTCACTGGATCATCTCACGTGTGTTGTATACCAACACACTCAATAACTGCATGGTTATGAGACAAGACTACTGTAGTATTTGTGCTAAGTATGTGTGTCTATCCCATCCTCCACTCCTCTCTCCACAGTCACTGGCTCTTCTCACATGTGTTGCATAACCATATAGTAAATAACATATGGTCATGAGATAAGACTACTGTAATAGTTGTGCTGAGTGTCCGTTAATGTTGCACCATCCACTCCTCTCTGCATAGTCATTCTCACATGTCTTCTAGCGCCATATGCTATGTAAATTATGTTTCTTAAGACAGTAGTACTGTATTCAGTTGTGTCTGTTAATGCCTCACATGTCACATGTCCTATAAAGTGATACACTCAATAAATATATGATCATGAGATACCACTATCGCATACAGCTGACGAGTGTGTGCGTTACTTCCTCACCCTCAAGCCCCTCTCCTCAGTAATTGTCTCATCTAATATGCCTTCTAAAGCCATTCACTCAGTAACTGTATGGTCATGAGACAGGACTATGGTATATAGTTGCTGAGTGTCTATTACTGCCTCATCCTCTCTACCCGGTGATTGGCTCATCTCACATGTCTTCTAGCACCATATGCTATGTAACTTATGTTTATTAAGACAGGAATACTGTATACAGTTGTATCTGTTAGTGACCCACCTTTCCACCTTCCAGTCATTGATTCATCTCAGAAGTCTTCTGGCTTGTGTAACAATATAGAATAATTATGATCTACATTATGTTAATCACGATAAGCATTAACAGAAATATATTCATTAGACATTTGTGTTAAGTACAAGACGGATAAAGCAAACTAATGTAATAATCAAATGTTTAATGCAGAGAGTGAGTGAGTGCATGTACAGCATAAAAATGAAAAGTAGAATGAAATAAAATTTTTCTAAATTCAGCATCTTTCAAGGATACCACATGAAGGTTTTCAAGATAATCCCTGCTCCCCAAGTCGTTCTCCGTGGACTAGTGGTACCATGCTAGCCTCTAGTTCCCGTGGTTGCGAGTTCAAACCCGTTTGAGGGCGATGGATTTTTTCGGGTGTAAAAATTCTTAGCATGGCTTCCTTCGGAAGGAAAGTAAATCCGGTGGTCCTGTGTCATAGATTTACAGCATGTAAAAGAACCTCAAGCCTGATAAGAGGTCTCTGAGCAAAATTTCCAGTCTTTGACGCCCAATATAGGATGGGATGCTAAGGACCATAGTAGTTAAAGAGAGCATCCATAAATAAAACTCAATTAAATCCCCCCCCCCCAAGATGTGTTACCTGGACATTTTGATTTTCTCAAAAATCACAGAAATGATTTTGATTAAAACACCAAATGGAATTAATTGCTCTTCCACACAAGCTGTGTGTTGGACAAGGTTGGAAAGGTAGAATCAGACGACTGAAAAATTCAATGCCACAGCCGGGAGATCCGTGGTTCAAATCCCAGCTATGGCATTGAATTTTTCAGTCGTCTGATTCTACCTTTCCAAAATACCAAATGTTTAAGATATTTGCAAGCGAAATAAGATGTATATCTTTAATTTACTGTAAATTGCCTGTAAAGTCCTCTTAATTCTGAATTACTTTTGTAATGTTGTAACAGGTAGGAGATGCACAAAATGTTACTACACAAAAAAAAATCAAGATCTCGCTAAGCATAAAATTTATGTCAAATAACATTTTCTGTTACATTAACAAATACTGAAATATTGTTTGTAACTATTTTAATTTTGAAATACTTACAATTTTCTCAAGCAATAACCAGCCATTTGTTTTTTTTCCTAATAGCCATGCAAAGACAACTACATTAAAGAGGCCAGCTACAATCCAATTACCCACAAACATGCAGTGATCAACAGACTAACCTACATTTTGGTAAACATTCAATTGAGCAAAACATATTATGATCAAGAATACAGAGAAATAGTAAATGTTACATTCACATGACTCTCTCTACACTCTTCCACAAACTATTCTTACAAATGTGTATTCTTCAATCTACTTTGTGTCAATCAAGATAAATATGTGCCAAAATAGTTCTGTTATACAATTTGTTGTAGATACAAGAGGGAGGCTAGAGTGATGGTCATCAAATGTTTAAAAATTGAGTCACTACATGCATGCTTTGAGATGACCTTATTTGCATGACAACACAACAAAAAAAAAATGATAACAGCACTTAAGCTCTCAAGGTCCATACCTCACTTCCATAAGAAACAATAGGTCTCGCAAGAATATTATATAAATGTATGTATATGGGTATGGTTTTGATCACTTGCAGGTTTGAAAACATTACTTATTATGTCCATAATTTTAGAGTATTTGTTGATTTTCTGGGGGATACCCTTTTCATTTTGGAAAGATATGTATATTACATCCCAAATAAACTGAATTCATTTACTCTTTCAAATATCTTGTTTTATTAACAAACTTTATTTTGATTCATTCTTTACCTGCTAATGCCATAATTTTTTATTTACCAGAGGAAATTTCCATGGAGCACTGTCTTGAAATTATATGTTGACTATGGAGTGACCAATGAAGATCATCTTCATGGATGCTATGGAACCAGACCACCTCCAAATAGTAAAATTAAACTGAGTTTTATTTATGGACACTCTTTGATTGCTATGGTTCTTAGCATCCCATTCTATATTGGACATGAAAGACTGGAGCCCTCTTTATCAGGCTTGAGGTTCTTTTACGTGCCCTAAATCTATGACAGGGGACCACTGGCTTTACTTCTCTTCTGAAGGATTTTATAAACAAAAAAATCCATTGCCATCCATGGTGTTTGAAGCGTTTGCAAAGAGCATAGTGGATATTTCCTAATTCCTAATTATGGGTACTTTTCCAAGAGGTTTCAGAGTTGATTGGTTTCTAGTCTGATAATGAAATATCACATGTAGTTCATATTTCAGTGTTCTATGTACATTACAAATATTTGTTGTGGAACATTCACCTGTGCTAGAATCTCAAAACAATTATGTTCTGTTAATTCTGATGAATGATTTTCTGAAATACACAAATGCTATAAGCTTCCATTTTAAATTCACTTTTTTTATCAAAATTTTAAGTGTAAAAAAGCCACCACGACAAGATCCCCCCTTTCAGAAACAACTCTGCGCTTCACCAATGTTTTCCAAAGAGTATTTATTTAGTTTACTACTCATTATATTTGCATACATTTTGTATCCAGAATTTAATAAACCAATGCTCCTATAATTCTCACACTTTTCCCATTGTTGTTTCTTATACTTTGGAATAAGCATAGCTTTTGCCCATCTTACAGGTGGGTCTTTCTCATTCCAAATTATACTGAGGAAGTTAAAACTTTGTAAAAATAGTGAACTAGAGTACTAAACCAATCCTGAATTTTATGTTCTCCTGGGGCTTCATTACTTTTCATATTTCTAATAACTGTCATTAATTCTTCATTGTGATATCTCTAGTTCCTGTGTCATTTAAATGCATTACAAGCAAATCTTCCATATCACCATCCATAGCTTCTGAAAATAATTTAATCATGTTTCTTTTGTAATGCAATTAATATTACCTCCTTTTGTTTCTTTGCCTGTTTTAGAATCTTGTGTTTTGGGCTGTAGTGTAGCTTGCCATTTTTATCTTCCAAATGAGACTCAAAATTCTCCCAATTTTGTCTCCGAGTTTTCTGAACTACTCTCTCAACTATTGTTCTTTTTCAGCAGTATTCCATTTTATCCCCCCCCTTTTTTTGAGGTTCCCTTTTCTGTACAATTATCTGTTTAATGTTTTCATCCCATGATCTTAATCCTATTTTAGAACCCATTTTATCTTGGTATACTCAAAATCTCTTTAGCACCTCTTTGCCATAATATGCTTGCATCTCTTGCAACACTCAGTTATAGGAAATGTTTCCCTTATGTTTACACCATCTAGGTGATATACGAATTGGGCTTACTACCAAATAGTCGTCTGATTCAATTTTTGCCCCTCCAAATACTCTGCAATCTAGAATCGTATCTTAGAGTTTATTATTACAAACTATAAAGTTAATTGTGGATTGTTTGTTTTTAGCTGACCATATAAACTTGTGGGCATCCTTATGTGCAAACATTGTGTTCATTATCTTCAACTGATCATAAACGACAAAGTCTATAAACCATTGACCATTTTTATTATAATGTTCTTCCCTGCGCGTTCCAATACATCTATTTCTTATTACCTATTCTACTATAGAAATCTCCCACCAAGAGTATCATGTCTCCTTTAACAATCTTATCTGTAATCATCTCCAAATGTTGATAAAATGTGCTACTTGCCTCTTCCTCACCTTCAACTGGACCATATACAAGTATACCTGCCACATAATCCTCTCAATACTTCTAATTTTAGTTGAATTATTCCTGCATTTATAAACATGTCATTTTCAATTGTAGATCTGAATTATCATTACTCCTGTTTGTGTACTGATACTTCTCTTCATCCACTGTATACTTATATGTAATTATTTGTTTTCTGGATCCCTGAAGCTTCCGTTTCATTTCCCAAAAAGCTGCAATCCATATGCCCCTTGCATTTAAAGCCTCATCTGATTGATTCTCTTTATGGTTGATATTTTGAACAATTCAAGTGGCTAATTTTATTATACTTGTCTTTTTCCAGCTCATGTCCCTGTCCCTGCATATACATTTTATCAGTCATACAAATATCTTAAACATATTTTTACCAAAACTGCTGGAGCCGTTTTTGAGGAAAAAAAATATTGAAAAGCTTTAAATGTAAAGGGTAGTTCAAGGTGAGAATTTTCCTCAAAACTTTAGTATCACATTATTGAAAAAGTAGAAATTAAGTGAAAGTTTGGTAATCATATGATACTTTGTTTTTGATATTGTGACCATGTAAGCAAAGTTGCCAGCAGACCGCGCCTTTGTGAGTGCATACTGGCCCCTTTACCCAGCCACCTGGATTGTTAGCACCTTCAGCCGGCTCTTTAGAACAAATAGCCTGCACAATAATGGCTCAAGCAACAAACTTTTTGTGTAGCCTCCACACAGTCTTGAAATTTCCTTTTTGATGGGTTCAAGTAGTTTCCCCCTTAGAATATTCTGCAATGTATGCGGAGACTATATAAGGGAGGGGGGGGTTGCTAGCTCTCAGTCAATCTGTTCAGTCACAGAGACAGCCGAGTGCAGTTGTGCATCTAAACAATGAATAAAGCTGTCTTGTAGCAATTGGAGACATCATTTATTACACTGATGTAAGGAGTGGGATTGAACGTCATGATGGAGGAAATGATAAAAGAATTATTAGCTGAAATTAAGACTTGAAATCCAGAATGGAGAAGATAGGAAGTGAAATGACAGTGACTTTCACAGTAGAGAAGATAGAGGATAAAATGAAATCTGGAATGGATAACAAGGGAAGTGAAATAACTTCAGTGAATTCTGCAATGGAGAAGATAAGAAGTGAAATAATGACAGTGACTTCTGTAATAGCAAACATGGAGCAGAAGGTGGAATCCAGTATGGAGAAAATGCAGACAAAAATGTCAAAGATGAAGACAGAGCTAAGAATCAGAATTGACGAACGACTGACCTATTTGAGAAAGCCATGGCAGAGCTTGACGAAAAGGTGGAAAACTTGGGCAATGCATTAACGACCTGGAAAGAAAAGCTAAAGGCAGCACCATGGAACTGAACACCATGATGGAAGAAATGCTCTGGGTGTCAAGATGCTAAAACATGACATAACATCTGCAAGCATCAAGCCATAAAATTCAATGGAAAGTCAACTTTTGAGTCTTCTACCGACAATACTGTGTCGCTGCCCACAATCGATGATCAACAGAGCAAACCCCACAGCCTCAAGCCAGCATGGACTGCATGGGTGCTGAATGTGATTCCAACATCGGTAGTGTCCGGAAACATCTGAGAGACCATCGAAAACTGGTTGGGGATCCATCACTTGGCCGCAGCCTATGGTAGTTCAGTTCAAGTCAAGGCTGCAACAGCCAGGGCAGATGCTGAAGGAAGTTATCCTTGCAATTAGAACATCTGGTGAACAAAGCCCTGGGAAACCTCCAGTCAAGTTACTTGTTCCAGGAAGTTGCCTACTGCTTTGTCGACGGGGTGTATGACGCCGAGATACAACGCCTGATTCTCGGCGACTACAGGTCCATTCGCGAGACGCTAACTGCCGCGTTGAAGATGGAGGAAATCAAGGTAATAGCTGCCTCCGCCTTGAAGACCAGGAGTGTACGATATGACGGGGACAGAGGATAAATCCAGAAACGACAAGCGCGAAGTGGTTTATGTTGGGAGTGGCCAGCCAACAGACCTAGAGAAGGGCTGTCCACAACCAGGTCGACGAGCGTCACGTGTGTTAGGGGTGTGCCGAGCTAGAAAATCTAATGAAGGGCTGTTCAAACCAAGCCGACGACCAGGCGGGAAATTAATAAAGTCCGGCGTGGAAGGGGCATATCAGGGCCGTCATCGCCACCCCCTCCAGTGACTTTCATGCCTTGGGCGGTAGAATGGATGACAGCCTCGTCGCGGACGGCTGGATACAAGGAATGATGTGCCGGATACTAGTAGGAAGAGGTGCAGCCGTGAACGTAATCAGAGTTAACGTGACGAAGGGCTTGCCGTCAAGGAAATCGCCGAATCGGCGCTACCAGTTGACGGTATTGGGCGACACCTTGCCTATGGAGGAGGCCCGGCTGGAGTTGACCTTGGGGAGCAGTATCCTAAGTCTGTGGGCGTTCGACGCAAGGGTAACCGAGGATGATACTGAGACTAATGCCATCAGGAGCCGCGACGGTCGGCGTTGATAGGAGAGCCTTCTGACTCGGCCAAGATGAGGTGACGTTACGAAGCTCCAATGAACACACAGGGAACTGCAGGGTGACCCTGATGGAGGTTGAGGTTGTGTCCGCAAGAGCGACGTGGCTATGAAGATGCGTCTGTAAAGCCAGCGGTCAAGAAACCTTGTGAACCGTCGTCGCACTGCATGAGATGGCCCATCAGCAAATCCATGTAGCGAGGGAAAGGGCAAAGACCCATTACGACCTGCAAGCCAACAGCCAAGGCTTTCAGCAGAATGATCTAGTGTGGTTGTATCGCACTAACCGGACCAAGGGGCATTGCCCCGAGCTTCAACACCCATGGCGAGGGCCGTACTTTTTGAAGCTGCCCCGCAGGTAGAGGCTGGTGGTAAGCTTTGATCGTCTAGCCCGCTACGATGGGCTCGTCGGGAGGACCAACCCTGAGGGAACAGTGTGAACTATGTGCGCGAAATTGCCGGCCCTTTTACCCAGCCGCTTGAGTTTTAGAGCCTTCACCCGGCTCTTTAGAACAAATAGCCCGTGCAATAAGAACAAAGTCTGTATGCCTCACCGCACTACGGAAATTTCCTTTTTGGAGGGTTCTACTAGCTTCCCCTTCAAGATCATTCACTGTGTATGCGGAGAACTATATAAGAGGGCACTGCTTGAGCCGAGTCAGACAGCTATGAAGTTGAGTGAAGCTAAGCATCTAAAACCTCGTGCTGAAGTGTTGGTCAAACTTTCTGCTTACAGTAACCCAAACCCCTTCTACTAGTGAGCCCTGAATCCATTAGTGATATTAATAAAATGTGCCAGCTCAACCTTCCTCCTTTCTGCAACTCAAACCCCTGCTACTATTGAACCTTGGCTCCATTACTGATATTAATAAAACCTGCTTGCTCAGGTTTTATTCAACCTTTCTCCTTTAAGCAAACCAACCCCTCCTACTAGCATGCCTTGGCTCCATTAGTGGTATTAATAAAACCTGCCTGCTCAGGTTTTGCTCAATCTTTCTCCTTTCAGCAACTCAAACCCCTTCTGCTAGCAAGCCTTGACTCCATTAGTGGTACTAATAAAACCTGCCAGCTCAATCTTTCTCCTTTCAGCAACTCAAACCCCTTCTGCTAGCAAGCCTTGACTCCATTAGTGGTACTAATAAAACCTGCCAGCTCAATCTTTCTCCTTTCTGCAACTCAAACCCCTTCTGCTGGCAAGCCTTGACTCCATTAGTGGTATTAATAAAACCTGTCAGCTCAATCTTTCTCCTTTCTGCAACTCAAACCCCTTCTGCTGGCAAGCCTTGACTCCATTAGTGGTATTAATAAAACCTGTCAGCTCAATCTTTCTCCTTTCTGCAACTCAAACCCCTTCTGCTGGCAAGCCTTGACTCCATTAGTGGTATTAATAAAACCTGTCAGCTCAATCTTTCTCCTTTCTGCAACTCAAACCCCTTCTGCTGGCAAGCCTTGACTCCATTAGTGGTATTAATAAAACCTGTCAGCTCAATCTTTCTCCTTTCTGCAACTCAAACCCCTTCTGCTGGCAAGCCTTGACTCCATTAGTGGTATTAATAAAACCTGTCAGCTCAATCTTTCTCCTTTCTGCAACTCAAACCCCTTCTGCTGGCAAGCCTTGACTCCATTAGTGGTATTAATAAAACCTGTCAGCTCAATCTTTCTCCTTTCTGCAACTCAAACCCCTTCTGCTGGCAAGCCTTGACTCCATTAGTGGTATTAATAAAACCTGTCAGCTCAATCTTTCTCCTTTCTGCAACTCAAACCCCTTCTGCAAGCAAGCCATGACTCCATTAGTGGTACTAATAAAACCTGTCAGTAGGATATATAGGACAGACCTGGCGCAGTTTTTGGGCATATATGGGAAAGGATAGGGAAAACGAGGCTAGATGAGGCGGTTCAAGGAGGAAAATGGGTTTATATGGGAGAGATAGGGAATACGACGAAAACACGTGTAATCCGCTAATGACAGCGATAATGATCATCGCTAATGGATATTCGTTGTAATACATGTGTAACCGCTAATGGATATTCGTTGAAATACATGTGTAAACGCTGACCGCCGCTAATGACACGTCTAATGGATATGCGTGGTAATACATATGTAAACATATGTAACCCGCTAATGACCGCCGGAGATGCCGACAACTGATAAGGTAGTAGGAACAAAAAGCCGGTTCTGGCGCAAAGGAAGATGCCGACAAGCGATAAGCTTCTTTGTTCTACGCCGACAAGCCCGCCGGTTCCCTTTGAGGGCTTACATGCCGCCAGATCTCGTGTCGTTAGGCCCCGCCCCCTCTCGCTTTGTGTGCTTATCTAATGCCGACCGTGTCTGTGCCGACAGGTCCTACCCCCTCCCCCATGCGTTCTACTGTGGCGTCCTGACTTGAGGGATTTGTTTTCTCGAGGCCTGCCGCCCCTCGGCAAATTAATTAGGTAATGTTCGTCAAACATTTTTATGACTACTAATGCCTGCACATTGCATCCTCGAGCAATTAAGTTTTTTGAATAATGAATTGTATATGAATTGACTCGAGCGTGAGTGTTAGCGTGTATAAGTAGCGCGCTCACGGGAACAGTCTGTCATGTAATGAAAACCCTGCAACCTACTTCTGTCTGAGGAAAGCGGTTGTCCATTAGCTGACAATGTTAGACGCTTTCACCACATTAATAGACTTTTAAGTTTGCATTCCGGATCTGTTTACATACATTAGCGAACAACAACCTACTTCTGCCTGGTGGTAACCGGTGACCTCCATTAGCTGACAACGTTAGACGCTTTCACCACATTAGCGAACAATGTCAGTAATTGTTTTCCTAAGTGCTCTGCACAACTCTTACCACTTCAGCTTTTAGCGGGGGAAATGATATAAAAAGCAGCAGCTTCTCCAATGAGTTCCAAGTTGACCCGGATGGCTGGGGTCGAATCCTAGGAGTGATTACAAATTCAGCTTCTAATAACTCAGAGACTAATTACGATAAAGACGTCAAATAAAGTTTATTACATTAATGTCATTAGGTAGTTTCTTGTAAATGTATATTTGGGTACATGGTGTCCAGGGTTCGAATACCGATAAAATGTAATTTAATTATAAATTAAATAGCTCCTAAACTAATTAAGATAAAGACGCCAAATAAACTTTATTACGTTTATGTTATTAGTTAGTATCTTGTGGATGTATATTTGGGTACCTGGTGTTCTGGGTTCAATCCTTAATTTTTTAAATCGTCATTATCTCAGAAACTAAGAGAGGTAGAGGAGTGGACCAAAGCATGATTGATAGCTCCTATGATGGGTAATTAATACTGTATATAATTTTCGATCAGTTGTCATTATTTCGAATCCCGATCTTTCAATCACTTACTTTTTTTCTCTATACTCTAGAATATATCACTTAGATTGATGCTGTAACTGCATACAGCACCTTTAAACATATCAAACTAATATTGTAAATAATATTGTTTCTGGTGTCCAGGGTTCGAATAGCGATAAAATGTAATTTAATTATAAATTTAATAACTCCTAAACTAATTAAGATAAAGACGCCAAATAAACTTTATTGCGTTTCAGTTATTAGGTAGTATCTTGTGGATGTATACTTGGGTACCTGGTGTTCTGGGTTCAATCCTTAATTTTTTAAATCGTCATTATCTCAGAAACTAAGAGAGGTAGAGGAGTTGACCAAAGCATGATTGATAGCTCCTGTGATGGGTAATTAATACTGTATATAATTTTCAATCAGTTGTGCTTATTTCGAATCCGGATCTTTCAATCACTTACTTATTTTTCTCTATATTCTAGAATATATCACTTAGATTGATGCTGTTACAACTGCATACAGCACCTTTAAACATATCAAACTAATATTGTAAATAATTTTGTTTCTGGTGCCCAGGGCTCGAATACCGATAAAATGTAATTTAATTATAAATTTAATAACTCCTAAACTAATTAAGATAAAGACGCCAAATAAACTTTATTGCATTTATGTTATTAGGTAGTATCTCGTGGATGTGTATTTAGATACCTGACGTTCAGGGTTCGATCCTAATTTTTAAATCGTCATTATCTCAGAAACTAAGAGAGGTAGAGGAGTTGACCAAAGCATGATTGATAGCTCCTATGATGGGCAATTAATACTGTATATAATTTTCAATCAGTTGTCCTTACTTCGAATCCCAATCTTTCAATCACTTACTTATTTTTCTCTATACTCTAGAATATATCACCTAGATTGATGCTGTAACTGCATACAGCACCTTTAAACATATCAAACTAATATTGTAAATAATTTTGTTTCTGGTGTCCAGGGTTCGAATACCGATAAAATGTAATTTAATTATAAATTTAATAACTCCTAAACTAATTAAGATAAAGACGCCAAATAAACTTTATTGCGTTTATGTTATTAGGTAGTATCTTGTGGATGTGTAATTAGATACCTGACGTTCTGGGTTCGAGCCTAATTTTTAAATCGTCATTATCTCAGAAACTAAGAGAGTTAGAGCATGATTGATAGCTCCTATGATGGGCAATTAATACTGTATATAATTTTCAATCAGTTGTCCTTACTTCGAATCCCGATCTTTCAATCACTTACTTATTTTTCTCTATACTCTAGAATATATCACTTAGATTGATGCTGTAACTGCATACAGCACCTTTAAACATATCTAACTAATATTGTAAATAATTTTGTTTCTGGTGTCCAGGGTTCGAATACCGATAAAATGTAATTTAATTATAAATTTAATAACTCCTAAACTAATTAAGATAAAGACGCAAAATAAACTTTATTGCGTTTATGTTATTAGGTAGTATCTTGTGGATGTGTAATTAGATACCTGACGTTCTGGGTTCGATCCTAATTCTTAAATCACCATTATCTCGGAAACTAAGAAAGCTAGAGGGAAGTACCAAAGCATGATTGATAGCTCCTATGATGGGTAATTAATACTGTATATAATTTTCAATCAGTTTTTCTTATTTCGAATCCCGATCTTTCAATCACCTACTTATTTTCTTCTCTATACTCTAGAATATATCACTTAGATTGATACTGTAACTGCATACACCACCTTTAAACATATCAAACTAATATTGTAAATAATTTTGTTTCTGGTGTCCAGGATTCGAATACCGATAAAATGTAATTTAATTATAAACTTAATAACTCCTAAACTAATCAAGATAGACACCAAATAAACTTTATTGCGTTAATGTTATTAGGTAGTATCTTGTGGATGTGTAATTAGATACCTGACGTTCTGGGATCGATCCTAATTTTTAAATCACCATTATCTCGGAAACTAAGAAAGCTAGAGGGATGGACCAAAGCATGATTGATAGCTCCTGTGATGGGTAATTAATGCTGTATATAATTTTCAATCAGTTGTCCATATTTCGAATCCTGATCTTTCAATCACTTACTTATTTTTTCTCTATACTCTAGAATATATCACTTAGATTGATACCGTAACTGCATACAGTGCCTTTAAACACATCAAACTAATATTGTAAATAATTTTGTTTCTGGTGTCCTGGGTTCGAATACCGATAAAATGTAATTTAATTATAAATTTAATAACTCCTAAACTAATTAAGATAAAGACGCCAAATAAACTTTATTGCGTTTATGTTATTAGGTAGTATCTTGTGGATGTGTAATTAGATACCTGACGTTCTGGGTTCGATCATAATTTTTAAATCACCATTATCTCAGAAACTAAGAGAGGTAGAGGAGTGGACCAAAGCATGATTGATAAGTTCTATACTGGGTGATTAATGCTGTATATAATTGCCAATCAGTTGTGCTTGATTCGATTCCCCATCTTTTAATGACTTCCTTAATTTTCCTCTGTACACTAGAATATCACTTAGATCGATGATGTACCTGCATACAGCTTTGTTTAACATGTTGAGCTAATATCATAAATTATTTTGTTCCTGGTGTTCTGGGTTCGAATACCGATTCAATGAAATTTATTTACAAATTTAATAACGCGTAATCTAATTTAGATAGACATGTCAAGGTAAACGCAAACAGAGTATCTAGTCCTTAAATATCGTTACCATGACAAATATTACTTTAAAGTACTCAGATCGAATCCCGAAGGGATGATTTCATATATCTTCAAGCCTAGGGATCATATCAGGTTCTAATAAAGATTAAATGCTTGATGCTGATGTGGGGGAGCTAAAATACATTTATTAAAAGTATTACCCGGTTCGATTTAGAAGGTTAGAATCTGTGTAACTATGGAAAAATTGGTTTTCTCGTGATTGTAGTGAAATGTAATGGGCTTTCTGTGAGAAGGTGGAAAGGAAGAATTGAAAAGGGAATGAAAACATGAGATAATGTAGTATATACATACATTTAACTAAATAAGGAGGAAAATCTTCTCGTTACCTTTTAAGCTTTTTTACTTTAAGTGTTGTGATAATACAGCTGGAATTAACCTTGGTACAATAGGTGGTGGTGGTGGTGGTTGTAGGCTTTGAATTTGAAATATATGTCTGAATGAGCGTGTGAGAATGCTTCTCTTGCTGGTGTGACAGCATAAGCAGGTAGTTATGAGACGAGTTTAAACGTGTTTGATGCTGTCAGACATCCTGTCTCTAGGTGTGACGTCATAAACATCCTGCTTCTGGGCGTGAGGTTATATGGCTGAGATTAATACACGTTGAGTGATCATATACAGCTGGTTATGGAGCGAGTTTATGATTGATCTAAAAGGTTCGTGCTCCCTCTATAAATATGTTATAGGGGAAAGGATGCTCTCCTGAAACATTAGGTCTCTAGACAGAAATTGTTCACAGAGACGGGGACGTCAGGATGGATGGGTGCATCTTATATATGAGAGAGGTAGAGGAATATGAGGAGAAGTGCTACGCTAGTCAGGGTTTGAGGTGTGGAATATGCGTTTATATGGGAAAGATAGGGGAAACGTGTACAGGTAATAGGCTAGACAGATGCTGAAGGACGGGAATATAGGCTTATACGGGGAGAGATAGGGAAATACGAGAGGTGCTAGACTAGACTGATGCTGGAGGAGAGGATACGCTTTATACGGAAGAGATAGGCAATACGAGGAGAGGTACTAGAAGGGTAGAATATAGCGTTTTTATATAGGAGAGCTAGCAAACCGAGGAGAGGTATTAGGCGGGAAGGCTTGAATGACAGAGTATGCGTTTATATGGAGAGGCGAGGAAAACGAAAGTAGGTGCTAGGTTGAGAGAGTCTTCAAGGAGGAAATGCATTTATGAGAGCGTTAGGGAATACGATGAGAGGTGCTAGTCTAGAGAGAGTTGAGGAGTAGAGTATACGTTTATATGGGAGAAATACGGAAAACGGGAGAGATACAAGGGTAGACAGTGGTTGAAGGAGTAGGAATGTAGGTTTATACGGTAATATAGAGAGTAATTCGATTATAAAACTTTTCTCATCCAGCATTACAACACTTTTATATACTTATTTTCTAAACCTTACAAACTTTATATATGTTAAACAGTAGTGCGCGAGACGGAGAGGGACAAACTGTATATCGGTTTACAGTGAAGTATACGTCCTAACCTATTCCCACCTTGTTTGTTCTGGATCTTCTCATTCCTATCATCATCTAACGTAACCACGTAACAAGACGTAACACAACGTAACATAACAACATGACAAGACGTCATACTAAGTAACATAACCACGCAACATCACGTGACATCTCGTAACCAGAAACGTTACATTCTTCGAGTGTAGGAGAGAGAGTCGATTCGGTATAACATGTTGCTCTATGAAACTTAAATCTTGACAAAGAACGATTCTTAAAAATCCGCCAGCATATACAGCATCTAATAACGCGTTTTCCTCCATGTGTAATGTACGAAAAATTGAGTTTCTCATTCGTTAGTTGCACAGATTTTCTCCGGCAGTAGCTCATGCTAAAACTAAAAGAAATTAAATGAATACGTGAATGCTAACGCTCGAAGGAATTAAAAGTGAATGAATGAATTCATAACATGCAACTATGTATATATCCAGGATGAGGACGACGGAGGGAATTGCGATCTATGCATAGCAGTGGGAAAGGATACTCTCTTAACATATTGGCTTTGAAGGGGGTGACGATAAGAGGAAGTTGATGGAAGGAAGCTATAAGACTGTAGCGTGGGGCCATTATTCCCTTAGACCCGGTGATTGCTAGTGCCTAAACTTTTAAATAATGTATATATTGTGTAAAATAGATATCAAATGTGTGAGGGTTTTTTGTGTAACACTTTTCCCTCAAAAAAGAAAGAAAAATATGAATGCTTTTTTAAAATAAAAATACTCATGATTTTACAATCATAAAACTTTAGTCTTTATTAATTCTTCACATATTACACCAAATCCTTTATATCAATCTATTGAGTATCTGGAAAGCCATACCACTTTACAAGAACTTTGTTTCCATGTTTACGTATAACCTTTTCTACTAAACATGTATTAGGATAGTTAGTCTTTTTTAGTTCATGTCCATAAAAGCCACCTTTTATGATTTCACCATTCCTATCCTTTAGTATGTATGTTGTAGGCTTGGTACGGTTCACACGAAATACTTTGAAGATTTCAACGCTGCAGTTAGATTCATAACCCTTTTCAAAATGTCCTTTATGTTTAGATATCCTGACATAATCACCAACACTAAACTTCCTTGAAGCCTTCTTATCTCTTCGTTCTTGATTATAATTATACACAGTCAGAAGAAGATCGTTGTTTTTCACTTCATTAGGTTTCATGCGGATAGTTGAATGAAAAGTATCATTGTACTTTACCAGGATTCTAGGTAAAAGATCTAGCCACTTGTATGAACCTTGGACTAAAACCTCTCGGTACATCATATTCTTCAAGGTTCGAATTAAACGTTCAACAGCCGCACCCTTCACATTGGTATAGGTGCTGTAGTGGTTAATATTATACTTAAACATTAGCCGTTTAAAGAATTTGTTATAAAATTCTTTCCCGTTGTCACTTTGAATATTCCGTGGAGGGACATAAATTTCTTGTAATATATCCTCCATAGGCTTTGCAACATTAACTCCGCTCTTATCCTTTAAGGGTTTTGCATATGCCATTTTAGAGTAAAAGTTGATGGCGATCAGAATGTATTTGAAATTTTTGTTCACTCTTGCATATGGCATCATTTCAATCAAATTAATTTGTAATAAATCATTCATACCTTTGCTGATAATTTTGCGTCGTAAATAGTTCCTCCTCGCCGACCCGTGAAGCTCTCTGGCGATATTCTGTTTGGCTGTCATGCTATAATTTTAGATGCTTTCAACTCCCGGATAATTTCCTCAATCTCTTGAGTGTGACTATTATTACCAGCGTCCCTCGAAGCAATAAGTAACCTCAGTCTATTCACTAATGTGTTAGGGTTTCTCCAGAAAACGTAGTCAACCTCCTTATCAGACTTATGCTCCTTCCATGTCAGTCCTAGACCTGAATGTGTATTGAGCAAGGGGCGTATTATATTCTTGTATTTATACGATTTACCAGATTTCAAACGACCGTGTCTGGTGTAACCAGATCTATGAAGAAAAGTACTTTTCATAATCTTAGCGTACGTCTCCAAGTCTTCACTGGTGTATGCAGAAATCTGAGGCGTTCGCTTAAAGATGAGCTCCGTCAAACCGGCTGTAGACTCATACGTTTCATCACCTATCAATATTTGATTATTTATAAAATGAATATCTTTATTTCCAAGCATATAACTTCCATCCTGATATCTCACCCCGTACAATGTATCAATGCGGTCCTTGTCTTTTGAGCGAACGTGTTGAAGGAAAGTAGAAATACTTGTAAAATCATCTTCATTCTTGACTGTCTCCACAGCCAACCCTCGTTGACTGTCCAAAATATCCTTGAGGGGAGCGGTTACAGGCTTCAAAGCTTCGGACATGGCATGCTGAGTCTCAAACCTGAGACCTTTTAGAGCTCTCAGTTTTTCTTTTACAGCCCTGGTATGCTCGGCTACAGACTCTTTAAGTCTTATGCTTTCACTATCCATCTTACAAATGACGTGAAAATAGACGATCACCTTCAATTTATAGTCTGCGTCCACCTTGAGTTCTCATCGTATCGATAGCCTTAGCTAACATCTCTATCGAAGTTCTCAGTTGCTCGGTTTCTTTCTTATGTTCCTGCGTATGTGTCTTGAACGCTTCAGCAAAGATTGCCGTATTAGCGTACTGGCTTCTGGCTGATTCTTCTAGACTCGTCATTTGCTGCACATTAGTTTTGTAAGCATCCATCATCATATTTACATTTTCCTCCACTTTCTTAAGTTTATCATTGCAGCAATCAGTTTTGAGAGTATTCAAAACCTCTGTCTTTAACTGCCCAACTGTAGCCTCTAAATCTGAAACTCGTTTCATCGCTAACTTTTCTAAATTGCTAATTTTCTGATTGCAAAGATTCTGAAGATTTGTTTTTTCTCTATCAAGCTCTGCGGTAACTTGTTTAATAGAGTCCATTACAGAATCCATTCTGTCTTTTGTAGAGGTTGTTAGAGTATCCACTTTACTAGTAGTTTTATTCAGATTTGCTGTGATGTCTAGCAGCTTCTTACCTATTTGCATCTCGATTTCCTTTGGTAAGTACCTGTTTAACTGCTGTCGCGTCTCGTTCGATTTCCTAATGATCATAGCTCTAGCATATCTTTTATTTACAGCATCTGTATCTCCGAGAGGATCTGCTATATCAGTGATTCTCTTATTGTCGAATATAATGTTACCATTACCATCTCTCGACTGCGTGCGTGAATTGACATATCCAGTGATCAACTTTTTATTCACAACATCGTTATCGTGAACAGGATCTAGCAATACCTTCAATCTAACTTTATCAATCACAAGTTATTTTCCTTATCTCTCTTGAGGATATATCTTGAAATCAATTCATCGATCAGGCCATAACCTCAACATTGTTAGCAGCTTGCTGAGAGAAATCTTGCATCCTAATTTCGAGTGTATCCACATAATTCTTATTGGAGGCATCATGATTATCTTCAGGATCGTGAACGTTGCACAATCTCTTATTCTTGAATTGATAATTTCCTTTGACATCTCTATTTATGATAAAACGATCAAACACTCTTCTAACTGGACCAGTTCTCTGAGAACCGAACCTATCGATGCTCATGGTTAACTACGAATGATCATTTTCTTTTTTGTCGAGCTTAATATATACATCAAAACCATTCCTATATCGTCCCTCATTCATATGAAATTCAGGAACTATCACAACAAAGGGTCTTCCTTCTGTAGAGCTCTCCCAAACGTTCTTACATAGATCTTTAAATTCATTGTAGGTCATGTCGGTATTTACATAATCTTCGTAAATGTGCTTTAAGTTTAAATTGTCTTGTCTGAAGAGTATTATCATGTTTGTATTATCGCGAATTAAATGTTTTGGAACTTTAGCATAGGACTGCGCTAGATATACAGAATCGACATTTCGATGTCTACCCATACTGTAAAAGGATGCTATCTTTTCCTGCTTTTCAGTGATGACGTCATCAAATATAAAGATTGAATTTTCTTCGACTTCAGAAGGATGCAAAACATCATCCCCGTTGTCGAAGGTGTTCACTTCTATACCTTCGATGTTTCCGAGCACTTTAATTAGATATTGGTACTTCGGTTGATAGAGAGACTTTGAATAAATATACAAATTTTCAAAACGTAGTCCATTCTCATGGAGTAGCATATTGAGTAATACGTTTGTTTTCCCTGCACTGGAGCTCCCTAAAATAAGAGCTCTGACATTAGATGGAAATAACTTGCCATGACGATCACTTCTAAAGTCACTTTCAAAGTCTAATACCTGAATAGGTAGAGAGCAGTGCTGCTTAACAAGCTCCATGTTAACAACTAACTTATAAAATGTATGTGCATTGTTTATATATATTACCGTTTGTAAAAGTAGTTAATGATTGACTGCAATGATATAAAAGGGCTAATGCATGCAATTACTCATTTAGTCTATCATGAGAGCTAAGAGAGGGAGGTCGTTGCAGTATAAGCGCGGCTCTGGAATTATTAATTCCATAATTAATTCGCTCCCCTTTGAAGCTCACTTACCTGGATATAGATATTGCGGGCCTGGTACTGAATTGGAAAAATGTCTAAAAAGAGGAGACCCGGGAATTAACCAATTAGACACAGCTTGCAAACAGCACGACCTCGCGTACGCTGAGAATAAGGACACCGCTTCAAGACAAATAGCGGATAAGATTCTTGCAGAGAAGGCTTGGAAACGTGTGCAGTCATCAGATTCAACTTTTGGTGAAAGGTTAGCAAGGCTAGTAACTGCAATCATGAAGGGAAAGGTTGCAGTGGGAGCCGGAAAGAGGAAGAAGAAGAGAGGAGGGTTTTTACCGTTGATACCCATCATTGCTGCTTTAGGCGCTGCAGCAGGTGGCGCTGCTCAGATAGCCTCTGCAGTCAATAAAAGAAAAGGCTGCTGATAGACACTTAGCAGACGTTGCGAGGCATAACAAGGCGATGGAGACCCGAGGAAAGGGACTCCGGAAGAGAAGGTGTAAGAAGAGGAATAAAGGAGGATTCTTACCTGCAATGCCGCTGATGTCGTCTTTAGCCGCTGCATCTAAAATAGCAAGGTCTTTGAAAAAAAGAGGATCTAAAGGCGAGGGTTTAAAGAAGAAGGCAAAAAACGGAGGAAGAGGATTGTACATATACCGGAGGAAGCCCTAAGTAACGTAGCCCTCGAATATTATGCTAAACGTTTAAAAATTCCTTATTTTAGAGGTGTTTATATGATTGACAAACTTCCTTTAAAACCGTACTGCAAAGAGAGACTTATTACCAATCTCGATACATCAGATAATGAAGGAACACACTGGGTTGCTATAAGGAAAGAAGGTGATGTCGCATACTACTTTGATAGTTTCGGTAATTTGAAGCCGCCTCCTGAGATTGAGAAATATCTACAAGGTGTTAAAATCTACTATAATACACAGAGATACCAGAATTTCGATTCAGTCATCTGCGGGCACTTGTGCTTGCAATTTCTTTTATCCTAGAAGCTGCTTCATCGTCAAGATGAGTTATACAGTTACAGTGAGTGGGTCAGACACTTATTTCAACGTATCTAAACCCTCCTCTACAGCTAGATCCTCCAGGTCATTATGAGATTGCTCTCTTGAATTTTGAAACATTCTATTCAATACCAAATGTCGATGAAAGTAATAATAGATTTCATTATATTCATAATGGTAAACCTGAAACCATTGTCATCCCTCATGGAACCTACGAGATTGCCGATATCAATACATTTCTAAAGGATAAACTAGGATTGAATGATGAAGTCTTCTTCATAAGGCCTAACAATAATACAATGAAGGCTGAAATTAAATGTCCTTATACAATAGACTTTTCTAAGGATAGATCTATCGGTTCGCTTCTAGGATTCACAGGCACTAAAATAATTCCTTCTGGAGAAGCACTCGAATCTGACGATCTCGTGAATATATTTGAAGTGAGTATCATAGTGTAGAGTGCAGTATTGCAACAGGCTCTTTCATTGACGGTAAAAGCGGACATTCGCTCTACGAGTTTTTCCCTTCTGTTCCACCAGGCTATCATATCTCTCAAGAACCTTCGAACCCAATATATTTACCGGTCATAGATACAAACTATATAGACCAGATCACTATTCGAGTGGTAGATCAACACGGGAAGGCTATCAACTTCAGGAACGAAGTTATCACTACAAGACTCCACATAAGACGTAATGGCAATACATTTTAAAAGACACCTCAAATACTACAATAGACGACGTACACAGCGTTCGAAGCATACTACCTCTCCAACTTCCGAGGAGTTAACACGTGCTAACTGCAAGTTCCTCGAAGAGTTAGGTTACAGGACGCTATAATGGACATCTTAAACGTGACAAGTTCCAGCCTTTGACTACAAGATCACCAAGGAGGAGGAGCATATTTTTCTTCCATACAACACCTCCGCTCTGGATGTAAACGATGAAATTAGAATACCATGCCAAGCTGAAGATTTGTATACGCTACCTAACAAGAGTTATCTCTACATCGAAGGTGCTCTCACCAAGGTAGATGGATCCCCTACTACTACATCGAAGCTCACTAATAATGCTATAACCTTCATGTTTGATGAGATACGTCTAGATATGAATGCTACAACTATAGACAGAACAAGGAATCCTGGAATTACTACAACTATACGAAATTATGTGACTCTCAACCCTATGGAATCGAATCGTCTGCTGAATGCTGGATGGGCCTATCCTGGTGAAGAAGTTGATATAGTACACGCGACGAATGGAGCTTTCAATGCTGTAGTCCCTCTCTCGATGCTCCTAGGATTTGCTGATGACCACAAGGAACTTATACTCAACAGCAATTTGAATTGATTCTCATAAGATCCAAAGATTCTAGAAACTGTGTCCAGAGTTCGAATGGAGAGGAAGCTAATGTAAAGTTAACTAGAATCGAATGGAGGATGCCTGTAATTCGCCTTTCCGATGCTGAAAGAGTTCACATTCTAAAAATTGTCAAGTCTGATAAACCTCTACACCTTGCCTTTCGATCTATGGATCTTCATACCCAGCCTGCTGTACCCCAGACAAGATCTTTCACATGGAATGTAGCAACAACATCTAAGCTCGAGAAACCTCGCTTCATCATAGTGTGTGCTCAGACTGCCAGATTGGGTGATTATAGCAAGAACAGTTCCGAGTTTGATCACTGCAACATTACTAATTTGAGACTATTCCTCAACAGTGAATGCTACCCCTACCATGATTTGAACTTGGACTTTAAAAATTCAAAGTTTGCTTCGCTATATGAAATGTACTGTAAATTTCAAAGTTCCTATTATGAAAGAGAGAATTATCCCCTCTTGAAGAGAAAGGATTTTCTTCACAGTGCACCATTATTCGTAATAGACTGTTCTCACCAACCCGAGGAGGTTATAAATGGAGCTGTGAACATCAGAATCGAGATTCAAGCATCTGTAAATATACCAGCCCAGACGTTACTGTACTGCCTGGTTCTACACGACAAAGTATTTACCTACAAACCTCTTTCTCACGTGATGCAAGCACTTATATAATTATGCATATGTTTGGGTGAATGGTTTTTGTAAAGGAAAGTACAAGGATAAGTTTTATGAATAATAAATTGAATTCATATACTAAAACACTCTTTTATTGACTTTAGCATACATTTCAAGCATTTTCCTTCTTCCCCTCCTACTCCCTGAAAAACTAATTGCTCCTGACTTGCAGAAATCATTTAAAATATTCAAATGTCTTTCAATATAGGGCAATAGCCGTTTTAGGTTCCTTACACCCTCAATGTCTAAAGATATTACATTATTATTTAAACATGTATTTATGAAATGAATTGAACTGTCAAAAAATACAATAATATTCTATGCATAAATTACATTGTCACAATATTCATCACACGCAAACTTTTTTTCTTGGCGTAGGTAATCTTCAATCATTGAAATGTTTTTGGATATTATATCCCAGTCTGATTTTGTAATATAAACAATTGATTTATCACTTTCACAATTTATGTAGGGGGAGGGAATGTCATAGTATAGTCCAATGTTCACGGAATGGGAGGGGGAGATGCTGACGTCATCAAACGCCTGTGATCGATTCTCCATGCTCCTCAGGCGAATGCAGGGTATCTTCAATGAATAAGAAGACCGTAGGACCCTCGTTGAGTATCCTCCTCTTACAACTCCTCTTCTGCTTTCTCTTCCCAGTCTCGTTCTGCCTCTTCCTCCGCTCCCTCCTCACACCCCTGCAACATATATTCAAAACAATGTTAGAAATAGGTTTAGTTAATGATTTCATGCCTTCTAAAAGAGAAAATACATATATTAGAAAAATCCTCTCCCATTGCCACACAAAAAGTACTATCAAAGTGTGTCATACTCACTTCACGGGCTTGCATGATTCTGTGCGTATCTCGGGCGAGCAATCTGGAATCGTCTGATTTATCCCCTCCTGTACCATCGTTGCTTTATCATCAGGGGTGGTAGTAATGTCGGGTAGCGGAGCAGCATCCTCGTCCATAGGCTGCGTATTGCGCTCTGCGATTGGATATTCCTCTATATTGACAATACGTCTCTCAGGATCCAGCTCCTCTATTGGCACGGGTACCTTAGGTTCAGTCATTCGCAGTCTGCAATAATTTAATTTTAGGTTAGACATAGAGTAGCATTAGAAGCAGTAAATGAATATGTAATTTAACATTTCTTCTACTTACTCGAGTTTTCTCCTCCTGCGCTGGTAGACCTCGCAGTTGTCGTTACATAGGAAGAAGGATGTCATGCGTTCATGCTGGGCTGGGTTAGTACAAAGTACAGAATGCATGTATCCCGTGCACGATTCTGTATCACATTCAGTTAGATGTTTCGAGACGAAGACATCGTCATCTTCATTGACATCGCTAAGATCCTCCTCATCATCACCCATGCGATTTTCACTGAAAGAATAAAATAATTTCAAGTTAGTTTTCATTTAACATGCGTACAATATATTACCGAGTTATAGAAATATATATTACTTACATGTTCGCTCCTCGATAAACAGGACAGCTCTCTGTGCACACTTCCAGTGTAGTCATCTGATCATGATGCGCTGGTTGAGTACACAACACTGAATGCATTAAACCATTGCATGTTTCGGTATGGAAGTAAACGTAGTGAAAATAATCTTCTCCGCACTCACTCAAGCAATCATTCATCTCAGATGCACGATTATCACCAGCCATTTCGATTATCACTGAACGAACAATAAATTGATCGCTCTGGCAGCCGACGTTCCTTTGAAAGAAATAAGAACTATGAAACTTAATCATTAATTATCAGGGAAAAAATTGTCTAGACTTGGGTTTTTCCATAGTTTGCGATGGAAATTCTACGAGCTAAAAGGTATTTACATTGAGTGTCTGGGGGTTTTTCAGAGCACTTAGGAAAACAATTACTGACATTGTTCGCTAATGTGGTGAAAGCGTCTAACGTTGTCAGCTAATGGAGGTCACCGTTACCACCAGGCAGAAGTAGGTTGTTGTTCGCTAATGTATGTAAACAGATCCGGAATGCAAACTTAAAAGTCTATTAATGTGGTGAAAGCGTCTAACATTGTCAGCTAATGGACAACCGCTTTCCTCAGACAGAAGTAGGTTGCAGGGTTTTCATTACATGACAGACTGTTCCCGTGAGCGCGCTACTTATACACGCTAACACTCACGCTCGAGTCAATTCATGTACAATTCATTATTCAAAAAACTTAATTCCTCGAGGATGCAATGTGCAGGCATTAGTAGTCATAAAAAAATGTTTGACGAACATTACCTAATTAATTTGCCGAGGGGCGGCAGGCCTCGAGAAAACAAATCCCTCAAGTCAGGACGCCACAGTAGAACGCATGGGGGAGGGGGTAGGACCTGTCGGCACAGACACGGTCGGCATTAGGTAAGCACACAAAGCGAGAGGGGGCGGGGCCTAACGAAACGAGACCTGGCGGCATGTAAGCCCTCAAAGGAAACCGGCGGGCTTGTCGGCGTAGAACAAAGAAGCTTATCGCTTGTCGGCATCTTCCTTTGCGCCAGAACCGGCTTTTTGTTTCTACTACATTATCAGTTGTCGGCATCTCCGGCGGTCATTAGCGGGTTACATATGTTTACATATGTATTACCACGCATATCCATTAGACGTGTCATTAGCGGCGGTCATTAGCGGTTACACATGTATTACAAAGAATATGCATTAGCGACGGTCATTATCGGTTACACATGTATTTCAACGAATATCCATTAGCGGTTACACATGTATTACAACGAATATCCATTAGCGATGATCATTATCGCTGTCATTAGCGGATTACACGTGTTTTCGTCGTATTCCCTGTCTCTCCCATATAAACCCATTTTCCTCCTTGAACCGCGTCATCTAGCCTCGTTTTCCCTATCCTTTCCCATATATGCCCAAAAAACTGCGCCAGGTCTGTCCTATATATCCTACTCCTGTCAGTTCAATTTTTCTCCTTTCTGCAACTCAAACCCCTTCTGCTAGCAAGCCTTGACTCCATTAGTGGTACTAATAAAACCTGTCAGCTCAATCTTTCTCCTTTCTGCAACTCAAACCCCTTCTGCTGGCAAGCCTTGACTCCATTAGTGGTATTAATAAAACCTGTCTGCTCAAGCTTTGCTCAATCTTTCTCCTTTACGCAACTCAAACCCCTTCTGCTAGCAAGCCTTGGCTGCATTAGTGATATTAATAAAACCTGCCTCCTCAGGTTTTATTCAACCTTTTTCTTTCAGCTAGCAAGCCTTGGCTCCATTAGTGGTATTAATAAAACCTGGCTGCTCAATCTTTCTCCTTTCAGCAACTCAAACCCCTTCTGCTAGCAAGCCTTGACTCCATTAGTGGTATTAATAAAACCTGCCTGCTCAGGTTTTATTCAACCTTTTTCTTTCAGCTAGCAAGCCTTGGCTCCATTAGTGGTATTAATAAAACCTGCCTGCTCAATCTTTCTCCTTTCAGCAACTCAAACCCCTTCTGTTGGCAAGCCTTGGCTCCATTAGTGGTATTAATAAAACCTGCCTGCTCACGTTTTATTCAACCTTTCTCTTGCAGCTAGCAAGCCTTGGCTCCATTAGTGGTATTAATAAAACCTGCCTGCTCACGTTTTATTCAACCTTTCTCTTGCAGCTAGCAAGCCTTGGCTCCATTAGTGGTATTAATAAAACCTGCCTGCTCACGTTTTATTCAACCTTTCTCTTGCAGCTAGCAAGCCTTGGCTGCATTAGTGGTATTAATAAAACCTGCCTGCTCACGTTTTATTCAACCTTTCTCTTGCAGCTAGCAAGCCTTGACTCCATTAGTGGTACTAATAAAACCTGCCTGCTCACGTTTTATTCAACCTTTCTCTTGCAGCTAGCAAGCCTTGACTCCATTAGTGGTACTAATAAAACCTGCCTGCTCACGTTTTATTCAACCTTTCTCTTGCAGCTAGCAAGCCTTGACTCCATTAGTGGTACTAATAAAACCTGCCTGCTCACGTTTTATTCAACCTTTCTCTTGCAGCTAGCAAGCCTTGGCTCCATTAGTGGTATTAATAAAACCTACCTGCTCAATCTTTCTCCTTTCAGCAACTCAAACCCCTTCTGTTGGCAAGCCTTGGCTCCATTAGTGGTATTAATAAAACCTGCCTGCTCAATCTTTCTCCTTTCAGCAACTCAAACCCCTTCTGTTGGCAAGTCTTGGCTCTATTAGTGGTATTAATAAAACCTGCCTGCTCAATCTTTCTCCTTTCAGCAACTCAAACCCCTTCTGTTGGCTAGCCTTGGTTCCATTAGTGGTATTAATAAAACCTGCCTGCTCAATCTTTCTCCTTTCAGCAACTCAAACCCCTTCTGTTGGCAAGCCTTGGCTCCATTAGTGGTATTAATAAAACCTGCCTGCTCAATCTTTCTCCTTTCAGCAACTCAAACCCCTTCTGTTGGCAAGCCTTGGCTCCATTAGTGGTATTTATAAAACCTGCCTGCTCACGTTTTATTCAACCTTTCTCTTGCAGCTAGCAAGCCTTGACTCCATTAGTGGTACTAATAAAACCTGCCTGCTCACGTTTTATTCAACCTTTCTCTTTCTGCTAGCAAGCCTTGACTCCATTAGTGGTATTAATAAAACCTGCCTGCTCAGGTTTTATTCAACCTTTCTCTTTCAGCTAGCAAGCCTTGGCTCCATTAGTGGTATTAATAAAACCTGCCTGCTCAAGTTTTGCTCAACCTTTCTCTTTCAGCTAGCAAGCCTTGGCTCCATTAATGGTATTAATAAAACCTGCCTGCTCAAGTTTTGCTCAACCTTTCTGCTTTCAGCAAGTCAAACCCCTCCTATTAGTGAGACTGGATCCATTAGTGATATTGATAAAACCTTCCTGCTCAAGTTTTGTTCAACTTTTCTGGTTTCAGCAACTCGATCCCCTCTTACTAGCCAGTCATGGCACCATTACGGGCAATGCTAAAACAGACTTCCAGCTTGATTGTAGTAGTTTACGATTTAAGTCACCATGGTAGGTGTTCCAAGCTTGAAGACAATAGCTGTGTTACAGGTGAATATTAACAATTATTTCTTAGTGTTCCACAAATATGGAATTTTTTATTTGTGCAGAAAATAAAAAAGTTAGGAACTTGAATACCAATTATTATCAATCCATAAACCATGCGCTTTTCCACAATACTTTTCTTTGGCAGACTGAACTACATCTCCAGATATGCCTAAATCCTGAATTGGAACTATTTCTGTTTCCTTGCCAATATATACAATGAAATCCAGAATATATCCTGTCTCACAATCACAAATAATTAAACAATTTAATTCCAAACCGGTTCTTTTGGAGGGGCAAGGCGCTTTCTGAGCAGGAACTTTTAGATATGTTTGAGTTGTGGTCTATGATTGCTTTCAATTCAAACAGTCGGTCCCGATTGCATATTGTTGTCGCAGAAATGAAGGGTGCTCAGTAACAATAAATACCTATTTCTTGACATGCAATGGGGTGTTTGAATTAAGGGATCAGAAGACCAATACTCTTCTCTTGAGAGCTTATTCACTCTTGGCACAATGCAAAAAACATATCTCACTACATTAGTGTTGCACCAATTTTGTAGCCAAGAGAAAGGGGAAGATGGAGTCTTTGTTTTTCATAAATGTATAAAAACTGTTTTTTTCCTCTACAATTTGTTGCATATGAATACTAAAAATAAACATGACAGTCAGCAACTTTGCTTCACCACTGAAGTTTTTTTGTGTAGCACACTTTCATTTATCGCTTAATGCTATCCAGTTATACAAGATTATACAAAATTCCTTCTGAATGAAGAGGACTTCATAGGCTTTTCTCTGAAAATTCAAGACATACATTTTACTTTCATGCAGATATCTTTAATATACAGTATTTTAATCAAAATCATTACAGCCATTTCTTAGAAAATAAAAATTTTCAAAATTTAAACAAATGTACCATATAACGAGTAGTTTGGGGTAGGAGGATTTTGTTGAAAATCTTTGTCGCATCTTTGGCAGATACTGAACCTAAACATAAAGTTTGGCATTTATCGAACTTTTCGTTTTTGAGTTATGGTGTTCACACACACACATCCACCCACGCACGCATGCACATATGGACATGTACCCAAAATTGCTTTATTTGGATTCAAGGGGCCTTTAAACATGTATTTTTGGTGAAACATCAGTAACAAACTTTTGGGTGGAATGTAACACTGCCCTACTTACTATATGTAGTAGAGAAAGTAAAAAGAAACTAATCTAGCAAGACAAGTACTACATCGTAGATATTGATACAGTAAAACTTGATCAAAGTGGATCAAGTTCCAATGCATGCATTGCATTTTTATATATCAATTTTTTGTATAAAATGGAATATGCTTAATGTGGTAACTGAATTTATTTAATAATTCACTGTAAAATGCAGGAAAATATCATTCTTTATACCAGTACCTCACAATATGTATTTGTTTTCACATCATTATGATATTGTTCATAAGCGTTAGTTTGGGTGTCATATGATATTGTTCATATGGGTTGGCGCCTTATGAAGTTGTTTATAAGCGTTGGTGGCACATGACGCTGTTCATGTGAAGTTGTTCGCTTCCTCGATGCGTATTTCTCTTCTTTCTCCGGCTAGCGTTGAGCAGTGTCGACTCTGTAAAGTCTACAGGGTGTGATGAAATTATATCGATTACGATAATAACAACATCAGCTCTGGTGAATATTTACTTTATTATATTGTAATAATTTTGCATTCAGGAACGTGAACCTCCACTTCGTTAATTATCCGCGACTGACCTAGTGATGCTTTGTAGTTGGCAGTATCAAGATGTAATTGAATAAGTTTTCCTCACGTTCATAGCCGCGGCCTAACTTGTATGGTGCAGAGTTCAGCTAAGAGTTACATGTCGTAAGGTTAAACGAAGAGTAATTTCATGTAGCATGTTGCAGCGACGAGTGAAGAGTGTAGAGTTCAGCTAAGAGTTACTTGTCGTAAGGTTAAACGAAGAGTAATTACATGGAGCATGTTGCAGCGACGAGTGAAGAGTGTCGCGTTCAGCTAAGAGTTACTTGTCGTAAGGTTAAACGAAGAGTAATTACATGTAGCATGTTGCAGCTATGAGTGAAGAGTGTAGAGTGTCATTACTAGTATTTTGTGAATTTCGCCATGTCTGATTTCATCCCTACTCCGCATTCGATTTTCAATCATGTGACAATTTCTTGTTTTCGGATTCGTCAGTTTGTATTTATGGCATTCCATTTACTGGCTAAAATGTTCATTTCTGTACAGCTTTCTCTTCCCACGGTTCTGTTTTCAATTTGTTTAATTTATGCTGTAGCACGTAGTATGTTTATGGCTTTGAACCTTTTCTCGGTACAAACCTCATGTTTCTTCCGCTTTGAAAAGAAACAAGCACTTTCCTCGTAGACCCCTTTTAATGGCCCTACGCTTTTGTATTCAGTTTTGCCGACGGACCCATCCTGTTCCAAGAGAAAGGGATATGTCAGTGACCTGAACCTTATTTCCTCATACTATTTGCAACGTTTTCGTATGAAGGTTTTCTTTCTATCGAGTTATAATGTTAAATACAAAATTTAAATCTTTGTTTAATCTATATACAAGCATTTCGAATACGGAACCGAGTTGACATTTTACATGTTTAATTAATCTATATACAATTAAATCAACTACGGGTCCTAGTTGAACCGTATCAATTATGAGCACGTTAACTTTTAGCATGAAAATACTTCAGCCCTTAAAGTAGCAGAGGGCATTAAAGGGGACAACTTTTGTTACAGATCAATTGTATTCAATGTGAACCTAGGTTTAAAGCACTGCTTTGAATGGTCATTTATTATTGCTAATGTATCAGAGGGCATTGGTAAGCAAGAGGTTATTGGGAGCTGATTTCTCCATCATTTTGGCTTGTTACTTGACCTGAAAAACAAACAACTAATAGATAGCAACACTGGGTTGAAGGTTCCAATAAAATGATTGTTGACATAAGCAAATCGATAAGTTCACTTCATGTTACCTGCAAGTTTTCTAAACTTCTAGAACGTTTTCCAGAGTTAACTAAAACTTCAATTCTTTCAAAGAACTAAAACATCATGTTCAACATTATGACATCCAGTGGTACAGCAGTTTATGGAAAAGCTAAAAATCACTAAATCTGAACTTCAGTACCAGCAGAATCACAACATTATCCAACCATTGCAGTCGCAGCAGGTAAGTCCATTACACCTTAAGGAAATCAAGAGTTACAAAAGCAGGCCGTGTGGTCCAGTAAGGTTTGCCGAATGAGTGTAACACTGAGAAGGGGGTGATGTGGGGACTACAGACAGTGAAGATTAATTTCTTTTAAAACTATATTCTTTGCAAATTGTAAATAGCAGATTGTATTTTGTTTAAAATTTTAATGTTTTTCTTTGGAAAAGAAAGTTCAGATAAAAAAAAAAGAATCAATGAAAAGTTGTTGGATATAAAAGCTTAGGAAATAAAATGATTACAAAAAACATATTTAGTTTTTTGAGGTTTTAAGTGGTATTGAGCATATTTAATCTGACATGGATCTTCAGCATATTGTCTGCCAATGCTCACACTAACTTAGGCATCTGATTCATTGTTCTTTGTCATACATTCACCCTATTCACTTAAATCTGTGGATTGTCAAAATGTGTTATTAACACAAGAACCACCAAGGCAGTCATTCTGACTGCTTTTTGCGAGAGAACTTGCTTTACGTAATGTTGTTTACATCAGTGTTGAAGCCATCTTGTGACGTCACTCCTTGTTTGGTTCGTAGCTCCATCTGGCGTAGCAATTTGCATCATTTAGTTTCCGAAAGAATATTAAGTTTTGTATATTGTCCTCCGGCTAGCTATCATATTATCTTAGTAGAACAAGTATCTCTTGCAGGGTGTGAATCGGAAAGGAATCTTTTATCCAGAAATGATACTGATGAAGAAATTGGTTTTATAACTTTTATTGTCGAACATGTTCACTAACACTTTTTACATATTAATATAGATACTCGCCAAACTGAAACTGTTTGTAATAACTTCTTACTTATCACTTTTAACTCACGTACTTCAACTTTGTGTATATTTAACTGTATAATACTTTAGATTCTCGTAATTCTGCTGCGCGTAACTTATGACGAACTGAAGACATCGTGCTAGAAATTTTGATGAACTGGGCGACCGACGTGTATGGTATTGAGAATTCTGTTGAACTGGGGGGCGATCTACCACGGACCTGGCTTATATACTTCCACTCCTTGACATGCCTAAAGATTATAAATGAACTGCTATTGGCTAATAAAACGCGCCAACATTAGCGTCTATTTTAATATCCAATGAAAACCATGAATACACACTGCTCTAGGAAATATTCTAGAAGCTTCTACCGAAAAGGCGCGAAACATTACGTAACTTCCTGGTTCCCGGTAATGATAAACAACTCACCCCATCGCTGCATTATTGCGTTATTATTGACAGTTTCAGTAAAGCCGTATATTATTATTTACCAATAATAATTACAATTAATAAACCTCTGAAATCAATGTCACATAAAAATACATATTTATATTACAATCATTATTTACCTTTAAGTAATTTGTGATACAAATTACCGTATCATTTTGTAATTTTAATGTACTGTGACAGTTTTCATTGTATGTCGTAGTAAGTTCATGACTTTTCCTAAGTAGTCTCCTAGATTACATAGACACCGCAATATTTATTTTTCAAAATTTAGTTTCATACTTATCAGCATTTATAATTACTTACTTAGAACCGCCATATCATATTATTTTTAGTGGTACTACAACATCATGACTTGTGTTACTAGCCATTCAAATTAAAACTCAACTGAATGCTCAACAATGTATAGGATGGTTTCAAATTGGTATAACTTGTTTCAACAATAGTGTTGGCAATTCATTGAAGAAGTGATATTTCAAGCAGCATAAACATGCAGTGGTATTTGCAATGGTTTCTCACAGATGTAGAAATGCTGGCTTATTTCAATGAAATTTCTGAAAATCAGTCAGATTTGGAGGATCTAATAGTAAATGGAAGTTTTGCATCAGAAAACCTCCACCAATCAATGTTTTGGAAGTAGCTGTCCAGAAAATAAGATGATATACAGACAATTCCACATGAAAATAAAGATATAAAAAACACAAGGTGAGACCATTCGAAAACAGAGAAATTTGCTCTAGTTTCATGTACCTGGAATAAATTCATTGAAAACTGCCAGCTGTGTTTTAGCCCAGGTGCAAATGTTACTGTAGTCTAGATGAACAACTTTGATGCCCCTAACTGCAATACATGTCAAACAAGTCTAATAAATTCAGTATTAAATACATCAATACTAAATATCTTTGTAATGGGTTCTCTTACCTTGGCAAAGATGAACAGAAAGCACCAAATTAAAATATTCCTAAGAGTGTGGTCATGAGATTAGTAGCACCATACAGCAATAAGAGTCAGAATGTGATTACCGATAACTTCTTTACTGCAGAAACTTTGCAAAAGGCTAAAAGATGAAGGCACTAGTCTTGTTGGAACTGTGAAGCATTGAAGAAGGGAAAACCCCAACGTTGTAAAAAGCATGGAAATTACTTTGCACACATCTTCTCCTAAAGAATGAAGACACTATACTGACTGTGTATAACGTAAATAAAATAAAAATGTTGCTCTGTACAGTTCAATGCACTCAGAGCTTCAAATACAGAATAATAAGAGTTTCCGAGACAATTAGCTTCTACAATGATAGAGAATTTGCTGTTGATGCCCTAGATTAGATATCAAGATTATATTCAGTCATTCTGGTACACAACATTGGCCAATACATGTTTTTCATAACATCCTTGACCTAGCTGCCACAACTCGTGGATTATATTTAAGTCAGTGACTAGACAGCAGATAGATCATAGTTTTATTCTGAAACTTGCAGTGCACAGAATACATGCAATCTAGAAGAGCGGAAGAAATATGAGTTGAAAGAAGAAAAGATGAGGTGCCAAGAAAGAAACTGAGACAACAGTGCCAAATGAAGTGTAGAAATAAGAACACTGTAACCTATATCAGGTGCAAAAGCATGTCTGTTCATGATGCACAACGGATCATTAAGAAAGTGATTTTCACAGTTTTACAGGCAAAACAATTACAGCTTTATTAAGCCTTAGATAATACATAATATCCAGAAAAAGAGAGTAGTAACCTCATATTTTTGTAATGAAGGCCAGTGTGATTATACATTAATAATTCAAACATCATGCACAGTATGTTTATTGTCTTCTTTTGCTTCAATTCCTAAAACTTCATTAGTAATTAATGAATGTGAACTGACATATTATTAACAGTGCATTGAGTGTTATCAAGTCAGTATTTGTACTTGAGATTAGAACAGAACAGGACTAGAGGCGGAGGGGGACTTGACACCTCGATCTACACAGATATTTTGTGCCTAGGCCCCTGATGGGGAACCCCCGGGAAAAAGGGATGAGGTGAGAGGACAGCCGGACCAGGAGGCATGATAGGCAAAGGGCAGGGTCCCTAACATTTACAGATTTGAACTCCCTGGGTGCTGGTTGGTGCAGACGGTTGCCCACCCCCACCCAAAGGGCTTACACATCCCCTGGGGGACCCAGAGATTGCTCGCAGTACGAAGGACAAAGGTTTACTCAGAGCATCCTTTTCCCCTGCCATGCACATGCTGAGACCTCCCGCCGACACTTGCAACCCTGAAAGAAACCAAGCAGATGACAGGTGAAGTGGTATGAGAATGGAGATGAAATGATCCTTCCCAACATGTACCTGGCAACCCAGAAAAAACACCCAAAAAAACCCATGGGTCAGGAAGGTCAGCTACAGGAATCCAATCCATGACCTTCCAAATGTGGGAGGTCATGTTCAACATTATGACATCCAGTGGTACAGCAGTTTATGGAAAAGCTAAATCACATTATCCAACCATTGCAGTCGCAGCGGGTAAGTCCGTTACACCTTAAAATATTAAGGTATACCCTTAATTAAGGTGCACCCACATTACCACCTGAGCCATTCCGCTCGGTTACTTGAGATATTCTCAAAGCAATGAAAAAATAAATTTAAAAAAAAATTAAATTCGTAATGTAAACCTTTTTATGCTGATGATAAAAATGCATGTACTTTATTACCAATAAAACTTGCCACTTTATTACTAAATATACTTTATGCATAATTGTGTTGAGTGACTATTTGGTCAAAAATCTATGAGTTAAAAGCAGGATTCAAATTGACCACATCAGCAGTTTTAAGTATATAACTAGCTCCGGTGGTTCTAGTGTTAAATTGTTATTTTGTCAGCATATTCCAAACATTTTTCAATAATAAATGTTCAATATTCATAAAGCTTATATATTTTATGGATGTGGATAAGAAATATTCTTGAAGCTCATCATGCAAGGTACCCAACTTCAGGAACAAATGAATAAACCATGTGTACAATAATACATAACTTGCTTCATACAGGTGCAGCGATGCATTATCATGCCCACATACATTAATTCAATGTTTTAAACAGAACCACTAGTTCAAACGGCAGAATAAATTAATGAATTACACTTCATAACAACCTCCACAATAGATTTGCTTTCACTTTCATTAAAATTAAGTTACATAATGTCAGGCTTGTTATGTAGAAAACAAGCCTGAGCACATTTCTTCCTATTAAAATTCAGCGCCTACAAGAAACTAACTGGAAGTACTGGATCTAGTGGAGGCCTGTGTTTACCTGCCATATTCAGCCATTTTCCGATTCCTCTCCAAACAAGAAAATGCCCCTAAGACTGTTTCCTCTCTGACCATGTGGCTGCTCCCAGAATACTATCTCTGCAAAAATGTGATTGCCTCCACCACTATTTTCATTACCCACCTCTCTATTTGAAATCTTTTGCACGAATGGATATTTCGTTTGTGAAGACAGCAATGAAATGAACAAACTCAATCACTTACAGGAGATGAAATTCCTTTCGCATGCAAACTATCCTTTCCTTGCCACATTCAATAAAAATAAACTGCATTCCTTTAAAATGTAAATTATCCTTTCCATGCCCCATTATTTTAAAATAAACAAATTACAATGTATTCCTTTCACGTGCAAACTTGTTTTTCCTGCCCCATTACTTTAAAATCAATAAATTACAATACATTCTTTGCAGGTGCAAACTATACTTCCCTTGTCTCATTACTTTAAAATACATAAATTACAATGTATTTCTTCCACGTGCAAACCATCCTTTCCATGCCCGATTACTTTAAAAAAAATAAATTATAATCCATTCCCTCCATGTGCAAACTATCCTTTCCTTGTCCCATTGGTTCAAAATAAATAAATTACAATATATTCCTTTCACATGCAAACTATCCTTCCCATACCACATTACTTTAAAATACATAAATTACAATGTATTCCTTTCAGGTGCAAACTATTCTTCCCTCGCCACATTACTCTAAAATAAATAAATTACAATGTATTCCTTCCACGTGCAAACCATTCTATCCTTACCATAGTAATTTAAAATAAATAAATTACAATGTATTCCTTTCACGTACAAACCATCCTTCCCTTACCATAGTAATTTAAAATAAATAAATTACAATGTATTCCTTCCACGTGCAAACCATTCTTTCCTTGCCCCATTACTTTAAAATAAATAAATTACAATATATTCCTTTCACGTGCAAACTATCCTTCACTTACCACATAACTTTAAAATAAATAAATTACAATATATTGTCGTAGCCTCTAATCACATGCTCAACGGGAGGTAGGCGACTCGCTTAGAGGTACCAGAAAATTAACAAAATTGTAAAATGGCGAGGCAACGACTAGGGATGCAGCTAAAGTGAAAGGGCAGAAATATTATTAAATACTGGCAAAAGGACACTTACATGGCTCAAAATAGGAAGAAGGAACTTTACACTATCATAAATAAGACAATAAGGATCTAGATGACAGAGTTTATTAGATGAAACTGAATACTTTACCCCACATTCTTAGTTCCATGCCTGTCGGGCGAGGCCGCCATGCATTCCTGCACGGAGAGGGCGACTACACGTCTGTACTGGTCCATACTAGACGCACATTAAACCTAATTAGGTGAAGATACTGGCAAGGTTGGTAGTAGCTCCTGAAGCTTTTACTTAAATGAGTCATTTTGAAACATTTTCCCCCAAAAATATCCATTGCGTAACTAGATAAACCAAACTTGGCAACGGTGAAGCAAAATTATCATCATTATGATTACCACTATTCTTACCGCGAGTGTACAATACACAAAAATAAATTTTCAATATATATACTCTTGACCTCTTTTGTTTTATTATTTTATTATAACAAAAAGATGCACCAGACTTTTTATACACACGCAGGTTTTAAACACACAACATACGAATTTTGAAATATTTGCTGCACTTTCGAGTCGTTAACACTTACAAGATGACGCAACCAATAATGCAATGTTACGTAGATCAGCCAACAAACGCAACCACATTATCAAAGCCACACATATCACCCAATTTTTTACAATTCACAAAAATATGTACTTTAAAATGACCAGCACAAATAATTTAGCACAGTAATAGAATTAAGCGGAAATGAAGCCAAAGTAAGGGGAAAATGGAGCCAGGAGTTTTAGCGTCACGCTGACAGACAATGGAAAAAATATAAAAATGAACATAAAATTAAAATTCAGACTCGGGACTTTCAGAAAGCAAAGCAACAAGAATTTAGAATACAGAAACCACAAATTATACCACCGAAACCCTTACCCTTAAGCCAAGAAACAGATTTACATTTTTAGCAACCACGTGGAGGACCAAAACCGTTACATTTTACAGGAGAAAAAAAACTTTGCGCTTAAAAACCTCACGTGCAAACTATCCTTCCCTTACCACATTACTTTGAAATAAATAAATTACAATATATTCCTTTCACGTGCAAAACCGTCCCTTCCTTGCCCCATTACTTTAAAATAAATAAATTACAACGTATTCCTTTCACGTGCAAACCATCCTTTCCTTGCCCCATTACTTTAAAATAAATAAATTATAATATATTCCTTTCACGTCCAACTATCCTTCAGTTACCACATTACTTTAAAATAAACAAATAAATTACAATGTATTTCTTCCACGTACACATTATCCTTCCCTTACCACATTACTTTAAAATAAATAAATTACAATATATTCCTTCCACGTGCAAACCATCCTTTCCTTGCCCCATTACTTTAAAATAAATAAATTACAATGTATTCCTTCCACGTGCAAACTATCCTTTCCTTAACACATTACCTTAAAATAAATAAATAAATAAATTACAATGTATTCCTTCCACGTGCAAACTATCCTTTCCTTAGCACATTACCTTAAAATAAATAAATTACAATGTATTCCTTCCATGTGCAAACTATCCTTCCCTTACCACATTACCTTAAAACAAATAAATAAATAAATTACAATGTATTCCTTCCATGTGCAAACTATCCTTCCCTTACCACATTACTATAAAATAAATAAATTACAATGTATTCCTTCCATGTGCAAACTATCCTTCCCTTACCACATTACTATAAAATAAATAAATTACAATGTATTCCTTCCATGTGCAAACTATCCTTTCCTTAGCACATTACCTTAAAATAAATAAATAAATAAATTACAATGTATTCCTTCCATGTGCAAACTATCCTTTCCTTAGCACATTACCTTAAAATAAATAAATAAATAAATTACAATGTATTCCTTCCATGTGCAAACTATCCTTTCCTTAGCACATTACTATAAAATAAATAAATTACAATGTATTCCTTCCATGTGCAAACTATCCTTCCCTTACCACATTACTATAAAATAAATAAATTATAATATATTCCTTTCACGTGCAAACCATCCTTTCCTTGCCCCATTACTTTAAAATAAATAAATTATAATATATTCCTTTCACGTCCAACTATCCTTCAGTTACCACATTACTTTAAAATAAACAAATAAATTACAATGTATTTCTTCCACGTACACATTATCCTTCCCTTACCACATTACTTTAAAATAAATAAATTACAATATATTCCTTCCACGTGCAAACCATCCTTTCCTTGCCCCATTACTTTAAAATAAATAAATTACAATGTATTCCTTCCACGTGCAAACTATCCTTTCCTTAACACATTACCTTAAAATAAATAAATAAATAAATTACAATGTATTCCTTCCACGTGCAAACTATCCTTTCCTTAGCACATTACCTTAAAATAAATAAATAAATAAATTACAATGTATTCCTTCCATGTGCAAACTATCCTTCCCTTACCACATTACCTTAAAACAAATAAATAAATAAATTACAATGTATTCCTTCCATGTGCAAACTATCCTTCCCTTACCACATTACTATAAAATAAATAAATTACAATGTATTCCTTCCATGTGCAAACTATCCTTCCCTAACCACATTACTATAAAATAAATAAATTACAATGTATTCCTTCCATGTGCAAACTATCCTTTCCTTAGCACATTACCTTAAAATAAATAAATAAATAAATTACAATGTATTCCTTCCATGTGCAAACTATCCTTTCCTTAGCACATTACCTTAAAATAAATAAATAAATAAATTACAATGTATTCCTTCCATGTGCAAACTATCCTTCCCTTACCACATTACTATAAAATAAATAAATTACAATGTATTCCTTCCACGTGCAAACTATCCTTCCCTTACCACATTACTATAAAATAAATAAATTACAATGTATTCCTTCCACGTGCGCACTATCCTTCCCTTACCACATTACTATAAAATAAATAAATTACAATGTATTCCTTCCATGTGCAAACTATCCTTCCCTTACCACATTACTATAAAATAAATAAATTACAATGTATTCCTTCCACGTGCAAACTATCCTTCCCTTACCACATTACTATAAAATAAATAAATTACAATGTATTCCTTCCATGTGCAAACTATCCTTCCCTTACCACATTACTATAAAATAAATAAATTACAATGTATTCCTTCCAAGTGCAAACTATCCTTCCCTTACCACATTACTACAAAATAAATAAATTACAATGTATTCCTTCCACGTGCAAACTATCCTTCCCTTACCACATTACTATAAAATAAATAAATTACAATGTATTCCTTCCACGTGCAAACTATCCTTCCCTTACCACATTACTATAAAATAAATAAATTACAATGTATTCCTTCCACGTGCAAACTATCCTTCCCTTACCACATTACTATAAAATAAATAAATTACAATGTATTCCTTCCACGTGCAAACTATCCTTCCCTTACCACATTACTATAAAATAAATAAATTACAATGTATTCCTTCCATGTGCAAACTATCCTTCCCTTACCACATTACTATAAAATAAATAAATTACAATGTATTCCTTCCACGTGAAAGCTATCCTTCCCTTACCACATTACTATAAAATAAATAAATTACAATGTATTCCTTCCACGTGAAAGCTATCCTTCCCTTACCACATTACTATAAAATAAATAAATTACAATATATTCCTTCCATGTGCAAACTATCATTCCCTTACCACATTACTATAAAATAAATAAATTACAATGTATTCCTTCCATGTGCGCACTACCCTTCCCTTACCAAATTACTATAAAATAAATAAATTACAATGTATTCCTTCCATGTGCGCACTACCCTTCCCTTACCACATTACTATAAAATAAATAAATTACAATGTATTCCTTCCATGTGCGCACTATCCTTCCCTTACCACAGTACTTTAAAATAAATAAATTACAATGTATTCCTTCCACATGAAAGCTATCCTTCCCTTACCACATTACTATAAAATAAATAAATTACAATGTATTCCTTCCATGTGCGCACTACCCTTCCCTTACCACATTACTATAAAATAAATAAATTACAATGTATTCCTTCCACATGAAAGCTATCCTTCCCTTACCACATTACTATAAAATAAATAAATTACAATATATTCCTTCCATGTGCAAACTATCATTCCCTTACCACATTACTATAAAATAAATAAATTACAATGTATTCCTTCCATGTGCGCACTACCCTTCCCTTACCACATTACTATAAAATAAATAAATTACAATGTATTCCTTCCATGTGCGCACTACCCTTCCCTTACCACATTACTATAAAATAAATAAATTACAATGTATTCCTTCCATGTGCGCACTATCCTTCCCTTACCACAGTACTTTAAAATAAATAAATTACAATGTATTCCTTCCACATGAAAGCTATCCTTCCCTTACCACATTACTATAAAATAAATAAATTACAATGTATTCCTTCCATGTGCGCACTACCCTTCCCTTACCACATTACTATAAAATAAATAAATTACAATGTATTCCTTCCATGTGCGCACTATCCTTCCCTTACCACAGTACTTTAAAATAAATAAATTACAATGTATTCCTTCCACATGAAAGCTATCCTTCCCTTACCACATTACTATAAAATAAATAAATTACAATGTATTCCTTCCATGTGCGCACTACCCTTCCCTTACCACATTACTATAAAATAAATAAATTACAATGTATTCCTTCCATGTGCGCACTACCCTTCCCTTACCACATTACTATAAAATAAATAAATTACAATATATTCCTTCCATGTGCAAACTATCCTTCCCTTACCACATTACTATAAAATAAATAAATTACAATATATTCCTTCCATGTGCAAACTATCCTTCCCTTACCACATTACTATAAAATAAATAAATTACAATATATTCCTTCCATGTGCAAACTATCCTTCCCTTACCACATTACTATAAAATAAATAAATTACAATATATTCCTTCCACGTGAAAGCTATCCTTCCCTTACCACATTACAATAAAATAAATAAATTACATTATATTCCTTCCACGTGCAAACTATCCTTCCCTTACCACATTACTATAAAATAATGAAATTACAATGTATTCCTTCCACGTGCGCACTATAGTTCCCTTACCACATTACTATAAAATAAATAAATTACAATGTATTCCTTCCACATGCGCACTATCCTTCCCTTACCACATTACTATAAAATAAATAAATTACAATGTATTCCTTCCACATGCGCACTATCCTTCCCTTACCACATTACTATAAAATAAATAAATTACAATGTATTCCTTCCACATGCGCACTATCCTTCCCTTACCACATTACTATAAAATAAATAAATTACAATGTATTCCTTCCACATGCGCACTATCCTTCCCTTACCACATTACTATAAAATAAATAAATTACAATGTATTCCTTCCACATGCGCACTATCCTTCGCTTACCACATTACTATAAAATAAATAAATTACAATGTATTCCTTCCACATGCGCACTATCCTTCCCTTACCACATTACTATAAAATAAATAAATTACAATGTATTCCTTCCACGTGCGCACTATAGTTCCCTTACCACATTACTATAAAATAAATAAATTACAATGTATTCCTTCCACATGCGCACTATCCTTCCCTTACCACATTACTATAAAATAAATAAATTACAATGTATTCCTTCCACATGCGCACTATCCTTCCCTTACCACATTACTATAAAATAAATAAATTACAATGTATTCCTTCCACATGCGCACTATCCTTCCCTTACCACATTACTATAAAATAAATAAATTACAATGTATTCCTTCCACATGCGCACTATCCTTCCCTTACCACATTACTATAAAATAAATAAATTACAATGTATTCCTTCCACATGCGCACTATCCTTCCCTTACCACATTACTATAAAATAAATAAATTACAATGTATTCCTTCCACATGCGCACTATCCTTCCCTTACCACATTACTATAAAATAAATAAATTACAATGTATTCCTTCCACATGCGCACTATCCTTCCCTTACCACATTACTATAAAATAAATAAATTACAATGTATTCCTTCCACGTGCGCACTATCCTTCCCTTACCACATTACTATAAAATAAATAAATTACAATGTATTCCTTCCACGTGCGCACTATCCTTCCCTTACCACATTACTATAAAATAAATAAATTACAATGTATTCCTTCCACGTGCGCACTATCCTTCCCTTACCACATTACTTTAAAATAAATAAATTACAATGTATTCCTTCCACGTGCAAACTATCCTTCACTTACCACATTACTTTAAAATAAATAAATTACAATGTATTCCTTCCACGTGCAAACTATCCTTCACTTACCACATTACTTTAAAATAAATAAATTACAATGTATTCCTTCCACGTGCGCACTATCCTTCCCTTACCACATTACTTTAAAATAAATAAATTACAATGTATTCCTTCCACGTGCAAACTATCCTTCACTTACCACATTACTTTAAAATAAATAAATTACAATGTATTTAAAGGTGAGTCGAAATTGTTACACTAACATCACTTAAGTTTACTCACTTAACATGTTTCGGGAAACCGTTGTTCCCATCCTCAGAAGGTTAACTCGTCGACTGGCCCGTGTTGTTGGTGTTTCCGTTTTTTGGACTGGATCCTGTGGTGGCATCTTGTGGTGGAGAAATGTACTTCCAGAGAGGATTTGGTGGCGGCAAATCAAAATTCATTAGATGTGTGTTGTGTTTTAGAATGGTGATCTTCTCCCATGCATCTAATTCGGCTGCAAATTTGGCTGGTTTGACTAATGTAATATTGGGTTTGATGTTGTGATTAGTGATCCAAAAATGGTGTGAAACTGCAGATTTGTCCTATTTGTTTGTATTTAACACATCTCATGTGCTCCTTTAGCCTAGTTTCTAAGTTTCTTTTTGTCTTACCAATGTATACTTTATTGCAATCTGAACAATTGATTTTATAGATTCCAGCTTTTTTGTCTTGTGGAATGGGGTCTTTTAACTTGTTACAAAGTAATTTCTCTATGTTAAATTTGTTCTGTGGAGCTAGGCTGATGTTATGTTTCATGAAAATCTTCTTAAATTTGTGAAATGTTCTTGGGTGGTATGTGAATTTCTTGAACTTTAGTTCTTTATCTTGCTGGCTGAGATTAGTTGTGTTTCTGATGTGCATCTGTCGTTTGAATTTTGCAATTTTTTTGTCAATAGTTGCTTTGTTGTACCCATTATGTATTGCTGTGTCTACTATATGCTGGTATTCTAACTGGTATTCTTTTTTATTTAAGGGGGTATATACCAGTCTATGTGTTAGGCTGTTTAGTACTGCATGTTTGTGTGTGGTTGGATTGAAACTCTTATTTTTTATGTAATTAGTAGAGTGTGTTGGCTTCCTGTATATGCCAAAGGTTAGGTTCTTTTGTTCTCTGATGATTTTTAGGTCTAAAAATGGTAGCACATTACTATAAAATAAATAAATTACAATGTATTCCTTCCACATGCGCACTATCCTTCCCTTACCACATTACTATAAAATAAATAAATTACAATATATTCCTTCCACGTGCAAACTATCCTTTCCATACCACATTACTTTAAAATAAATAAATTATAATATATTCCTTCCATGTGCAAACTATTCTTTCCATACCCCATTACTTTAAAATAAATAAATTATAATATATTCCTTCCACGTGCAAACTATTCTTTCCATACCCCATTACTTTAAAATAAATAAATTATAATATATTCCTTCCACGTGCAAACTATTCTTTCCATACCCCATTACTTTAAAATAAATAAATTATAATATATTCCTTCCACGTGCAAACTATTCTTTCCATACCCCATTACTTTAAAATAAATAAATTACAATATATTCCTTCCACGTGCAAACTATCCTTCCCATACCACATTACTTTAAAATAAATAAATTACAATATATTCCTTCCACGTGCAAACTATCCTTCCCATACCACATTACTTTAAAATAAATAAATTATAATATATTCCTTCCACGTGCAAACTATCCTTCCCATACCACATTACTTTAAAATAAATAAATTACAATATATTCCTTCCGCGTGCAAACTATCCTTCCCATACCACATTACTTTAAAATAAATAAATTACAATATATTCCTTCCACGTGCAAACTATCCTTCCCATACCACATTACTTTAAAATAAATAAATTACAATATATTCCTTCCACGTGCAAACTATTCTTTCCATACCACATTACTTTAAAATAAATAAATTACAATATATTCCTTCCACGTGCAAACTATTCTTTCCATACCACATTACTTTAAAATAAATAAATTACAATATATTCCTTCCACGTGCAAACCATCCTTTCCTTGCCCCATTAGTTTAAAATAAATAAATTATAATATATTCCTTCCACGTGCAAACTATCCTTCCTTTACCACAGTACATTAAAATAAATAAATTACAATGTATTCCTTCCACGTGCAAACTATCCTTCCCTTACCACAGTACTTTAAAATAAATAAATTACAATGTATTCCTTCCACGTGCAAACTATCCTTCCCTTACCACAGTACTTTAAAATAAATAAATTACAATATATTCCTTCCACGTGCAAACTATCCTTCCCATACCACATTACTTTAAAATAAATAAATTACAATATATTCCTTCCACGTGCAAACTATTCTTTCCATACCACATTACTTTAAAATAAATAAATTACAATATATTCCTTCCACGTGCAAACTATTCTTTCCATACCACATTACTTTAAAATAAATAAATTACAATATATTCCTTCCACGTGCAAACCATCCTTTCCTTGCCCCATTAGTTTAAAATAAATAAATTATAATATATTCCTTCCACGTGCAAACTATCCTTCCTTTACCACAGTACATTAAAATAAATAAGTTACAATGTATTCCTTCCACGTGCAAACTATCCTTCCCTTACCACAGTACTTTAAAATAAATAAATTACAATGTATTCCTTTCACATGCAAACTATCCTTCCCTTACCACATTACTTTAAAATAAATAAATTACAATATATTCCTTTCACATGACAACTATACTTCCCTTACCACTTTACTTTAAAATAAATAAATTACAATGTATTCCTTTCACATGCAAACTATCCTTCCCTTACCACAGTACTTTAAAATAAATAAATTACAATGTATTCCTTTCACATGCAAACTATCCTTCCCTTACCACAGTACTTTAAAATAAATAAATTACAATGTATTCCTTTCACATGCAAACTTGACGCAGTAATTTGTATCACAAATTATGTAAATGTCAGAGTGATTGTAGTGTGAATATGCATTGTTGTGTGACATTGATTTGAGATGTTTGTTGATTGTAATTATTGTTGAGAAGTAAGCTTATATGGCCTTACTGAAACTGAAAATAACAGTGTGTAATAATGTAGTGAGGGGGTGAGCTGTTTATCATTATTAGAGACAAGCAAATGATGTAATATTGGCGCGTTTTTCTTAGGAATTTGCAGGAACATTTTTCCCTAGAGCATACGTGTTCATAATTTTCATTGGATATAAAAATAGACGCTAATGTTGGCACGTTTTATTAACCAATAGCAGCTCAGTTATAATCTTTAGGCATATCGGGGTGTGGGAGTATAAAAAGGGCTAAGTCAGAGGCAGATTCCTCCAGTCCATCGGAAACATTTGTGCATTACACGTCGCTGAGTTCAACAGAAACAGTCATGGTGAATACATACATAGTTTATCGATTCGCAGGTTACGCGTAGCAAAGTTATGAAAAATCTCAAGTGTCGTAAAGTTAATTACACAAAAATTTGAAGTACGTGAATTAATAATGTGCAGGAAATAAGTTATTATAACAGTTTCAGTTTGGTGAGTGTCACGATTAATAGGTGAAAGTGAATAATGTGTTAAGACAATAAAAAGTGTAAAACAAATTCTTTCATCAGTGTTATCTTTGGATAAAAACTCCTTTCCGTTTACACACCTGTATAAGATAAGTGCTTGACCGAGAGATCATAGCTAGCCGGAGGACAGAGAACCCAAAATTAAATACAATAACAGGCGATCAGTAAAAGATAACACGAAGTGACCGCGACAAATTGTCTTTTATACATGTGGCAAATAAACAGTAGCATTCTTTCAAACTCAACAAAGAATACTGTCGCATATTTGGCTACCACAACGTGGGGCTCGACAAACAAATGAATAATACGACTTCAAAATGGCGCCCAACGTGGGGCAAATTAACCAGGAAGGGGCGAAGGAACCAGGACGTGGAACAAATGGAGCAGTGAACTGAACTACAAGATGCAGATTCCAGAAACAACTATAGGAACGACAGATGACGCGGATGAGTGGACATCGTAATTCCGAGATTAAAAGGCAGCAGTGGAATTCAACTACAGGATACAAAAACATCGAGACGACGTAGATTCATCATAATACGACGCAGAAGCGACATATACATCTAGGAGAGAGGGGCAGGAAGCTGGACATCAAAGCAACATCAGCAGATAGCATCAGAAAGGTTAGAAAAGTGTGATGTTTTTTATTTATTCTAAAAAAAAAAAAAAAGGTGTAGAAATTTAAATGTACTTGAGGAGTGGTAGGATTAAGAAAACAATGTCTATTAATAATACTGAAGAAACAATTATGGAAGGGGATAGTGTAACAGTTAGCTGTAATTCAATACAGGTTACAGAAAATAGCTCAAACAATGTAGGATTTGAGGGAGAAAATGTTAGTGCAGAAGGTGAGAATAGAACAGCAGGAAATGTTAATCTTGATGCTAGTATGATGATGGAAATGCTGAAAGATATTAGTAAGAGTATTACAGATCAATTAAGGGAAGATATTGGTAAGACTAATGAGAAATTAGAAAAACTAACTCAGAATAATGAGAAATTACAACAAAAATTAACTCAAGAGTATGGAAAAGAATAATGAGAAATTAGAACAAAAACTAACTCAGAGTATGGAAAAGAGTCATAGGGAATTAAGGGAAGATATTGGTAAGAGCAATGAGAAATTAGAAAAGAAAATAGATCAAAACAGGGAAGATATGGAAAAGAAATTTATGGAGCTAGATAGCAGTATGACAAGAATAAGAAATGAAAATCAGGAAATGATAGCAAATGAGATAGGGGAAGTTTCAAAGAAAATGTTAAGACATGAGCAGGAAAATATCTAACAAAGAAAGTGAGGTTAATATTAAAAGTGAATATGTTGATGTAGAATGTACAGAGTCAGGTAGTAGAATGAGTATCATTTCAAGTGAGGTAAGAGAGATGAAAGAGGTTACGAATGTAGATTTAAATCAGGTGCAAGTTAATTTCAGAGGGGAGATATCTGAAATTCAGAAAGAATCAGAAACGCAAAGAAATAAATTGTCCGAAGAAATTAAAGTTTTGCCTATAAATAATCATAAGCTAACTTCTGAAATTAACAAGTACCAAGATGTTCAAATTGAAAACTCCAATCCAGTACAATTTATTACAGACTTGTTAGAGTACTCTCAATTTAAAAAGATAGCAGAAGAATTGAAGATGACAATTGTTAAAATATGTGTTGTTCAGAAAACTTTAGATTGGTTTCAAATGTTATCAGGGATGAAATTGCATTTGAATCATTTAAGAGGTTATCCATGAACAAGTTTTGGAAGGTTAGGATACGGCTACGAGTAATGTTTAGCCACAGACAATTTGATCCAGGAGGGGGAATAGAAATGAGATGAAAAGTAAATCCAGGATATTTAAAGATGAACTGCAGAGCAATGTATTGGAATGTAAGAGGGTTAATTATGTATGTATGTTATAAGAAAGGAGAAATAAATTCTGGACATAACTAAATGTTTAAAGGGAAAAATAACATTTTCTTAATAACTGTAACAGCATTTGAAATGAAGCATGTAATAATGAAAATTTAATGTTATATTAAAGTAAAAGTACGTATATATAATTCCAAGAGTATTGTGAATATAAAGTACAAAACAACAAAAATGGGGTAAAGATAATTAAAACAAATACTTATGTAGCAAACAGTTAATGTGAAACAGTGTCTAGATTTAAGAGATGTAAATATATTTGTGTAGAGGGTGAATATTTTTGGTAAATATGTTTAATAATTACAAAAATTTTGGAATGCATAAATTTTTGTCAACAATCTAAGAGAGTAAACCATTTTGTAACAGTAACTAAATAATTCAGGGTACAGTATTTGCTATAAAAAAACATTGTAATGTCAGATTAATGTCTAAACACATTAAACCAGAGCCAGTAAATAGTGGCGAGATAAAGGCAAAACATATGTCGTGTGTTAAATGCGTGTGAAGTGTTAAGTGAAAGTGATAAATAGCATGTGTTCCAAGATTCAGGAGACTAAAAACCCAATTATAAAATTTCCAAACAAGTTGTAAATATTTGTAATTATGTTTCTAGTGGGACATATGAAGCAGTAATTTGTATCACAAATTATGTATATGTCAGAGTGATTGTAGTGTGAATATGCATTGTTGTGTGACATTGATTTGAGATGTTTGTGATTGTAATTATTGTCCAGAAGTAAGTTTATACGGCCTTAGTGAAACTAACAATAATAGCGTGCAATAATGTAGCGAGGGGGTGAGCTGTTTATCATTATTAGAGACAAGCAAATGATGTAATATTGGCGCGTTTTTCTTAGGAATTTGCGGGAACATTTTTCCCTAGAGCATACGTGTTCATAATTTTCATTGGATATAAAAATAGACGCTAATGTTGGCACGTTTTATTAACCAATACAGCTCAGTTATAATCTTTAGGCATATCGGGGTGTGGGAGTATAAAAAGGGCTAAGTCAGAGGCAGATTCCTCCAGTCCATCGGAAACATTTGTGCATTACACGTCGCTGAGTTCAACAGAAACAGTCATGGTGAATACATAGCATAGTTTATCGATTCGCAGGTTACGCGTAGCAAAGTTATGAAAAATCTCAAGTGTCGTAAAGTTAATTATACAAAAATTTGAAGTACGCGAATTAATAATGTGCAGGAAATAAGTTATTATAACAGTTTCAGTTTGGCGAGTGTCACGATTAATAGGTGAAAGTGAATAATGTGTTAAGACAATAAAAAGTGTAAAACAAATTCTTTCATCAGTGTTATCTTTGGACAAAAACTCCTTTCCATTTACACACCTGTATAAGTTAAGTGTTTGACCGAGAGATTATAGCTAGCCGGAGGACAGTGAACCTAAAATTAAATACAATAACAGGCGATCAGTAAAAGATAACACAAAGTGACCGCGACAAATTGTCTTTTATACATGCGGCAAATAAACACCAGCATTCTTTCAAACTTAACAAAGAATACTGTCGCATATTTGGCTACCACAACGTGGGGCTCGACAAACAAATGAATAATACCACTTCGAACTATCCTTCCCTTACCACATTACTTCAAAATAAATAAATTACAATGTATTCCTTTCACATGCAAACTATCCTTCCCTTACCACAGTACATTAAAATAAATAAATTACAATGTATTCCTTCCACGTGCAAGCTATCCTTCACTTACCACATTAGTTTATAATAAATAAATTACAATGTATTTCTTCCACGTGCAAACCATCCTTCCCTTACCACATTACTTCAAAATAAATAAATTACAATGTATTCCTTTCACATGAAAACTATCCTTCCCTTACCACATTACTTTAAAATAAATAAATTACAATGTATTCCTTTCACATGCAAACTATCCTTCCCTTACCACAGTACATTAAAATAAATAAATTACAATGTATTCCTTCCACATGCAAGCTATCCTTCACTTACCACATTAGTTTATAATAAATAAATTAAAATGTATTTCTTCCACGTGCAAACCATCCTTCCCTTACCACATTACTTTAAAATAAATAAATTACAATGTATTTCTTCCACGTGCAAACCATCCTTCCCTTACCACATTACTTTAAAATAAATAAATTACAATGTATTTCTTCCACGTGCAAACCATCCTTCCCTTACCACATTACTTTAAAATAAATAAATTACAATGTATTTCTTCCACGTGCAAACCATCCTTCCCTTACCACATTACTTTAAAATAAATAAATTACAATGTATTCCTTCCAAGTGCAAACTATCCTTCCCTTACCACATTACTTTAAAATAAATAAATTACAATGTATTCCTTCCACGTGCAAACTATCCTTCACTTACCACAGTACATTAAAATAAATAAATTACAATGTATTCCTTCCAAGTGCAAACTATCCTTCCCTTACCACAGTACATTAAAATAAATAAATTACAATGTATTCCTTCCACGTGCAAACTATCCTTCCCTTACCACATTACTTTAAAATAAATAAATTACAATGTATTCCTTCCAAGTGCAAACTATCCTTCACTTACCACAGTACATTAAAATAAATAAATTACAATGTATTCCTTCCAAGTGCAAACTATCCTTCCCTTGCCACATTACTTTAAAATAAATAAATTACAATGTATTCCTTCCAAGTGCAAACTATCCTTCACTTACCACAGTACATTAAAATAAATAAATTACAATGTATTCCTTCCAAGTGCAAACTATCCTTCCCTTGCCACATTACTTTAAAATAAATAAATTACAATGTATTCCTTCCAAGTGCAAACTATCCTTCCCTTACCACATTACTTTAAAATAAATAAATTACAATGTATTCCTTCCAAGTGCAAACTATCCTTCACTTTCCACATTACTTTAAAATAAATAAATAAATTACAGTGTATTCCTTCCACGTGCAAACCATCCTTCCCTTACCACATTACTTTAAAATAAATAAACAAATTACAATGTATTCCTTCCACGTGCAAACTATCCTTCACTTTCCACATTACTTTAAAATAAATAAATAAATTACAATGTATTCCTTCCACGTGCAAACCATCCTTCCCTTACCACATTACTTTAAAATAAATAAATAAATTACAATGTATTCCTTCCACGTGCAAACTATCCTTCCCTTACCACATTACTTTAAAATAAATAAATAAATTACAATGTATTCCTTCCACGTACAAACCATCCTTCCCTTACCACATTACTTTAAAATAAATAAATTACAATGTATTCCTTCCACGTACAAACCATCCTTCCCTTACCACATTACTTTAAAATAAGTAAATAAATTACAATGTATTCCTTCCACGTACAAACCATCCTTCCCTTACCACATTACTATAAAATAAATAAATTACAATGTATTCCTTCCACGTGCAAACTATCCTTTACTTACCACATTGTTTTAAAATAAATAAATTACAATGTATTCCTTCCATGTGCAAACCATCCTTCCCTTACCACATTACTTTAAAATAAATAAATTACAATGTATTCCTTCCACGTACAAACCATCCTTCCCTTACCACATTACTTTAAAATAAATAAATTACAATGTATTCCTTCCACGTGCAAACTATCCTTTACTTACCACATTGTTTTAAAATAAATAAATTACAATGTATTCCTTCCATGTGCAAACCATCCTTCCCTTACCACATTACTTTAAAATAAATAAATTACAATATATTCCTTCCACGTGCAAACCATCCTTCCCTTACCACATTACTTTAAAATAAATAAATTACAATATATTCCTTCCACGTGCAAACCATCCTTTCCTTGCCACATTACTTTAAAATAAATAAATTACAATGTATTCCTTCCACGTGCAAACCATCCTTCCCTTACCACATTACTTTAAAATAAATAAATTACAATGTATTCCTTCCACGTGCAAACTATCCTTTACTTACCACATTGTTTTAAAATAAATAAATTACAATGTATTCCTTCCATGTGCAAACCATCCTTCCCTTACCACATTACTTTAAAATAAATAAATTACAATATATTCCTTCCACGTGCAAACCATCCTTTCCTTGCCCCATCACTTTAAAATAAATAAACTATAATGTATTTCTTTCACATGCAAACTTTCCTTGAGCCATTCATTTAAAACAAATACCTAACTTACAATGCATTCCATAACAAAAGGAAAGAGTCAAACAATGAAAAATGCATCACATTTTGCAAATTTTGATTCCAACATTTGCTTTCTCCACTGTGGCTCAAGCTCCCTCCTCCTTTGTCATGTGGCCTACCACAACCTGGCCCACCCATATGCCACCAGACTGCAATCGTATCAGGGGTTTGGGAATCATCTCATAAGGGGGGACTTGGAAAATGGTTTGAAATAACGGGTAAGCGCAGGGTACCGGTAGATCCAGTATTGCCAACTAACTTGTATGTATTAACCAGGAGCAAGGATACTAAATTATGATGAAATATATTATTATAAGCCACACGCAGCAAGTGTTGGTCAAATTAGTGGTGGAGGTTGGATTATTTTAACACGTGTTACAGCATATTTTTCTCATTCAAATTGTTATAAAACATCACATGAGAAGCACATAAGCATTAATTTAATTTGAGTTAAATAGTATTATGCGGTGCTAGCCCTAAAATCACTTCATTAATTTGTTTGTTTGTGTTTGTTCATTTGGCCACACTGTGAGCAATGCTCAGGGACACTGAACAAGTCATAAAGTTTTAAGATATGCAGCATAACTAATAACATACCCAACCCAAGAGCATTTTTGTTTGTAAACCATGACCATCTCAAGAGTAAGCTTCTCAACATGCATTTATAGTAGTATAGTAAATCACCATCACATGCAATCTGCCCATGTATTAAATATTTAACTGTTGTACATGTTAAAAAATTTCTCTATAATATATGGGGAGTGACTATATAAGAAAACCTTTAAATCTTTCTTGAATATTTTACATTGATTTACAATATTATGATATATTATGTCTAATAGTTTTAGGTAACATGGAAGGTTAATATATATTGTTATTGCAGAATAGTAACATCCTTTTTGGAGCAGTTTTAGGCTATTTACTGCTCTATGCAAATCAGCTGCATGCCTCGTATTGTGGTCACGCACAGCAAGGTATGTTGTGAAGTTATAATTATCTGTAAGGTAGCTCAAGAGAGAAAAACTAAAATTGAGCTTTTTCCTCTTTGACTACTATGGTACCCATTTTTTATTGGGCATGAAAGACCAAAAATTATGCTCAGAGGCCTCTATCAGGCTTGACGCTCTTTTACATGCTGTAAATCTACAGGACCACCGGCATTACTTCACTTCTGAAGGAAGCCATGCTAAGGATTTCTATGCTATGTAAAAATCCATCACCTTCTGGCGGGTTTGAAGCCGCAACCTGGGGAACTAGAGGCTAGCATGGTACCCCTAGACCACGGAATATGACACTCAAAGAATATATGTATTCACCATTAAGAGTAAGAATTTTTTGGGTTTTAAATCAAGGCATACAGGAATGATGGGGCACAACACCACAAATAATGCATATGGCCTTTTCTGTAATATAATTCTTGCTTGCTGTGTACCAAATTACCCCAGAAGATTATTCCATATTGCAACAGGATGAAAGTAGCCAAAATATGCTCTTCTTAAGGCATTTTGGTTAAGTAGATTTTTTTAAGTGTCTTAAGGTAAAGCAAACTGAGCTAAGTTTTGGTAGCATGATGTTTATTTTTTTTCTCCAGCTGAGCTGTCCATCTACTTCAGGCCCAAGAAGTTTTTTATCAGATATTATATGGTGTAATTGTTGTACCTGATTGTTAATTCATTCACTTGTTTATGCTTCGTTTGAAATTGAATAAAATTTGTTTTATCATACTTTAATAAAAGCTTATTAGTTTTAACATAGCAATTAATGGGAAAGACAGTGAAGTAGGCAACACACTCTAACTTAACTCTTTACCTTGTCGTCTTCATCATCAGCTAAGAGCCACTAACGAGTCTGTCGGTTCTGCTGCAGAGGTTGTCATTGGACTTCCCGACGTTGACATCATTTTCACTTGATGTATTTAAAGATGAGATCCTTTTCCGGGGGAAAATTGAAATTCATTAGATAGCTTTTGTTTTTTTGTATGAGGAGTTTTTCCCATATCGTCAATTCTATTGGATTTTGGATCGACTTTATTAGATTTATTTCATTATGATGTTGTGGTTTGAATTCCAGAAATGATATGTGATGGCAGATTTTTCAATTTCTTTGTGTCTTATATTTCTAAAATGTTCTTTCAGTCTCACCCCTATGTGAGCGCCAACTAGCACCCATCAATAAACATAGTTTAAATAACATATTAAGAACAAACACAAAAGATAAAATCCCTAGAACTAAAATGCCAGGCATTTACCAGATAAATTGTAGTGATTGCAAACTTAAATATATAGACAAAACAAAAAGGAACATAGGAGTGAGACTGAAAGAACATTTTAGAAATATAAGACACAAAGAAACTGAAAAATCTGCCATCGGATATCATTTCTGGAATTCAAACCACAACATTCATAATGAAATACGAGGGTTGGGGCAAAAGTCATGGCAACTATTTATTTTCTTGAAGAAACCAATCCGGTGGGAAAATGTGACATATACAGACGAAAGGACAAGGTGTTAGCTACATGTGTGGACAATGAATAGCACTGAAATATCGTAACACACTAATTTATTACGGTAGTATACAGGGCAATATGGCCTTCACGGTGCAAAAGAATGACAACATAGTACACATACAGTTGACACGACAAACCTGGACCTAAAGACCCTCAAAGTAGTCCCCTGCTGTCACCACACACTGCCAACAATGTGGGAGGCGCTGAATACCATCTGCCTTAGCATTTGCCGCACATGTGTGAATCGGATCACCTGTTCACGCACAGCATTAGCAATGTCCTCTCGTGTTGCAAACCGCCTACCACATAGTGGTTCCTTAATTTTTCGAATGAGATCAAAGTCACAGGGTGAAATGCCTGGAGAGTACAGTGGGTGCTCCAATTCTTCCCATCCCCAATGTCGCAGTAGCTGCCCTGCACACTCTGCTTTATGTGGTTTTGCATTGTCATGCAGGATTATTGCACTGTCCACAAGATCCAGACATTTCTCCCGAACACCACGTCGTACCTGTCACACCAGGAAGTCCCTGTAGTACTGTGCAGTCACTGTTCTGCCATGTGGAACAAAGTGGCAAACAATGACACCCATCGTCATACGCAACAATAACCATCAATCTGACTGGGGAAGGATTCTGCCGAAACTTCTGCCACCTTGGTGATCCAGCAAGTCACCACTCCGCGGACTGACGTTTCAGTTCTGGTCCGTATGCCCTGGCCCAAAATTCATCAATGGCGATTATTCATGACAAGAATTGATCGCCGACCTGTTGCCAGTGTGCAAGGTGGTCGGAGCATATTGCATAGCGCATCCACCTTTGAACTTCCATCAGTGCATGCAGTACCCACCGTGATGCAATTTTGCGTAGTTGCAGCTAATTACGCAATATCCTGTGTATGGTGCGTTTCTCGATGACACTTGCCATCTCTAACTCAGTAGCGTCCATCGTCTGTCTTCATCCAGGAGCTGCTCGATGACGGCACGTGCCACATCGGTCCACACGCTGACAGGTCGTCCCGAACATTGCTCATCACTGGTTGACAGACGTCCTTGCTGAAACATTCCTACCCACCATGTTACTGTACGGTATGGTAGGACATTATTCCCAAGGGCTTCCACTAATTCACTGTGACTTTCCATTGCATTTCTCCCTCAGAGTACGGCTATTTTGATGTAAGTGTGCTGCTCAACAAGGGTTACTTCCATCTCGCACGACACTCACCAACTGACTGATTTCACAACCCTCGCTGTCCTACTACCAGCTATCACAGAGACATCTATTGTTCTGCATACACACTATGCCTGAAGAACTTCCACACGACACATATACATTTCTGATCCCTTCACATATCTACAAGTAAAAAAAATAGTTGCCATGACTTTTGCCCCAATCCTCGTAAATCTAATCAAGTCGATCCAAAATCCAATGGAATTGACGATATGGGAAAAACTCCTGATACAAAAAAGCAAAAGCCATCTAATGAATTTGAATTTCCCTCCGGAAAAGGATCTTGTCTTTAAATACATCAAGGTGAAAATGATGTCAATGTCAGGAAGCCCAATGGGTGATATGAATAAAATGGAGAGTTTGCTTTTTGCTCCAATTCTGGAGAGAATGCTCACATTCATATCAATAAAGTTTACTCCTTCCGCGAGCAATATTCCCCTCCAACGGATGTTGCTCCGTGACCTTGGCCTGGCAGCACTTTTCTCCACTTCCGTATCAATAAGAATTATCAGTTGCTCCTCTGTGGGAGAATTTGCTCTCGAATATTGGAGCTATATCAGTAGGCGACTCCTGCTTGATAGAGCAACAAGTTTTAAGTAGAATGTCTGAGTACATTATGGTTGTTCGTTGCATAAAAGTTTATAAGCCCCGCCGAGATGCATTATTATTTAACTATAAGCAACTTTACCGATTTGAAAAGGAAAATGTGAGATGCTTAGCGGAACATTTCCTTAAAGAAGATGGCAACGAAACAAGAGGAGGAGCGTTATCTAAGGAAGAAAAAATGAGAATTTTTTTGCTTTATATAGGAGATCCTGGATTTCAAATTGGCGTGGCTGAAGATGTTGGTGTGAGTCAGAGTACAGTGTCCCTTACAATTTATAGTGTTATGGATGCTATATTAAGAAAAGCACATATTTGGATAAGGTTCCCTAAAACTACCTATGAACTTGAAACTGCAAAAGCTGAATGGCAGGAGCGTTACACGTTCTCTGCTGCAATAGGGGCTGTTGATTGCACCCAGTATACATGGAGATGACTATATTAATCAAGAGGCGTTCCCAGCATTAATGTACAGGCTACATGTGATTCTAAAGAAATGTTTACCAGTGTTGATACTACTGGCCTGGATTAGTACATGATTCACGTATATGGGCAAATTCAGATGGCTGTAGGATTATGTGTGGAAATCATGCAAATGCCTTAATTCTTGGTGATGTTGGATATGCAATTGCCCCATGGCTCATGACACCCTATCGCTATGTACTTACCCCAGAACAGAGATCTTACAATAAGCGCTTGAGTAAGGAGCGTGTCATAATAGAAAGGTGCTTTGGTCAAGTGAAACAACATTTTCCTATTCTCCAAGGCAAAATAAGACTAGCAACAGAAAAGATTCCTTCCATTATTGTCTGCTGTTTTGTCCTGCATAATGTGGCTAAACATCTAAGTGACGAAGATTTCGAAATTGAAGTAAACAATAATCAGGAAGAAGACGCTTGGGAAGGGGAAGCTGTAAGACGTATCAGAGAAAGAGGGCAACGAAGAAGAGACGAGATAGCTGAGATTATACATGGCTTCCAAAATTAAGTGAGTAATATATGGATTTGTAAATCCATGACACATTTTAGCTTTAAAATTATTTTGGTCTTTTACTATAGCAATAACTTTAAAAGCTGTATTTCTTTTGTGTATTTTGTACGCAAATACTACCACGCTGGACTTTCAAACTACTTATTTATAAAGAATCACTTTTTTGTTTAAAAACTTACTTATGCGACAATTTCTTTCATAATGAATTTAAAATTTGCATATAGTGCAAACATGTACTTGCTTATACATTTTATTTAAAAGTTTCTCAAGACCGTGTTAGTGTGGTAGTAACATGCCTACTTCCCATTTAAGAGGCCCCAAGTTCGAATCTCGGTAACGTGGGTTGTATAGATAAGGTTTTTATCCTCATAAGGCAAATGTTGAAGCAGTAATTTGTATCACAAGTTACTTAAATGTAAATAATGATTGTAATATGAATATGCATTTTTATGTGACATTGATTTCAGATGTTTATTAATTGTAATTATTATTGGGAAATAAGTTTATAGGGCCTTACTGAAACTGTCAATAATAGCGCAATAATGTAGCAAGGGGGGTGAGCTGTTTATCATTATTGGAAACAAGGAAGTTACGTAATGTTGACGCGTTTTCGGTAGAAACTTCTGGAATGTGTTCTCCCTAAAGCATATGTATTCATAATTTTCATTGGATATTAAAATAGACGCTAATGTTGGCGCATTTTATTAGCCAATTGCAGTTCAGTTATAATCTTTAGGCATATCGTGGAGTGGGAGTATAAATAGAAGCCAAGTTAGAGGTAAAGTCAGTCAGTCCTTCAGTTCATCAATAATCTGTGTACACTACACGTCGTTTTCAGTCAGTTCGTCGAAAGTATTAGTTCATCATACATCGGATATAGATTCACAAGTTACGCGCAGCAGAATTATGAAAGATCTAAAATATGGTAAAGTTAATTATATAAAAAGTTGAAGTACGTTAATTAAAAGTGATCAGTAAGAAGTTATTATAACAGTTTCAGTTTGGCGAGTATCTAGATCAATATGTAAAAGTGATAGTGAACGTGTTCGACAATAAAAATTATAAAACAAATTTCTTCATCAGTGTAATTTTTGGATAAAAGATTCCTTTCCGTTTCACAACCTGTATAGAGATACGTGCCCAAGCCAACAGGATAATAGCTAGCCGGAGGACATTTGAAATGAAATCAAACGAACACTAACACTGATGCAAATTGCTAACACAAGATGGAGCTACAAACCAAACAAATGAATGACGTCACAAGATGCCAACGCGTGAAGTAAACACACATACATAAACATCACAAGCATCAACATTATAAGTAAATTCTACTACAAATTGGCGCCCAACGTGGGGCAGTTAAAATTATGTAACCAAGCAAAACAAAAGCAGCACAATATAAGATCTTCAAGTTCTAATAATTTACGTAAAAACATATTACGTAATCATTATGTCATCTCTCACAAATTGGCACCACAACGTGGGGCTACAATGATCCTATCGCAAATTGGCGCCCAACGTAGGGCAGAGTAACCAGGAAAGGAACACGATGACCAGGAAAGGATCAGAATTAACCAGGAAGAAGTGAGATGACCAAAGGGGCGAATGGAGAAGTGAACTGAACTACAAGACGCAGATTCCAGAAACACGTAAAACATATTACGTAAGCACCAAGAATGTTACTTCAAATTGGCTACCACAACGTGGGGCTCAAAACATATATAAAACACTCGCAAATTGGCTACCACAACGTGGGGCCATATTACGTAAGCAATTGATGCTACTACAAATTGGCACCCAGAACGTGGGGCACGATAACCAGGAAAGGAACACAATGACCAGGAAAGAAGCAAAGTAACCAGGAAAGAAGCAGAGTAACCAGGAAAGGATCAGAATTAACCAGGAAGAAGTGAGATGACCAAAGGGGCGAATGGAGAAGTGAACTGAACTACAAGACGCAGATTCCAGAAACAACAAAAGGAACGACAGACTACACGGATGATTGGACATCGTAATTCCGAGATTACAAGGCAACAGGGTAATTCAACTACAAAAACATCGAGACAACGTAGATTCATCATAACACAACGCAGAAGCGACATATAACCTAGGAGAGAGGGGCAGAAAGCTGGACATCAAAGCTACATCAGCAGATAGCATCAGAAAGGTTAGAAAAATGTTATGTTAATTCTAAAAAAAAAAAAAGGTAAACAAATTTAAATGTACCTTAGGAGTGGTAGGATAAAGAAAACAATGGCTACTAATAATACAGAAGAAATAATTATGGAGGGAGATAATGTAACAGTTAGCTGTAATTCAATACAGGTTACAGAAAATAGCCCAAACTTTTTAGGATTTGAGGGTGGAAATGTTAGTGCAGAAAGTCAGAATAGAATAGCAGGAAATGTTAATTTTGATACTAGTATGATTATGGAAATGCTGAAAAATTTGAATGAGAATATAGAAAAGAAAATAGATCAAAACAGGAAATCAATTGAAGATTTTGATAGGAGTTTAGAACAAAAACTAACTCAGAGTTATGAGAAATTAGAACAAAAACTAACTGAGAGTATGGAAAAGAGTCATAGGAAATCAATTGAAGATATTGGTAGGAGTAATGAGATATTAGAGCAAAAAGTAGATAAAAGCAGGGAAGAAATTGAAAAGAAAGTTACGAAGCTAGATAGTAGTATGCCAAAAATGAGTGATGAAAATGAGGAAGTAATAGCAAGTGAGATAAGAGAAATTTCAAAGAAAATGTTAGACATGAGCAGGGAAATAGGTGACAAAGAAAGTGAGGTTAATACTAAAAATGAACATGTTGATGTAGAATGTACAGAGTTAGGTAGTAGAATGAGTAACATTTCAAGTGAGATAAGAGAGATGAAACAGGTTATGAATGTAGATGTGAATCAGGCGCAAGTTAATTTCAGAGGGGAGATATCAGAAATACAGAATGAGACAGTAATGCAAAGAAATAAATTGTACCAAGATGTTCAAAATGAAAACTCCAGTCCAGTACAGTTTAGTACAGATTTGTCAGAGTATTCTCAAGTTAAAAAGATGGTAGATGAATTGAAAATGAAAGTTGTTAAAAGATGTATTGTTCAGGAAACTTTAGATTGTTTTCAAATGTTATCATGTGATGAAATTTCAAATGAATACAAGAGGTTATTCATGAACAAAAATTTGAAGGTTAGGATACGGCTACGAGTAATGTTTAGCCACACACAATTTGATCCAGGAGGGTAAATAGTGATGAGATGTAAAGTAAATGCTGGATAGTTAAAGATGACTTGCAGAGAAATGTATTGGAACGTAAGAGGGTTAACTATTTATATATGTCATTTGAAAAGAGAAATAAATTATAAAAAAAAAAAAGAGAAATGTTTTAAAAAAAAAAAAAAATTAAATTTTTAGTAACTGTAACAACATTTGAAAATTAAGAATGCAAAGATTGAAACTTAATATGATATTAAATTAAAAGTACGTAAATACAATTCCAAGAGTATTGTTAAAATAAAGTACAAAATAACAAAAATGGGTAAAAATAATTAAAAACAAATACTTATGTAGCAAATAGAACATGTGAAACAGTGCTTAGATTTAAGAGATGTAAATATTTGTATAAAGGGTGAATATTTTGGTAAATATGTGTAATAATTACAAAAATCTTAAATGCATAAAATTTTTTTGTCAACAACTTAAGAAAGTAAACAATTTTGAAACAGTCATTAAATAATTCAGGGTACAGTATTTGCTATAAAAAAAAAAATTTGTGATGTCAGATTAATATCTAAATTAATTAAACCAGAGCCAGTAAGTAGTGGCGAGATAAAAAAAAAAAAAAAAAAAATATGTCGTGTGTTTAAATGCGTGTGAAGTGTTAAGTGAAAGTGATAGCGTGTGTTCCAAGATTTAGGAGACTAAAAACCCAATTATAAAAGTTCCAAACAAGTTGTAAATATTTATAATTTTGTTTCTAGTGGGGCATATGATGCAGTAATTTGTATCACAAGTTACTTAAATGTAAATAATGATTGTAATATGAATATGCATTTTTATGTGACATTGATTTCAGATGTTTATTAATTGTAATTATTATTGGGAAATAAGTTTATAGGGCCTTACTGAAACTGTCAATAATAGCGCAATAATGCAGCGAGGGGGGTGAGCTGTTTATCATTATTGGAAACAAGGAAGTTACGTAATGTTGACGCGTTTTCGGTAGAAACTTCTGGAATGTGTTCTCCCTAAAGCATATGTATTCATAATTTTCATTGGATATTAAAATAGACGCTAACGTTGGCGCGTTTTATTAGCCAATTGCAGTTCAGTTATAATCTTTAGGCATATCGTGGAGTGGGAGTATAAATAGAAGCCAAGTTAGAGGTAAAGTCAGTCAGTCCTTCAGTTCATCAATAATCTGTGTACACTACACGTCGTTTTCAGTCAGTTCGTCGAAAGTATTAGTTCGTCATACATCGGATATAGATTCACAAGTTACGCGCAGCAGAATTATGAAAGATCTAAAATATGGTAAAGTTAATTATATAAAAGGTTGAAGTACGTTAATTAAAAGTGATCAGTAAGAAGTTATTACAACAGTTTCAGTTTGGCGACTATCTAGATCAATATGTAAAAGTGATAGTGAACGTGTTCGACAATAAAAATTATAAAACAAATTTCTTCATCAGTGTAATTTTTGGATAAAAGATTCCTTTCCGTTTCACAACCTGTATAGAGATACGTGCCCAAGCCAACAGGATAATAGCTAGCCGGAGGACATTTGAAATGAAATCAAACGAACACTAACACTGATGCAAATTGCTAACACAAGATGGAGCTACAAACCAAACAAATGAATGACGTCACAAGATGCCAACGCGTGAAGTAAACACACATACATAAACATCACAAGCATCAACATTATAAGTAAATTCTACTACAATGTCGGGCAACTCTTTATGTCCTAGGGACTCTGGGCTCGTTTGTGTATTTACTTCACACATTTCATTTATTCATTGCCTCTGTCTAAGACAAAAATGTTATTTTTTTACAACGTTAAAGTGTAGGTATAACTCACAAGTCAACGGAGCATTTGAGAGAAAAATTAATAGCACCTTTCACTTCCGTATCCAAAACAATCAAAATTGTAGCACGAGGAGCATTGTAAAAGGAATATTCATGAGTTAAACTACTCATATAATGTACACTACTTATTGCAGGAAATGGAAATTTAACTACATACTTTACTGGTGAAAATTTGGTGATTGTATCATTAAAATTGTTGAAGTATTTTCATTTCGCTTTATTGGCATTGGGAGGACTTGAATTGTTACACTTCTAAAACAAACTTTGGTATATAATATTGAAATAGTCCCCAAGAATACCACTAAGAGTTAAAAAATATTGTAGTAACATACGTTAATGTCAAAAACAATAAGCTTTCTCATGTTCGCCGACTTCAAGCTTACTTTAAAACATAAGGTTATCCACAATAATTCAGTTTTATTTCGGAATGTATAGAGTGGTCTGAATTGCACTACACTGCATAAACAACACTAAACTATAACTGAAAATGGTCCGGCCCAGCAGCACTTAATTATCATCCTGTTGCACATCTCTCGACAATTTTCTCTCTTTAAGTATAAGTACCTTTCTTTGTCTCAGCAAGACATCTCTTTGCAGTTTGTATAGGGACATATGTACTGTTTCCTCAGTTTCGTTTGGGTTTGCTGTTTTCTTAGCACGCTTCGGACCTTTCACTGGAGCAGATGCAGCAGCATCCATCAAAGGATTAGGTGCGGGGCAGAATCCCGGCGTGGAGATGAATGGTTGTGGTATATCTTGCAACTCAGGTGTGATGCTGGAATCTATATCTGCCTGTTGATGGTGATCTGCTATTGGTAGTGGTGACACACATGTACCAACAGTGATTCCCCCTGAAATATTACAAAGATTAATTAAAAATAAACAATTTACATGTAAAATGGTTAAAATGTTAATGTACTGTGGTGGTAAAATAAACATTGATTCATGTTTCAAAAAGCATTACTTTAACTAAAATAGATTCTTACCTGTTAACTGCATTATGGTTGGGTTTGTCTCCCCTTGCATGAGGTCAAACAGTGTTTTTTCCCATTCCTTCAGATGTACTTTTTTGTTGCCCGTTCTCTTCATGTCTGTTTTTCGTTTCAACCTGCTCTTCATATTGAAAATTTTCTTAGCCAGTTGTGACTCACTTATGTCAGAACCAAATTTCACTGTATACATTTTCATTATTTCTATTAAAGCCGTTGCCTTTTTTTGTCTCATTTCCGGTAAGTGGGATTTTTCTAAAACCACGGGATGTTATTTTAGGATTTCGACGAAACCCGCTTGAGATTCAACCTCACGTTCTTCTTCGGAACTGCTCATCGTAATGATTAACACCTAAATGTTTGTCTTCTCACTGCATGGTCACTCTGGCTGTATCGCTTGTTTGTTTATGCAGCAGCGAGGTGGCGATAACAGAAGCGGAGTAAATTGCTATCACTATGGAGAAAATGCTCTGCACACGTAAACAGTTTTTATTGATACGAAACAAAGATTTTGCTCTTGCAGAATAGTTTACTCCGTTTTGCTCTCAAGAGTTTTCTCCCGAGAGTTTGCTCAGTTTTATCAATATCATCCATTGGCGACCTCTACACCGAAACTGACAGACTCATTAGTGGTTCTTAGCTGATGATGAAGACAAGGTGTCTTTGAAACACACTCAAGGTAATTGTCTTGAAAGAGTGAAGTTAGGGTGTGTTGCCACTAGAATTTTATTAATATTCAAACCAAACGTTGAGTTGTCCGAACACTTTACTGACAGAATCTCTTAATTGCTGGTGTGACTTTTCAGATACAAGTACACTCGTATCATTTGCAAAAACACAGCTATTGACTCTTTGCTAAGATAATAGGGGAGATATTTATAAATATTAAAACTAACAAATGGCTAAGTGTAGAACCTTGTGGGACAACTTTAGTAATAATATCCAGTTGAAAATCACAACCACTGATTCTGGTTTTCTGGATTCTATTCAAGTAAGATACTGAGATACCACTGAAGCCATAAACTTTTAACTTTTGTGATCTATGCTGTCAAATGCCTTAGCTAAGTCACAAAATATTCCTAATGGTAGTTCCTTCTTTTCCAAGACTGTTAATACTTCAGAAGTGAGCATGATACATTTTCTGTTGACTTTTTTTCCTAAATCCGAACTGGGATGCTGAGAGAATGTTGTTGAACTCCATGTATTTTATAACCCAATTATATACAGCTTTTTTTATTATTTTATAAAAGGCTGCCAAAAGAAAGATAGACCTATAATTGGAAGTCAGGCTTTTGTCTATATTCTTGGATAGAGGCTTAACAATTGTATGTTTCATTTTATTCCGAAAATATCCCTAACAAAAGGTAATGGTTACATATATGACTATGAGACTTACTCAACTCTGATAGACAATATTTTGACAATTTGGTACTTATCTCATCCCACCCATAAGAGGTTTTGCTTTTCAATAAGCTAATAATTTTTTTCTATCTCTTGGGGTTATGGAATCCATTTTAAATTTACATTTTGGGATATGCCTTTTTTTAGCATTTTAAGTGCAGTGGAATTTGAGTTGGATCTGTTTGTTTTGCTTTTAGCTGCCTTAAGGGAATATGTGTTAAAGGTATTAGCAATGGCACAGTAATTACTAACTTCTTTATTTCCAAAGTTATGTGAGCAATATTACTATTTGAATTAATTCTCTCTGTTTCAGATTTTATTATATTCCACATTGTTTTTTTCTTATTGGATTCATCAATGGCTAATGAGTAATACCTTCTTTTTGCTTCATTAATTACTCTTCATGCTTCATTAATTATTTTACAATATGTTTTGTAGTGTGCTTTAATGTTTGAATAATTACTTGTGCAATATAGTAAGAACAAATTTCTTTTATTTGCACTGGACTTCCTTATACCTGAAGCAATCCAGGGTCTGCCTTTATTGCTATGATGAGGTTACTGTTTTCTTAGGGAAAACAGCTTCAAATGTTAATAGCACACTTTTAAGGAATTCATCAAATCTGTCAGATTTTTCCATTATCCATCTGTTTGCTAGCTATGGCAGGCACCAACAACACCTGATCATCATAATCTGACGTGCCATTTACAACAGGAACTATGATACAATTTGGAATTTTTTCTGACCCTAGAAATATGTTATCTATAACTGTTGCAGTGTTCATATGAGTTCTGATGGGAAAATGAACCACATACTCCAAGTTAAATGTATGTAACAGGGAAGTGAAGTTAAGTTTCCATTTCGCTGGCAGTAAGTGTTTTTACATCAAAATCTCCAAAACTATTAGTTTAGTATTTTCAGTGTAAATGTATTAGATAGTTCAGTCTAATCTATTTATAAATCCTTGGAAGTTCCATCTGGAAGCTCTAGATATTGTTAAATTATGTATGTACCCCTACCAAATTATATTTTTACTCAACAACACTCAAATTGTTTTCCCTCACAAATAGATGCAAACATTTATACTGACGAACCGCATAAAAGCACAATAAAGGGCATAATAAAATATGCATCTGGATTTATCACCTAAATCTTGCTTTGAATTCCCTTTTAAGGGATTAGAACAGACTCTGAGCATACTTTGTAGTTATATCACCCTTAGGAGAAACTTTAGCACATGTGACGTGAGAAATTTTTCTAAGACTGAAGGTTCAACAATGTGCATGCATACGCAGACTGAAACGACCAATGACTTACAAAACCCTATTGCTCCTTGCATAGCAGTCAACATGCACATTGTTTATAACAACCATAGGCAACCACTACAAAAAAATCACCAGACATCTGCATAACAATTATGTTGTACTAGCTGGAAGCGATTAGCAACCAGTCATTTTTAAAAATTTGTAACCATGTTTTCTCTGGGATTTTATTGCTTTACAAATAAGGGCATGCAGCCAAGCAGAATTTATTATGGTGCGAGAGGTGTAGGTTGTGTGTTCTTGGATATATTCTTGCAAACTATAAAACTTTTAGAAAAATGGCTTGTTCAATTAATAAGACACATCTGCCAGTTTACCACAATGATACAGAAGCCTGCCTTCAGCTATTGTTTGATGAGGGTTTGCTAAGAACAGGAATGTTCTGAATGTAACGCCATCCTGCATGAGATGGGACCATATGTATCCTGAGTTTTCCTGCATGTAGGTGAATGGGAAATAGAGCCCTACTCTTATGGCTATTGGTATGAGTAATTATTTAGTAATTAACTTCATTTATTATTCTTTTTAGAACTAGATATCAAAAAGTAATGCAGTCTACGTGCAAAGCAATGTGGTTTGAGTAGGCAAACTTATTGCCCGGTCAGATTCTATTGCTCATCTACTGCTTTGCATACAAGCAGTCATATGAGGTGGAGGTGGTGGTGGTGGTGGTGGTGGTGGTGGTGGTGGTGGTGGTGGTGGGGATGCGAACATGTTCTATAACCTAATTGCTGAGCACTAGAGTTCACCAACACCATTCACAATGATGCCTGGAGGAACTACTATGGCCTAATGGCTGGAGGATTTGCTGCCTACCTTGCAGTCAATCATTCTGAGCATTTTGTGGACCCGTGACAACTGTGCATACAAATAACAATGAATCACGCTGGAGACCACTACGACATCGTCTATCCAGGGGTGGCATTCAATGGGAACATCTAGATACTCACATTTGCGAGTATTTGTGGCATGCTGACACCAAAAGCCATTCTGCAGACCCTTTCCAGGAACTAATTGAAGATATTAGGCATTGGTGTAGCAATCAGGTTTAGTTAAGGTTTAGGCAAGGGTAGTTCAGTTAACGAGTTAGTATTTAGAGCACATAGCTAGTCAAAGTAATTTAAGGACAGTGTACATAGTTACATAGTTACTGTAATTTAGGGACAACAAAGACTCAATTTTTTGAAGATTTAGAAGCTTGTAACAGTGATGTGTCATAATTTAAAATAGAGAGTTGAGGGTTGTTACACTACATCACTATAATAATCTTACTTGAACGCGTTTCGGGAGACGGCTTGTCCCCATCGTCAGCATTCTCTCTCAACTGATATTTGCCGGTCATCGTCTGGGGGATGTGTGTGGTTTGTGGTGTTCTCTGGTGCTGGGCTGATGAACCTCCAAAGGCTGTTGGGTGGCGGCAGTTCAAAATTCATTAGGTGATTCCTGTGTTTGACAATATGTATTTTTTCCCAGATGTCCAATTCACTGCTGCTGTTGATCGGTTTTAAGAGTTTTATGTTTGGAGTGATATCATGGTTTGAAGACCAGAAATGATGTGCTACTGCTGATTTATCTTGCTGCTTTTGGTAAATGCATCTCATATGCTCTTTAAGTCTTATTTCAAGATTTCTTTTTGTTCTTCCTATATATACCAGGTTACATTCATTACAATCAATTTGATATATACCAGCTGATTTATCGTTGGGGATAGGATCTTTTGTTCTGTTGCATAGTAGTTTCTGTATGTTGTGGTTATTCTGTGGAGACAGGGTGATGTTGTATTTTTTGAAAATCCTTTGAAATTTATGATGTGTCCAAGGGTGATAAGTGAATTTTCTATATGCTTGTGGTTTTTGTTGTCTGAGTAATGTAGTCATTTGTTGGATGTATTTCTGTCTTTCAAACCTTTTTATCTTCTTATCTATTGTTTTTTTCTGGTATCCATTCATAGTGGCTATGTTGATAATGTGTTGGTATTCTTTCTGGTATTCCTCTTTCTCCATTGGTATATGTACTAACCTGTTTGTAATACTATTTAAAATTGCATGTTTGTGGCTTGTAGGATTGTAGCTATTATTTTTAATGTAGTTTTCTGTGTGCGTTGGTTTTCTGTAAATGCCAAACGTTAGTTTGTTGTGTGCATTATTTCTGACATCAGGATCATCACCACAAACCACACACATCCCCCAGACGATGACCGGCAAATATCAGTTGAGAGAGAATGCTGACGATGGGGACAAGCCGTCTCCCGAAACGCGTTCAAGTAAGATTATTATAGTGATGTAGTGTAACAACCCTCAACTCTCTATTTTAAACAACAAAGACTATTGACTACATTGTTTTAAGTGATGCAAGATGAATAATTTTGTTGTGCTGGATTCTTCAATATGGCTATATATGCAGTAAGTAAATAAATAATTATAAACTTTATGTTACAAAAACATTCTACAGCATGTAATCACGCTAAAAAATGATTCTAAATGCATATTACAACAAAAAATATGACCCTGACAGTGGACTTATAAAAAATCCTGTATCACATGTTGGAAAGTTGAGCCCATCCTTCTTTTCCTTTCTGGGTGTAAAACTTCTCCATATTGCAACATCAAAGAATCACATAATCACTATTTTGTTTCTCTGCTCTCACTCTGTACCTTGTGTGAAATAATACCAGTATTTAAAGTTAAACACTGTCTAAACCACCTGTCATTGAGTATCTAAGCATGGATGCGGTTTAGACACTGTTTAGCACTTAACATCATTTTGCATTGAGTTAAACAAACGTCTAACAATAAACGTTGTATAAACATCATTTTGGCAAGCAGTCCCATGTGAACGTACCGCATCTGTCAATAGGGCTGCGGTCATTACAGTAATAACACTCACTCATCTCAAATAACCTAGATGCTTAGGATAGTGAATATAATAAATACATGTATTCCTTGTTTGCACAATTTCACATAGTTTAGCACAATGGAAGAAAACAAAATTTAACACCAAACACAGCGACCAAAGCATGCGAGCTATGCATTCCTTAACAATGTTTATGGTAATTATGGTATAAGTAGGTTTCTGAATCACGTGGTTAGGTTTAGGTTAGTTTTTTTCCAAAATTATGCCATATTGGTTAACATTCGATACGAGTCCAGGCCGGAGATGCTATTGAGAGCCCTAAACCGCAAGGTGAAGCCCAACATCGAGGAACCTAAGCCGCAAAGCGCAACCAAGAGATATTTTTTAGAAGTAGAGTGGAGCAAACTGAGAGGCAACGACAGGGCGTAACCATAAGATCAGCCCGTCTAAACCTTGAATGATCTGTGATCACATATAGAATCCTCCTAAATCAACTACTCATTACTTCTAGATTCCTTAACGTTGCCAGATTTACCTATATAAACGAGGCAACTAATTTATGCGGGTGAATGAACAAATTATTTCGTTCAGGCAACATCTACTCAATCAACTTATTACTTCTATATTTCTCTACATATTCAGCTTCGATTACATAAATATTATGCATGTTATATAGTCTTATTGACATATATGATACTGGGACATCATGTTTTGGTGTTTCTCAATTTAATATCGTTAAGCTGCTGCAAATCTTATCTTTTATGGTAATGTTGCCGCCAGCCTCTCTCCGTCCAACTCACCTATCATATTGTGTAACCTCCAACCAACACTACTATTGTTGAAAAATAGTTTTAAACAAATGAAGAACCTCAGTGATATAACTGCAGTACCGAAGTACTGATATTTCATACCTGTGAAAACAATACCTATATTCGTTAATTCAGATAACTTGCATTACATTGGTCTTTAAAAAAAAAAATGAAATTTATGTCCTATATTTCATACAGATGTCACCCTATGTCATCCTCTAACAAGCACTTGGAGACGAATACCCGAAGGTAAATGAACGTTATGGAGTTTTACGGAAACGACCGATATCCGAAACTTCCAGCATGTGTTTAGATAGCGAATAGCGCGACCTCTCCCATGGCTTGAAAGTTGAAACCAACATAAAAGCCTGCTGATAAAATTGCAATGCCGAAAATGTAAAATTAAAGCTGAATTTTCGTATCAACGAGCAACTATGTAAACATAGGAGTTCTTAATGATACCTTATTAATAATGAGGGCTATCTTTATTGGTTTAGCATGTAACACAAACTGTTATTTGAAGGGATATTTAATACCTTTTACAGCTCTTGTAAAATTTTAAATAGTATTTTAAGACGATAAACACAAATACTTGTTTTCACTGTACATATTTAAATTTTTCATTAAAAACAACTAACGTTGTGACTTTCGATACATAACCTGCCTTCTATCTTACTAGGTTTTCAGGTCAGGCTCCAGTTTTAAACATGGAATGCACGTTATTTGGTACTCACTGCTGATAAAATTGCAATGCCGAAGCCGAGGGATCTGCGCGTCTAAAACTCGAATCATTCACGTTCAGCTACTTCGACGGGCCACAACTAAAGCAATTTTGCCAAAGGTAAAATTAAAGCTGAATTTTCGTATCAACGAGCAACTATGTAAATATAGGAGTTTAATATTGTCTTATAGCATGCCCGTAGAAAATGCTTATAAAATCAAAAGGAAAGCGAATAAATTACCTTAAGATTGAGCTTAGAACACGATGTGGTGTCCTCTATAGGTGGTGTCCACCACAGAACAGCAAACTATGTGTCCACCTGCCTGCCCGCCAGTATTAGGTGTTTTAGTTATATAGGCAAATCGCGTCAGGAAATAAACAAACGTAGCCATTTTGCGAAAAATTACATGCAAAGTGGGTACTGCCAACGTAAATGAAAATGTGAAACCAGCTAAAAATACGATGCGCCCTTGTTACAACTATTTGTTGTTCTTCTTCTTCGATAGTTGTTGAAACGCAACGCATGCAAATTAACAGTGCGTACTTAATGTAAAGCAAAATGCTTTGCACGGGATGTGAGAATACTGTCATTAGCATTCTAACTCAACACGTGGGAAAGTATAATGTCTTAAAATGCTATTTGCATTTAGTGTGTACAGCACTGAGTAATAGAATTGTTTTCTTTTTTGTGAAAGTATAGTTTTTGTAAACCGTTATTTGCATTAAAAATTTAAAAAAGAAGTTCCTTTACCGCAATAGTGTTGGATAGTTAACCAAAACTTATATAAAAAAAAACTAGCCTAAACCAAACCTTTCGTGAATTCAGAAACGTAAGCTTATATAAAAAAACTAACCTAAACCTAACCTTTCGCGAATTCAGAAACGTAAGCTTATATAAAAAAAAACTAACCTAAACCTAACCTTTCGTGAATTCAGAAACGTCAACTTATATAAAAAAAAAACTAACCTAAACCTAACCTTCTGTGAATCCATAAACGTAAGCTTATATAAAAAAAAACTAAACCTAACCTAACCTCCCGTGAATCAAAAACGTAGGCTTAGGAACAAACGCTCGCTTCACTCGCGTGCTTTGATGTAGCCAGTGGTAACAAATTAAAACAAGGATATATATATATATATATATAAAGATAATTCAGAAACCTATGTTTATATAAAAAAACTAACCTAAACCTAATCTTTCGTGAATTCAGAAACGTAAGCTTATATAAAAAATTAACCTAAACCTAACCTTTCGTGAATTCAGAAACGTAAGATTATATAAAAAAAACTAACCTAAACCTAACCTTTCGTGAATTCAGAAACGTAAGCTTATATAAAAAAACTAACCTAAATCCAACCTTCCATGAATCCATAAACGTAAGCTTATATAAAAGAAACTAACCTAAACCTAACCTTTCGTCAATTCAGAAACGTAAGCTTATATAAAAAACTAACCTAAACCTAACCTTCCGTGAATCCGTAAACGTAAGCTTATATAAAGAAAACTAACCTGCCCTAACCTCCCGTGAATCAGAAACGTAAGCTTATATAAAAAAACTAAACCAAACCTCCCGTTTATCAGAAACGTAAGCTTAGGAACGCACGCTCGCTTCGCTCGCGTGTTTTTATGTAACCAGTGGTAACAAATTAAAACAAGGATATATATAAAGGTAATTCAGAAGCCTATGCTTATATAAAAAACTAACCTAAACCTAACCTACCGTGAATCCATAAACGTAAGCTTATATAAAAAGAACTAAACCTAATCTCCCGTAAATCGTAAGCTTAGGAATGCACGCGAGCTTTGATGTACCCAGTGGTAACAAATTAAAACAAGGATATATATATATATATATATATAAAGGTAATTCAGAAGCCTATGCTTACATAAAAAAGACTAATCTAAACCTAACCTTCCGTGAATCCGTAAACGTAAGCTTATATAAAGAAAACTAACCTGACCTAACCTCCCGTAAATCAGAAACGTGAGCTTATATAAAAAAAAACTAAACCTAACCTCCCGTTTATCAGAAACGTAAGCTTAGGAACGCACGCACGCTTCGCTCGCGTGCTTTGATGTAACCAGTGGTAAGAAATTAAAACAAGGATATATATATATATATATATATATATAAAGGTAATTCAGAAGCCTATGCTTATATAAAAAAAACTAACCTAAACCTAACATTTCGTGAATTCAGAAACTAAAGATTATATAAAAAAACTAACCTAAAACTAAACTTCCGTGAATCTATAAACGTAGGCTTATATAAAAAGAACTAAACCTAATCTCCCGTAAATCAGAAACGTAAGCTTAAGAATGCACGCTCGCTTCGCTCGAGTGCTTTGATGTAACCAGTGGTAACAAATTAAAACAAGGATATATAAAGGTAATTCAGAAGTCTATGCTGATATAGAAACAGACTAACCTAAACCTAACCTTCCGTGAATCCGTAAACGTAAGCTTATATAAAGAAAACTAACCTGACCTAACCTCCCGTGAGCTTATATAAAAAAACTAACCTAAACCTAACCTTTCGTGAATTCAGAAACGTAAGCTTATATAAAAAAACTAACCTAAACCCAACCTTTCGTTAATTCAGAAACGTAAGCTTATATAGAAAATCTAACCTAAACCTAACCTTCCGTGAATCCATAAACGTAAGCTTATATAAAAAAACTAAACCTAACCTAACCTCCCGTGAATCAGAAACGTAAGCTTAGGAACGCACGGTCGCTTCACTCGCGTGCTTTGATGTAACCAGTGGTAACAAATTAAAACAAGGATATATATATAAAGGTAATTCAGAAACCTATGTTTATATAAAAAACACTAACCTAAACTTAATCTTTCGTGTATTCAGAGAAGTAAGATTATATAAAAAACTAACCTAAATCTACCTTTCGTGAATTCAGAAACGTAAGATTATATAAAAAATCTAACCTAAACCTAACCTTTCGTGAATTCAGAAACGTAAGATTATATAAAAAAATCTAACCTAAACCTAACCTTTCGTGAATTCAGAAACGTAAGCTTATATAAACAAACTAACCTAAATCCAACCTTCTATGAATCCATAAACGTAAGCTTATATAAAAGAAACTAACCTAAACCTAACCTTTCGTGAATTCAGAAACGTAAGCTTATATAAAAAAACTAACCTAAACCTACCCTTCCGTGAATATGTAAACGTAAGCTTATATAAAGAAAACTAAACCTGACCTAACCTCCCGGGAATCAGAAACGTAAGCTTATATAAAAAAAACAAAAACCTAACCTAACCTCCCGTGAATCAGCAACGTAAGCTTAGGAACGCACGCGAGTGAACCGAGCGTGCTTTGATGTAACCAATGGTAACAAATTAAAACAAGGATATATATATATATATATATATATATATATATATATATATATATATAAAGGTAATTCAGAAGCCTATGCTTATATAAAAAACTAACCTAAACCTAACCTTCCGTGAATCCATAAACGTAAGCGTATATAAAAAAACTAAACCTAACCTAACCTCCCGTAAATCAGAAACGTAAGCTTAGGAACGCACACTCGCTTCGCTCGCGTGCTTTTATGTAACCAGTGGTAACAAATTAAAACAAGCATATATATATATATAAAAAGGTAATTCAGAAGCCTATGCTTATATAAAAAAACTAACCTAAACCTAACCTTTCGTGAATTCAGGAACCAAAGATTATATAAAAAAAACTAACCTAAACCTAACCGTCCGTGAATGCATTAACGTAAGCTTATATAAAAAGAACTAAACCTAATCTCCCGTAAATCAGAAACGTAAGCTTAGGAATGCAGCTCACATGCTTTGATGTAACCAGTGGTAACAAATTAAAACCAGGATATATAGGTAATTCAGAAGCCTATGCTTATATAAAAGCACACTAACCTAAACCTAACCTTCCGTGAATCCGTAAACGTAAGCTTATATAAAGAAAACTAACCTGACCTAACCTCCCGTGAATCAGAAATGTGAGCTTATATAAAAAAAACTAAACCTAACCTCTCGTTTATCAGAAACGTAAGCTTAGGAACGCACGCGAGCTTCGCTTTGATGTAACCAGTGGTAAGAAATTAAAACAAGGATATATATACATATATAAAAATGTAATTCAGAAGCCTATGCTTATATAAAAAAACTAACCTAAACCTAAGCTTTCGTGAATTCAGAAACTAAAGATTATATAAAAAAACTAACCTAAACCTAACCTTCCGTGAATCCATAAACGTAAGCTTATATAAAAAGAACTAAACCTGATCTCCCGTAAATCAGAAACGTAAGCTTAGGAATGCACGCTCGCTTCGCTCGCGTGCTTTTATGTAACCAGTGGTAACAAATTAAAACAAGGATATATAAAGGTAATTCAGAAGCCTATGCTGATATAAAAAAAGACTAACCTAAACCTAATCTTCCGTGAATCCGTAAACGTAAGCTTATATAAAGAATACTAACCTGACCTAACCTCCCGTGAATCAGAAACGTGAGCTTATATAAAAAAAAACTAAACCTAACCTCCCGTTTATCAGAAACGTAAGCTTAGGAACGCACGCTCGCTTCGCTCGCCTGCTTTGATGTAACCAGTGGTAACAAATTAAAACAAGGATATATATATATATACATATATAAAGGTAATTCAGAAGCCTATGCTTATATAAAAAAACTAACCTAAACCTAACCTTTCGTGAATTCAGAAACTAAAGATTATATAAAAAAATCTGATGTGTTACACTCACATGGCTTTCTCTACTCTTGTACAAACTATTTTTACAAACGCTTAATCTCCATATGCTTCATGTTAATCGAGATATCGAGATGTCGATCTTATTGATAATTTTCTTGTAGATGCAAGGGGAATATGGTAAGTTTTAAGCGATAGTCAAATATTTTAACGCTGGTTGCTATGTGGCGCATTGCATTCTCTTTGCATGTCCAGGACATAAAAAAATGAATAACGAATTTGAGAAAAAGTATAAGTATTGGAAAATTTAAGGTAATAACAAGCAATATCTCGCACACGGTTCACTCAACAAAAGAAATGTATATGACATAAATTGTGTATTTTAACGCGATCTACATTTTTCGTGTAGTAAACTTTTGTCTATCTCTTATGGTTTACCAGTTATGAAAAAGTCGTTCATAATGAAGAACACTTTTGGAGACATTGCCAGAAAATTCGAGATATACATTTTATTTGTCATGACAATATCTTAAACATATGATAGTTTAATCAAAATCGTTAGAGCCATTTTTGAGAAAATTAAAATTTTCGAAAAATGTTCCATGTAAAGGGTAGTCTGGGGTGGGGGGATTTTCTTGAAAACCTTCGTGTCGCATCTCTGGAAGATACTGAACCTAAATACCAAGTTTGGTGTTTATCTCACTGTTCGTTTCTGAGTTATGCTGTTCACAGACACACAGACAGACACACACACGGACATGTTTCCAAAAATGCTCTTTTTGGATTCAGGGGGTCTCAAAACATATATTTCCGGTGAAATCTCGGTATCGAATTTTTGGGTGGAATACAATACTTCCCCTACTTACTATACGTAGTAGAGAAAGTAAAAATAACCTAAACCTAACCTTGCGTGAATCCATAAACGTAAGCTCATATAAAAAGAACTAAACCTAATCTCCCGTAAATCAGAAACGTAAGCTTAGGAATGCACGCTCGCTTCGCTCGCGTGCTTTGATATAACCAGTGGTAACAAATTAAAACAAGGATATATAAAGGTAATTTAGAAGCCTATGCTGATATAAAAAAAAGACTAACCTAACCTTTCGTGAATTCAGAAACGTAAGATTATATAAAAAAAACTAACCTAAACTTCCGTGAATCCATAAACGTAAGCTTATATAAAAAAAACTAAACCTAACCTCCCGTAAATCAGAAACGTAGACTTCGCTCGCGTGCTTTGATGTTACCACTGGTAACAAATTAAAACAAGGATATATAACCTTCCGTGAAAGTTTACATAAAAAAAATCTAACGTAAGCGTAACCTTCCGTTAATTCATAAAGCACAGGTTGTCTAAGATCCCTGGGATACACTGTGGTCGTTTCCGCATTCGCGGGGATTTGGCGGCATTAATTTGTCATATGTTGGCAGCATAAACATATGACATACGTGGTGTGTTGAGCTAGTGCGAGGCATAGTGTGACATCTGTTGGACAATATACACATCATATTCATCGCCGTGGGGCACACTGTAAGAGGATATTACCGAAATTTTAAATAGTATTTTAAGACAATAAATACAAATACTTGTTTTCACTGTATATATTTAAATTTTTCATTAAAAACAACTAACGTTGTGACTTTCGATACATAACCTACCTTCTATCTTACTAGGTTTTCAGGCATGCTCCAGTTTTAAACATGCAATGCATGTTATTTGGTATTACTGGCGCCAAACTTCTAGAATCGTGATCTTGATTGATACCCCAGCTGCCGAGCCTAGGAATGGTTTATGTTTAGCTTAATCAACGAAAGCGATATAACACCTTTGCTTACTCACAGTGCGTAACACATACAGTCCGCATAGAAAGTGTCTGCATCTGGTTGTAATTTTAAAGAGAGCAGTATCTATATAGTACTTACTTTATATTTGTTATATTTATAACCATGGCTCCTATGTTTTCAAAGTTAAGTGGTAAGGTGTTACGTAGTCAAAGTAGGGAAATAATTGCAAATGTCCTCGACTTCATGAAGCAAGAAGCAGAGATGAAGGAAGAAAATATATGTTCATCCGAGTTCCACAAAAGCCTAAAGAGAGTGAAAGAAAGAATAGTCAAAGCAACTGGTGTTTCACCGAGTTTCGTTTCCAGAGTTCTCAAAGATAAGAGAAAAAAAAACATATGGATGAAAGAGTACCATTTGACACATCTGGATAGAAAGAAACATAAGGTCCCTAAACGTATTACAGAAATAGACGATTTCGAAAGCGTCATTCGGCGCACGATTCACAATTCCTATGTGGAAGAAAAAACTGTGCTAACAATAAGCAGATTGCTCATCAAGCTGAAAGACAGCAGAAACTTACAAGGTGGTGCTACAAATCTCAGAAAAATTATTAAAGATTTAGGGTTCAAGTGGAAGAAAGCGAAATCAAATAGAAGAGCTCTAACAGAAAAGCAAAATAAATAAATAAAATAAAAAAATAAAAAGCAAATGTTGCCATGATAGCTTAGTCGGTTAGACCAACGGCACGGAAAGCCTAAGATCCGTGGTTCAAATCCCGGCTATGGCATTGAATTTTTCAGTCTGATTCTACCTTTCCAAATGAGTATAATTTTATATGTACTTATATCAGTGTGTACTTATATCAGCATCAATTTTTAAGGTGGTGCTACAAATTTCAGAAAAATACTATAGTGTATGAAGATGAGTCATACATACACAGCAGTCGTACAGCATCTAAAAGTTGGAGTGACGATAGCGAATTAGGTTGCAGGTTCCTGTTGCTAAAGGGCAAATACTTATTATCGTTCATGCTGTCGGAAGGATCGGCTACGTTCCAAATGCCCTTCTTTTACAAGTTGCAAAAACAACAGGAGATTTTCATTAAGAAATGAATACAGAAAAGTACATGAAGTGAATCAACGCCATGTTGATACCTAATATGCCTGCTGGGTCTGTTCTGGTCATCGACAATGCTTCACAATGCGTCAACACTCAATTGACAAACCACCTACCTCAAATTCCTTGAAAGAAGAAATGAAAGCTTGATTACTTAGACATAATATAGCTTTAGATGAAAGCATGAGTAAAACAAAGCTATATAACTTAATTAAAGCCAACAAACAGCTTCAGACGTCATACATACGTGACCAGATATTAATACAACATCGCCATAATGTAGTTAGACTGCCATCGTATCGCCCAGATCTAAACCCAATCGAATTAATCTGGGCTGATATCAAAAAATGGGTGGCATGCAGAAATATCACTTTTAAATTAAAATATGTGGAGCAGTTATAACGCCAGCAATTTGCTGAAATTGGAAGGCCAGAATGGGAAAATGTATGTCGACATGTTGAATAAATTAAGAATCATTATTTCGAAGAATACGGAATTGCAGAAAATCAAATAGAAAGAATTCTCATCCAAAATAATGGTGCAGAAAGTAGTGACAGCAGCGATGACGGCAATAATGCGAGTGATTCCGCAGAAGAGGAAGGGTTGCTAGGTGTGGAAGAATTGGAGGCAATGATTGACATTGTTTTTTATATTAAGCGCTTTTTACAGCGTGGATTTTAATATACTGTATATAACTAAGTTTATCAGCGCAGCGCATAACCGGTGTGCGGGTATTTGACAATGACTCTCCCACGCACTGCTGCAGCATGCAGACGACCGGTCACCTCCTGATCCGGTAAGCAACTCGCTTCTTAGCTCTCATTAAGATTTTCACATGTCTAGAACTGTTGCGCCGATTATACTCATTATGGCTAATCTCCTCTTATAGTATGGCCGTTGAAAATGCTTATAAAATCAAAAGGAAAACGAATAAATTACCTTAGGAGTGAGTTTAGAACAGGATGTGGTCTCTTCTATATCTGATTTTAGGTGTTTTACTTATATAGGCAAATCACGTCATGAACACAACAAACGTAGCCATTTTTCCGATAAATCACATGCAAAGTGGGTACTGCCAACCTAAATAAAAATTGAAATGCACTAAATATGCGATGTGCTGTTGTTTCTGCGAACGTGAATCATTCGAGTTTTAGACGCGCAGACCTTTTTATAAAAATACCTTTTTGGATTCGGGGAGTCCCAAAACATGTGTTTCCGGTGCGGTCTCGAACTTTTAGGTGGAAGCAATATTTTCTCTACCTAATATGTACGTGGTAGAGAAAACGAAAATTGCTGCTATGGAGGAACAAAGTTCCAGGAAAAATCGCCACTGGGTAACATCCAACTCTTCTAGAACAGCAAGAACGATCACTTCTAAATGTAAGTCAAATTTGTGTTACAAAAAGGCTATTTCAAATTATCTTAGCAGTACTCAAAATATTACTTGTATCAGTGTAGAAGTTGACAAAGATAACCCGTGCATTTTCACGGCAAATGGCTTTACATGCTATTATTCTTATTATAGTTCAGTACTTTATAAGCACCGATTTATGCTATGTATGTACAAATTCCTGTTTTGAAACGCATGGCTTTACGTATTCACTTTCAATTGCCAGTCGAAGAGCGAGCGTGGCTAACCCTTCACATTACGTAATTGACCGCAGCCAATGGGAGCAAAGTGTGCCGGAATGGACTACCTTGCCTACCCCACTTACCGTGCACGAAATGTTCACTAAGAACGTTCGCTGTCGTCCATTTTCGGCATTCGCTCAATTCCGTCGGGCAAATTCGGGTGTTCCGTCTCCAAGCGCTTGTCTCTACAACACAATGCTGGCAATATATGAATAACAAATACTTCGGTGTTCTGTGCAAATACCGCCAAAGCTCGCAGCGTGAGTTCCTAATTACTTTTTATTCCAGGTTAATTACGTTTTTGTAAAATTGTGGGGTAAATTGTCATACTTTTTCCCGCATTAGGTCTTACGCTTGCTCTAACATAATGCTGCCAACATATGAATAATGCCACCGAAGCCGGTAAGATACTCAGCCTCAAAGCGTAGCCGAGGGATGTTTTTTAGGAGAGGAATGTAGCAAGTTGCGCCCGATAGGCCGCAACTGCGAAGCGACGACAGAGCGTAGCCCAGGGATCTGCGCGTCTAAAACTCGAATGATTCACGTTCGCAGAAACAACAGCACATCGCATATTCAGTGCATATCACTTCTTATTTAGGTTGGCAGTACCCACCATGGAAAAATGGCTACGTTTGTTTTCCTTACGCTATTTGCCTATATAACTGAAACACCTAAAACGGATGGGTAGTGGACACCAGATATTGGAGAGACCACATCATGTTCTCAACTCCTCCTAAGGTAATTTATTTCATTATTTTTCACTTCCTTATTCCTAATTCAGGTGGGCAAAAGTATGGCAATTTAGCCCACGGGAGGTTAGGTTAGGTTTCGTTTTTTTCTAATATAAGCTTAGTTTCTGATTCACGGGAGGTTAGGTTACGTTTTTTTTTTTAAATATAAGTTTAGTTTCTGGTTCACGGGAGGTTAGGTTTCGTTTTCTTTTTAATATAAGCTTAGTTTCTGATCCACGGGAGGTTAGGTTTCTTTTATATATGCATAGGTTCCTGATTCATGGGAGGTTAGGCTATATAGTTTTTTTTAATATAAGCTTAGGTTACTGATTCGCGGAGGTTAGTTTTAGTTTTTTTTAATATAAACTTGGTTTCTGATTTACGAGAGTTTAGGTTTCGTTTTCTTGTTAATATAAGCTTAATTTCTGATTCACGGTAGGTTAGATTTCTTTTATATATTCTGATTCACGGGAGACTAGGTTAGGTTTGGTTTATATTATAAAAGCTTAGGTTCCTGATTCACGGGAGTTTAGGTTTGGGTTGGTTTTTGTTTTTAATATAAACTTAGTTTCTGATTCAGGGAGGCTAGGTTAGGTTTCGTTTTTGTATACACAGTCCAGTCATAAGTTCTGCCCTAAATGTTTGTAGCTCTAAAGCTTAAAAATAAATGATTTAATGGTATTATTACAAGTTACCATAGTAGCAGAGTTATTACTTTAAACACATTTGCTTTGTGTAGTTTTCTACATCAACCAATAGATATGGAATGGAGTGTAAATGAAAACAGAATTGCAATGATTGCTCTTTATAAGTGTGATAGGAAAGCTACTGAACCTTTCAAGTTGTTAAAGTAACTGAAAATTTCGCTAAAATTTGTTTACCGAACTGTCAAGAGACTCGTTGAATCTTCCTCTATTGAAGACTTGCCAAGATCTGGCAGGCCAAGTACAATAAGCACTTCAGGAATGGTCAAAGCAGTAAGAGAACGAATACGTCGAAACCCACCCGGAAGCAAAAAATAAGCCCGAGAGTTAAATTGAAGAAGGCGTTTTGTTGTATTGTTATTTGCCCCACGCTTTGGGAGCCAATTTGAAGTAGTTAATTGCTTCACTATGGAAAGCCAGTTTGAAGAAGATGTATTATATTTCGACTGCTGGGGAGCCGAACTTGAAGTAGTTGCAACCGCACGTATGGTACCCAGTTTCCGGTAGCCTTCGCCCCAAATTTAAAAATATTAACTTTGTAATTTGACTGTTTCTTTAAATATTACATATTTATGTTTGCCTCGGCTGCGTCAGTATTTACATTTTTTTAGAGACATGAATGTCTTTGCAGGGAGTAGTGCGGCTAAGAATGTAGGCTTACACAGATTATAATTTTACTTCATACGTTTATTAATCCTTGACACAATTTAAATAACACTTCACTCATATAGAGATCTGTGAGATACTTTTATTAATTACTTGAACTTTTTAAAACACGTAAACTGTTTTCGTCTCACAGGAATACGTATTAAATTTCTCGAGGACACATCTCGCGTCCGGTTAGAAACACTGTCTACAAGCAACGTGTCCAGTTATGAGCGCTGTCTACAAGCAACTGAACTCTTAATTTTTAAATTTTGCTATATTTCAGTTTCTGGTTGGCTAATCCTACTCCAATAGAATACTTTCATTTAACTTAAGCTTTCTTTCTAGTTGTTGATTGGCTATTTATAAAATGTCTCAAAATTTACATTATTGTTGCTCCAATAATGACTAGTAGCATTAAAAATTTAAAATTCATTATTGTCTCAAGGTTACCTCATTGTTAGCAACTTTTAACCTGTTTTTCTCACAGCTCCCACATTATTAAATTACGTAATACATTCACATAACATTATTACACGTGTATAAAATAATATAAACATTTACAATGACTTTAATATACACGTTTTATATATTGTTACATACACATATTGCTTTAAGGCGGACTGTTATTGAATTTACGTATATAATTAGACTGAAATTATTAAAGTGTTAAAAATACTGCCTCAAAATGTATCTGCCAAATCCATGTCTCGGATTATCAGAGAAGACCATCATATGAGAGCTTATCGCCGGTCAGAGGAACATTTGTTAACCTCGAACCTAAAGAAGATAAAGTACGGAAGATCAAAGAGGCTCTTACAGTGGCATGCTCAAAACGATCATGAAAATGTCCTCTTCACAGATGAGGAAATTTTCACAGTGGAGAAGTACAATTAGCTATATAAAATATATGCACGGGGCTCAGAGGAAGCTAAAATATCAGTCCCTCGTGTCCAGAGAGGGCACCACCCAATATCAGTGATTGTTTGGTAGGGCGTGTCACATCAAGGGGTAACATCTATCAATTTCTGCAATCAAGGAGTAAAAACAGGAGCCAGACGGTACCAAGAGGTCATCCTAGAGAGAGTTGTGAGAACCTTGGAAACCATTGGGTCTTTCAGCAAGACTCACCCCAGCTCACAAGGCTAGAGCAACTCAAGCATGGCCCAGGGACAATGTTCCACAATTCATTGCAGCAGAAGACTGGCCCTCTGACAGCCCAAACCTGAACCTATTGAACTATAGGCTTTGGGATATCTTGGAGAGTAAGGCTACATTCACAATGAAATGTAAGCGCTAACGTAATGCAGCATAAAGCACAGGCGGGAGGGAAAACCGTTCACAATGCAGTCTTAGGCGTAACGCAAGAAGTTTGCACGGACTTTTAAGGCCGTATTCATAGATTTCACATAGGTATGGACTATCTCCAGACTCATTTGGTCCGGAACAAAGGCCGACCAAGTTTTTGATATTCATAGACGATAAAAAGCCTCGGACCAAGAAAGGCCGTGGATCAGCAAGGAGAAAATGTTACACGACGAAGAAAGGTAGTTCTGCGCATGCGCGACTGCCACAGAGTAATAAACTAACCACTGTTACTCCTTAGTTTTTACTTTCTATGGACGTTTCACAGCTGTTTTTTCATCGTTTCAGTGCTCACTCCTCGCCCAAAGCGAAAAACAAAATAGACATAACCTAGAAGCGTGCATTAAAATGGTCGGAGGAGGAAAATGCCTGTTTCCCTTAATACAAAAAATGATGGATATTATTGAAAACAAATCGGTTTCGACAAATGCAAACGCAAAAAAAGAGGAGGTATGGAGGGAGATAATACATATATAGACAGTTTTGTGCATGATTCTAACCTATTGCCACCCCTCCCTTTTTGGAAACGTTCTTTGGACAATATCATCTTACAGTGTGCTCCACGGCGATGAATATGATGTGTTATATTGTCCAACAGATGTCACACTATGCCATGCACTAGCTCAACACATGTCACGTATGTCATATGTTTATGCTGCCAACATATAACAAATTAATGCCGCCAAAACGAAAATTAATGCCGCGAATGCGGAAACGACCACAGAGTGTAGCCCAGGGATCTTAGACAACCTGTGCTTTATGAATTAACGGAAGGTTACGCTTACGTTAGATTTTTTATTTATGTAAGCTTTCGAAAGGTTAGGTTTAGGTTAGTTTTTTTTATATAAGCTTACGTTTCTGAATTCACGAAAGGTTAGGTTTAGGTTAGTTTTTTTATATAAGCTTACGTTTCTGAATTCACGAAAGGTTAGGTTTAGGTTAGTTTTTTATATAAGCTTACGTTTCTGAATTCAGGAAAGGTTAGGTTTAGGTTAGTTTTTTATATAAGCTTACGTTTCTGAATTCACGAAAGGTTAGGTTTAGGTTAGTTTTTTTATATAAGCTTACGTTTCTGAATTCACGAAAGGTTAGGTTTAGGTTAGTTTTTTTTATATAACCATAGGTTTCTGAATTACTTTTATATATATCCTTGTTTTAATTTGTTACCACTGTTGCGTTCCTAAACTTACGTTTCTGATTCACGGGAGGTTAGGTTAGGTTTAGTTTTTTTTATATAAACTTACGTTTCTGAATTCAGGAAAGGTTAGGTTTAGGTTAGTTTTTTTATATAACCATAGGTTTCTGAATTACCTTTATATATATCCTTGTTTTAATTTGTTATCACAGTTTACATCAAAGCACGCGAGCGAAGCGAGCGTGCGTTCCTAAACTTACGTTTCTGATTCACGGGAGGTTAGGTTAGGTTTAGTTTTTTTTATATAAACTTACGTTTCTGAATTCAGGAAAGGTTAGGTTTAGGTTAGTTTTTTTTATATAAGCTTACGTTTCTGAATTCACGAAAGGTTAGGTTTAAGCGAGCGTGCGTTCCTAAACTTACATTTCTGATTCACGGGAGGTTAGGTTAGGTTTAGTTTTTTTTATATAAACTTACGTTTCTGAATTCAGGAAAGGTTAGGTTTAGGTTAGTTTTTTTTATATATAAGCTTACGTTTCTGAATTCACGAAAGGTTAGGTTTAAGCGAGCGTGCGTTCCTAAACTTACATTTCTGATTCACGGGAGGTTAGGTTAGGTTTAGTTTTTTTTATATAAACTTACGTTTCTGAATTCAGGAAAGGTTAGGTTTAGGTTAGTTTTTTTATATAAGCTTACGTTTCTGAATTCACGAAAGGTTAGGTTTAGGTTAGTTTTTTTTATATAACCATAGGTTTCTGAATTACCTTTATATATATCCTTGTTTTAATTTGTTACCACTGTTTACATAAAAGCATGCGAGCGAAGCGAGCGTGCGTTCCTAAACTTACGTTTCTGATTCACGGGAGGTTAGGTTAGGTTTAGTTTTTTTTATATAAACTTACGTTTCTGAATTCAGGAAAGGTTAGGTTTAGGTTAGTTTTTTTATATAAGCTTACATTTATGGATTCACGGAAGGTTAGGTTTAGGTTAGTTTTTTTTTATATAAGCTTACGTTTCTGAATTCACGAAAGGTTAGATTTAGGTTAGTTTTTTTATATAAGCTTACGTTTCTCAATTCACGAAAAGTTAGGTTTAGGTTAGTTTTTTTTTATATAAGCATAGCACGTGTTGAGTTAGAATGCTAAAGACAGTATTCTCACATCCCGTGCAAACCATTTTGCTTTATATTAAATACGCACTGTTAATTTGCACGCGTTGCGTTTCAACAAAATCGCAGAACAACAACAACAAATAGCGGCAACAACGGCGCATCGCATTTTTAGCCGATTTCACATTTTTATTTACGTTGGCAGTACCCAATTTGCATGTAATTTTTTGCAAAATGGCTACGTTTGTTTACTTCTTGACGCGATTTTCCTATATAACTAAAATACCTTAAACGGGCGGGCAGGTGGGCACCAGCTATAGACGAGACCACATAGTGTTCTAAGCTCACTCTTAAGGTAATTTATTCGCTTTCCTTTTGATTTTATAAGCATTTTCTACGGGCACACTATAAGATAATATTAAGGAACATTTGCTGTTATTAAAATCTCACTCTGGATCTTAACCAAATAAATATTGTGTGATCGTAATTATACAGAAATAATTACCCGAGGAAATTCTAATACATCATAAACCTCCTCTTCTCGAGGGAAAACGTAAGCAAAGCCTAAATTATTTCGAACTTAACCCAAGCAGGACATTATTCCGTATACGAGTAGGAGGTATGAAATGCTAAGGAAAAAATGGAATCAGGGTTTTTTAACAGGTAGAGTTGATTGCATAGTGTCCTGTTCTCATTCGAGTTTAGACGCACAGATCCCTCGGCTACGCCCTGTCGTCGCTTCCCAGTTGCAACTGCTACACTCCTCTCCTAAATTTAGCAGTGTCAAACTTTTCCTTCCCGTTACGTCAAGTTTAATGTGACATGGCAATTAGAACCAATCGGCGTGAAGCAGTAGCATGAAGTAATAGAAGAACAATCGATCAAGATTCATTCCCGTTACGTTAAGTGCATCCTAATTAAACCTTTACTGTAGCAGAATTTCTTAACTTCGCGTTACATCCCGTTATGTTACGTAAAGTGCATAGTAATCCCGGTTTAACGAAGGTAAATCTAGCATTAACATTTGAGTCATTAGTTATAATGCGGCTTACTAAGGTCAGTAGTGTTTTCTTGATACTCTTCTCTTGCATAATCTGGAAGTGCTATTGGCATCGTATCAATTGAGATTCAAGCATCGGTTATCGTCGTCTGTCATATAGGTTAGGATGAATCCGTTTTATCAGCCTTCTAACCTTTGCTTTACTAAACCTGTATTTGTTTTGAAGTTTAGGTCGCCATACTTTCCAATTATGTCTAATTTTGGTAGATAGTTTTACTCCCCGGACCAACGCAAATCCCGGTCTATGAATAAGAAAATCGATGTTCCGCTGTAAATCCACCGGAAGTAGCAAGTTGGGCCGGACCAAAATCGACTATGAATACCGCCCTTAGATCCTTAAATAATTGCGGAAATGGTCCGAGTGCACCGCAAGTTTCAAATTGAATAATATAACCAACAACACCAAATAAGAAAGTTAACTCAACATTTTATAAATAAGCAGGTCACAAAAAAGATACATACATCCAAAAGCCGCCCGTAGCGTTAGTGACATCACGACTGTTTGACCAAAACATTGAAAGTAGTTGTGTAAGTACTAAGGCAACTGGGCCATTATTCCGTATGTGGGTAGTGAGCACTTTCGTTATCAAGAGTAATACGCACTTGCATCATGTTAGCGTTGCTGTCGTTGGCTTTCCGTTGCCAACATTGTAATATCAAGGAACCTCAGCCTAAACGCGTAGACGAGGGATGTTTTTAGAAGGAGAGGAGTGTGGTAGCTGAGGCCGCAGCTGCGGAGCGACAACGTGGCATAGCCGTAGGATCTGCGCGTCTAAACTCGAATGATCCACTTTAGCTACATTTTCCTTGCTTCGCGACATTCCGTTAGCCATATTTTTTTTCATGACGTTCGCAATATCTTCTGATAAGATTTCCGCAAAAGCTAAGCGGTCGCCAAGAAGGCCCAATATTTTCGATAAAGCAACAACTCCTACACAATTTAAGAATCCGGATACTACACCATCAACTTTGCGTATTAAAAACCCCGATTCCATAAGTTTCTTAAAATTCCATACCTCCTTCCTGCATACGTAATAATGTCCGGAAACTCCAGCAAGTTATGTGTGATGATACAGCTGCACAGGTTATATTAATGCAAAGTTTACTGTCTCTTTGCGCCTTATGATTTGTGAGCCAAGAAATCTAGGCACAGATGACGGGTTCGTCCACTAAATGAAAGAGGATTCAGTAAGGAGACTACCATAACCTCTTGAGGAAAATGAGAGAGAAATTTGTATGGCACGGCCTAATGGAGGAGTGCCCGCATGTACATTAGACGGCTAAAGCCTCGCATCGCGATTGTCTGCTGTTGAACAGCTGGCAGTGCAAAGAGAAAGATATGCAGAATTCTTCCTCTATGCAAGCAACGCAAGCATAAGGTTTAGAATTTGCAAACTCTTGCGTTGCGTGACTCTCTGTGAATGCTTCCATCAAATAACATGGATGTAAAGTCTTGCGCTTATGCTACTTCTGCGCTTACATTTCATCGTGAATGGGCCCTAAGGCCTGTTCTAAACCTCACTTCAGTTTAGAATCTCTAAAGCGAGATCTCGTAAAGGCAGCTAAGGAAATTTCTTTAGATTTCATCCATGCTGCAATAGCAGACAGGCCTAACAGATTAAGGTTCTGTGTAAAGGCCAGAGGTGATCATTTTGAATGACTTATAATGTAAGAAATGTTATTAGTCACTGAATTAAAATATATGTTATATCTTTTTGTATTTTTTATTTTAAGACATATTGCTTCTTAATCATAGGACAGATCTTATAACTGGACTGTGTATATAAGCTTAAGTTCCTGATTCACGGGAGATTAGGTTAGGTTTAGTTTTTTATATAAGCTCAGGTTTTTGATTCATGGGAATTAGTTTAAGTTTAGTTTTTTTCTATAGTGAGGCAGTACTTTTAGTACCTCATTAATTAATGTCAATTAATTTAATAATGAGTATAATAATTAACCAGCTCTAATAATATATGGATATCAATAATATTAATTAAGATCTGAGTATAGTTCCTTATGTATGTGTATGTCTTAAAATTATTTTAAGTGATAGTGTATAAGTATTTTTGATGGAAACTGATGGTGCCTAAAGATGCGAAGAGTGTTATTATTTCGGTTCAGGGAGATCTGTTTTCTACAAGTAGGTAGTCGCCCTCCATGGTGTAGTGGTTACATTGCTAGCCTCTAGTTCCCGAGGTCGCGGGTTCAAACTCGGCGGAGGGCGATGGATTTTTCCGGGCGTAAAAATCCTTAGCATCGCTTCCTTTGGAAAGGAAGTAAGATTTACGCACGTAAAAGAACCTCAAGCCTGATAAAGAGGCCTCTGAGAAAAATTACCGGTCTTTCACGCACAATATAGAAAGGGACGCTAAGCACCACAGAAGTTAAAGAGCGTCCATAATTAAAACTCAATTTAATTTAATTTTACAAGTAGGTAGAAAAATATACATTAGCTTGGCCTCGTTCTATTGTGCATAGCATAATTGTTGGAAATTTCCTTTAGGCGGTTGATAGCAGAACAGCCAACAGCCGAAATTAGAAAGTATGTCATGTGATTTCTAGCAGCGAAGGTAGAGCTTTAACTGTTTAACGTGAACAAGAAGCAACGGATAACCTCCTCTTAGAGTATCCCCCACAGCGATGAATATGATGTGTTATATGTCCAACGGATGTCACTCTATGTCATATGCTTGCTCTAACTTAATGCTGGCAACATATGAATAACTAATGCTGCCGAAGTCAGTAACACACTCAGCCTCAAGGCGTAGCAGAGAGATTGAGGGCCCTCAGCCTCAAAGCGTAGCCGGGGGATTTTTTTTAGGAGAGGAGTGTAGCAAGTTGCGGCATAAAACACCTAAAGGGGGTGGGCAGGTGGGCACCAGATATTGAAGAGATCACATCCACTTCTAAACTCATTCCTGAGGTAATTTATTCGCTTTCCTTTTGCTTTCGTAAGCATTTTCAACGGGGATACACTAAGAGGAGATTTGCCGCAGGAGATTTTTATTACAACAGCTATACGGGAACTTAGAAGTGTTAACTGTTAACAGCACTATAAACCCATCAGAGTATAAGTTCACCAATAGATAGTTCATGTGTTATCAGCAAGAGTGTTAATTTTAAACATTCATTAGAAATAAATCCATGAGAGGTTTAATTCCAACCATTTGTGTTATTATTTTGAACTGTGTACCATATATTCATACCACTTTCTTTCGCTACTACGCCCTGTTGAAGAGATACTTGTTCGACCATATCAGAGCTATGCCGCGACAAGAGAAACATCTACAAGAACATACATTAACGTAAGTAGTTAAATGTTTACAATATCAGTAATTAAGTGTTCCAGATTCAGCTTATAGCAACGCGTCTTGATAACTAAGAAAAACTGTATAGTCATGTAGTGACAGTTGCAATATAAGCTTAGGTTACTGATTCATGAAAGGTTAGGTTAGATTTCCTTTTTTTTAATATAAGCTTAGTTTTTATTCACGAGAGGTTAGGTTCGTTTTTTAATATAACCTTTGTTTCTGATTCACGGAAGGTTATGTTCCTTTATATATATAAATAACCTAACCTTATATACATATAAGCTTAGGTTCCTGATGCACCGAAGGTTGGGTTTAGTTTTTTTTATATATAAGCTCAGGTTAATGATTCATGGGAAGTTAGGTTAAGTTAGGGTTAGCTTTTTTATATAAGCTCAGGTTAATGATTCATGGGAAGTTAGCTTAAGTTTAGTTTTTTTATATAAGCTTAGGTTACTGATTAACGGGAGATTAGGTCAGGGTTAGCTTTTTATATAAGCTTAAGGTCAGGTTAGGGTTAGTTTTTTTATATAGCCTACCACAATAAGTAACCAGTGTGCGTTCCTAAGCTTAGGTTTCTAATTCGCACAGGTTATGTTATGTTAGGTTTAGTTTGTTTTTATATGACCTTGGGCTACCGATTCACGGGATGTTAGGTTTAGTTTTTTTATATGAGTTTAGGTTACTGATTTACGGGAGGTTAGGTTAGGGTTAGTTGCTATTTAATTTTCTACCAAGGGTTACTATAAAGCAACTTCTAATATTTAGTACGGTAGTAGTAATAGTCCCGGATGAGCCAATTGGATTAACGATAATCCTGCCGCTTAGGGCGCTAGTGTCGCTGCGAGCGACGGCGGTAAGTTTGAAAAGCGCCATGAGCGGAAGGATTATCGTTATTGCAATTGGTTCATCCGGGACGAGCTAAAAGAATTGAGGATTAGGGAAAGATGAAGGAAAAACAGGAAGTGACGTGGAGGGTTTTGATTGTTAAAAATAAGACGAAATGTGATTGGTTCGTTAATTCGGGTGGAAGATGAAGGAAGGAAGATAAAAGAGTATGGAGGACACGTGATGGAGGGGAGCGGTGTGGCGAGGTGTTGTCTGTGCGGAGGTCGGGACTGAAAGAGGGAAAAGATGGCGAACGAGGGATAAAAAGTATAACAGAAAGTGACGTGTGAAGTTGTGATTGGTTGGAATAAGAAGTGATGTTATTGGTGGAAAGGAACAAATGAAAGTTGTTGATTGGTAAGAATAAGAGAGATTATGACTGGTGGAAAGAAAAAGGTGTGGGAGTGGGGTATGTTGGAGGTGATGGGAAAGGTAAGTTTTGCTAGCAACAAGATTTGCAAAAGCCTCCCCAGAACTCATCAGCAATTTTTGAACGTTGGATGGTAGTTTTCTTGAGTGGATAGAGAGATGGGGCGATATGAGATGCGGTGGCGAAAATGGAAACTAAACAAGATGGTTGAGACAAGAGGTCTAAGGACGATGAAATTTCGAGGTTAGTGGTCAACATGGCGGTCGCAAGAGGTGGGGATAAGGAGACGCGGTGGTGAGAATGGGAACTAAATGAAGATGGCGGTAGCAAGAGCTTAGAAGAGCAGATTTTGAGGTTAAAATAGTGGGAACTAAAAATGGCGGAGGGTCGGCGACATGAGATGCGGTGGCCAACGTGAGAACTAAACAAGATGGCGGACGCAAGAGGAGGGTAAGGAGATTTGAGGTTAAGATTTTTAGGTTAAAACAGGACGTAAGCATGGGAACGAAATCTAAGATGGCGAAGGCAATGGTGTGGACGAGGAGATGTGAGGCGCGGTGGCGAAAATGGGAACTAAACAAGATGACGAAGACAAAAAAGTCTAAGGACAAGGAGATTTCGAGGTTAGTGGTCAACATGGCGGTCGCAAGAGGTGGTGGGCAAGGAGATTTGAGGTTAAGATTTTTAGGTTAAAACAGGACGTAAGAAGGGGAACTAAATCCAAGATGGTGGAGGCAAGGGTGGGACGAGGAGATGTGAGGCGCGGTGGTAAAAATGGGAACTAAATAAGATGGCGGAGGCATGAAGCTCAGGTTAAAAATATGAGGTAAACGTGGAGAACTTAAACCAAGATGGCGGTGGCGTGGTGGTGAAAATGGGAACTAAACAAGATGGCGGAGGCAAGAAGTCGAGGGACGAAGAGGTTTGAGGTTAGGGTCAACATGCGAAAGATGTCGAACGCAACAGATGGTGACGAGGAGATAGAATTGAGGATTAGGGAAAGATGAAGGAAAAACAGGAAGTGACGTGGAGGGTTTTGATTGGTAAAAATAAGACGAAATGTGATTGGTTCGTTAATTCGGGTGGAAGATGAAGGAAGGAAGATAAAAGAGTATGGAGGACACGTGATGGAGAGGAGCGGAGTGGCGAGGTGTTGTCTGTGCGGAGGTCGGGACTGAAAGAGGGAAAAGATGGCGAACGAGGGATAAAAAGTATAACAGAAAGTGACGTGTGAAGTTGTGATTGGTGTGGATAAGAAGTGATGTTATTGGTGGAAAGGAACAAATGAAAGTTGTTGATTGGTAAGAATGAGAGAGATTATGATTGGTGGAAAGAAAAAGGTGTGGGAGTGGGGTGTGTTGGAGGTGATGGGAAAGGTAAGTTTTCCTTTCCTTGCAAAAGCCTCTCCAGAACTCATCAGCAATTTTTGAACGTTGGATGGTAGTTTTCTTGAGTGGATAGAGAGAGATGGGGCGATATGAGACGCGGTGGTGAAAATGGGAACTAAACAAGATGGCTGAGACAAGAGGTCTAAGGACGAGGAAATTTCGAGGTTAGTGGTCAACATGGCGGTCGCAAGAGGTGGGGGCAAGGTGACGCAAGAGTGGTAATCAGAAGTCGATGTGCGTAACGAAATGCCCGCTGCGATGAAAGAGTTGCAAACTGCGCGATAACTTGAAAAATATTACCCGGCGTAACGCATTGCGCAGCGCGCGCGCGTTTGCCGTAAACCATTACAGTTGCCATACTTATATGATCCGCCTTTTTTTTTAAATAACTAGTTTTCGGGGTTTTTCTGTGGTTGGTAGACGAATGCAAGCTCTTTCTGCTTTTTCATAGGTTTTTCCCTGGTTGGTAGGCGTTTGCTGTAGTGGTTGTCCCTGTCCGGTAGGCAAATGATGAAGTTTTCCCTTGTCGGCGCACGGATACTAGGCACATACTCACACACATACACATATTTAATAGTAGCGTGTAGCAAACTGTTTTTGAAAAATGCTTAACCAGCTTTAAGATCAACCAACATCACTACGCACTGATATACCTAAGTTTTTTAAAGCGGTACAGACGCCCTTTGCACAGACGTAATTTAACTATACCAAAAACCTGGTACTGGACCATCGTAATGGTCGCTAGCGTACGTAGGAGCACGGTTCTCATTGCCGGTCGAAAGCGGACAAAAAAGTGTACTATCTTGTTTTCATGGGTTTTCCAGATCGGTAGGCGTTAGAATACTCTTAGAGCTTTTTTCAGGTTTTTCGTGGTTGTCCGTGTCCGGTAGGCAAATGATAAAGTTTTTCTATAATGTCGTCGTTTTGGCTTGTGGCGCACGGATACTAAGCACATACTCGCACACACACACACACACACACTATAATAGTAGCGTATAAAAAAAATTAACAAACCGTAGATTTTCAAGAAAATTCCCACACCGCAAACTACCCGTTTAGTGGAAGAAATTGCGTTATTTTTTATTGTCTTAAAAATGGCTCTAACCCTTTTGATTACGGTACGGTATGTTTAAGATATCTGCATGACACATAAAATGTATAACTTGAATTTTCTGGGAATAGCTGTGAAGTAGTCTCATTCTGAATGTCTTTTGTACAACTGGTAAACCGTAGAAAACGAAGCCTTACTGTACAAGAACTGTACAAGAACGTTAAAGCACACAATTTATGTCTATTGTTGTTGTTGTTATTATTATTATTATTACTTTGTGGCGTTGTCTATTTACAAAGTTTCCATGTTGATTTTAATGTTTAAAAGCTTTAGATCTTTCTCACTAAACCTCGTAATTCTTTTATCTTTCCTTTTTTCATTTTCATACAAAGAGAACGGAATTTCACAAGTGAAGCAGTACTGTGATAACGATACTAACAAACTAATTATTATTCACCCACTGTAACACATAAAAACAATAAGTAATAATCACAGGCCCAGTTTGTGGGTATTTAAATGAAACATCATGCACAATACAAGCCAATTATGTAATCAGTTGAAATGTGTAAATCTATAGATGTATTTCTGGTGAAATCCCGGTATCCAATTTTTGAGTGCAATGCAATTCCTCCTCTATCTGCTATGTACGTGGTAGAGAAAGTAAAAATAGTTACAGTGACTATACAAATGTAACAATAGAGAAACCCACTTGAAGAAAAAACGGAATAAAATAACAAGGCGTCAGACTCAACTTTCGCGCCATTCTCGGAATATCTGAGAATATGCTTAATATGAGACAAGCATTTTACCTTAAGCAAGTAGTTTTAATCTTACTTTTATGAAAATCAGAGTTTTCTCTATATCCTTTTATTAGTTGCTTTAAATCCTTGTCATTTCATTTACTGTCGTTTGGCGTAGTTACATTTATGCCTTCCAAGAAACACTAAACTAGCCGTATCTTTAAATCAGATTTCGACAAATTAATTAACCTTGATAGTGAGAATAGAGGGAATTACTTTCGGTGAAAAATACCATAGTTATCACATGTATAATCATCAAATTTGTGACAACAACGCTAAGTTTCGAGCTAGCTATACTCACTTTTGTTGCAACTATATAAGTTTAAACCAATATTAACAAATTTCTCGTAATCCCAGAATTTATTAATCATAGCTGTAATATTTTTGAGAACTGCATGTAATAATATTGATTTAGGGGCTTTTAGTAATTTGCTATTCGTTCTAAAACCTTTTATATTGTCAAGCTGGACAACTGTGGACCTGTGCGTTCTATAAACATTCACATCAGCATTAGTATAAACTTCCCTACAGAGTTTTATATACAATTTTACAAGTTGTTTTAAGAAATTGTTAAATTTCGGTACCGAAAAAAAAATAAAGATACGGTTTTCCAAAGATTTCGAAAGAACTAAGTTGCTGTATCAAAATTTCCTTGTTACAAATTGTGCATTTATTTCTTAAGGAAACCAGGAATACAGATTTTTTTTAAATTTAGCGTGCACCGATCTATATTTTTAACTTTTACGCCTACGTTTCTCGTCAATAAACACCATTGCTGAAGAGGTTGCTATTTCTACTCTCTCTACCACGTAAATAGTAGGTAGAGGAGGTATGCATTGCATCCAAATATTCAATATTGAGATTTCACTGGAAAACTAAATACTTGTTTTGAGGTCCCCTGAATAAAAACATTTTTAGAAAATTCTGCGTGTGTGTGTCTGTGTGTATGTGTCAGAGCAGCGTACAACACGCACAAGTTAGGTACATGCTCGTATGTGTCCTTTTTGCCGGTATATGGAATGTTTTGCGTGCATTCAAAGTCGATAAACATAAACACGTACCGGTTTCTTTTGTTCTTTGTGGCAAGAGTGGTAATCAGCAGTCCATGTGCGTCACGATATGCCCGATGCGATTAAAGAGCTGCAAACTGCGCGATAACTTGAAAAATATTGCCCGGCGTGACGCATCCACGGCGCGCGCGTTAGCCGTAAACCGTTACAGTTGCCATACATTATATTATCCGTCTTTTTTTTCTTTATTTTTCCTTTTCCTTTTTTTCTTTCTTTCTTTCCTTTTTTTCTTTTTTTTTAAAAATAACTAGTTTTTCGGGGTTTTCTCTGGTTGGTAGACGAATGCAAGCTCTTTCTGCTTTTTCATAGGTTTTCCCTGGTTGGTAGGCGTTTGCTGTAGTGGTTGACGAAGCCCTTTCTAATTTTCGTGGTTTTTCAGGTTTTTCGTGGTTGTCCCTGTCCGGTAGGCAAATGATGAAGTTTTCCCTTGTCGGCGCACGGATACTAGGCACATACTCGCACACACACACATTCACACACACATACATTCGCTCACAAACTCTTTCCATTTTTCGGGCTTTTAAAAAATTAAATAGGCACACACACAGACACTATAATAGTAGCGTATAAAAAAATTTAACAAACAAAATCCACACAATGACAAAATTGAAAATGTATATATATATATTAACACAAAAGTGTGCAGTGCAAAAGAAAATAAAAATTAAATAGGCGCACACACACATTTAATAGTAGCGATACCGCTTGATAAGGCACAAATTGCACGTTGTTTGTTAGGGCAATGCATGTTGAAAGTTGGCACACTGGGAAGTTGGTTCGCACAAAATCCACACAATGACAAAATTGAAAATGTATATATATTTTAACACAAAAGTGTGCAGTGCAAAAGAAAATAAAAATTAAATAGGCGCACACACACACATTTAATAGTAGCGATACCGCCTGATAAGGCACAAATTGCACGTTGTTTGTTAGGGCAATGCATGTTGAAAGTTGGCACACTGGGAAGTTGGTTCGCACAAAATCCACACAATGACAAAATTGAAAATGTATATATATTTTAACACAAAAGTGTGCAGTGCAAAAGAAAATAAAAATTAAATAGGCGCACACACACACATTTAATAGTAGCGATACCGCTTGATAAGGCACAAATTGCAGGTTGTTTGTTAGGGCAATGCATGTTGAAAGTTGGCACACTGGGAAGTTGGTACGCACAAAATCCACACAATGACAAAATTGAAAATGTATATATATTTTAACACAAAAGTGTGCAGTGCAAAAGAAAATAAAAATTAAATAGGCGCACACACACACATTTAATAGTAGCGATACCGCTTGATAAGGCACAAACTGCACGTTGTTTGTTAGGGCAATGCATGTTGAAAGTTGGCACACTGGGAAGCTGGTTCGCGCAGTTTTGCAGCTCTTTAATCGCTGTGGTCAACCGACTACTTCATCAGCAACCGTTCACACGGTCAATTTTCATGCTATCGTGCAGTTTGCACGACGCGTACAGCACGTGCTTCCCCCGTATGATCGCCAAACACCGTCACAGCTGTCATAGCTTGTCGGCTTATTTCATGTTCATATTCCTTTTCAACGCATTTCGTTTAGAGGTATTGTTTATTTGTTTTTCATGGCAATACGTTTTTGGCATAAGTTTTTTGCATTAATTTTATATAATGGATTGGAAAATGGAAGTTTCTATTTCTATTTATGACAACTATGAAAATACAAGGAGAAGGACAGGCTTTTTCCACCCACCATGCTGTTGCTGATGGTGCGCTTGGCGGCCATATTCGACAGGGTGCGGTTGGCGGCCATATTCGACAGTTTATTGCAATGCGTGCAACAAGGGCACACAGCCACTTGTTGCTCGCGTCGAAAGTTTGTGCGTGATTTTTCTCAGATTTTATGCACCGCACATCACAAAATCACTACACACGCCACTGATAGTTTCAAAAAATATTTGACACTGATGTTGAAGTTGTGGCGGGGCACTGTTTTTAACTCCACACGCACTTAATAAATCACATAGCGGTGCGGAAATACTTAACTTTCAGCGAAAAGCGCTAGTGGGAGTGCAAGCTCAACCACTATTAGCAACATGTAGCAAGCGTTATAGTTCTGCTCGCGTTAGTCTTTTCTCCTACGATGTCGTTGGTGATGGTGCGGTTGGCGGCCATATTTGACAGTTTATTGCAATGCGTGCAACAAGGGCAGAGAACCACTTGTTGCTCGCGTCGAAAGTTTGTGCGTGATTTTTCTCAGATTTTATGCACAGCACAACACAAAATCACTACACACGACACTGATAGTTTTAAATATTTGACACTGGTGTTGAAGTTGAGGCATGGTACTGTTTTTAACTCCACACGCACTTAATAAATCACATAACCGTGCGGAAATACTTAACCTTCCGCGAAAATCGCTAGTGGGAGTGCAAGCTCAACCACTATTAGCAACATGTAGCAAGCGTTTTAGTTCTGCTCATGTTAGTATCGGAGAAAACAGTAAAAAGAACGATTCTCATGTGCAGCGGAAGCAGCAGTACGTGAATGACCGTGTGCTGATGAAGCAGTCGATGTGTGTTACAATATGACAGCCGCGGTTAAAGAGCTGCAAACTGCGCGATAACTTGAAAATGGCCGTGAGAACGGGTGCTGATAAAGCAGCCGCGTTTAAAGAGCTGCAAACTGCACGATAACTTTAAAAAAATGGCCGTGCGAACGGATGCTCATCAGCGAGAAAATCTTTTAAATGCGGTTTTATGGTCGATGGTAGGGAAAAGTGCAGCGGTGGATGGATGGATGGTGTGACCGGAAGTGCACCGGAAACAAATTCCATTTCAAATGGCAAATGTGTGAGAAGGACAAATTCAAATGCTGTACGCTTCAATTGTAATATAACTTTGTTTCTATATCTGAATGTCAATATATTCAGTGCTTTGGGGCTGTATGGATTGTTACTTTTACTTAGAACTGCTTTAAATCCTTGTTTCATTTCCTTTAACTTTTGGTAATGCAAACAATAATTACTCTGGGGGAATGCTTTATTTCTGATACATTCTATAACGGGCCAGGCATTTTACTTTTCTAGTTTTCTTTTTTACTTTCTCTACTACGTATAGTAAGTAGGGGAAGTATTGTATTCCACCCAAAAATTCGATACCGAGATTTCACTGGAAATACATGTTTTGAGACCCCCTGGATCCAAAAAAATGTATTTTTGGAAACATGTCCTTGTGTGTGTCTGTGAACAGCATAACTCAGAAACGAACAGTCGGATAAGCACCAAACTTGGTATTTAGGTTCAGTATCTTCCAGAGATGCGACACGAAGGTTTCCAAGAAAATCCCCCCCCACCCCAGACAGGCCTTTACATGGAACATTTTTCGAAAATTTTAATTTTCTCAAAAATGGTTCTAACGATTTTGATTAAAATATCATATGTTCAAGATATTTTCAAGACAAATGAAATGTATATCTCGAATTTTCTGGGAATGTCTCCAAAAGTATTCTTATTGTGAACGACTTTTGCATAAGTGGTAAACCATAAGAGATATACAAAATGTTACTACACATAAAATGTAGATCGCGTTAAAATACACAATTTATGTCATATACATTTTTTTTGTTGAGTGAACCATTTTCGAGATATTGCTTGTTATTCCCTTAAATGTTTCAATACTTATTTTCTCAAATGGGAATTCGTTATTCAGTTTTTGTCTTGTATATGCAAAGAGTATTAATCTGAGGCAAAGAGAATGGTGATGCACATAGCAACCAGTTATTAAGAGATATGTATATGCTTAAATTCTACTGTATTTCTATATTGCCCTTGTAAATACAAAACAAGGGGAACATAGTACGCCTTAAGCGACAGTCATATATTTTTAGAACTGGTCGCTATGTGTAAAATGTAATTCTCTTTGCATGTCAAAAGATCGTTTCTGCAAATGTTTATCTTGATTAATATGAAATAGGTGGAGAATAAGAGTTTCTAAAAATAGTTTGTACAAGAGTAGGTAAAGTCATGTGAGTGTTACACATCAGATTTTTTTTTTAGTAATTGTGACATTTTATGTATCGACTACTTCTAGATCGGCCTTGCAAGGACATTGCAAATGACATGTATCGTTTAATTCATTTCCATCATAAACCGTAAGGAACTGAAAAATAATAAAAATAAAATCAAGTCAGCATTAGAAAGATACCTTATCACTCACACCTTGAATACAGAGGAGGATTTCATTCATTCAAAAAAATAATGGTACTACTAATTTTACTCCAAAACTTAATGCAGATTTGTAAATACTAAATATAAATATTTTAAATGTAAATAACATTAGTTTATAAGTTTTAGTAACTGACACTCTACATAAGAGTTACGATTCATGTTCACAAATGTGCACAATGTATGCAGTTTTGACGTAAACTGCATCCTAGATTATACCAGCTCTCTTAAGCTGACCTAACTCACTATAGGCTCTGGAAATTGATATATTATGATATAAGAGACATTTTTGAGAAAATTAAAAATAACGAAAACTTTTGCATGTAAAGAGTAGTTTGAATTGGAGAGATTTTCTTCAAAACCTTCGTCTCGCACCCCTGAAAGGTCCTGAACTTAAATGCCTAGTTTCGTATTTAAACGAGTTTTCGTTTCCCAGTTGTACTGTTCACACACACGCGCGGATCTTTGCCTAAAAATGTTTGGTTTTTTGGGTCAGGGAAACTCGAAACGGTGAAACCTCGAAATAGAATTTTTGGGTGGGATACAATACTTCCTTTACTTACTGTAAGTACATAGTAGAGAAAGCAAAAATAGAATTGCAAACTCTCAGACATTAAATTGAGTTTTATTTGTTTGTACACACAAAAGTTAGCAAGTCTATTAAACAAAGGCAGAACTGTAAGTGTTCATGATGCAACTGCGTTAATGGCGTTAGAAACGGCTGATGTGAAACAAACACAAAACCTATGAAAAAGCAGAAAGAGTTTGCAGTTGTCTACCAACCAGAGAAAACTCCGAAAAACTAGTTAGAGATTTGTGAGCGTGTGTGTGTGTGTGTGTGTGTGTGTGTGAGAGAGAGAGAGCGCACTGAGCATGCGTCCGTAAACAGGGGTAAACCACGAAATAGGATAAAGGACTTAAGTTTAATTGTCTACCCACCAGGGAAAAGCACGAAAAAAAGAAAGAGCTTTGGCAACGGTTGCAGCAATCGCGTACCAACCAGGGAAAAAGCCATGTAAAAGTAGAAAGAGTTTGCATTTGTCTACCAACCAGGAAAAACCCCGAAAAACAGTAAGAACTTCATCGTTTATTGGTTGGCTGCAAAAAGAATGTACAAGCAACTGCACCACAAAGTGTTTTACCGATGCTAAAAACAAAAAATAAGTTGTTTTTTTGTGAACGGCACATGGCTTGCCTTCACCGGTCCGAAGTGGTCCTCAATGTCTGCAAGGAGGCGTCCCACGGACGGTTGCCAATCCCTCGGGAGGACGGTGACGACGATGTCGGTGACGAAGTAGCACACTGGATCTCCAATTCGCTTCAGGTGACAAAATAACACTAGGCATTTGTGTGCCGTGGTGTAAGCCGTAATCACGGCATTGGTAGCGTGGATCACCTTGGGGCTCTCCTCGGAGTTACCTCAACACCACGTACATGACTTGGTTCGTCACGGGTACGCAGGTCTGCACTACCACCTCCTCGGCGTTGAGCAGGCCCAGGAGGCGATCGTAACGGTACACCAGCTAGCACGTGGACATGTTATCGCGCTGTGGTGTTGCGTGTGCGAGGTATGGAAACTCAAGGACGCAAAACATGCACGACCGATGGTTAAAAAGTAGAACAAGTAGTGACGTGGAAACTTGTGATTGGTGAAAATAAGACGATCTCTGATAGGTGGACAAATTGAAATAACGTGATGTGATAGGCGAAAATAAAATCAAAGGTGATTGGATGAAAAATGACGAGAAGGAATTAGCGGTGAATTTGTGAACTAAGATGGCGAAGGTTTTTTTTTTAAAAAAAAAGACGGATAATATAAGTATGGCAACTGTAACGGTTTACGGCAAACGCGCGCCGGGCATCTTGCTGAATATGGTTTTTGTTTTATTGCCCGGCGTGACGCATTCCGCGGTGCGCGTTTGCCGTAAACCGTTACAGTTGCCATACTTATATTATCCGTCTTTTTTTAAAAAAAAACCTTCGCCATCTTAGTTCACAAATTCACCGCTAATTCCTTCTCGTCATTTTTCATCCAATCACCTTTGATTTTATTTTCGCCTATCACATGACGTTATTTCAATTTGTCCACCTATCAGAGATCGTCTTATTTTCACCAATCACAACGTTCTACGTCACTACTTGTTCTACTTTTTAACCCTCGGTCGTGCACGTTTTGCGTCCTTGTTTCCATACCTCGCACACGCAAAACCACAGCGCGATAACATGTTCACGTGCTAGCTGGTGTACCGGTACGATCGCCTCCTGGACCTGCTCAACGCCGAGGAAGTGGTAGTGCAGACCTGCGTACCCGTGACGAACCAGGTCATGTACGTGGTGTTGAGGTAACTCCGAGGAGAGCCCCAAGGTGATCAACGCTACCAATGCCGTGATTGCGGCTTACACCACGGCACACAAGTGCCTAGTGTTATTTTGTCACCTGAAGCGAATTGGAGATCCAGTGTGCTACTTCGTCACCGACATCGTCGTCACCGTCCTCCCGAGGGATTGGCAACCGTCCGTGGGACGCCTCCTTGCAGACATTGAGGACCACTTCGGACCGGTGAAGGCAAGCCATGTGCCGTTCACAAAAAAAACAACTTATTTTTTGTTTTTAGCATCGGTAAAACACTTTGTGGTGCAGTTGCTTGTACATTCTTTTTGCAGCCAACCAATAAACGATGAAGTTCTTACTGTTTTTCGGGGTTTTTCCTGGTTGGTAGACAAATGCAAACTCTTTCTACTTTCACATGGCTTTTTCCCTGGTTGGTACGCGATTGCTGCAACCGTTGCCAAAGCTCTTTCTTTTTTTCGTGCTTTTCCCTGGTGGGTAGACAATTAAACTTAAGTCCTTTATCCAATTTCGTGGTTTACCCCTGTTTACGGACGCATGCTCAGTGCGCTCACACACACACACGCTCACAAATCTCTAACTAGTTTTTCGGGGTTTTCTCTGGTTGGTAGACGACTGCAAGCTCTTTCTGCTTTTTCATAGTTTTTGTGTTTGTTTCACATCAGCCGTTTCTAACGCCATTAACGCAGTTGCATCATGAACACTTACAGTTCTGCCTTTGTTTAATAGACTTGCTAACTTTTGTGTGTACAAACAAATAAAACTCAATTTAATGTTTGAGAGTTTGCAATTCTATTTTTGCTTTCTCTACTATGTACTTACAGTAAGTAAAGGAAGTATTGTATCCCACCCAAAAATTCTATGTCGAGGTTTCACCGTTTCGAGGTTCCCTGACCCAAAAAACCAAACATTTTTAGACAAAGATCCGCGCGCGTGTGTGTGAACAGTACAACTGGGAAACGAAAACTCGTTTAAATACGAAACTTGGCATTTAAGTTCAGGACCTTTCAGGGGCGCGAGACGAAGTTTTTGAAGAAACTCTCTCCAATTCAAACTACTCTTTACATGCAAAAGTTTTCGTTATTTTTAATTTTCTCAAAAATGTCTCTTATATCATAATATATCAATTTCCAGAGCCTATAGTGAGTTAGGTCAGCTTAAGAGAGCTGGTATAATCTAGGATGCAGTTTACGTCAAAACTGCATACATTGTGCACATTTGTGAACATGAATCGTAACTCTTATGTAGAGTGTCAGTTACTAAAACTTATAAACTAATGTTATTTACATTTAAAATATTTATATTTAGTATTTACAAAACTGCATTAAGTTTTGGAGTAAAATTAGTAGTACCATTATTTTTTTGAATGAATGAAATCCTCCTCTGTATTCAAGGTGTGAGTGATAAGGTATCTTTCTAATGCTGACTTGATTTTATTTTTATTATTTTTCAGTTCCTTACGGTTTATGATGGAAATGAATTAAACGATACATGTCATTTGCAATGTCCTTGCAAGGCCGATCTAGAAGTAGTCGATACATAAAATGTCACAATTACTAAAAAAAATCTGATGTGTAACACTCACATGACTTTATCTACTCTTGTACAAACTATTTTTAGAAACTCTTATTCTCCATCTATTTCATATTAATCAACATAAACATTTGCAGAAACGTTCTTTTGACATGCAAAGAGAATTACATTTTACACATAGCGACCAGTTCTAAAAATATATGACTGTCGCTTAAGGCGTACTATGTTCCCCTTGTTTTGTATTTACAAGGGCAATATAGAAATACAGTAGCCTTTAAGCATATACATATCTCTTAATAACTGGTTGCTATATGCATCACCATTCTCTTTGCCTCAGATTAATACTCTTTGCATATACAAGACAAAAACTGAATAATGAATTCCCATTTGAGAAAATAAGTATTGAAACATTTAAGGGAATAACAAGCAATATCTCGAAAATGGTTCACTCAACAAAAAAAATGTATATGACATAAATTGTGTATTTTAACGCGATCTACATTTTATGTGTAGTAACATTTTGTATATCTCTTATGGTTTACCACTTATGCAAAAGTCGTTCACAATAAGAATACTTTTGGAGACATTCCCAGAAAATTCGAGATATACATTTCATTTGTCTTGAAAATATCTTGAACATATGATATTTTAATCAAAATCGTTAGAACCATTTTTGAGAAAATTAAAATTTTCGAAAAATGTTCCATGTAAAGGCCTGTCTGGGGTGGGGGGGGGATTTTCTTGGAAACCTTCGTGTCGCATCTCTGGAAGATACTGAACCTAAATACCAAGTTTGGTGCTTATCCGACTGTTCGTTTCTGAGTTATGCTGTTCACAGACACACACAAGGACATGTTTCCAAAAATACATTTTTTTGGATCCAGGGGGTCTCAAAACATGTATTTCCGGTGAAATCTCGGTATCGAATTTTTGGGTGGAATACAATACTTCCCCTACTTACTATACGTAGTAGAGAAAGTAAAAAAGAAAACTAGAAAAGTAAAATGCCTGGCCCGTTATAGAATGTATCAGAAATAAAGCATTCCCCCAGAGTAATTATTGTTTGCATTACCAAAAGTTAAAGGAAATGAAACAAGGATTTAAAGCAGTTCTAAGTAAAAGTAACAATCCATACAGCCCCAAAGCACTGAATATATTGACATTCAGATATAGAAACAAAGTTATATTACAATTGAAGCGTACAGCATTTGAATTTGTCCTCACACATTTGCCATTTGAAATGGAATTTGTTTCCGGTGCACTTCCGGTCAGACCATCCATCCATCCACCGCTGCACTTTTCCCTACCATCGACCATAAAACCGCATTTAAAAGATTTTCTCGCTGATGAGCATCCGTTCGCACTGCCATTTTTTTTAAAGTTATCGTGCAGTTTGCAGCTCTTTAAACGCGGCTGCTTTATCAGCACCCGTTCTCACGGTCATTTTGAAGTTATCGCGCAGTTTGCAGCTCTTTAACCGCGGCTGCCATATTGTAACACACATCGACTGCTTCATCAGCACACGGTCATTCACGTACTGCTGCTTCCGCTGCACATGAGAATCGTCCTTTTTACTGTTTTCTCCGATACTAACGTGAGCAGAACTATAACGCTTGCTACATGTTGCTAATAGTGGTTGAGCTTGCACTCCCACTAGCGCTTTTCTCGGAAGGTTAAGTATTTCCGCACGGTTATGTGATTTATTAAGTGCGTGCGGAGTTAAAAACTGTACCATGCCTCAACTTCAACATCAGCGTCAAATATTTAAAACTATCAGTGTCGTGTGTAGTGATTTTGTGTTGTGCTGTGCATAAAATCTGAGAAAAATCACGCACAAACTTTCGACGCGAGCAACAAGTGGTTCTCTGCCCTTGTTGCACGCATTGCAATAAACTGCCAAATATGGCCGCCAACCGCACCATCACCAACGACATTGTAGGAGAAAAGACTAACGCGAGCAGAACTATAACGCTTGCTACATGTTGCTAATAGTGGTTGAGCTTGCACTCCCACTAGCGCTTTTCGCTGAAAGTTAAGTATTTCCGCACCGCTATGTGATTTATTAAGTGCGTGTGGAGTTAAAAACAGTGCCCCGCCACAACTTCAACATCAGTGTCAAATATTTTTTGAAACTATCAGTGGCGTGTGTAGTGATTTTGTGATGTGCGGTGCATAAAATCTGAGAAAAATCACGCACAAACTTTCGACGCGAGCAACAAGTGGCTGTGTGCCCTTGTTGCACGCATTGCAATAAACTGTCGAATATGGCCGCCAACCGCACCCTGTCGAATATGGCCGCCAAGCACACCATCAGCAACAGCATGATAGGTGGAAAAAGCCTGTCCTTCTCCTTGTATTTTCATAGTTGTCATAAATACAAATAGAAACTTCCATTTTCGCAATCCATTATATAAAATTAATGCAAAAAACTTATGCCAAAAACGTATTGCCATGAAAAACAAATAAACAATATCTCTAAACGAAATGCGTTGAAAAGGAATATGAACATGAAATAAGCCGACAAGCTATGACAGCTGTGACGGTGTTTGGCGATCATACGGGGGAAGCACGTGCTGTACGCGTCGTGCAAACTGCACGATAGCATGAAAAATGACCGTGTGAACGGTTGCTGATGAAGTAGTCGGTTGACCACAGCGATTAAGGAGCTGCAAAACTGCGCGAACCAGCTTCACAGTGTGCCAACTTTCAACATGCATTGCCCTAACAAACAACGTGCAGTTTGTGCCTTATCAAGCGGTATCACTACTATTAAATGTGTGTGTGCGCCTATTTAATTTTTATTTTCTTTTGCACTGCACACTTTTGTGTTAAAATATATATACATTTTCAATTTTGTCATTGTGTGGATTTTGTGCGTACCAACTTCCCAGTGTGCCAACTTTCAACATGCATTGCCCTAACAAACAACGTGCAATTTGTGCCTTATCAAGCGGTATCGCTACTATTAAATGTGTGTGTGTGCCTATTTAATTTTTATTTTCTTTTGCACTGCACACTTTTGTGTTAAAATATATATACATTTTCAATTTTGTCATTGTGTGGATTTTGTGGAACCAACTTCCCAGTGTGCCAACTTTCAACATGCATTGCCCTAACAAACAACGTGCAGTTTGTGCCTTATCAAGCGGTATCGCTACTATTAAATGTGTGTGTGTGTGCGCCTATTTAATTTTTATTTTCTTTTGCACTGCACACTTTTGTGTTAAAATATATATACATTTTCAATTTTGTCATTGTGTGGATTTTGTGTGAACCAACTTCCCAGTGTGCCAACTTTCAACATGCATTGCCCTAACAAACAACGTGCAATTTGTGCCTTATCAAGCGGTATCGCTACTATTAAATGTGTGTGTGTGCCTATTTAATTTTTATTTTCTTTTGCACTGCACACTTTTGTGTTAAAATATATATACATTTTCAATTTTGTCATTGTGTGGATTTTGTTTGTTAAACTTTTTTATACGCTACTGTTGTAGTGTCTGTGTGTGTGCCTATTTAATTTTTTAAAAGCCCGAAAAATGGAAAGAGTTTGTGAGCGAATGTATGTGTGTGTGAATGTGTGTGTGTGCGAGTATGTGCCTAGTATCCGTGCGCCGACAAGGGAAAACTTCATCATTTCCCTACCGGACAGGGACAACCACGAAAAACCTCAAAAACCACGAAAATTAGAAAGGGCTTCGTCAACCACTACAGCAAACGCCTACCAACCAGGGAAAACCTATGAAAATGCAGAAAGAGCTTGCATCGGTCTACTAACCAGATAAAACCCCGAAAAACTAGTCATTTTTAAAAAAAAAAGAAAAAAAAAAGAAAGAAAGAAAAGAAAGAAAGAAAAAAAGACGGATAATATAAGTATGGCAACTGTAACGGTTTAAGGCAAACGCGCGCGCCGCGCAATGCGTCACGCCGGGCAATATTTTTCAAGTTATCGCGCAGTTTGCAGCTCTTTAATCGCAGCGGGCATATCCTGACGCACATCGACTGCTGATTACCACTCTTGCGTCTGCCATTATGACCACTAACCTCAAATCCCCTCGTTCTTAACTTCTTGTCTCCACCATCTTGTTTAGTTCCCATTTTTGCCACCGCTCCTCACATCTCCGAACCAGATTGCCGGCAAGAACAGATCTCGTTCATTCGCTCCTCGACGGTTGACTCGACAGTAGCTACTGTGAACACCTACGTCGTACACTTTTTTGACCGCTTTCGACCGGCTATGAGAACCCTGCTCCTACGTACGCTAGCGACCATTACGATGGTCCAGAGCCAGGTTTTTGGTATAGTTAAATTACGTCTGTGCAAAGGGCGTCTGTACCGCTTTAAAAAACCTAGGTATATCAGTGCGTAGTGATGTTGGTTGATCTTAAAGCTGGTTAAGCATTTTCAAAAACAGTTTGCTTTTATTTTTTCGCGTCGCGTGAAGCTGCTGCGCTTTTGGTGACGCTTCAACACCAGTAAGAGGTAAGTACCACACGCATAATTATTTTTCGGGCCTGCTTGGCGTAGGAATATATCCTTTGGTGTTTTGGTACTGTAACGTCAAATCTCCTTACCCTCCTCTTGCGGCCGCCATCTTGTTTAGTTCTCACGTCGGCCACCGCATCTCCTTGTCGTCGACCCTCCGCCATTTTTAGTTCCCACTATTTTAACCTCAAAATCTGCTCTTCTAAGCTCTTGCTTCCGCCATCTTCTTTTAGTTCCCAATCTCACCACCGCGCCCCCTGCCCCCACCTCTTGCGACCGCCATGTTGACCACTAACCTCGAAATTTCCTCGTCCTTAGACCTCTTGTCACCGCCATCTTGTTTAGTTCCCATTTTCGCCACCGCGTCTCATATCGCCCCATCTCTCTATCCACTCAAGAAAACTATCATCCAACGTTCAAAAATTGCTGATGAGTTCTGGAGAGACTTTTGCAAATCTTGTTGGTAGGAATACTTACCTTTCCCATCACCTCCAACATACCCCACTCTCACACCTTTTTCTTTCCACAAATCATAATCTCTCTTATTCTTACCAATCAACAACTTTCATTTGTTCCTTTCCACCAATAACATCACTTCTTATTCCCACCAATCACAACTTCACACGTCACCTTCTGGTATACTTTTTATCCCTCGTTCGCCATCTTTTCCCTCTTTCAGTCCCGACCTCCGCACAGACAACACCTCGCCGCTCCGCTCCTCTCCATCACGTGTCCTCCATACTCCTTTATCTTCCTTCCTTCATCTTTCACCCGAATTAACGAACCAATCACATTTCGACTTATTTTTACCAATCAAAACCCTCCACGTCACTTCCTGTTTTTCCTTCATCTTTCCCTAATCCTCAATTCTATCTCCTCGTCACCATCTGTTGCGTTCGACATCTTTCGCATGTTGACCCTAACCTCAAACCTCTTCGTCCCTCGAATTCTTGCCTCCGCCATCTTGTTTAGTTCCCATTTTCACCACCACGCCACCGCCATCTTGGTTTAGGTTCTCCACGTTTACCTCATATTTTAATCTGAACTTCATGCCTCCGCCGTCTTGTTTAGTTCCCATTTTTACCACCGCGCCTCACATCTCCTCGTCCCACCCTTACCTCCGCCATCTTGGATTTAGTTCCCCTTCTTACGTCCTGTTTTAACCTAAAAATCTTAACCTCAAATCTCCTGGCCCACCACCTCTTGCAACCGCCATGTTGACCACTAACCTCGAAATCTCCTCGTCCTTAGACTTTTTTGTCTTCGTCATCTTGTTTACTTCCCATTTTCGCCACCGCGCCTCACATCTCCCCGTCCACACCATTGCCTTTGCCATCTTGGATTTCGTTCCTATGCTTACGTCCTGTTTTAACCTAAAAATCTTAACCTCAAATCTCCTTACCCTCCTCTTGCGTCCGCCATCTTGTTTAGTTCTCACGTTGGCCACCGCATCTCCTTGTCGCCGACCCTCCGCCATTTTTAATTCCCACTATTTTAACCTCAAAATCTGCTCTTCTAAGCTCTTGCTACCGCCATCTTCTTTTAGTTCCCATTCTCACCACCGCGTCTCCTTGCCCCCACCTCTTGCGTCCGCCATGTTGACCACTAACCTCGAAATTTCCTCGTCCTTAGACCTCTTGTCTCAACCATCTTGTTTAGTTTTCATTTTCGCCACCGCATCTCATATCGCCCCATCTCTCTATCCACTCAAGAAAACTACCATCCAACGTTCAAAAATTGCTGATGAGTTCTGGAGAGGCTTTTGCAAATCTTGTTGCTAGGAAAACGTACCTTTCCCAGCACCTCCAACATACCCCACTCTCACACCTTTTTCTTTCCACCAATCATAATCTCTCTTATTCTTACCAGTCAACAACTTTCATTTGTTCCTTTCCACCAATAACATCACTTCTTAATCCCACCAATCACAACTTCACACGTCACTTTCTGTTATACTTTTTATCCCTCGTCGTTCGCCATCTTTTCCCTCTTTCAGTCCCGACCTCCGCACAGACAACACCTCGCCACCCCGCTCCTATTCATCACGTGTCCTCCATACTCTTTTATCTTCTTTCCTTCATCTTCCACCCGAATTAACGAAACAATCACATTTCGTCTTATTTTTACCAATCAAAACACTCCACGTCACTTCCTGTTTTTCGTTCATCTTTCCCTAATCCTCAATTCTTTTAGCTCGTCCCGGATGAACCAATTGCAATAACGATAATCCTTCCGCTCATGGCGCTTTTCAAACTTACCGCCGTCGCTCGCAGCGACACTAGCGACACTAGCGCCCCTAGCGGCAGGATTATCGTTAATCCAATTGGCTCATCCGGGACTTATACTACTGCTATTTTATTGATGACCATTACAAATAGTGTCACACTTAAGACAGACTTGTGGTATGCCATTTTCTAAACCATCAGGTTGGGATAGAAAACCATTAGCTCTTACTCGCATCCATCTGTTTTGCAGAAAAGTGTAGATGAATGAGAACATGTTTCTACTGACTCCAAATTCCGTTAGAGACTGAATCATGTAATTTCGCCAGATGGAATCCTATGACTTTTCTACATCAAGACTGACTAAAATCATATGCTGTCGACTACCAAAAACCTGTTACTTGTGATTCAAGCATGACTGCTGGTAAATGTCAGTTCTATAGATACACTTAAATTAGTATACTATCTATATTTTAACTCTATCATTGAATATGGAATATTATTTTGGGGAAACTCGGTAGAAAGCAAACGAATAATCCTCATGCAAAAGAAGATTATAAGAATCATTTCCAGCACCCATAACAGACACTCTTGCAAACATCTTTTTAGAAGACAAGATATTAACCCTACCGTGCATGTATATATTTTCAATCTTAAAATTCTATGTATGCAATCGAACCACATTTATTACAAACATGGAAATTCATGAGATAAACACTAGACAAAAGGATAACATCCATCATCCCAGTGCAAAGCTTTCTTGCTTCCAGAAAGGTGTATATTATGAGACTATAAAAATATGTAATACTCTCCCTAATGACCTTAAGGGAAAAGTTGGCGATTTCAATGTCTTTAAAACTGCGGTTAAAGAATTCCTATACTCAAAAGCATATTATTCTGTACAACATTATCTGAATGACAAATTATCCTGATGATAATACGTATATAGCTCTTTAAGTAGTATTAGTAAATATTAATGACAATCGTCAGTTATATTTGATGCATGCTCTAGAATTAATGAAGCTATTTAAATGTATGTATATTAAGAACTGACAGTAAACGCTATGCATTACAAATCAAATAGAACAAAATGATGAGACGAACAAAGGTACAAGCCTAGTGAATGTTAAAATAACTGTTCTTGCCTATACGTATGTTAACCTTATAACGGTAAGGAGGTATTCGACTCTGTACAAAATTACACTTGATTTGTTTCATTTTGTATATAATATGTCTCTATTTTATTTTAAATGTTCTGTATACTATGTAACATTTATGTATATATGTAACTTTATTGTACATTTCCTTGACACGCACATAGTATGTGTCTATTTTATTTCAAATGTTCTATATTCTGTGTAATATTTATGCTAATATGTAATTTTTGTACATTTTCTTGACATGTTCCATGTTCACAAGCCTTTATGGCTGCTAGTGAACAATCTAATCTGAGTTATCTATTCTGGAACAATTTTGTCGAAAGCCGGTTTGTATGTTGCTAAGCAAATGGTTAGTTTCCAAAAACCAATGAAGTATTTTCGTAATTATCTCTTCAAGGAGCTTGCACATGCCACATGTTAAAGAAATCTGTATGATTTATAGGTAAAGAGTGATCTTTATTTGGTTTCAGAATAGGAATGACTGTTGACATTCGCCACTGATCAGGGAAGCACTTGTTAAACCATATATGGTTGTAAATATTTTGCAGATAGTGTAGTGCATTCTTTGGCATATATTTCATTATTTCGATTTCAAATGTTGTTTATATGTTGCGATAGTATTAATTGTTATTTATATTTGACATTATTGTAGCCCCACGTTGTGGTAGCCAATTTGTGACGGTATTACTTATAATGTTTGTTTACATCAGTGTTGAAGCCATCTTGTGACGTCATTCATTTGTTCGGTTTGTAGCTCCATCTAGTGTTAGCAATTTTTGGTAGTATTAGTGTTTGAAAGAATTTTAAGTTTTGTTTACTGTCCTCCGGCTAGCTATTATTTCAGTCGAACATGTCTCTTGATCAGGGTTGTGTAAACGGAAAGGAATCTTTTATCCAAAAATTACACTGATGAAGAAATTTTGTTTTACACATTTATTGTCGAACACGTTAACTATCACATTTACACATTGATCTTAACACTCGCCAAACTGAAACTGTTATAATAACTTCTTACTTATCACTTTTAAATCGCGTACTTCAACTTTGTGTATTATTAACTTTACAACACTTTAGATTTTTCGTAACTTGTGAATCTATAGCCGACGTATCTCATACAAATATTTTGACGAACTGACGAACTGAAGACGACGTGTAGTGTACAAAGAATTTTGATGAACTGGCCTCAAGCTACCTCTAACCTACCCTATTTATACACCTTCATCCAGATACGCCTAAAGATTATAACTGAACTGCAATTGGCTAATAAAACGCGCCAACATTAGCGTCTATCTTAATATCCAATGAAAATTATGAATACATATGCTTTAGGGAGAAAATATTCCAGAAGGTTCTAAACGGAAAAAACGCGCCAACATTACGTAACTTCCTCGTTTCCAATAATGATAAACAGCTCACCCCCCTCTCTGCATTATTGCGCGCTATTATTGACAGTTTCAGTAAGGCATTATAAATTTACTTCTCAACAATAATTACAATAAACAAACATCTTAAATCAATGTCACATAGAAATGCATATTCATATTAGAATCATTATTTACATTTAAGTAATTTGTGATACAAATTACTGCATCATATGCCCCACTAGAAACATAATTATAAATATTTACAACTTGTTTGGAAATTTTATAATTGGGTTTTTAGTCTCCTAAATCTTGGAACACACGCTATCACTTTCACTTAACACTTCACACGTATTTAACACACGATATGTTTTTCCTCTATCTTGCCACTACTTACTGGCTCTGGTTTAATGTGTTTAGACATCAATCTAACATTACAGTTTTTATAGCAAATACTGTACCCTGAAGTATTTAATTACTGTTACAAAAAATGGTTTACTTTCTTATATTGTTAACAAAAATTTATCAATTCCAGAATTTTTGTAATTACTATACATATTTACCAAAATATTCACCCTCTACACATATATTTACATTTCTTAAATCTAGGCACTGTTTCACATGTTCTATTTGCTACATAAATATTTGTTTTTAATTATATTTACCAATTTTTGTTATTTTGTACTTTATCTTAACAATACTCTTGGAATAGTATTTATGTACTTTACTTTAATATAACATCATGCTTTCTTTCACATGTTCAGTTACTAATAAAATGTTATTTTCCTCTTAAACATTTAGTCATGTCCAAAATTTATTTCTCCTTTCACATGACGTACATATTTATTTAACCCTCTTACGTTCCAATACATTGCTCTGCATTTCGTCTTTAACTATCCAGCATTTACTATTTATCATCTTTGTCTTCTGTTTCACCTTGATCTTCATTGTTGTATGGTTTCAGCATCTCAATATGGAACTTTCATATGCTTTTTAGAGTTGTTGGATTACATAACTCATATGTATTAGTTCCATATACTTCAACAACTTCATATGGTCCATGGTATTTGAGAAACATTCGCCAATAAAGTTTATTTGCTTTATCCGACAATTTCTTGGTTTTAACCAAAACTAAATCTCCTATTTTGATCCTCCATTCCTTTCTCTTCTTTTCTTCATGTTTAATTTTTCTTTTTATGGCCTTTTTCTTCATCCTCTCGAATGCTTTTCGGAACATCTCTTCTTCTGTTTGTGGTATCGAATGCGCATCTGGAATGGCTTCTGGAATTTTTTTACACATTGTATTGATCTTCTTTCCTAACTTAAGTTCACATGGTTTGTATCCTGTCACATTGTTTACGGTTTCATTTAGTAGATTCTGAACAAAGTTCACGTATCCATACCATTGGGTTTGTTTTCGATGACACAACACCCTTAAATAATTTGAAATTTCCTTAATTTCCCTCTCCACTGGGTTGGAGTTCGGTCTGTACCTTGACGAAAAATATTGTTTAATGCCATTTTCTTTCAGTCCATCCATAAATTTTTTTCCTGTGAAGTACGAAGCATTATCGCTCAATACAGATTGAATAGGTCCTTCTTCTATCACATATGACTTGAGTAGTCTATTCAAACATGCTAAACCTGTAGGTTTTCTCAAAGGGTAAATTCTTACATATTTGCTGAATATATCATAACAGACAAATATATATTTGTTTCCAAATTGACTTGGAGGCATCGGACCATGAATATCGATACTAATTACACATCTCGGCTTGTCCCTTATAACCGAATTAGTTTCAAATGCATATGCTGCATTTATTTGCTTTGCCTTCTGACACAGGTTGCAGCACGATATAAATTTTCGAACTTTCTGACGCAATTTGGATATGTATAAATTCTCTAAAATCATAGAAGTTGTTCGGTCCGTCCCTGAGTGTGCTAACCCTTCGTGAAAATTCTTAATTAGTTCCTTCTCCATGCTTTTTGGAACCATTATCTTCCAACTAGGCACTTCTTTTCCATGCTTCTTGATAATGTCCCATCCCGAATTGCTACAATTTCTTTCTTTGCATCTTCAATTAATGGTGCCTTTTCTTTAAGTTCAAATAATTTTGAGTCCTCATTTTGAATTTCCCCCATATTTTTCAATTTTCTAATCATTTCTTTGCTTAAAGGAATTTCAATTGTCAATATTTTGACTTGATTTCTAGGCCTTTCAATATTTTCGGGAATTTGTGGGTTGTAGTTCAATCTTGAGAGCAAATCACTGAAGGTATTATTCTTGCCAGGAATGTGTATAATCTCAATATCGAATGCAGATATTGCATGAATGTATCTAGCAAGTTTTCCACTACATAATCTACACCGTTGTATGAAAGTTAAGCTGATGTGGTCTGAATATACTGTCACCTTTTGCTGATAAATATAGGTTTTAAAACGAATTAATGAGAAATATAGTGCTCCAATTTCTAGCTGAGTCACTGAAGAATTCCGCTTAATATTTGTAAGTCCTCTAGAAGCTGTTCTAATGACGTGAAAGTCATTGTTGATGTCTCGCTGTCCTAAAATTCCGGCGTATCCTTGCATTGATGCGTCGACATAAATCTCATATTCCAAATTTTCTCTGGGCCTCTCGAGTAATATGGACTTAGCAAAGAGTTCCTTTACTCTCTCAAAACATTTTTGATGATCCTCCGTCCATTTCCACTTATTGTTCTTTCGGAGAAGCTGCCGCAGTGGTTCTATTTCAGCCGAATATCTTGGTACGAACTTACTCTGAAACTTCAATACCCCTAAGAGACGTCTAATTTGTTTTACGTTCCTTGGTGGTGGAATTTTCATTATGGCTTCTATTCTTTTCTGATCAGGTCTTATACCTCGTTCATCCACTACATAACCCAGAAAATTTATTTCCTTGACACAAAATTTTGATTTTAGTATGTTCACAGTCATACCATGTTGTTGTAGTTTATTTAACACATAATGGACATTATTCATGTGTTCTTCAAATGTTTGACTAATGATTAGGTAGTCGTCAATATACTTTATTAAAAAGTCATCTGCAGAATTTCCAAAGATACTGTGAATGGCTCTCAAAAATCCACTTCCTGAGTTTTTTAAACCAAAAGGATTTACACAAAAACGATACTGGATCCCTGAGTACTGAAATGAAGTGTAATCACGCACTTGTGGATCTAATTCCACTTGCCAATATGATGCAGTGAGGTCAATGGATGTCAAAAATCTCCCTCTTGAAAGTTTCGTAATTAGTTGTTCAGTTCCCTCACTTTGAAAATGATCTGGTTTCATATACTTGTTGACATATCTACCGTCTAATGTTAATCTCAAACTACCATCTCGTTTAATACTCCAGCAGATTGAATTTATATACTGAGAATTACTTTGCTCAATAATCCCATTTTCTAACATGCTATTTATTAGTTGTCTAAATTTGTCCCGAAGACTTATAGGTAAATTGTCATACTTGTGCCTATATGGTGGTACGTCTTCTACTTGAAATGTATGCTGATATACATTACATCTGCCTGGGATATTACTAAATACTGAACTATTGTTCATCAAAACATCATGAAGGATTTGTTTTTGCATTATCGTAATATTATAAGCTTCTTCACACTTGTGTATTATCTCCTCATTTCTCTTATCTTCCCAGCTGTTGTCTGTCTCGCTCACATGGTCGTCTTTTGTTTGGATTGTAAATTCCTCTACTTTCTCTGGCATTTCTGCTAGCTGTTGAAAATATGGCGTGGTATTCCCTTCATATTCTGTGACTACCTGCTTTATCTGACTATTTGTATCAGTTTTTGTTATTTGTACAAAAAACTCTTGGTCACAAAGATTTTTCTCATCCTTCGTCATCTCGATTACAGAAACTTTCTCTTTTATAAATGGTACCCTTATTTCTCTATCGTCTTTTGTCATTCTTAACTCTTCATGTTTAAAATCTATACATGCTTCATATTCATGTAGGAAGTCACATCCTATAATTATGTCACAAATCAGATGGTTTACAATTAGAAACATGACCTCAAAATTCTCTCCGCCGATAAGTATGTTAAGTAGAGCTTGTGTTTTTATGACCTGTGTCGTTCTTCCGATTGCAACACGACAAACTAAATTACTAGTGGGAAGAGCCATAATTTTGTTACCTTCATTAATCAAATTTATGTAAAATTTCTGTGAGCAAATTGAAGCTGACGAACCAGAATCTATAGTTGCAATGATTTCTTTCTTCGCAATTTCCATCCTAACATGAGGTGACTCGAAATTATCTTTTTTTGCTGTAATCTTATTACAGGGTGTGTGTGTAGGCATATTATTTGTATTGGTAATGGATACTGAATTATTAAAGACGTCCTGAGAACCTACTACACAGGAGTCTATTAACAGTTTTCCTGGTTATTTCCATGTTCACGTACGGGACTGCCATTCCTAAAAGGCGCTAAATCTATCTCATTGTCGCTACCATTGTTTTGAGTTCCCCTTCCTCGAGTTCGAAATCCTCGATTTCTGACATTATGTCCCCTTGGCACGTAATTTTCTTGCCGTTCCTCAGATCTTTCCCGGTTATTGTTTTCCCTCCAGTGAGTGAAATTTCCCCTTTGTCTAATATACCGCCTTCCATAATTTTGCCCTCTTTCAGGCAATCTTTCTGTCCTGACATAATTTATTTGTTCCTGTCGACCTGGTCTCCCATCTGTCCTTGATCTTTCAAATTGTGGAACGTATGATTGATACCGTTGTCTGGTATTATTTTCATGACGTCTGTCTTGTCCTCTACTTTGCTGATAACTACCTTGGTAATTTCGTCTATCTCGCACATCTAAAAATCTATGCTCCCACTCCCGAGATATATCTTCTTCCTGTTGTTCCAAAGCTGTCATTAATTCTGTCATCTCATAGATGCTGCGTGGTTTTGCAATTAATAAGTAATTTTGTATCCTTAAAGGATAATGCCTTGCAAGCAAACTCACAAAATCTTCCTCATTGATTGGAGGTGACAAGTTTCTAACCTGACTTGCATGTTTCAGTAAGTAATCAGTCATTGATATTCCCTCTCGTGGATTAAATTGACCATGACTAAGCATTGCTCGAATTCTGTGCTGTACCGTAACATTCCAAAATCTGTTCATGAATAACCTCTTAAAGGATTCATATGAAATTTCACCCCCTGATACCATTTGTAACCAATCTAAAGTTTTCTGGTCCAAACATCTTTTGACAACTATCATTTTCAATGCTTCAGGTATTTTTTTAATTTGAAAATACTCTGATAATTCTGCAATGAACTGTACTGGACTGGAGTTTTCATTAAATTTTGGAAGTGGAAAATCACTTAAGATATGATTGTAATTTTGCAAATTCCCTACTCCCATATTTAAATTCTCTAGTGTTACTTGTGCACTCTGAGTTTCAGCATTAGCTATAGATGAAGCTGCCGCATCACTCACATTATTTGTCATACCTGAGGAACTACCTCTATCAATATTTTGTACATCTGATACATTCACATCACATATATTTGCCCTTGAATTCAATTCTAACCTATTTACAGTACCTTGCAGATTTTCTATTGTCTGTTCCAATTTTTTATTATTCTCATTTTGAACAGCTTGGTGTTTGTTAATTTCAGAAGTTAGCTTTTGATTCAAATCTATAGACAAAACTTTAACTTCTTCAGACAATTTATTTCTCTGTGTTTCTGACTCCTTCTGAATTTCAGATATTTCCCCTCTGAAATTAACTTGCACCTGAATTAAATCTGCATTTGTAGCCTCCATCATCTCTCTTAACTCACTTGAAATGCTACTCATTCGGCTACCTAACTCTGTACATTTTACATCAACATGCTCTATTTTATTATTAATCTCACTTTTTTGGTTAGATATTTCCCTGCTCATGTCTAACATTTCTTCTCTTAATTCTTTCTTATTCTGATCTAGTTTTTGTTCTAAACTCTTACTAATATCTTCCCTCAATTCCCTATTATTCTTTTCCATATCCTGAGTTAGTTTTTCTAATTTCTCATTATTCTTTTGCATATCTTCCCTGTTTTGATCTATTTTCTTACTAAGATCTTCCCTCATTTCCCTATTATTCTTTTCCATATTCTCATTCAAATTTTTCAGCATTTCCATAATCATACTAGTATCAAGATTAACATTTCCTGCTATTCTATTCTGACTTTCTGCACTAACATTTCCACCCTCAAATCCTAAAACGTTTGAGCTATTTTCTGTAACCTGTATTGAATTACAGCTAACTGTTACATTATCTCCCTCCATAATTATTTCTTCTGTATTATTAGTAGCCATTGTTTTCTTTATCCTACCACTCCTTAAGTACATTTGAAGGTTACAATTTTGTTTTCTAAAAAAAATTACGATACTCTGACCTTTGTGATGCTGTCTGTTGCTGTTACATTGATGTCCAGCTTCCTGCCCCTCTCTCCTAGATTTGTATGTCGCTTCTGCGTTGTGTTTGATGAATCTGCGTTGTTTTGTTGTCCTGTAGTTTGAATTTCCGTGTTGCCTTGTAATCTCGGAATTACATGTCCAATCATCCGCGTCTGTCGTCCCTATTGTTTCTGGAATCTGCGTCTTGTAGATCATTTCACTGCTGCATTCGTTCCACGTCCTGGTTCCTTTCCTGGTCATCGTGTTCCTTTCCTGGTTACTCTGCCCCACGTTGGGCGCCACTTTGCGATAGTATTAATTGTTATTTATATTTGACATTATTGTAGCCCCACGTTGTGGTAGCCAATTTGCGACGGTATTACTTATAATGTTTGTTTACATCAGTGTTGAAGCCATCTTGTGACGTCATTCATTTGTTCGGTTTGTAGCTCCATCTAGTGTTAGCAATTTTTGGTAGTATTAGTGTTTGAAAGAATTTTAAGTTTTGTTTACTGTCCTCCGGCTAGCTATTATTTCAGTCGAACATGTCTCTTGATCAGGGTTGTGTAAACGGAAAGGAATCTTTTATCCAAAAATTACACTGATGAAGAAATTTTGTTTTACACATTTATTGTCGAACACGTTAACTATCACATTTACACATTGATCTTAACACTCGCCAAACTGAAACTGTTATAATAACTTCTTACTTATCACTTTTAAATCGCGTACTTCAACTTTGTGTATTATTAACTTTACAACACTTTAGATTTTTCGTAACTTGTGAATCTATAGCCGACGTATCTCATACAAATATTTTGACGAACTGACGAACTGAAGACGACGTGTAGTGTACAAAGAATTTTGATGAACTGGCCTCAAGCTACCTCTAATCTACCCTATTTATACACCTTCATCCAGATACGCCTAAAGATTATAACTGAACTGCAATTGGCTAATAAAACGCGCCAACATTAACGTCTATCTTAATATCCAATGAAAATTATGAATACATATGCTTTAGGGAGAAAATATTCCAGAAGGTTCTAAACGGAAAAAACGCGCCAACATTACATAACTTCCTCGTTTCCAATAATGATAACCAGCTCACTCCCCTCTCTGCATTATTGCGCGCTATTATTGACAGTTTCAGTAAGGCATTATAAATTTACTTCTCAACAATAATTACAATAAACAAACATCTTAAATCAATGTCACATAGAAATGCATATTCATATTACAATCATTATTTACATTTAAGTAATTTGTGATACAAATTACTGCATCAATGTTTAATGTTGATTATAATAGTAGAATAGCACACACGTGTGCATAGATTATTCTTTGCTGCATTCTATTGATGTTTTTACTCTTTTAGCACACTTGATAAAATGCTAGCGGCCACACTGTTTGCTGCACAAAACGCACATATGGTCTAGGTAGGGTTCATGAAAACGTTCTCGAGTGCATATCTTGTGGTGGAACCTGTGGATTGCCAGCCTGTTCAGTGTGTTCCTCATGTTGTTCGGTTCGGTCCAGTTCCTGTGTGTCATGGTCTCTGTTGAGTAGTAGTCAAGATCGATTTCTTCTCTTTTCCTCTGTCTCGTTTGGAGGAATTCTGTTTCCTGTTTGGTAGAAGGTAGCTGCAGTCTTAGTGTGAGAAACGCCCCCGTGCCAGTACGTAGACCATTCCGGTTGGCGCCTTCTTTGAAATGCCTAATGTTCGTTTGAGAAACCTGGCTTTCACGTTCTCTGTGTAATTTAGATCACTTAATGTGAGATGATCCGAAATTAGTTCCAGTCTAGAAGTAATTACTGGGACGACCTTTGCTTGGAAGAGGACCATTGCCGTGTTTAGAGACAGTTTTGTGGGATCGTTTATATTATAAATACTTCCGATAGCTGCCGATGTCCCTTTCCTTATGTGGCTCTTTAATGATGCTGCTGTTGGCTGTAGTGTGATGCCTGGTACTTGAAGGAGCTCACCATTCTCAACACCTCTCCTTTGTATTTTATTGTCACCTGCTGGAATTCTTTCTTCCTTTATGAAGACCATTTGCACCGTTTTGTTGATATTAATTTAAGTTTGTTGTCTTTGTCATATTTTTCTAGATTGTCCATGGTTGCTTAGAGATCTTCTTTATTGTTGGAGCCTATAATTAGGATATCACCGTGTAAGTATATTTTGGTTGAATTGTGAGTCATTTTCATGATGTCTGCTGTGGCAGTATTAAACAGAAGCGGCTGATAGGGTCTCCCTGTAATACTCCGTTGTTTTGCTTAATAGGATCTGAGGTTGTATTGCCGTCTTGGATTCTTACTTCTTTGTAGACAAGAATGTTGATTATTGTTACAGTCAATGGTTTATCTTATCCGATCCGGTCTTCCATTGTTGTTATCTGTATTGATCTGTTAAGTAAGTCGAAAGCCTTCGTAAAGTCCACGAATATGGCATACAACTTCCCTATTGGTAATCTTATTCGCCTTGTACGTTGTCTATGAAGTTCTTAACGGCGTGAAGTGTCCCTCTTCCTTTCATGAAGCCGAATTGCTGCTCCGCAATAAGGACACAAGTTTGGATGCTTGTTTTTTCGGTATGGATTTTTGAGAAAGCTTTTATGTTATTTTCTAGGCAGTGTCTCTGCACGAATTTGGGTCTTCACGATCCCCATTTCCTTTATGAAGCTTTAATAATTTATTCTCTCCAACTTTGTAGAATAATTCCTTTTGTGAATCAGCTAGTAAAGTCCAAAAACGTAACAGAATTTTAATGTGTCTTAAATTTTCATTGTACACTCTACCAGGCTCTGCTACTATCCTATTCCTGGTATTTTGTATTGCTTGTTCTATTTCGTTTCTTAGTATGCGAGACGAATCTGAGATGTCTATGATTCTTAGCTTTAGGGCCATTTCCAGGTTTTCCTTATTTAATGTTTCGGAGAAGTGTTTTCCAAGACGGATATTGTGAGTTCTACAGTGGGATTCGTTAAAAAAATTAAATTGAGTTCTATTTATGGACGCTCTTTAACTTATGTAGTCCTTGGCGTCCCATTCTGTATTGGGTGTGAAAGCCCGGTAATTTTGCTCAGAGGCCTCTTTACCAGGCTTGAGATTCTTTTACGTGTCGTAAATCTACAACACGGGACCACCGGCTTTACTTCCCTTCCAAAGGAAGCCATGCTAAGGATGTTTACGCCCGAAAAAATCCATGGCCCTACACCGCGTTTGAACCCGCGACCTCGAGAACTAGACGCTAGCAGTAGCCACTATATCACGTAGGACGATTGTGGGGTTCGTTGGTCTGCGCTTGATGCCTATGAAATAATCTTTTAAAGCTTCTGCTTCCATTTTCGCTTGGTATTCTGTATAGGTGGCTTCCTTTATCTGGCGTATGTTTCAAGGATTGCATTCTCGTGTTGTGTAGCGAGTTTTATGTAGCAGATCCAAGGTTTCTCTGCGAAGTCTGTAGCTCTCTACGTTAGACCAGGGTTAGGCCGTTCTTTAATGAAGTTCGTTATAATATGTATAAAACTGGGTCTCCCGGGGTCTTGTGTAATGATTTTGGTAGCTTTTTCAGGATTTCTTTTCCTGTTTCGAGGGTAGTCTCATCCAATGCTCTTGAAATGATTTCCTCGGGCCTCCCTTTGCTCTTGGAGTTATGATACAAAAGTTGGAGTTGGGTAGCTACAGGGATATGCTCTTTCAGGGTGGCGGCTGCAATACTTTACATAACTCGCTGTCCTAGTATTCTTAGGCTGGGACCTTTGACAAAGACTAAGGTAATTGTAATTTTACCATTTTGAGCAATATAGGTCTCCTGTACAGCACTTAAATGGACCGTTATTGGTTGTAGATTCGAATTATAGCATAATAAATGGTTTACACTTCTGTTATTTAATATGACGTAAATATACATACGGAGACCCAACCCAACAGGTAACTTTTCCTTTCTCCCTGCTATACCGATATCTGATATATCGCAAATCAATGAACTGGCGATGGTGTTTCAACAAAGTTTAGATTGAATTTCTAAATGTCACATATATTTTGCAAGTATCAGGAGGATACTTTCATTTTTCCACCATTTATAAAAATGACTACAGGTACTAAATTCATTCTCAGCTAAACATATTCCAATCTTAGCCGAAACTCGGTGGTGTTCTAAATCAAAACTACTATTTATAATTGTAGAAGATTGGGAAAAATTGAAGCACGTGTGTGAAAATATCATGAATGACAAGCATACTGATGAAAGATCAGTTCAGCTCAGCAAGGGATTTTTTGAACGAAATGAATAGTTTCGAATTTATTCTTCTGCCTGCAGTGTTCAATGACATTTTTTCTTTGATAGACAGTCTTTTTTAAGTTTTGCAAAAGAAATCACTGGACACTACTTACTGCATTTAAAATATCATGGTGATCCTTTAAATCAGTTAAAATTAAATGAATGTGATTTAATAAAGCAATAAACGAAATGGGCAATATTCTGTGAATTATTTGAGAAAGTTACCAATCTGACTCAAAGAAGACTTGTCAGAGGATGAAATTTTCAAAAAATTCAAGAACCTACTTTTTACTTTGGAAACATGTCCGTGTGTGTGTGTGTGTGTGTGTGTGTGTGTGTGTGTGTGTCTATCTGTCTGTGAACAGCATAACTCAGAAACAAAGCCGGATAAACACCAAACTTGGTATTTAGGTTCAGTATCTTCCAGGGATGCGACACGAAGGTTTTCAAGAAAATCCTCCCACCCTAGATTACCCTTTACATGGAAAATTTTTCGAAAATTTTAATTTTCTCAAAAATGGCTCTAACGATTTTGATTAAAATATCATATGTTTAAGATGTTTACATGACAAATAAAATGTATATCTTGAATTTTCTGGGAATGACTCCAAAAGTATTCTTCATTGTGAACGACTTTTGCATAACTGGTAAACCATAAGAGATAAACAAAATTTTACTACACAAAAATGTAGATCGCGTTAAAATGCACAATTTATGTCATATACATTTTTTTGTTGTTGAGTGAACCATTTTCGAGATATTGCTTGTTATTCCCTTAAAATTTTCAATACTTATTTTCTCAAATGGGAATTCGTTATTCATTTTTTTTTGTCTTGGATATGCAAAGAGTATTAATCTGTGGCAAAGGGAATGGTGCTGCACCTAGCAACCAGCTATTACGATATATATATATATATATATATATATATATTAAAGGCTACTGTATTTCTATATTGCCCTTGTAAATATACATTCCCCTTACATCTACAAGAAAATTAGCAATTAGATAAGAGTCTGCAAATGTCTGTCTCGATTAACATGAAGTAGATGGAGAATAAGTGTTTGTAAAAATAGTTTGTACAAGAGTAGAGAAAGTCATGTGAGTGTAACACATTAGATTTTTTCGATTCAGGGGGTCTCAAAACATATATTTCCGGTGAAATCTCGGTATCGAATTTTTGGGTTGAATACAATACTTCCCCTACTTGCTATACGTAGTAGAGAAAGTAAAAAGCATTTTTGGAAACATGTCCATTGTGTGTGTCTGTGAACAGCATAACTCAGAAACGAACAGTCGGATAAACACCAAACTTGGTATTTAGGTTCAGTATGCTGATGAGGTGTCTAAATCTGTTACTACAGTGGGGATGTTTTAAATTGTGACAAGAAAGGATGTATTTGGGCAATCATGCAAGTTAATTGCTTTAGTTTTAACAGTAGTAATAGAAATGGCGACTTAAGAGCTCAAACAGATGCCGACAACTGATAAGATATAATCTACATCGTTTGTTCTGTGTTGCCGTCTCCCGCCGGCACCCTTTGAGGTCTTAGATACCGCCTGGTCTCGTGTCGCTAGGCCCCGCCCCCTGTCTCTTTGTGGCCTTACCTAATGCCGATAGGTCCTACCCCCTCCCCCATACGGTCTGGTCGCGTGCCGTAGCGTCCTGTCTTGAGGTGTGCGGTAGGGAATGGTTTTCTCGATGCCTGCCGCCCCTCGGCAAATCAATTAGGTAATGTCCGTCAAACATTATTGAAAAAAAGAATTGACATTTTATTACTACCAATGCCCGCACATTGCATATCTAATGCTCCTCGAGCAATTAAGTTTTTTTTGATTAATTAATTGTATATGAATTGACTCGCGCGCAACTGGTAGCGTATGTATAACTAGCCCACTCAAGGGAACAGTCCGCAATGTAATGAAAAACCCCGCAACCTACTTCTGTCTGGTGATAACGGTAATGTCCATGTATACACACATTAGCTGACAACGTTAGACGTTTTCACCACATTAAACACATTAATAGACTTTAAGATTGCATCCCGGATCTGTATACAGTCATTAGCGGACAATGTCAGTAATTGTTTTCCTAAGTGCTCTGAAAACCCCAGACACTCAATGTAAATACCTTTTAGCTCGTAGAATTTCCATCACAAACTGTGGAAAATCCCTAGTCTAGACAATTTTTTCCCTGATAATTAATGATTAAGTTTCATAGCTCTTATTTATTTCAATAAAATATTGCGAATAAAGTATTCAGAATTCAGATTGGCGGAAAGAAATATTACATACATTATTAAAAATAAATAAGCGTCTCATTGATCGGTGAATACTACATATGTTATTAAAAATAAAATAAATACGGATAACATTATAGTTAAATATTATAAATGTTATTAAAAAGATAAATGATTCTGTTAACATTATAGGTGAATACTGTATACGTTATTAAAAAATAAATAGGTTAACATTATAGGTGAATATTACATACGTTATTAAAAGTTTTAGGCAATAAGCAAGTGTTTCTTCCGACAAGATATTCAACCCTAACAAGCCAACAGTTGGAGGAAATGCCAGGGAAGTTTCAAATGGTATATCATGGAGTAGTACCATCCGGCAAGTTTAAGACATGTAAATAGTCTTTTCTTCCTGTTAAGGTTTGTAGAAATAATTCAGCTATCCTTTCAAAGCTTCATTTAGAGTTACATTCGTTGAGTTTATAAATTCACACTTCACTAGGATAACATTCGTCTAAAGTATACATCACTGTGTAAATAACGCCTAGGATGTAGTCTGGGCGAGGACCTGCAGAAAGAAGTTTAATAGTCTATTCACTGATTCTTTACCTCAAAGCAGATACCTACAGCAAGTTGCAAATAATTTCCAGTAGGTTAGCAGTTGTCAAAGCATGCATCACTGTATTAAAACAAATATGTGTAAATAATCTCTAGATTGTAGTCTGAGTGATTTCGTGCAGAAAGAAGTTTAATACACCTTGCAATGATTCTCCGCATCGAAGTATATACCTACAACAAGCTGCAAATAATGTGAATGTTTGTTACAGGAATGCCCAGATGAATGTAAATGAAGAGGAAGAACGAGATAGCTTAAAACAACATGAACAGAAATGTGATAGGAACATTCTCAACATGAAGAATTGCAGCACCGTGCAGCATGGAACATTCGCGTGTGTAGAATATAGCAATAATATATAAATTATGTAGTCATTATTACTGCTATACCTGCCAATACCATTGATTTCATAAATAATTTCATAATTGTTTAAAGGAGAATGCATTATCTTAAAACATTGATGCTACATGAAATCTAAACAAAAAAAATTATTGAACTATTACTGAAAGAGACTTGAATAAATGGGAATCTAGAAGCGAGAACCATCTTAATATTGGACTGTGTGATATGAGGTGTATAAAAAGATTAATAAAAATGAGGGCTATGTAATATAAACAACATTTATTTTTTATAAAACATTATCCTATTACATTCCTTCACAAAAAAACCGAACATATTTCCTAAAGACAAAAGTGATAGTCTAGACCTTCTAAACATGCAGTTATAGGGGAAAGGATGCTCTCCTGAAACATTAGGCATCTAGACAGAAATTGTTCACAGAGCCGGAGACGTCAGGACGGATGGGACAGACTCCAAGTTCCAATCTTTAAACGGTAGGGCCGCCCCCTTTTTGCCTATCATGTCCCCTGAACCACCCTTACAGCTTAACATTACGTTACAATGCCACGTAACCAGATTAACGACGGTCAGTCGCTCAGATCTTTGATTTTTTTGTGGTTTTCCCTGGTCTGCAGGCGAATGCCTGAGCACCGTATGCTACCACGTTTTTCATGTTATATCATTCTATCTTAACCTACGTGCTTCTAAGGCACTCTGACTGGATTACCGTCGGCCACTCGCTCAGACCTTTGATTTTTTCGTAGTTTTCCCTGGTCTGCATGCAAATGTCTGCTCAAAAAGATACTTGTCCCTTCCTCGGTTGGCGGTTAAGGAGTACGGCATACGATTATATGAGGAATATATGGAAAACGGAGACAGACGGTATTATAGACAGAAGCTGGTCCACTTTTGCGTTTATATGGGAAAGGATAGGGAAAACGAGGGTAGATGCCACGGTTAAAGGAGGAAAATGCATTTATAGGGGAGAGATAGGGAATACCAGGGCTGATGCTAGGATAGTCAGATGCTAAAGGAGGGAGGGATATGCTTTATACGAGAGAGATAGGGAATACAAGGAAAGATGCTATACTAAACAGGACTTGAAGGGTAGAATATGGCATTTTATATGAGCGATATAGCGAACCGAGGAGAGGTATTAGGATAGGAGTTTTGAATGATAGAGTAGGCGTTTATATGCGAGAGATAGGGAATACGAGGGTCGATGCTAGGCTAGACGGGGTTGAAGGAGGGAATGCATCTTATATGAGAGAGGTAGGAGAATATGAGGAGAAGTGCTAGGCTAGTCAGGAAGGTCTGAATGACATGGCATGCGTTTATATGGAGACACAAGGAAAACGAAGGTAGGTGCTAGGTTGAGAGAGTCTTCAAGGAGGAAAATGCATTTATATGAGAGCGGTAGGGCATACGAGGAGAGGTGCTAGTCTAGACATGGTTTGAGGAGTAGAGTATACGTTTATATGGGAGAAATATGGAAAACGGGAGAGATACAAGGATAGACAGAGGTTGAAGGAGGAGGAATGTAGGTTTATACGGTAATATGGAGAGTAATTCGATTATAAAACTTTTCTCATCCAACGTTACAACACTTTTATATACTTATTTTCTAAACCTTACAAACTTTATATATGTTAAACAGTAGTGCGCGAGACGGAGAGGGACAAACTGTATATCAGTTTACAGTGAAGTATACGTCCTAACCTATTCCCACCTTGTATGTTCTGGATCTTCTCATTGTCTATTCATTCCTATCATCATCTAACGTAACCACGTAACACAACGTAACATAACAGCAAGACAAGACGTCATACTAAGTAACATAAGCACATAACCACCCAACATCACGTGACATCTCGTAACCAGAAACATCACACGACGTAACAACACGTAGCAACTATGTAACCAAGTAACAAAACGTAAGAACTACACTCTATGTGAAGAGTCGCTCACTTTGTAGGACTACATGTGATTATGAAAATGAAGATGATATAACACAGAAATACCATAAATGTCAAGTTCTTAAATTCTGCAAGTGTAATAAAACTACTTCCAAGTGCACTGTTTGTAAGAAAATGCACAAAGAAACCTGATTATAAATGGGTCAATTGTGTAGAGTATGAACTAGCTAAAATTGCTGTAAACATGAATAATTCAATTTTTCTATGCAATTAAAACTAAGTAAACTCCCTCATTTGCTTACTCTTGTTTGGTTTTTATGGGTTTCAATGAAATTTGTTTATTTTTTAATAATTGATATTATTTGTGTTTTGTTGCAGAATTCACAATTCAGCATTTTAACTGGCATATAAATCATGTAAAAACATTAAAATGTACTAATTGAATACAACTATAAATTTGAAATAATGATGCAGAATGTTAATGTTATATGGTAGGGGTCAAAATGATCCTCTGGATGTTAGAGAGGGCAGGGAAACGTCGGGTTGTCTTAGCGTTAATTGATAAATTAGAAAACTAGCAGTTCAGGGATTAACAAAGGCTTGGATCAATTCGTATCTAAGAAACAGAACACAATGTATTGAAGTAAATTACATAAATAAGAAAAATGAAACAATGGAAAAAATAAAATCACACTATGAACTATTAAACAGGGGGGTTTCGCAAGGTTCTAAACCACGGCCATTCTTATTTTTGGTATATGTGAATGATATATTTGAGCTGATTTTAAGAAACAGTGGCTTAGCCATTCGATATGCAGATGACATGACATTAATAATTAAAGTCAAAACAATAATTGAGGTTGAGAAAAATCAAATTCTATGCTAAAACTAGTACAACAGCATTATGATAGTTTGGATATGGTATTAAATGTTAAAAAGACAGCCTGATGAATTCTGAATTAAAAAAGAGCTCCGCAATTAGTAACAAAATAAAAATAGATAAGAAATGGAGAAATTATTCCAGAAACAAACTACAGTGACTTTATAGGCACGATAAATGACTAACAACTGAATTGGAAATCATACATATGGCACATTAATAAAAAATGAATAAATAAAGGTATATATATAATGAAACATAAGCAAGTAGACAGAGGGTCATCGATACACAGAAAACCAGGAGTTGTATGTACTGAGACCATAGATTAGTATAGGCAAACAACAAAGAAGTGAATTTATAGTGTAAATAGCCTAATATTTTCAAATATTATTATAGTCTAAAAGTATATAACTTAATTATGTACTGAGTATTGAGAAATAAACGTTATTCATTATTCACTAATCTCAGATCACTGCAATTGTATTGAATCAATTCACAATTGCTAATGCCATTCAACTTTCATTTGTCTCTGATACATAAACAAATTGCAACATGGAGAAGGACGAAAGTAATAAAAAGACTCAGGCAGCAAGTTTTAAGAAAGAAGAGAAAGATATATGACCGACATTGTTTTAGAACACAAATTAGTGTTGAAAATAAAATGACTGATAGCTCTGCTAAGCGTAAGGAAGAGACATGGAAATAAATTGCAAATGAGTACAATTCTAGGAAGATCATCCAGTGTGGATGAAAATCCCTGAAATGATATTATGAGAACATAAAGAAAAGAATGAAGCAAGCAAATGCCATTGACAATGTACGATTGTACAAAACTGGAGGCGTATGTATGTACCGCCTTTCTTAGACAATAGTAAGAGGAGGCTTGAGTGTTTGGAAGAAGAGTACACAGTGAAAATGAAGATCTTGAAATTTGAACTAGAAATGAAAGAATCTCAGAAAAATTAAGTGTTGTTAATAACTTATACAACCATAAATATATTACAAAAAATGTAATGAAACAGGCAAGGAATAATATGGATAAAGAAACTGTTAAGCAGATCTACTACGCTTTCATTTATTTGCACATACTCAAAGTATGGAATTACACTTTCGGGAAATATTGCAGAAATAGACATGAAAAAGATATTTATGCAAAAAAAATAAAAAAGGACTTAGAATATTAGAAAAAGTAGATAAACAGCATTCATGTAAACCAATTTTTAAAACTCATAAAATTTTAACTAAATTAAATTGAATTTTACCCTTTCTCCATCCCTGCCTCCCTCCCTTTTCTTTCTTTCTTTCTTTCCTTCTTTCTTTATATTCATTTAAATAGTTTTATATTTATAATGCTGAAGCTTATATACCTGTGCATCTGAAAGGGCTTATTTTGAACTCATTATTACTGTAATATTTAATTGCATAATTTCAGAATGTAATAGAGCTTTCAATAGGTAACGCTAAAATTACTGTTTATGGAAAGAGGATAGGTGCACTATAAGATACAACCTGAGCCAAAAGAACATTTACAGAATGAAAACTACACCATTTTCATTTCACTATTCTTTCCTTCTTGAATCGTGAATTATGTTTCCAGAATTCACAATCTTCATTTTCATTTGGTGCCCCGTTTCTTTCTATTTTTATCTTAAAACAAGATTAAATATATTCCTTGCCTAGAACACCCTAGGGTGAGTGGTAGATGCTATCCAACTGCCTAGCCTGCAGGGGTAGGAGCTGTCTTCACCCATAACGCATATCACCAACCCGCCTTCAGTAAATGTGAGTAGTAGTTGGTGGTGGTGGTGGCACTGGCGGCGACGGTGGTGTTGGTGATATGCGTTATGGGTGAAGACAGCTCCTACCCCTGCAGGCTAGGCTGTTGGATAGCATCTACCACTCACCCTAGGGTGTTCTAGGCAAGGAATATATTTAATCTTGTTTTAAGATAAAAACAGAAAGAAACGGGGCACCAAATGAAAATGAAGATTGTGAATTCTGGAAACATAATTCACGATTCAAGAAAGAAAGAATAGTGAAATGAAAATGGTGTAGTTTTCATTCTGTAAATGTTCTTTTGGCTCAGGTTGTATCTTATAGTGCACCTATCCTCTTTCCATAAACAGTAATTTTAGCGTTACCTATTGAAAGCTCTATTACATTCTGAAATTATGCAATTAAATATTACAGTAATAATGAGTTCAAAATACGCCCTTTCAGATGCACAGGTATATAAGCTTCAGCATTATAAATATAAAACTATTTAAATGAATATAAAGAAAGAAGGAAAGAAAGAAAGAAAGAAAGGGAGGCAGGGATGGAGAAAGGGTAAAATTCAATTTAATTTAGTTAAAATTTTTAATTTTTAAAAATTGGTTTACATGAATGCTGTTTATCTACTTTTTCTAATATTCTAAGTCCTTTTTTATTTTTTTTTGCGTAAATATCTTTTTCATGTCTATTTCTGCAATATTTCCCGAAAGTGTAATTCCATACTTTGAGTATGTGCAAATAAATGAAAGCGTAGTAGATCTGCTTAACAGTTTCTTTATCCATATTATTCCTTGCCTGTTTCATTACATTTTTTGTAATATATTTATGGTTGTATAAGTTATTAACAACACTTAATTTTTCTGAGATTCTTTCATTTCTAGTTCAAATTTCAAGATCTTCATTTTTACTGCGTACTCTTCTTCCAAACACTCAAGCCTCCTCTCATAAAAACCCTCCCTTATGCCTTCTTTGTTCTTTTCAGGCAATGGAGTTGAAAGTTCTGTATGGGAACTGCAGACGCCACCTTTACACTTTCTCTTTCTTCAAATTCGTCACCTGTTATTAAAATTGCTGAAGGACATGTTGGATCTGGATTTACTATTTCAATGTCCTTCACTGTGGTGATTACTTCTGAATGGAATCCAACTTCATCATCAAACTCATTGGGGATTGAATAGAAGAGCAACAATTGTTATTTGGCTACTATTGTCTAAGAAAGGCGGTACATTCATACGCCTCCAGTTTTGTACAATCGTACATTGTCAATGGCATTTGCTTGCTTCATTCTTTTCTTTATGTTCTCATAATATCATTTCAGGGATTTTCATCCACACTGGATGATCCTCCTAGAATTGTACTCATTTGCAATTTATTTCCATGTCTCTTCCTTACGCTTAGCAGAGCTATCAGTCATTTTATTTTCAACACTAATTTGTGTTCTAAAACAATGTCGGTCACATATCTTTCTCTTCTTTCTTAAAATTTGCTGCCTGAGTCTTTTTATTACTTTCGTCCTTCTCCATTTTGCAATTTGTTTATGTATCAGCGACAAATGAAAGTTGAATAGCATTAGCAATTGTGAATTGATTCAATTCAATTGCAGTGATCTGAGATTAGTGAATAATGAATAACGTTTATTTCTCAATACTCAGTACATAATTAAGTTATATACTTTTAGACTATAATAATATTTGAAAATATTAGGCTATTTACACTATAAATTCACTTCTTTGCTGTTTGCCTATACTAATCTATGGTCTCAGTACATACAACTCCTGGTTTTCTGTGTATCGATGACCCTCTGTCTACTTGCTTATGTTTCATTATATATATATATATACCTTTATTTATTCATTTTTTATTAATGTGCCATATGTATGATTTCCAATTCAGTTGTTAGTCATTTATCGTGCCTATAAAGTCACTGTAGTTTGTTTCTGGAATAATTTCTCCATTTCTTATCTATTTTTATTTTGTTACTAATTGCGGAGCTCTTTTTTAATTCAGAATTCATCAGGCTGTCTTTTTAACATTTAATACCATATCCAAACTATCATAATGCTGTTGTACTAGTTTTAGCATAGAATTTGCTTTTTCTCAACCTCAATTATTGTTTTGACTTTAATTATTAATGTCATGTCATCTGCATATCGAATGGCTAAGCCACTGTTTCTTAAAATCAGCTCAAATATATCATTCACATATACCAAAAATAAGAATGGCCGTGGTTTAGTACCTTGCGGAACCCCCCTGTTTAATAGTTCATAGTGTGATTTTATTTTTTCCATTGTTTCATTTTTCTTATTTATGTAATTTACTTCAATACATTGTGTTCTGTTTCTTAGATACGAATTGATCCAAGCCTTTGTTAATCCCTGAACTGCTAGTTTTCTAATTTATCAATTAACGCTAGGACAACCCGACCTTTCCCTGCCCTCTCTAACATCCAGAGGATCTTTTTGACCCCTACCATATAACATTAACATTCTGCATCATTATTTCAAATTTATATTTGTATTCAATTAGTATATTTTAATGTTTTTACATGATTTATATGCCAGTTAAAATGCTGAATTGTGAATTCTGCAACAAAACACAAATAATATCAATTATTAAAAAATAAATAAATTTCAATGACACCCATAAAACCCAAACAAGAGTAAGCAAATGAGGGAGTTTACTTAGTTTTAATTGCATAGAAAAATTGAATTATTCATGTTTACAGCAATTTTAGCTAGTTCATACTCTACACAATTGACCCATTTATAATCAGGTTTCTTTGTGCATTTTCTTACAAACAGTGCACTTGGAAGTAGTTTTATTACACTTGCAGAATTTAAGAACTTGACATTTATGGTATTTCTGTGTTATATCATCTTCATTTTCATAATCACATGTAGTCCTACAAAGTGAGCGACTCTTCACATAGAGTGTAGTTCTTACGTTTTGTTACTTGGTTACATAGTTGCTACGTGTTGTTACGTCGTGTGATGTTTCTGGTTACGAGATGTCTCGTGATGTTGCGTGGTTATGTGACTTAGTATGACGTCTTGTCTTGCTGTTATGTTACGTTGTGTTACGTGGTTACGTTAGATGATGATAGGAATGAATAGACAATGAGAAGATCCAGAACATACAAGGTGGGAATAGGTTAGGACGTATACTTCACTGTAAACTGATATACAGTTTGTCCCTCTCCGTCTCGCGCACTACTGTTTAACATATATAAAGTTTGTAAGGTTTAGAAAATAAGTATACAAAAGTGTTGTAACGTTGGATGAGAAAAGTTTTATAATCGAATTACTCTCTATATTACCGTATAAACCTACATTCCTCCTCCTTCAACCTCTGTCTATCCTTGTATCTCTCCCGTTTTCCATATTTCTCCCATATAAACGAATACTCTACTCCTCAAACCATGTCTAGACTAGCACCTCTCCTCGTATGCCCTACCGCTCTCATATAAATGCATTTTCCTCCTTGAAGATTCTCTCAACCTAGCACCTACCTTCGTTTTACTTGTCTCTCCATATAAACGCATGTCATGTCATTCAGACCTTCCTGACTAGCCTAGCACTTCTCCTCATATTCCCCTACCTCTCTCATATAAGATGCATTCCCTCCTTCAACCCCGTCTAGCCTAGCATCGACCCTCGTATTCCCTATCTCTCGCATATAAACGCCTACTCTATCATTCAAAACTCCTAGCCTAATACCTCTCCTCGGTTCTCTATATCGTTCATATAAAACGCCATATTCTACCCTTCAAGTCCTGTTTAGTATAGCATCTTTCCTTGTATTCCCTATCCCTCTCGTATAAAGCATATCCCTCCCTCCTTTAGCATCTGACTAGCCTAGCATCAGCCCTGGTATTCCCTATCTCTCCCCTATAAATGCATTTTCCTCCTTGAACCGTGGCATCTACCCTCGTTTTCCCTATCCTTTCCCATATAAACGCAAAAGTGGAACAGCTTCTGTCTATAATACCGTCTGTCTCCGTTTTCCATATATTCCTCATATAATCGTATACCGTACTCCTTAACCGCCAACCGAGGAAGGGACAAGTATCTTTTTGAGCAGACATTTACATGCAGACCAGGAAAAACTACGAAAAAATCAAAGGTCTGAGCGAGTGGCCGACGGTAATCCAGTCATAGTGCCTTAGAGGCACGTAGGTTAAGATAGAATGACATAACATGAAAAACGTGGTAGCATACGGTGCTCAGACATTCGCCTGCAGACCAGGGAAAACCACAAAAAAATACAGTTTGTCCATCTCCGTCTCGCGCATTACTGTTTAACATATATAAAGTTTGTAAGGTTTAGAAAATAAGTATATAAAAGTGTTGTAACGCTGGATGAGAAAAGTTTTATAATCGAATTACTCTCCATATTACCGTATAAACCTACATTCCTCCTCCTTCAACCTCTGTCTATCCTTGTATCTCTCCCGTTTTCCATATTTCTCCCATATAAACGTATACTCTACTCCTCAAACCATGTCTAGACTAGCACCTCTCCTCGTATGCCCTACCGCTCTCATATAAATGCATTTTCCTCCTTGAAGACTCACTCAACCTAGCACCTACCTTCGTTTTCCTTGTCTCTCCATATAAACGCATGCCATGTCATTCAGACCTTCCTGACTAGCCTAGCACTTCTCCTCATATTCTCCTACCTCTCTCATATAAGATGCATTCCCTCCTTCAACCCCGTCTAGCCTAGCATCGACCCTCGTATTCCCTATCTCTCGCATATAAACGCCTACTCTATCATTCAAAACTCCTATCCTAATACCTCTCCTCGGTTCGCTATATCGCTCATATAAAATGCCATATTCTACCCTTCAAGTCCTGTTTAGTATAGCATCTTTCCTTGTATTCCCTATCTCTCTCGTATAAAGCATATCCCTCCCTCCTTTAGCATCTGACTATCCTAGCATCAGCCCTGGTATTCCCTATCTCTCCCCTATAAATGCATTTTCCTCCTTTAACCGTGGCATCTACCCTCGTTTTCCCTATCCTTTCCCATATAAACGCAAAAGTGGACCAGCTTCTGTCTATAATACCGTCTGTCTCCGTTTTCCATACATTCCTCATATAATCGTATGCCGTACTCCTTAACCGCCAACTGAGGAATGGACAAGTTTCTTTTTGAGCAAATATCCGCATGCAGACCAGGGAAAACTACGAAAAAATCAAAGGTCTGAGCGAGTGGCCGACGGTAATCCAGTCATAGTGCCTTAGAGGCACGTAGGTTAAGATAGAATGACATAACATGAAAAACGTGGTAGCATACGGTGCTCAGACATTCGCCTGCAGACCAGGGAAAACCACAAAAAAATACAGTTTGTCCATCTCCGTCTCGCGCATTACTGTTTAACATATATAAAGTTTGTAAGGTTTAGAAAATAAGTATATAAAAGTGTTGTAACGCTGGATGAGAAAAGTTTTATAATCGAATTACTCTCCATATTACCGTATAAACCTACATTCCTCCTCCTTCAACCTCTGTCTATCCTTGTATCTCTCCCGTTTTCCATATTTCTCCCATATAAACGTATACTCTACTCCTCAAACCATGTCTAGACTAGCACCTCTCCTCGTATGCCCTACCGCTCTCATATAAATGCATTTTCCTCCTTGAAGACTCACTCAACCTAGCACCTACCTTCGTTTTCCTTGTCTCTCCATATAAACGCATGCCATGTCATTCAGACCTTCCTGACTAGCCTAGCACTTCTCCTCATATTCTCCTACCTCTCTCATATAAGATGCATTCCCTCCTTCAACCCCGTCTAGCCTAGCATCGACCCTCGTATTCCCTATCTCTCGCATATAAACGCCTACTCTATCATTCAAAACTCCTATCCTAATACCTCTCCTCGGTTCGCTATATCGCTCATATAAAATGCCATATTCTACCCTTCAAGTCCTGTTTAGTATAGCATCTTTCCTTGTATTCCCTATCTCTCTCGTATAAAGCATATCCCTCCCTCCTTTAGCATCTGACTATCCTAGCATCAGCCCTGGTATTCCCTATCTCTCCCCTATAAATGCATTTTCCTCCTTTAACCGTGGCATCTACCCTCGTTTTCCCTATCCTTTCCCATATAAACGCAAAAGTGGACCAGCTTCTGTCTATAATACCGTCTGTCTCCGTTTTCCATACATTCCTCATATAATCGTATGCCGTACTCCTTAACCGCCAACTGAGGAATGGACAAGTTTCTTTTTGAGCAAATATCCGCATGCAGACCAGGGAAAACTACGAAAAAATCAAAGGTCTGAGCGAGTGGCCGACGGTAATCCAGTCATAGTGCCTTAGAGGCACGTAGGTTAAGATAGAATGACATAACATGAAAAACGTGGTAGCATACGGTGCTCAGGCATTCGCCTGCAGACCAGGGAAAACCACAAAAAAATCAAAGATCTGAGCGACTGACCGTCGTTAATCTGGTTACGTGGCATTGTAACGTAATGTTAAGCTGTAAGGGTGGTTCAGGGGACATGATAGGCAAAAAGGGGGCGGCCCTACCGTTTAAAGATTGGAACTTGGAGTCTGTCCCATCCGTCCTGACGTCTCCGGCTCTGTGAACAATTTCTGTCTAGATGCCTAATGTTTCAGGAGAGCATCCTTTCCCCTATAACTGCATGTTTAGAAGGTCTAGACTATCACTTTTGTCTTTAGGAAATATGTTCGGTTTTTTTGTGAAGGAATGTAATAGGATAATGTTTTATAAAAAATAAATGTTGTTTATATTACATAGCCCTCATTTTTATTAATCTTTTTATACACCTCATATCACACAGTCCAATATTAAGATGGTTCTCGCTTCTAGATTCCCATTTATTCAAGTCTCTTTCAGTAATAGTTCAATAATTTTTTTGTTTAGATTTCATGTAGCATCAATGTTTTAAGATAATGCATTCTCCTTTAAACAATTATGAAATTATTTATGAAATCAATGGTATTGGCAGGTATAGCAGTAATAATGACTACATAATTTATATATTATTGCTATATTCTACACACGCGAATGTTCCATGCTGCACGGTGCTGCAATTCTTCATGTTGAGAATGTTCCTATCACATTTCTGTTGATGTTGTTTTAAGCTATCTCGTTCTTCCTCTTCATTTACATTCATCTGGGCATTCCTGTAACAAACATTCACATTATTTGCAGCTTGTTGTAGGTATATACTTCGATGCGGAGAATCATTGCAAGGTGTATTAAACTTCTTTCTGCACGAAATCACTCAGACTACAATCTAGACATTATTTACACATACTTGTTTTAATACAGTGATGCATGCTTTGACAACTGCTAACCTACTGGAAATTATTTGCAACTTGCTGTAGGTATCTGCTTTGAGGTAAAGAATCAGTGAATAGACTATTAAACTTCTTTCTGCAGGTCCTCGCCCAGACTACATCCTAGGCGTTATTTACACAGTGATGTATACTTTAGACGAATGTTATCCTAGTGAAGTGTGAATTTATAAACTCAACGAATGTAACCCTAAATGAAGCTTTGAAAGGATAGCTGATATATTTCTACAAACCTTAACAGGAAGAAAAGACAATTTACATGTCTTAAACTTGCCGGATGGTACTACTCCATGATATACCATTTGAAACTTCCCTGGCATTTCCTCCAACTGTTGGCTTGTTAGAGTTGAATATCTTGTCGGAAGAAACACTCGCTTATTGCCTAAAACTTTTAATAACGTATGTAATATTCACCTATAATGTTAACCGTATTTATTTTTTAATAACATATATAGCATTCACCTATAATGTTAACCGAATCATTTATTTTTTTAATAACATTTATAATATTTAACTATAATGTTATCCGTATTTATTTTATTTTTAATAACATATGTAGTATTCACCGATCAATGAGACGCTTATTTATTTTTAATACCGTATGTAATATTTCTTTCCGCCAATCTGAATTCTGAATACTTTATTCGCAATATTTTATTGAAAGAAATAAGAGCTATGAAACTTAATCATTAATTATCAGGGAAAAATTGTCTAGACTAGGGTTTTTCCACAGTTTGTGATGGAAATTCTACGAGCTAAAAGGTATTTACATTGAGTGTCTGGGGTTTTCAGAGCACTTAGGAAAACAATTACTGACATTGTCCGCTAATGACTGTATACAGATCCGGGATGCAATCTTAAAGTCTATTAATGTGTTTAATGTGGTGAAAACGTCTAACGTTGTCAGCTAATGTGTGTATCCATGGACATTACCGTTATCACCAGACAGAAGTAGGTTGCGGGGTTTTTCATTACATTGCGGACTGTTCCCGTGAGTGGGCTAGTTATACATTGATACGGTAATTTGTATCACAAATTACTCAAATGTAAATAATTATTTTAATATGAATATGTATTCTTATGTAACATTGATTTCAGAGGTTTAATAATTGTAATTATTATTGGTAAATAATAATTTACGGCTTTACTGAAACTGTTAACAATAACGCAAGAATGCAGAAAGGGGTTGAGTTGTTTATCGTTACCGGGAACCAGGAAGTTACGTAATGTTTCGCGCCTTTTCGGTAAAAAAGCTTCCAGAATGTTCTCTAAAAGAAATATGTATTAGTGGTTTTCATTGGATGTTAAAATAGACGCTAATGTTGGCGCGTTTTATTAGCCAATAGCATTTCATTTATAATCTTTAGGTGTATCTTAAGGCAAGCCTATAAATAAGCCAGGTCGAGTTAGCGGGTCCCCCAGTGTTCAACAAGATTCTCAACACATAACACGTCAGCTCCCAGTTCAACAAGATTCTCATGTCGGTCTCTAAATTCATCAAGTTACGCGCAGCAGAAGTACGAGAAATCTTATAAAGTATTATACAGTTAAATATATAAAGTTGAAGTACGTGAGTTAAAAGTGATAAGAAGTTATTATAAACAGTTTCAGTATGGCGAGTATCCAAATTAATTTGTGAAAGTGTTCGTGAACGTGTTCTGCAATAAAGATTATAAAACCAATTTCTTCATCAGTATCATTTATAGACAAAAGATTCCTTTCCGCTTCACACCCTGCAAGAGATACAAGTTCTACCAAGAAAAGATGATAGCTAGCCGGAGGACAATATACATAACCTTAAATTATTTCAGAAACTAATTGATACAAATTGCTACGCCAGACGGAGTTAAACGAACCAACAAGGAGCGACGTCACACAAGATGGCAACGCATAAGTCAACATAACATTCTCACATAATATTGGCTTCCACAACGTGGTGCTATAAACATAAACACGTAAAATAGCTATTGCAAATTGGCTCCCATACGTGGGGCAATTAAAGTTATGTAAACAAACATTTAATTTGCAATACACATATATAACTCTCGCAAATTGGCGCCATCAACGTGGGGCGAAGCGACCAGGAAAGGAACTCGAGTAACCAGGAAAGGATCAGAAATAACCAAGAAGAATTGAGAGGATCAAAGGAGGAATGCAGCGGTGAAATCATCTACAAGACCCAGATTCAAGAAACAAAAGGGACGACAGACTTCGATCGTAATTCCGAGATTAGGATGCAACAAGGAATTCAACTACAAGAAAACATCTAAACGACGTAGATTCATCACAAAACAACGCAGAAGCGACATCAAATCTAGGAGAATGGGGCAGAACGCTGGACATTAAAGTAACAGCAACATACAGCATCAAAAAGGTAAATCAATTTCAATGTTACTTAGGAATGGTAGGATAATAAAAACAATGGCTGCTAGGAATACAGAAGAAATAATTATGGAGGGAGATAGTGTAACAGTTAGCTGTGATCCAATACAAGTTACAGGAAATAGCCCAGATTTTTTGGGATTTGAAGATGAAAATGTTAGTGTAGAAAGTGAGAATAGAATAGCAGGAAATGTTAATTTTGATGTTAGTATGATGGAAATGCTGAGAAATATGAATGAGAATATGAAAAAATTAAGGGAAGAAATTAGTAAGAATAATGAGAAATTAGAAAAGAAAATAGATCAAAACAGGGAAGATATTGATAGGAGTTTAGAACAAAAACTAACTCAGAATAATGAGAAATTGAGGGAAGATATTGGTAAAAGCTTAGAACAAAACAGGGAAGAGATTGAAAAGAAATTCATGGAGCTAGATAGTAGTATGATTAAAATGAAAAATGAAAATCAGGAAATGATAGCAAATGAAATAGGTGAAGTTTCACAGAAAATGTTAGATATGAGCAGGGAAATATCCAACCAAAAAAGTGAGGTTAACAATAAAATAGAGCATGTTAATGTAAAATGTACAGAGCTAGGTAGCCGAATGAGTAGCATTTCAAGTGAGTTAAAAGAGATGATGGAGGCTACAAATGCAGATTTAATACAGGTGCAAGTTAATTTCAGAGGGGAAATATCTGAAATTCAGAAGGAGTCAGAAAAACAGAGAAATAAATTGTCTGATGAAGTTAAAGATTTGTCTAAAGATTTGAATCAAAAGCTAACTTCTGAAATTAACAAACACCAAACTGTTCAAAATGAGAATAATAAAAAATTGGAACAGACAATAGAAAATCTGCAGGGTACTGTAAATAGGTTAGAATTGAATTCAAGGGCAAATATATGTGATGTGAATGTATCAGATGTACAACATAATGATAGAGGTAGTTCCTCAGGTATGACAAATAATGTGAGTGATGCGGCAGCTTCATCTATAGCTAATGCTGAAACTCAGAGTGCACAAGTTACACTAGAGAATTTAAATATGGGAATAGGGAATTTGCAAAATTACAATCATATCTTAAGTGATTTTCCACTTCCAAAATTTAATGAAAACTCCAGTCCAGTACAGTTCATTGCAGAATTATCAGAGTATTTTCAAATTAAAAAGATACCTGAAGCATTGAAAATGATAGTTGTCAAAAGATGTTTGGACCAGAAAACCTTAGATTGGTTACAAATGGTATCAGGGGGTGAAATTTCATATGAATCCTTTAAGAGATTATTCATGAACAGATTTTGGAATGTTACTGTACAGCAAAGAATACGAGCAATGCTTAGTCATGGTCAATTTAATCCACGAGGGGGAATATCGATGACTGATTACTTACTAAAACATGCAAGTCAGGTTAGAAACTTGTCACCTCCAATCAGTGAGGAAGATTTTGTGAGTTTGCTCGCAAGGCATTATCCTATAAGGATACAAAATTACTTATTAATTGCAAAACCACGGAACATCTATGAGATGACAGAATTAATAACAGCTTTGGAACAACAGGAAGAAGATATGTCTCGGGAGTGGGAACATAGATTTTTAGATGTACAAGATAGAAGAAATTACCAAGGTAGTTATCAGCAAATTAGAGGACAAGACAGACATCATGAAATTAATACCAGACAACGGTATCAATCATACGTTCCACAATTTGAAAGATCAAGGATAGATAGGAGACCAGGCCGGCAGGAACAAATAAATTATGTCCGGACAGAAAGATTGCCTGAAAGAGGGCAAAATTATGGAAGGAGGTACACTAGACAGAGGGGAAATTTCACTCACTGGAGGGAAAATAATAACCGAGAAAGATCTGAGGAACGGCAAGAAAATTACGTGCCAAGGGGACAAAATGTCAGAAATCGAGGATTTCGAACTCGAGGAAGGGGAACTCAAAACAATGGTAGCGACACAGAGATAGATTTAGCGCCTGTTAGGAATGGCAGTCCCGTACGTGAACATGGAAATAACCAGGAAAACTGTTAACAGACTCCTGTGCAGTAGGTTCTCAGGACGTCTTTAATAATTCAGTATCCATTACCAATACAAATCATACGCCTACACATACACCCTGTAATAAGATTACAGCAACAAAAGATAAGGGAGAAAATTTTGAGTCACCTCATGTTAGAATGGAAATTGCGAAGAAAGAAATCATTGCAACTATAGATTCTGGTTCATCAGCTTCAATTTGCTCACAGAAATTTTACATAAATTTGATTAATGAAGGTAACAAAATTATGGCTCTTCCCACTAGTAATTTAGTTTGTCGTGTTGCAATTGGAAGAACTGCACAGGTCATAAAAACACAAGCTCTACTTAGCATACTTATTGGCGGAGAGAATTTTGAGGTTATGTTTCTAATTGTAAACCATCTGATTTGTGACATAATTATAGGATGTGACTTCCTACATGAATATGAAGCATGTATAGATTTTAAACATGAAGAGTTAAAAATAACAAAAGAAGATAGAGAAATAAGGGTACCATTTATAAAAGTAAAAGTTTCTGTAATCGATATGACAAAGGATGAGAAAAATATTTGTGACCAAGAGTTTTTTGTGCAAATAACAGAAACTGATAGAAATAGTCAGATAAAGCAGGTAGTCACAGAATATGAAGGGAATACCACGCCATATTTTCAACAGCTAGCAGAAATGCCAGAAGAAGTAGAGAAATGTGTAATCCAAACAAAAGACGACCATGTGAGCGAGACAGATAACAGCTGGAAGGAGAAGAGAAATGAGGAAATAATACACAAGTGTGAAGAAGCTTATAATCTTACGATAATGCAAAAACAAATCCTTCATGATGTTTTGATGAACAATAGTTCAGTATTTAGTAATATCCCAGGCAGATGTAATGTATATCAGCATACATTTCAAGTAGAAGACGTACCACCATATAGGCACAAGTATGACAATTTACCTATAAGTCTTCGAGACAAAGCTAGACAATTAATAAATAGCATGTTAGAAAATGGGATTATTCAGCAAAGTAATTCTCAATACATAAATTCAATCTGCTGGAGTATTAAACGAGATGGTAGTTTGAGATTAACTTTAGACGGTAGATATGTCAACAAATATATGAAACCAGATCATTTTCAAAGTGAGGGAATTGAACAACTAATTACAAAACTTTCAAGAGGAAGATTTTTGACATCCATTGACCTCACTGCATCCTATTGGCAAGTGGAATTAGATCCGCAAGTGCGTGATTACACTTCATTTCAGTACTCAGGGATTCAGTATCGCTTTTGTGTAAATCCTTTTGGTTTAAAAAACTCGGGAAGTGGATTTTTGAGAGCCATTCACAGTATCTTTGGAAATTCTGCAGATGACTTTTTAATAAAGTATATTGACGACTTCTTAATCATTAGTCAAACATTTGAAGAACACATGAATAATGTCCATTATGTGTTAAATAAACTACAACAACATGGTATGACTGTGAACGTACTAAAATCAAAATTTTGTGTCAAGGAAATAAATTTTCTGGGTTATGTAGTAGATGAACGAGGTATAAGACCTGATAAGAAAAGAATAGAAGCAATAATGAAAATTCCGCCACCCAGGAACGTAAAACAAATTAGACGTCTCTTAGGGGTATTGAACTTTCAGAGTAAGTTCGTACCAAGATATTCGGCTGAAATCGAACCACTGCGGCAGCTACTCCGAAAGAACAATAAGTGGAAATGGACAGAGGATCATCAAAAATGTTTTGAGAGAGTAAAGGAACTCTTTGCTAAGTCCATATTACTTGAGAGGCCCAGAGAAGATTTGGAATATGAGATTTATGTCGACGCATCAATGCAAGGATATGCCGGAATTTTAGGACAGCGAGACATCAACAATGACTTTCACGTCATCAGTACAGCTTCTAGAGGACTTACAAATATTGAGCGAAATTCTTCAGTGACTCAGCTAGAAATTGGAGCACTATATTTCTCATTAATTCGTTTTAAAACCTATATTTATCAGCAAAAGGTGAAAGTATATTCAGACCACATCAGCTTAACTTTCATACAACGGTGTAGATTATGTAGTGGAAAACTTGCTAGATATATTCATGCAATATCTGCATTCGATATTGAGATTATCCACATTCCTGGCAAAAATAATACCTTCAGCGATTTGCTGTCAAGATTGAACTACAACCCACAAATTCCCGAAAATATTGAAAGGCTTAGAAATGAAGTCAAAATATTGACAATTGAAATTCCTTTAAGCAAAGAAATGATTAGAAAATTGAAAAATATGGGGGAAATTCAAAATGAGGATGCAAAATTATTTGAACTTAAAAAAATGCACCATTGATTGAGGAGGCAAAGAAAGAAATTATAGCAATTCGAGATGGGACATTATACAAAAAGCATGGGAAAGAAATGCCTAGTTGGAAGGTAATGGTTCCGAAAAGCATGGAAAAGGAACTAATTAAGAATTTTCATGAAGGGTTAGCACACTCAGGGACGGACCGAACAACTTCTATGATTTTAGAGAATTTATACATATCCAAATTGCGTCAGAAAGTTCGAAAATTTATATCATGCTGCAACCTGTGTCAGAAGGCAAAGCAAATAAATGCAGCATATGCATTTGAAACTAATTCGGTTATAAGAGATAAGCCGAGATGTGTAATTAGTATTGATATTCATGGTCCAATGCCTCCAAGTCAATTTGGAAATAAATATATATTTGTCTGTTATGATATATTCAGCAAATATGTAAGAATTTACCCTTTGAGAAAACCTACAGGTTTAGCATGTTTGAATAGATTACTTAAGTCATATGTGATAGAAGAAGGACCTATTCAATCTGTATTGAGCGATAATGCTTCGTACTTCACAGGAAAAAAATTTATGGATGGGCTGAAAGAAAATGGCATTAAACAATATTTTTCATCAAGATACAGACCGAACTCCAACCCAGTGGAGAGGGAAATTAAGGAAATTTCAAATTATTTAAGGGTGTTATGTCATCGAAAACACACCCAATGGTATGGATACGTGAACTTTGTTCAGAGCCTACTAAATGAAACCATAAACAATGTGACCGGATATAAACCATGTGAACTTAAGTTGGGAAAGAAGATCAATACAATGTGTAAAAAAATTCCAGAAGCCATTCCAGATGCGCATTCGATACCACCAACAGAAGAAGAGATGTTCCGAAAAGCATTCGAGAGAATGAAGAAAAAGGCCATAAAAAGAAAAATTAAACATGAAGAAAAGAAGAGAAAGGAATGGAGGATCAAAATAGGAGATTTAGTTTTGGTTAAAACCAAGAAATTATCGGATAAAGAAAATAAACTTTATTGGCGAATGTTTCTCAAATACCATGGACCATATGAAGTTGTTGAAGTGTATGGAACTAATACATATGAGTTATGTAATCCAACAACTCGAAAAAGCATAGGAAAGTTTCATATTGAGATGCTTAAACCATACAACCATGAAGATCATGGTGAAATAAAAGACAAAGATGATAAATAGTAAATTCTGGATAGTTAAAGGCGAAATGAAGAGCAATGTATTGGAACGTAAGAGGGTTAAATAAAAATGTACGTCATGTAAATGTAGAAATAAATTGTGGTCATGACTAACTGTTTGAGAGGAAAATAACATGTTATATGTAACTGGACATGTGAAATAAAGCATGATGTTATATTAAAGTAAAGTACATAAATACTATTACAAGAGTATTGTTAAAATAAAATTCAAAATAACAAAAATGGTAAAAATAATTCAAAACAAATACTTATGTAGCAAACAGAAAAGGTGAAACATTGCCTAGATATAAGAGATGTAAATATATGTAGAGGGTAAATATTTTGGTAAATATGTATAATTATTATAAAAACAATCTTAAATGTATAAATTTTTGTCAACAATGTAAGAGGGTAAACAATTTTGAAACAGTGATTAAATAATTTAGGGTAAAGTATTTGCTATATAAAAAAAAATTTGTAATGTCAGATTAATATCTAAATTAATTAAACCAGAGCCAGTAAGTAGTGGCGAGATAAAACATATGTCGTGTGTTAAATACGTGTGAAGTGTAAAGTGAAAGTGATAGCGTGTGTTCCAAGATTTAGGAGACTAAAAACACAAATTATAAAATTCTAAACAAGTTATAAATATTTATAATTATGTTTCTAGTGGGGCATATGATACGGTAATTTGTATCACAAATTACTCAAATGTAAATAATTATTTTAATATGAATATGTATTCTTATGTAACATTGATTTCAGAGGTTTAATAATTGTAATTATTATTGGTAAATAATAATTTACGGCTTTACTGAAACTGTTAACAATAACGCAAGAATGCAGAAAGGGGTTGAGTTGTTTATCGTTACCGGGAACCAGGAAGTTACGTAATGTTTCGCGCCTTTTCGGTAAAAAAGCTTCCAGAATGTTCTCTAAAAGAAATATGTATTAGTGGTTTTCATTGGATGTTAAAATAGACGCTAATGTTGGCGCGTTTTATTAGCCAATAGCATTTCATTTATAATCTTTAGGTGTATCTTAAGGCAAGCCTATAAATAAGCCAGGTCGAGTTAGCGGGTCCCCCAGTGTTCAACAAGATTCTCAACACATAACACGTCAGCTCCCAGTTCAACAAGATTCTCATGTCGGTCTCTAAATTCATCAAGTTACGCGCAGCAGAAGTACGAGAAATCTTATAAAGTATTATACAGTTAAATATATAAAGTTGAAGTACGTGAGTTAAAAGTGATAAGAAGTTATTATAAACAGTTTCAGTATGGCGAGTATCCAAATTAATTTGTGAAAGTGTTCGTGAACGTGTTCTGCAATAAAGATTATAAAACCAATTTCTTCATCAGTATCATTTATAGACAAAAGATTCCTTTCCGCTTCACACCCTGCAAGAGATACAAGTTCTACCAAGAAAAGATGATAGCTAGCCGGAGGACAATATACATAACCTTAAATTATTTCAGAAACTAATTGATACAAATTGCTACGCCAGACGGAGTTAAACGAACCAACAAGGAGTGACGTCACACAAGATGGCAACGCATAAGTCAACATAACATTCTCACATAATATTGGCTTCCACAACGTGGTGCTATAAACATAAACACGTAAAATAGCTATTGCAAATTGGCTCCCATACGTGGGGCAATTAAAGTTATGTAAACAAACATTTAATTTGCAATACACATATATAACTCTCGCAACATACGCTACCAGTTGCGCGCGAGTCAATTCATATACAATTAATTAATAAAAAAAAACTTAATTGCTCGAGGAGCATTAGATATGCAATGTGCGGACATTAGTAGTAATAAAATGCCAATTCTTTTTTTCAATAATGTTTGACGAACATTACCTAATTGATTTGCCGAGGGGCGGCAGGCATCGAGAAAACCATTCCCTACCGCACACCTCAAGACAGGACGCTACGGCACGCGACCAGACCGCATGGGGGAGGGGGTAGGACCTATCGGCATTAGGTAAGGCCACAAAGAGAGAGGGGGCGGGGCCTAGCGGCACGAGACCAGGCGGTATCTAAGACCTCAAAGGGTGCCGGCGGGAGGCGGCAACACAGAACAAACGATGTCGATCATATCTTATCAGTTGTCGGCATCTGTTTGAGCTCTTAAGTCGCCATATCTATTACTACTTTTAACAATGCCATCCAGAAGTGCATCAGTGGAAAGAAGTTTTTCGTGTTTGAAAAGAATTAACTACGTCACTAGAAACACTTTATCACAAGGCAGACTCACATCATTAGAGAACATCTCTATCCAAAAGGAACTTTTGCGTAAACTTATAAGGAATGAGCCATTTTATGAGGACATCGCGGATAACTTTGCTGCTCTCAAAGTCCGGAGAATTGACTTAATATACAAGAAATAAAATGGGTGAGTCTCGTATGATAATTATTAGGTAGCTAAATTATCATGTTTAAATTTGGCTATTATTGTTTATTAATGTCTGGAGCCCTTCACGTACTATTTAAGGCATGGACCGCCATTGCTTTTTTGACTCTCATAAAGCTAGGATAGGATAGGACTAGAAGCGGAATGTGATTTAGCACCTCGACCTATCCAGATCGTTTGTGACGGGATGCATCCGGGAGGGAGGGTTGAGGTGAGAGGAAACAGAGGGCGGCCGAACCAGGAGACACGACAGCAGAGATGAGGGTCCCTACCATTTACAGATTTCAACTCCCCGGGTGCCAGCGTCCCTCCCCTTTTGGGCGGGAGGCGTGGGACCCGGAGACCGGTTTCCATAGAGTATTATTTTCCCCTGCCATGCAAACGCCGAGACCTCCCGCCGACACATGTAAACCTGAAAGAGTCCAAGCAGATGAAAGGCGAAATGAAATGATAGCGGAGATGAAATGTAGGGGCAGGAAATTCGGGGGATGCATTCGCCTGGGGACCCGGAAAATCACATGGGTCAGGAAGCTCGGCCACGGGAATCGAACCCCTGACCTCCTGAATGCGGGCCACATACGTAACCGCCCGAGCCATTCCACTCGGTCTCATATTCTGAAAACAAACCAGTTTATCTTATCTAGGACGTAATTCGTTCGATGTCGAGATTTCATCGGAGAGACACGTTTTGAGGTTCACTGAATCCAAAGGCCATTTTTAGAAAGAGGTCGGTGAGCGTCTGTTCGTCTGTCTGTAAACATCACTGAAAGAAAGAAAAGTCGCTTAAACCCAGATTTGGTATTTAAGTTCAGCTTCTTCGAAGCGATGCAAAGATTTTCCAAGAAAATCCCCCATCCCAAACTACCCTTTACGTGGAAAAAGTATCGTTATTGTTTTGATAATCTCAAACGTGGCTCGCTTCATTCTGAATAAGTTTTTGTAGAACTGGTAAACCTAAGAAATAGACAAATTCTTACTGTACGTAACATGTAATCTTGTTAAAGCACACAATGTCAAATAAATTTCCTTAACGGCTTCTCAGAAATTCTTTGTTGTTGGTTTGAATTTTGAAATTCTTATACTTTTTACAAGTGGCAAGTCGCTATTTGTAGTCTTCTGTGGTCATGCAAAGAGAATGAATTTTAAAGCCACGCATAGTAATCTGCTTTATAAAAATCTTACTATCGCTTTAGCCTACTTATCCTTTAATTGTAACGAAATGTGCAATGAAAGAACAAGAAGCAGCTAACGTTTATGTAAGCAGAGTGAGTAGAGAAAATCATGTGAGTGGAACACATCAGATTTTTCTTTTCTTTCGTGTTTGGTATGTTTATTTGTCTTGTATTTTATAATAAAACTATTAATTTAAGTAAACAGAAGCTGCAATGCTAGCTAATAGGTCTTACACATCTTCAAAAACAACACACAATTACTTCTTATATTAGCTTTATATTACTACAAACATTGTGGTGAAGCAACTTCATCACCTTTTAAAACTACGAAAACAGTGGCTCTCTCCCAAAAGTGACATAAAAAGTTGGGTTCGCCTAACTTTTTTTTTTACCAGTTTCTTCTTTTCTAACTTTTTACATATTTGCTGTTTTTGTTTACAGCATGTGGAACTTGATTTTTCTACATTCTCTGGTTGCAGGACAAACAAAATATACAATGTTTTCACCATAGCTCCGCGCACAATTACAATAAACAGAACACAAACATACAACGTTTATTTATAAAAATTACTATCAGGGTAATTAATATAATCAAGGATCATAATTTGATTTGGAAGTAATTATTCCTTGCAAAAAATCATATAAATGGATTTGAATACTTTTCTATATTTAATTATAGTCGTCGAATAACGTACAGTTTATTCAGCACGTGCTTGGATAATAAATGTCGCTACTTCTGCTACTGCTCTAGACACTGGGACACCCACAGGGGTGGCTTGTGAGCTTGGGCCTCAGCTAATCGCTAGGTGCACTCTCCCCTAACATAGGGTGGTTTGCCTGACTAGGAAGGGGAGGGTCTTGGATGCTTAAAGCTTTGCAAGGCGTGGGAGAGGGTGTGTGGATATGACCAGATTGATTCTAAACACTAACATAATAAATCCGATTAGGTTAACAAAATTCAATATAACATTTTAGGTTCCCCTTTTCAGGCTGGAAATACAAATAATGAAACTGTCAGAGAACTTACCAGAGCCACAGATGATGCGGGCCGATGCCTGGATTATTCACTTTGAAGTACTATTTTTGCACGTGGGATTCAAAATGACCACTGACAAAGCTTCTGTTAGCGCCTTCCAAAAAAATCGACACGAACACGAAAACTCCGACCATTTAACGTAAATCCTTGACAGACTTCAGTGAAACATCACAACCAGAGTAACTGACCTCAAGCAAGTCAGCGAAACTGCAGGCACTGGCCCAAAGTTAAATATTCTCTGACACTGCAACTTCCGTGTTTAAACGTAGCGGGCTTCTGAACTTTCAACTTAATGTGTGAAATCCTCTAATTCTATCTTTTTGCGGAAACTTAAATAATTATACGAATACCTAGTAATAATAGCCAATAAATCGTGACAATATGTTAATAACACGCGTTTCATTCTTATAGCGTAATGTTGTTACGGTCATATTTGAGGGGTTGCTTAGAAGATGCAAGGGATGTGACTAGCACCAATATGTGACAGGAGACCCGCGCGTCTCTCACACATGCTACTTCTAACTCTGCTGTTCGAAAATGATAGCCCACACGTCTATAAAATACGTAATTTATTATAAAGTGTGGCACGATGCCGGAAAGGAATTTACAAACCAATAAAATAGAAGGTTGCTTTACCTGCAGTGAAGGATGATGGCGCCGTGCCCGATTGTTATCACAGTATAAAAGATACTGTTGGACCACGTGGTCGTCAAGAGGACGACCGACATGGATTCGTTTAGCAACTGTAGCCAAATCAGCTACGAGGGTACAAAACCAGGGGTTTATAAACAAAATCTGGTAGGACGCACCAATGCGTCATTATTCGGTTGAATGTCCTGCCTGTAACGCAGCTAATTGCCGGGTAATGGCTCGTGGGTGAACATTTCTGGCGCAGTCATTTCCGCGTCCATACTCGCCTTACCGAATGGCAGCCTTATGTTTCAGGACCTATAAAGTATATTTAATCTTCCAAAAACATGTTATTAATATAATAAAGTAAACAAAAATGCACCGCGAGATCAGCCTCTACCCAGGAAAAGCTGTCGTCCTCGCCTGACACCATGCGGAATAACAAGTTACAAACACACTGAAAATGAAAAATGTACAAAACAGGATAGTAGTAAGCCTAGGCCTGTTACCTTGTTTCTGTTTTTTTTCTCCGATGTTTATCGATACGTAAGTTACATAAGCAATTAGGGGGACTACGCAGTCGGGAAGGACGGAAAAACGAGCTGAGGATAGAGCAGACGATGAAAAGAGAGGAGAGACGGAAAGAGGGTAGACGCAGGGAGAGACGACTGAAGAGAAGAGGCAAAGAAAGGAAGACAGGAACATCCACGCACAAACCACAAGAGAAGAAAATGGCGCATGCACATCCACCAGACATATCCTGTGCAGGAGCAAGGGTGAGCGAAGTCAGTCAGCGTAACTGGGGACTGAAGCTTACGTAGAAGGCGTCACAACGGTCGTAAGCGCACAAATAGATGCCACTAGAAATATTAGCATGAAGCGGATGATGAGACGGGCCATTCAGAGGGCAGAGGAACCATGCAGGAACTTCCACAGGAGATGTTAGACATGACAGGCAACCAAGTTGTACGGAGGTAAAATCTATGGGATTCTACACATCTGTCGCTATAAACTTCAGGCCTGGTACCCAGATGGAACCGAATCTCGCTTGGAAATACCATCGTTGATCCGGACAGCTCATCACATAGCCGAAAAAGAAGACACTATATGCGTGCAAATGTAGCAGTAGAAAACGTCACATCCGACGTGCATGTGGAAAACGGGGCAGACATAAAATACGATGGGGATATTACACGAGACAAGGAAACAGAAACCACTGGAACTGGGAAAGAAATGACACCAAAACAGACAGGGGTTGCAGGAGGTGCAAGCGAATACCGTACCGTCCGGGTAGGTGAGAGGATAGGGAAGAACAGTATATAAACTAGGAGGTCTGTATATATAAGAACAACAGCGCATTGCCGCAATGGATTCTGCTTGCGCGGCAAACTCTCAGCTACCAGAACACATACGCGGCTGACCTTGCAAAGTAACTAGTGGGTGGAGAACCCAACACGTACACCATACTCCAATTTTCAAGCATATGTTAACGGGTTACAAACTTAAATGTAACGTAGGACGAGCCGGAAAAAGTGTGCACAATGTAATTACACCATGTAAGGATCTCGCATCTCCTACCCAACGAGAAAAACTTACGTAAGGTACTGCTCGCAACCCTTTCCCGTATCACTTCATGACTTGGAAACCATCAGCGCGACATACATTAACAAGTTTAAGGGGCCTTACATTCAGTTTCTCAACAAAAAAAAAGAAAAACATCGGCTCAACACGCTGCTCTCTCCAAACCGTGAGGTTTAGTTGGAAGGAAACAAACACACGAATACTGTACTGGTACAGCTGTATATAAAACACACACAAACCAACCCTGCGAACACATCTGACTACCGATATCTTGCGATTTGCAACTCGAAGTCTTAGTAAAACCTGTAATTAACTACCAAAAGTACACCCTTATACATAAGCCGCAAGGCAGTGAACCTGCGCGCACAAAATATACAATATAAAAAGGAAAATGTTTTGGTGTCTCTGATAGGTCACGTCCTAACCCTATAAATACATATAGAATTAGTTGATTATTGCTTGATCATATACAAAGAAAAGAGGCCTCACCTAAAATTACTATTTACTGCAATAACAACACTAATGATGTAATACTAAATGCCATAATCCTAAACAAGTTCCGAGATACTGCAAGAACAAAATTCTATCGTGTTTCATTATTATATATGAGCTTGTGCATAAAAATCTCATTAACTTTTGAATACTGAATGCCTAAACCAATGGCTCGTTCTTAACTGAGTCTAGAAGTTAAGATACTGTACCTATGAAAGAACTTACAGGTAAATTTTGTACCAAGCATCATGAAAATGTTGTTTCCTATTTGTTGCGTGTTTTTCGTCTAAAACCATTTAAATAAAGATTGTTTCCCAATTACTGACCAGAACTCGGGTTGAGACCTAGAAAAGAAAAATACTACCTTGTAATGTATGACCAGCATACAGCTATCAACTACAAAAGATAAATTACCCTAAGGGACCCGAGTGACGCCGGGGGTGGGCTGAGAAATGAAGAAAAAAAATCTGATGTGTTACACTCACATGACTTTCTCTACTCTTGTACAAACTATTTTTACAAACGCTTATTCTCCATATGCTTCATGTTAATCGAGATATCGAGATGTCAATCTCATTGCTAATTTTCTTGTAGATGCAAGGGGAATATGCTAGGTTTTAAGCGATAGTCAAATATTTTGAGCGCTGGTTGCTATGTGGCGCATTCCATTCTCTTTACATGTCCAGGACATAGAAAAAATCTGATGTGTTACACTCACATGACTTTCTCTACTCTTGTACAAACTATTTTTACAAACGCTTATTCTCCACCTACTTCATGTTAATCGAGATAAACATTTGCAGACTCTATCTTATTGCTAATTTTCTTGTAGATGTAAGGGGAATACATATTTACAAGGGCAATATAGAAATACAGTAGCCTTTAAGGACATACATATCTCTTAATAGCTGGTTGCTAGGTGCAGCACCATTCCCTTTGCCACAGATTAATACTCTTTGCATATCCAAGACAAAAAAATGAATAACGACTTCCCATTTGAGAAAATAAGTATTGAAAAATTTAAGGGAATAACAAGCAATATCTCGAAAATGGTACACTCAACAACAAAAAAATGTATATGACATAAATTGTGTATTTTAACGCGATCTACATTTTTTGTGTAGTAAAATTTTGTCTATCTCTTATGGTTTACCAGTTATGCAAAAGTCGTTCACAATGAAGAATACTTTTGGAGACATTCCCAGAAAATTCAAGATATACATTTTATTTGTCATGAAAATATCTTAAACATACAATATTTTAATCAAAATCGTTAGAGCCATTTTTGAGAAAATTAAAATTTTCGAAAAATTTTCCATGTAAAGGGTAGTCTGGGTTGAGGGGATTTTCTTAAAAACCTTCGTGTCGCATCTATAGAAGATACTGAACCTAAATACCAAGTATGGTGTTTATCCGACTGTTCGTTTCTGAGTTATGCTGTTCACAGACACACACACACACGAACATCATTCCAAAAATGCTTTTTACTTTCTCTACTACGTATAGTAAGTAGGGGAAGTATTGCATTCCACCCAAAAATTCGATACCGAGATTTCACCGGAAATACATGTTTTGAGACTCACTGAATCCAAAAAATCATTTTTGGAAACATGTCCGTGTGTGTGTCTGTCTGTGTGTCTGTGTGTCTGTGTGTCTGTCTGTGTGTCTGTGTGTCTGTGAACAGCATAACTCAAAAACGAAGAGTCGGATAAACACCAAACTTGGTATTTAGGTACAGTATCTTTCAGAGATGCGACACGAAGGTTTTCAAGAAAATCCCCCTACCCCAGACTACCCTTTACATGGTACATTTTTCGAAAATTTTAATTTTCTCAAAAACGGCTCTAACGATTTTGATTGAAATATCATATGTTTAAGATATTGTCATGACAAATAAAATGTATATCTCGAATTTTCTGGGAATGTCTCCAAAAGTATTCTTCATTATGAACGACTTTTTCATAACTGGTAAACCATAAGAGATAGACAAAATTTTACTACACAAAAAATGTAGATCGCGTTAAAATACACAATTTATGTCATATACATTTCTTTTGTTGAGTGAACCGTTTGCGAGATATTGCTTGTTATTCCCTTAAATTTTCCAATACTTATACTTTTTCTCAAATTCGTTATTCATTTTTTTTAAGTCCTGGACATGCAAAGAGAATGGAATGCGCCACATAGCAACCAGCGTTAAAATATTTGACTATCGCTTAAAAGCTACCATATTTCCCTTGCATCTACAAGAAAATTACCAATAAGATTACATCTCGATATCTCGATTAACATGAAGCATATGGAGAATAGGCGTTTGTAAAATTAGATTGTACAAGAGTAGAGAAAGTCATGTGAGTGTAACACATCAGATTTTTTTGGATTCAGAGGGTCTCAAAACATATATTTACGGTGAAATCTCGGTATCGAATTTTTGGGTGGAATACAATACTTCCCCTACTTACTGTACGTAGTAGAGAAAGTAAAAATGAATAACGAATATGAGAAAAAGTATAAGTATTGGAAAATTTAAGGGAATAACAAGCAATATCTCGAAAACGGTTCACTCACCAAAAAAAACTGTATATGACAAATTGCGTATTTTAACGCGATCTACATTTTTTGTGCAGTAAAATTTTGTCTACCTCTTATGGTTTACAAGTTATGCAAAAGTCGTTCACAATGAATACCTTTGGAGATATTCCCAGAAAATTCGAGATATACATTTCATTTCTCATGACAATATCTTAAACATATGATATTTTAATCAAAATCGCTAGAGCCATTTATGAGAAAATTAAAATTTTCGAAAAATGTTCCATGTAAAGCGTAGTCTGGGGTGGGGAGATTTCCTTGAAAACCTTCGTGTCGCATCTCTGGAACATACTGAAGCTAAATACCAAGTTTGGTGTTTATCCGACTGTTCGTTTCTGAGTTATGCTGTTCACAGACACACAGACAGACACACACGGACATGTTTCCAAAAATGCTTTTTACTTTCTCTACTACGTATAGTAAGTAGGGGAAGTATTGTATTCCACCCAAAAATTCGATACCGAGATTTCACCGGAAATACATGTTTTGAGACTCCCTGAATCCAAAAAAAAAAGCATTTTTACCTTCTCTACTACGTATAGTAAGTAGGCGAAGTATTGTATTCCACCCGAGATTTCACCGGAAATACATGTTTTGAGACCCCCTGAATCCGAAAAAAGCATTTTTGGAAACATGTCCGTGTGTGTGTCTGTGAACAGCATAACTCAGAAACGAATAGTCGGATAAACACCAAACTTGGTATTTGGTTTCAGTATCTTCCAAGGATGCGACACAAAGGTTTTCAAGAAAATCCTCCCACCCCAGAGTACCCTTTACATGGAAGATTTTTCGAAAATTTTAATTTTCTCAAAAATGGCTCTAACGGTTTTGATTAAAATATCATATGTTTAAGATATTTTTATGACAAATAAAATGTATATCTTGAATTTCCTGGGAATGTCTCCCAAAGTATTCTTTATTGTGTACGACTTTTGCATAACTGGTAAACCATAAGAGATACACAAAATTTTACTACACAAAAAATGTAGACCGCGTTAAAATACACAATTTATGTCATATACATTTTTTTAGTTGAGTGAGCCATTTTCGAGATATTGCTTGTTATTCCCTTAAATTTTTCAATACTTTCTCAAATGGGAATTCGTTCTTCATTTTTTTATCTTGTATATGCAAAGAGTATTAATCTGTGGTAAAGGGAATGGTGCTGCACCTAGCAACCGGCTATTAAGAGATATGTATATGCTTAAAGGCTACTGTATTTCTATATTGCCCTTGTAAATATATATTCCCCTTACATCTACAAGAAACTTAGCAATAAGATAGAGTCTGCAAATGTTTATCTCGATTTATATGAAGTAGATGGGGAATAAGCGTTTGTAAAAATAGTTTGTACAAGAGTGGAGAAAGTCATGTGAGTGTAACACATCAGATTTTTTGAAACATGTCCGTGTGTGTGTGTGCACAGCATAACTCAGAAACGAACAGTCGGATAAACACCAAACTTGGTATTTAGGTTCAGTATCTTCCAGAGATGCGACACGAAGGTTTTCAAGAAAATCCCCCCACCCCAGACTACCCTTTACATGGAAGATTTTTCGAAGATTTTAATTTTCTCAAAAATGGCTCTAACGATTTTGATTAAAATATCATATGTTTAAGATATTGCCATGAGAAATGAAATGTATATTGCGAATTATCTGGGAATGTCTCCAAAAGTATTCTTCATTGTGAACGACTTGTGCATAACTGGTAAACCATAAGAGATAGACAAAATTTTACCACTCAAAAATGTAGATCGCGTTAAAACACACAATTTATTTCATATACATTTCTTTTGTTGAGTGAACCGTTTTCGAGATATTGCTTGTTATTCCCTTAAATTTTCCAATACTTAATACTTTTTCTCAAATTCGTTATTCATTTTTTTAATGTCCTGGACATGCAAAGAGAATGGAATGCGCCACATAGCAACCAGCGTTAAAATATTTGACTATCGCTTATAACCTACCATATTCCCCTTCCATCTACAAGAAAATTATTAATTAGATTGACATCTCGATATCTCGATTAACATGAAACAAACATATGGAGAATAAGCGTTTGTAAAAATAGTTTGTACAAGAGTAGAGAAAGTCATGTGAGTGTAACATCAGATTTTTTTTGGATTCGGGGGGTCTCAAAACATGTATTTCCGGTGAAATCTCGGTATCGAATTTTTGGGTGGAATACAATACTTCCCCTATTTACTATACGTAGTAGAGAAAGTAAAAATCTGATGTATTACACTCACATGACTTTCTCTACTCTTGTACAAACTATTTTTACAAACGCTGATTCTCCATTTACTTCATGTTAATCTCGATAAACATTTGCAGACTCTATCTTATTGCTAATTTTCTTGTAGATGTAAGGGGAATATGTATTTACAAGAGCAATATAGAAATACAGCAGCCTTTAAGCACATACATATCTCTGAATAGCTGGTTGTTAGGTGCAGCACCATTCCCCTTACCACAGATTAATACTCTTTGCATATCCAAGACAAAAAAATGAATAACGAATGTTCATTTGAGCAAATAAGAACTGAAAAATTTAAGGGAATAACAAGCAATATCTCGAAAATGGTTCAGTCAACAAAAAAATGTATATGGCATAAATTGTGCGTAGGTATAATAGGCCGATTCTGAACCAAAGCAATGCCGACAACTGATATGATTCTTTGTTCTATGCCGGCAAGCCCCGCCCCCTCTTTGAGGCCTTACATGCCGCCTGGTCGCGCGTGCCGCTAGCCCCGCCCCCTCCCTTTGTGGCCTTACCTAATGCCGACCGGGTCTGTGTCGTCAGGTCCTATCCCTCCCCTCCATGCGTTCTGGTCGCGTGCAAGTGGCACCGGCCTCCTCCCTCCCCCCTTTGTGGTCTGATTGGTTCCCTGTGGATAGGTGGGAGAGTGTGTATTGTTCCTATACGCTGGCTACATTCCCGCCCCCTCATTGTGACTTGTCTAACTCCCTCCCGTGTGATTGGTTCCCCTGCGGATATGTGGGAGAGGGTGTATTGTTCCTATACGCTGGCGACGTCACCCCACTCTCATAGCGTCCTGTCTAAATCCCGCCCCTGGTGAGGTGTGTGGTAGGGGAATGGTTTTCTCGATGCCTGCAACCCATCGGCAAATCGTTTGAGTACATAATTGTGTCAATCAATTAGGTAATGTTCGTCCATGCATAAAACATTATTGAAAAAAAAGAATCGGCAGTTTATTACTACTAATGTCCGCACATTGCACTTCTAAAGGGTGATGTAATGAAACCATGCTCCTCGATCGATGAATACAATTAAGTATTTTTTTGATTGATTAATTGTATATGAATTGACTCGCGCGCAACTGGTCGTCATTGTATATGTGCGCTAGCATATGTATAACTATCACGCTCACGGTCCGTCATGCAATGAAAAACCCGGCAGCCGACTTCTGTCTGGTAATAACAAGTTTCACCCCCCTCCACGAATGTGCGCGTGACGTCACTAACAAGTCTCGATGTGTAGACTAGCCCGGCTCCACTCTATCTGCGTCGGTAAATCATGTTAACGATTTGATGAGATAATTGTGTCAATTAATTAGGTAATGCGATATTGAAAAAAGAATCAATGTTTATATACTGCTAATGTCCGGCCATCATGCCTCTAAACGAGTGATGTTATTAAACGCTGCTCGTCGACCAATTAAGTATTATTGATTGATTAATGTAAATAATTGTATATGAATGGACTTGCGCACCTGGAGCTATTTCCCACATTTTACATCTACTAATGACAACGCATTTGAAATTAAACGCGGCTCGTCGATCGATGAAAACAATTAAGTTTTTTTGATTGATTGTATATGAATTGACTCGCGCACCTGGTTGTTCTTGTATATGGAGGTGTTAAGTTGATTATTACGCGTGTATAACTATTACGACTAATAACATTTGTTTAATTCTTCTTTTGAGCGGAGGGCTTATAAAAATATTACATTGCTTAGACGAATTAAAATACCGACTGAAAAGGACGGTGTAAATAGCTAGAGTGAGACGTTAACACGAGAACCCTTTACGAAAAACAAGACGCATGCGACCGCTGTGCATCGTCTAATACATTGAAACTTAAGAAGCGGTTAAACCAGGAACGCTAGGGTTTTTCCCTGGTACCTGCTCTTAATGGCTTGGGGTTTCCATCACGCCATATGCCAGGGTACGCTTCAGCTGATGTATGTCCATGTATACCCTCATTAGCGGACAATGGCAGACATTTCCACTACATTAAACATTAAGAGACTTGAAGAATGCATACTGGGTCCTGTATACCCTCATTAGCGGACAATGGCACACGTTTTTCCCTACATTAAACATCTTAATTGGTTTCCTAAGTGCTCTGAAAAACCCCGACCCTCTGGGTAAATAACTTTAGCGATACAATAGATTTTCTTAATGATTAGCTTAATGGATTCCTACTTCCTCTGCGCAGAATTTCCATCACATACCGTGGAAAACCCAAGCCTAGCCATGTTTTAAGCTTACTACAACAATTTTTTCCCGATAATTAATATAAATTCTACATGAAGATTATTAATGATTAAGTTTCATAGCTCTTATTTCTTTCAATAAAATATTGAATATGACTCTAGCGTCAGGAAAATTAAACGGTGAGAAGCCATATTTTCTACGCTGAAATTATAATTAAACGCATACTGTGTAGATTCTGTACTTAAGCATTCGAATGTATCTTTGTCATTATTTAAATACTCACATACAAGAATTGCATGCATGATATCAAAAATTAAACTGATTTTTTTTCCGGAATGTTAAACAAAGAAATATGATTTGGCGAGAGTGATATGAAGAATAAAGTATTCAGAATTCGGGCGGGAGGAAGAATTCAACTTAAGAAATATTACATACGTTATTAAAACTAAATAAGCGTCTCGTTGATCGATGAATACTACATATGTTCTTAAAAAATAAAATAAATAAGGTTAACATTATAGTTAAATATTATAAATGTTATTAAAATAAATCATTCGGTTAACATTATAGGTGAATATTACATATGTTATTAAAAATAAATAAATACGGTTAACATTATAGTTAAACATCACATACGTTATTAAAAATAAATAATGGTCTCGCTGATTGATGAATACAATTAAATATTTTTATTAATTAATTGTATATGAATTGACTTGCGCATTTTGGTTGCTGTCGTATGTGTTTGGGTGTTAAGCTGATTATTACGCGTGTATAACTATTACGACTAATAACATTTGTTTAATTCTAAATAAGTAATGAAATATGGAGCCTATCCTAAACAAGACGCATTCCTTGTTACTCTTCATTTATTCCATTTAAAAAGATTGGCTTATTCTCTTAGTAAACATAGGACGAGAACCTTTTTAAATACCCCTCCCTTCGAGAGATAGTTTTTGAATATTGCAGCAGAGAGATCGAACCATATTTGTTTAAAAGCTTTTTTCTATAGATGAATGAAATATTTGATGAATAACAGCCTTATTTAACAGGGGTAAAAGATGTTTAAAGGTTGTTTTGATAAAAATTACGTTGTGGTAACGTGCGAGGTTTGAACAAGAGAGTTCATCGGTTCGATTGCCGGTGACTACCCTAGCCAACTTACAATTGTTCTTTGAAGCTAGCCTGCTTTTACGATCTAGTTTATAGATGAATGAAATATTTTATATATAACAGCCTTATTTAACATGGGTAAAAGGTGTTTAAAGGTTGTTTTGATAAAAATTACGTTGTGGTAACGTGCGAGGTTTGAACAGGGGAGTTCATCGGTTCGATTCCCGGTGACTACCCTAGCCAACTTACAATTGTTCTTTGAAGCTAGCCTGCTTTTACGATCTAGTTTATAGATGAATGAAATATTTTATGAATAACAGCCTTATTTAACATGGGTAAAAGGTGTTTCAAGGTTGTTTTGATAAAAATTACGTTGTGGTAACGTGCGAGGTTTGAACAGGGGAGTTCATCGGTTCGATTCCCGGTGACTACCCTAGCCAACTTACAATTGTTCTTTGACGCTAGCCTGCTTTTTCGATCTAGTTTATAGATGAATGAAATATTTTATGAATAACAGCCTTATTTAACATGGGTAAAAGGTGTTTCAAGGTTGTTTTGATAAAAATTACGTTGTGGTAACGTGCGAGGTTTGAACAGGAGAGTTCATCGGTTCGATTCCCAGTGACTACCCTAGCCGACTTTAGAATCTGCATGGAGGTCTACGAATACATAGTCTACCCATTAACGATTTTTATAAGCGCGGGTGTAGCCTTACAAGGAAAATTATATCAACAGAAACAATACCTTCTTTTTCGTTATTTTCACTCTAAAATTATTACTAAATAATACATTGGTGCTAACCTCAGTGTCGCCATTCACATTCATATCATGTTAGAATAATTCTTTGATTGCAGACGGTCAATTCAAATTTAATACTTGGGCGAATTATTTTGGTAATGTAACAATAATTAACAATGAATTTTAGCGGTACATGTAAAAAATAAAATATATTTTTATTTTCTAGCATTTCCCTTACGGAGAGGTGGCGTGATCGATGGATTTCCCCATAACAGGTTTAGGCTTGCTTACGAAATGTCCCTTGCGCGAGGCTAGCATTTCCCCTCTCCTCATCGAATTTTTGGAGTAGCCAATCAAAATCGTTGTATTACATACCATCACACCTCTCACCCCCTTCAGCTTTTATCGAGGAAATTATATAAAAGCAGCAGCTTCTCCGACGATTTTCACTATATTGTGAGAACACAGCGATCTAAGCACTCTGCAAACTTTATTCTTTCAACGTGAAATTTCATCGAACATCATGTCTGGTAAGTTGTATCACCAATTCATTTTCATTAAAAAGTTAACTTATTACTTAGTACATTTAACTTATATTTGCGTTCTTGTTTCTAATGTCGGACATTTATTTGTAAATAGCTGAGCATTCTAAAAGTTAATAGCTAGACAGGTGAATTTTCTGAAACGTGAACAGTTTAATTAAGTATTCATTTTAGGCAAGCTTATTCTACATTTAATAGCTAACTGCGCGAATTCTCAAAAAAATGTGAGCAATTTAGTTAAGTATTCATCTTGTTGAACAATTATTCCAGATATTTAAATACAGGATTTCACAGAGTGAATTATATTCCTTTTGGAGAAAATAGAATTATTTGAATACCGTATTAACGTTTTTGCTTTAGAATATTACAAAAAGTATGTTGCGCGAATCATTCACTCTAACAAAGTAAATGTTTACTATATATGAAAACATTTAAATCGAAAAATAAGTACTTAATGAACTTCATTAGTGAATCAGAACCTCAATTATATTTACACATATTATCATTTTTTATTATTATATTATACAGAAAAAAGTTAATAATTTTGTAACTTTCAAATAAATGAAATTTTGTTATGCAACACATTCTCTAATAAAGAATATTTTTTTTTCTCTTCCTAATGCAGAAAGTTTGGCATCTCAACTTAACACATTGGCTGAGGGTAGCATTTACCCGGCCGTTCAAAGACTACAAGATCTTCAGCCAGAGGAGCCTTATAATATAAAATCCTTAAGAGACATTGATACGAGATACGGTGCTAGAGTGGTTGCAGTTTTAGGTGTTAAGCAAGTGATTCTTCCGACAAGATATTCAACCCTAACAAGCCAACAGTTGGAGCAAATGCCAGGGACGTTTGAAATGGTATATCATGGAGTAGTACCAGCCGGCAAGTTTAAGACATGTAAATTGTCTTTTCTTCTTGTTAAGGTTTGTAGAAATAATTCAGCTATCCTTTCAAAGCTTCATTTAGAGTTACATTTGTTGAGTTTATAAATTCACACTTCACTTGGATAACATTTGTCTAAAGTATACATCACTGTGTAAATAACGCCTAGGATGTAGTCTCCGCGAGGACCTGCAGAAAGAAGTTTAATAGTCTATTCACTGATTCTTTACCTCAAAGCAGATACCTACAGCAAGTTGCAAATAATTTCCAGTAGGATAGCAGTTGTCAAAAGCATGCATTACTGTATTAAAACAAATATGTGTAAATAATGTTTAGATTGTAGTCTGAGTGATTTCGTGCAGAAAGAAGTTTAATATCCCTTGCAATGATTCTCCGCATCGAAGTATATACCTACAACAAGCTGCAAATATTGTGAATGTGTGTTACAGGAATGCCCAGATGAATGTAAATGAAGAGGAAGAACGAGATAACTTAAATCAACATAAACAGAAATGTGATAGGAACATTCTCAACACCTCCCAGTGATCTCATTCAATGAAGAATTGCAGCACTGTGCAGCGTGGAACATGCAAGGAAAAACATTCGCGTGTGTAAAATATAGCAATAATATATAAATTATGTACTCATTATTACTGCTATACCTGCCAATACCATTGATTTCATAAGTAATTTCATAATTGTTTAAAGGAGAATGCAATATCTTAAAACATTGATGCTACATGAAATCTAAACGAAAAAAATTATTGAACTATTACTAAAAGAGACTTGAATAAATGGGAATCTGGAAGCCAGAACCATCTTAATATTGGACTGTGTGATATGAGGTGTATAAAAAGATTAATAAAAAATGAGGCCTATGTAATATAAACAACATTTATTTTTTATAAACATTATCCTATTACATTCCTTCACAAAAAACCCGAACATATTTCCTAAAGACAAAGGTGATAGTCTAGACCTTCTAAACATTCAGTTATATAATCATATTCATCACAGAGGCTAACGCTCGAAGGAATTAAAAGCGAATGAATGAATTCATAGCACGCAACTATGTATATATCTCGCGTGAGCACAGCGGAGGGGGTATCTCGATCTATGCATAGCAGAGGGAAAGAATGCTCTCCTGAAACATTAGTCATCTAGACAGAAATTGTTCACAGAGCCGGAGACGTCAGGATGGATGGAACAGACTCCAAGTTCAAATCTTTAAACGGTAGGGGCACCCCCTTTTTGCCTGTCATGTCTCCTGAACCACCCTTACAGCTTAACATTACGTTACAATGCCACGTAACCAGATTACCGTCGGCCAGTCCTCAGACCTTTGATTTTTTCGTGGTTTACTGGCCTGCAGGCGAATACCAGAGCCCCGTATGCTATTATGTTTTCATTGTATGTCAATCGCATCTTAACCTATGTGCTTCTAAGGCCTTCTGTTTGGATTACCGTCCGCCACTCGCTCAGACCTTTGATTTTTTCTAGGTTTTCCCTGGTCTGCAGGCGAATGCCTGTGCTTCTAAGGCACTCTGACTGGATTACCGTCGGCCACTCGCTCAGACCTTTGATTTTTTCCTGGTTTTCCCTGGTCTGTAGGCGAATGCCTGAGCCCCGTATGCTACCATGTTTTCATTGTATGTCAATCGCATCTTAACCTACGTGCTTCTAAGGCCCTCTGTTTGGATTACCATCGGCCACTCACTCAGACCTTTGATGTTTTCGTGGTTTTCCCTGGCCTGTAGGCGAATGCCTGCTCAAAAAGATACTTGTCCCTTCCTCGGTTGGCAGCCTAACGAGTTAAGCTTCCGAATCTGCGCGATTATACCCGATCAATACATACATCTTCACAATACTTTACTTACTCTAAGCATCCGAACCTGTACGGAGACGTCCGAACACCGCCGAACAATACATTATCGTAGCAATACTTTGCTCACTCACTCTAAGCACGCGAAGCTATACGAAGACCTATGAATACAGGAAATCACACATAAACACGGCTGACCGCCTCTCTAAATACTCGAACATGCAGGAAGACATACGGTCATGTGCTTGTCAGAACCCATATTCAGATCGGAATGACAGGCTTTAATGTAGATATTTATTTACAACCATAACAAGAACACATCACATCTAAACAATGTCTTAGACAGGAACTTTCTCTTTAAGACACGTTATGTATGCTATTCGCTTGTTTAGATTCAAAGGAGATTTCAAACTTTCATCTCGGAAAAAAATTGTAGGCAATTTAGGGTGCTCTTAAAGTTAAGATAATTTTATCGAGGATTCTCTTAAAGGAACGCCTGACATGTAACATTTTACCAGATAATGCTGCTTACAATAGCGAGTTCGCGACTTCAGATGCATGTACCCGACAATCAACTAATTTGTTCACGGTTTTTGCTTGAGAAATCTTATTGGGCGTGAAAGACTGGTAATTTTGCTCACAGACCTCTATCAAGATTGAGGTTCTTTTACGTGCCGTAAATCTACGACACGGGGTCACAGGCTTTACTTCCCTTCCGAAGGAAGCCATGCTAAGGATTTCTACGCCCGAAAAATCCATCACCCTCCGTCGGGCTTGAACCCGCGACCTCGAGGTCTAGAGGCTAGCATGGTAACCACTACACCACGGACGACACACACCTAAGGTCATTTGTGTGTAACACACTAACTAATCGAGTGGAATGGCTCAGGCGGTAAGTCGGTGACTTGTATTCGGTTCAATCCCACACCCCCTCTGATTCCCAGAGGTTTTATCTTCAAGGTTTTCCACTCACTAGACGAAAGCTGTGAAGGCTCGTTCCACCTCTGAATTTTTCCTCTCATCCTTTCACCTCCATCCACATTTTACTTTTTTCATCTTCTTGACTGTTTCAGGGTTGAAACTAGCGGAGAGGGGCTCTCCGCATAAGCAGAGCTTATGCTCTCTGTAACTTTCATCCACGGAAGGTGTGTGGTTCCAGAATCCTGGACCTCTCAGAGATGTGTAAGTCTGTAGTCCTCGAGAGGAGCCATAGATTGCGTCAACTGCCACCAGGGAATGTTTTTATCCCTGAAAGGTAGAGGTCCCTTCCCCTACCCTTTGAATGTCACACGTCGTCGCCTTGCTTGACAACGTCGTCACACTACGCTACTAGGTCGTCACGATACCTAATAACATTCAGAAGGCTCCTGATCAACATACAGGTGACAGAGACGCAGCATGAGTTGGAACGTTCCGAGATCTGGAAACGTTAGGGACATCCAGCGCAATGCAAGGTGTACAGATCTAAACCAAAAACCAAACTTTACTTCAGAAGGTAGATGGTAGAAGAGCGCAACTAGCTGGAACGATCCTAGATCTGGAAACGTTAGGGACATCCAGCGAAATGCAAGGTGTACAGATCTAAACCAAAAACCAAACTTTACTTTAGAAGGTAGATGGTAGAAGCGCGCAACTAGCTGGAACGATCCTAGATCTGGAAACGTTAGGGACATCCAGCGCAATGCAAGCTGTACAGATCTAAACCAATAACCAAACTTTACTTCAGAAGGTAGATGGTAGAAGCGCGCAACTAGCTGGAACGATCCGACTTCTGGAAACGTTAGGGACATCCAGCGCGATGCAAGCTGTACAGATCTAAACCAAAAACCAAACTTTACTTTAGAAGGTAGATGGTAGAAGCGCGCAACTACTGGAACGATCCGAGATCTGGAAACGTTAGGGACATCCAGCGCAATGCAAACTGTACAGATCTAAACCAACCAACAAACTTTACTTCAGAAGGTAGATGGTAGAAGCGCGCAACTAGCTGGAACGATCCTAGATCTGGAAACGTTAGGGACATCCAGCGCAATGCAAGGTGTACAGATCTAAACCAAAAACCAAACTTTACTTTAGAAGGTAGATGGTAGAAGCGCGCAACTACCTGGAACGATCCTAGATGTGGAAACCTTAGAAACATCCAGCGCAATGCAAGCTGTACAGATCTAAACCAAAAACCAAACTTTACTTCAGAAGGTAGATGGTAGAAGCGCGCAACTAGCTGGAACGATCCTAGATCTGGAAACGTTAGGGACATCCAGCGCAATGCAAGGTGTACAGATCTAAACCAAAAAGCAAACTATACTTTAGAAGGTAGATGGTAGAAGCGCGCAACTAGCTGGAACGATCCGAGATCTGGAAACGTTAGGGACATCCAGGGCAATGCAAGCTGTACAGATCTAAAACCAAGCACCAAACTTTACTTTAGAAGGTAGATGGTGGAAGCGCGCAACTAGCTGAAACGATCCGAGATCTGGAAACTTTAGGAACATCCAGCGCAATGCAAGCTGTACAGATCTAAACCAACCAACAAACTTTACTTTAGAAAATAGATGGTAGAAGCGCGCAACTAGCTGGAACGATCCGAGATCTGGAAACGTTCCAACTCGTGCCGCGTCTCTGTCACCTGTATGTTGATGATAAGGGGCCTTCTGAATGTTGTTAGGTATCGTGACGACCTAGTAGCGTAGTGTGACGACGTTGTCAAACAAGGCGACGACGTGTGACAGTCAAAGGGTAGGGGAAGGGGCCTCTACCTTTCAGGGATAAAAACAAATTCCCTGGTGGCAGTTGACGCAATCTATGGCTCCTCTCGAGGACTACAGACTTACACATCTCTGAGAGGTCCAGGATTCTGGAACCACACACCTTCCGTGGATGAAAGTTACAGAGAGCATAAGCTCTGCTTATGCCGAGAGCCCCTCTCCGCTAGTTTCAACCCTGAAACAGCCAAGAAGATGAAAAAAGTAAAATGTGGATGGAGGTGAAAGGATGAGAGGAAAAATTCAGAGGTGGAACGAGCCTTCACAGCTTTCGTCTAGTGAGTGGAAAACCTTGAATATAAAACCTCTGGGAATCAGAGGGGGTGTGGGATTGAACCGAATACAAGTCACCGACTTACCGCCTGAGCCATTCCACTCGATTAGTTAGTGTGTTACACACAAATGACCTTAGGTGTGTGTCGTCCGTGGTGTAGTGGTTACCATGCTAGCCTCTAGACCCCGAGGTCGCGGGTTCAAGCCCGACGGAGGGTGATGGATTTTTCGGGCGTAAAAATCCTTAGCATGGCTTCCTTCGGAAGGGAAGTAAAGCCTGTGGTCCCGTGTCGTAGATTTACGGCACGTAAAAGAACCTCAAGCCTGATAGAGGTCTCTGAGCAAAATTACCAGTCTTTCACGCCCAATAAGATTTCTCAAGCAGAAACCGTGATCAAATTAGTTGATTGTCGGGTACATACATCTGAAGTCGCGAACTCGCTATTGTAAGCAGCATTATCTGGTAAAATGTTACATGTCAGGCGTTCCTTTAAGAGAATCCTCGATAAAATTATATTAACTTTAAGAGCACCCTAAATTGCCTACAATTTTTTTCCGAAATGAAAGTTTGGAATCTCCATTGAATCTAAACAAGGAATAGCATACATAACGTGTCTTAAAGAGAAAGTTGCTGTCTAAGACATTGTTTAGATGTGATGTGTTCTTGTTATGGTTGTGAATATATATCTACATTAAAGCCTGTCATTCCGATCTGATTATGGGTTCTGACAAGCACATGACCGTATGTCTTCCTGCATGTTCGAGTATTTAGAGACGCGGTCAGCCGTGTTTATGTGTGATTTCCTGTATTCATAGGTCTTCGTATAGCTTCGCGTGCTTAGAGTGAGTGAGCAAAGTATTGCTACGATAATGTATTCTTCGGCGGTGTTCGGACGTCTCCGTACAGGTTCGGATGCTTAGAGTAAGTGAAGTATTGTGAAGATTAATGTATTGATCGGGTATAGTCGCGCAGATTCGGAAGCTTAACTCGTAAGGCTGCCAACCGAGGAAGGGAGAAGTATCTTTTTGAGCAGGCATTCGCCTACACGCTAGCGAAAACCACGAAAAAAAATCAATGGTCTGAGTGAGTGGCCGATGGTAATCCAAACAGAGGGCCTTAGAAGCACGTAGTTTAAGATGCGATTGACATACAATGAAAACATGGTAGCATACGGGGCTCAGGCATTCGCCTACAGACCAGGGAAAACCAGGAAAAAATCAAAGGTCTGAGCGAGTGGCCGACGGTAATCCAGTCAGAGTGCCTTAGAAGCACAGGCATTCGCCTGCAGACCAGGGAAAACCTAGAAAAAATCAAAGGTCTGAGCGAGTGGCGGACGGTAATCCAAACAGAAGGCCTTCGAAGCACATAGGTTAAGATGCGATTGACATACAATGAAAACATGGTAGCATACGGGGCTCAGGCATTCGCCTACAGACCAGGGAAAACCACGAAAAAATCAAAGGTCTGAGCAAGTGGCCGACGGTAATCCAGTAAGAGTGCCTTAGAAGCACAGGCATTCGCCTGCAGACCAGGGAAAACCTAGAAAAAATCAAAGGTCTGAGCGAGTGTAGGACGGTAATCCAAACAGAAGGCCTTAGAAGCATATAGGTTAAGATGCGATTAACATACAATGAAAACATGGTAGCATACGTGGCTCAGGCATTCGCCTGCAGGCCAGGGAAAACCACGAAAAAATCAAAGGTCTGAGCGAATGGCCGACGGTAATCTGGTTACGTGGCATTGTAACGTAATGTTAAGCTGTAAGGGTGGTTCAGGAGACATGACAGGCAAAAAGGGGGTGCCCCTACCGTTTAAAGATTTGAACTTGGAGTCTGTTCCATCCATCCTGACGTCTCCGGCTCTGTGAACAATTTCTGTCTAGATGACTAATGTTTCAGGAGAGCATCCTTTCCCTCTGCTATGCATAGTTCGAGATACCCCCTCCGCTGTGCTCACGCGAGATATATACATAGTTGCGCGTTATGAATTTATTCATTCGCTTTTAATTCCTTCGAGCGTTAGCCTCTGTGATGAATATGATTATATAACTGAATGTTTAGAAGGTCTAGACTATCACCTTTGTCTTTAGGAAATATGTTCGGGTTTTTTGTGAAGGAATGTAATAGGATAATGTTTATAAAAAATAAATGTTGTTTATATTACATAGGCCTCATTTTTTTATTAATCTTTTTATACACCTCATATCACACAGTCCAATATTAAGATGGTTCTGGCTTCTAGATTCCCATTTATTCAAGTCTCTTTCAGTAATAGTTCAATAATTTTTTTTGTTTACATTTCATGTAGCATCAACGTTTTAAGATATTGCATTCTCCTTTAAACAATTATGAAATTATTTATGAAATCAATGGTATTGGCAGGTATAGCAGTAATAATGAGTACATAATTTATATATTATTGCTATATTCTACACACGCGAATGTTTTTCCTTGCATGTTCCACGCTGCACGGTGCTGCAATTCTTCATTGAATGAGATCACTGGGAGGTGTTGAGAATGTTCCTATCACATTTCTGTTTATGTTGTTTTAAGCTATCTCGTTCTTCCTCTTCGTTTACATTCATCTGGGCATTCCTGTAACACACATTCACATTATTTGCAGCTTGTTGTAGGTATATACTTCGATGCGGAGAATCATTGCAAGGGGTATTAAACTTCTTTCTGCACGAAATCACTCAGACTAAAATCTAAACATTATTTACACATATTTGTTTTAATACAGTGATGCATGCTTTTGACAACTGCTATCCTACTGGAAATTATTTGCAACTTGCTGTAGGTATCTGCTTTGAGGTAAAGAATCCGTGAATAGACTATTAAACTTCTTTCTGCAGGTTCTCGCCCAGACTACATCCTAGGCGTTATTTACACAGTGATGTATACCTTAGACAAATGTTATCCTAGTGAAGTGTGAATTTATAAACTCAACGAATGTAACTCTAAATGAAGCTTTGAAAGGATAGCTGAATTATTTCTACAAACCTTAACAGGAAGAAAAGACAATTTACATGTCTTAAACTTGCCGGCTGGTACCACTCCATGATATACCATTTGAAACGTCCCTGGCATTTCCTCCAACTGTTGGCTTGTTAGGGTTGAATATCTTGTCGGAATAAACACTTGCTTATCGCCTAAAACTGCAACCACTCTAGCACCGTATCTCGTATCAAGTTTTGTTAAGGATTTTATATTATAAGGCTCCTCTGGCTGAAGATCTTGTAGTCTTTGAACGGCCGATAAATGCTACCCTCAGCCAATGTGTTAAGTTGAGATGCCAAACTTTCTGCATTAGGAAGAGAAAAAAACATATTCTTTATTAGAGAATGTGTTGCATAAAAAATTTCATTTATTTGAAAGTTACGAAATTATTAACTTTTTTCTGTATAATATAATAATAAAAAATGATAATATGTGTAAATATAATTGAGGTTCTGATTCACTAATGAACTTCATTAAGTACTGTATTTTTCGATTTAAATGTTTTCATATAATGTAAACGTTTACTTTGTTAGAGTGAATGATTCGCGCAACAGACTTTTTGTAATATTCTAAAGCAAAAACGTTAATAAGGTATTCAAATAATTGTATTTTCTCCAAAAGGAATATAATTCACTCTGTGAAATCCTGTATTTAAATATCTGGAATAATAATTGCTCAACAAGATGAATACTTAACTAAATTGTTCACATTTTTTTGAGAATTCGCGCAGTTAGCTATTAAATGTAGAATAAGCTTGCCTAAAATGAATACTTAACTAAACTGTTCACGTTTCAGAAAATGCACCTGTCTAGCTATTAACTTTTAGAATGCTCAGCTATTTACAAATAAATGTCCGACATTAGAAACAAGAACGCAAATATAAGTTAAATGTACTAAGTAATAAGTTAACTTTTTAATGAAAATGAATTGGCGATACAACTTACCAGACATGATGTTCGATGAAATTTCACGTTGAAAGAATAAAGTTTACAGAGTGCTTAGATCGCTGTGTTCTCACAATATAGTGAAAATCGTCGGAGAAGCTGCTGCTTTTATATAATTTCCTCGATAAAAGCTGAAGGGGGTGAGAGGTGTGATGGTATGTAATACAACGATTTTGATTGGCTACTCCAAAAATTCGATGAGGAGAGGGGAAATGCTAGCCTCGCGCAAGGGACATTTCGTAAGCAAGCCCAAACCTGTTATGGGGAAATCCATCGATCACGCCACCTCTCCTTAAGGGAAATGCTAGAAAATAAAAATATATTTTATTTTTTACATGTACTGCTAAAATTCATTGTTAATTATTGTTACATTACCAAAATATTCGCCCAAGTATTAAATTTGAATTGACCGTCTGCAATCAAAGAATTATTCTAACATGATATGAATGTGAATGGCGACACTGAGGTTAGCACCAATGTATTATTTAGTAATAATTTTAAAGTGAAAATAACGAAAAAGAAGGTATTGTTTCTGTTGATATAATTTTCCTTGTAAGGCTACACCCGCGCTTATAAAAAATCGTTAATGGGTAGACTATGTATTCGTAGACCTCCATGCAGATTCTAAAGTCGGCTAGGGTAGTCACCGGGAATCGAACCGATGAACTCTCCTGTTCAAACCTCGCACGTTACCACAACGTAATTTTTATAAAAACAACCTTGAAACACCTTTTACCCATGTTAAATAAGGCTGTTATTCATAAAATATTTCATTCATCTATAAACTAGATCGAAAAAGCAGGCTAGCGTCAAACAACAATTGTAAGTTGGCTAGGGTAGTCACCGGGAATCGAACCGATGAACTCTCCTGTTCAAACCTCGCACATTATCACAACGTAAGTTTTATCAAAACAACCTTTAAACACCTTTTACCCATGTTAAATAAGGCTGTTATTCATAAAATATTTCATTCATCTATAAACTGGATCGTAAAAGCAGGCTAGCTTCAAAGAACAATTGTAAGTTGGCTAGGGTAGTCACCGGGAATCGAACCGATGAACTACCCTGTTCAAACCTCGCACGTTACCACAACGTAATTTTTATCAAAACAACCTTTAAACACCTTTTACCCATGTTAAATAAGGCTGTTATTCATAAAATATTTCATTCATCTATAAACTAGATCGTAAAAGCAGGCTAGCTTCAAAGAACAATTGTAAGTTGGCTAGGGTAGTCACCGGGAATCGAACCGATGAATTCTCCTGTTCAAACCTCGCACGTTACTACAACGTAATTTTTATCAAAACAACCTTTAAACACATTTTACCCATGTTAAATAAGGCTGTTATTCATAAAATATTTCATTCATCTATAAACTAGATCGTAAAAGCAGGCTAGCTTCAAAGAACAATTGTAAGTTGGCTAGGGTAGTCACCGGCAATCGAACCGATGAACTCTCCTGTTCAAACCTCGCACGTTACCACAACGTAATTTTTATCAAAACAACCTTTAAACATCTTTTACCCCTGTTAAATAAGGCTGTTATTCATCAAATATTTCATTCATCTATAGAAAAAAGCTTTTAAACAAATATGTTTCGATCTCTCTGCTGCAATATTCAAAAACTATCTCTCGAAGGGAGGGGTATTTAAAAACGTTCTCGTCCTATGTTTACTAAGAGAATAAGCCAATCTTTTTAAATGGAATAAATGAAGAGTAACAAGGAATGCGTCTTGTTTAGGATAGGCTCTACATTTCATTATTTATTTAGAATTAAACAAAAGTTATTAGTCGTAATAGTTATACACGCGTAATAATCAACTTAACACCCGAACACATACGACAGCAACCAAAATGCGCAAGTCAATTCATATACAATTAATTAATAAAAATATCTAATTGTATTCATCGATCAGCGAGACCATTATTTATTTTTAATAACGTATGTGATGTTTAACTATAATGTTAACCGTATTTATTTATTTTTAATAACATATGTAATATTCACCTATAATGTTAACCGAATCATTTATTTGGAATGACATTTATTATAATTAACTATAATGTTAACCTTATTTATTTTATTTTTTAAGAACATATGTAGTATTCATCGATCAACGAGACGCTTATTTATTTTTAATAACGTATGTAATATTTCTTAATTTGAATTCTTCCTCCCGCGTCAACGAGATGCTTATTTATTTTTAATAACGTATGTAATATTTCTTAATTTGAATTCTTCCTCCCGCCCGTATTCTGAATACTTTATTCTTCATATCACTCTCGCCAAATCATATTTCTGTGTTTAACATTCCGTAAAAAAAAATCAGTTTAATTTTTGATATCATGCATGCAATTCTTGTATGTGAGTATTTAAATAATGACAAAGATACATTCGAATGCTTAAGTACAGAATCTACAAAGTATGCGTTTAATTATAATTTCAGCGTAGAAAATATTGCTTCTCACCGTTTAATTTTCCTGACACTAAAGTCATATTCAATATTTTATTGAAAGAAATAAGAGCTATGAAACTTAATCATTAATAATCTTCATGTAGAATTTGTATTAATTATCGGGAAAAATTGTTGTAGTAAGCTTAAAACATGGCTAGGCTTGGGTTTTCCACGGTTTGAGATGGAAATTCTGCGCAGTGGAAGTAGGAACCCATCAACCTAATCATTAAGAAAATCTATTGTATCGCTAAAGTTATTTACCCAGAGGGTCGGGGTTTTTCAGAGCACTTAGGAAACCAATTAAGATGTTTAATGTAGGGAAAAACGTCTGCCATTGTCCGCTAATGAGGGTATACAGGACCCAGTATGCATTCTTCAAGTCTCTTAAGATGTTTAATGTAGTGGAAACGTCTGCCATTGTCCGCTAATGAGGGTATACATGGACATACATCAGCTGAAGCGTACCCTGGCATATGGCGTGATGGAAACCCCAAGCCATTAAGAGCAGGTACCAGGGAAAAACCCTAGCGTTCCTGGTTTAACCGCTTCTTAAGTTTCAATGTATTAGACGATGCACAGCTGTCGCATGCGTCTTGTTTTTCGTAAAGGGTTCTCGTGTTAACGTCTCACTCTAGCTATTTACACCGTCCTTTTCAGTCGGTTTTTTAATTCGTCTAAGCAATGTAATATTTTTTATAAGCCCTCCGCTCAAAAGAAGAATTAAACAAATGTTATTAGTCGTAATAGTTATACACGCATAATAATCAACTTAACACCTCCATATACAAGAACAACCAGGTGCGGGAGTCAACTCATATACAATCAATCAAAAAAACTTAATTGTTTTCATCGATCGACGAGCCGCGTAAATTTCAAATGCGTTGTCATTAGTAGATATAAAATGGGGGAAATAGCTCCAGGTGTGCAAGTCAATTCATATACAATTATTTACATTAATCAATCAATAATACTTAATTGGTCGACGAGCAGCGTTTAATAACCTCACTCCTTTAGAGGCATGATGGCCGGACATTAGCAGTATATAAACATTGATTCTTCTTTCAATAACGCATTACCTAATTGATTGACACAATTATCTCATCAAATTGATTTGCCGAGCAGCGGCACGTGCCGAGAATCACATTCCCCCACCCCCATCACCAGGGGCGGGATTTATACAGGACGCTAGGAGAGTGGGGTGACGTCGCCAGCGTATAGGAACAATACACCCTCTCCCACCTATCCGCAGGGGAACCAATCACACGGGAGGGAGTTAGACAAGTCACAATGAGGGGGCGGGAATGTAACCAGCGTATAGGAACAATACACACTCTCCCACCTATCCACAGGGAACCAATCAGACCACAAAGGGGAGGGAGTGAGGGGGCGGGGTGCCACCGGCACGCGACCAGACCGCACGGGGGTAGGGGTAGGACCTTACGACACAGGTCCGGTCGGCATTAGGTAAGGCCACAAAGGGAGGGGGCGGGGCTAGCGGCACGCGCGACCAGGCGGCATGTAAGGCCTCAAAGAGAGGGCGGGGCTTGCCTGCATAGAACAAAGAATCTTATCAGTTGTCGGCATCTGCTTTGGCTCAGAATCGGCCTATTATACCTATTAGTGCTAGATCATGATTCTCTTGTTTTGCCCTTATTCTTGTCGAGAAACCTCCGTACTTAAGGAAAACATGCAATGTTCCATATTTGTATATGACCAGTGACAGTCACTCACATGTGTTAGGTATTAATTGTATATTTTGAACCTTGTCTCCTGTGATTTGTTCCTCTATTCTCCGAGGGGAAGTGAGATAATGAACTTACACATAAATGAAGAATTCCTTTCAAAATTATTCCCAAAGTAAATAAACTTTATTTTAAACATTATCTTCCATTAATCTGTAAAGTGTGCAATAACTCAACAATTACCATGTTTTATTGATACCTGATATTACTAATAAATATTATCTAGTTCTTTGATAAGTATTAGCTATAATACTCAATCTTCTGTTTTAATTATTGGAGGACTCAGGTTTACCAAAGTAGCTATGACATGAACAATCTTATCTGTATCAGGTATTAAATGCATTACATACATTTATTGCTTAATAATTTGAAAACTTTCATTATCTGAATACCTCTTTCAACAGAAATTTAACCGGCGCTATGTTATGTTCTATCAACTTGTTTAGCTGAAAACTAAGGATTAGACGCATTACAGCTTGCGTTGGTTCAGTATACCGGAATAAACTGTAATGTAGCTCTTTTACCAATCAAACAAATATATCTCGATCGAATTTTACCAACAAGGAAGCTTTACGTGAATGTGCTTTTGTAATGACACTCTCAGCGCTTTCACAAGACACTTGCTTCACTGCAATCTAGGATTTGGCACTGTATTTCGTATAATAGTGGTTCACAAATTTAAATATGGCAGATACCATAGTTCTATGGCAGCTGTTACCTAGTTTACATTTCATCGATACAATTAGCAGCATATTTTCCCTAGGGATAATCGCTAACAGGACATGGCGCACGGCAAGCTTTACACCCGCAATGTCAAGAACATGCTGTTCGTCACATCCACAGGGGGACCCGGACTCACCTATCGGTTCATACGACAATTATAAAGTTGAGTAGTCCCGTACTTACTAATTGTTGCACTCATTATTTTCCATTATCCAGTTGCAATTAGGTGGGTTTTTTTAAATCTTCTTTTGATTTTTTCCATTGTCGCGTCAGTTGTTGGTTATTTATTTTTTGTAATATGGCCAGTTACGAGGGCCGTCCCAGAAGTACCCGACCTGACGTATAGATAGTGGTGGTTGTTTCAAACAAATGACTGTGATAGAACGTACCAACCTTATAAAGCTTATGTTTGAAGTTTGACGATGGTCCAACTAATATTAAAGCTGAGCTAGATTCTACTCTGGGTGAGTGTGTTCCTTCATTGACGACAGTAAAATACTGGGTAGCAGTGTTTAAGCGAGGCCGTAGGGGCTGCCAAGACGAACATCACAGTGGTCGACCAAATGAGGTGACCACGCCAGAAATTGTGAAGAAAACCCACAAAATGGTATTGGATGACTGTCGACTAAAAGTGCGCGAACTAGCAGACATCGCAGGAATTTCAAAAAGTGCTGTACATCGCACACTGACTGAAAATTTAGACATGAGAAAGCTATGCGCAACATGCGTGCCGCGTTTACTCACAATGAAACAAAAGCAGCATCGTGAGGATGTTTCAGTCGAGTGTTTGGTGATGTTTCGCTGCAATAAAGCCGAGTTTTTGCCTCGATTGATAACCATGGATGAAACATGAGTCCATCACTTCACAGCTGAGACGAAGAAACAGTCAAACAGTCGATTGAAACGAGAGAATCGGCTCCAAAGAAGGCCAAGACAATTTCATCTGCAGCAGGCAAGGTCACGGCGTCGGTTTTTTGGGATGCGCGTGCGATAAATTTCATTAATTATGTTCAAAAAGGAAATGCAATCAATGGCGAGTATTATACAAACTTATTGCAGCGTTTGAATGATGAAATCAAGCAAAAAACGGCCGCATTTAACGAAAAAGAAAGTTCTGCTTCATCAAGACAATGCTCTAGTTCATACATCCATTATCGACATGGCCATAATCGATGAGTTAAAGTTCGAATTGCTTCCTCATGCACCCTATTCGCCAGACTTAGGCCCCTCTGATTATTTTGTTTCCAAAGTTGAAGAAATGGCTTGGTGGTAAAAGATTTGCCAACAATGAAGAGATGGCGTTTGGAGTTGATGGCTATTTTGCAGAACTCGACGGTTCTCACTATATACAGGGTATCGAAGCTATTAAACATCGTCGCTGGGAAAAGTGTATCGAGCTGAAAGGAGACTATGTAGAGAAGTAAACATGTTTTTTCCTAAAACTTTTGTGTTTTCTTTGTTAGGTCGGGTACTTCTGGGACAGCCCTCGTACAAGAAGGTAAATGTTCCATTGTTAAGATCAAGTTGAAGCTATTTAAATACGGGTTTCGTCATAAAATTGACTTGACTAGGAATTGAACTCCGGTTTACTCCATGAGAGGCAACGATATTATGATAACTTCAGGTTACCTTTTATATATTACATTGAAATATAAATTAACATAATTATAACGTTGTATGTCTATTTAGTTCGTGCAACGATTTTAATAATCGAAAATTAAATACAGGTCTGGAGGAAACGATTTGCTCTGTTATCAACAAAGAAAAAACAAACCTGCATTTGAAACGGAGCGTTTCATTAATTTGATCTGTTAATTCAAAAACATATTCCAGTTACAAGAACTGCTCAGTGCAGTGAAGTGTGCAGTTCGAAGTTAAAAAATGGAGTTTTATTTATGGATGCTCTTTAACTGCTGTGGTTCTTAGCGTCCCATTCTATATTGGGAGTGAAATACCGGTAATTTTGCTGAGGCCTCTTTATCAGGCTTGAGGTGCTTTTACGTGCCGTAAATCTACGACAGGACAACCGGCTTTAGTTTCCTTCCGAAGGAAGCCATGCTAAGGATTTTACGCCCGAAAAAATCCATCGCCCTCCGCCGGGTTTGAATCCGTGACCTCGGGAACTAGAAGCTAGCATGGTAACCATTACACCACGGAGGACGACTCGAACCTTGATGGTCCGTTGTTATTGTAAGGTGTCGAAACGGAAATTCGATTACTTTCTTACAGTTCGTTAAAAATTTGTGTTCCAAAACTGAAGGTAACGATCGGACATACCTACGAAAAAGTAGTGCCGAAACTTGAATGCCAATAACAGTGAAACGGAAACATCATTAGGAAGAAAAACTGCATCTAATGATTGCGATGAACTTGACATAGGACATTCTGTGAACCAAGATATTAGCAAGGACGATACTAACTATAGAGCCCTGACTAGTCCTTGAGTTCCAACAAAATTTTTCGACTTTCCGGTAACTTTAGAAGCCGAATATGGAGGCGTTTCCAGAATACCTGGTTACAGTTTCCCTTGCATTATTTATGGTAAAAAGAATGAAGGTGCTTACTGTCGGGAGTATTTTCTATGCAGAGGGATCGTAGTAGTATTCAGTGCATTTTAAACCTTTTAATACATTTAAGAAGGCATTTCAAATATTCGGGGAACATTCACAGAACCGTTATCATAAAACAGTCCTCATTAAAAGTAAGAATTTTAGCACAATGTACGAAGGGGAAAAACAGAATTTTGAAGTTCAATTGAACAATGAAATGGAAAAAGAACAAATGAAAATGGCATGAAATGACTCTCCGTTGTGAAGACCATTATTCTATGCGATCGCAGAACTCGAACGTTCCACTTCGAGGGCACAGGAATGACGGTGTCATTGATTAGAGCACGGATTTGAAGGTGAAAATAAGGGAATTTTAAGAAACTACTTAAATTTTGAGTTGACGTAGAGTATGAAATTCTCAGAGGCCATCTTGCAAAGCCACTTAACAATTTTATTCTAACAGATAAAACAATACAAAATGATTCTATAAACTGTTATGTTGTCATAATTGAAAATAACATTATAAATGATGTTAAGAGAGGGAAATATTTTTTATTCTACCTCACGAAACTGCAGGGATCAGTACAAATAAACAATTAAGATTTTCCGTGCGTTTTGTTGAACTTTCCTTCTTCTCAGTTTGCTTGTTACTGTAAGGTCAGCAGCTTCTGGTACTCAAGGACACACTTTGGTTTCTTTACCTCCTCTCCGAGTGTCGGACCTTTCCTTCTTCTCAACTTGCCTGTTGCTGTAATGTCAGCAGCTTCTGGTATTCAAGGGCACACACTGGTTTCTTTACCTCCTCTCTGAATGTCGGACCTTTCCTTCTTCTCAGCTTGCCTGTTGCTGTAATGTCAACAGCTTCTGGTACTCAAAGGCACACACTGGTTTCTTTACCTCCTCTCTGAGTGTCGGACCTTTCCTTCTTCTCAGCTTGCCTGTTGCTGTAATGTCAGCAGCTTCTGGTACTCAAGAGTACGCTTTGGTTTCTTTACCTCCTCTCTGAGTGTCTGATCTTTCCTTTTTCACAGTTTGCCTGTTGCTGTAATGTCAGCAGCTTCTGGTACTCAAGGGCACACACTGGTTTCTTTACCACAGTTCTGGGCGTCTGATCTTTCCTTCTTCTCAGCTTGCCTGTTGCTGTAATGTCAGCAGCTTCTGGTACTCAAGGGCACACACTGCTTTCTTTACCTCCTCTCTGAGTGTCGGACCTTTCCTTCTTCTCAGCTTGCCTGTTGCTGTAATGTCAGCAGCTTCTGGTACTCAAGGGCACACACTGGTTTCTTTACCACAGTTCTGGGCGTCTGATCTTTCCTTCTTCTCAGCTTACCTGTTGCTGTAATGTCAGCAGCTTCTGGTACTCAAGAGTACGCTTTGGTTTCTTTACCACATTTCTGGGCGTCTGATCTTTCCTTTTTCACAGTTTGCCTGTTGCTGTAATGTCAACAGCTTCTGGTACTCAAGGGCACACACTGGTTTCTTTATCTCCTCTCTGAGTGTCGGACCTTTCCTTCTTCTCAGCTTGCCTGTTGCTGTAATGTCAGCAGCTTCTGGTACTCAAGGGCACACACTGGTTTCTTTACCACAGTTCTGGGCGTCTGATCTTTCCTTCTTCTCAGCTTGCCTGTTGCTGTAATGTCGGCAGCTTCTGGTACTCAAGGGCACACACTGGTTTCTTTACCACAGTTCTGGGAGTCTGATCTTTCCTACTTCTCAGCTTGTCTGTTGCTGTAATGTCAGCAGCTTCTGGTACTCAAGGGCACACACTGGTTTCTTTAGCACAGTTCTAGGGTCATAAGCCCAGATCCCTTTCTGCCCCGAGGCTGGAATCATCGGTGAACCATGTCCTGCCCCCTGCCTTCGGGAGAGGCCCGGTCTCTGGGTCTCATTCCTCCCTCGAAGGTATTACCAGAGTAGTTGGACTTAGGTTATACCTTGTCCCCATCTGGGTTATAGGATACTTCTCCTGTAATCCAGGTGAGTGCCCTTTGTGAGGTAGCTTGGAACACCAGTCCCCTACCGTCCAGAGGCGGTGCGCACTCATCCTGGCTACCTCCTCCACAAACAAGCGCAGAGGAAGGTCCACAAAAATCTCTAAGGCAGACTGAGGAGTCGTGCCCTGTTATCATCATATATGCCAATCTTTGCAGTGAATCCAGCCCAGCAGCCACTAACTTCACCACAGATGCAGGCCAGCAAATCAGCGTCGCCTAAGTTATTGACAGTCTAATAACCGAGGTGTATATCCATTTTACCACCATGGGTCTCGTACTTCATCTCAGTCCTATGGATGATCTTCGACAGACCCACAAAGCATTGTAGGACCTCTTAACTTTGTACTCTACATGCTTCTTCCAGCTCAGCCCGGCATCCAGAATAACTTCTAGGTATTTGACCACTCCGGAAAGCTTCAACTTATTCCGAAAAAGGTGGGGCTCTATCAAACCTGGCAGCCTCTTCCTCCTTGTGAAGATCATTACTTCAGTCTTGTCCGGGTTAACGGAAAAGTCCGTTTCTCTGCACCATTACCCTTGAGTCTATAGGAGTCCTGTATGAGCTCCGGAACAGTACTCGGGAATTTTCCACTTCTTACAAGGCATATGTTATCAGCATCGCCTTGAACATGAATTCCTCCCCTGATTAGTCTATCCAGCAGTACACCTACCACCAGACACCACAGGGTAGGTGACAAAACTGCCCCTTGTGGGCATTCTTGACCTCACGGACGCACTCTCCAGTGTCACCACAGTCTTCCGGCTTTCCAAGTTCATGATCCAGTCCGTTACAACTGGACTTACTCCCTTGCTCTCCAGACATTTCCGAATTGTAACTAGTCATAAAACTGTCATGACGAGTTATCCACAGTCCAGCGCCCTCTCCAGCCTTACCACAAGTTGATAGAGCGCCGTGTCCGTGGGTTTACCGGACTAATGAGGATGTATAGGTCTGTCCACCAGCACTATTTCCCTCAAAAATCTAATTACCAGTGTTTCCAGATGTTAGACTGATAAGACAAAAATCCCTAGGCCTAAGATAGGATTGCCTAACCGGCTTAGGTATAAACACCACTTTGGCTTGCCTCCAGAGGCGAAAACCGTGCTTCATAGCCAGAAAGGCTCTGAATATTCTCACTAAGTAGGATGGAACGTCTCCCAGTCCTCTTGAAGGAGAACCGGGAAGACTCCATGCACACCCGCGCTCTTCTAAAGCTCAAAAGTATAAATGGCCCATTTTAGTTTTTTAGAAGTAACAATCTCGGAGGTCATTGCCCAGCCTTCCTGTGAAGGCCAGCATGCCCTACCCAAGTTTGGTTCTTGATTTGTAATGCAAGCCTCCGGGAAGTGGGTCTCAAGCAACAGACTCAAAGTCTCCCCATCCAACTGTTTAATGGCACCAGGTCTTCTATATAGGCGAGCCTGGCCCTAGCTCCGGAGAACAGCAGTTTCGCAGGCGAGCAGCGCTCAAGAGGTTCTGTACATTATCACAGAAGAGCCTCCAAGATTCCTTTGGAGCCTTCCTGCTTTCCTTTTTATAAAGTACTTGGGACTCCTTGCAGGAGTTCAAAATGTCCTGACACTTACTTGCTTTATACGCATTGTATAGCCTTCGTATCTCTTTCCTGGTGGAGCTTAAAGAAGAATTCCATCTGAGTTTATCTTTAGCCCGAACCTCGTGTATCAGGGGGCAGTTTCTTTCAAAGGACACCAGTGAGTTCGTAGCCCTCCAGGTTCTCCGAATTTCCTGGCTTGATCTGGGCCCATTACTCAGCCCCCTTTCCAGGTCACCTCTAAAGGAGTCCCATTTGGTCCACCTCGGTTCCCTGTACAGGAGGTTCCTTCCTTTTCCCTCAAAACCAAAGCGTATATGCTTGTGGTCGGAAATGCAAGGTTCCAAACAAATCTTCCAGCCCTTAATCACCTCTAGTATCCCAATGGGCACAAGTGACAAGTCTAGGACCATCTCCCTTTGATAATTAACAATCTGTAGAGCTGAGGTACTGGAGCAGCTTCTCCTCTCTACTGCTGATGTGCGAGCTATCCCAATGGATACTAGTGACAAGTCCAGCACCTCCTCCCTTTGATAATTAACAATCTGTAGATCTGAGGTACTGGAGCAGCTTCTCCTCTCTACTGCTGATGTGCGAGCTATCCCAGTGGATACTAGTGACAAATCCAGCACCTCCACCCTTTGATAAATAACAATCTGTAGATCTGAGGTACTCGAGCAGCTTCTCCTCTCTACTGCTGATGTGCGAGCTATCCCAATGGATACTAGTGACAAGTCCAGCACCTCCTCCCTTTGATAATTAACAATCTGTAGAGCTGAGGTACTCGAGCAGCTTCACCTCTCTACTGCTGATGTGCGAGCTATCCCAATGGATACTAGTGACAAGTCCAGCACCTCCTCCCTTTGATAATTAACAATCTGTAGAGCTGAGATACTGGAGCAGCTTCTCCTCTCTACTGCTGATGTGCGAGCTATCTCAATGGATACTAGTGATAAGTCCAGGACCTCCTCCCTTTGATAATTAACAATCTGTAGATCTGAGGTACTCGAGCAGCTTCTCCTCTCTACTGCTGATGTGCGAACTATCCCAATGGATACCAGTGACAAGTCCAGCACCTCCTCCCTTTGATGATTCACAATCTGTAGAGTTGAGGTACTGGAGCTGCTTCTCCTCTCTACTGCTGATCTGCGAACTATCCCAATGGATACTAGTGACAAGTCCAGCACCTCCTCCCTTTGATAATTAACAATCTGTAGAGTTAAGGTACTGAAGCAGCTTCTTCTCTCTACTGCTGATGTGCGAACTATCCCAATGGATACTAGTGACAAGTCCAGCACTTCCTCCCTTTGATAATTAACAATCTGTAGAGTTGAGGTACTGAAGCAGCTTCTTCTCTCTACTGCTGATGTGCGAGCTATCCCAATGGATACTAGTGACAAGTCCAGCACCTCCTCCCTTTGATGATTCACAATCTGTAGAGTTGAGGTACTGGAGCTGCTTCTCCTCTCTACTGCTGATCTGCGAACTATCTCAATGGATACTAGTGACAAGTCCAGCACCTCCTCCCTTTGATAATTAACAATCTGTAGATCTGAGGTACTCGAGCAGCTTCTCCTCTCTACTGCTGATGTGCGAACTATCCCAATGGATACAGTGACAAGTCCAGCACCTCCTCCCTTTGATAATTAACAATCTGTAGAGTTGAGGTACTCGAGCAGCTTCTTCTCTCTACTGCTGATGTGCGAGCTATCCCAATGGATACTAGTGACAAGTCCAGGACCTCCTCCCTTTGATAATTAACAATCTGAGAACTGAGGTACTGGAGCAGCTTCTCCTCTCTACTGCTGATGTGCGAGCTATCCCAATGGATACTAGTGACAAGTCCAGCACCTCCTCCCTTTGATAATTAACACTCTGTAGAGCTGAAGTACTGGAGCTGCTTCTCCTCTCTACTGCTGATGTGCGAGCTATCCCAATGGATACTAGTGACAAGTCCAGCACCTCCTCCCTTTGATAATTAACAATCTGTAGAGTTGAGGTACTGGAGCTGCTTCTCCTCTCTACTGCTCATGTGCGAGCTATCCCAATGGATACTAGTGACAAGTCCAGCACCTCCTCCCTTTGATAATTAACACTCTGTAGAGCTGAAGTACTGGAACTGCTTCTCCTCTCTACTGCTGATGTGCGAGCTATCCCAATGGATACTAGTGACAAGTCCAGCACCTCCTCCCTTTGATAATTAACAATCTGTAGAGTTGAGGTACTGGAGCTGCTTCTCCTCTCTACTGCTGATGTGCGAGCTATCCCAATGGATACTAGTGACAAGTCCAGCACCTCCTCCCTTTGATAATTAACAATCTGCAGAGTTGAGGTACTGGAGCTGCTTCTCCTCTCTACTGCTGATGTGCGAGCTATCCCAATGGATACTAGTGACAAGTCCAGCACCTCCTCCCTTTGATAATTAACAATCTGTAGAGTTGAGGTACTGAAGCAGCTTCTCCTCTCTACTGCTGATGTGCGAGCTATCCCAATGGATACTAGTGACAAGTCCAGCACCTCCTCCCTTTGATAATTAACAATCTGTAGAGTTGAGGTACTGGAGCTGCTTCTCCTCTCTACTGCTGATGTGCGAGCTATCCCAATGGATACTAGTGACAAGTCCAGCACCTCCTCCCTTTGATAAATAACAATCTGTAGATCTGAGGTACTCGAGCAGCTTCTCCTCTCTACTGCTGGTGTGCGAGCTATCCCAATGGATACTAGTGACAAGTCCAGCACCTCCTCCCTTTGATAATTAACAATCTGTAGATCTGAGGTACTCGAGCAGCTTCTCCTCTCTACTGCTGATGTGCGAACTATCCCAATGGATACTAGTGACAAGTCCAGCACCTCCTCCCTTTGATAATTAACAATCTGTAGAGTTGAGGTACTGAAGCAGCTTCTCCTCTCTACTGCTGATGTGCGAGCTATCCCAATGGATACTAGTGACAAGTCCAGCACCTCCTCCCTTTGATAATTAACAATCTGTAGAGTTGAGGTACTGGAGCTGCTTCTCCTCTCTACTGCTGATGTGCGAGCTATCCCAATGGATACTAGTGACAAGTCCAGCACCTCCTCCCTTTGATAAATAACAATCTGTAGATCTGAGGTACTCGAGCAGCTTCTCCTCTCTACTGCTGATGTGCGAGCTATCCCAATGGATACTAGTGACAAGTCCAGCACCTCCTCCCTTTGATAATTAACAATCTGTAGATCTGAGGTACTCGAGCAGCTTCTCCTCTCTACTGCTGATGTGCGAACTATCCCAATGGATACTAGTGACAAGTCCAGCACCTCCTCCCTTTGATAATTAACAATCTGTAGATCTGAGGTACTCGAGCAGCTTCTCCTCTCTACTGCTGATGTGCGAGCTATCCCAATGGATACTAGTGACAAGTCCAGCACCTCCTCCCTTTGATAATTAACAATCTGTAGAGCTGAGGTACTCGAGCAGCTTCTCCTCTCTACTGCTGATGTGCGAGCTATCCCAATGGATACTAGTGACAAGTCCAGCACCTCCTCCCTTTGATAATTAACAATCTGTAGAGTTGAGATACTCGAGCAGCTTCTCCTCTCTACTGCTGATGTGCGAGCTATCTCAATGGATACTAGTGACAAGTCCAGCACCTCCTCCCTTTGATAATTAACAATCTGTAGAACTGAGGTACTGGAGCAGCTTCTTCTCTCTACTGCTGATGTGCGAACTATCTCAATGGATACTAGTGACAAGTCCAGCACCTCCTCCCTTTGATAATTAACAATCTGTAGAACTGAGGTACTGGAGCAGCTTCTTCTCTCTACTGCTGATGTGCGAACTATCTCAATGGATACTAGTGACAAGTCCAGCACCTCCTCCCTTTGATAATTAACAATCTGTAGAGCTGAGGTACTGGAGCAGCTTCTCCTCTCTACTGCTGATGTGGGAGCTATCTCAATGGATACTAGTGACAAGTCCAGCACCTCCTCCCTTTGATAATTAACAATCTGTAGAGCTGAGGTTCTAGGGCAGCTTCTTCTCTCTACTGCTGATGTGCGAACTATCTCAATGGATACTAGTGACAAGTCCAGCACCTCCTCCCTTTGATAATTAACAATCTGTAGAGCTGAGGTACTGGAGCAGCTTCTTCTCTCTACTGCTGATGTGCGAACTATCTCAATGGATACTAGTGACAAGTCCAGCACCTCCTGCCTTTGATAATTAACAATCTGTATTGCTGAGGTACTCGAGCAGCTTCTCCTCTCTACTGCTGATGTGGGAGCTATCTCAATGGATACTAGTGACAAGTCCAGCACCTCCTCCCTTTGATAATTAACAATCTGTATTGCTGAGGTACTCGAGCAGCTTCTCCTCTCTACTGCTGATGTGCGAGCTATCCCAATGGATACTAGTGACAAGTCCAGCACCTCTTCACTTTGATAATTAACAATCTGTAGAGTTGAGGTACTGGAGCAGCTTCTCCTGTCTACTGCTGATGTGCGAGCTATCTCAATGGATACTAGTGACAAGTCCAGGACCATCTCCCTTTGATAATTAACAATCTGTAGAGTTGAGGTACTGAAGCAGCTTCTTCTCTCTACTGCTGATGTGCGAGCTATCCCAATGGATACTAGTGACAAGTCAGCACCTCCTCCCTTTGATAATTAACACTCTGTATAGCTGAGGTACTGGAGCAGCTTCTCCTCTCTACTGCTGATGTGCGAGCTATCTCAATGGATACTAGTGACAAGTCCAGCACCTCCTCCCTTTGATAATTAACAATCTGTAGAGCTGAGGTACTGGAGCAGCTTCTCCTCTCTACTGCTCATGTGCGAGCTATCTCAATGGATACTAGTGACAAGTCCAGGACCTCCTCCCTTTGATAATTAACAATCTGTAGAGTTGAGGTACTGGAGCAGCTTCTCCTCTCTACTGCTGATGTGCGAGCTATCCCAATGGATACTAGTGACAAGTCCAGGACCATCTCCCTTTGATAATTAACAATCTGTAGAGCTGAGGTACTGGAGCAGCTTCTCCTCTCTACTGCTGATGTGGGAGCTATCTCAATGGATACTAGTGACAAGTCCAGGACCATCTCCCTTTGATAATTAACAATCTGTAGAGTTGAGGTACTGGAGCAGCTTCTCCTCTCTACTGCTGATGAGGGAGCTATCCCAATGGATACTAGTGACAAGTCCAGGACCATCTCCCTTTGATAACTAACAATCTGTAGAGCTGAGGTACTGGAGCAGCTTCTCCTCTCTACTGCTGATGTGGGAGCTATCCCAATGGATACTAGTGACAAGTCCAGCACCTCCTCCCTTTGATAATTAACAACCTGTAGAGCTGAGGTACTCGAGCAGCTTCTCCTCTCTACTGCTGATGTGCGAGCTATCTCAATGGATACTAGTGACAAGTCCAGCACCTCCTCCCTTTGATAATTAACAATCTGTAGATCTGAGGTGCTCGAGCAGCTTCTCCTCTCTACTGCTGATGTGCGAGCTATCTCAATGGATACTAGTGACAAGTCCAGGACCATCTCCCTTTGATAATTAACAATCTGTAGAGTTGAGGTACTGGAGCAGCTTCTCCTCTCTACTGCTGATGTGCGAGCTATCTCAATGGATACTAGTGACAAGTCCAGGACCTCCTCCCTTTGATAATTAACAATCTGTAGAGTTGAGGTACTGGAGCAGCTTCTCCTCTCTACTGCTGATGTGCGAACTATCTCAATGGATACTAGTGACAAGTCCAGGACCTCCTCCCTTTGATAATTAACAATCTGTAGAGTTGAGGTACTGGAGCAGCTTCTCCTCTCTACTGCTGATGTGCGAACTATCTCAATGGATACTAGTGACAAGTCCAGGACCTCCTCCCTTTGATAATTAACAATCTGTAGAGCTGAGGTACTCGAGCAGCTTCTCCTCTCTACTGCTGATGTGGGAGCTATCTCAATGGATACTAGTGACAAGTCCCCTTTGATAATTAACAATCTGTAGAGCTGAGGTACTCGAGCAGCTTCTCCTCTCTACTGCTCATGTGCGAGCTATCTCAATGGATACTAGTGACAAGTCCAGGACCTCCTCCCTTTATTAATTAACAATCTGTAGAGTTGAGGTACTGGAGCAGCTTCTCCTCTCTACTGCTGATGTGCGAACTATCTCAATGGATACTAGTGACAAGTCCAGGACCTCCTCCCTTTGATAATTAACAATCTGTAGAGCTGAGGTACTCGAGCAGCTTCTCCTCTCTACTGCTGATGTGGGAGCTATCTCAATGGATACTAGTGACACGTCCAGGACCTCCTCCCTTTGATAATTAACAATCTGTAGAGCTGAGGTACTGGAGCAGCTTCTCCTCTCTACTGCTGATGTGGGAGCTATCTCAGTGGATACTAGTGACAAGTCCGGGACCATCTCCCTTTGATAATTAACAATCTGTAGAGCTGAGGTACTGGAGCAGCTTCTCCTCTCTACTGCTGATGTGGGAGCTATCTCAGTGGATACTAGTGACAAGTCCAGGACCTCCTCCCTTTGATAATTAACAATCTGTAGAGCTGAGGTACTGGACCAGCTTCTCCTCTCTACTGCTGATGTGCGAGCTATCTCAATGGATACTAGTGACAAGTCCCCTTTGATAATTAACAATCTGTAGAGCTGAGGTACTCGAGCAGCTTCTCCTCTCTACTGCTGATGTGCGAGCTATCTCAACGGATACTAGTGACAAGTCCCCTTTGATAATTAACAATCTGTAGAGATGAGGTACTGGAGCAGCTTCTCCTCTCTACTGCTGATGTGCGAGCTATCTCAATGGATACTAGTGACAAGTCCCCTTTGATAATTAACAATCTGTAGAGCTGAGGTACTGGAGCAGCTTCTCCTGTCTACTGCTGATGTGCGAGCTATCTCAATGGATACTAGTGACAAGTCCAGGACCATCTCCCTTTGATAATTAACAATCTGTAGAGTTGAGGTACTGAAGCAGCTTCTTCTCTCTACTGCTGATGTGCGAGCTATCCCAATGGATACTAGTGACAAGTCAGCACCTCCTCCCTTTGATAATTAACACTCTGTATAGCTGAGGTACTGGAGCAGCTTCTCCTCTCTACTGCTGATGTGCGAGCTATCTCAATGGATACTAGTGACAAGTCCAGCACCTCCTCCCTTTGATAATTAACAATCTGTAGAGCTGAGGTACTGGAGCAGCTTCTCCTCTCTACTGCTCATGTGCGAGCTATCTCAATGGATACTAGTGACAAGTCCAGGACCTCCTCCCTTTGATAATTAACAATCTGTAGAGTTGAGGTACTGGAGCAGCTTCTCCTCTCTACTGCTGATGTGCGAGCTATCCCAATGGATACTAGTGACAAGTCCAGGACCATCTCCCTTTGATAATTAACAATCTGTAGAGCTGAGGTACTGGAGCAGCTTCTCCTCTCTACTGCTGATGTGGGAGCTATCTCAATGGATACTAGTGACAAGTCCAGGACCATCTCCCTTTGATAATTAACAATCTGTAGAGTTGAGGTACTGGAGCAGCTTCTCCTCTCTACTGCTGATGTGGGAGCTATCCCAATGGATACTAGTGACAAGTCCAGGACCATCTCCCTTTGATAACTAACAATCTGTAGAGCTGAGGTACTGGAGCAGCTTCTCCTCTCTACTGCTGATGTGGGAGCTATCCCAATGGATACTAGTGACAAGTCCAGCACCTCCTCCCTTTGATAATTAACAACCTGTAGAGCTGAGGTACTCGAGCAGCTTCTCCTCTCTACTGCTGATGTGCGAGCTATCTCAATGGATACTAGTGACAAGTCCAGCACCTCCTCCCTTTGATAATTAACAATCTGTAGATCTGAGGTGCTCGAGCAGCTTCTCCTCTCTACTGCTGATGTGCGAGCTATCTCAATGGATACTAGTGACAAGTCCAGGACCATCTCCCTTTGATAATTAACAATCTGTAGAGTTGAGGTACTGGAGCAGCTTCTCCTCTCTACTGCTGATGTGCGAGCTATCTCAATGGATACTAGTGACAAGTCCAGGACCTCCTCCCTTTGATAATTAACAATCTGTAGAGTTGAGGTACTGGAGCAGCTTCTCCTCTCTACTGCTGATGTGCGAGCTATCTCAATGGATACTAGTGACAAGTCCAGGACCTCCTCCCTTTGATAATTAACAATCTGTAGAGTTGAGGTACTGGAGCAGCTTCTCCTCTCTACTGCTGATGTGCGAACTATCTCAATGGATTATAGTGACAAGTCCAGGACCTCCTCCCTTTGATAATTAACAATCTGTAGAGTTGAGGTACTGGAGCAGCTTCTCCTCTCTACTGCTGATGTGCGAACTATCTCAATGGATACTAGTGACAAGTCCAGGACCTCCTCCCTTTGATAATTAACAATCTGTAGAGCTGAGGTACTCGAGCAGCTTCTCCTCTCTACTGCTGATGTGGGAGCTATCTCAATGGATACTAGTGACAAGTCCCCTTTGATAATTAACAATCTGTAGAGCTGAGGTACTCGAGCAGCTTCTCCTCTCTACTGCTCATGTGCGAGCTATCTCAATGGATACTAGTGACAAGTCCAGGACCTCCTCCCTTTATTAATTAACAATCTGTAGAGTTGAGGTACTGGAGCAGCTTCTCCTCTCTACTGCTGATGTGCGAACTATCTCAATGGATACTAGTGACAAGTCCAGGACCTCCTCCCTTTGATAATTAACAATCTGTAGAGCTGAGGTACTCGAGCAGCTTCTCCTCTCTACTGCTGATGTGGGAGCTATCTCAATGGATACTAGTGACACGTCCAGGACCTCCTCCCTTTGATAATTAACAATCTGTAGAGCTGAGGTACTGGAGCAGCTTCTCCTCTCTACTGCTGATGTGGGAGCTATCTCAGTGGATACTAGTGACAAGTCCGGGACCATCTCCCTTTGATAATTAACAATCTGTAGAGCTGAGGTACTGGAGCAGCTTCTCCTCTCTACTGCTGATGTGGGAGCTATCTCAGTGGATACTAGTGACAAGTCCAGGACCTCCTCCCTTTGATAATTAACAATCTGTAGAGCTGAGGTACTGGAGCAGCTTCTCCTCTCTACTGCTGATGTGCGAGCTATCTCAATGGATACTAGTGACAAGTCCCCTTTGATAATTAACAATCTGTAGAGCTGAGGTACTCGAGCAGCTTCTCCTCTCTACTGCTGATGTGCGAGCTATCTCAATGGATACTAGTGACAAGTCCCCTTTGATAATTAACAATCTGTAGAGATGAGGTACTGGAGCAGCTTCTCCTCTCTACTGCTGATGTGCGAGCTATCTCAATGGATACTAGTGACAAGTCCCCTTTGATAATTAACAATCTGTAGAGCTGAGGTACTGGAGCAGCTTCTCCTCTCTACTGCTGATGTGGGAGCTATCTCAGTGGATACTAGTGACAAGTCCAGCACCTCCTCCCTTTGATAATTAACAATCTGTAGAGCTGAGGTACTTGAGCAGCTTCTCCTCTCTACTGCTCATGTGCGAGCTATCTCAATGGATACTAGTGACAAGTCCAGGACCTCCTCCCTTTGATAATTAACAATCTGTAGAGCTGAGGTACTCGAGCAGCTTCTCCTCTCTACTGCTGATGTGGGAGCTATCTCAATGGATACTAGTGACAAGTCCCCTTTGATAATTAACAATCTGTAGAGCTGAGGTACTCGAGCAGCTTCTCCTCTCTACTGCTGAAGTAGGAGCTATCTCAATGGATACTAGTGACAAGTCCAGGACCTCCTCCCTTTGATAATTAACAATCTGTAGAGCTGAGGTACTGGAGCAGCTTCTCCTCTCTACTGCTCATGTGCGAGCTATCTCAATGGATACTAGTGACAAGTCCAGGACCATCTCCCTTTGATAATTAACACTCTGTAGAGTTGAGGTACTGGAGCAGCTTCTCCTCTCTACTGCTCATGTGCGAGCTATTTCAATGGATACTAGTGACAAGTCCAGCACCTCCTCCCTTTGATAATTAACACTCTGTAGAGCTGAGGTACTGGAGCAGCTTCTCCTCTCTACTGCTCATGTGCGAGCTATCTCAATGGATACTAGTGACAAGTCCAGCACCTCCTCCCTTTGATAATTAACACTCTGTAGAGCTGAGGTACTGGAGCAGCTTCTCCTCTCTACTGCTGATGTGCGAGCTATCTCAATGGATACTAGTGACAAGTCCAGGACCATCTCCCTTTGATAATTAACAATCTGTAGATCTGAGGTACTCGAGCAGCTTCTCCTCTCTACTGCTGATCTGCGAACTATCCCAATGGATACTAGTGACAAGTCCAGGACCTCCTCCCTTTGATAATTAACAATCTGTAGGTCTGAGGTACTCGAGCAGCTTCTCCTCTCTACTGCTGATCTGCGAGCTATCCCAATGGATACTAGTGACAAGTCCAGCACCTCCTCCCTTTGATAATTAACAATCTGTAGATCTGAGGTACTCGAGCAGCTTCTCCTCTGTACTGCTGATCTGCGAACTATCCCAATGGATACTAGTGACAAGTCCAGGACCTCCTCCCTTTGATAATTAACAATCTGTAGAGTTGAGGTACTGGAGCAGCTTCTCCTCTGTACTGCTGATGTGCGAGCTATCTCAATGGATACTAGTGACAAGTCCAGGACCATCTCCCTTTGATAATTAACAATCTGTAGAGTTGAGGTACTGGAGCAGCTTCTCCTCTCTACTGCTGATGTGCGAGCTATCCCAATGGATACTAGTGACAAGTCCAGGACCATCTCCCTTTGATAATTAACACTCTGTAGATCTGAGGTACTCGAGCAGCTACTCCTCTCTACTGCTGATGTGCGAGCTATCCCAATGGATACTAGTGACAAGTCCAGGACCTCCTCCCTTTGATTAAAATCTGTAGAGCTGAGGTACTGGAGCAGCTTCTCCTCTCTACTGCTGATGTGGGAGCTATCTCAATGGATACTAGTGACAAGTCCAGCACCTCCTCCCTTTGATAATTAACATTCTGTAGAGTTGAGGTACTGGAGCAGCTTCTCCTCTCTACTGCTGATGTGCGAGCTATCTCAATGGATACTAGTGACAAGTCCAGCACCTCCTCCCTTTGATAATTAACAATCTGTAGAGCTGAGGTACTCGAGCAGCTTCTCCTCTCTACTGCTCATGTGCGAGCTATCTCAATGGATACTAGTGACAAGTCCAGGACCTCCTCCCTTTGATAATTAACAATCTGTAGAGCTGAGGTACTGGAGCAGCTTCTAATCTCTACTGCTCATGTGCGAGCTATCTCAATGGATACTAGTGACAAGTCCAGGATCATCTCCCTTTGATAATTAACACTCTTTAGAGTTGAGGTACTGGAGCAGCTTCTCCTCTCTACTGCTCATGTGCGAGCTATATCAATGGATACTAGTGACAAGTCCAGGACCATCTCCCTTTGATAATTAACAATCTGTAGAGCTGAGGTACTGGAGCAGCTTCTCCTCTCTACTGCTCATGTGCGAGCTATCTCAATGGATACTAGTGACAAGTCCAGCACCTCCTCCCTTTGATAATTAACAATCTGTAGAGCTGAGGTACTGGAGCAGCTTCTCCTCTCTACTGCTCATATGCGAGCTATCCCAATGGATACTAGTGACAAGTCCAGCACCTCCTCCCTTTGATAATTAACAATCTGTAGAGCTGAGGTTCTGGAGCAGCTTCTTCTCTCTACTGCTGATGTGCGAACTATCTCAATGGATACTAGTGACAAGTCCAGGACCTCCTCCCTTTGATAATTAACAATCTGTAGAGCTGAGGTACTGGAGCAGCTTCTCCTCTCTACTGCTGATGTGCGAGCTATCTCAATGGATACTAGTGACAAGTCCAGGACCTCCTCCCTTTGATAATTAACAATCTGTAGAGCTGAGGTACTGGAGCAGCTTATCCTCTCTACTGCTGATGTGGGAGCTATCTCAATGGATACTAGTGACAAGTCCAGCACCTCCTCCCTTTGATAATTAACAATCTGTAGAGCTGAGGTTCTGGAGCAGCTTCTTCTCTCTACTGCTGATGTGCGAGCTATCTCAGTGGATACTAGTGACAAGTCCAGCACCTCCTCCCTTTGATAATTAACAATCTGTAGAGCTGAGGTACTGGAGCAGCTTCTCCTCTCTACTGCTGATGTGGGAGCTATCTCAGTGGATACTAGTGACAAGTCCAGCACCTCCTCCCTTTGATAATTAACAATCTGTAGAGATGAGGTCCTGGAGCAGCTTCTCCTCTCTACTGTTGATGTGCGAGCTATCTCAGTGGATACTAGTGACAAGTCCAGGACCTCCTCCCTTTGATAATTAACAATCTGTAGAGCTGAGGTACTGGAGCAGCTTCTCCTCTCTACTGCTGATGTGGGAGCTATCTCAGTGGATACTAGTGACAAGTCCAGCACCTCCTCCCTTTGATAATTAACAATCTGTAGAGCTGAGGTACTGGAGCAGCTTCTCCTCTCTACTGCTGATGTGGGAGCTATCTCAATGGATACTAGTGACAAGTCCAGGACCTCCTCCCTTTGATAATTAGCAATCGGTAGAGTTGAGGTACTGGAGCAGCTTCTCCTCTCTACTGCTGATGTGGGAGCTATCTCAATGGATACTAGTGACAAGTCCAGCACCTCCTCCCTTTGATAATTAACAATCTGTGGATCTGAGTTGCTCGAGCAGCTTCTCCTCTCTACTGCTGATGTGGGAGCTATCTCAATGGGTACTAGTGACAAGTCCAGGACCATCTCCCTTTGATAATTAACAATCTGTAGAGTTGAGGTACTGGAGCAGCTTCTCCTCTCTACTGCTCATGTGCGAGCTATCTCAATGGATACTAGTGACAAGTCCAGGACCATCTCCCTTTGATAATTATCAAACTGTAGAGCTGAGGTACTGGAGCAGCTTCTCCTCTCTACTGCTGATGTGGGAGCTATCTCAATGGATACTAGTGACAAGTCCAGGACCATCTCCCTTTGATAATTAACAATCTGTAGAGTTGAGGTACTGGAGCAGCTTCTCCTCTCTACTGCTCATGTGCGAGCTATCTCAATGGATAGTAGTGACAAGTCCAGCACCTCCTCCCTTTGATAATTAACAATCTGTAGAGTTGAGGTACTGAAGCAGCTTCTCCTATCTACTGCTGATGTGCGAGCTATCTCAATGGATACTAGTGACAAGTCCAGGACCTCCTCCCTTTGATAATTAACAATCTGTAGAGCTGAGGTACTGGAGCAGCTTCTCCTATCTACTGCTGATGTGGGAGCTATCTCAGTGGATACTAGTGACAAGTCCAGGACCATCTCCCTTTGATAATTAACAATCTGTAGATCTGAGGTGCTCGAGCAGCTTCTCCTCTCTACTGCTGATGTGCGAGCTATCTCAATGGATACTAGTGACAAGTCCAGGACCTCCTCCCTTTGATAATTAACAATCTGTAGAGCTGAGGTACTGGAGCAGCTTCTCCTCTCTACTGCTGATGTGGGAGCTATCTCAGTGGATACTAGTGACAAGTCCAGGACCATCTCCCTTTGATAATTAACAATCTGTAGAGTTGAGGTACTGGAGCAGCTTCTCCTCTCTACTACTCATGTGCGAGCTATCTCAATGGATACTAGTGACAAGTCCAGGATCATCTCCCTTTGATAATTAACACTCTGTAGGGTTGAGGTACTGGAGCAGCTTCTCCTCTCTACTGCTCATGTGCGAGCTATCTCAATGGATACTAGTGACAAGTCCAGGACCTCCTCCCTTTGATAATTAACAATCTGTAGAGCTGAGGTACTGGAGCAGCTTCTCCTCTCTACTGCTCATGTGCGAGCTATCTCAATGGATACTAGTGACAAGTCCCCTTTGATAATTAACAATCTGTAGAGCTGAGGTGCTCGAGCAGCTTCTCCTCTCTACTGCTGATGTGGGAGCTATCTCAATGGATACTAGTGACAAGTCCCCTTTGATAATTAACAATCTGTAGAGCTCAGGTACTCGAGCAGCTTCTCCTCTCTACTGCTGATGTAGGAGCTATCTCAATGGATACTAGTGACAAGTCCAGGACCTCCTCCCTTTGATAATTAACAATCTGTAGAGCCTCAGGTACTCGAGCAGCTTCTCCTCTCTACTGCTGATGTGGGAGCTATCTCAATGGATACGAGTGACAGGTCCCCTTTGATAATTAACAATCTGTAGAGCTCAGGTACTCGACCAGCTTCTCCTCTCTACTGCTGATGTGCGAGCTATCCCAGTGGATAGTGACAAGTCCAGGACCATCTCCCTTTGATAATTGACAATCTCTAGAGCTGAGGTACTGGAGCAGCTTCTCCTTTCTACCGCTGATGTGCGAGCTATCTCAACGCTATGGTGGGCGTTGAAGTCGCAACCAATCAGCAGGTTGAGGTTTCTATGCTTGCAATAAATCTAAAGGTCTTTGAGCTCCTGAGGAGGTGGTGTTTCCTCGGAGTCATAGGGGAAATGAGCCGAGCGGGCTACCACCTGACGTGGAATTTCGCCCTCCTCATACCTCGCTAGCACTGCTACCGGGACTTTACTAAGAAATCTCGGCAAGGTGCAGGTTTTACTGAGTCTCATAATGGCATGCTCTAGATTTTAATTCAGATGAGGTGGTTTTATATTTGAACCTATGATACAGCCCTGTTCGAAGCCAGGTTTCTTGTAGCATGGCAACACCAATTTCATAGCTCGCTATGTTACTCGAAAGTACTCATGAGGCAGTAATATTGTTGCAGGTTATTCTAAATGAACGAAATCTTCGTTTATCCTATCCCACTTAAAACATTTCCCAAGGAGTCCGGTTCTCCTAAGATCTCCGGGTCCTCTTTTGGGTGTCTAGGAGGCAGGGCTTGCATTTCCACATCTTCAAGGGTTGCAGTTACCAACTCTTGCGCCTTGTAGAGCCGGGTTCCATACTGGGGCCCCATCCTCCATTCTTGTAGTTATGATTATTCCGGTGTCCTTAATCGGGGCAACCGGTTTTAGATACAGGTCCTACTTCTCCACATCTCCAGGAGTTTCAGTTCCTTAGTCTCGGCGCAAAACCCTCTTTCGAGGACCTAGCCACCTCAACTTTGGTATTAATGCTCTCGAGGTCCCCTAATAAGAGCCCTCCGGTTTAATGGAACATGTATTTTGTACAATTACCACGATTAGCTTGGGAAAACTCAGGCCCGTCCAAACAGAGCCCCGTATGCCTGAGTAAGACTATATACTCTGAGAGGTCGTCAGGTATCTCAGAGGCTCCGTTAGCGACACATCTTCCCATGTTACATGCACCTAATCGGCAAAGATAGCATAACACCTTAGGATTGGGGAGTTGGTTCGCGATCTCTTATTTGTCATTTGGAGACAGGCCTGACTTAGCGTGTCAGTAACCAACCGATTCCGCTGGGCAGGTGCCGGATATCCACCACCTGCCGACGCATCCGGTATCCGCTCAAGATCCAGCTTTAGGGGCTTACGGGATGTTAAGTTGCTCCAGAGCACCCACCCCCGCTGCGGATGGTACTCAAGGGTACACTTTGGTTTCTTTACCTCCTCTCTGAGCTTCTGGCCTTTCCTTCTTCTCAGCTTGCCCGTTGCTGTAATGTAAGCAGCTTTATGTTTCATTGATAGGAAATACACATCTTTGTTCTCTTTCCATTTCACACACCACACATTCCTTATTCATACTTGCTATGTTTCATTTTATCAGAGATATATCAGGCAACATATTCTTCCTATTTTCTCTGACAGTACTAACTGTGGCAATTTTTCTGTCCGTTTGCCTTCTACAGAGGTCCAGAGTTCCTTCGAATGCACCTTTTACTATAAATGCAAATAAATGTAGTTTTATTGGCGAGTACACACTTGCAAGCTGTGCTTGTCATGCGATTTAAATATCATTATTAACTTATGCGCGTACATGGGCTGTCATAAAGTTGTTATTATTGGTTGCAATACTGAAGAATAACTTTAGCCTCTACAGTGTAAAGGGATCACATGTTCCTGTAGCCTTTGAAGCTTAAATTTTGCCATGCTACTTTCCCGCAGCACTGCGCCTCAAGCCTTCGGGCCGATAGGAGCTCTACGCAACATGACAAAAAGAACACAAAAACCTTCACCCGCAGCTGGCCAAATGATTTCCAACGCAGCAGCTGGTGCTCCCAGCCCGCTTCTGTGCCTTCCTCTCCGCCGCCGAGAGACTCTGCCACTGCTACTTCTCCTATGAAGCACGAACCCAGCGCTATTATCATTTTAGTGCTGTGGTTGTTGGCGTACACTAGCTGCTTCCACCGCAGTTGCTCCTTAACTACGTCCAGCAGCACTGGCCTTCAGTCACGAAGGTTACCAGAATCCAGTCGAGGAAAGGACCAACTCTTCTGATGCGCCTTGTCTTCCGAGACAAGACACACTATGATGCTGCTCTCTCGGTTTGGATTTTTCAGGTCATTCCCTGAGAATCGAACCCAGCAGGACATCCTGGACTCCACCCTGCCGCCGCTGCTGCCTCTACGGGTACACGGCGGAAGGGTGTACTGCGCCGCCTCGGTCACTATTGTGGTGCACCGAACCTGACATTTATCTGCCAGCAGGCACGATCTGGCTCGTCGCCGCCGCTTCTGCTCAACCTCTTGGGGAGTGGACCATTTCACCGTGCAGGCTTGTCCGGTTCACCTCCACAGTCACAGCCATCGACGCAGCAGAAGGCCTCCGTCCCTGCACGCCAGCAGCAGGCTCGGCTGCCACGAGGTCGTGTAGAGCAGAGCGCGCCTCTTGCGCCTCACTCTGCCCAAGACGCGCCGCAACCGCCAGAAATCACACCACCAATGCTGCGCCGGAATCCTGCAGAAACTGGAGGATGTACAAGCAGAGCTACTTCATTTCACCACCAGATCACCCAACTCGAGGTGGTGCTGTCGGAACTCAGCTCCGAACTGTGTTACCACACCTCAACTCTGGAAATCTTACCAACCAAATCGAACACTGCTGGCTTGGCCAGCAAAGATCTCGCATACGACTAGAGAACATCCTCTCACCATCAAAAGATTCGTCAAGGAGGAGGTAGCAGCCCTTCAGACGATGCTGGAAGATCGTGAACAAGTCAGACTACAAGCTCCGACGGGTCACAACTAACCTACTCCATACTTGACTGCATCCCATCACACATTACTTCCTCACCCTGAATTCCCAAGTGTGTAAGCAGAACCTCGGCCATGATTGCATCCTGGCATCTATCCTTCACTGGCTTAGGTGTTCTGTGACCGGCCAATATATCCTTTCCACCAATATAGAGCGACAACAGTGGTACTGCCTCAATTTCACCCAGAATTCTTCTTTTTCCTTCCGGTGGAGGAGCTTTTTAATCGATATGGCCACCTATGGCGAGTCCCATAGTGTCTCCGACTCCCATCGGAGCTGGGGTTACCACGTAACGTGATTTTCTCCTCCACTCGAGAAAAAAAGCCCCGCAGAATGGCGCTAGAATGCAAAATCCATGATGGCGCGCCCTGTTGACAAGACTGAAACTTGGGTGGTGTCTCATTTCCTGATTTTGAAACGACAAACAGCCAAACCATTCATGCTGAGTTGGTTGTCTTGATGGATATAGAGCCCCAAACTATAATACTGTTAAGTGGCGTAGACATTTCCAGCATGGAAACAACGCTGAAAGGAAGCAGCAGCTGAAATGTTGGGGGTTTGCTAAGCTGACCCTGATTATCTTTTTGAATGCCTGATCACCATGGATAAATGTTGGGTGTACCAGTATGGCATGCAGAGGAAATATTTAGCATTGCCACCACCAAAACAAGCGAAGACACAGACGTCATCAGGGAAGGTAATGTTGAGTGCTTTAGGGATTGTCACGGTGTACTGACAGATTATGCCTGCAAGGACCAGACAATTACTGGGAAATATTACCAGGATCTGATGATGCAAGAAGCTGCACAACAGAGTTTGTTTGCTGCATGATAATGCACCAGCACATTCTTCGCATCAGACAGTGGTGCATACAGCTGCTGTGGGATATTAAATTTTGCCCCATCCTCTATCTACACCTCAGCTGGCACCCAGCGACTTCCTCCTCTTTCCTTGTATGAAGAATCCACTAAATGGCAGGCATCTCCAGGATGGCAATGAGGTCATAGAACAGGTGGGGGTAATTCTTCAGAGTACCTGTCAGATCATCCATCTGTCACTTTGTGTGGAGGAGACTGAGAGTCCTGAGCATACTAGGTGAGGATAAGAAGTTTATGACCGCCCCTCAAACATCTTGTCATATGATTTCATTTTTGAGAGAATGAAAAATAATGAAAAAATTTCCATGTAAAAGGTGTTTGCAGTCAGAGAAGTTTCTGAAAATCTTTAACGGCCTGTATTACGATCTCCGGTTAAGGTTTGGGGTAAGATTTACCTGAGAGTTACGTACTGCGACTGTATTACAATCTTCGGTTAAGGGCTACCCGGGAGTTATTTTTGGAGGTAAACTAACCACCACCTCAAGTGGTGGATAAAGATGATACCTTGGAGTTAACTCGTATTTCCGAATGAAACATGGCGTACCACCGGCAGAGATTGATTATTGAGAGTGATTCAGAATATATTTTCAAGTTTTTGGAAATGTTATCTATACATTAGAATAGTTCATTCCAACACCCAGTCTTAAATATTACTGTCAGGGCGTAAGGAACTAACCTTGGATTGTTTTTGGAAGGCCAAACATTTTAGGTTAAATGACAAGCAGTGTGGGCAAAGGTAAACGTATTTTGCGTGTTAGTTTATGTTTAGGTTGGTTTTTAAAATTGTCGAATGGCTTTCCACGTTAGTTTTAAGTGATATTCATGAAATGTTTGCGTCAAAAGACTATGGTTTTCGGTTATTAAAGTGATATTCGTAAAACTTTTACGTCAAAACTCTTAACACTATTTTTAACGAAACTTTGAAGTGTGGCATAGTTTTCCAAATAGAATAACCAAGGAACGGTATTAGAAAGATGCAACAAACTTAAGAATATTGTGTTGAACTTAAATGTCAGGCAACATGTGTAAATCCGAATCAACATTAGAACCATCGATGTTGCTTTTCTATAAATATAATAGCTTTCGCGAACGGAAAAGCTAATAAAAAGGTAATTATAACTATTGTTTACGGTATCCTATTGTAGCTCAGTAATCCAATAACGTACTAGAACCGCATCTTGTATGCTCAATGACATGTATATAAATTACATTTTAGGTTATGTTCATGTCAAAATTCTCTAAAAAAATCTCCAAAACCGTTCACAATCTATAATAGTCTGTCCGCTCGCCTTGTTACTAATGACCAATAATGACGCTATAATGTTGCAGATTACCACGAGATAGCGTTGTATAAACAGTGAAATCACTCAGAAAACTATTGCCAAGGAGAAATACATATCTCTTTGGTGTTGCCAACTTCTCGCCCAGCATCATAAACCTTAGGGTTACTAACCATCGGTTGATATGCGTTTGTAATACGCGGCAATGCACCTAACCTTCAGGTAGCGATAACTGATAGGTTACAAACCATGACTTTTAACCGGAGATCGTAATACAGGCCGTAAATTAGATTAGTATTTAAGGGCGCTCAACTTCAAGGTCATTGGCATCCTTAGAGAAACAGATCATGGCAAAGGCTAGAGATAAAGATCAATGCAAAAGTAATGGCAAATGCCAGATATAAATGCCAATATAAAAATTAAAGTCAGAGATAAAGAAGAATGTAAAAAATTAAGCTGAGAGGTATGAACAACTTTATATCAATGTGACTAAATCTGGATTTGAAGGATTATCTTAGATAAAAAACTCAAAAACCTTTTTGACCGCTTCGTTATTGTCCACTAAGACCTTTGCAAGACTGTCTGGCAGTTGCAGAGACTCCGAAAATGAGCTAGAGGAATACACTCCAGCAACACATGACGGAGCAAAAGACCTTTGCTACACAGTGGACAAAGTGGAGCAAAATTGCAGTGGCCAACACGCAACCAAGCCAAAATCACCTCCTCACGACGAGATACACGAGAGGAAGTTCCCCAGTTTATCGTAATGCCTTCACTACTCTGAGCTTATTTCAGTGGAGAGCTGACCACTCTTCGTGCCAGCACCATAGAACCGCTCTCCGCAAAACATCTTCTAATGTTACACAAGATATTCCAACATGGCTTCAGAAGTCGCCATCTTAGCTGCTAAATCCGCCAGTTTATTCCCCGGCAAGCCAACGTGACCAGGTATCCAAGCACACTTTACATTATTGTCAGAAGCATTTAAAACATGGTGGTCATCCTGGAGTGGTACTTGTACAGCTCACAAAGACTCTGAAGTGCACTAAGGGAATCGCTCAAAAGGAGACAGTTCTGAAAATCTTTGAATAGTATGCTTCCACAGTAACAAATTTGGTATTTATTAGACTTCTGATTTTTTAATTATGCTGTTCACACATACACAATCATTTTTTTTTTCTAAAAATGCCTTTTTTTGAGTTTCAGTGGTCCTTAAAACAGTTGTTTAGATGGTATACAATAATTCTTCTCCTACTATATTTAAGTGGCAGATAATGTAAAAATCTGATAAGATACATTCACATGACTTTCTGTACCCTCTATCTTTTAATTAATGGGTATACAAATTATTCTTACTTAAGCTTATTTTTCTATCTACTTGATTTTAATTGAAATAAACCTTTGCAGAAACAGCTGCATTACACATTTCATTATAGATACAAAGGGAACAGTGACAGTCAAAGGTTTAAGAACTGGATGCTATAGGCTAGGCTTTAAATTCCAAACTATTTCCATGATATCATGAGAAACAACTGAAAGTTGAAAGGACCAAAGATGAACAAGAATGACCAAAACTGAACAATTCCAACCTTTAATAATAGATATTTAGAAACAGCTTATACCACAAAAAACCAACTTATTTTAAATAATTGTGTGTTTTAAAGAGATCTACATTTTTTGTATATGTTTACATCTGTTGCTTAATGCTTACCAGTTATATAAGATTATACTAAATTTCTTCCAAATGAAGTGGACTTAATGGACTATTCTCAGAAAATTCAAGATATACATTTTATTTTTCATGTAAATATCTTTAATATATGGTATTTTAATCAAAATTGTTACAGCCATTTTTTAGAAAATCAAAATTTTCAAACATCTTCCATGTAAATGGTAGGCTGGGGTGGGGAATTTTATTGAACATGTTTGAGTCACATCTTTGGAAGGTACTGAAATTAAATACTAAGTTTAGTGTTGGTCCGAGCTTGTTTTTTAGTTATGCTGTTCACAGACATACACAAACCTTTTTTCTAAAAATGCTATTTTTGATTTAAGGGGACTTAAAACATGTATTTCTGTTGAAATTTTTATTTAAAATTTTTGGGTTGAATACAATACTTTTCCTACTTACTATGTGTAATAGAGAAAGTGCAAATCATTGAGAAAACAAAAGCAACCTAATGTTTTATTTGCAACAAAGGATGATTTGGGGTATTCCTTGAAAGTCCTTGCTCTACGTCCTTAGTATGAACAGGTATTTCTGTTAAAATGACAATATTAGAGGTAGAGAAGGTAAGACAAACAAAATGCAGGATTATCATCACAATTTACAACTTTTAACATTTATTGAAATGCGGTAACAGTACGTACACTCTTTCATATTCATGTATGTCACAACAAACAAATGGCAGTTGGGTCACAACAATGCACACAATCTAACACGTTATAATTTCTTCTACAGTAAAAATTATTATTATATTATTAAAACACTTGTGAATTAAGGTTAAATAACTGTTAACATGGGAGTTTTGTTATTGATATAAAATGGGGTTTTCTAGTAGAAATCACATCTTGTAACAATCGACATAATCAGCCTTTAAGTATCATGTTATCAATAATAAAAACATTTCATATAAAGACATGCAAGATATTTAACTCAATTTTAAAAAAAGAGAGAGAGAAAAAAAAGGACAAAGAAAATGTTCACATCATAAATAACACTAAATCACACTATTGTGCATTTTCATGTTTATGTCCCATATTTACACTGTTATCATTTTACAGCTTTGAAGTTGGCATGGTATTATAGTTCTCAAGAAGAAGCCTTGTTTTGTTTGTTAATGCAGCTGGGTTACATTCATATCACTTTAAGGGTTCTTAGAATTCCATTTCGAGGTAAACACTTCATTGTAGGTATAATGAAGCAGTAGTCCCATACTCTTTGTATGACACCACAGGTGGTGACTTACCACTTCCAAGATGTGTTTTATCATGCACCTCTTATCACTTACAAGTTACATAAAATATATTCAGAATGAAGAGGGCTTCACAGAAAGTTCAAATATATATTTTATTTGTCATGTAAATGTCTTAACATATGTTATTTTAATCAAAATTTTGATATCTTTTAGAAAATGAAAATTAATGACATGTAAAGAGTAGTTTAGGTGGAGGAACTTTCTTGAACATCTTTGCCAAATTAATGAAATTTAGTATTTATATAATTAAATTTTTCAGTTATGCTGTTTACAGATTGAAACACACATGGATATTTTTCTAATTGAAGGGATCAGTCAGATATGGTTATAAGCGACAATTTGTAACATTTTTAGTTATTTAATGTTTAGCAGTTTTTTTTAAAATTCCCTGTATTACTTTAGAAAAGAAGTTTTAAATTATGCCTGCAGACTGCAGGGTATATCAACTGTATTTAAGGTAATCCATCAGTGAAAATCCAAAAATCTACATTTTTCTTCCAGTTACTACTTTGACCTTTTACCATGTGCTCAAAAGATGAAACATTATTACAACTATAAAACCAAGCTCAAGTACTTCTCCTTGTGTGATCAGAAGAAATTAATAATGATATTCAATTTAACAATAACGTTATTATAACATAAAACATACAAAATTGTAATGAACTAGTCAACCTCAACACTCTTACTAGCTTCACTATTTATTTAACAGAAGATATATCGTGAGCATGACCTCACATCATAAGCTATTTGTTGACTGCCGGATCAACTCTCAAGTTGTTTTGTTGAAAGCCTGGGGTGCCCTCTGGTGGCCTGTGGATGAACCTAAATAAAGCGTCTGCTTCTGGCAAATAAAGTTCATGATGTGGGTTTCAAATTTCTTTATGTAAACCTTCTCCCATATTCCAAGTTCTGTGGGATTTTGGGCTGTTTCAGCAACTAGATATTGGTGTCTACTTCATGGTTCAGAGTACAGAAGTGAAAGTTCAAACACACCGACAAATCAGCAGTCGCTTTTCACTTCTGCACTCTAAACTGTGAAATAGACACCGACATCTAGTAGCTGAAACCAGCCCAGAAACCTAAAAAGCTTGAAACATGGGAGAAGATTTACATAAAAAAGTTTGAAACCCACATCATGAACTTCGACTTGCCAGAAGCGGACAAGCCTTTATTTAGGTTCATCCACAGGCCACCAGAGGCTATCAACAAAACTACTCAAGAGTTGATCCGGCAGTCAACAAATAGCTTATGATGTGAGGTCATATGTTCTGCAAAATAAATAGGTGAGTAAAACTAGTAAGAGGTTTACTTTGACTCCAATTTTATCAATTGCTTCACTGTATGTGATTCCACTACATTTTGGATATTCTTAAGATATAAATTTTTTTCATTCATAATTAAGCAATTTTTTATATGCTAATATGAAATGCTCCTTGGACCCTACAGTTTATCATATAGTTCCCAAATTTTTGATCTGAGCTTTTATACAACCATAAAGAAATTGTTGTGCAAGAATTTCTTAATTTTAATTAGTTTAAGAGAAAAAACAATTTTGTTGACATGTTATTGAATTTTTCAACTTGTCAATTTAACTTAAGGAAAATAATTAGTTTCAGCTGAAGTATTTCATATTTTTTAACCAGGCACAACAGTTTTTAAATGCATAATTCCTGAAGCTCTCCTGAAAGTTGATGCAGTAATTTGTATCACAAATTACTTAAATGTAAATAATGATTGTAATATGAATATGCATTTTTATGTGACATTGATTTGAGATGTTTCTTGACTGTAATTATTGTTGATAAGTAAGTTTATACGACCTTACTGAAACTGTCAATAATAGCGCGCAATAATGCAGCGAGGGGGTGAGCTGTTTATCATTATTGGAAACGAGGAAGTTACGTAATGTTGGCGCGTTTTTCCGTTGAGAATCTTCTGGAATATTTCCCTAGAGCATATGTATTCATAATTTTCATTGGATATTAAAATAGACGCTAATGTTGGCGCGTTTTATTAGCCAATAGTAACTCAGTTATAATCTTTAGGCGTATCTGGATGCAGGAGTATAAATAGGGTAGGTTAGAGGTAGCTTCATGCTCAGTTCATAAAAATTCTTTGTGCACTACACGTCGCATTCAGTTCGTCAGTTCGTCAAAATATTTGTATGAGATACGTCGGCTATAGATTCACAAGTTACAAAAATCTAAAGTATTATAAAGTTAATTATACACAAAGTTGAAGTACGTGAATTAAAAGTGATAAGTAAGAAGTTATTATAACAGTTTCAGTTTGGCGAGTATCTAGATCAATGTGTAAAAGTGATAGTGAACGTGTTCGACAATAAAAATTATAAAACCAATTTCTTCATCAGTGTTCTTTTTGGATAAAAGATTCTTTTCCGTTTACACAACCCTGATCAAGAGACATGTTCGACTGAAATAATAGCTAGCCGGAGGACAGTAAACAAAATTTAAATCAAATAACAGTCGCATTCTTTCGAACACTAACACTGATGCAAATTGCTAACACAAGATGGAGCTACAAACCGAACAAATGAATGACGTCACAAGATGGCAACACGTGATGTAAACAAACATTATAAGCAATTACCGCATCAAAGTTTCAAGTTATAAACTGTGCTCATAGGAAAAAGTGAAAAATGCTGCAAAAAATGAATTGAAAAAAAAAGGTTAAAATTCAATGCCAAGTTAAAAAATGATAAAGTAACAATTAAATGGTAATTTATGGTTTTAAAAGTTCTCATATCAAGACATCTATTGACAATTGTCGCAGAAATGTTTACTGTCTTATCAACACTGCTCCTTCACAGTTTTCTTTGTGTGTATATACTCATATTAACACTTTCAGAACATATTATGTATTGACTTTTTCTATCTATTCTCTACTACATATAGTAAGCAGGGGAAGTATTGCATTCCATCCAGAAATTTCATACCGGCATTTCACTGGAAATAAATATTTTGAGGCACCATGAATCCAAATAAAGCATTTTTGGAAACATGTTTGTGTGTGTGTCTGTGTATGTGCCTGTGAATAGCATAACTCAAAAACGAAAAGTCAGATAAATACCAAACTTGATATTTAGGTTCAATATCTTCCAAAGATACCACAAAAATTTTCAGCAAAATCCCCCCACCCCAAACTACTGTTTTACATTGAACATTTTTTGAAACTTTTAATTTTCTGAAAAATGGCTCTAAAGATTTTGATTAAAATACCATATATTAAAGATATTTACATGACAAATAAAACATGTATCTTGAATTTTTGGGGAATAGCCTATAAAGTTCTCTTCATTCTGAGGGAATTTTGTATAACTAGTATTTAAACAATAGACAAAATGTACTACACAAAAAATATACATCTCTTTAAAACACATACTTTATTTAAAATACGGTTTTTTATGGCATAAGCCATTTCTGAGATATCCATTATAAAAGGCTTGAATTGTTCATTTCTTCATCATTTTCTTAAAGTCCTTTCAACATTCAGTTGTTTCTCGCAATTGCATAGAAACAATGTGAAATTTTAAGACCAGCATATAGCATCCAGTTCTTAAACATTTTATTGTTGCTGTTCCCATTGTATCTATAACAAAATGTGTAATGTAGCTATTTCTGCAAAGGTTTATTTGGATTAAAATGTAGTAGATAGAAAAATAAGCTTGAGTAAATATAATTTATGTACCCACTAATAAATGATAGAGGGGTAGAGAAAGTCATGTGAATGCATCACATCAGAATTTTTTTTCTATCTATTTCATGTTAATCCAGATAAATGTTTATAGAAAAGGTTTTATTACACATTTCCTTGTAAGTACAGTTGGTCCCTATGTGATGGCTTTGAAATTCTGTTCTCTTTGCATGACCAGGAGGAAAAAATGAACAACTTTCCATTTGAGAAAAGTATAAGTATTTGCAAATTCAAAGCAATAAGAATGAGTATCTCAGAAATTGTGCATTTGAATGAGATCTGTAATATCTTTTACAGTTTACTAGATATGAAGAAGTCATTTACAACAAAGAGTACTTGACAGAACATTCAAGATATACATTTTATTTCTCATGAAAATATCCTTAACATACAGTATTTTAATCAAAATCGTTAACAGCCAGTTTTGAGAAAATCAAAATTTTCAACAACAAAAAAGTTCCATGTGAGGTAGTTTGGGGTGGAGGGATTTTCTTGAAAATCTTTGTGTTGCATCCTTGGAAGATCCTGAACTTAAAATACTAAGTTTGGTATTTAAGCTACTTTTCATTTTTGAGTTATGCTGTTCACACACACAGACTTTTTTCTAACAATGCTTTTGCTGGATTCATGGGGTCTCAAAACTTGTATCTCCGATGAAATATTGATATCAAATTTTTGGGTGAAATAGAGCACTTCCACTAAATCATTCTCTCTAATTTATGGACGCTCATTAACGACTTAGCATCCCATTCCATTTTGGTATAAAGGACCGGTAATTTTGCTCAGAGGCCTCTTTATCAGGCTTGAGGTTCTTTTACGTGCAGTAAATATATGACACGAGACCACTGGCTTTAATACTGTTCAAAAGGAAGCCACGCTAAGGATTTTTATAACCAAAAAATACACCGCCCTCTACTGGGTTTGAACCTGTGACCAGAGGCTAGCATGGGGCCACTACATATGTAATAGAGAAAGTAAAAATATAAACGAAGTGCTGCTTGACATAGTGAAAACCCTCAGTCGTGAATGGTATCAAAAGATATCTTTCGTTCTGTTAAACTTTAATTGTAGTTCTCTCAAAAGTGAAAAATGTATCTGACTACGCCCATCAATTGAGCATGATCTGTTGGATTAGGAGGGGACATCTCGACCCACACAGGGGATGAGATGAAGGTCCTGCAGGTGACAGAGCTCCCTAACAGTTATAATCTTGACCATTCAGCCGGAGAGCACTCAAGGCAGCCCTCCCAAGCCACCAGAGGGTGGCTCCCCTCCAGCAAAGATTGGGGAAACCTTGAGCCATACAGGGGATGAGATGAAGGTCCTGCAGGTGACAGAGCTCCCTAACAGTTATAATCTTGACCATTCAGCCAGAGAGCACTCAAGGCAGCTCTACCAAGCCACCAGAGGGTGACTCCCCTCCAGCAAAGACTGGGGACACCTGGACCCAAACAGGGGATGAGATGAAGGTCCTGCAGGTAAAAGAGCTCCCTAACAGTTATAATCTTGACCATTCAGCCGAAAAGCAATAAAGGTAACCCTCCCAAGCCACCAGAGGGTGACTCCCCTCCAGCAAAGACTGGGGACACCTTGACCCATACAGAGGATGAGATGAAGGTCCTGCAGGTGACTGAGCTCCCTAACAGTTATAATCTTGACCATTCAGCCGGAGAGCACTCAAGGCAGCCCTCCCAAGACACCATAGGGTGGCTCCCCTCCAGGAAAGTCTGGGGACAACTCGACCCACACAGGGGATGAGATGAAGGTCCTGCAGGTGACAGAGCTCCCTAACAGTTATAATCTTGACCATTCAGCCGGAGAGCACTCAAGGCAGCCCTCCCAAGCCACCAGAGGGTGGCTCCCCTCCAGCAAAGATTGGGGACACCTTGACCCATACAGGGGATGAGATGAAGGTCCTGCAGGTGACAGAGCTCCCTAAGAGTTATAATCTTGACCATTCAGCCAGAGAGCACTCAAGACAGCTCTCCCAAGCCACCACAGGGTGACTCCCCTTCAGCAAAGACTGGAGACACCTTGACCCATACAGGGAATGAGATGAAGAAGCTGCAGGTGACAGAGCTCCCTAACTGTTATAATCTGGACCATTCAGCCGGAGAGCAATAAGAGTAGCCCTCCCAAGAAAACCAGAGGGTGACTCCCCTCCAGCAAAGACTGGGGACACCTTGACCCATTCAGGGGATGAGATGAAAGTCCTGCAGGTGACAGAGCTACCTAACAGTTATAATCTTGACCATTCAGCCGGAGAGCACTCAAGGCAGCCCTCCCAAGCCACCAGAGGGTGGCTCCCCTCCAGCAAAGTCTGGGGACAACTCGACCGACACAGGGGATCAGATGAAGATCCTGCGGGTGACAGAGCTCCCTAACAGTTACAATCTTGACCACTCAGCCGGAGAGCACTCAGGCAGCCCTCCCAAGCCACCAGAGGGTGGCTCCCCTCCAGCAAAGACTGGTGACAACTCGACCCACACACGGGATGAGATGAAGGTCCTGCAGGTGAATAAGCTCCCTAACAGTTACAATCTTGACCACTCAGCCGGAGAGCAATAAAGGCAGCCCTCCTAAGCCACCAGAGGGTGACTCCCCTCCTGCAAAGACTGGGGACACCTTGACCCATACAGGGGATGAGATGAAGGTCCTGCAGGTGACACAGCTCTCTAACAGTTATCATCTTGACCACTCAGCCGGAGAGCACTCAAGGCAGCCCTCCCAAAACACCAGAGGGTGACTCCCCTCCAGCAAACACTGGGGACAACTCGACCCATACAGGGGATGAGATGAAGTTCCTGCGGGTGATAGAGCTCCGTAACAGTTACAATCTTAGCCGCTAAGCCGGAGAGCAATAAAGGCCGCCCTCCCAAGCCACCAGAGGGTGACTCCCTTCCAGCAAAGACTGGGGACAACTTGGACCCACACAGGGGATGAGATGAAGGTCCAGCAGGTGACAGAGCTCCCTAACATTTACAGTCTTGACCATTCAGCCAGAGAGTGCTCAAATAGCCCTCCCAAGCCACCAGAGGGTGACTCCCCTCCAGCAAGGACTGGGGACAATTTGACCCATACAGGGGATGAGATGATGGTCCTGCAGGAGACAGAGCTCGCTAACAGTTATAATCTTCACCACTCAGCCCGAGAGCAATAAAGACAGCCCTCCCAAGCCACCAGAGGGTGACTCCCCTCCAGCAAAGACTGAGGACACCTTAACCCACACAGGTACTGCAGGTCCTGCAGGTGACCGAGCTCCCTAACAGTTACAATCTTGACCACTCAACCGGAGAGCACTCAAGGCAACCCTCGCAAGCCACCAGAGGGTGGCTCCCCTTCAGCAAAGACTGGGGACAACTCGACTCACACAGGGGATGACATGAATGTCCTGCAGGTGACAGAGCTCCCTAACAGTTACAATCTTGACCACTCAAACGGAGAGCACTCAAGGCAGCCCTCCCAAGCCACCAGAGGGTGGCTCCCCTTCAGCAAAGACTGCGGACCACTCGGAACACACAGGGGATGAGTTGAAGGTACTGCAGATGACAGAGCTCCCTAGCAGTTACAATCATGGCCACTCAGCCGGAGAGCAATAAAGGCAGCCCTCCCACGCCACCAGAGGGTGACTCCCCTCCAGCAAAGACTGGTGACAACTTGACCCACGCAGGGGATGAGATGAAGGTCCTGCAGGAGACCAAACTCCCCAACAGTTACAATCTTGACCACTCAGCAAGAGAGCGCTCAAGGCAGGTCTCCCAAGCCACCAGAGGGTGACTCTCCTCCACCAAAGCCTGGCGACACCTTGATCACAAGGGGATGAGATGAAGGTCCTGCAGATGACAGAGCTCCCTAGCAGTTACAATCATGGCCACTCAGCCGGAGAGCAATAAAGGCAGCCCTCCCACGCCACCAGAGGGTGACTCCCCTCCAGCAGAGACTGGTGAAAACTTGACCCACGCAGGGGATGAGATGAAGGTCCTGCAGCAGACCAAACTCCCCAACAGTTACAATCTTGACCACTCAGCAAGAGAGCGCTCAAGGCAGCCCTCCCAAGCCACCAGAGGGTAACTCCCCTCCAGCAAAGCCATGGGGACACCTTGACCCATACAGGGGATGAGCTGAAGTTCCTGCAGGTGACAGAGCTGCCTAACAGTTACAATCTTGATCACTCAGCCGGAGTGCACTCAAGGCAGCACTACCAAACCACCAGAGTGTGGCTCCCCTCCAGCAAAGCCAGGGGACCCCTTGACCCATACAGGGGATGAGATGAAGGTCCTGCAGGTGACAGAGCTCCCTAACAGTTACAATCTTGACAATTCATCCAGAGAGTGTTCAAGGCAGCCCTCCCAAGCCACCAAAGGTTGGCTTCTCTTCAGCAAACACTGGGGACAACTCGACTCATACAGGGGATGAGATGAAGTTCCTGCGGGTGATAGAGCTCCGTAACAGTTACAATCTTAGCCACTGAGCCGGAGAGCAATAAAGGCTGCCCTCCCAAGCCACCAGAGGGTGACTCCCTTCCAGCAAAGACTGGGGACAACTTGGACCCACACAGGGGATGAGATGAAGGTCCTGCAGGTGACAGAGCTCCCTAACATTTACAGTTTTGACCATTCAGCCAGAGAGTGCTCAAGGCAGCCCTCCCATGCCACCAGAGGGTGACTCCCCTGCAGCAAGGACTGGGGACAACTCGATCCATACAGCGGATGAGATGATGATCCTGCAGGTGACAGAGCTCGCTAACAGTTATAATCTTCACCACTCAGCCCGAGAGCAATAAAGACAGCCTTCCCAAGCCACCGGGAGGGTGACTCCCCTCCAGCAAAGACTGGGGACACCTTAACCCACAAAGGGGATGAGATGAAGGTCCTGTAGGTGACCGAGCTCCCTAACAGTTACAATCTTGACCACTCAACCGGAGAGCACTCAAGGCAGCCCTCCCAAGCCACCAGAGAGTGGCTCCCCTTCAGCAAAGATTGCGGCAACTCGACCCACACAGGGGATAAGATAAAGTTCCTGCAGGTGACAGAGCTCCCTAACAGTTACAATCTTGACCACTCAGCCGGAGAGCAATAAAGGCAGTCCTCACAAGCCACCAGAGGAAGACTCTCCTCCAGCAAAGTCTGGGAACACCTACACCCACACAGGGGATGAGATGAAGGTCCTGCAGGTGATAGAGCTCCCTAAAAGTTACAATCTTGACCACTCAGCCAGAGAGCGCTCAAGGCAGCCCTCCCAAGCTCCCAGAGGGTGGCTCCCCTCCAGCAGAGCCTGGGAACACCTTGACCCACACAGAGGATGAAATGAAGGTCCTGCAGGTGACAGAGCTCCCTAAGAGTTACAATCTTCACCACTCAGCCAGAGAGCAATAAAGGCAGCCCTCACAAGCCACCAGAGGGTAACTCCCCTCCAGCAAAGCCAGGGGACACCTTGACCTGTACAGGGGATTAGATGAAGGTCCTGGAGGTGACAGACCTGCCTAAGAGTTACAATCTTGACCATTCAGCCAGGGAGTGCTCAAGGCAGCCCTCCCAAGCCACCAGAACGTGACTCCCGTCCAGCAAAGACTGGGACAACTCGACCCATACAGGGGATGGGATGATGGTCCTGCATGTGATAGAGCTCCCTAACAGTTACAATCTTGACCACTCAGCCGGAGAGCAATAAAGGCAGCCCTCCCAAGCCACCAGAGGGTGACTCCCCTCCAGCAAATACTGGGGACACCATGGACCCACACAGCGGTTGAGATAAAGGTCCTGCAGGTCACACAGCTCCCTAACAGCTACAATCTTGACCACTCAGCCGGAGAGCTATAAAGGCAGTCCTCCCAAGCCACCAGAGGGTGACTCTCCTCCAGCAAGGATTCGCGAAACCTTGACCCGCAAAGGGGATGAGATGAAGGTCCTGCAGGTGACACAGCTCCCTAACAGTTACTATCTTGACCACTCAGCCGGAGAGCAATAAAGGCAGCCCTCCCAAGCCACCAGAGGGTGACTCCCCTCCAGCAAAGACTGGGGACACCTTGACCCATACAGGGGGTATGCTGAAGTTCCTGCAGGTGACAGAGCTCCCTAACAGTTATAATCTTGACCACTCAGCCGAAGATAACTCAAGGCATTCCTCCCAAGCCACCAGAGGGTGGCTCCCTTCCAGCAAAGTCTGGGGAGAATTCGACCCAAACAGGGGATGAGATGAAGGTCCTGCTGGTGACAGAACTCCCTAACAGTTATAATCTTGACCACTCAGCTAGAGAGCGTTTAAGGCAGGTCTCCCAAGCCACTAGACGGTGGCTCCCCTCGAGCAAAGACTGGGGACACCTTGACCCATACAGGGGATTTGATGAAGGTCCTGGGGGTGACAGAGTTCCCTAAATGTTACAATCTTGACCACTCAGCCGGAGAGCTATAAGGCAGCCCTCCCAAGCCACCAGAGGGTGACTCCCCTCCAGTGGAGCCATGTGACATTTTGACCCATACAGGGGATGAGATGAAGGTCCTGCAGGTGACAGAGGTCCCTAACAGTTACAATCTTGACCACTCAGCTGGAGAGAACTCAAGGCAGCCCTCCCACGCCACCAGAGGCTGGCTCCACTCCAGCAAAGCCAGGGGACACCTTGACCCATACAGGGGATGAGATGAAGGTCCTGCAGGTGACAGAGCTCCCTAACAGTTACAATCTTGACCATTCAGCCAGAAAGTGCTCAAGGCAGCCCTCCCAAGCCACCAGAGACACTCTCCTCCAGCAAACACTGGGGACAAATCGACCCATACAGGGGATGAGATGATGGTCCTGCAGGTGATAGAGCTACTAAACAGTTACAATATTGACCACTGACCTGGAGAGCATTAAAGGCAGCCCTCCCAAGCCACAAGAGGGTGATTCCCCTCCAGCAAAGACTGGGGAGAACTCGACCCATACATGGCATGAGATAAGGGTCCTGCAGGTGATAGAGCTCCCTAACAGTTACAATCTTGACCACTCAGCCAGAGAGCAATAAAGGCAACCCTCACAAACCCCCAGAGGGTAACTCCCCTCCAGCAAAGACTGGGGAAAACTCCACCCACACAGAGGATGAGATGAATGTCCTGCAGGTGACAGAGTTCCCTAACAGTTACAATCTTGAGCACTCAGCCGGAGAGCAATAAAGGCAGCCCTCCCAAGCCACCAGAGGGTAACTCCCCTCCAGCAAAGCCATGGGGACAACTTGACCCATACAGGGGATGAGCTGAAGGTCCTGCAGGTGACAGAGCTCCCTAACAGTTACAATCTTGATCACTCAGACGGAGAGCACTCAAGGCAGCCCTCCCAAGCCACCACAGGGTGGCTCCCCTCCAGCAAAGCCAGGGGACCTCTTGAGCCATACAGGGGATGAGATGTAGGTCCTGCAGGTGACAGAGCTCCATAACAGTTACAATCTTGACAATTCAGCCAGACAGTGCTCAAGGCAGCCCTCCCAAGCCACCAAAGGGTGACTCCCCTCCAGCACAGACTGGGGACAACTGGACTCATACAGGGGATGAGATGAAGTTCCTGCGGGTGATAGAGCTCCGTAACAGTTACAATCTTGACCACTCAGCCGGAGAGCGATAAAGGCAGCCCTCCTAAACCACCAGAGGGGGGCTCCCCTCCAGCCAAGACTGTGGACACCTTGACCCACACAGGGGATAAAATGAAGGTTCTGCAGGTGACAGAGCTCCCTAACCGTTACAATCTTGACCACTCAGCCACAGAATGCTCAAGGCAGCCCTCCAAAGCCACCAGAGGGTAACTCCCCTCCAGCAAAGACTGGGGACAACTCGACCCACACAGGTGATGAGATGAAGGTCCTGCAGGTGACAGCTCCCTAAGAGTTACAATCTTGACCACTCAGCCAGAGAGCGCTCAAGGCAGCCCTCCCAAGCCACCGGAGGATGACTCCCTCCAGCAAAGACTGGGGACAACTCGACCCACACAGGGGAGAGATGAAGGTCCTGGAGGTGACCCAGCTCCCTAACAGTTACAATCTAGACCACTCAGGCGGAGAGCAATAAAAGCAGCCCTTCCAAGCCACCAGAGAGGGGCTCCCCTCCAGGAAAGACTGGAGACACCTGTACCCACACAGGGGATGAGATGAAGGTCCTACAGGTGACCTAGCTCCTTAACAGTTACTATCTTCACCACTCAGCCAGAGAGCAATAAAGGCAGCCCTCACAAGCCACCAGAGAGTAACTCCCCTCCAGCAAAGACTGGGGACAACTCGACCCACACAGGGGATGAGATGAAGGTCCTGAAGGTGACAGAGCTCCCATACAGTTACAATCTTGACCACTCAGCCAGAGAGCGCTCAAGGCAGCCCTCCCAAGCCACTGGAGGATGACTCCCTCCAGGAAAGACTGGGGACAACTCGACCCACACAGGGGAGAGATGAAGGTCCTGCGGGTGACGGAGCTCCGTAACAGTTACAATCTTGACCACTGCCGGAGAGCAATAAAGGCCGCTCTCCCAAGCAACCAGAGGGTGACTCCCTTCCAGCAAAGACTGGGGAAACCTTGGACCCACACAGGGGATGAGATGAAGGTCCTGCAGGTGACAGAGCTCCCTAACAGTTACAATCTTGACCACTCAACCGGAGAGCACTCAAGGCAGCCCTCCCAAGCCACCAGAGGGTGGCTCCCCTCCAGCAAAGACTGGGGACACCTTGACCCACACAGGGGATGAGATGAAAGTCTTGCAGGTGACCGAGCTCCCTAACACTTACAATCTTGACCACTCAACCGGAGAGCACTCACGGCAGCCCTCCCAAGCCACCAGAGGGTGGCTCCCCTTCAGCAAAGAATGGGGACAACTCGACTCACACAGGGGATGAGATGAAGGTCCTCCAGGTGACAGAGCTCCCTAACAGTTACAATCTTGACCACTCAGCCGGAGAGCAATAAAGGCAGCCCTCACAAGCCCCCAGAGGAAGACTCCTCCAGCAAAGTCTGGGAACACCTTGACCCACACAGAAGATGAGATGAAGTTTCTGCAGGTGATAGAGCTCCCTAACAGTTACAATCTTGACCACTCATCCAGAGAGCGCTCAAGGCCGGCCTCCCAAGCCACTGGCTCCACTCCAGCGGAGACTGGGGACACCTTGACCCACACACGGGATGAAATGAAGTTCCTGCAGGTGACAGAGCTCCCTAGCAGTTACAATCTTGACCACTCAGCCACAGAACGCTCAAGGCAGCCCTCCCAAGCCACCATAGGATGACTCCCCTCCAGCAAAGCCTGGGCACAACTCTACCCACACAGCGGAAGAGATGAAGGTCCTGCAGGTGATAGAGCTCCCTAACAGTTACAATCTTGACCACTCAGCCGGAGAGCAATAAGGAAGCCCTCCCAAGCCACCAGAGGGTAATTCCCCTCCAGCAAAGACTGGGGACACCTTGACCCACACAGGGGATGAGATGAAGGTCCTGCAGGTGACAAAGGTCGCTAACAGTTACAATCTTGACCACTCAGCGGATGAGCAATAAAGGCAGCCCTCCCAAGCCACCAGAGGATGACTCCCCTCCAGCAAAGACTAGGGACACCTTGACCCACACAGGGGATGGGATGAAGGTCCTGCAGGTGACCGAGCTCCCTAACAGTTACAATCTTGACCACTCAACCGGAGAGCACTCAAGGCAGCCCTCCCAAGCCACCAGAGGTTGGCTCCACTTCAGCAAAGACTGGAGACAACTCGACTCACACAGCGGATGAGATGAAGGTCCTGCAGGTGACAGAGCTCCCTAACAGTTACAATCTTGACCACTCAGCCGGAGAGCAATAAAGGCAGCCCTCACAAGCCCCCAGAGCAAGACTCCCCCAGCAACCTCTGGGCACAACTCGACCCACACAGCGGAATGGATGAAGGTCCTGCAGGTGATAGAGCTACCTAACAGTTATAATATTGACCATTCAGCCAGAAAGCGCTCAAGGCAGGTCTCCCAAGCCACCAGAGGTTGGCTCCCCTCCAGCAAAGCCTGGGGACACCTTGACCCACATAGGGGATGAGATGAAGGTCCTGCAGGTGACAGAGCTCCCTAACAGTTACAATCTTGACCACTCAGCCGGATAGCAATAAAGGCAGTCCTCACAAGCCCCCAGAGGAAGACTCCCCCAGCAACGTCTGGGCACAACTCGACCCACACAGCGGAAGAGATGAAGGTCCTGCAGGTGACATAGCTCCCTAACAGTTACAATCTTGACCACTCCTCAGCCAGAGAGCAATAAAGGCAGCCCTCACAAGCCCCCAGAGGGTAACTCCCCTCCGGCAAAGACTGGGGAACACTCGACCCACGCAGGGGATGAGCTGAAGTTCCTGCAGGTGACAGAGCTCCCTAACAGTTACAATCTTGATCACTCAGCCGGTGTGCACTCAAGGCAGCACTCCCAAGCCACCAGAGGGTGGCTCCCCTCCAGCAAAGCCAGGCGACCCCTTGACCCATACAGGGGATGAGATGAAGGTGCTGCAGGTGACAGAGCTCCCTAACAGTTACAATCTTGACAATTCAGCCAGAGAGTGTTCAAGGCAGCCCTCCCAAGCAAACAAAGGGTGGCTCCCCTTCAGCTAAGACTGGGGACAACTCGACTCATACAGGGGATGCGATGAAGTTCCTGCGGGTGATAGAGCTCCGTAACAGTTACAATCTTAGCCACTAAGCCGGAGAGCAATAAAGGCCGCCCTCCCAAGCCACCAGAGGGTGACTCCCTTCCAGCAAAGACTTGGGACAACTTGGACCCACACAGGGGATGAGATGAAGGTCCAGCAGGTGACAGAGCTCCCTAACATTTGCAGTCTTGACCATTCAGCCAGAGAGTGCTCAAATAGCCCTCCCAAGCCACCAGAGGGTGACTCCCCTCCAGCAAGGACTGGGGACAACTCGACCCATACAGGGGATGAGATGATGGTCCTGCAGGAGACAGAGCTCGCTAACAGTTATAATCATCACCACTCAGCCCGAGAGCAATAAAGACAGCCCTCCCAAGCCACCAGAGGGTGACTCCCCTCCAGCAAAGACTGAGGACACCTTAACCCACACAGGTACTGCAGGTCCTGCAGGTGACCGAGCTCCCTAACAGTTACAATCTTGACCACTCAAACGGAGAGCACTCAAGGCAGCCCTCCCAAGCCACCAGAGGGTGGCTCCCCTTCAGCAAAGACTGCGGACCACTCGGAACACACAGGGGATGAGTTGAAGGTACTGCAGATGACAGAGCTCCCTAGCAGTTACAATCTTGGCCACTCAGCCGGAGAGCAATAAAGGCAGCCCTCCCACGCCACCAGAGGGTGACTCTCCTCCAGCAAAGCCTGGGGACACCTTGATCACACAGGGGATGAGATGAAGGTCCTGCAGGTGACAGAGATCCCTAACAGCTACAATCGTGACCACTCAGCCGGAGAGCAATAAAGGTGGCCCTCCCAAGCCACCAGAGGGTGCTCCCCTCCAGCAAAGACTGGGGACACCTTGACCCATACAGGAGATGAGATGAAGATCCTGCAGGAGACAGAGCTCCCTAACAGTTATAATGTTGACCACTCAGCCGGAGAGCACTCAAGGCAGCCCTCCCAAGCCACCAGAGGGGGGCTCTCCTCCAGCAAACACTGGGGACACCTTGACCCACACAAGGGACGAAATGAAGGTCCTGCAGGTGACAGAGCTCCCTTGCAGTTATAATCTTGACCACTCAGCCGGAGAGCAATAAAGGTAGCCCTCCCAAGCCACCAGAGGGAGACACCCCTCTAGCAAAGACTGGGGACACCTTGAGCGACACAGGGGATGAGATGAAGGTCCTGCCGGTGATAGAGCTCCCTAACAGTTACAATCTTGACCACTCAGCCATAGAGCGCTCAAGGCAGCCTTCCCAAGCCACCATACGTTGACTCCTCTCCAGCAAAGACTGGGGACAACTCGACCCACACAGGGGATAAGTTGAAGGTCCTTGCAGGTGATACAGCTCCCTAACAGTTACAATCTTGACCTCTCAGCCAGAGAGCGATAAAGTCAGCCCTCCCAAGCCACCAGAGGGGGGCTCCACTCCAGCAAAGACTGTGGACACCTTGACCCACCCAGGGGATGAAATGTAGGTTCTGCAGGTGACAGCGCTCCCTAAGAGTTACAGTCTTGACCACTCAGCCAGAGAGCGCTCAAGGCAGCCGTCACAAGCCACCAGAGGATGACTCCCTCAGCAAAGACTGGGGAAAACTCGACCCACACAGGGGAAGAGATGAAGGTCCTGCTGGTGACCGAGCTCCCTAACAGTTAAAATCTTGACCACTCAGCCGGAGAGCAATAAAGGCAGCCGTCCCAAGCCACCATAGGGGGGCTCCCCTCCAGCAAAGCCTGAGGACATCTTGACCCACACAGGGGATGAGATGAAGGTCCTGCAGGTGACCGAGCTCCCTAAGAGTTACAATCTTGACCACTCAGCCGGAGAGCAATAAAGGCAGCCCTCCCAAGCAACCAGAGGGTGACTCCCCTCCAGCGAAGACTCGGGACACCTTGACCCGCACAGAGGATGAGATGAAGGTCCTGCAAGTGACACAGTTCCCTAACAGTTACAATGTTGACCACTCAGCCGGAGAGCAATAAAGGTAGCCCTCCCAAGCCACCAGAGGGTTACACTCCTCCAGCAAAGCCTGGCGACACCTTGATGCACACAGGGGATGAGATGAAGGTCCTGCAGGTGACAGAGCTCCCTAACAGTTATAATCTTGCCCACTCAGCCGGAGGGCAATAAAGGCAGCCCTCCCAAGCTACCAGATGGTGACTCCCCTCCAGCAAAGACTGGGGACAACTCGACCCACATAGGGGATGAGATGAAGGTCCTGCAGCTGAAAGAGCTCCCTAACAGTTACAATCTTGGTCATTCAGCCAGAGTGCGCTCAAGGCAGCCCTCCCAAGCCACCAGAGGGGGGCTCTCCTCCAGCAAACATTGGGGACACCTTGACCCACACAGGGGACGAAATGAACGTCCTGCAGGTGACAGAGCTCCCTAGCAGTTATAATCTTGACCACTCAGCCGGAGAGAAATAAAGGTAGCCCTCCCAAGCCACCAGAGGGTGACACAACTCCAGCAAAGACTGGGGAAACCTTGAGCAACACAGGGGATGAGTTGCAGGTCCTGCAGGTGACAGAGCTCCCTAACAGTTACAATCTTGACCACTCACCCAAAGAACGCTCAAGGCAGTCCTCCCAAGCCACCAGAAGGTAACTCCCCTCCAGCAAAGCCTCGGGACACCTCGACCAACACAGAGGATGAGTTGTAAGGTGCTCCAGGTGACATAGCTGCCTAACAGTTACAATCCTGACCACTCAGCCGGAGAGCAATAAAGGCAGCCCTCCCAAGCCACAAGAGGGTGACTCCCCTCCAGCAAACACAGGGGACAACTCGACCCATACAGGGGATGGGATGAAGGTCCTGCAGGTGACAGTGCTCCCTAAGAGTTACAATCTTGACCACTCAGCCGGAGTGTAATAAAGGCAGCGCTTCCAACCCACCAGCGGGTTACTCCCCTCCAGCAAAGACTCGGGACACCTTGACCAATAGAGGGAATGAGATAAAGGTCCTGCAGGTGACACAGCTCCCTGAAAGTTACAATTTTGACCACTCAGCCGGAGAGCAACAAAGGCAGCCCTCTTAAGCCTTTAGAGGGTGACTCCCTTCCAGCAAAGTCTGGGGACAATTCGACCCACACAGATGATGAGATTAAGGTCCTGCAGGTGACAGAGCACGCTAATGGTTACAATCTTGATCACTCAGCCAGAGAGCGCTCAAAGCAGCCCTCCCAAGCCACTCAGAGGGTGACTCCCCTCCAGCAAAGCCAGGGGACACCTTGACCCATACAGGGGATGAGATGAAGTTCTAGCAGCTGCCAGAGCTCCCTAACAATTATAATCTTGACCACTCACCCAGAGAGCGTTAAAAACAGGTCTCCCAAGCCACCAGACGGTGGCTCCCCTCCAGCAAACGCTGGAGACACTTTAGCCCATACACGGGATAAGATGAATGTTCTGCAGGTGACAGAGTTCCCTAACAGTTACAATCTTGACCACTCAGCCAGAGAGAGCGCTCAAGGCAGCCCTCCCAGGCCACCAGAGCGTGACTCCCCTCCAGCAAAGACTGGGGACAACTCGACTCATAAAGGGGATGAAATGAAGGTCCTGCAGGTGATCGAGCTCCCTAATAGTTACAATCTTGACCACTGAGCCGGAGAGCAATAAAGGCAGCCCTCCCAAGCCACCAGAGGGTGACTCCCATCCAACAAAGACTGGGGACACCTTGGACCAACACAGGGGATGAGATGAAGGTCCTGCAGGTGATAGAGCTCTCTAACACTTACAATCTTGACCACTCAACCGGAGAGCACTCAAGGCAGCCCTCCTAAGCCACCAGAGGGTGACTCCCCTCGAGCAAACACTGGGGACACCTTGACCCATACAGGGGATCAGATGAAGGTCCTGCAGGTGACAGAGCTCCCTAAGAGTTACAATCTTGACCTCTCAGCCTGAGAGCGCTCTCGGCAGCCTTCCCAAATCACCAGAGGATGACTCCACTCCAGCAAAGGCTGGGGACAACTTGACCCACACAGGGTAAGAGATGAAGGTCCACAGGTGATAGAGCTACCTAACAGTTATAATCTTGACCATTCAGCCAGAGAGCGCTCAAGGCAGGTCTCCGTAGCCTCCAGAGAGTGGCTCACCTCCAGCAAAGCCTGGGGACACCTTGACCTACATAGTGGATGAGATGAAGGTCCTGCAGGTGACACAGCTCTCTAACAGTTACAATCTTGACCACACAGCCAGAGAGCGCTCAAGGCAGCTCTCCCAAGCCACCAGAGGGTGACTCCCCTCCAGAGAAGCCAGGGGACACCTTGACCCATACAGAGGATGAGATGAAGGTCCTGCAGGTGACAGAACTCCCTAACAGTTATAATCTTAACCACTCAGCTAGAGAGCAATAAAGGCAGCCCCCACAAGCCCCCAGAGGGTAACTCCCCTCCGGCAAAGACTGGGGAACACTCGACCCACACAGGGGATGAGATGAATGTCCTGCAGGTGACAGAGTTCCCTAACAGTTATAATCTTGACCACTCAGCCGGAGAGCAATAAAGGCAGCCCTCCCAAGCCACCAGAGGGTAACTCCCCTCAAGCAAAGCCATGGGGACACCTTGACCCATACAGGGGATGAGCTGAAGTTCCTGCAGGTGACAGAGCTCCCTAACAGTTACAATCTTGATCATTTACCCGGAGTGCACTCAAGGCAGCACTCCCAAGCCACCAGAGGGTGGCTCCCCTCCAGCAAAGCCAGGGGACACCTTGACCCATACAGGGGATGAGATGAAGGTCCTCCAGGTGATAGAGCTCCCTAACAGTTACAATCTCGACAATTCAGCCAGAGAGTGTTCAAGGATGCCCTCCCAAGACACCAAAGGGTGGCTCCCCTTCAGCAAAGACTGGGGACAACTCGACTCATACAGGGGATGAGATGACGTTCCTGCGGGTGATAGAGCTCCGTAACAGTTACAATCTTAGCCACTGAGCCGGAGAGCAATTAAGGCCGCCCTCCCAAGCCACCAGAGGTTGACTCCCTTCCAGCAAAGACTGGGGACAACTTGGACCCACACGGGATGAGATGAAGGTCCTGCAGGTGACAGAGCTCCCTAACATTTACAGTCTTGACCATTCAGCCAGAGAGTGCTCAAGGCAGCTCTCCCAAGCCACCAGAGGGTGACTCCCCTCCAGCAAGGACTGGGGACAACTCGACCCATACAGCGGATGAGATGATGGTCCTGCAGGTGACAGAGCTTGCTAACAGTTATAATCTTCACCACTCAGCCCGACAGCAATAAAGACAGCACTCCCAAGCCACCGGGAGGGTGACTCCCCTCCAGCAAAGACTGGGGACACCTTAACCCACACAGGGGATGAGATGAAGGTCCTGCAGGTGACAGAGCTCCCTAACAGTTACAATCATGACCACTCAACCGGAGAGCGCTCAAGGCAGCCCTCCCAAGCCACCAGAGAGTGGCTCTCCTTCAGCAAAGACTGCGGACAACTCGACCCACACAGGGGATAAGATAAAGGTCCTGCAGGTGACAGAGCTCCCTAACAGTTACAATCTTGACCACTCAGCCGGAGAGCAATAAAGGCAGTCCTCACAAGCCACCAGAGGAAGACTCTCCTCCAGCAAAGTCTGGGAACACATACACCCACACAGGGGATGAGATGAAGGTCCTGCAGGTAATAGAGCTCTCTAACAGTTACAATCTTGACCACTCAGGCAGAGAGCGCTCAAGGCAGCCCTCCCAAGCCACCAGAGGGTGGCTCCCCTCCAGCAGAGCCTGGGGACACCTTGACCCACACAGAGGATGAAGGTCCTGCAGGTGACAGAGCTCCCTAAGAGTTACAATCTTCACCACTCCGCCAGAGAGCAATAAAGGCAGCCCTCACAAGCCACAAGAGGGTAACTCCCCTCCAGCAAAGCCAGGGGACACTTTGACCTGTACAGGGGAGTAGATGAAGGTCCTGCAGGTGACAGAGCTCCCTAACAGTTACAATCTTGACCATTCAGCCAGGGAGTGCTCAAGGCAGCCCTCCCAAGCCACCAGAACGTGACTCCCGTCCAGCAAAGACTGGGACAACTCGACCCATACAGGGGATGAGATGATGGTCCTGCAGGTGATAGAGCTCCATAACAGTTACAATCTTGACCACTGAGCCGAAGACCAATAAAGGCAGCCCTCCCAAGCCACAAGACGGTGATTCCCCTCCAGCAAAGACTGGGGAGAACTCGACCCATACGGGGATGAGATGAGGCTCCTGCTTGTGATAGAGCTCCCTAACAGTTACAATCTTGACCACTCAGCCGGAGAGCAATAAAGGCAGCCCTCCCAAGCCACCAGAGGGTGACTCCCCTCCAGCAAATACTGGGGACACCATGGACCCACACAGCGGATGAGATGAAGGTCCTGCAGTTCACATAGCTCCCTAACAGCTACAATCTTGACCACTCAGCCGGAGAGCTATAAAGGCAGCCCTCTCAAGCCACCAGAGGGTGACTCCCCTCCAGCAAATACTGGAGACACCATGGACCCACACAGCGGCTGAGATAAAGGTCCTGCAGGTCACACAGCTCCCTAACAGCTACAATCTTGACCACTCAGCCGGAGAGCTATAAAGGCAAACCTCCCAAGCCACCAGAGGGTGACTCCCCTCCAGCAAGGATTCGCGACACCTTGACCCGCAAAGGGGATGAGATGAAGGTCCTGCAGGTGACACAGTTCCCTAACAGTTACTATCTTGACCACTCAGCCGGAGAGCAATAAAGGCAGTCCTCCCAAGCCACCAGAGGGTGACTCCCCTCCAGCAAGGATTCGCGACACCTTGACCCGCACAGGGGATGAGATGAAGGTCCTGAAGGTGACACAGCTCCCTAACAGTTACTATCTTGACCACTCAGCCGGAGAGCAATAAAGGCAAGCCACCAGAGGGTGACTCCCCTCCAGCAAAGACTGGGACACCTTGACCCATACAGGGGGTAAGCTGAAGTTCCTGCAGGTGACAGAGCTCCCTAACAATTATAATCTTGACCACTCAGCCGAAGATAACTCAAGGCAGCCCTCCCAAGCCACCAGAGGGTGGCTCCCTTCCAGCAAAGTCTGGGGACAATTCGACCCACACAGGGGATGAGATGAAGGTCCTGCAGGTGACAGAGCTCCCAAACAGTTACAATCTTGACCACTCAGCCAGAGAGCGCTCAAGGCAGCTCTCCCAAGCCACCAGAGGGTGACTCCCCTCCAGAGAAGCCAGGGGACACCCTGACCCATACAGAGGATGAGATGAAGCTCCTGCAGGTGACAGAACCCCCTAACAGTTATAATCTTGACCACTCAGCTAGAGAGCGTTTATGGCAGGTCTCCCAAGCCACCGGACGGTGGCTCCCCTCGAGCAAAGACTGGGGACACCTTGACCCATACAGGGGATTTGATGAAGGTCCTTCAGGTGACAGAGTTCCCTTAATGTTACAATCTTGACCACTCAGCCGGAGAGCTATAAGGCAGCCCTCCCAAGCCACCAGAGGGTGACTCCCCTCCAGTAAAGCCAGGTGACATTTTGACCCATACAGGGGATGAGATGAAGGTCCTGCAGGTGACAGAGCTCCCTAACATTTACAATCTTGACCATTCAGCCAGAGAGTGCTCAAGGCAGCCCTCCCAAGCCACCAGAGACACTCTCCTCCAGCAAACACTGGGGACAAATCGACCCATACAGGGGATGAGATGATGGTCCTGCAGGTGATAGAGCTACTAAACAGTTACAATCTTGACCACTGACCTGGAGAGCAATAAAGGCAGCCCTCCCAAGCCACAAGGTGATTCCCCTCCAGCAAAGACTGGGGAGAACTCGACCCATACATGGCATGAGATGAGGGTCCTGCAGGTGATAGAGCTCCCTAACAGTTACAATCTTGACCACTCAGCCAGAGAGCAATAAAGGCAGCCCTCACAAACCCCCAGAGGGTAACTCCCCTCCAGCAAAGACTGGGGACAACTTGACCCATATAGGGGATGAGCTGAAGGTCCTGCAGGTGACAGAGCTCCCTAACAGTTACAATCTTGATCACTCAGACGGAGAGCACTCAAGGCAGCCCTCCCAAGCCACCACAGGGTGGCTCCCCTCCAGCAAAGCCAGGGGACCTCTTGAGCCATACAGGGGATGAGATGTAGGTCCTGCAGGTGACAGAGCTCCATGACAGTTACAATCTTGACAATTCAGCCAGACAGTGCTCAAGGCAGCCCTCCCAAGCCACCAAAGGGTGACTCCCCTCCAGCAAAGACTGGGGACAACTGGACTCATACAGGGGATGAGATGAAGTTCCTGCGGGTGATAGAGCTCCGTAACAGTTACAATCTTGACCACTCAGCGGATGAGCAATAAAGGCAGCCCTCCAAAGCCACCAGAGGATGACTCCCCTACAGCAAAGACTGGGGACACCTTGACCCACACAGGGGATGAGATGAAGGTCCTGCAGGTGACCGAGCTCCCTAACAGTTACAATCTTGACCACTCAAACGGAGAGCACTCAAGGCAGCCCTCCCAAGCCACCAGAGGGTGGCTCCCCTTCAGCAAAGCCATGGGGACAACTTGACTCATACAGGGGATGAGATGAAGTTCCTGCGGGTGATAGAGCTCCGTAACAGTTACAATCTTGACCACTGAGCCGGAGAGCAATAAAGGCCGCTCTCCCAAGTAACCAGAGGGTGTCTCCCTTCCAGCAAAGACTGGGGACACCTTGGACCCACACAGGGGATGAGATGAAGGTCCTGCAGGTGACAGAGCTCCCTAACAGTTACAATCTTGACCACTCAGCCGGAGAGCAATAAAGGCAGCCCTCACAAGCCCCCAGGGGAACACTCCTCCAGCAAAGTCTGGGAACACCTTGACCCACACAGGGGATGAGATGAAGTTTCTGCAGGTGATAGAGCTCCCTAACAGTTATAATCTTGACCACTCAGCCAGAGAGCGCTCAAGGCCGGCCTCCCAAGCCACCAGAGGGTGGCTCCACTCCAGCGGAGACTGGGGACACCTTGACCCACACAGGGGATGAAATGAAGTTCCTGCAGGTGACAGAGCTCCCTAGCAGTTACAATCTTGACCACTCAGCCACAGAACGCTCAAGGCAGCCCTCCCAAGCCACCATAGGATGACTCCCCTCCAGCAAAGCCTGGGCACAACTCTACCCACACAGCGGAAGAGATGAAGGTCCTGCAGGTGATAGAGCTCCCTAACAGTTACAATCTTGACCACTCAGCCGGAGAGCAATAAGGCAGCCCTCCCAAGCCACCAGAGGGTAAATCCCGTCCAGCAAAGACTGGGGACACCTTGACCCACACAGGGGATGAGATGAAGGTCCTGCAGGTGACAAAGGTCCCTAACAGTTACAATCTTGACCACTCAGCGGATGAGCAATAAAGGCAGCCCTCCCAAGCCACCAGATGATGACTCCCCTCCAGCAAGGACTGGGGACACCTTGACACACACAGGGGATGAGATGAAGGTCCTGAAGGTGACCGAGCTCCCTAACAGTTACAATCTTGACCACTCAGCCAGAGAGCGCTCAAGGCCGGCCTCCCAAGCCACCAGAGGGTGGCTCCACTCCAGCGGAGACTGGGGACACCTTGACCCACACACGGGATGAAATGAAGTTCCTGCAGGTGACAGAGCTCCCTAGCAGTTACAATCTTGACCACTCAGCCACAGAACGCTCAAGGCAGCCCTCCCAAGCCACCATAGGATGACTCCCCTCCAGCAAAGCCTGGGCACAACTCTACCCACACAGCGGAAGAGATGAAGGTCCTGCAGGTGATAGAGCTCCCTAACAGTTACAATCTTGACCACTCAGCCGGAGAGCAATAAGGCAGCCCTCCCAAGCCACCAGAGGGTAATTCCCCTCCAGCAAAGACTGGGGACACCTTGACCCACACAGGGGATGAGATGAAGGTCCTGCAGGTGACAAAGGTCGCTAACAGTTACAATCTTGACCACTCAGCGGATGAGCAATAAAGGCAGCCCTCCCAAGCCACCAGAGGATGACTCCCCTCCAGCAAAGACTAGGGACACCTTGACCCACACAGGGGATGGGATGAAGGTCCTGCAGGTGACCGAGCTCCCTAACAGTTACAATCTTGACCACTCAACCGGAGAGCACTCAAGGCAGCCCTCCCAAGCCACCAGAGGTTGGCTCCACTTCAGCAAAGACTGGAGACAACTCGACTCACACAGCGGATGAGATGAAGGTCCTGCAGGTGACAGAGCTCCCTAACAGTTACAATCTTGACCACTCAGCCGGAGAGCAATAAAGGCAGCCCTCAAAAGCCCCCAGAGGAAGACTCCCCCAGCAACGTCTGGGCACAACTCGACCCACACAGCGGAATGGATGAAGGTCCTGCAGGTGATAGAGCTACCTAACAGTTATAATATTGACCATTCAGCCAGAAAGCGCTCAAGGCAGGTCTCCCAAGCCACCAGAGGTTGGCTCCCCTCCAGCAAAGCCTGGGGACACCTTGACCCACATAGGGGATGAGATGAAGGTCCTGCAGGTGACAGAGCTCCCTAACAGTTACAATCTTGACCACTCAGCCGGATAGCAATAAAGGCAGTCCTCACAAGCCCCCAGAGGAAGACTCCCCCAGCAACGTCTGGGCACAACTCGACCCACACAGCGGAAGCGATGAAGGTCCTGCAGGTCACATAGCTCCCTAACAGTTACAATCTTGACCACTCCTCAGCCGGAGAGCAATAAAGGCAGTCCTCCCAAGCCACCAGAGGGTGACTCCCCTCCAGCAAGGATTCGCGACACCTTGACCCGCACAGGGGATGAGATGAAGGTCGTGCAGGTGACACAGCTCCCTAACAGTTACTATCTTGACCACTCAGCCGGAGAGCAATAAAGGCAAGCCACCAGAGGGTGACTCCCCTCCAGCAAAGACTGGGACACCTTGACCCATACAGGGGGTAAGCTGAAGTTCCTGCAGGTGACAGAGCTCCCTAACAATTATAATCTTGACCACTCAGCCGAAGATAACTCAAGGCAGCCCTCCCAAGCCACCAGAGGGTGGCTCCCTTCCAGCAAAGTCTGGGGACAATTCGACCCATACACGGGATGAGCTGAAGTTCCTGCAGGAGACAGAGCTCGCTAACAGTTATAATCTTCACCACTCAGCCCGAGAGCAATAAAGACAGCCCTCGCAAGCCCCCAGAGGGTGACTCCCCTCCAGCAAAGACTGGAGACACCTTAACCCACACAGGGGATGAGATGAAGGTCCTGCAGGTGACCGAGTTCCCTAACAGTTACAATCTTGACCACTCAAACGGAGAGCACTCAAGGCAGCCCTCCCAAGCCACCAGAGGGTGGCTCCCCTTCAGCAAAGCCATGGGGACAACTTGACTCATACAGGGGATGAGATGAAGTTCCTGCGGGTGATAGAGCTCCGTAACAGTTACAATCTTGACCACTGAGCCGGAGAGCAATAAAGGCCGCTCTCCCAAGCAACCAGAGGGTGACTCCCTTCCAGCAAAGACTGGGGACACCTTGGACCCACACAGGGGATGAGATGAAGGTCCTGCAGGTGACAGAGCTCCCTAACAGTTACAATCTTGACCACTCAGCCGGAGAGCAATAAAGGCAGCCCTCACAAGCCCCCAGGGGAACACTCCTCCAGCAAAGTCTGGGAACACCTTGACCCACACAGGGGATGAGATGAAGTTTCTGCAGGTGATAGAGCTCCCTAACAGTTACAATCTTGACCACTCAGCCAGAGAGCGCTCAAGGCCGGCCTCCCAAGCCACCAGAGGGTGACTCCCTTCCAGCAAAGACTGGGGACACCTTGGACCCACACAGGGGATGAGATGAAGGTCCTGCAGGTGACAGAGCTCCCTAACAGTTACAATCTTGACCACTCAGCCGGAGAGCAATAAAGGCAGCCCTCACAAGCCCCCAGGGGAACACTCCTCCAGCAAAGTCTGGGAACACCTTGACCCACACAGGGGATGAGATGAAGTTTCTGCTGGTGATAGAGCTCCCTAACAGTTACAATCTTGACCACTCAGCCAGAGAGCGCTCAAGGCCGGCCTCCCAAGCCACCAGATGGTGGCTCCACTCCAGCGGAGACTGGGGACACCTTGACCCACATAGGGGATGAAATGAAGTTCCTGCAGGTGACAGAGCTCCCTAGCAGTTACAATCTTGACCACTCAGCCACAGAACGCTCAAGGCAGCCCTCCCAAGCCACCATAGGATGACTCCCCTCCAGCAAAGCCTGGGCACAACTCTACCCACACAGCGGAAGAGATGAAGGTCCTGCAGGTGATAGAGCTCCCTAACAGTTACAATCTTGACCACTCAGCCGGAGAGCAATAAGGCAGCCCTCCCAAGCCACCAGAGGGTAAATCCCGTCCAGCAAAGACTGGGGACACCTTGACCCACACAGGGGATGAGATGAAGGTCCTGCAGGTGACAAAGGTCCCTAACAGTTACAATCTTGACCACTCAGCGGATGAGCAATAAAGGCAGCCCTCCCAAGCCACCAGAGGATGACTCCCCTCCAGCAAAGACTGGGGACACCTTGACACACACAGGGGATGAGATGAAGGTCCTGAAGGTGACCGAGCTCCCTAACAGTTACAATCTTGACCACTCAACCGGAGAGCACTCAAGGCAGCCCTCCCAAGCCACCAGAGGTTGGCTCCCCTTCAGCAAAGACTGGAGACAACTCGACTCACACAGGGGATGAGATGAAGGTCCTGCAGGTGACAGAGCTCCCTAAGTGTTACAATCTTGACCACTCAGCCGGAGAGCAATAAAGGCAGCCCTCACAAGCCCCCAAAGGAAGACTCCTCCAGCAACGTCTGGGCAGGGTGGCTCGCTGCCAGCAAAACCAGGGGACACCTCGACCCACACAGGGGATTAGATGAAGATCCTGCAGGTGACATAGCTCCCTAACAGTTACAATCTTGACCACTCCTCAGCCAGAGAGCAATAAAGGCAGCCCTCACAAGCCCCCAGAGGGTAACTCCACTCCGGCAAAGACTGGGGAACACTCGACCCACACAGGCGATGAGATGAATGTCCTGCAGGTGACAGAGTTCCCTAACACTTATAATCTTGACCACTTAGACGGAGAGCAATAAAGACAACCCTCCCAAGCCACCAGAGGGTAACTCCCCTCCAGCAAAGCCATGGGGACACCTTGACCCATACAGGGGATGAGCTGAGGTTCCTGCAGGTGACAGAGCTCCCTTAAAGTTACAATCTTGATCACTCAGGCGGAGTGCACTTAAGGCAGCACTCCCAAGCCACCAGAGGGTGGCTCCCCTCCAGCAAAGCCAGGCGACCCCTTGACCCATACAGGGGATGAGATGAAGGTCCTGCAGGTGACAGAGCTCCCTAAAAGTTACAATCTTGACAATTCAGCCAGAGAGTGTTCAAGGCAGCCCTCCCAAGCCACCAAAGGGTTGCTCCCCTTCAGCAAAGACTGGGAACAACTCGACTCATACAGGGGATGAGATGAAGTTCCAGCGGGTGATAGAGCTCCGTAACAGTTACAATCTTAGCCACTGAGCCGCAGAGCAATAAAGGCCGCCCTCCCAAGCCACCAGAGTGTGACTCCCTTCCAGCAAAGACTGGGGACAACTTGGACCCACACAGGGGATGAGATGAAGGTCCTGCAGGTGACAGGGCTCCCTAACATTTACAGTCTTGACCATTCAGCCAGAGAGTGCTCAAGGCAGCCCTCCCAAGCCACCAGAGGGTGACTCCCCTCCAGCAAGGACTGGGGACAACTCGACCCATACAGGGGATGAGATGATGGTCCTGCAGGTGACAGAGCTCGCTAACAGTTATAATCTTCACCACTCAGCCCGAGAGCAATAAAGACAGCCCTCCCAAGCCACCAGAGGGTGACTCCCCTCCAGCAAAGACTGGGGACACCTTAACCCACACAGGGGATGAGATGAAGGTCCTGCAGGTGACAGCGCTCCCTAACAGTTACAATCTTGACCACTCAGCCAGAGAGCGCTCTCGGCAGCCCTCCCAAGCCACCAGAGGATGATTCTCCTCCAGCAAAGACTGGGGATAACTCGACCCACACAGGGGAAGACATGAAGGTCCTGCAGGTGATAGAGTTACCTAACAGTTATAATCTTGACCATTCAGTCAGAGAGCGCTCAAGGCAGGTCTCCCAAGCCACCAGAGAGTGGCTCCCATCCAGCAAAGCCTGGGGACACCTTGACCCACATAGGGGATGAGATGAAGGTCCTGCAGGTGAAAGAGCTCCCTAACAGTTACAATCTTGACCACTCAGCCAGGGAGCACTCAAAGCAGCCCTCCCCAGCCACCAGAGGGGGGCTCCCCTCCAGCAAGTCCAGGGGACACCTTGACCCATACAGGGGATGAGATGAAGGTCGTGACGTTGACAGAGCTCCCTAATAGTTGCAATCTTGACCACTCAGCCGGATAGCACTCATGGCAGCACTCCCAGACCACCAGAGGGTGGTTCGCTGACAGCAAAGCCAGGGGACACCTTGACCAATACAGGGGATGAGATGAAGGTCCTACAGGTCACAGAGCTCCCTAACAGCTACAATTTTGACCACTCAGTCATTGAGAGTTTAAGGCAGTTCTCTCAAGTCACCAGAGGGTGGCTCCCCTCAAGCAAAGCCTTGAGACACCTTGACCCACAAAGAGGATGCGATGAAGGTCCTGCAGGTGACAGAGCTCCATAACAGTTACAATCTTGACCACACAGCTGGAGAGCACTCAAGGCAGCCCTCCCTAGCCACCAGAGGGGGGCTACCCTCCAGCAAATCCAGGGGACACCTTAACCCATACAGGGGATGAGATGAAGGTCCTGCAGGTGACAGAGCTCCCTAACAGTTGCAATCTTGACCACACCGCCGGATACCACTCATGGCAGCACTCCCAGGCCACCAGAAGGTGGTCCGCTGACAGCAAAGCCAGGGGACACCTTGACCAATACAGGGGATGAGATGGAGGTTCTGCAGGTGACCGAGCTCCCTAACAGTTACAATCTTCACCACTCAGCCAGAGAGCGCTCAAGGCAGCCCTCCCAAGCCACGAGAGGGTGACTCCCATCCAGCAAATCCTGGGGACAACTCAACCCATACAGGGGATGAGATGAATGTCCTGCAGGTGACAGAGCTCCCTGACAGTTACAATCTTGATCACTCAGCCAGAGAGCGCTCAAGGCAGCCCTCCCTAGCCACCAGAGGGGGGCTCCCCGCCAGCAAAGCCAGGGGACACCTTAACCCATACAGGGGATGAGATGAAGGTCCTGCAGGTGACAGAGCTCCCTAACAGTTGCAATCTTGACCACACAGCCGGATACCACTCATGGCAGCCATCTCAAGCCACCAGAGGGTGACTCCCATCCAGCAAAGGCTGGGGACACCTTGACCCAAACAGGAATAAGATGAAGGTTGTGCAGGTGACCGAGCTCCCTATCAGTTACAACCTTGACCACTAAGCCGGAGAGCACTCAAGGCAGCCCTCCCAAGCCACCAGAGGGGGCTCCCCTCCAGCAAAGACTGGGGACAACTCGTCCCACACAGGGGATGACATGAAGGTACTGCAGGTGACCGAGCTCCCTAACAGTTACAATCTTGACCACCTAGCCGAAAAGCAATAAAGGCAACCTTCCTAAGCCACCAGAGGGTGACTCACCTCCAGCAACGACTGGGGACAACTCGACCCACACTGGGGATGAGATGAAGGTCCTGCAGGTGATAGAGCTACCTAACAGTTATAATCTTGACCACTCAGCCAGAGAGCGCTCTCGGCAGCCCTCCCAAGCCACCAGAGGATGACTCTTCTCCAGCAAAGACTGGGGATAACTCGACCCACACAGGGGAAGACATAAAGGTCCTGCAGGTGATAGAGCTACCTAACAGTTATAATCTTGACCATTCAGTCAGAGAGCGCTCAAGGCAGGTCTCCCAAGCCACCAGAGGGTGACTCCCCTGCAGCAAAGACTGGGGACACGTTGACCCACACAGGGGATGAGATGAAGGTCCTGCAGGAGACAGAGCTCCCTAACTGTTACAATCTTGACCATTCAGCCAGAGAGCGCTCAAGACAGCCCTCCCAAGCCACCAGAGAGTGATTCCCTTCCAGAAAAGCCAGGGGACACCTTGACCCACAGAGGGGATGAGATGAAGTTCCTGCAGGTCACAGAGCTCCCTAACAGCTACAATTTTGACCACTCAGTCATTGAGAGTTTAAGGCAGTTCTCTCAAGTCACCAGAGGGTGGCTCCCCTCAAGCAAAGCCTTGAGACACCTTGACCCACAAAGAGGATGCGATGAAGGTCCTGCAGGTGACAGAGCTCCATAACAGTTACAATCTTGACCACACAGCTGGAGAGCACTCAAGGCAGCCCTCCCTAGCCACCAGAGGGGGGCTCCCCTCCAGCAAAGCCAGGGGACACCTTAACCCATACAGGGGATGAGATGAAGGTCCCGCAGGTGACAGAGCTCCCTAACAGTTGCAATCTTGACCACACAGCCGGATACCACTCATGGCAGCACTCCCAGGCCACCAGAGGGTGGTCCGCTGACAGCAAAGCCAGGGGACACCTTGACCAATACAGGGGATGAGATGGAGGTTCTGCAGGTGACCGAGCTCCCTAACAGTTACAATCTTCAACACTCAGCCAGAGAGCAATAAAGGCAGCCCTCACAAGCCACCAGAGGGTAACTCCCCTCCAGCAAAGACTGGGGACAACTCCACCCATACAGGGGATGAGATGAAGGTCCTGCAGGTGACAGAGATCCCTAACACTTACAATCTTGACCATTCAGCCAGAGAGTACTCAAGGCAGCCCTCCCAAGCCACTTGAGTGTGACTTCCCTCCAGCAAAGACTGGGGACTATTCGAGTCATACAGGGGATGAGATGAAGGTCCTGCAGGTGATAGAGATCCCTAACAGTTACAATCTTGACCATTAAGCCAGAGAGCAATAAAGGCAGCCCTCCCAAGCCACCAGAGGGTGACTCCCCTCCAGCAAAGTCTGGGGCCAACTCGACCCACACAGGGGATGAGATGAAGGTCCCGCAGGTGACGCAGCTCCCTAACAGTTACAATGTTGACCACTCAGCCGGAGAGCAAAAAAGGCAGCCCTCCCAAGCCACAAGAGGGTGGCTCCCCTCCAGCAAAGACTGGGGACAACTCGACCCACACAGGGGATGAGATAAAGGTCCTGCAGGTGACATAGCTCCTTAACAGTTACAATCTTGACCATTCAGCCAGAGAGCGCTCAAGCCATCCCTCCCAACCCACCGGAGGGTGACTCCTTTCTAGCAGAGACTGGGGACAACTTGACCCACAGAGGGGATGAGTTAAAGGTCCTGCAGGTGATAGGGCTCTCTAACAGCTACAATCTTGACCACTCAGCCAGAGAGCGCTCAAGGCAGCCCTCCCAAACCACCAGAGGGTGACTCACCTCCAGCAACGACTGGGGACAACTCGAACCACACAGGGGATGAGTTGAAGGTCCTAAAGGTGACAGAGCTCCCTAACAGTTACAATCTTGACCACTCAGCCAGAGAGCGCCCTCGGCAGCCCTCCCAAGCCACCAGAGGATGGCTCTGCTCCAGCAAACACTGGGGATAACTCGACCCACACAGGGGAAGACATGAAGGTCCTGCAGGTGATAGAGTTACCTAACAGTTATAATCTTGACCATTCAGTCAGAGAGCGCTCAAGGCAGGTCTCCCAAGCCACCAGAGAGTGGCTCCCATCCAGCAAAGCCTCGGGACACCTTGACCCACATAGGGGATGAGATGAAGGTCCTGCAGGTGAAAGAGCTCCCTAACAGTTACAATCTTGACCACTCAGCCAGGGAGCACTTAAAGCAGCCCTCCCCAGCCACCAGAGGGGGGCTCGCCTCCAGCAAGTCCAGGGGACACCTTGACCCATACAGGGGATGAGATGAAGGTCGTGACGTTGACAGAGCTCCCTAATAGTTGCAATCTTGACCACTCAGCCGGATAGCACTCATGGCAGCACTCCCAGACCACCAGAGGGTGGTTCGCTGACAGCAAAGCCAGGGGACACCTTGACCAATACAGGGGATGAGATGAAGGTCCTACAGGTCACAGAGCTCCCTAACAGCTACAATTTTAACCACTCAGTCATTGAGAGTTTAAGGCAGTTCTCTCAAGTCACCAGAGGGTGGCTCCCCTCAAGCAAAGCCTTGAGACACCTTGACCCACAAAGAGGATGCGATGAAGGTCCTGCAGGTGACAGCTCCATAACAGTTACAATCTTGACCACACAGCTGGAGAGCACTCAAGGCAGCCCTCCCTAGCCACCAGAGGGGGGCTCCCCTCCAGCAAAGCCAGCGGACACCTTAACCCATACAGGGGATGAGATGAAGGTCCTGCAGGTGACATAGGTCCCTAAAAGTTGCAATCTTGACCACACAGCCGGATACCACTCATGGCAGCACTCCCAGGCCACCAGAGGGTGGTCCGCTGACAGCAAAGCCAGGGGACACCTTGACCAATACAGGGGATGAGATGGAGGTTCTGCAGGTGACCGAGCTCCCTAACAGTTACAATCTTCACCACTCAGCCAGAGAGCGCTCAAGGCAGCCCTCCCAAGCCACCAGAGGGTGACTCCCATCCAGCAAAGCCTGGGGACAACTCAACCCATACAGGGGATGAGATGAAAGTCCTGCAGGTGACAGAGCTCCCTGACAGTTACAATCTTGATCACTCAGCCAGAGAGCGCTCAAGGCAGCCCTCCCTAGCCACCAGAGGGGGGCTCCCCTCCAGCAAAGCCAGGGGACACCTTAACCCATACAGGGGATGAGATGAAGGTCCTGCAGGTGACAGAGCTCCCTAACAGTTGCAATCTTGACCACACAGCCGGATACCACTCATGGCAGCCCTCCCAAGCCACCAGAGGGTGACTCCCATCCAGCAAAGGCTGGGGACACCTTGGCCCAAACAGGGGATGAGATGAAGGTTGTGCAGGTGACCGAGCTCCCTATCAGTTACAACCTTGACCACTAAGCCGGAGAGCACTCAAGGCAGCCCTCCCAAGCCACCAGAGGGGGCTCCCCTTCAGCAAAGACTGGGGACAACTCGTCCCACACAGGGGATGACATGAAGGTATTGCAGGTGACCGAGCTCCCTAACAGCTACAATCTTGACCACCTAGCCGGAGAGCAATAAAGGCAACCTTCCTAAGCCACCAGAGGGTGACTCACCTCCAGCAACGCCTGGGGACAACTCGACCCACACTGGGGATGAGATGAAGGTCCTGCAGGTGACATAGCTCCCTAACAGTTACAATCTTGACCATTCAGCAAGAGAGCGCTCAAGCCATCCCTCCCAACCCACCGGAGGGTGACTCCTTTCTAGCAGAGACTGGGGACAACTTGACCCACACAGGGGATGAGTTAAAGGTCCTGCAGGTGAATGGGCTCTCTAACAGTTATAATCTTGACCACTCAGCCAGAGAGCCCTCAAGGAAGCCCTCCCAAGCCACCAGAGAGTGGCTCTCCTTCAGCAAAGACTGCGGACAACTCGACCCACACAGGGGATAAGATAAAGGTCCTGCAGGTGACAGAGCTCCCTAACAGTTACAATCTTGACCACTCAGCCGGAGAGCAATAAAGGCAGTCCTCACAAGCCACCAGAGGAAGACTCTCCTCCAGCAAAGTCTGGGAACACATACACCCACACAGGGGATGAGATGAAGGTCCTGCAGGTAATAGAGCTCTCTAACAGTTACAATCTTGACCACTCAGGCAGAGAGCGCTCAAGGCAGCCCTCCCAAGCCACCAGAGGGTGGCTCCCCTCCAGCAGAGCCTGGGGACACCTTGACCCACACAGAGGATGAAGGTCCTGCAGGTGACAGAGCTCCCTAAGAGTTACAATCTTCACCACTCCGCCAGAGAGCAATAAAGGCAGCGCTCACAAGCCACAAGAGGGTAACTCCCCTCCAGCAAAGCCAGGGGACACTTTGACCTGTACAGGGGAGTAGATGAAGGTCCTGCAGGTGACAGAGCTCCCTAACAGTTACAATCTTGACCATTCAGCCAGGGAGTGCTCAAGGCAGCCCTCCCAAGCCACCAGAACGTGACTCCCGTCCAGCAAAGACTGGGACAACTCGACCCATACAGGGGATGAGATGATGGTCCTGCAGGTGATAGAGCTCCATAACAGTTACAATCTTGACCACTGAGCCGAAGACCAATAAAGGCAGCCCTCCCAAGCCACAAGACGGTGATTCCCCTCCAGCAAAGACTGGGGAGAACTCGACCCATACGGGGATGAGATGAGGCTCCTGCTTGTGATAGAGCTCCCTAACAGTTACAATCTTGACCACTCAGCCGGAGAGCAATAAAGGCAGCCCTCCCAAGCCACCAGAGGGTGACTCCCCTCCAGCAAATACTGGGGACACCATGGACCCACACAGCGGATGAGATGAAGGTCCTGCAGTTCACATAGCTCCCTAACAGCTACAATCTTGACCACTCAGCCGGAGAGCTATAAAGGCAGCCCTCTCAAGCCACCAGAGGGTGACTCCCCTCCAGCAAATACTGGAGACACCATGGACCCACACAGCGGCTGAGATAAAGGTCCTGCAGGTCACACAGCTCCCTAACAGCTACAATCTTGACCACTCAGCCGGAGAGCTATAAAGGCAAACCTCCCAAGCCACCAGAGGGTGACTCCCCTCCAGCAAGGATTCGCGACACCTTGACCCGCAAAGGGGATGAGATGAAGGTCCTGCAGGTGACACAGTTCCCTAACAGTTACTATCTTGACCACTCAGCCGGAGAGCAATAAAGGCAGTCCTCCCAAGCCACCAGAGGGTGACTCCCCTCCAGCAAGGATTCGCGACACCTTGACCCGCACAGGGGATGAGATGAAGGTCCTGAAGGTGACACAGCTCCCTAACAGTTACTATCTTGACCACTCAGCCGGAGAGCAATAAAGGCAAGCCACCAGAGGGTGACTCCCCTCCAGCAAAGACTGGGACACCTTGACCCATACAGGGGGTAAGCTGAAGTTCCTGCAGGTGACAGAGCTCCCTAACAATTATAATCTTGACCACTCAGCCGAAGATAACTCAAGGCAGCCCTCCCAAGCCACCAGAGGGTGGCTCCCTTCCAGCAAAGTCTGGGGACAATTCGACCCACACAGGGGATGAGATGAAGGTCCTGCAGGTGACAGAGCTCCCAAACAGTTACAATCTTGACCACTCAGCCAGAGAGCGCTCAAGGCAGCTCTCCCAAGCCACCAGAGGGTGACTCCCCTCCAGAGAAGCCAGGGGACACCCTGACCCATACAGAGGATGAGATGAAGCTCCTGCAGGTGACAGAACCCCCTAACAGTTATAATCTTGACCACTCAGCTAGAGAGCGTTTATGGCAGGTCTCCCAAGCCACCGGACGGTGGCTCCCCTCGAGCAAAGACTGGGGACACCTTGACCCATACAGGGGATTTGATGAAGGTCCTTCAGGTGACAGAGTTCCCTTAATGTTACAATCTTGACCACTCAGCCGGAGAGCTATAAGGCAGCCCTCCCAAGCCACCAGAGGGTGACTCCCCTCCAGTAAAGCCAGGTGACATTTTGACCCATACAGGGGATGAGATGAAGGTCCTGCAGGTGACAGAGCTCCCTAACATTTACAATCTTGACCATTCAGCCAGAGAGTGCTCAAGGCAGCCCTCCCAAGCCACCAGAGACACTCTCCTCCAGCAAACACTGGGGACAAATCGACCCATACAGGGGATGAGATGATGGTCCTGCAGGTGATAGAGCTACTAAACAGTTACAATCTTGACCACTGACCTGGAGAGCAATAAAGGCAGCCCTCCCAAGCCACAAGGTGATTCCCCTCCAGCAAAGACTGGGGAGAACTCGACCCATACATGGCATGAGATGAGGGTCCTGCAGGTGATAGAGCTCCCTAACAGTTACAATCTTGACCACTCAGCCAGAGAGCAATAAAGGCAGCCCTCACAAACCCCCAGAGGGTAACTCCCCTCCAGCAAAGACTGGGGACAACTTGACCCATATAGGGGATGAGCTGAAGGTCCTGCAGGTGACAGAGCTCCCTAACAGTTACAATCTTGATCACTCAGACGGAGAGCACTCAAGGCAGCCCTCCCAAGCCACCACAGGGTGGCTCCCCTCCAGCAAAGCCAGGGGACCTCTTGAGCCATACAGGGGATGAGATGTAGGTCCTGCAGGTGACAGAGCTCCATGACAGTTACAATCTTGACAATTCAGCCAGACAGTGCTCAAGGCAGCCCTCCCAAGCCACCAAAGGGTGACTCCCCTCCAGCAAAGACTGGGGACAACTGGACTCATACAGGGGATGAGATGAAGTTCCTGCGGGTGATAGAGCTCCGTAACAGTTACAATCTTGACCACTCAGCGGATGAGCAATAAAGGCAGCCCTCCAAAGCCACCAGAGGATGACTCCCCTACAGCAAAGACTGGGGACACCTTGACCCACACAGGGGATGAGATGAAGGTCCTGCAGGTGACCGAGCTCCCTAACAGTTACAATCTTGACCACTCAAACGGAGAGCACTCAAGGCAGCCCTCCCAAGCCACCAGAGGGTGGCTCCCCTTCAGCAAAGCCATGGGGACAACTTGACTCATACAGGGGATGAGATGAAGTTCCTGCGGGTGATAGAGCTCCGTAACAGTTACAATCTTGACCACTGAGCCGGAGAGCAATAAAGGCCGCTCTCCCAAGTAACCAGAGGGTGTCTCCCTTCCAGCAAAGACTGGGGACACCTTGGACCCACACAGGGGATGAGATGAAGGTCCTGCAGGTGACAGAGCTCCCTAACAGTTACAATCTTGACCACTCAGCCGGAGAGCAATAAAGGCAGCCCTCACAAGCCCCCAGGGGAACACTCCTCCAGCAAAGTCTGGGAACACCTTGACCCACACAGGGGATGAGATGAAGTTTCTGCAGGTGATAGAGCTCCCTAACAGTTATAATCTTGACCACTCAGCCAGAGAGCGCTCAAGGCCGGCCTCCCAAGCCACCAGAGGGTGGCTCCACTCCAGCGGAGACTGGGGACACCTTGACCCACACAGGGGATGAAATGAAGTTCCTGCAGGTGACAGAGCTCCCTAGCAGTTACAATCTTGACCACTCAGCCACAGAACGCTCAAGGCAGCCCTCCCAAGCCACCATAGGATGACTCCCCTCCAGCAAAGCCTGGGCACAACTCTACCCACACAGCGGAAGAGATGAAGGTCCTGCAGGTGATAGAGCTCCCTAACAGTTACAATCTTGACCACTCAGCCGGAGAGCAATAAGGCAGCCCTCCCAAGCCACCAGAGGGTAAATCCCGTCCAGCAAAGACTGGGGACACCTTGACCCACACAGGGGATGAGATGAAGGTCCTGCAGGTGACAAAGGTCCCTAACAGTTACAATCTTGACCACTCAGCGGATGAGCAATAAAGGCAGCCCTCCCAAGCCACCAGATGATGACTCCCCTCCAGCAAGGACTGGGGACACCTTGACACACACAGGGGATGAGATGAAGGTCCTGAAGGTGACCGAGCTCCCTAACAGTTACAATCTTGACCACTCAGCCAGAGAGCGCTCAAGGCCGGCCTCCCAAGCCACCAGAGGGTGGCTCCACTCCAGCGGAGACTGGGGACACCTTGACCCACACACGGGATGAAATGAAGTTCCTGCAGGTGACAGAGCTCCCTAGCAGTTACAATCTTGACCACTCAGCCACAGAACGCTCAAGGCAGCCCTCCCAAGCCACCATAGGATGACTCCCCTCCAGCAAAGCCTGGGCACAACTCTACCCACACAGCGGAAGAGATGAAGGTCCTGCAGGTGATAGAGCTCCCTAACAGTTACAATCTTGACCACTCAGCCGGAGAGCAATAAGGCAGCCCTCCCAAGCCACCAGAGGGTAATTCCCCTCCAGCAAAGACTGGGGACACCTTGACCCACACAGGGGATGAGATGAAGGTCCTGCAGGTGACAAAGGTCGCTAACAGTTACAATCTTGACCACTCAGCGGATGAGCAATAAAGGCAGCCCTCCCAAGCCACCAGAGGATGACTCCCCTCCAGCAAAGACTAGGGACACCTTGACCCACACAGGGGATGGGATGAAGGTCCTGCAGGTGACCGAGCTCCCTAACAGTTACAATCTTGACCACTCAACCGGAGAGCACTCAAGGCAGCCCTCCCAAGCCACCAGAGGTTGGCTCCACTTCAGCAAAGACTGGAGACAACTCGACTCACACAGCGGATGAGATGAAGGTCCTGCAGGTGACAGAGCTCCCTAACAGTTACAATCTTGACCACTCAGCCGGAGAGCAATAAAGGCAGCCCTCAAAAGCCCCCAGAGGAAGACTCCCCCAGCAACGTCTGGGCACAACTCGACCCACACAGCGGAATGGATGAAGGTCCTGCAGGTGATAGAGCTACCTAACAGTTATAATATTGACCATTCAGCCAGAAAGCGCTCAAGGCAGGTCTCCCAAGCCACCAGAGGTTGGCTCCCCTCCAGCAAAGCCTGGGGACACCTTGACCCACATAGGGGATGAGATGAAGGTCCTGCAGGTGACAGAGCTCCCTAACAGTTACAATCTTGACCACTCAGCCGGATAGCAATAAAGGCAGTCCTCACAAGCCCCCAGAGGAAGACTCCCCCAGCAACGTCTGGGCACAACTCGACCCACACAGCGGAAGCGATGAAGGTCCTGCAGGTCACATAGCTCCCTAACAGTTACAATCTTGACCACTCCTCAGCCGGAGAGCAATAAAGGCAGTCCTCCCAAGCCACCAGAGGGTGACTCCCCTCCAGCAAGGATTCGCGACACCTTGACCCGCACAGGGGATGAGATGAAGGTCGTGCAGGTGACACAGCTCCCTAACAGTTACTATCTTGACCACTCAGCCGGAGAGCAATAAAGGCAAGCCACCAGAGGGTGACTCCCCTCCAGCAAAGACTGGGACACCTTGACCCATACAGGGGGTAAGCTGAAGTTCCTGCAGGTGACAGAGCTCCCTAACAATTATAATCTTGACCACTCAGCCGAAGATAACTCAAGGCAGCCCTCCCAAGCCACCAGAGGGTGGCTCCCTTCCAGCAAAGTCTGGGGACAATTCGACCCATACACGGGATGAGCTGAAGTTCCTGCAGGAGACAGAGCTCGCTAACAGTTATAATCTTCACCACTCAGCCCGAGAGCAATAAAGACAGCCCTCGCAAGCCCCCAGAGGGTGACTCCCCTCCAGCAAAGACTGGAGACACCTTAACCCACACAGGGGATGAGATGAAGGTCCTGCAGGTGACCGAGTTCCCTAACAGTTACAATCTTGACCACTCAAACGGAGAGCACTCAAGGCAGCCCTCCCAAGCCACCAGAGGGTGGCTCCCCTTCAGCAAAGCCATGGGGACAACTTGACTCATACAGGGGATGAGATGAAGTTCCTGCGGGTGATAGAGCTCCGTAACAGTTACAATCTTGACCACTGAGCCGGAGAGCAATAAAGGCCGCTCTCCCAAGCAACCAGAGGGTGACTCCCTTCCAGCAAAGACTGGGGACACCTTGGACCCACACAGGGGATGAGATGAAGGTCCTGCAGGTGACAGAGCTCCCTAACAGTTACAATCTTGACCACTCAGCCGGAGAGCAATAAAGGCAGCCCTCACAAGCCCCCAGGGGAACACTCCTCCAGCAAAGTCTGGGAACACCTTGACCCACACAGGGGATGAGATGAAGTTTCTGCAGGTGATAGAGCTCCCTAACAGTTACAATCTTGACCACTCAGCCAGAGAGCGCTCAAGGCCGGCCTCCCAAGCCACCAGAGGGTGACTCCCTTCCAGCAAAGACTGGGGACACCTTGGACCCACACAGGGGATGAGATGAAGGTCCTGCAGGTGACAGAGCTCCCTAACAGTTACAATCTTGACCACTCAGCCGGAGAGCAATAAAGGCAGCCCTCACAAGCCCCCAGGGGAACACTCCTCCAGCAAAGTCTGGGAACACCTTGACCCACACAGGGGATGAGATGAAGTTTCTGCTGGTGATAGAGCTCCCTAACAGTTACAATCTTGACCACTCAGCCAGAGAGCGCTCAAGGCCGGCCTCCCAAGCCACCAGATGGTGGCTCCACTCCAGCGGAGACTGGGGACACCTTGACCCACATAGGGGATGAAATGAAGTTCCTGCAGGTGACAGAGCTCCCTAGCAGTTACAATCTTGACCACTCAGCCACAGAACGCTCAAGGCAGCCCTCCCAAGCCACCATAGGATGACTCCCCTCCAGCAAAGCCTGGGCACAACTCTACCCACACAGCGGAAGAGATGAAGGTCCTGCAGGTGATAGAGCTCCCTAACAGTTACAATCTTGACCACTCAGCCGGAGAGCAATAAGGCAGCCCTCCCAAGCCACCAGAGGGTAAATCCCGTCCAGCAAAGACTGGGGACACCTTGACCCACACAGGGGATGAGATGAAGGTCCTGCAGGTGACAAAGGTCCCTAACAGTTACAATCTTGACCACTCAGCGGATGAGCAATAAAGGCAGCCCTCCCAAGCCACCAGAGGATGACTCCCCTCCAGCAAAGACTGGGGACACCTTGACACACACAGGGGATGAGATGAAGGTCCTGAAGGTGACCGAGCTCCCTAACAGTTACAATCTTGACCACTCAACCGGAGAGCACTCAAGGCAGCCCTCCCAAGCCACCAGAGGTTGGCTCCCCTTCAGCAAAGACTGGAGACAACTCGACTCACACAGGGGATGAGATGAAGGTCCTGCAGGTGACAGAGCTCCCTAAGTGTTACAATCTTGACCACTCAGCCGGAGAGCAATAAAGGCAGCCCTCACAAGCCCCCAAAGGAAGACTCCTCCAGCAACGTCTGGGCAGGGTGGCTCGCTGCCAGCAAAACCAGGGGACACCTCGACCCACACAGGGGATTAGATGAAGATCCTGCAGGTGACATAGCTCCCTAACAGTTACAATCTTGACCACTCCTCAGCCAGAGAGCAATAAAGGCAGCCCTCACAAGCCCCCAGAGGGTAACTCCACTCCGGCAAAGACTGGGGAACACTCGACCCACACAGGCGATGAGATGAATGTCCTGCAGGTGACAGAGTTCCCTAACACTTATAATCTTGACCACTTAGACGGAGAGCAATAAAGACAACCCTCCCAAGCCACCAGAGGGTAACTCCCCTCCAGCAAAGCCATGGGGACACCTTGACCCATACAGGGGATGAGCTGAGGTTCCTGCAGGTGACAGAGCTCCCTTAAAGTTACAATCTTGATCACTCAGGCGGAGTGCACTTAAGGCAGCACTCCCAAGCCACCAGAGGGTGGCTCCCCTCCAGCAAAGCCAGGCGACCCCTTGACCCATACAGGGGATGAGATGAAGGTCCTGCAGGTGACAGAGCTCCCTAAAAGTTACAATCTTGACAATTCAGCCAGAGAGTGTTCAAGGCAGCCCTCCCAAGCCACCAAAGGGTTGCTCCCCTTCAGCAAAGACTGGGAACAACTCGACTCATACAGGGGATGAGATGAAGTTCCAGCGGGTGATAGAGCTCCGTAACAGTTACAATCTTAGCCACTGAGCCGCAGAGCAATAAAGGCCGCCCTCCCAAGCCACCAGAGTGTGACTCCCTTCCAGCAAAGACTGGGGACAACTTGGACCCACACAGGGGATGAGATGAAGGTCCTGCAGGTGACAGGGCTCCCTAACATTTACAGTCTTGACCATTCAGCCAGAGAGTGCTCAAGGCAGCCCTCCCAAGCCACCAGAGGGTGACTCCCCTCCAGCAAGGACTGGGGACAACTCGACCCATACAGGGGATGAGATGATGGTCCTGCAGGTGACAGAGCTCGCTAACAGTTATAATCTTCACCACTCAGCCCGAGAGCAATAAAGACAGCCCTCCCAAGCCACCAGAGGGTGACTCCCCTCCAGCAAAGACTGGGGACACCTTAACCCACACAGGGGATGAGATGAAGGTCCTGCAGGTGACAGCGCTCCCTAACAGTTACAATCTTGACCACTCAGCCAGAGAGCGCTCTCGGCAGCCCTCCCAAGCCACCAGAGGATGATTCTCCTCCAGCAAAGACTGGGGATAACTCGACCCACACAGGGGAAGACATGAAGGTCCTGCAGGTGATAGAGTTACCTAACAGTTATAATCTTGACCATTCAGTCAGAGAGCGCTCAAGGCAGGTCTCCCAAGCCACCAGAGAGTGGCTCCCATCCAGCAAAGCCTGGGGACACCTTGACCCACATAGGGGATGAGATGAAGGTCCTGCAGGTGAAAGAGCTCCCTAACAGTTACAATCTTGACCACTCAGCCAGGGAGCACTCAAAGCAGCCCTCCCCAGCCACCAGAGGGGGGCTCCCCTCCAGCAAGTCCAGGGGACACCTTGACCCATACAGGGGATGAGATGAAGGTCGTGACGTTGACAGAGCTCCCTAATAGTTGCAATCTTGACCACTCAGCCGGATAGCACTCATGGCAGCACTCCCAGACCACCAGAGGGTGGTTCGCTGACAGCAAAGCCAGGGGACACCTTGACCAATACAGGGGAGGATGAGATGAAGGTCCTACAGGTCACAGAGCTCCCTAACAGCTACAATTTTGACCACTCAGTCATTGAGAGTTTAAGGCAGTTCTCTCAAGTCACCAGAGGGTGGCACCCCTCAAGCAAAGCCTTGAGACACCTTGACCCACAAAGAGGATGCGATGAAGGTCCTGCAGGTGGACAGAGCTCCATAACAGTTACAATCTTGACCACACAGCTGGAGAGCACTCAAGGCAGCCCTCCCCTAGCCACCAGAGGGGGGCTACCCTCCAGCAAATCCAGGGGACACCTTAACCCATAGATGAGATGAAGGTCCTGCAGGTGACAGAGCTCCCTAACAGTTGCAATCTTGACCACACCGCCGGATACCACTCATGGCAGCACTCCCAGGCCACCAGAAGGTGGTCCGCTGACAGCAAAGCCAGGGGACACCTTGACCAATACAGGGGATGAGATGGAGGTTCTGCAGGTGACCGAGCTCCCTAACAGTTACAATCTTCACCACTCAGCCAGAGAGCGCTCAAGGCAGCCCTCCCAAGCCACGAGAGGGTGACTCCCATCCAGCAAATCCTGGGGACAACTCAACCCATACAGGGGATGAGATGAATGTCCTGCAGGTGACAGAGCTCCCTGACAGTTACAATCTTGATCACTCAGCCAGAGAGCGCTCAAGGCAGCCCTCCCTAGCCACCAGAGGGGGGCTCCCCGCCAGCAAAGCCAGGGGACACCTTAACCCATACAGGGGATGAGATGAAGGTCCTGCAGGTGACAGAGCTCCCTAACAGTTGCAATCTTGACCACACAGCCGGATACCACTCATGGCAGCCATCTCAAGCCACCAGAGGGTGACTCCCATCCAGCAAAGGCTGGGGACACCTTGACCCAAACAGGAATAAGATGAAGGTTGTGCAGGTGACCGAGCTCCCTATCAGTTACAACCTTGACCACTAAGCCGGAGAGCACTCAAGGCAGCCCTCCCAAGCCACCAGAGGGGGCTCCCCTCCAGCAAAGACTGGGGACAACTCGTCCCACACAGGGGATGACATGAAGGTACTGCAGGTGACCGAGCTCCCTAACAGTTACAATCTTGACCACCTAGCCGAAAAGCAATAAAGGCAACCTTCCTAAGCCACCAGAGGGTGACTCACCTCCAGCAACGACTGGGGACAACTCGACCCACACTGGGGATGAGATGAAGGTCCTGCAGGTGATAGAGCTACCTAACAGTTATAATCTTGACCACTCAGCCAGAGAGCGCTCTCGGCAGCCCTCCCAAGCCACCAGAGGATGACTCTTCTCCAGCAAAGACTGGGGATAACTCGACCCACACAGGGGAAGACATAAAGGTCCTGCAGGTGATAGAGCTACCTAACAGTTATAATCTTGACCATTCAGTCAGAGAGCGCTCAAGGCAGGTCTCCCAAGCCACCAGAGGGTGACTCCCCTGCAGCAAAGACTGGGGACACGTTGACCCACACAGGGGATGAGATGAAGGTCCTGCAGGAGACAGAGCTCCCTAACTGTTACAATCTTGACCATTCAGCCAGAGAGCGCTCAAGACAGCCCTCCCAAGCCACCAGAGAGTGATTCCCTTCCAGAAAAGCCAGGGGACACCTTGACCCACAGAGGGGATGAGATGAAGTTCCTGCAGGTCACAGAGCTCCCTAACAGCTACAATTTTGACCACTCAGTCATTGAGAGTTTAAGGCAGTTCTCTCAAGTCACCAGAGGGTGGCTCCCCTCAAGCAAAGCCTTGAGACACCTTGACCCACAAAGAGGATGCGATGAAGGTCCTGCAGGTGACAGAGCTCCATAACAGTTACAATCTTGACCACACAGCTGGAGAGCACTCAAGGCAGCCCTCCCTAGCCACCAGAGGGGGGCTCCCCTCCAGCAAAGCCAGGGGACACCTTAACCCATACAGGGGATGAGATGAAGGTCCCGCAGGTGACAGAGCTCCCTAACAGTTGCAATCTTGACCACACAGCCGGATACCACTCATGGCAGCACTCCCAGGCCACCAGAGGGTGGTCCGCTGACAGCAAAGCCAGGGGACACCTTGACCAATACAGGGGATGAGATGGAGGTTCTGCAGGTGACCGAGCTCCCTAACAGTTACAATCTTCAACACTCAGCCAGAGAGCAATAAAGGCAGCCCTCACAAGCCACCAGAGGGTAACTCCCCTCCAGCAAAGACTGGGGACAACTCCACCCATACAGGGGATGAGATGAAGGTCCTGCAGGTGACAGAGATCCCTAACACTTACAATCTTGACCATTCAGCCAGAGAGTACTCAAGGCAGCCCTCCCAAGCCACTTGAGTGTGACTTCCCTCCAGCAAAGACTGGGGACTATTCGAGTCATACAGGGGATGAGATGAAGGTCCTGCAGGTGATAGAGATCCCTAACAGTTACAATCTTGACCATTAAGCCAGAGAGCAATAAAGGCAGCCCTCCCAAGCCACCAGAGGGTGACTCCCCTCCAGCAAAGTCTGGGGCCAACTCGACCCACACAGGGGATGAGATGAAGGTCCCGCAGGTGACGCAGCTCCCTAACAGTTACAATGTTGACCACTCAGCCGGAGAGCAAAAAAGGCAGCCCTCCCAAGCCACAAGAGGGTGGCTCCCCTCCAGCAAAGACTGGGGACAACTCGACCCACACAGGGGATGAGATAAAGGTCCTGCAGGTGACATAGCTCCTTAACAGTTACAATCTTGACCATTCAGCCAGAGAGCGCTCAAGCCATCCCTCCCAACCCACCGGAGGGTGACTCCTTTCTAGCAGAGACTGGGGACAACTTGACCCACAGAGGGGATGAGTTAAAGGTCCTGCAGGTGATAGGGCTCTCTAACAGCTACAATCTTGACCACTCAGCCAGAGAGCGCTCAAGGCAGCCCTCCCAAACCACCAGAGGGTGACTCACCTCCAGCAACGACTGGGGACAACTCGAACCACACAGGGGATGAGTTGAAGGTCCTAAAGGTGACAGAGCTCCCTAACAGTTACAATCTTGACCACTCAGCCAGAGAGCGCCCTCGGCAGCCCTCCCAAGCCACCAGAGGATGGCTCTGCTCCAGCAAACACTGGGGATAACTCGACCCACACAGGGGAAGACATGAAGGTCCTGCAGGTGATAGAGTTACCTAACAGTTATAATCTTGACCATTCAGTCAGAGAGCGCTCAAGGCAGGTCTCCCAAGCCACCAGAGAGTGGCTCCCATCCAGCAAAGCCTCGGGACACCTTGACCCACATAGGGGATGAGATGAAGGTCCTGCAGGTGAAAGAGCTCCCTAACAGTTACAATCTTGACCACTCAGCCAGGGAGCACTTAAAGCAGCCCTCCCCAGCCACCAGAGGGGGGCTCGCCTCCAGCAAGTCCAGGGGACACCTTGACCCATACAGGGGATGAGATGAAGGTCGTGACGTTGACAGAGCTCCCTAATAGTTGCAATCTTGACCACTCAGCCGGATAGCACTCATGGCAGCACTCCCAGACCACCAGAGGGTGGTTCGCTGACAGCAAAGCCAGGGGACACCTTGACCAATACAGGGGATGAGATGAAGGTCCTACAGGTCACAGAGCTCCCTAACAGCTACAATTTTAACCACTCAGTCATTGAGAGTTTAAGGCAGTTCTCTCAAGTCACCAGAGGGTGGCTCCCCTCAAGCAAAGCCTTGAGACACCTTGACCCACAAAGAGGATGCGATGAAGGTCCTGCAGGTGACAGCTCCATAACAGTTACAATCTTGACCACACAGCTGGAGAGCACTCAAGGCAGCCCTCCCTAGCCACCAGAGGGGGGCTCCCCTCCAGCAAAGCCAGCGGACACCTTAACCCATACAGGGGATGAGATGAAGGTCCTGCAGGTGACATAGGTCCCTAAAAGTTGCAATCTTGACCACACAGCCGGATACCACTCATGGCAGCACTCCCAGGCCACCAGAGGGTGGTCCGCTGACAGCAAAGCCAGGGGACACCTTGACCAATACAGGGGATGAGATGGAGGTTCTGCAGGTGACCGAGCTCCCTAACAGTTACAATCTTCACCACTCAGCCAGAGAGCGCTCAAGGCAGCCCTCCCAAGCCACCAGAGGGTGACTCCCATCCAGCAAAGCCTGGGGACAACTCAACCCATACAGGGGATGAGATGAAAGTCCTGCAGGTGACAGAGCTCCCTGACAGTTACAATCTTGATCACTCAGCCAGAGAGCGCTCAAGGCAGCCCTCCCTAGCCACCAGAGGGGGGCTCCCCTCCAGCAAAGCCAGGGGACACCTTAACCCATACAGGGGATGAGATGAAGGTCCTGCAGGTGACAGAGCTCCCTAACAGTTGCAATCTTGACCACACAGCCGGATACCACTCATGGCAGCCCTCCCAAGCCACCAGAGGGTGACTCCCATCCAGCAAAGGCTGGGGACACCTTGGCCCAAACAGGGGATGAGATGAAGGTTGTGCAGGTGACCGAGCTCCCTATCAGTTACAACCTTGACCACTAAGCCGGAGAGCACTCAAGGCAGCCCTCCCAAGCCACCAGAGGGGGCTCCCCTTCAGCAAAGACTGGGGACAACTCGTCCCACACAGGGGATGACATGAAGGTATTGCAGGTGACCGAGCTCCCTAACAGCTACAATCTTGACCACCTAGCCGGAGAGCAATAAAGGCAACCTTCCTAAGCCACCAGAGGGTGACTCACCTCCAGCAACGCCTGGGGACAACTCGACCCACACTGGGGATGAGATGAAGGTCCTGCAGGTGACATAGCTCCCTAACAGTTACAATCTTGACCATTCAGCAAGAGAGCGCTCAAGCCATCCCTCCCAACCCACCGGAGGGTGACTCCTTTCTAGCAGAGACTGGGGACAACTTGACCCACACAGGGGATGAGTTAAAGGTCCTGCAGGTGAATGGGCTCTCTAACAGTTATAATCTTGACCACTCAGCCAGAGAGCCCTCAAGGAAGCCCTCCCAAGCCACCAGAGAGTGACTCACTTCCAGCAACGACTAGGGACAAATCGACCCACACAGGGGATGAGTTGAAGGTCCTGCAGGTGACAGAGCTCCCTAAAAGTTACAATCTTGACCACTCAGCCAGAGAGCGCTCGCGGCAGCCCTCCCAAGCCACCAGAGGATGACTCCCTTCCAGTAAAGACTGGGGATAACTCGACCCACACAGGGGAAGACATAAAGGTCCTGCAGGTGATAGAGCTACCTAACAGTTATAATCTTGACCATTCAGTCAGAGAGCGCTCAAGGCAGGTCTCCCAAGCCACCAGACGGTGACTCCCCTGCAGCAAAGACTGGGGACACGTTGACCCACACAGGGGATGAGATGAAGGTCCTGCAGGAGACAGAGCTCCCTAACTGTTACAATCTTGACCATTCAGCCAGAGAGCGCTCAAGACAGCCCTCCCAAGCCACCAGAGAGTGACTCCTCTCCAGCAAAGTCAGGGGACAGCTTGACCCACGCAGGGGATGAGGTGAACTTCCTGCAGGTGATAGAGCTCCCTAGCAGTTACAATCTTGACCATTTAGCCAGAGAGCTCTCAAGGCAGCCCTCCCAAGCCACCAGAGGGTGATTCCCTTCCAGCAAAGCCAGGGGACACCTTGACCCACACAGGGGATGAGATGAAGTTCCTGCAGGTCACAGAGCTCCCTAACAGCTACAATTTTGACCACTCAGTCATTGAGAGTTTAAGGCAGTTCTCTCAAGTCACCAGAGGGTGGCTCCCCTCAAGCAAAGCCTTGAGACACCTTGACCCACAAAGAGGATGCGATGAAGGTCCTGCAGATGACAGAGCTCCATAACATTTACAATCTTGACCACACAGCTGCAGAGCACTCAAGGCAGCCCTCCCTAGCCACCAGAGGGGGGCTCCCCTCCAGCAAAGCCAGGGGACACCTTAACCCATACAGGGGATGAGATGAAGGTCCTGCAGGTGACAGAGCTCCCTAACAGTTGCAATCTTGACCACACAGCCGGATACCACTCATGGCAGCACTCCCAGGCCACCAGAGGGTGGTCCGCTGACAGCAAAGCCAGGGGACACCTTGACCAATACAGGGGATGAGATGGAGGTTCTGCAGGTGACCGAGCTCCCTAACAGTTACAATCTTCACCACTCAGCCAGAGAGCAATAAATGCAGCCCTCCCAAGCCACCAGAGGGTGGCTCCCCTCCATCAATGACTGGGGACACCTTGACCCACACAAGGGATGAGATAAAGGTCCTGCAGGAAAAGAGCTGCCTAACAGTTACAATCTTGACCACTCAGCCAGAGAGCAATAAATGCAGCCCTCCCAAGCCACCAGAGGGTGGCTCCCCTCTAGCAATGACTGGGGACACCTTGACCCACACAAGGGATGAGATAAAGGTCCTGCAGGAGAAGAGCTCCCTAACAGTTACAATCTTGACCACTCAGCCGGAGAGTAATAAAGGCAGCCCTCCCAAGCCACCACAGGGTGACTCCCCTCAAGCAAAGCCAGGGGACACCTTGAGCCATACAGGGGATGAGATGAAGTCCAGCAGGTGACAGAGCTCCCTAACAGTTACAATCTTGATCATTCAGCCAGAGAGCAATAAAGGCAGCCCTCCCAAGCCACCAGAGGGTGACTCCCCTCCAGCAAAGACTGGGGAAACCTCAACCCATACAGCGGATGAGATGAAGCTCCTGCAAGTGATAGAGCTCCCTAACAGTTACAATCTTACCACTCAGCCGGAGAGCAATAAAGGCAGCCCTTCCAAGCCACCAGAGGGTGACTCCCCTCCAGCAAAACTGGTGACATCTTGACCCACACAGGGGATGAGATGAAGGTCCTGCAGGTGACAGAGATCCTTTACACTTACAATCTTGACCATTCAGCCAGAGAGTGCTCAAGGCAGCCCTCCCAAGCCACTAGAGGGTGACTCCCCTCCAGCAAAGACTGGGGACAACTCGTCCAACACAGGGAATGACATGAAGGTATTGCAGGTGACCGAGCTCCCTAACAGTTACAATCTTGACCACTCAGCCGGATAGCACTCATGGCAGCACTCCCAGGCCACCAGAGGGTGTCTCGCTGATAGCAAAGCCAAGGGACACCTTGACCAATACAGGGGATGAGATGAAGGTCCTACAGGAGACAGAGCTCCCTAAAAGATACAATCTTGACCAATCAGCCGGAGAGCGTTCACGGCAGCCCTCCAGGGCCACCAGAGGGTGACTCCCCTCCAGCAAAGACTGGGGACAATTTGACCCACACCGGGGATGAGATGGAGGTTCTGCAGGTGACCGAGCTCCCTAACAGTTACAATCTTCAGCAATGAACCAGAGAGCAATAAAGGCAGCCCTCACAAGCCACCAGTGGGTAACTACCCTCCAGCAAAGCCTGGGGACAACTCGACCCACACACGGGATGAGATGAAGGTCCTGCAGGTGACAGACCTCCCTAGCAGTTACAATCTTCACAACTCAGCCAGAGAGCGCTCAAAGCAGCCCTCCCATGCCACCAGAGGCTCCACTCCAGCAAAGGCTGGGGACACCTTGACCCAAACAGGGGATGAGATGAAGGTTGTGCAGGTGACCGAGCTCCCTATCAGTTACAACCTTGACCACTAAGCCGGAGAGCACTCAAGGCAGCTCTCCCAAGCCACCAGAGGGGGCTCCCCTCCAGCAAAGACTGGGGACAACTCGTCCCACACAGGGGATGAGCTAAAGGTCTTGCGGGGGACACAGCTCCCTAACAGTTATAATCTTGACCATTCAGCCAGTTAGCGCTCAAGGCAGCCCTCCGAAGCAGCCAGAGGGTGGCTCCGCTCCAGCAAAGACTGAGGACACCTTGACCCACACAGGGGATGAGATGAAGTTCCTGCAGGTGATAGAGCTCCCTAACAGTTACAATCTTGACCACCTAGCCGGAGAGCAATAAAGGCAACCTTCCTAAGCCACCAGAGGGTGACTCCCTTCCAGCAAAGACTGGGGACACCTTGACCCACACAGGGGATGAGATGAAGGTCCTGCAGCTGATAGAGCTCCCTAACAGTTACAATCCTGACCACTAAGCCATAGAGCGCTCAAGGCAGCCCTCCCAAGCCACCAGAGGGTGACTCCACTCCAGCAAAGACTGGGGACAACTCGACCCACACAGGGGATGAGCTAAAGGTCTTGCGGGTGACACAGCTCCCTAACAGTTATAATCTTGACCACTCAGCCAGTTAGCGCTCAAGGCAGCCCTCCGAAGCAGCCAGAGGGTGGCTCTCCTCCAGCAAAGACTGAGGACACCTTGACCCACACAGGGGATGAGATGAAGTTCCTGCAGGTGATAGAGCTCCCTAACAGTTACTATCTTGACCACTCAACCGGAGAACAATAAAGGCAGCTCTCCTAAGCCACCAGAGGGTGACTCCCCTCCAGCAAAGCCAGGGGACACCTTGAGCCATACAGGGGATGAGATGAAGTCCAGCAAATGACAGAGCTCCCTAACAGTTACAATGTTGACCATTCAGCCAGAGAGCAATAAAGGCAGCCTCCCAAGCCACCAGAGGGTGATTCCCCTCCAGCAAAGACTGGGGAAAACTCGACCCATCAGGGGATGAGATGAGGCTCCTGCAGCTGATAAGAGCTCCCTGACAGTTACAATCTTACCACTCAGCCGGAGAGCAATAAAGGCAGCCCTTCCAAGCCACCAGAGGGTGACTCCCCTCCAGCAAAACTGGTGACATCTTGAGCCACACAGGGGATGAGATGAAGGTCCTGCAGGTGACAGAGATCCATAATACTTACAATCTTGACCATTCAGCCAGAGAGTGCTCAAGGCAGCCCTCCCAAACTACTAGAGGGTGACTACCCTCCAGCAAACACTGGGGACTTCTTGGACCCACAAAGGGGATGAGATGAAGGTCCCGCAGGTGACAGAGCTCCTCAACAGCTACAATCTTGACCATTTAGCCAGAGAGCGCTCCAGGCCGGTCTCCCAAGCCACCAGACGGTGACTCCCCTCCAGCAAAAACTGGGGACAACTCGACCCACACTGGGGATGAGATGAAGGTCCTGCAGGTGACAGAGCTCGCTAACAGTTACAATCTTGACCATTCAGCCAGAGAGCGCTCAAGCTAACCCTCCCAACCCACCGGAGGGTGACTCCTTTCCAGCAGAGACTGGGGACAACTCGACCCACACAGGGGATGAGTTGAAGGTCCTACAGGTGACAGAGCTCCCTAACAGTTACAATCTTTACCACTCAGACAGAGAGCGCTCTCGGCAGCCCTCCCAAACCACCAGAGGATGACTCCCCTCCTGCAAAGCCTGGGGATAACTCGACCCACACAGGGGAAGACATGAAGGTCCTGCAGGTGATAGAGTTACCTAACAGTTATAATCTTGACCATTCAGTCAGAGAGCGCTCAAGACAGGTCTCCCAAGCCACCAGAGGGTGGCTCCCATCCAGAAAGTCTGGGGACACCTTGATCCACATAGGGGATGAGGTGAAGGTCCTGCAGGTGAAAGAGCTCCCTAACAGTTAAAATCTTGACCACTCAGCCGGAGAGCACTCAAGGCAGCCCTCCCCAGCCACCAGAGGGGGGCTCCCCTCCAGCAAAGCCAGGGGACACCTTGACCCATACAGGGGATGACATGAAGGTCCTGACGTTGACAGAGCTCCCTAACAGTTGCAATCTTGACCACTCAGCCGGATAGCACTCATGGCAGCCCTCCCAAGCCACCAGAGGGTGACTCCCCTCCAGCAAAGACTGGGGACACCTTGTCCCACACAGGGGATGAGATGAAGGCTCGCAGGTGACAGAGCTCCTTAACAGTTACAGTCATGACCATTCATCCAGAGAGCGCTCCAGCTCGATCTACCAAGCCACCGGACGGTGACTCCCCTCCAGCAGAGACTGGGGACAATTTGACCCACACAGGGGATGAGATGGAGGTTCTGCAGGTGACTAAGCTCCCTAACAGTTACAATCTTCAGCAATGAACCAGAGAGCAATAAAGGCAGCCCTCACAAGCCACCAGAGGGTGACTCCCATCCAGTAAAGACTGGGGACAACTCAACCCATACAGGGGATGAGATGAATGTCCTGCAGGTGACAGAGCTCCCTGAAAGTTACAATCTTGATCACTCAGCCAGAGAGCTCTCAAGGCAGCCCTCCCAAGCCACCAGAGGCTCCCCTCCAGCAAAGACTGGGGACAACTCGTCCCACACAGCGGATGATATGACGTCCCTGAATATGACGGAGGTCCCTAGCAGTTACAATCTTGACCACTCAGCCGGAGAGCGCTCAAGGCTGCCCTCCCAAGCCACCAGAGGTTGGCTCCCCTCCAGCAAAGACTGGGGACAACTCGGCCCTCACAGGGGATGAGTTGAAGGTCCTGCAGATGACAGAGCTCCCTAGCAGTTACAATCTTGCCACTCAGCCAGAGAGCGCTCAAGGCAGCCCTCCCAAGCCATCAGATAGTGACTCTCCTCCAACAAAGACTGAGGACAACTCGACCCACACAGGGGAAGAGATGAAGGTCCTGCAGGTGACAGAGCTCCCTAACAGTTACAATCTTGACCACTCAGCCGGAGACCAATTAAGGTAGCTCTTCCAAGCAACCAGAGGATGACTCCCCTCCAGCATAACTGGTGACATCTTGACCCACACAGGGGATGAGATGAAGGTCCTGCAGGTGACAGAGATCCCTAACACTTACAATCTTGACCATTCAGCCAGGGAGTGCTCAAGGCAGCCCTCCCAAGCCACTAGAGTGTGACCCCCCTCCAGAAAAGACTGCGGACAATTCGAGTGATACAGGGGATGAGATGAAGGACCTGCAGGTGATAGAGATCCCTAACAGTTACAATCTTGACCACTCTGCCGGAGAGCAATAAAGGCAGCCGTATCAAGCCACCAGAGGGTGGCTCCGCTCCGGCAAAGACTGGGGACAACTCGACCCACACAGGGGATGAGATGAAGGTCCCGCAGGTGACGCAGCTCCCTAACACTTACAATCTTGACCACTGAACCGGAGAGCAATAAAGCCAGCACTCACAAGCCACCAGAGGATGACTCCCCTCCAGCAAAGACTGGGGACAACTCGACCCACACAGGGGATGAGATGAAGGCTCGCAGGTGACAGAGCTCCTTAACAGTTACAATCTTGACCATTCAGCCAGAGAGCGCTCCAGGCCGGTCTCCCAAGCCACCGGACGGTGACTCCCCTCCAGCAAAGACTGGGGACAACTCGACCCACACAGGGGATGAGATGAAGGTCCCGCAGGTGACGCAGCTCCCTAACACTTACAATCTTGACCACTGAACCGGAGAGCAATAAAGCCAGCACTCACAAGCCACCAGAGGATGACTCCTTTCCAGCAGAGACTGGGGACAATTTGACCAACAGAGGGGATGAGTTAAATGTCCTGCAGGTGATAGGGCTCTCTAACAGTTACAATCTTGACCACTCAGCCAGAGAGCGCTCTCGGCAGCCCTCCCAAGCCACCAGAGGATGACTCCGCTCCAGCAAAGACTGGGGATAACTCGACCCACACAGGGGAAGACATGAAGGTCCTGCAGGTGATAGAGTTTCGTAACAGTTATAATCTTGACTATTCAGTCAGAGAGCGCTCAAGGCAGGTCTCCCAAACCACCAGGGGGTGGCTCCCATCCAGCAAAGCCTGGGGACACCTTGACCCACATAGGGGATGAGATGAAGGTCCTGCAGGTGACAGAGCCGGAGAGCACTCAAGGCAGCCCTCCCAAACCACCAGAGGGGGCTCCCCTCCATCAAAGACTGGGGACAACTCGTCCCACTCAGGGGATGATATGAAGTTCCTGCAGGTGACAGAGGTCCGTAACAGTTACAATCTTGACCACTCAGCCGGAGAGCGCTCAAGGCAGCCCTCCCAAGCCACCAGAGGGTGACTCCCCTCCAGCCAAGACTGGGCACACCTTTATCCACACAGGGGATGAGATGAAGGTATTGCAGGTGACCGAGCTCCCTAACAGTTACAATCTTGACCACCTAGCCGGAGAGCAATAAATGCAGCCCTCCTAAGCCACCAGAGGGTGACTCCCCTCCAGCAAAGACTGGGGACACCTTGACCCACACAGGGGATGAGATGAAGGTCCTGCAGGTGATAGAGCTCCCTAACAGTTACAATCTTGACCACTAAGCCATAGAGCGCTTAAGGCAGCCCTCCCAGGCCACCAGAGGGTGATTCCTCTCCAGCAAAGACTGGGGACAACTCGACCCACACAGGGGATGAGCTGAAGGTCTTGCAGGTGACACAGCTCCCTAACAGTTATAATCTTGACTATTTAGCCAGAGAGCGCTCAACGCAGCCCTCCCAAGCCATCAGATAGTTATTCTCCTCCAACAAAGACTGGGGACAACTCGACCCACACAGGGAAAGAGATGAAGGTCCTGCAGGTGACGGAGCTCCCTAACAGTTACAATCTTGACCACTCAGCCGGAGAGCAATAAAGGCAGCGCTTCCAAGCCACCAGAGGGTGACTCCCCTCCAGCATAACTGGTGACATCTTGACCCACACAGGGGATGAGATGAAGGTCCTGCAGGTGACAGAGATCCCTAACACTTACAATCTTGACCATTCAGCCAGAGAGTGCTCAAGGCAGCCCTCCCAAGCCACTAGAGTGTGACCACCCTCCAGCAAAGACTGGGGACTATTCGAGTCATACAGGGGATGAGATGAAGGTCCTGCAGGTGATAGAGATCCCTAACAGTTACAATCTTGACCACTCAGCCTGAGAGCAATAAAGACAGCCCTCCCAAACCACAAGAGGGTGGCTCCCCTCAGGACAGACTGGTGACAACTTGACCCACACCGGGGATGAGATGAAGGTCCTGCAGGTGGCAGAGCTCCCTAACAGTTATAATCTTGACCATTCAGCCAGAGAGCGCTCAAGGCAGCCCTCCCAAGCCACCAGAGGGTGACTCCCCTCCAGCAAAGACTGGGGACAACTCGACCCACACTGGGGATGAGATGTAGGTCCTGCAGGTGACAGAGCTCTCTCACAGTTACAATCTTGACCACTCAGCCAGAGAGTGCTCAAGGAAGCCCTCCCAAGCCACCAGACGGTGACTCACCTCCAGCAACGACTGGGGACAAATCGAGCCACACAGGGGATGAGTTGAAGGTCCTGCAGGTGACAGAGCTCCCTAACAGTTACAATCCCGACCACTCAGCCAGAGAGCGCTCTCGGCAGCCCTCCCAAGCCACCAGAGGGTAACTCCCCTCCAGCAAAGACTGGGGGAAACTCGACCCACACAGGGGATGAGATGAAAGTCCCGCAGGTGACAGAGCTCCCTAACTGTTACAATCTTGAACATTCAGCCAGAGAGCGCTCAAGACAGCCCTACCAAGCCACCAGAGAGTGACTCCCCGCCTGCAAAGTCAGGGGACACCTTGACCCACACAGGGGATGAGATGAACTTCCTGCAGGTGATAGAGCTCCCTAGTAGTTACAATCTTCACCATTCAGCCAGAGAGCGCTCAAGGCAGCCCTCCCAAGCCACCAGAGGGTGATTCCCTTCCAGCAAAGCCTGGGGACAGCTTGACCCATACAGGGGATGAGATGAAGGTCCTGCAGGTCACAGAGCTCCCTAACAGCTACAATCTTGACCACTCAGCCATTGAGCGCTCAAGGCAGGTCTCTCAAGTCACCAGAGGTTGGCTCTTCTCAAGCAAAGCCTGGAGACACCTTGACCCACAAAGGGGATGAGATGAAGGTCCTGCAGGTGACATAGCTCCTTAACAGTTACAATCTTGACCACTCAGCCGGAGAGCACTCAAGGTTGCCCTCCCCAGCCACCAGAGGGGGGCTCCCCTCCAGCAAAGCCAGGGGACATTTTGACCCATACAGGGGATTAGATGAAGGTCCTGCATGTGACAGAGCTCCCTAACAGTTGTAATCTTCACCACTCAGCCAGAGAGCAATAAAGGCAGCCCTCACAAGCCACCAGAGGGTAACTCCCCTCCAGCAAAGACTGGGGACATCTCGACCCACACACGGGATGAGATGAGGTCCTGCAGGTGACAGACCTCCCTAACAGTTACAATCTTGACCACTCAGCCAGAGAGCAATAACTGCAGCCCTCCCAAGCCACCAGAGGGTGGCTCCTCTCCAGCAATGACTGGAGACACCTTGACCCACACAAGGGATGAGATAAAGGTCCTGCAGGAAACAGAGCTCCCTAACAGTTACAATCTTGACCACTCAGCCGGAGAGCAATTAAGGCACCGCTCCCAAACCACCAGAGGGTGACTACTCTCCAGCAAAGCCAGGGGACACCTTGAGCCATACAAGGGATGAGATGAATTCCAGCAGGTGACAGAGCTCCCTAACAGTTACAATCTTGACCATTCAGCCAGAGAGCAATAAAGGCAGCCCTACCAAGCCACCAGAGGGTGACTCCCCTCCAGCAAGGACTGGGGAAAACTCGACCCATACAGCGGATGAGATGAAGCTCCTGCAGGTGATAAGAGCTCCCTGACAGTTACAATCTTACCACTCAGCCGGAGAGCAATAAAGGCAGCCCTTCCAAGCCACCAGAGGGTGACTCCCCTCCAGCAAAACTGGTGACATCTTGAGCCACACAGGGGATGAGATGAAGGTCCTGCAGGTGACAGAGATCCATAATACTTACAATCTTGACCATTCAGCCAGAGTGCTCAAGGCAGCCCTCCCGAACTACTAGAGGGTGACTACCCTCCAGCAAACACTGGGGACTTCTTGGACCCACAAAGGGGATGAGATGAAGGTCCCGCAGGTGACAGAGCTCCTCAACAGCTTCAATCTTGACCATTCAGCCAGAGAGCGCTCCAGGCCGGTCTCCCAAGCCACCAGACGGTGACTCCCCTCCAGCAAAAACTGGGGACAACTCGACCCACACTGGGGATGAGATGAAGGTCCTGCAGGTGACAGAGCTCGCTAACAGTTACAATCTTGACCATTCAGCCAGAGAGCGCTCAAGCCAACCCTCCCAACCCACCGGAGGGTGACTCCTTTCCAGCAGAGACTGGGGACAACTCGACCCACACAGGGGATGAGTTGAAGGTCCTGCAGGTGACAGAGCTCCCTAACAGTTACAATCTTTACCACTCAGACAGAGAGCGCTCTCGGCAGCCCTCCCAAACCACCAGAGGATGACTCCCCTCCAGCAAAGCCTGGGGATAACTCGACCCACACAGGGAAAGACATGAAGGTCCTGCAGGTGATAGAGTTACCTAACAGTTATAATCTTGACCATTCAGTCAGAGAGCGCTCAAGACAGGTCTCCCAAGCCACCAGAGGGTGGCTCCCATCCAGAAAGTCTGGGGACACCTTGATCCACATAGGGGATGAGGTGAAGGTCCTGCAGGTGAAAGAGCTCCCTAACAGTTACAATCTTGACCACTCAGCCGGAGAGCACTCAAGGCAGCCCTCCCCAGCCACCAGAGGGGGGCTCCCCTCCAGCAAAGCCAGGGGACACCTTGACCCATACAGGGGATGAGATGAAGGTCCTGACGTTGACAGAGCTCCCTAACAGTTGCAATCTTGACCACTCAGCCGGATAGCACTCATGGCAGCCCTCCCAAGCCACCAGAGGGTGACTCCCCTCCAGCAAAGACTGGGGACACCTTGACCCACACAGGGGATGAGATGAAGGCTCGCAGGTGACAGAGCTCCTTAACAGTTACAGTCATGACCATTCAGCCAGAGAGCGCTCCAGCTCGGTCTACCAAGCCACCGGACGGTGACTCCCCTCCAGCAAAGACTGGGGACAATTTGACCCACACAGGGGATGAGATGGAGGTTCTGCAGGTGACTAAGCTCCCTAACAGTTACAATCTTCAGCAATGAACCAGAGAGCAATAAAGGCAGCCCTCACAAGCCACCAGAGGGTGACTCCCATCCAGTAAAGACTGGGGACAACTCAACCCATACAGGGGATGAGATGAATGTCCTGCAGGTGACAGAGCTCCCTGAAAGTTACAATCTTGATCACTCAGCCAGAGAGCTCTCAAGGCAGCCCTCCCAAGCCACCAGAGGCTCCACTCCAGCAAAGGCTGGGGACACCTTGACCCAAACAGGGGATGAGATGAAGGTTGTGCAGGTGACCGAGCTCCCTATCAGTTACAACCTTGACCACTAAGCCGGAGATCACTCAAGGCAGCCCTCCCAAACCACCAGAGGGGGCTCCCCTCCAGCAAAGACTGGGGACAACTCGTCCCACACAGCGGATGATATGACGTCCCTGAATATGACGGAGGTCCCTAGCAGTTACAATCTTGACCACTCAGCCGGAGAGCGCTCAAGGCAGCCCTCCCAAGCCACCAGAGGTTGGCTCCCCTCCAGCAAAGACTGGGGACAACTCGGCCCTCACAGGGGATGAGTTGAAGGTCCTGCAGATGACAGAGCTCCCTAGCAGTTACAATCCTCCACTCAGCCAGAGAGCGCACAAGGCAGCCCTCCCAAGCCATCAGATAGTGACTCTCCTCCAACAAAGACTGAGGACAACTCGACCCACACAGGGGAAGAGATGAAGGTCCTGCAGGTGACAGAGCTCCCTAACAGTTACAATCTTGAACATTCAGCCAGAGAGCGCTCAAGACAGCCCTACCAAGCCACCAGAGAGTGACTCCCCGCCTGCAAAGTCAGGGGACACCTTGACCCACACAGGGGATGAGGTGAACTTCCTGCAGGTGATAGAGCTCCCTAGTAGTTACAATCTTCACCATTCAGCCAGAGAGCGCTCAAGGCAGCCCTCCCAAGCCACCAGAGGGTGATTCCCTTCCAGCAAAGCCTGGGGACAGCTTGACCCACACAGGGGATGAGATGAAGGTCCTGCAGGTCACAGAGCTCCCTAACAGCTACAATCTTGACCACTCAGCCATTGAGCGCTCAAGGCAGGTCTCTCAAGTCACCAGAGGTTGGCTCTTCTCAAGCAAAGCCTGGAGACACCTTGACCCACAAAGGGGATGAGATGAAGGTCCTGCAGGTGACATAGCTCCTTAACAGTTACAATCTTGACCACTCAGCCGGAGAGCACTCAAGGCTGCCCTCCCCAGCCACCAGAGGGGGGCTCCCCTCCAGCAAAGCCAGGGGACATTTTGACCCATACAGGGGATTAGATGAAGGTCCTGCATGTGACAGAGCTCCCTAACAGTTGTAATCTTCACCACTCAGCCAGTGAGCAATAAAGGCAGCCCTCACAAGCCACCAGAGGGTAACTCCCCTCCAGCAAAGACTGGGGACATCTCGACCCACACACGGGATGAGATGAGGTCCTGCAGGTGACAGACCTCCCTAACAGTTACAATCTTGACCACTCAGCCAGAGAGCAATAACTGCAGCCCTCCCAAGCCACCAGAGGGTGGCTCCTCTCCAGCAATGACTGGAGACACCTTGACCCACACAAGGGATGAGATAAAGGTCCTGCAGGAAACAGAGCTCCCTAACAGTTACAATCTTGACCACTCAGCCGGAGAGCAATTAAGGCACCGCTCCCAAGCCACCAGAGGGTGACTACTCTCCAGCAAAGCCAGGGGACACCTTGAGCCATACAAGGGATGAGATGAATTCCAGCAGGTGACAGAGCTCCCTAACAGTTACAATCTTGACCATTCAGCCAGAGAGCAATAAAGGCAGCCCTCCCAAGCCACCAGAGGGTGACTCCCCTCCAGCAAGGACTGGGGAAAACTCGACCCATACAGCGGATGAGATGAAGCTCCTGCAGGTGATAAGAGCTCCCTGACAGTTACAATCTTACCACTCAGCCGGAGAGCAATAAAGGCAGCCCTTCCAAGCCACCAGAGGGTGACTCCCCTCCAGCAAAACTGGTGACATCTTGAGCCACACAGGGGATGAGATGAAGGTCCTGCAGGTGACAGAGATCCATAATACTTACAATCTTGACCATTCAGCCAGAGAGTGCTCAAGGCAGCCCTCCCAAACTACTAGAGGGTGACTACCCTCCAGCAAACACTGGGGACTTCTTGGACCCACAAAGGGGATGAGATGAAGGTCCCGCAGGTGACAGAGCTCCTCAACAGCTTCAATCTTGACCATTCAGCCAGAGAGCGCTCCAGGCCGGTCTCCCAAGCCACCAGACGGTGACTCCCCTCCAGCAAAAACTGGGGACAACTCGACCCACACTGGGGATGAGATGAAGGTCCTGCAGGTGACAGAGCTCGCTAACAGTTACAATCTTGACCATTCAGCCAGAGAGCGCTCAAGCCAACCCTCCCAACCCACCGGAGGGTGACTCCTTTCCAGCAGAGACTGGGGACAACTCGACCCACACAGGGGATGAGTTGAAGGTCCTGCAGGTGACAGAGCTCCCTAACAGTTACAATCTTTACCACTCAGACAGAGAGCGCTCTCGGCAGCCCTCCCAAACCACCAGAGGATGACTCCCCTCCAGCAAAGCCTGGGGATAACTCGACCCACACAGGGGAAGACATGAAGGTCCTGCAGGTGATAGAGTTACCTAACAGTTATAATCTTGACCATTCAGTCAGAGAGCGCTCAAGACAGGTCTCCCAAGCCACCAGAGGGTGGCTCCCATCCAGAAAGTCTGGGGACACCTTGATCCACATAGGGGATGAGGTGAAGGTCCTGCAGGTGAAAGAGCTCCCTAACAGTTGCAATCTTGACCACTCAGCCGGATAGCACTCATGGCAGCCCTCCCAAGCCACCAGAGGGTGACTCCCCTCCAGCAAAGACTGGGGACACCTTGACCCACACAGGGGATGAGATGAAGGCTCGCAGGTGACAGAGCTCCTTAACAGTTACAGTCATGACCATTCAGCCAGAGAGCGCTCCAGCTCGGTCTACCAAGCCACCGGACGGTGACTCCCCTCCAGCAAAGACTGGGGACAATTTGACCCACACAGGGGATGAGATGGAGGTTCTGCAGGTGACTAAGCTCCCTAACAGTTACAAACTTCAGCAATGAACCAGAGAGCAATAAAGGCAGCCCTCACAAGCCACCAGAGGGTGACTCCCATCCAGTAAAGACTGGGGACAACTCAACCCATACAGGGGATGAGATGAATGTCCTGCAGGTGACAGAGCTCCCTGAAAGTTACAATCTTGATCACTCAGCCAGAGAGCTCTCAAGGCAGCCCTCCCAAGCCACCAGAGGCTCCACTCCAGCAAAGGCTGGGGACACCTTGACCCAAACAGGGGATGAGATGAAGGTTGTGCAGGTGACCGAGCTCCCTATCAGTTACAACCTTGACCACTAAGCCGGAGATCACTCAAGGCAGCCCTCCCAAACCACCAGAGGGGGCTCCCCTCCAGCAAAGACTGGGGACAACTCGTCCCACACAGCGGATGATATGACGTCCCTGAATATGACGGAGGTCCCTAGCAGTTACAATCTTGACCACTCAGCCGGAGAGCGCTCAAGGCAGCCCTCCCAAGCCACCAGAGGTTGGCTCCCCTCCAGCAAAGACTGGGGAACCTCGGCCCTCACAGGGGATGAGTTGAAGGTCCTGCAGATGACAGAGCTCCCTAGCAGTTACAATCCTCCACTCAGCCAGAGAGCGCACAAGGCAGCCCTCCCAAGCCATCAGATAGTGACTCTCCTCCAACAAAGACTGAGGACAACTCGACCCACACAGGGGAAGAGATGAAGGTCCTGCAGGTGACATAGATCCCTAAAAGTTGCAATCTTGACCACACAGCCGGATACCACTCATGGCAGCACTCCCAGGCCACCAGAGGGTGGTCCGTTGACAGCAAAGCCAGGGGACACCTTGACCAATACAGGGGATGAGATGGAGGTTCTGCAGGTGACCGAGCTCCCTAACAGTTACAATCTTCACCACTCAGCCAGAGAGCGCTCAAGGCAGCCCTCCCAAGCCACCAGAGGGTGACTCCCATCCAGCAAAGCCTGGGGACAACTCAACCCATACAGGGGATGAGATGAATGTCCTGCAGGTGACAGAGCTCCCTGACAGTTACAATCTTGATCACTCAGCCAGAGAGCGCTCAAGGCAGCCCTCCCTAGCCACCAGAGGGGGGCTCCCCTCCAGCAAAGCCAGGGGACACCTTAACCCATACAGGGGATGAGATGAAGGTCCTGCAGGTGACAGAGCTCCCTAACAGTTGCAATCTTGACCACACAGCCGGATACCACTCATGGCAGCCCTCCCAAGCCACCAGAGGGTGACTCCCATCCAGCAAAGGCTGGGGACACCTTGACCCAAACAGGGGATGAGATGAAGGTTGTGCAGGTGACCGAGCTCCCTATCAGTTACAACCTTGACCACTAAGCCGGAGAGCACTCAAGGCAGCCCTCCCAAGCCACCAGAGGGGGCTCCCCTCCAGCAAAGACTGGGGACAACTCGTCCCACACAGGGGATGACATGAAGGTATTGCAGGTGACCGAGCTCCCTAACAGTTACAATCTTGACCACCTAGCCGGAGAGCAATAAAGGCAACCTTCCTAAGCCACCAGAGGGTGACTCACCTCCAGCAACGCCTGGGGACAACTCGACCCACACTGGGGATGAGATCAAGGTCCTGCAGGTGACATAGCTCCCTAACAGTTACAATCTTGACCATTCAGCAAGAGAGCGCTCAAGCCATCCCTCCCAACCCACCGGAGGGTGACTCCTTTCTAGCAGAGACTGGGGACAACTTGACCCACACAGGGGATGAGTTAAAGGTCCTGCAGGTGAATGGGCTCTCTAACAGTTATAATCTTGACCACTCAGCCAGAGAGCCCTCAAGGAAGCCCTCCCAAGCCACCAGAGAGTGACTCACTTCCAGCAACGACTAGGGACAAATCGACCCACACAGGGGATGAGTTGAAGGTCCTGCAGGTGACAGAGCTCCCTAAAAGTTACAATCTTGACCACTCAGCCAGAGAGCGCTCGCGGCAGCCCTCCCAAGCCACCAGAGGATGACTCCCCTCCAGTAAAGACTGGGGATAACTCGACCCACACAGGGGAAGACATAAAGGTCCTGCAGGTGATAGAGCTACCTAACAGTTATAATCTTGACCATTCAGTCAGAGAGCGCTCAAGGCAGGTCTCCCAAGCCACCAGACGGTGACTCCCCTGCAGCAAAGACTGGGGACACGTTGACCCACACAGGGGATGAGATGAAGGTCCTGCAGGAGACAGAGCTCCCTAACTGTTACAATCTTGACCATTCAGCCAGAGAGCGCTCAAGACAGCCCTCCCAAGCCACCAGAGAGTGACTCCTCTCCAGCAAAGTCAGGGGACAGCTTGACCCACGCAGGGGATGAGGTGAACTTCCTGCAGGTGATAGAGCTCCCTAGCAGTTACAATCTTGACCATTTAGCCAGAGAGCTCTCAAGGCAGCCCTCCCAAGCCACCAGAGGGTGATTCCCTTCCAGCAAAGCCAGGGGACACCTTGACCCACACAGGGGATGAGATGAAGTTCCTGCAGGTCACAGAGCTCCCTAACAGCTACAATTTTGACCACTCAGTCATTGAGAGTTTAAGGCAGTTCTCTCAAGTCACCAGAGGGTGGCTCCCCTCAAGCAAAGCCTTGAGACACCTTGACCCACAAACAGGATGCGATGAAGGTCCTGCAGATGACAGAGCTCCATAACATTTACAATCTTGACCACACAGCTGGAGAGCACTCAAGGCAGCCCTCCCTAGCCACCAGAGGGGGGCTCCCCTCCAGCAAAGCCAGGGGACATCTTAACCCATACAGGGGATGAGATGAAGGTCCTGCAGGTGACAGAGCTCCCTAACAGTTGCAATCTTGACCACACAGCCGGATACCACTCATGGCAGCACTCCCAGGCCACCAGAGGGTGGTCCGCTGACAGCAAAGCCAGGGGACACCTTGACCAATACAGGGGATGAGATGGAGGTTCTGCAGGTGACCGAGCTCCCTAACAGTTACAATCTTCACCACTCAGCCAGAGAGCAATAAATGCAGCCCTCCCAAGCCACCAGAGGGTGGCTCCCCTCCATCAATGACTGGGGACACCTTGACCCACACAAGGGATGAGATAAAGGTCCTGCAGGAGAAGAGGTGCCTAACAGTTACAATCTTGACCACTCAGCCAGAGAGCAATAAATGCAGCCCTCCCAAGCCACCAGAGGGTGGCTCCCCTCTAGCAATGACTGGGGACACCTTGACCCACACAAGGGATGAGATAAAGGTCCTGCAGGAGAAGAGCTCCCTAACAGTTACAATCTTGACCACTCAGCCGGAGAGTAATAAAGGCAGCCCTCCCAAGCCACCACAGGGTGACTCCCCTCAAGCAAAGCCAGGGGACACCTTGAGCCATACAGGGGATGAGATGAAGTCCAGCAGGTGACAGAGCTCCCTAACAGTTACAATCTTGATCATTCAGCCAGAGAGCAATAAAGGCAGCCCTCCCAAGCCACCAGAGGGTGACTCCCCTCCAGCAAAGACTGGGGAAACCTCAACCCATACAGCGGATGAGATGAAGCTCCTGCAGGTGATAGAGCTCCCTAACAGTTACAATCTTACCACTCAGCCGGAGAGCAATAAAGGCAGCCCTTCCAAGCCACCAGAGGGTGACTCCCCTCCAGCAAAACTGGTGACATCTTGACCCACACAGGGGATGAGATGAAGGTCCTGCAGGTGACAGAGATCCTTTACACTTACAATCTTGACCATTCAGCCAGAGAGTGCTCAAGGCAGCCCTCCCAAGCCACTAGAGGGTGACTCCCCTCCAGCAAAGACTGGGGACAACTCGTCCAACACAGGGGATGACATGAAGGTATTGCAGGTGACCGAGCTCCCTAACAGTTACAATCTTGACCACTCAGCCGGATAGCACTCATGGCAGCACTCCCAGGCCACCAGAGGGTGTCTCGCTGATAGCAAAGCCAAGGGACACCTTGACCAATACAGGGGATGAGATGAAGGTCCTACAGGAGACAGAGCTCCCTAAAAGATACAATCTTGACCAATCAGCCGGAGACCGTTCACGGCAGCCCTCCAGGGCCACCAGAGTGTGACTCCCCTCCAGCAAAGACTGGGGACAATTTGACCCACACCGGGGATGAGATGGAGGTTCTGCAGGTGACCGAGCTCCCTAACAGTTACAATCTTCAGCAATGAACCAGAGAGCAATAAAGGCAGCCCTCACAAGCCACCAGTGGGTAACTACCCTCCAGCAAAGCCTGGGGACAACTCGACCCACACACGGGATGAGATGAAGGTCCTGCAGGTGACAGACCTCCCTAGCAGTTACAATCTTCACAACTCAGCCAGAGAGCGCTCAAAGCAGCCCTCCCATGCCACCAGAGGCTCCACTCCAGCAAAGGCTGGGGACACCTTGACCCAAACAGGGGATGAGATGAAGGTTGTGCAGGTGACCGAGCTCCCTATCAGTTACAACCTTGACCACTAAGCCGGAGAGCACTCAAGGCAGCTCTCCCAAGCCACCAGAGGGGGCTCCCCTCCAGCAAAGACTGGGGACAACTCGTCCCACACAGGGGATGAGCTAAAGGTCTTGCGGGTGACACAGCTCCCTAACAGTTATAATCTTGACCATTCAGCCAGTTAGCGCTCAAGGCAGCCCTCCGAAGCAGCCAGAGGGTGGCTCCGCTCCAGCAAAGACTGAGGACACCTTGACCCACACAGGGGATGAGATGAAGTTCCTGCAGGTGATAGAGCTCCCTAACAGTTACAATCTTGACCACCTAGCCGGAGAGCAATAAAGGCAACCTTCCTAAGCCACCAGAGGGTGACTCCCTTCCAGCAAAGACTGGGGACACCTTGACCCACACAGGGGATGAGATGAAGGTCCTGCAGCTGATAGAGCTCCCTAACAGTTACAATCCTGACCACTAAGCCATAGAGCGCTCAAGGCAGCCCTCCCAAGCCACCAGAGGGTGACTCCACTCCAGCAAAGACTGGGGACAACTCGACCCACACAGGGGATGAGCTAAAGGTCTTGCGGGTGACACAGCTCCCTAACAGTTATAATCTTGACCACTCAGCCAGTTAGCGCTCAAGGCAGCCCTCCGAAGCAGCCAGAGGGTGGCTCTCCTCCAGCAAAGACTGAGGACACCTTGACCCACACAGGGGATGAGATGAAGTTCCTGCAGGTGATAGAGCTCCCTAACAGTTACTATCTTGACCACTCAACCGGAGAACAATAAAGGCAGCTCTCCTAAGCCACCAGAGGGTGACTCCCCTCCAGCAAAGCCAGGGGACACCTTGAGCCATACAGGGGATGAGATGAAGTCCAGCAAATGACAGAGCTCCCTAACAGTTACAATGTTGACCATTCAGCCAGAGAGCAATAAAGGCAGCCCTCCCAAGCCACCAGAGGGTGATTCCCCTCCAGCAAAGACTGGGGAAAACTCGACCCATACAGGGGATGAGATGAGGCTCCTGCAGCTGATAAGAGCTCCCTGACAGTTACAATCTTACCACTCAGCCGGAGAGCAATAAAGGCAGCCCTTCCAAGCCACCAGAGGGTGACTCCCCTCCAGCAAAACTGGTGACATCTTGAGCCACACAGGGGATGAGATGAAGGTCCTGCAGGTGACAGAGATCCATAATACTTACAATCTTGACCATTCAGCCAGAGAGTGCTCAAGGCAGCCCTCCCAAACTACTAGAGGGTGACTACCCTCCAGCAAACACTGGGGACTTCTTGGACCCACAAAGGGGATGAGATGAAGGTCCCGCAGGTGACAGAGCTCCTCAACAGCTACAATCTTGACCATTTAGCCAGAGAGCGCTCCAGGCCGGTCTCCCAAGCCACCAGACGGTGACTCCCCTCCAGCAAAAACTGGGGACAACTCGACCCACACTGGGGATGAGATGAAGGTCCTGCAGGTGACAGAGCTCGCTAACAGTTACAATCTTGACCATTCAGCCAGAGAGCGCTCAAGCTAACCCTCCCAACCCACCGGAGGGTGACTCCTTTCCAGCAGAGACTGGGGACAACTCGACCCACACAGGGGATGAGTTGAAGGTCCTGCAGGTGACAGAGCTCCCTAACAGTTACAATCTTTACCACTCAGACAGAGAGCGCTCTCGGCAGCCCTCCCAAACCACCAGAGGATGACTCCCCTCCTGCAAAGCCTGGGGATAACTCGACCCACACAGGGGAAGACATGAAGGTCCTGCAGGTGATAGAGTTACCTAACAGTTATAATCTTGACCATTCAGTCAGAGAGCGCTCAAGACAGGTCTCCCAAGCCACCAGAGGGTGGCTCCCATCCAGAAAGTCTGGGGACACCTTGATCCACATAGGGGATGAGGTGAAGGTCCTGCAGGTGAAAGAGCTCCCTAACAGTTAAAATCTTGACCACTCAGCCGGAGAGCACTCAAGGCAGCCCTCCCCAGCCACCAGAGGGGGGCTCCCCTCCAGCAAAGCCAGGGGACACCTTGACCCATACAGGGGATGAGATGAAGGTCCTGACGTTGACAGAGCTCCCTAACAGTTGCAATCTTGACCACTCAGCCGGATAGCACTCATGGCAGCCCTCCCAAGCCACCAGAGGGTGACTCCCCTCCAGCAAAGACTGGGGACACCTTGACCCACACAGGGGATGAGATGAAGGCTCGCAGGTGACAGAGCTCCTTAACAGTTACAGTCATGACCATTCAGCCAGAGAGCGCTCCAGCTCGGTCTACCAAGCCACCGGACGGTGACTCCCCTCCAGCAGAGACTGGGGACAATTTGACCCACACAGGGGATGAGATGGAGGTTCTGCAGGTGACTAAGCTCCCTAACAGTTACAATCTTCAGCAATGAACCAGAGAGCAATAAAGGCAGCCCTCACAAGCCACCAGAGGGTGACTCCCATCCAGTAAAGACTGGGGACAACTCAACCCATACAGGGGATGAGATGAATGTCCTGCAGGTGACAGAGCTCCCTAACAGTTACAATCTTGATCATTCAGCCAGAGAGCAATAAAGGCAGCCCTCCCAAGCCACCAGAGGGTGACTCCCCTCCAGCAAAGACTGGGGAAACCTCAACCCATACAGCGGATGAGATGAAGCTCCTGCAGGTGATAGAGCTCCCTAACAGTTACAATCTTACCACTCAGCCGGAGAGCAATAAAGGCAGCCCTTCCAAGCCACCAGAGGGTGACTCCCCTCCAGCAAAACTGGTGACATCTTGACCCACACAGGGGATGAGATGAAGGTCCTGCAGGTGACAGAGATCCTTTACACTTACAATCTTGACCATTCAGCCAGAGAGTGCTCAAGGCAGCCCTCCCAAGCCACTAGAGGGTGACTCCCCTCCAGCAAAGACTGGGGACAACTCGTCCAACACAGGGGATGACATGAAGGTATTGCAGGTGACCGAGCTCCCTAACAGTTACAATCTTGACCACTCAGCCGGATAGCACTCATGGCAGCACTCCCAGGCCACCAGAGGGTGTCTCGCTGATAGCAAAGCCAAGGGACACCTTGACCAATACAGGGGATGAGATGAAGGTCCTACAGGAGACAGAGCTCCCTAAAAGATACAATCTTGACCAATCAGCCGGAGACCGTTAACGGCAGCCCTCCAGGGCCACCAGAGTGTGACTCCCCTCCAGCAAAGACTGGGGACAATTTGACCCACACCGGGGATGAGATGGAGGTTCTGCAGGTGACCGAGCTCCCTAACAGTTACAATCTTCAGCAATGAACCAGAGAGCAATAAAGGCAGCCCTCACAAGCCACCAGTGGGTAACTACCCTCCAGCAAAGCCTGGGGACAACTCGACCCACACACGGGATGAGATGAAGGTCCTGCAGGTGACAGACCTCCCTAGCAGTTACAATCTTCACAACTCAGCCAGAGAGCGCTCAAAGCAGCCCTCCCATGCCACCAGAGGCTCCACTCCAGCAAAGGCTGGGGACACCTTGACCCAAACAGGGGATGAGATGAAGGTTGTGCAGGTGACCGAGCTCCCTATCAGTTACAACCTTGACCACTAAGCCGGAGAGCACTCAAGGCAGCTCTCCCAAGCCACCAGAGGGGGCTCCCCTCCAGCAAAGACTGGGGACAACTCGTCCCACACAGGGGATGAGCTAAAGGTCTTGCGGGTGACACAGCTCCCTAACAGTTATAATCTTGACCATTCAGCCAGTTAGCGCTCAAGGCAGCCCTCCGAAGCAGCCAGAGGGTGGCTCCGCTCCAGCAAAGACTGAGGACACCTTGACCCACACAGGGGATGAGATGAAGTTCCTGCAGGTGATAGAGCTCCCTAACAGTTACAATCTTGACCACCTAGCCGGAGAGCAGTAAAGGCAACCTTCCTAAGCCACCAGAGGGTGACTCCCTTCCAGCAAAGACTGGGGACACCTTGACCCACACAGGGGATGAGATGAAGGTCCTGCAGCTGATAGAGCTCCCTAACAGTTACAATCCTGACCACTAAGCCATAGAGCGCTCAAGGCAGCCCTCCCAAGCCACCAGAGGGTGACTCCACTCCAGCAAAGACTGGGGACAACTCGACCCACACAGGGGATGAGCTAAAGGTCTTGCGGGTGACACAGCTCCCTAACAGTTATAATCTTGACCACTCAGCCAGTTAGCGCTCAAGGCAGCCCTCCGAAGCAGCCAGAGGGTGGCTCTCCTCCAGCAAAGACTGAGGACACCTTGACCCACACAGGGGATGAGATGAAGTTCCTGCAGGTGATAGAGCTCCCTAACAGTTACTATCTTGACCACTCAACCGGAGAACAATAAAGGCAGCTCTCCTAAGCCACCAGAGGGTGACTCCCCTCCAGCAAAGCCAGGGGACACCTTGAGCCATACAGGGGATGAGATGAAGTCCAGCAAATGACAGAGCTCCCTAACAGTTACAATGTTGACCATTCAGCCAGAGAGCAATAAAGGCAGCCCTCCCAAGCCACCAGAGGGTGATTCCCCTCCAGCAAAGACTGGGGAAAACTCGACCCATACAGGGGATGAGATGAGGCTCCTGCAGCTGATAAGAGCTCCCTGACAGTTACAATCTTACCACTCAGCCGGAGAGCAATAAAGGCAGCCCTTCCAAGCCACCAGAGGGTGACTCCCCTCCAGCAAAACTGGTGACATCTTGAGCCACACAGGGGATGAGATGAAGGTCCTGCAGGTGACAGAGATCCATAATACTTACAATCTTGACCATTCAGCCAGAGAGTGCTCAAGGCAGCCCTCCCAAACTACTAGAGGGTGACTACCCTCCAGCAAACACTGGGGACTTCTTGGACCCACAAAGGGGATGAGATGAAGGTCCCGCAGGTGACAGAGCTCCTCAACAGCTACAATCTTGACCATTTAGCCAGAGAGCGCTCCAGGCCGGTCTCCCAAGCCACCAGACGGTGACTCCCCTCCAGCAAAAACTGGGGACAACTCGACCCACACTGGGGATGAGATGAAGGTCCTGCAGGTGACAGAGCTCGCTAACAGTTACAATCTTGACCATTCAGCCAGAGAGCGCTCAAGCTAACCCTCCCAACCCACCGGAGGGTGACTCCTTTCCAGCAGAGACTGGGGACAACTCGACCCACACAGGGGATGAGTTGAAGGTCCTGCAGGTGACAGAGCTCCCTAACAGTTACAATCTTTACCACTCAGACAGAGAGCGCTCTCGGCAGCCCTCCCAAACCACCAGAGGATGACTCCCCTCCTGCAAAGCCTGGGGATAACTCGACCCACACAGGGGAAGACATGAAGGTCCTGCAGGTGATAGAGTTACCTAACAGTTATAATCTTGACCATTCAGTCAGAGAGCGCTCAAGACAGGTCTCCCAAGCCACCAGAGGGTGGCTCCCATCCAGAAAGTCTGGGGACACCTTGATCCACATAGGGGATGAGGTGAAGGTCCTGCAGGTGAAAGAGCTCCCTAACAGTTAAAATCTTGACCACTCAGCCGGAGAGCACTCAAGGCAGCCCTCCCCAGCCACCAGAGGGGGGCTCCCCTCCAGCAAAGCCAGGGGACACCTTGACCCATACAGGGGATGAGATGAAGGTCCTGACGTTGACAGAGCTCCCTAACAGTTGCAATCTTGACCACTCAGCCGGATAGCACTCATGGCAGCCCTCCCAAGCCACCAGAGGGTGACTCCCCTCCAGCAAAGACTGGGGACACCTTGACCCACACAGGGGATGAGATGAAGGCTCGCAGGTGACAGAGCTCCTTAACAGTTACAGTCATGACCATTCAGCCAGAGAGCGCTCCAGCTCGGTCTACCAAGCCACCGGACGGTGACTCCCCTCCAGCAGAGACTGGGGACAATTTGACCCACACAGGGGATGAGATGGAGGTTCTGCAGGTGACTAAGCTCCCTAACAGTTACAATCTTCAGCAATGAACCAGAGAGCAATAAAGGCAGCCCTCACAAGCCACCAGAGGGTGACTCCCATCCAGTAAAGACTGGGGACAACTCAACCCATACAGGGGATGAGATGAATGTCCTGCAGGTGACAGAGCTCCCTGAAAGTTACAATCTTGATCACTCAGCCAGAGAGCTCTCAAGGCAGCCCTCCCAAGCCACCAGAGGCTCCCCTCCAGCAAAGACTGGGGACAACTCGTCCCACACAGCGGATGATATGACGTCCCTGAATATGACGGAGGTCCCTAGCAGTTACAATCTTGACCACTCAGCCGGAGAGCGCTCAAGGCAGCCCTCCCAAGCCACCAGAGGTTGGCTCCCCTCCAGCAAAGACTGGGGACAACTCGGCCCTCACAGGGGATGAGTTGAAGGTCCTGCAGATGACAGAGCTCCCTAGCAGTTACAATCTTGCCACTCAGCCAGAGAGCGCTCAAGGCAGCCCTCCCAAGCCATCAGATAGTGACTCTCCTCCAACAAAGACTGAGGACAACTCGACCCACACAGGGGAAGAGATGAAGGTCCTGCAGGTGACAGAGCTCCCTAACAGTTACAATCTTGACCACTCAGCCGGAGACCAATTAAGGTAGCTCTTCCAAGCAACCAGAGGATGACTCCCCTCCAGCATAACTGGTGACATCTTGACCCACACAGGGGATGAGATGAAGGTCCTGCAGGTGACAGAGATCCCTAACACTTACAATCTTGACCATTCAGCCAGGGAGTGCTCAAGGCAGCCCTCCCAAGCCACTAGAGTGTGACCCCCCTCCAGAAAAGACTGCGGACAATTCGAGTGATACAGGGGATGAGATGAAGGACCTGCAGGTGATAGAGATCCCTAACAGTTACAATCTTGACCACTCTGCCGGAGAGCAATAAAGGCAGCCGTATCAAGCCACCAGAGGGTGGCTCCGCTCCGGCAAAGACTGGGGACAACTCGACCCACACAGGGGATGAGATGAAGGTCCCGCAGGTGACGCAGCTCCCTAACACTTACAATCTTAAACCACTGAACCGGAGAGCAATAAAGCCAGCACTCACAAGCCACCAGAGGATGACTCCTTTCCAGCAGAGACTGGGGACAATTTGACCAACAGAGGGGATGAGTTAAATGTCCTGCAGGTGATAGGGCTCTCTAACAGTTACAATCTTGACCACTCAGCCAGAGAGCGCTCTCGGCAGCCCTCCCAAGCCACCAGAGGATGACTCCGCTCCAGCAAAGACTGGGGATAACTCGACCCACACAGGGGAAGACATGAAGGTCCTGCAGGTGACAGAGCCGGAGAGCACTCAAGGCAGCCCGACCAAACCACCAGAGGGGGCTCCCCTCCATCAAAGACTGGGGACAACTCGTCCCACTCAGGGGATGATATGAAGTTCCTGCAGGTGACAGAGGTCCGTAACAGTTACAATCTTGACCACTCAGCCGGAGAGCGCTCAAGGCAGCCCTCCCAAGCCACCAGAGGGTGACTCCCCTCCAGCCAAGACTGGGGACACCTTTATCCACACAGGGGATGAGATGAAGGTATTGCAGGTGACCGAGCTCCCTAACAGTTACAATCTTGACCACCTAGCCGGAGAGCAATAAATGCAGCCCTCCTAAGCCACCAGAGGGTGACTCCCCTCCAGCAAAGACTGGGGACACCTTGACCCACACAGGGGATGAGATGAAGGTCCTGCAGGTGATAGAGCTCCCTAACAGTTACAATCTTGACCACTAAGCCATAGAGCGCTTAAGGCAGCCCTCCCAGGCCACCAGAGGGTGATTCCTCTCCAGCAAAGACTGGGGACAACTCGACCCACACAGGGGATGAGCTGAAGGTCTTGCAGGTGACACAGCTCCCTAACAGTTATAATCTTGACTATTTAGCCAGTGAGCGCTCAACGCAGCCCTCCCAAGCCATCAGATAGTGATTCTCCTCCAACAAAGACTGGGGACAACTCGACCCACACAGGGAAAGAGATGAAGGTCCTGCAGGTGACGGAGCTCCCTAACAGTTACAATCTTGACCACTCAGCCGGAGAGCAATAAAGGCAGCGCTTCCAAGCCACCAGAGGGTGACTCCCCTCCAGCATAACTGGTGACATCTTGACCCACACAGGGGATGAGATGAAGGTCCTGCAGGTGACAGAGATCCCTAACACTTACAATCTTGACCATTCAGCCAGAGAGTGCTCAAGGCAGCCCTCCCAAGCCACTAGAGTGTGACCACCCTCCAGCAAAGACTGGGGACTATTCGAGTCATACAGGGGATGAGATGAAGGTCCTGCAGGTGATAGAGATCCCTAACAGTTACAATCTTGACCACTCAGCCTGAGAGCAATAAAGATAGCCCTCCCAAACCACAAGAGGGTGGCTCCCCTCAGGACAGACTGGTGACAACTTGACCCACACCGGGGATGAGATGAAGGTCCTGCAGGTGGCAGAGCTCCCTAACAGTTATAATCTTGACCATTCAGCCAGAGAGCGCTCAAGGCAGCCCTCCCAAGCCACCAGAGGGTGACTCCCCTCCAGCAAAGACTGGGGACAACTCGACCCACACTGGGGATGAGATGTAGGTCCTGCAGGTGACAGAGCTCTCTCACAGTTACAATCTTGACCACTCAGCCAGAGAGTGCTCAAGGAAGCCCTCCCAAGCCACCAGACGGTGACTCACCTCCAGCAACGACTGGGGACAAATCGAGCCACACAGGGGATGAGTTGAAGGTCCTGCAGGTGACAGAGCTCCCTAACAGTTACAATCCCGACCACTCAGCCAGAGAGCGCTCTCGGCAGCCCTCCCAAGCCACCAGAGGGTAACTCCCCTCCAGCAAAGACTGGGGGAAACTCGACCCACACAGGGGATGAGATGAAAGTCCCGCAGGTGACAGAGCTCCCTAACTGTTACAATCTTGAACATTCAGCCAGAGAGCGCTCAAGACAGCCCTACCAAGCCACCAGAGAGTGACTCCCCGCCTGCAAAGTCAGGGGACACCTTGACCCACACAGGGGATGAGGTGAACTTCCTGCAGGTGATAGAGCTCCCTAGTAGTTACAATCTTCACCATTCAGCCAGAGAGCGCTCAAGGCAGCCCTCCCAAGCCACCAGAGGGTGATTCCCTTCCAGCAAAGCCTGGGGACAGCTTGACCCATACAGGGGATGAGATGAAGGTCCTGCAGGTCACAGAGCTCCCTAACAGCTACAATCTTGACCACTCAGCCATTGAGCGCTCAAGGCAGGTCTCTCAAGTCACCAGAGGTTGGCTCTTCTCAAGCAAAGCCTGGAGACACCTTGACCCACAAAGGGGATGAGATGAAGGTCCTGCAGGTGACATAGCTCCTTAACAGTTACAATCTTGACCACTCAGCCGGAGAGCACTCAAGGCTGCCCTCCCCAGCCACCAGAGGGGGGCTCCCCTCCAGCAAAGCCAGGGGACATTTTGACCCATACAGGGGATTAGATGAAGGTCCTGCATGTGACAGAGCTCCCTAACAGTTGTAATCTTCACCACTCAGCCAGAGAGCAATAAAGGCAGCCCTCACAAGCCACCAGAGGGTAACTCCCCTCCAGCAAAGACTGGGGACATCTCGACCCACACACGGGATGAGATGAGGTCCTGCAGGTGACAGACCTCCCTAACAGTTACAATCTTGACCACTCAGCCAGAGAGCAATAACTGCAGCCCTCCCAAGCCACCAGAGGGTGGCTCCTCTCCAGCAATGACTGGAGACACCTTGACCCACACAAGGGATGAGATAAAGGTCCTGCAGGAAACAGAGCTCCCTAACAGTTACAATCTTGACCACTCAGCCGGAGAGCAATTAAGGCACCGCTCCCAAGCCACCAGAGGGTGACTACTCTCCAGCAAAGCCAGGGGACACCTTGAGCCATACAAGGGATGAGATGAATTCCAGCAGGTGACAGAGCTCCCTAACAGTTACAATCTTGACCATTCAGCCAGAGAGCAATAAAGGCAGCCCTACCAAGCCACCAGAGGGTGACTCCCCTCCAGCAAGGACTGGGGAAAACTCGACCCATACAGCGGATGAGATGAAGCTCCTGCAGGTGATAAGAGCTCCCTGACAGTTACAATCTTACCACTCAGCCGGAGAGCAATAAAGGCAGCCCTTCCAAGCCACCAGAGGGTGACTCCCCTCCAGCAAAACTGGTGACATCTTGAGCCACACAGGGGATGAGATGAAGGTCCTGCAGGTGACAGAGATCCATAATACTTACAATCTTGACCATTCAGCCAGAGAGTGCTCAAGGCAGCCCTCCCAAACTACTAGAGGGTGACTACCCTCCAGCAAACACTGGGGACTTCTTGGACCCACAAAGGGGATGAGATGAAGGTCCCGCAGGTGACAGAGCTCCTCAACAGCTTCAATCTTGACCATTCAGCCAGAGAGCGCTCCAGGCCGGTCTCCCAAGCCACCAGACGGTGACTCCCCTCCAGCAAAAACTGGGGACAACTCGACCCACACTGGGGATGAGATGAAGGTCCTGCAGGTGACAGAGCTCGCTAACAGTTACAATCTTGACCATTCAGCCAGAGAGCGCTCAAGCCAACCCTCCCAACCCACCGGAGGGTGACTCCTTTCCAGCAGAGACTGGGGACAACTCGACCCACACAGGGGATGAGTTGAAGGTCCTGCAGGTGACAGAGCTCCCTAACAGTTACAATCTTTACCACTCAGACAGAGAGCGCTCTCGGCAGCCCTCCCAAACCACCAGAGGATGACTCCCCTCCAGCAAAGCCTGGGGATAACTCGACCCACACAGGGGAAGACATGAAGGTCCTGCAGGTGATAGAGTTACCTAACAGTTATAATCTTGACCATTCAGTCAGAGAGCGCTCAAGACAGGTCTCCCAAGCCACCAGAGGGTGGCTCCCATCCAGAAAGTCTGGGGACACCTTGATCCACATAGGGGATGAGGTGAAGGTCCTGCAGGTGAAAGAGCTCCCTAACAGTTACAATCTTGACCACTCAGCCGGAGAGCACTCAAGGCAGCCCTCCCCAGCCACCAGAGGGGGGCTCCCCTCCAGCAAAGCCAGGGGACACCTTGACCCATACAGGGGATGAGATGAAGCTCCTGACGTTGACAGAGCTCCCTAACAGTTGCAATCTTGACCACTCAGCCGGATAGCACTCATGGCAGCCCTCCCAAGCCACCAGAGGGTGACTCCCCTCCAGCAAAGACTGGGGACACCTTGACCCACACAGGGGATGAGATGAAGGCTCGCAGGTGACAGAGCTCCTTAACAGTTACAGTCATGACCATTCAGCCAGAGAGCGCTCCAGCTCGGTCTACCAAGCCACCGGACGGTGACTCCCCTCCAGCAAAGACTGGGGACAATTTGACCCACACAGGGGATGAGATGGAGGTTCTGCAGGTGACTAAGCTCCCTAAAAGTTACAATCTTCAGCAATGAACCAGAGAGCAATAAAGGCAGCCCTCACAAGCCACCAGAGGGTGACTCCCATCCAGTAAAGACTGGGGACAACTCAACCCATACAGGGGATGAGATGAATGTCCTGCAGGTGACAGAGCTCCCTGAAAGTTACAATCTTGATCACTCAGCCAGAGAGCTCTCAAGGCAGCCCTCCCAAGCCAGCAGAGGCTCCACTCCAGCAAAGGCTGGGGACACCTTGACCCAAACAGGGGATGAGATGAAGGTTGTGCAGGTGACCGAGCTCCCTATCAGTTACAACCTTGACCACTAAGCCGGAGATCACTCAAGGCAGCCCTCCCAAACCACCAGAGGGGGCTCCCCTCCAGCAAAGACTGGGGACAACTCGTCCCACACAGCGGATGATATGACGTCCCTGAATATGACGGAGGTCCCTAGCAGTTACAATCTTGACCACTCAGCCGGAGAGCGCTCAAGGCAGCCCTCCCAAGCCACCAGAGGTTGGCTCCCCTCCAGCAAAGACTGGGGACAACTCGGCCCTCACAGGGGATGAGTTGAAGGTCCTGCAGATGACAGAGCTCCCTAGCAGTTACAATCCTCCACTCAGCCAGAGAGCGCACAAGGCAGCCCTCCCAAGCCATCAGATAGTGACTCTCCACCAACAAAGACTGAGGACAACTCGACCCACACAGGGGAAGAGATGAAGGTCCTGCAGGTGACAGAGCTCCCTAACAGTTACAATCTTGACCACTCAGCCGGAGACCAATTACGGCAGCTCTTCCAAGCAACCAGAGGATGACTCCCCTCCAGCATAACTGGTGACATCTTGACCCACACAGGGGATGAGATGAAGGTCCTGCAGGTGACAGAGATCCCTAACACTTACAATCTTGACCATTCAGCCAGGGAGTGCTCAAGGCAGCCCTCCCAAGCCACTAGAGTGTGACCCCCCTCCAGAAAAGACTGCGGACAATTCGAGTCATACAGGGGATGAGATGAAGGACCTGCAGGTGATAGAGATCCCTAACAGTTACAATCTTGACCACTCAGCCAGAGAGCGCTCTCGGCAGCCCTCCCAAGCCACCAGAGGATGACTCCGCTCCAGCAAAGACTGGGGATAACTCGACCCACACAGGGGAAGACATGAAGGTCCTGCAGGTGATAGAGTTTCGTAACAGTTATAATCTTGACCATTCAGTCAGAGAGCGCTCAAGGCAGGTCTCCCAAACCACCAGGGGGTGGCTCCCATCCAGCAAAGCCTGGGGACACCTTGACCCACATAGGGGATGAGATGAAGGTCCTGCAGGTGACAGAGCCGGAGAGCACTCAAGGCAGCCCTCCCAAACCACCAGAGGGGGCTCCCCTCCATCAAAGACTGGGGACAACTCGTCCCACTCAGGGGATGATATGAAGTTCCTGCAGGTGACAGAGGTCCCTAACAGTTACAATCTTGACCACTCAGCCGGACAGCGCTCAAGGCAGCCCTCCCAAGCCACCAGAGGGTGACTCCCCTCCAGCCAAGACTGGGGACACCTTTATCCACACAGGGGATGAGATGAAGGTATTGCAGGTGACCGAGCTCCCTAACAGTTACAATCTTGACCACCTAGCCGGAGAGCAATAAATGCAGCCCTCCTAAGCCACCAGAGGGTGACTCCCCTCCAGCAAAGACTGGGGACACCTTGACCCACACAGGGGATGAGATGAAGGTCCTGCAGGTGATAGAGCTCCCTAACAGTTACAATCTTGACCACTAAGCCATAGAGCGCTTAAGGCAGCCCTCCCAGGCCACCAGAGGGTGATTCCTCTCCAGCAAAGACTGGGGACAACTCGACCCACACAGGGGATGAGCCGAAGGTCTTGCAGGTGACACAGCTCCCTAACAGTTATAATCTTGACTATTTAGCCAGAGAGCGCTCAACGCAGCCCTCCCAAGCCATCAGATAGTGATTCTCCTCCAACAAAGACTGGGGACAACTCGACCCACACAGGGAAAGAGATGAAGGTCCTGCAGGTGACGGAGCTCCCTAACAGTTACAATCTTGACCACTCAGCCGGAGAGCAATAAAGGCAGCGCTTCCAAGCCACCAGAGGGTGACTCCCCTCCAGCATAACTGGTGACATCTTGACCCACACAGGGGATGAGATGAAGGTCCTGCAGGTGACAGAGATCCCTAACACTTACAATCTTGACCATTCAGCCAGAGAGTGCTCAAGGCAGCCCTCCCAAGCCACTAGAGTGTGACCACCCTCCAGCAAAGACTGGGGACTATTGGAGTCATACAGGGGATGAGATGAAGGTCCTGCAGGTGATAGAGATCCCTAACAGTTACAATCTTGACCACTCAGCCTGAGAGCAATAAAGACAGCCCTCCCAAACCACAAGAGGGTGGCTCCCCTCAGGACAGACTGGTGACAACTTGACCCACACCGGGGATGAGATGAAGGTCCTGCAGGTGGCAGAGCTCCCTAACAGTTATAATCTTGACCATTCAGCCAGAGAGCGCTCAAGGCAGCCCTCCCAAGCCACCAGAGGGTGACTCCCCTCCAGCAAAGACTGGGGACAACTCGACCCACACTGGGGATGAGATGTAGGTCCTGCAGGTGACAGAGCTCTCTCACAGTTACAATCTTGACCACTCAGCCAGAGAGTGCTCAAGGAAGCCCTCCCAAGCCACCAGAGAGTGACTCCCCGCCTGCAAAGTCAGGGGACACCTTGACCCACACAGGGGATGAGGTGAACTTCCTGCAGGTGATAGAGCTCCCTAGCAGTTACAATCTTCACCATTCAGCCAGAGAGCGCTCAAGGCAGCCCTCCCAAGCCACCAGAGGGTGATTCCCTTCCAGCAAAGCCTGGGGACAGCTTGACCCACACAGGGGATGAGATGAAGGTCCTGCAAGTCACAGAGCTCCCTAACAGCTACAATCTTGACCACTCAGCCATTGAGCGCTCAAGGCAGGACTCTCAAGTCACCAGAGGTTGGCTCTTCTCAAGCAAAGCCTGGAGACACCTTGACCCACAAAGGGGATGAGATGAAGGTCCTGCAGGTGACATAGCTCCTTAACAGTTACAATCTTGACCACTCAGCCGGAGAGCACTCAAGGCTGCCCTCCCCAGCCACCAGAGGGGGGCTCCCCTCCAGCAAAGCCAGGGGACATTTTGACCCATACACGGGATTACATGAAGATCCTGCATGTGACAGAGCTCCCTAACAGTTGTAATCTTCACCACTCAGCCAGAGAGCAATAAAGGCAGCCCTCACAAGCCACCAGAGGGTAACTCCCCTCCAGCAAAGACTGGGGACATCTCGACCCACACACGGGATGAGATGAGGTCCTGCAGGTGACAGACCTCCCTAACAGTTACAATCTTGACCACTCAGCCAGAGAGCAATAAATGCAGCCCTCCCAAGCCACCAGAGGGTGGCTCCTCTTCAGCAATGACTGGAGACACCTTGACCCACACAAGGGATGAGATAAAGGTCCTGCAGGAAACAGAGCTCCCTAACAGTTACAATCTTGACCACTCAGCCGGAGAGCAATTAAGGCACCGCTCCCAAGCCACCAGAGGGTGACTACCCTCCAGCAAAGCCAGGGGACACCTTGAGCCATACAAGGGATGAGATGAATTCCAGCAGGTGACAGAGCTCCCTAACAGTTACAATCTTGACCATTCAGCCAGAGAGCAATAAAGGCAGCCCTCCCAAGCCACCAGAGGGTGACTCCCCTCCAGCAAGGACTTGGGAAAACTCGACCCATACAGCGGATGAGATGAAGCTCCTGCAGGTGATAAGAGCTCCCTGACAGTTACAATCTTACCACTCAGCCGGAGAGCAATAAAGGCAGCCCTTCCAAGCCACCAGAGGGTGACTCCCCTCCAGCAAAACTGGTGACATCTTGAGCCACACAGGGGATGAGATGAAGGTCCTGCAGGTGACAGAGATCCATAATACTTACAATCTTGACCATTCAGCCAGAGAGTGCTCAAGGCAGCCCTCCCAAACTACTAGAGGGTGACTACCCTCCAGCAAACACTGGGGACTTCTTGGACCGACAAAGGGGATGAGATGAAGGTCCCGCAGGTGATAGAGCTCCCTAACAGTTACAATCTTGACCACTCAGCGTGAGAGCAATAAAGGCAGCCCTCCCAAGCCACCAGAGGATGGCTCCCCTCCAGGAAACACTGGGGACCACTCGACCCACACAGGGGATGAGATGAAGGTCCTGCAGGTGACAGAGCTCCTCAACAGCTACAATCTTGACCATTAAGCCAGAGAGCGCTCCAGGCCGGTCTCCCAAGCCACCAGACGGTGACTCCCCTCCAGCAAAAACTGGGGACAACTCGACCCACACTGGGGATGAGATGAAGGTCCTGCAGGTGACAGAGCTCGCTAACAGTTACAATCTTGACCATTCAGCCAGAGAGCGCTCAAGCCAACCCTCCCAACCCACCGGAGGGTGACTCCTTTCCAGCAGAGACTGGGGACAACTCGACCCACACAGGGGATGAGTTGAAGGTCCTGCAGGTGACAGAGCTCCCTAACCGTTATAACCTTGACCAATCAGCCAGTTAGCGCTCAAGGCAGCCCTCCCTAGCCACCAGAGGGTGGCTCCCCTTCAGCAAAGACTGGGGACACCTTGACCCACACAGGGTATGAGATGAAGGTCCTGCAGGTGATAGAGCTCCCTAACAGTTACAATCTTGACCACTCAGCCGGAGAGCAATAAAGGCAGCCCTCACAAGCCACCAGAGGATGACTCCCCTCCAGCAAAGACTGGGGTCACCTTGGACCCACACAGGGGATGAGATGAAGGTCCCGCTGGTGACGCAGCTCCCTAACACTTACAATCTTGACCACTGAACCGGAGAGCAATAAAGCCAGCACTCACAAGCCACCAGAGGATGACTCCCCTCCAGCAAAGACTGGGGACAACTCGACCCACACAGGGGATGAGATGAAGGCTCGCAGGTGACAGAGCTCCTTAACAGTTACAATCTTGACCATTCAGCCAGAGAGCGCTCCAGGCCGGTCTCCCAAGCCACCGGACGGTGACTCCCCTCCAGCAAAGACTGGGGACAACTCGACCCATACTGAGGGTGAGATGAAGGTCCTGCTGGTGACAGAGCTACCTAACGGTTACAATCTTGACCATTCAGTCAGGGAGCGCTCAAGCCAACCCTCCCACCCCACCGGAGGGAGACTCCTTTCCAGCAGAGACTGGGGACAATTTGACCAACACAGGGGATGAGTTAAATGTCCTGCAGGTGATAGGGCTCTCTAACAGTTACAATCTTGACCACTCAGCCAGAGAGCGCTCTCGGCAGCCCTCCCAAGCCACCAGAGGATGACTCCGCTCCAGCAAAGACTGGGGATAACTCGACCCACACAGGGGAAGACATGAAGGTCCTGCAGGTGATAGAGTTTCGTAACAGTTATAATCTTGACCATTTAGTCAGAGAGCGCTCAAGGCAGGTCTCCCAAACCACCAGGGGGTGGCTCCCATCCAGCAAAGCCTGGGGACACCTTGACCCACATAGGGGATGAGATGAAGGTCCTGCAGGTGACAGAGCCGGAGAGCACTCAAGGCAGCCCTCCCAAACCACCAGAGGGGGCTCCCCTCCATCAAAGACTGGGGACAACTCGTCCCACTCAGGGGATGATATGAAGTTCCTGCAGGTGACAGAGGTCCCTAACAGTTACAATCTTGACCACTCAGCCGGAGAGCGCTCAAGGCAGCCCTCCCAAGCCACCAGAGGGTGACTCCCCTCCAGCCAAGACTGGGGACACCTTTATCCACACAGGGGATGAGATGAAGGTATTGCAGGTGACCGAGCTCCCTAACAGTTACAATCTTGACCACCTAGCCGGAGAGCAATAAATGCAGCCCTCCTAAGCCACCAGAGGGTGACTCCCCTCCAGCAAAGACTGGGGACACATTGACCCACACAGGGGATGAGATGAAGGTCCTGCAGGTGATAGAGCTCCCTAACAGTTACAATCTTGACCACTAAGCCATAGAGCGCTTAAGGCAGCCCTCCCAGGCCACCAGAGGGTGATTCCTCTCCAGCAAAGACTGGGGACAACTCGACCCACACAGGGGATGAGCTGAAGGTCCTGCAGGTGACGGAGCTCCCTAACAGTTACAATCTTGACCACTCAGCCGGAGAGCAATAAAGGCAGCGCTTCCAAGCCACCAGAGGGTGACTCCCCTCCAGCATAACTGGTGACATCTTGACCCACACAGGGGATGAGATGAAGGTCCTGCAGGTGACAGAGATCCCTAACACTTACAATCTTGACCATTCAGCCAGAGAGTGCTCAAGGCAGCCCTCCCAAGCCACTAGAGTGTGACCATATCCAGCAAAGACTGGGGACTATTCGAGTCATACAGGGGATGAGATGAAGGTCCGTCAGGTGATAGAGATCCCTAACAGTTACAATCTTGACCACTCAGCCTGAGACCAATAAAGACAGCCCTCCCAAACCACAAGAGGGTGGCTCCCTTAAGGACAGACTGGTGACAACTTGACCCACACCGGGGATGAGATGAAGGTCCTGCAGGTGGCAGAGCTCCCTAACAGTTATAATCTTGACCATTCAGCCAGAGAGCGCTCAAGGCAGCCCTCCCAAGCCACCAGAGGGTGACTCCCCTCCAGCAAAGACTGGGGACAACACGACCCACACTGGGGATGAGATGTAGGTCCTGCAGGTGACAGAGCTCTCTCACAGTTTCAATCTTGACCACTCAGACAGAGAGTGCTCAAGGAAGCCCTCCCAAGCCACCAGACGGTGACTCACCTCCAGCAACGACTGGGGACAAATCGAGCCACACAGGGGATGAGTTGAAGGTCCTGCAGGTGACAGAGCTCCCTAACAGTTACAATCCCGACCACTCAGCCAGAGAGCGCTCTCGGTAGCCCTCCCAAGCCATTAGAGGGTAACTCCCCTCCAGCAAAGACTGGGGGAAACTCGACCCACACAGGGGATGAGATGAAAGTCCCGCAGGTGACAGAGCTCCCTAACTGTTACAATCTTGAACATTCAGCCAGAGAGCGCTCAAGACAGCCCTACCAAGCCACCAGAGAGTGACTCCCCGCCTGCAAAGTCAGGGGACACCTTGACCCACACAGGGGATGAGGTGAACTTCCTGCAGGTGATAGAGCTCCCTAGCAGTTACAATCTTCACTATTCAGCCAGAGAGCGCTCAAGGCAGCCCTCCCAAGCCACCAGAGGGAGATTCCCTTCCAGCAAAGCCTGGGGACAGCTTGACCCAAACAGGGGATGAGATGAAGGTCCTGCAGGTCACAGAGCTCCCTAACAGCTACAATCTTCACCACTCAGCCATTGAGCGCTCAAGGCAGGTCTCTCAAGTCACCAGAGGTTGGCTCTTCTCAAGCAAAGCCTGGAGACACCTTGACCCACAAAGGGGATGAGATGAAGGTCCTGCAGGTGACATAGCTCCTTAACAGTTACAATCTTGACCACTCAGCCGGAGAGCACTCAAGGCTGCCCTCCCCAGCCACCAGAGGGGGGCTCCCGTCCAGCAAAGCCAGGGGACATTTTGACCCATACAGGGGATTAGATGAAGGTCCTGCATGTGACAGAGCTCCCTAACAGTTGTAATCTTCACCACTCAGCCAGAGAGCAATAAAGGCAGCCCTCACAAGCCACCAGAGGGTAACTCCCCTCCAGCAAAGACTGGGGACATGTCGACCCACACACGGGATGAGATGAGGTCCTGCAGGTGACAGACCTCCCTAACAGTTACAATCTTGACCACTCAGCCAGAGAGCAATAAATGCAGCCCTCCCAAGCCACCAGAGGGTGGCTCCTCTCCAGCAATGACTGGAGACACCTTGACCCACACAAGGGATGAGATAAAGGTCCTGCAGGAAACAGAGCTCCCTAACAGTTACAATCTTGACCACTCAGCCTGAGAGCAATTAAGGCACCGCTCCCAAGCCACCAGAGGGTGACTACCCTCCAGCAAAGCCAGGGGACACCTTGAGCCATACAAGGGATGAGATGAATTCCAGCAGGTGACAGAGCTCCCTAACAGTTACAATCTTGACCATTCAGCCAGAGAGCAATAAAGGCAGCCCTCCCAAGCCACCAGAGGGTGACTCCCCTCCAGCAAGGACTGGGGAAAACTCGACCCATACAGCGGATGAGATGAAGCTCCTGCAGGTGATAAGAGCTCCCTGACAGTTACAATCTTACCACTCAGCCGGAGAGCAATAAAGGCAGCCCTTCCAAGCCACCAGAGGGTGACTCCCCTCCAGCAAAACTGGTGACATCTTGAGCCACACAGGGGATGAGATGAAGGTCCTGCAGGTGACAGAGATCCATAATACTTACAATCTTGACCATTCAGCCAGAGAGTGCTCAAGGCAGCCCTCCCAAACTACTAGAGGGTGACTACCCTCCAGCAAACACTGGGGACTTCTTGGACCCACAAAGGGGATGAGATGAAGGTCCCGCAGGTGATAGAGCTCCCTAACAGTTACAATCTTGACCACTCAGCGTGAGAGCAATAAAGGCAGCCCTCCCAAGCCACCAGAGGATGGCTCCCCTCCAGGAAACACTGGGGACCACTCGACCCACACAGGGGATGAGATGAAGGTCCTGCAGGTGACAGAGCTCCTCAACAGCTACAATCTTGACCATTAAGCCAGAGAGCGCTCCAGGCCGGTCTCCCAAGCCACCAGACGGTGACTCCCCTCCAGCAAAAACTGGGGACAACTCGACCCACACTGGGGATGAGATGAAGGTCCTGCAGGTGACAGAGCTCGCTAACAGTTACAATCTTGACCATTCAGCCAGAGAGCGCTCAAGCCAACCCTCCCAACCCACCGGAGGGTGACTCCTTTCCAGCAGAGACTGGGGACAACTCGACCCACACAGGGGATGAGTTGAAGGTCCTGCAGGTGACAGAGCTCCCTAACCGTTATAATCTTGTCCAATCAGCCACTTAGCGCTCAAGGCAGCCCTCCCTAGCCACCAGAGGGTGGCTCCCCTTCAGCAAAGACTGGGGACACCTTGACCCACACAGGGTATGAGATGAAGGTCCTGCAGGTGATAGAGCTCCCTAACAGTTACAATCTTGACCACTCAGCCGGAGAGCAATAAAGGAAGCCCTCACAAGCCAACAGAGGATGACTCCCCTCCAGCAAAGACTGGGGTCACCTGGGACCCACACAGGGGATGAGATGAAGGTCCCGCTGGTGACGCAGCTCCCTAACAGTTACAATATTGACCACTGAACCGGAGAGCAATAAAGGCTGCCCTCACAAGCCACCAGAGGATGTCTCCCCTCCAGCAAAGACTGGGGACACCTTGGACCCACACACGGGATGAGATGAAGGTCCCGCAGGTGACAGAGCTCCTTAACAGTTACAATCTTGACCATTCAGCCAGAGAGCGCTCCAGGCCGGTCTCCCAAGCCACCAGACGGTGACTCCCCTCCAGCAAAGATTGGGGACAACTCGACCCACACTGGGGATGAGATGAAGGTCCTGCTGGTGACAGAGCTCCTTAACAGTTACAATCTTGACCATTCAGCCTGAGAGCGCTCAAGCCAACCCACCCAACCCAGCGGAGGGAGACTCCTTTCCAGCAGAGACTGGGGACAACTTGACCAACACAGGGGATGAGTTAACTGTCCTGCAGGTGATAGGGCTCTCTAACAGTTACAATCTTGACCACTCAGCCAGAGAGCGCTCAAGGCAGCCCTCCCAAGCCACAAGAGGGTGACTCACCTCCAGCAACGACTGGGGACAACTCGACCCACACAGGGGATGAGTTGAAGGTCCTGCAGGTGACAGAGCTCCCTAACAGTTACAATCTTGACCACTCAGCCAGAGAGCGCTCTCGGCAGGTCTTCCAAGCCACCAGAGGGTGGTTCCCATCCAGCAAAGCCTGGGGACACCTTGACCCACATAGGGGATGAGATGAAGGTCCTGCAGGTGACAGAGCTCCCTAACAGTTACAACCTTGACCACTCAGCCAGAGAGCGCTCAAGGTAGCCCTCCCAAGCCACCAGAGGCTCCACTCCAGCAAAGGCTGGGGACACCTTGACCCACACAGGGGATGAGATGAAGGTGCTGCAGGTGACCGAACTCCCTATCAGTTACAACCTTGAACACTCAGCCGGAGAGCACTCAAGGCAGCCTTCCCAAAAACAGAGGGGGCTCCCCTCCAGCAAAGACTGGGGACAACTCGTCCCACACAGGGGATGATATGAAGTTCCTGCAGTGTGACAAAGGTCCCTAACAGTTACAATCTTGACCACTCAGCCGGAGAGCGCTCAAGGCAGCCCTCCCAAGCCACCAGAGGGTGACTCCTCTCCAGCAAAGACTGGGGACACCTTTACCCACACAGGGGATGAGATGAAGGTATTGCAGGTGACCGAGCTCCCTAACAGTTACAATTTTGACCACCTAGCCGGAGAGCAATAAAGGCAACCCTCCTAAGCCACCAGAGGTTGACCCCTTTCCAGCAAAGACTGGGGGCAACTTGTCCCACACAGGGGATAAGTTAAAGGTCCTGCAGGTGATAGGGCTCTCTAACAGTTACAATCTTGACCACCCAGCCAAAGAGCGCTCGAGGCAGCCCTCCCAATCCACCAGAGGGTGACTCCCCTGCAGAAAAGACTGGGGACACGTTGACCCACACAGGGGATGAGATGAAGGTCCTGCAGGTGACAGAGCTCGCTAACAGTTATAATATTGACTACTCAGCCGGAGAGCACTCTAGGCAGCCCTCCCAAGCCACCAGAGGGTGACTCCCCTCCAGCAAAGACTGGGGAGAACTTGCCCACACAGGGGACGAGATGAAGGTCCTGCAGGTGACAGAGATCCCTAACAGTTACAATCTTGACCACTCAGCCGAAGAGCAATAAAGGCAGCCCTCCCAAACCACCGTAGGGTGACACTCCCCAGCCACCGTAGGGTGATACCCCTCCAGCAAAGACTGGGGACAACTCGACCCACACAGGGGATGAGATAAAGGTCCTGCAGGTGACAGAGCTCCCTAACAGTTACAATCTTGACCACTCAGCTGAAGAGCAATAAAAGCAGCCCTCCCAAGCCACCAGAGGGTGACTCCCCTCCAGCAAAGACTCGGGACAACTCGAAGCACACAGGGGATGAGATAAAGGTACTGCAGGTGACAGAGCTCCCGAACTGTTACAATCTTGACCATTCAGCCAGAGAGCGCTCAAGGCAGCCCTCCCAAGCCACCAGAGGATGACTCCCTTCCAGCAAAGACTGGGGACAACTTGTCCCACACAGGGGATGAGTTAAAAGTCCTGCAGGTGATAGGGCTCTCTAACAGTTACAATCTTGACCACTCACGAAAGAGCCCTCAAGGCAGCCCTCCCAATCCACCAGAGGGTGACTCCCCTGCAGCAAAGACTGGGGACACCTTGACCCACACAGGGGATGAGATGAAGGTCCTGTAGGTGACAGAGCTCGCTAACAGTTATAATCTTGACTACTCAGCCGGAGAGCACTCAAGGCAGCCCTGCCAAGCCAGCAGAGGGTGACTCCCCTCCAACAAAGACTGGGGGCAACTCGACACACACAGGGGATGAGATCAACTTCCTGCAGGTGATAGAGCTCCCTAGCAGTTACAATCTTGACCATTCAGCCAGAGAGCGCTCAAGGCAGCCCTCCCAAGGCACCAGAGGGCGATTCCCTTCCAGCAAAGCCAGGGGACACCTTGACCCACACAGGGGATGAGATGAAGGTCCTGCAGGTGACAGAGCTCCCTAACAGCTACAATCTTGACCACTCAGCCATTGAGCGCTCAAGGCAGGTCTCTCAAGTCACCAGAGGGTGGCTCCCCCCCAGCAAAGCCTGGAGACACCTTGACCCACAAAGGGGATGAGTTGAAGGTCCTGCAGGTGACAGAGCTCCTTAACAGTTACAATCTTGACCATTCAGCCAGAGAGCAATAAAGGCAGCCCTCCCAAGCCACCAGAGGGTGATTCCCCCCAGCAAAGACTGGGGAATACTCGACCCATACATGGGACGAGATGAAGTTCCTGCAGGTGATAGAGCTCCCTAACAGTTACAATCTTACCACTCAGCCGGAGAGCAATAAAAGCAGCCCTCACAAGCCACCAGAGGGTGACTCCCCACCAGCAAAGACTGCGGACATCTTGACCCACACAGGGGATGACATGAAGGTCCTGCAGGTGACAGAGCTCGCTAACAGTTATAATCTTGACTACTCAGCCGGAGAGCACTCAAGGCAGCCCTACCAAGCCACCAGAGGGTGACTCCCCTCCAGCAAAGACTGGGGACAACTTGCCCACACAGGGGAGGAGATGAAGGTCCTGTAGGTGACAGAGATCCCTAACAGTTACAATCTTGACCACTCAGCCGAAGAGCAATAAAAGCAGCCCTCCCAACCACCGTAGGGTGACACCCCTCCAGCAAAGACTGGGGACAACTCGACCCACACAGGGGATGAGATGAAGGTCCTGCAGGTGACAGAGCTCCCTAACAGTTACAATCATGACCACTCAGCCGAAGAGCAATAAAGGCAGCCCTCCCAAGCCACCAGAGGGTGACTCCCCTCCAGCAAAGACTGGGGACAACTCGAAGCACACAGGGGACGAGATGAAGGTCCTGCAGGTGGCGAAGCTCCCTAACAAATACAATCTTGACTACTCAGCCGGAGAGCAATAAAGGCAGCCCTCCCAAGCCACCAGAGGATAGCTCCCCTCCAGCATAGACTGGGGACACCTTGACCCACACAGAGGATGAGATGAAGGTCCTGCATTTTACAGAGCTCCCTAATAGTTATAATCTTCACCATTAAGACCGAGAGCACTCAAGGCAGGTCTCCCAAGCCACCAGAGGGTGGCTCCCTTCCAGCTAGGGCTGAGGACACCTTGATCCACACAGGGGATGAGATGAACGTCCTGCAGGTCACAGAGCTCCCTAACAGTTACAATCTTGACCATTCAGCCAAAGAGCGCTCAAGGAAGCCGTCCCCCAGTCACCAGAGGGTGACTCCCCTCCAGCAAAGCCAGGGGACTTTTTGACCCATACAGGGGATGAGATAAAGGTCCTACAGGTGACAGAGCTCCCTAACTGTTACAATCTTGACCATTCAGCCAGAGAGCGCTCAAGGCAGCCCTCCCAAGCCACCAGAGGGTGACTCCCTTCCAGCAAAGACTGGGGACAACTTGTCCCACACAGGGGATGAGTTAAAGGTCCTGCAGGTGATAGGGCTCTCTAACAGTTACAATCTTGACCACTCACCAAAGAGCGCTCAAGGCCGCCCTCCCAATCCACCAGAGGGTGACTCCCCTGCAGCAAAGACTGGGGACACCTTGACCGACACAGGGGATGAGATGACGGTCCTGCAAGGTGACAGTTCCCTAACCGTTATAATCTTGAGCATTCAGCCATTTAGCGCTTAAGGCAGCCCTCCCTAGCCAACAGAGGGTGGCTCCGTTCCAGCAAAGACTGGGGACACCTTGACCCACACAGGGTATGAGATGAAGGTCCTGCAGGTGATAGAGCTCCCTAACAGTTACAATCTTGACCACTCAGCCGGAGAGCAATAAAGGCAGCCCTCGCAAGCCACCAGAGCGTGACTCCCCTCCAGCAAAGCCAGGGGACACCTTGAGCCATACAGGGGATGAGATGAAGTTCAGCAGGTGACACAGCTCCCTAACAGATACAATCTTGACCATTCAGCCAGAGAGCAATAAAGGCAGCCCTCCCAAGCCACCAGAGGGTGACTCCCCTCCAGCAAAGTCTAGGGCCAACTCGACACATAAAGGGGATGAGATGAAGTTCCTGCAGGTGATAGAGCTCCCTAACAGTTACAATCTTGACCACTCAGCCGGAGAGCAATAAAAGCAGCCCTCTCAAGCCACCAGAGGGTGACTCCCCCTAGCAAAGACTGCGGACAACTTGACCCACACAGGGGATGAAATGACTGTCTACAGGTGATAGAGCTCCCTAACAGTTACAATCTTGACCACTCAGCCAGAAAGCGCCCAAGGCAGCCCTCTCAAGCCACCAGAGGCTTACTCCCCTCCAGCAAAGACTGGGGACAACTCGGCCTTCACTGGGGATGAGTTGAAGGTCCTGTAGGTGACAGAGCTCCCTAGCAGTTACAATCTTGACACTCAGCCAGAGAGCGCTCAAGGCAGCCCTCCCAAGCCATCAGATAGTGACTCTCCTCCAACAAAGTCTGGGGACAACTTGACCCACACTGGGGAAGAGATGAAGGTCCTGCAGGTGACAGAGCTCCCTAACAGTTACAATCTTGACCACTCAGCCGGAGAGCAATAAAGGCAGCCCTCACAAGCCAACAGAGGATGACTCCCCTTCAGCAAAGACTGGGGACACCTTGGACCCACACAGGAGATGAGATGAAGGTCCCGCAGGTGACAGAGCTCCTTAACAGTTACAATCTTGACCATTCAGACAGAGAGCGCTCAAGGCCGGTCTCCCAAGCCACCAGACGGTGACTCCCCTCCAGCAAAGACTGGGGACAACTCGACCAAAACTGGGGATGAGATGAAGGTCCTGCTGGTGACAGAGCTCCTTAACAGTTACAATCTTGACCATTCAGCCAGAGAGCGCTCAAGCCAACCCTCCGAACCCACCGGAGGGAGACTCCTTTCCAGCAGAGACTGGGGACAACTTGACCAACACAGGGGATGAGTTAACTGTCCTGCAGGTGATAGGGCTCTCTAACAGTTACAATCTTGACCACTCATCCAGAGAGCGCTCAAGGCAGCCCTCCCAAGCCACCAGAGGGTGACTCACCTCCAGCAACGACTGGGGACAACTCGACCCACACAGGGGATTAGTTGAAGGTCCTGCAGGTGACAGAGCTCCCTAACAGTTACAATCTTGACCACTCAGCCAGAGAGCGCTCTCGGCAGGTCTGCCAAGCCACCAGAGGATGGTTCCCATCCAGCAAAGCCTGGGGACACCTTGACCTACATAGGGGATGAGATGAAGGTCCTGCAGGTGACAGAGCTCCCTAACAGTTACAATCATGACCACTCAGCCAGAGAGCGTTCAAGGTAGCCCACCCAAGCCACCAGAGGCTCCACTCCAGCAAAGGCTGGGGACACCTTGACCCACACAGGGGATGAGATGAAGGTGCTGCAGGTGACCGAGCTCCCTATCAGTTACAACCTTGACCACTCAGCCGGAGAGCACTCAAGGCAGCCCTCCCAAACAACCAGAGGGTGACTCCTCTCCAGCAAAGACTGGGGACACCTTTACCCACACAGGGGATGAGATGAAGGTATTGCAGGTGACCGAGCTCCCTAACAGTTACAATTTTGACTACTTAGCCAGAGAGCAATAAAGGCAGCCCTCCTAAGCCACCAGAGGTTGACCCCTTTCCAGCAAAGACTGGGGACAACTTGTCCCACACAGGGGATAAGTTAAAGGTCCTGCAGGTGATAGGGCTCTCTAACACTTACAATCTTGACCACCTAGCCGGAGAGCAATAAAGGCAGCCCTCCTAAGCCACCAGAGGTTGACTCCTTTCCAGCAAAGACTGGGGACAACTTGTCCCACACAGAGGATGAGATGAAGGTCCTGCAGGTGACAGAGCTCGCTAACAGTTATAATCTTGACTACTCAGCCGGAGAGCACTCAAGGCAGCCCTCCCAAGCCACCAGAGGGTGACTCCCCTCCAGCAAAGACTGGGGAGAACTTGCCCACACAGGGGAGGAGATGAAGGTCCTGCAGGTGACAGAGATCGCTAACAGTTACAATCTTGACCACTCAGCCGAAGAGGAATAAAGGCAGCCCTCCCAAGCCTCCGTAGGGTGACACCCCTCCAGCAAAGACTGGGGACAACTCGACCCACACAGGGGATGAGATAAAGGTCCTGCAGGTTATAGAGCTCCCTAACTGTTACAATCTTACCACTCAGCCGGAGAGCAATAAAAGCAGCCCTCACAAGCCACCAGAGGGTGACTCGCCACCAGCAAAGACTGCGGACAACTTGACCCACACAGCGGATGAGATGAAGGTCCTGCAGGTGACAGAGCTCCCTAACGGTTACAATCTTGCCCACTCAGCCAGGGAGCGCTCAAGGAAGCCCTCCCAAGCCACCAGAGGGTGACTCCCCTGCAGAAATGACTGGGGACACGTTGACCCACACAGTGGATGAGATGAAGTTCCTGCAGGTGACAGAGCTCGCTAACAGTTATAATCTTGACTACTCAGCCGGAGAGCACTCAAGGCAGCCCTTCCAAGCCACCAGAGGGATGCTCCCTTCCAGCTAGGACTGAGGACACCTTGATCCACACAGGGGATGAGATGAACGTCCTGCAGGTCACAGAGCTCCCTAACAGTTACAATCTTGACCATTCAGCCAGAGAGCGCTCAAGGCAGCCGTCCCCCAGTCACCAGAGTGTGACTCCCCTCCAGCAAAGCCAGTGGAAACTTTGACCCATACAGGGGATGAGATAAAGGTCATGCAGGTGACAGAGCTCCCTAACTGTTACAATCTTGACCATTCAGCCAGGGAGCGCTCAAGGCAGCCCTCTCAAGCCACCAGAGCGTGACTCCCTTCCAGCAAAGACTAAGGACAACTTGTTCCACACAGGGGATCACTTAAAGGTCCTGCAGGTGATAGGGCTCTTTAACAGTTACAATCTTGACCACTCACCAAAGAGCGCTCAAGGCAGCCCTCCCAATCCTCCAGAGGGTGACTCCCCTGCAGCAAAGACTGGGGACAAGTCAACCCATACAGGGGATGAGATGAATGTCCTGCAGGTGACAGATCTCCCTGACAGTTACAATCTTGATCACTCAGCCAGAGAGCGCTCAAGGCAGCCCTCCCAAGCCACCAGAGGCTCCACTCCAGCAAAGGCTGGGGACACCTTGACCCAAACAGGGGATGAGATGAAGGTTGTGCAGGTGACCGAGCTCCCTATCAGTTACAATCTTGACCACCTAGCCGGAGAGCAATAAAGGCAACCTTCCTAAGCCACCAGAGGGTGACTCCCCTCCAGCAAAGACTGGGGACACCTTGACCCACACAGGGGATGAGATGAAGGTCCTGCAGGTGATAGAGCTCCCTAACAGTTACAATCTTGACCACTAAGCCATAGAGCGCTCAAGGCAGACCTCCCAAGCCACCAGAGGGTGACTCCTCTCCAGCAAAGACTGGGGACAACTCGACCCACACAGGGGATGAGCTAAAGGTCTTGCGGGTGACACAGCTCCCTAACAGTTATAATCTTGACCATTCAGCCAGTTAACGCTCAAGGCAGCCCTCCGAAGCAGCCAGAGGGTGGCTCCCCTCCAGCAAAGACTGAGGACACCTTGACCCACACAGGGGATGAGATGAAGTTCCTGCAGGTGATAGAGCTCCCTAACAGTTACTATCTTGACCACTCAACCGGAGAACAATAAAGGCAGCTCTCCCAAGCCACCAGAGGGTGACTCCCCTCCAGCAAAGCCAGGGGACACCTTGAGCCATACAGGGGATGAGATGAAGTCCAGCAATTGACAGAGCTCCCTAACAGTTACAATCTTGGCCATTCAGCCAGAGAGCAATAAAGGCAGCCCTCCCAAGCCACCAGAGGGTGACTCCCCTCCAGCAAAGACTGGGGAAAACTCGACCCATACAGGGGATGAGATGAAGCTCCTGCAGGTGATAAGAGCTCCCTGACAGTTACAATCTTACCACTCAGCCGGAGAGCAATAAAGGCAGCCCTTCCAAGCCACCAGAGGGTGACTCCCCTCCAGCAAAACTGGTGACATCTTGAGCCACACAGGGGATGAGATGAAGGTCCTGCAGGTGACAGAGATCCATAATACTTACAATCTTGACCATTCAGCCAGAGAGTGCTCAAGGCAGCCCTCCCAAGCCACTAGAGGGTGACTCCCCTCCAGCAAACACTGGGGACACCTTGGACCCACACATGGGATGAGATGAAGGTCCCGCAGGTGATAGAGCTCCCTAACAGTTACAATCTTGACCACTCAGCGTGAGAGCAATAAAGGAAGCCCTCCGAAGCCACCAGACGGTGGCTCCCCTCCAAGAAACACTGGGGACAACTCGACCCACACAGGGGATGATATGAAGGTCCTGCAGGTGACAGAGCTCCTTAACAGCTACAATCTTGACCATTCAGTTAGAGAGCGCTCCAGGCCGGTCTCCCAAGCCACCAGACGGTGACTCCCCTCCAGCAAAAACTGGGGACAACTCGACCAACACTGGGGATGAGATGAAGGTCCTGCAGGTGACAGAGCTCGCTAACAGTTACAATCTTGACCATTCAGCCAGAGAGCGCTCAAGCCAACCCTCCCAACCCACCGCAGGGTGACTCCTTTCCAGCAGAGACTGGGGACAACTTGACCCACACAGGGAATGACTTAAAGGTCCTGCAGGTGATAGGGCTCTCTAGCAGTTACAATCTTGACCACTCAGCCAGAGAGCGCTCAAGGCAGCCCTCCCAAGCCACCAGAGGTGACTCACCTCCAGCAACGACTGGGGACAACTCGACCCACACAGGGGATGAGTTGAAGGTCCTGCAGATGACAGAGCTCCCTAACAGTTACAATCTTTACCACTCAGACAGAGAGCGCTCTCGGCAGCCCTCCCAAACCACCAGAGGATGACTCCCCTCCAGCAAACACTGGGGATAACTCGACCCACACAGGGGAAGATATGAAGGTCCTACAGGTGATAGAGTTACCTAACAGTTATAATCTTGACCATTCAGTCAGAGAGCGCTCAAGACAGGTCTCCCAAGCCACCAGAGGGTGGCTCCCATCCAGCAAAGTCAGGGGACACCTTGATCCACATAGGGGATGATATGAAGTTCCTGCAGTGTGACAGACGTCCCTAACAGTTACAATCTTGACCACTCAGCCGGAGAGCGCTCAAGGCAGCCCTCCCAAGCCACCAGAGGGTGACTCCTCTCCAGCAAAGACTGGGGACACCTTTACCCACACAGGGGATGAGATGAAGGTATTGCAGGTGACCGAGCTCCCTAACAGTTACAATTTTGACTACTTAGCCAGAGAGCAATAAAGGCAGCCCTCCTAAGCCACCAGAGGTTGACCCCTTTCCAGCAAAGACTGGGGACAACTTGTCCCACACAGGGGATAAGTTAAAGGTCCTGCAGGTGATAGGGATCTCTAACACTTACAATCTTGACCACCTAGCCGGAGAGCAATAAAGGCAGCCCTCCTAAGCCACCAGAGGTTGACTCCTTTCCAGCAAAGACTGGGGACAACTTGTCCCACACAGAGGATGAGATGAAGGTCCTGCAGGTGACAGAGCTCGCTAACAGTTATAATCTTGACTACTCAGCCGGAGAGCACTCAAGGCAGCCCTCCCAAGCCACCAGAGGGTGACTCCCCTCCAGCAAAGACTGGGGAGAACTTGCCCACACAGGGGAGGAGATGAAGGTTGTGCAGGTGACCGAGCTCCCTATCAGTTACAACCTTGACCACTAAGCCGGAGAGCACTCAAGGCAGCCCTCCCAAGCCACCAGAGGGGGCTCCCCTCCAGCAAAGACTGGGGACAACTCGTCCCACACAGGGGATGAGCTAAAGGTCTTGCGGGTGACACAGCTCCCTAACAGTTACAATCTTGACCACCTAGCCGGAGAGCAATAAAGGCAACCTTCCTAAGCCACCAGAGGGTGACTCCCCTCCAGCAAAGACTGGGGACACCTTGACCCACACAGGGGATGAGATGAAGGTCCTGCAGGTGATAGAGCTCCCTAACAGTTACAATCTTGACCACTAAGCCATAGAGCGCTCAAGGCAGACCTCCCAAGCCACCAGAGGGTGACTCCTCTCCAGCAAAGACTGGGGACAACTCGACGCACACAGGGGATGAGCTAAAGGTCTTGCGGGTGACACAGCTCCCTAACAGTTATAATCTTGACCATTCAGCCAGTTAACGCTCAAGGCAGCCCTCCGAAGCAGCCAGAGGGTGGCTCCCCTCCAGCAAAGACTGAGGACACCTTGACCCACACAGGGGATGAGATGAAGTTCCTGCAGGTGATAGAGCTCCCTAACAGTTACTATCTTGACCACTCAACCGGAGAACAATAAAGGCAGCTCTCCCAAGCCACCAGAGGGTGACTCCCCTCCAGCAAAGCCAGGGGACACCTTGAGCCATACAGGGGATGAGATGAAGTCCAGCAATTGACAGAGCTCCCTAACAGTTACAATCTTGGCCATTCAGCCAGAGAGCAATAAAGGCAGCCCTCCCAAGCCACCAGAGGGTGACTCCCCTCCAGCAAAGACTGGGGAAAACTCGACCCATACAGGGGATGAGATGAAGCTCCTGCAGGTGATAAGAGCTCCCTGACAGTTACAATCTTACCACTCAGCCGGAGAGCAATAAAGGCAGCCCTTCCAAGCCACCAGAGGGTGACTCCCCTCCAGCAAAACTGGTGACATCTTGAGCCACACAGGGGATGAGATGAAGGTCCTGCAGGTGACAGAGATCCATAATACTTACAATCTTGACCATTCAGCCAGAGAGTGCTCAAGGCAGCCCTCCCAAGCCACTAGAGGGTGACTCCCCTCCAGCAAACACTGGGGACACCTTGGACCCACACATGGGATGAGATGAAGGTCCCGCAGGTGATAGAGCTCCCTAACAGTTACAATCTTGACCACTCAGCGTGAGAGCAATAAAGGAAGCCCTCCGAGGCCACCAGAGGGTGGCTCCCCTCCAGGAAACACTGGGGACAACTCGACCCACACAGGGGATGATATGAAGGTCCTGCAGGTGACAGAGCTCCTTAACAGCTACAATCTTGACCATTCAGTTAGAGAGCGCTCCAGGCCGGTCTCCCAAGCCACCAGACGGTGACTCCCCTCCAGCAAAAACTGGGGACAACTCGACCCACACTGGGGATGAGATGAAGGTCCTGCAGGTGACAGAGCTCGCTAACAGTTACAATCTTGACCATTCAGCCAGAGAGCGCTCAAGCCAACCCTCCCAACCCACCGCAGGGTGACTCCTTTCCAGCAGAGACTGGGGACAACTTGACCCACACAGGGAATGACTTAAAGGTCCTGCAGGTGATAGGGCTCTCTAGCAGTTACAATCTTGACCACTCAGCCAGAGAGCGCTCAAGGCAGCCCTCCCCAGCCACCAGAGGTGACTCACCTCCAGCAACGACTGGGGACAACTCGACCCACACAGGGGATGAGTTGAAGGTCCTGCAGATGACAGAGCTCCCTAACAGTTACAATCTTTACCACTCAGACAGAGAGCGCTCTCGGCAGCCCTCTCAAACCACCAGAGGGTGACTCCCCTCCAGCAAAGCCTGGGGATAACTCGACCCACACAGGGGAAGATATGAAGGTCCTACAGCTGATAGAGTTACCTAACAGTTATAATCTTGACCATTCAGTCAGAGAGCGCTCAAGACAGGTCTCCCAAGCCACCAGAGGGTGGCTCCCATCCAGCAAAGTCAGGGGACACCTTGATCCACATAGGGGATGAGGTGAAGGTCCTGCAGGTGAAAGAGCTCCCTAACAGTTACAATCTTGACCACTCAGCCGGAGAACACTCAAGGCAGCCCTCCCCAGCCACCAGAGGGGGGCTCCCCTCCAGCAAAGCCAGGGGACACCTTGACCCATACAGGGGATGAGATGAAGGTCCTGACGTTGACAGAGCTCCCTAACAGTTGCAATCTTGACCACTCAGCCGGATAGCACTCATGGCAGCCCTCCCAAGCCACCAGAGGGTGACTCCCCTCTAGCAAAGACTGGGGACACCTTGACCCACACAGGGGATGAGATGAAGGCTCGCAGGTGACAGAGCTCCTTAACAGTTACAGTCATGACCATTCAGCCAGAGAGCACTCCAGCTCGGTCTACCAAGCCACCGGACGGTGACTCCCCTCCAGCAAAGACTGGGGACAATTTGACCTACAGAGGGGATGAGATGGAGGTTCTGCAGGTGACTAAGCTCCCTAACAGTTACAATCTTCAGCAATGAACCAGAGAACAATAAAGGCGGCCCTCACAAGCCACCAGAGGGTGACTCCCATCCAGTAAAGACTGGGGACAACTCAACCCATACAGGGGATGAGATGAATGTCCTGCAGGTGACAGAGCTCCCTGAAAGTTACAATCTTGATCACTCAGCCAGAGAGCTCTCAAGGCAGCCCTCCCAAGCCACCAGAGGCTCCACTCCAGCAAAGGCTGGGGACACCTTGACCCAAACAGGGGATGAGATGAAGGTTGTGCAGGTGACCGAGCTCCCTATCAGTTACAACCTTGACCACTAAGCCGGAGAGCACTCAAGGCAGCCCTCCCAAACCACCAGAGGGGGCTCCCCTCCAGCAAAGACTGGGGACAACTCGTCCCACACAGCGGATGATATGACGTCCCTGCAGATGACGGAGGTCCCTAGCAGTTACAATCTTGATCACTCAGCCAGAGAGCTCTCAAGGCAGCCCTCCCAAGCCACCAGAGGCTCCACTCCAGCAAAGGCTGGGGACACCTTGACCCAAACAGGGGATGAGATGAAGGTTGTGCAGGTGACCGAGCTCCCTATCAGTTACAACCTTGACCACTAAGCCGGAGAGCACTCAAGGCAGCCCTCCCAAGCCACCAGAGGTTGGCTCCCCTCCAGCAAAGACTGGGGGCAACTCGGCCCTCACAGGGGATGAGTTGAAGGTCCTGCAGATGACAGAGCTCCCTAACAGTTACAATCTTGACCACTCAGCCGGAGAGCAATTAAGGCAGCTCTTCCAAGCAACCAGAGGATGACTCCCCTCCAGCATAACTGGTGACATCTTGACCCACACAGGGGATGAGATGAAGGTCCTGCAGGTGACAGAGATCCCTAACACTTACAATCTTGACCAATCAGCCAGGGAGTGCTCAAGGCAGCCCTCCCAAGCCACTAGAGTGTGACCCCCCTCCAGAAAAGACTGCGGACAATTCGAGTCATACAGGGGATGAGATAAAGGTCCTTCAGGTGATAGAGATCCCTAACAGTTACAATCTTGACCACTCTGCCGGAGAGCAATAAAGGCAGCCGTATCAAGCCACCAGAGGATGGCTCCGCTCCAGCAAAGACTGGGGACAACTCGACCCACACAGGGGATGAGATGAAGGTCCCGCAGGTGACGCAGCTCCCTAACACTTACAATCTTGACCACTGAACCGGAGAGCAATAAAGGCAGCACTCACAAGCCACCAGAGGATGACTCCCCTCCAGCAAAGACTGGGGACAACTCGACCCACACAGGGGATGAGATGAAGGCTCGCAGGTGACAGAGCTCCTTAACAGTTACAATCTTGACCATTCAGCCAGAGAGCGCTCCAGGCCGGTCTCCCAAGCCACCGGACGGTGACTCCCCTCCAGCAAAGACTGGGGACAACTCGACCCACACTGAGGATGAGATGAAGGTCCTGCAGGTGACAGAGCTACCTAACAGTTACAATCTTGACCATTCAGTCAGGGAGCGCTCAAGCCAACCCTCCCAACCCACCGGAGGGAGACTCCTTTCCAGCAGAGACTGGGGACAATTTGACCAACACAGGGGATGAGTTAAATATCCTGCAGGTGATAGGGCTCTCTAACAGTTACTATCTTGACCACTAAGCCAGAGAGCGCTCAAGGCAACCCTCCCAAGCCAACAGAGGGTGACTCACCTCCAGCAACGACTGGAGACAACTCGCCCCACACAGGGGATGAGTTGAAGGTCCTGCAGGTGACAGAGCTCCCTAACAGTTACAATCTTGACCACTCAGCCAGAGAGCGCTCTCGGCAGCCCTCCCAAGCCACCAGAGGATGACTCCGCACCAGCAAAGACTGGGGATAACTCGACCCACACAGGGGAAGACATGAAGGTCCTGCAGGTGATAGAGTTACGTAACAGTTATAATCTTGACCATTCAGTCAGAGAGCGCTCAAGGCAGGTCTCCCAAGCCACCAGAGGGTGACTCCCCTCCAGCAAAGACTGGGGACACCTTTAACCACACAGGGGATGAGATGAAGGTATTGCAGGTGACCGAGCTCCCTAACAGTTACAATCTTGACCACCTAGCCGGAGAGCAATAAATGCAGCCCTCCTAAGCCACCAGAGGGTGACTCCCCTCCAGCAAAGACTGGGGACACCTTGACCCACACAGGGGATGACATGAAGGTCCTGCAGGTGATAGAGCTCCCTAACAGTTACAATCTTGACCACTAAGCCATAGAGCGCTTAAGGCAGCCCTCACAAGCCACCAGGGGGTAATTCCTCTCCAGCAAAGACTGGGGACAACTCTACCCACACAGGGGATGAGCTGAAGGTCTTGCATGTGACACAGCTCCCTAACAGTTATAATCTTGACTATTTAGCCAGCTAGCGCTCAAGGCAGCACTCCCAAGCCACCAGAGGGTGGCTCCTCTGCAGCAAAGACTGGGGACACCTTGACCCACACAGGGGATGAGATGAAGCTCCTGCAGGTGACGGAGCTCGCTAACTGTTACAATCTTGAGCATTCCGCCAGAGAGCGCTCAAGACAGCCCTCTCAAGCCACCAGGGAGTGACTCCCGTCCAGCAAAGACTGGGGACAATTTGACCCACACAGGGGACGAGATGGAGGTTCTGCAGGTGACCCAGCTCCCTAACAGTTACAATCTTGACCACTCAGCCAGAGAGCAATAAAGGCAGCCCTCCGAAGCCACCAGAGGGTAACTCCCCTCCAGCAAAGACTGCGGACAACTCGACCCACACACGGGATGAGATGAAGGTCCTGCAGGTGACAGACCTCCCTAGCATTTACAATCTTGACCACTCAGCCAGAGAGCGCTCAAGGCAGCCCTCCCAAACCACCAGGGAGGGCTCCCCTCCAGCAAAGACTGGGGACAACTCGTCCCACACAGGGGATGATATGAAGTTCCTACAGGTGACAGAGGTCCCTAACAGTTACAATCTCGACCACTCAGCCGGAGAGCGCTCAAGGCAGCCCTCCCAAGCCACCAGTGGGTGTATCCCCTCCAGCAAAGACTGGGGACACCTTTACCCACACAGGGGATGAGATGAAGGTATTGCAGGTGACCGAGCTCCCTAACAGTTACAATCTTGACCACCTAGCCGGAGAGCAATAAAGGCAGCCCTCCTAGGCCACCAGAGGGTGACTCCCCTCCAGCAAAGACTGGGGACAACTCGCCCACACAGGGGATGAGATGAAGGTCTTGCAGGTGACACAGCTCCCTAACAGTTATAATCTTGACCATTCAGCCAGTTAGCGCCCAAGGCAGCCCTCCCAAGCCACCAGAGGGTGGCTCCCCTCCAGCAAAGACTGCGGACACCTTGACCCACACAGGGGATGAGATGAAGGTCCTGCAGGTGACAGAGCTCCCTAACAGTTACTATCTTGACCACTCTGCCGGAGAACAATAAAGGCAGCCCACCCAAGCCACCAGAGGGTGTATCATTTCCAGCAAAGGCTGGGGACAACTCCACCCATACAGGGGATGAGATGAAGGTCCTGCAGGTGACACAGCTCCCTAACGGTTATAATCGTGACCATTCAGCCAGTTAGCGCTCAAGGCAGCCCTCCCAAGCCTACAGAGGGTGACTCCCCTCCAGCAAAGACTGGGGACACCTTGACACACACAGGGGATGAGATGAAGGTCCTGCAGGTGTTAGAGCTCCCTAACAGTTACTATCTTGACCACTCTGCCGGAGAACAATAAAGGCAGCCCTCCCAAGCCACCAGAACGTGACTCCCCTCCAGCAAAGCCAGGGGACACCTTAAGCCATATAGGGGATGAGATGAAGTCCAGCAGGTGACAGAGCGCCCTAACAGTTACAATCTTGACCATTCAGCCAGAGAGCAATAAAGGCAGCCCTCCCAAGCCACCAGAGGGTGACTCCCCTCCAGCAAAGTCTGGGGCCAACTCGACCCATACAGGGGATGACATGAAGTTCCTGCAGGAGATAGAGCTCCCTAATAGTTACAATCTTGACCACTCAGCCGGAGAGCAATAAAGGCAGCCCTCACAAGCCACCAGAGGCTGACTCCCCTCCAGCAAAGACTGACAACCTTGGACCCACACAGGGATGAGATGAAGGTCCCGCAGGTGACGCAGCTCCCTAACAGTTACAATCTTGACCACTGAACCGGAGAGCAATAAAGGCAGCACTCACAAGCCACCAGAGGATGACTCCCCTCCAGCAAAGACTGGGGACACCTTGGACCCACACAGGGGATGAGATGAAGGTCTTGCAGGTGATAGAGCTCCCTAACAGATACAATCTTGACCACTCAGCCGGAGAGCAATAAAGGCAGCCCTCACAAGCCACCAGAGGCTGACTCCCCTCCAGCAAAGACTGACAACCTTGGACCCACACAGGGGATGAGATGAAGGTCGCGTAGGTGACGCAGCTCCCTAACAGTTACAATCTTGACCACTGAACCGGAGAGCAATAAAGGCAGCACTCACAAACCACCAGAGGGTAGCTCCCCTCCAGCAAAGACTGGGGACAACTCGACCCATACAGGGGATGAGATGAAGTTCCTGCAGGTGACAGAGATCCCTAACACTTACAATCTTGACCATTCAGCCAGAGAGTGCTCAAGGCAGCCCTCCCAAGCCACTAGAGTGTGACCACCCTCCAGCAAAGACTGGGGACCATTCGAGTCATACAGGGGATGAGATGAAGTTCCTGCAGGAGATAGAGCTACCTAACAGTTACAATCTTGACCACTCAGCCGGAGAGCAATAAAAGCAGCCCTCACAAGCCACCAGAGGGTGACTCGCCACAAGCAAAGACTGCGGACAACTTGACCCACACAGGGGATGAGATGAAGGTCCTGCAGGTGACAGAACTCCCTAACGGTTACAATCTTGCCCACTCAGCCAGGGAGCGCTCAAGGAAGCCCTTCCAAGCCACCAGAGGGTGACTCCCCTCCAGCAAAGTCTGGGGCCAACTCGACCCATACTGGGGATGAGATGAAGTTCCTGCAGGTGATAGAGCTCCCTAACAGTTACAATCTTGACTACTCAGCCAGAAAGCGCTCAAGGCAGCCCTCTCAAGTCACCAGAGGCTGACTCCCCTCCAGCAAAGACTGGGGACAACTCCGGCTTCACAGGGGATGAGTTGAAGGTCCGGCAGGTGACAGAGCTCCCTAGCGGTTACAATCTTTACCACTCAGACAGAGAGCGCTCTCGGCAGCCCTCCCAAACCACCAGAGGGTGACTCCCCTCCAGCAAAGCCTGGGGATAACTCGACCCACACAGGGGAAGATATGAAGGTCCTACAGCTGATAGAGTTACCTAACAGTTATAATCTTGACCATTCAGTCAGAGAGCGCTCAAGACAGGTCTCCCAAGCCACCAGAGGGTGGCTCCCATCCAGCAAAGTCAGGGGACACCTTGATCCACATAGGGGATGAGGTGAAGGTCCTGCAGGTGAAAGAGCTCCCTAACAGTTACAATCTTGACCACTCAGCCGGAGAACACTCAAGGCAGCCCTCCCCAGCCACCAGAGGGGGGCTCCCCTCCAGCAAAGCCAGGGGACACCTTGACCCATACAGGGGATGAGATGAAGGTCCTGACGTTGACAGAGCTCCCTAACAGTTGCAATCTTGACCACTCAGCCGGATAGCACTCATGGCAGCCCTCCCAAGCCACCAGAGGGTGACTCCCCTCTAGCAAAGACTGGGGACACCTTGACCCACACAGGGGATGAGATGAAGGCTCGCAGGTGACAGAGCTCCTTAACAGTTACAGTCATGACCATTCAGCCAGAGAGCACTCCAGCTCGGTCTACCAAGCCACCGGACGGTGACTCCCCTCCAGCAAAGACTGGGGACAATTTGACCTACAGAGGGGATGAGATGGAGGTTCTGCAGGTGACTAAGCTCCCTAACAGTTACAATCTTCAGCAATGAACCAGAGAACAATAAAGGCGGCCCTCACAAGCCACCAGAGGGTGACTCCCATCCAGTAAAGACTGGGGACAACTCAACCCATACAGGGGATGAGATGAATGTCCTGCAGGTGACAGAGCTCCCTGAAAGTTACAATCTTGATCACTCAGCCAGAGAGCTCTCAAGGCAGCCCTCCCAAGCCACCAGAGGCTCCACTCCAGCAAAGGCTGGGGACACCTTGACCCAAACAGGGGATGAGATGAAGGTTGTGCAGGTGACCGAGCTCCCTATCAGTTACAACCTTGACCACTAAGCCGGAGAGCACTCAAGGCAGCCCTCCCAAACCACCAGAGGGGGCTCCCCTCCAGCAAAGACTGGGGACAACTCGTCCCACACAGCGGATGATATGACGTCCCTGCAGATGACGGAGGTCCCTAGCAGTTACAATCTTGATCACACAGCCAGAGAGCTCTCAAGGCAGCCCTCCCAAGCCACCAGAGGCTCCACTCCAGCAAAGGCTGGGGACACCTTGACCCAAACAGGGGATGAGATGAAGGTTGTGCAGGTGACCGAGCTCCCTATCAGTTACAACCTTGACCACTAAGCCGGAGAGCACTCAAGGCAGCCCTCCCAAGCCACCAGAGGTTGGCTCCCCTCCAGCAAAGACTGGGGGCAACTCGGCCCTCACAGGGGATGAGTTGAAGGTCCTGCAGATGACAGAGCTCCCTAACAGTTACAATCTTGACCACTCAGCCGGAGAGCAATTAAGGCAGCTCTTCCAAGCAACCAGAGGATGACTCCCCTCCAGCATAACTGGTGACATCTTGACCCACACAGGGGATGAGATGAAGGTCCTGCAGGTGACAGAGATCCCTAACACTTACAATCTTGACCACTCAGCCAGAGAGCGCTCTCGGCAGCCCTCCCAAGCCACCAGAGGATGACTCCGCACCAGCAAAGACTGGGGATAACTCGACCCACACAGGGGAAGACATGAAGGTCCTGCAGGTGATAGAGTTACGTAACAGTTATAATCTTGACCATTCAGTCAGAGAGCGCTCAAGGCAGGTCTCCCAAGCCACCAGAGGGTGACTCCCCTCCAGCAAAGACTGGGGACACCTTTAACCACACAGGGGATGACATGAAGGTCCTGCAGGTGATAGAGCTCCCTAACAGTTACAATCTTGACCACTAAGCCATAGAGCGCTTAAGGCAGCCCTCCCAAGCCACCAGGGGGTAATTCCTCTCCAGCAAAGACTGGGGACAACTCTACCCACACAGGGGATGAGCTGAAGGTCTTGCATGTGACACAGCTCCCTAACAGTTATAATCTTGACTATTTAGCCAGCTAGCGCTCAAGGCAGCACTCCCAAGCCACCAGAGGGTGGCTCCCCTGCAGCAAAGACTGGGGACACCTTGACCCACACAGGGGATGAGATGAAGCTCCTGCAGGTGACGGAGCTCGCTAACTGTTACAATCTTGAGCATTCAGCCAGAGAGCGCTCAAGACAGCCCTCTCAAGCCACCAGGGAGTGACTCCCGTCCAGCAAAGACTGGGGACAATTTGACCCACACAGGGGACGAGATGGAGGTTCTGCAGGTGACCCAGCTCCCTAACAGTTACAATCTTGACCACTCAGCCAGAGAGCAATAAAGGCAGCCCTCCGAAGCCACCAGAGGGTAACTCCCCTCCAGCAAAGACTGCGGACAACTCGACCCACACACGGGATGAGATGAAGGTCCTGCAGGTGACAGACCTCCCTAGCATTTACAATCTTGACCACTCAGCCAGAGAGCGCTCAAGGCAGACCTCCCAAGGCACCAGAGGCTCCACTCCAGCAAAGGCTGGGGACACCTTGACCCACACAGGGGATGAGATCAAGGTGCTGCAGGTGACCGAGCTCCCTATCAGTTACAACCTTGACCACTCAGCCGGAGAGCACTCAAGGCAGCCCTCCCAAACCACCAGGGAGGGCTCCCCTCCAGCAAAGACTGGGGACAACTCGTCCCACACAGGGGATGATATGAAGTTCCTACAGGTGACAGAGGTCCCTAACAGTTACAATCTCGACCACTCAGCCGGAGAGCGCTCAAGGCAGCCCTCCCAAGCCACCAGTGGGTGACTCCCCTCCAGCAAAGACTGGGGACACCTTTACCCACACAGGGGATGAGATGAAGGTATTGCAGGTGACCGAGCTCCCTAACAGTTACAATCTTGACCACCTAGCCGGAGAGCAATAAAGGCAGCCCTCCTAGGCCACCAGAGGGTGACTCCCCTCCAGCAAAGACTGGGGACAACTCGCCCATACAGGGTATGAGATGAAGGTCTTGCAGGTGACACAGCTCCCTAACAGTTATAATCTTGACCATTCAGCCAGTTAGCGCCCAAGGCAGCCCTCCCAAGCCACCAGAGGGTGGCTCCCCTCCAGCAAAGACTGCGGACACCTTGACCCACACAGGGGATGAGATGAAGGTCCTGCAGGTGACAGAGCTCCCTAACAGTTACTATCTTGACCACTCTGCCGGAGAACAATAAAGGCAGCCCACCCAAGCCACCAGAGGGTGTATCATTTCCAGCAAAGGCTGGGGACAACTCCACCCATACAGGGGATGAGATGAAGGTCCTGCAGGTGACACAGCTCCCTAACGGTTATAATCGTGACCATTCAGCCAGTTAGCGCTCAAGGCAGCCCTCCCAAGCCTACAGAGGGTGACTCCCCTCCAGCAAAGACTGGGGACACCTTGACACACACAGGGGATGAGATGAAGGTCCTGCAGGTGTTAGAGCTCCCTAACAGTTACTATCTTGACCACTCTGCCGGAGAACAATAAAGGCAGCCCTCCCAAGCCACCAGAACGTGACTCCCCTCCAGCAAAGCCAGGGGACACCTTAAGCCATACAGGGGATGAGATGAAGTCCAGCAGGTGACAGAGCGCCCTAACAGTTACAATCTTGACCATTCAGCCAGAGAGCAATAAAGGCAGCCCTCCCAAGCCACCAGAGGGTGACTCCCCTCCAGCAAAGTCTGGGGCCAACTCGACCCATACAGGGGATGACATGAAGTTCCTGCAGGAGATAGAGCTCCCTAATAGTTACAATCTTGACCACTCAGCCGGAGAGCAATAAAGGCAGCCCTCACAAGCCACCAGAGGCTGACTCCCCTCCAGCAAAGACTGACAACCTTGGACCCACACAGGGATGAGATGAAGGTCCCGCAGGTGACGCAGCTCCCTAACAGTTACAATCTTGACCACTGAACCGGAGAGCAATAAAGGCAGCACTCACAAGCCACCAGAGGATGACTCCCCTCCAGCAAAGACTGGGGACACCTTGGACCCACACAGGGGATGAGATGAAGGTCTTGCAGGTGATAGAGCTCCCTAACAGATACAATCTTGACCACTCAGCCGGAGAGCAATAAAGGCAGCCCTCACAAGCCACCAGAGGCTGACTCCCCTCCAGCAAAGACTGACAACCTTGGACCCACACAGGGGATGAGATGAAGGTCGCGTAGGTGACGCAGCTCCCTAACAGTTACAATCTTGACCACTGAACCGGAGAGCAATAAAGGCAGCACTCACAAACCACCAGAGGGTGGCTCCCCTCCAGCAAAGACTGGGGACAACTCGACCCATACAGGGGATGAGATGAAGTTCCTGCAGGTGACAGAGATCCCTAACACTTACAATCTTGACCATTCAGCCAGAGAGTGCTCAAGGCAGCCCTCCCAAGCCACTAGAGTGTGACCACCCTCCAGCAAAGACTGGGGACCATTCGAGTCATACAGGGGATGAGATGAAGTTCCTGCAGGAGATAGAGCTACCTAACAGTTACAATCTTGACCACTCAGCCGGAGAGCAATAAAAGCAGCCCTCACAAGCCACCAGAGGGTGACTCGCCACCAGCAAAGACTGCGGACAACTTGACCCACACAGGGGATGAGATGAAGGTCCTGCAGGTGACAGAACTCCCTAACGGTTACAATCTTGCCCACTCAGCCAGGGAGCGCTCAAGGAAGCCCTTCCAAGCCACCAGAGGGTGACTCCCCTCCAGCAAAGTCTGGGGCCAACTCGACCCATACTGGGGATGAGATGAAGTTCCTGCAGGTGATAGAGCTCCCTAACAGTTACAATCTTGACTACTCAGCCAGAAAGCGCTCAAGGCAGCCCTCTCAAGTCACCAGAGGCTGACTCCCCTCCAGCAAAGACTGGGGAACCTCCGGCTTCACAGGGGATGAGTTGAAGGTCCGGCAGGTGACAGAGCTCCCTAGCGGTTACAATCTTGCCACTCAGCCAGAGAGCAATAAAGGCAGCGCTTCCAAGCCACCAGAGGGTGACTCCCCTCCAGTATAACTGGTAACATCTTGACCCACACAGGGGATGAGATGAAGGTCCTGCAGGTGACAGAGATCCCTAACACTTACAATCTTGACCATTCAGCCAGAGAGTGCTCAAGGCAGCCCTCCCAAGCCACTAGAGTGTGACCACCCTCCAGCAAAGACTGGGGAGAACTTGCCCACACAGGGGAGGAGATGAAGGTCCTGTAGGTGAAAGAGATCCCTCTCAGTTACAATCTTGACCACTCAGCCGAAGAGCAATAAAGGCAGCCCTCCCAAGCCACCAGAGGGTGACTCCCCTCCAGCAAAGACTGGGGACAACTCGAAGCACACAGGGGACGAGATGAAGGTCCTGCAGGTGACGAAGCTCCCTAACAGTTACAATCTTGACTACTCCGCCGGAGAGTATAGAGGCAGCCCTCCCAAGCCACCAGAGGATAGCTCCCCTCCAGCATAGACTGGGGACACCTTGACCCACACAGAGGATGAGATGAAGGTCCTGCATTTGACAGAGCTCCCTAACAGTTATAATCTTCACCACTAAGACCGAGAGCACTCAAGGCAGGTCTCCCAAGCCTCCAGAGGGTGGCTCCCTTCCAGCTAGGACTGAGGACACCTTGATCCACACAGGGGATGAGATGAACGTCCTGCAGGTCACAGAACTCCCTAACAGTTACAATCTTGACCATTCAGCCAAAGAACGCTCAAGGCAGCCGTCCCCCAGTCACCAGAGGGTGACTCCCCTCCAGCAAAGCCAGGGGACGTTTTGTCCCATACAGGGGATGAGATAAAGGTCCTACAGGTGACAGAGCTCCCTAACTGTTACAATCTTGACCATTCAGCCAGAGAGCGCTCAAGGCAGCCCTCCCAAGCCACCAGAGGGTGACTCCCTTGCAGCAAAGACTGGGGACAACTTGTCCCACACAGGGGATTAGTTAAAGGTCCTGCAGGTGATAGGGCTCTCTAACAGTTACAATCTTGACCACTCACCAAAGAGCGCTCAAGGCCGCCCTCCCAATCCACCAGAGGGTGACTCCCCTGCAGCAAAGACTGGGGAACCTTGACCGACACAGGGGATGAGATGACGGTCCTGCAGGTGACGGTTCCCTAACCGTTATAATCTTGACCATTCAGCCAGTTAGCGCTTAAGGCAGCCCTCCCTAGCCAACAGAGGGTGGCTCCCCTCCAGCAAAGACTGGGGACACCTTGACCCACACAGGGTATGAGATGAAGGTCCTGCAGGTGATAGAGCTCCCTAACAGTTACAATCTTGACCACTCAGCCGGAGAGCAATAAAGGCAGCCCTCGCAAGCCACCAGAGCGTGACTCCCCTCCAGCAAAGCCAGGGGACACCTTGAGCCATACAGGGGATGAGATGAATTCAGCAGGTGACACAGCTCCCTAACAGATACAATCTTGACCATTCAGCCAGAGAGCAATAAAGGCAGCCCTCCCAAGCCACCAGAGAATGACTCCCCTCCAGCAAAGTCTGGGGCCAACTCGACACATACAGGGGATGAGATGAAGTTCCTGCAGGTGATAGAGCTCCCTAACAGTTACAATCTTGACCACTCAGCCGGAGAGCAATAAAAGCAGCCCTCTCAAGCCACCAGAGGGTGACTCCCCACCAGCAAAGACTGCAGACAACTTGACCCACACAGGGGATGAAATGACTGTCTACAGGTGATAGAGCTCCCTAACAGTTACAATCTTGACCACTCAGCCAGAAAGCGCCCAAGGCAGCCCTCTCAAGCCACCAGAGGCTTACTCCCCTCCAGCAAAGACTGGGGACAACTCGGCCTTCACTGGGGATGAGTTGAAGGTCCTGCAGGTGACAGAGCTCCCTAGCAGTTACAATCTTGCCACTCAGCCAGAGAGCGCTCAAGGCAGCCCTCCCAAGCCATCAGATAGTGACTCTCCTCCAACAAAGACTGGGGACAACTCGACCCACACTGGGGAAGAGATGAATGTACTGCAGGTGACAGAGCTCCCTAACAGTTACAATCTTGACCACTCAGCCGGAGAGCAATAAAGGCAGCCCTCACAATCCACCAGAGGATGACTCCCCTCCAGCAAAGACTGGGGACACCTTGGACCCACACAGGGGATGAGATGAAGGTCCCGCAGGTGACAGAGCTCCTTAACAGTACAATCTTGACCATTCAGACAGAGAGCGCTCAAGGCCGGTCTCCCAAGCCACCAGACGGTGACTCCCCTCCAGCAAAGACTGGGGACAACTCGACCCACACTGGGGATGAGATGAAGGACCTGCTGGTGACAGAGCTCCTTAACAGTTACAATCTTGACCATTCAGCCAGAGAGCGCTCAAGCCAGCCCTCCCAAACAACCAGAGGGGGCTCCCCTCCAGCAAAGACTGGGGACAACTCGTCCCACACAGGGGATGATATGAAGTTCTTGCAGTGTGACAGACGTCCCTAACAGTTACAATCTTGACCACTCAGCCGGAGAGCGCTCAAGGCAGCCCTCCCAAGCCACCAGAGGGTGACTCCTCTCCAGCAAAGACTGGGGACACCTTTACCCACACAGGGGATGAGATGAAGGTATTGCAGGTGACCGAGCTCCCTAACAGTTACAATTTTAACTACTTAGCCAGAGAGCAATAAAGGCAGCCCTCCTAAGCCACCAGAGGTTGTCCCCTTTCCAGCAAAGACTGGGGACAACTTGTCCCACACAGGGGATAAGTTAAAGGTCCTGAAGGTCATAGGGCTCTCTAACACTTACAATCCTCACCACCTAGCCGGAGAGCAATAAAGGCAGCCCTCCTAAGCCACCAGAGGTTGACTCCTTTCCAGCAAAGACTGGGGACAAGTTGTCCCACACAGGGGATGAGATGAAGGTCCTGCAGGTGACAGAGCTCGCTAACAGTTATAATCTTGACTACTCAGCCGGAGAGCACTCAAGGCAGCCCTCCCAAGCCACCAGAGGGTGACTCCCCTCCAGCAAAGACTGGGGAGAACTTGCCCACACAGGGGAGGAGATGAAGGTCCTGCAGGTGACAGAGATCCCTAACAGTTACAATCTTGACCACTCAGCCGAAGAGGAATAAAGCCAGCCCTCCCAAGCCTCCGTAGGGTGACACCCCTCCAGCAAAGACTGGGGACAACTCGACCCACACAGGGGATGAGATAAAGGTCCTGCAGGTGATAGAGCTCCCTAACTGTTACAATCTTACCACTCAGCCGGAGAGCAATAAAAGCAGCCCTCACAAGCCACCAGAGGGTGACTCGCCACCAGCAAATTCTGCCGACAACTTGACCCACACAGGGGATGAGATTAAGGTCCTGCAGGTGACAGAACTCCCTAACGGTTACAATCTTGCCCACTCAGCCAGGGAGCGCTCAAGGAAGCCCTCCCAAGCCACCAGAGGGTGGCTCCCCTCCAGCAAAGACTGGGGACAACTTGACCCACACAGGGGATGAGATGAAGGTCCTGCAGGTGATAGGGCTCTCTAACAGTTACAATCTTGACCACTCAGCCAAAGAGCGCTCAAGACAACCCTCCCAATCCACCAGAGGGTGACCTCCCTGCAGAAAAGACTGGGGACACGTTGACCCACACAGGCGATGAGATGAAGGTCCTGCAGGTGGCAGAGCTCGCTAACAGTTATAATCTTGACTACTCAGCCGGAGAGCACTCAAGGCAGCCCTCCCAAGCCACCAGAGGGTGAGTCCTCTCCAGCAAAGACTGGGGACACCTTTACCCACACAGGGGATGAGATGAAGGTATTGCAGGTGACCGAGGTCCCTAACAGTTACAATCTTGACCACCTACCCGGAGAGCAATAAAGGCAGCCCTCCTAAGCCACCAGAGGGTGACTCCCCTCCAGCAAAGACTGGGGACAACTCGGATCCACACAGGGGATGAGATGAAGGTCCCGCAGGTGACGCAGCTCCCTAAAAGTTACAATCTTGAACACTCAGCCGGAGAGCAATAAAGGCAGCCCTCCCAAGCCACCAGAGGGTGACTCCCCTCCATAAAGACTGGGGGCAACTCGACACACACAGGGGATGAGATGAAAATCTTGCAGGTGACACAGCTCCCTAACTGTTACAATCTTGACCATTCAGCCAGAGAGCGCTCAAGACAGCCCTCTCAAGCCACCAGAGAGTGACTCCCCTCCAGCAAAGCCAGGGGACACCTTGACCCACACCGGGGATGAGATGAACTTCCTGCAGGTGATAGAGCTCCCTAGCAGTTACAATCTTGACCATTCAGCCAGAGAGCAATAAAGGCAGCCCTCCCAAGCCACCAGAGGGTGGCTCCCCTCCAGCAAAGACTGGGGACAACTCGACCCACACACGGGATGAGATGAAGGTCCCGCAGGTGACAGAGCTCCTTAACAGTTACAATCTTGACCATTCAGCCAGAGAGCGCTCCAGGCCGGTCTCCCAAGCCACCAGAAGGTGACTCCCCTCCAGCAAAGACTGGGGACAACTCGACCCACACTGGGGATGAGATGAAGGTCCTGCTGGTGACAGAGCTCCCTAACAGTTACAATCTTGACCATTCAGCCAGAGAGCAATAAAGGTAGCCCTTCCAAGCCACCAGAGGGTGACTCCCCTCCAGCATAACTAGTGATATCTTGACCCACACAGGGGATGAGATGAAGGTGATGAAGATGAAGGATGACCACTCAGCCGGAGAGAGCTCACGGCAGCCCTCCCAAGCCACCAGAGGGTGACTCCCCTCCAGCAAAGACTGGGGACAATTTGACCCACACAGGGGATGAGATTGAGGTTCTGCATGTGACCGAGCTCCCTAACAGTTACAATCTTGACCACTCAGCCAGAGAGCAATAAAGGCAGCCCTCCCAAGCCACCAGAGGGTAACTACCCTCCAGCAAAGACTGGGGACAACTCGACCCACACACGGGATGAGATGAAGGTCCTGCAGGTGACAGACCTCCCTAGCAGTTACAATCTTGACCACTCAGCCAGAGAGCGCTCAAGGCAGCCCTCCCAAGCCACCAGAGGGTGACTCCTATCCAGCAAAGACTGGGGACAACTCAACCCATACAGGGGATGAGATGAATGTCCTGCAGGTGACAGAGCTCCCTGCCAGTTACAATCTTGAACACTCAGCCAGAGAGCGCTCAAGGCAGCCCTCCCAAGCCACCAGAGGCTCCACTCCAGCAAAGGCTGGGGACACCTTGACCCACACAGGGGATGATATGAAGTTGCTGCAGTGTGACAGAGGTCCCTAACAGTTACAATCTTGACCATTCAGCCGGAGAGCACTCAAGGCAGTCCTCCCAAACCACCAGAGGTGGCTCCCCTCCAGCAAAGATTGGGGACAACTCGTCCCACACAGGGTATGATATGAAGTTCCTGCAGTGTGACAGAGGTCCCTAACAGTTACAATCTTGACCATTCAGCCGGAGAGCGCTCAAGGCAGCCCTCCCAAGCCACCAGAGGGTGACTCCTCTCCAGCAAAGCCAGGGGACGCCTTGACCCACACAGGGTATGAGATGAAGTTCCTGCAGGTGACAGAGCTCCTTAACAGTTAAAATCTTGAACACTCAGCCGGAGAGCGCTCAAGGCAGCCCTCCCAAGCCACCAGAGTGTGACTCCCTCTCAGCAACGACTGGGGACAACTTGTCCTACACAGGGGATGAGTTAAAGGTCCTGCAGGTGATAGGGCTCTCTAACACTTACAATCTAGACGATTCAGCCAGAGAGTGCTCAAGACAGCCCTTCCAAGCCACTAGAGGGTGACTCCCCTTCAGCAAAGGCACGGGACAATTCGACTCATACAGGCGATGAGATGAAGGTCCTGCAGGCGACAGAGCTCCCTAACAGTTACAATCTTGACCACTCAGCCAGAGAGCGCTCTCGGCAACCCTCCCAAGCCACCAGAGGATGACTCCCCTCCAGCAAAGACTGGGGATAACTCGAACCACACAGGGGAAGAAATGAAGGTCCTGCAGGTGATAGAGCTCCCTAATAGTTACAATCTTGACCACTCAGCCAGAAAGCGCTCAAGGCAGCCCTCTCAAGCCACCAGAGGCTTACTCCCCTCCAGCAAAGACTGGGGACAACTCGGCCCTCACTGGGGATGAGTTGAAGGTCCTGCAGGTGACAGAGCTCCCTAGCAGTTACAATCTTGCCACTCAGCCAGAGAGCGCTCAAGGCAGCCCTCCCAAGCCATCAGATAGTGACTCTCCTCCAACAAAGACTGGGGACAACTCGACCCAGACAGGGGAAAAGACGAAGGTCCTGCAGGTGACAGAGCTCCCTAACAGTTACAATCTTGACCACTCAGCCGGAGAGCAATAAAGGTAGCCCTTCCAAGCCACCAGAGGGTGACTCCCCTCCAGCATAACTAGTGATATCTTGACCCACACAGGGGATGAGATGAAGGTCCTGCAGGTGACAGAGGTCCCTACACTTACAATTTTGACCATTCAGCCAGAGAGAGCTCAAGGCAGCCCTCCCCAGCCACCAGAGGATGACTCCCCTCCAGCAAAGACTGGGGATAACTCGACCCACACAGTGGAAGACATGAAGGTCCTGCAGGTGATAGAGCTACCTAACAGTTATAATCTTGACCATTCAGTCAGAGAGCGCTCAAGGCAGCCCTCCCAAACCACCAAAGGGTTACTCCTTTCCAGCAAAGACTGGGGACAACTTGTCCCACACAGGGGATGAGTTAAAGGTCCTGCAGGTGATAGGGTGCTCTAACAGTTACAATCTTGACCACTCAGCCAAAGAGCGCTCAAGGCAGCCCTCCCAATCCACCAGAGGGTGACTCCCCTGCAGAAAAGACTGGGGACACGTTGACCCACACAGGGTATGAGTTGAAGGTCCTGCAGCTGACTGAGCTCCCTAGCAGTTACAATCTTGCCACTCAGCCAGAGAGCGCTCAAGGGAGCCCTCCCAAGCCATCAGATAGTGACTCTCCTCCAACAAAGACTGGGGACAACTCGACCCACACAGGGGAAGAGATGAAGGTCCTGCAGGTGACAGAGCTCCCTAATAGTTACAATCTTGACCACTCAGCCGGAGAGCAATAAAGGCAGCCCTTCCAAGCCACCAGAGGGTGACTCCCCTCCAGCATAACTAGTGACATCTTGACCCACACAGGGGATGAGATGAAGGTCCTGCAGGTGATAGAGATCCCTAACTCTTACAATTTGACCATTCAGCCAGAGAGCGCTCAAGGCAGCCCTCCCAAGCCACCAGAGGGTGATTCCCTTCCAGCAAAGCCAGGGGACGCCTTGACCCACACAGGGGATGAGATGAAGGTCCTGCAGGTGACAAAGCTCCCTAACAGCTACAATCTTGACCACTCAGCCATTGAGCGCTCAAGGCAGGTCTCTCAAGTCACCAGAGGGTGGCTCCCGTCCAACAAAGCCTGGAGACACCTTGACCCACAAAGGGGATGAGATGAAGTTCCTGCAGGTGACAGAGCTCCTTAACAGTTAAAATCTTGACCACTCAGCCGGAGAGCACTCAAGGCAGCCCTCACAAGCCACCAGAGGATGACTCCCCTCCAGCAAAGACTGGGGACACCTTGGACCCACACAGGGGATGAGATGAAGGTCCCGCGGGTGACGCAGCTCCCTAACAGTTACAATCTTGACCACTGAACCGGAGAGCAATAAAGGCAGCACTCACAAGCCACCAGAGGATGACTCCCCTCCAGCAAAGACTGGGGACACCTCGGATCCACACAGGGGATGAGATGAAGGTCCCGCAGGTGACGCAGCTCCCTAAAAGTTACAATCTTGAACACTCAGCCGGAGAGCAATAAAGGCAGCCCTCCCAAGCCACCAGAGGGTGGCTCCCCTCCAGCAAAGACTGGGGACAACTCGACCCACACAGGGGATGAGATGAAGGTCCTGCATTGGAATGAGCTCCCTAACAGTTATAATCTTCACCACTAAGCCGGAGAGCACTCAAGGCAGGTCTTCCAAGCCACCAGAGGTTGACTCCCCTCCAGCAAACACAGGGGACACTTTCACCGATACAGGGGATGAGATAAAAGTCCTTCAGGTGACAGAGCTCCCTAATCGTTACAATCTTAACCATTCAGCCAGAGAGTGCTCAAGGCAGCCCTCCCAAGCCACTAGAGTGTGACCACCCTCCAGCAAAGACTGGGGAGAACTTGCCCACACAGGGGAGGAGATGAAGGTCCTGTAGGTGAAAGAGATCCCTAACAGTTACAATCTTGACCACTCAGCCGAAGACCAATAAAGGCAGCCCTCCCAACCACCGTAGGGTGACACCCCTCCAGCAAAGACTGGGGACAACTCGACCCACACAGGGGATGAGATGAAGGTCCTGCAGGTGACAGAGCTCCCTAACAGTTACAATCATGACCACTCAGCCGAAGAGCAATAAAGGCAGCCCTCCCAAGCCACCAGAGGGTGACTCCCCTCCAGCAAACACTGGGGACAACTCGAAGCACACAGGGGACGAGATGAAGGTCCTGCAGGTGACGAAGCTCCCTAACAGTTACAATCTTGACTACTCCGCCGGAGAGTATAGAGGCAGCCCTCCCAAGCCACCAGAGGATAGCTCCCCTCCAGCATAGACTGGGGACACCTTGACCCACACAGAGGATGAGATGAAGGTCCTGCATTTGACACAGCTCCCTAACAGTTATAATCTTCACCACTAAGACCGAGAGCACTCAAGGCAGGTCTCCCAAGCCTCCAGAGGGTGGCTCCCTTCCAGCTAGGACTGAGGACACCTTGATCCACACAGGGGATGAGATGAACGTCCTGCAGGTCACAGAATTCCCTAACAGTTACAATCTTGACCATTCAGCCAAAGAACGCTCAAGGCAGCCGTCCCCCAGTCACCAGAGGGTGACTCCCCTCCAGCAAAGCCAGGGGACTTTTTGTCCCATACAGGGGATGAGATAAAGGTCCTACAGGTGACAGAGCTCCCTAACTGTTACAATCTTGACCATTCAGCCAGAGAGCGCTCAAGGCAGCCCTCCCAAGCCACCAGGGGGTGACTCCCTTGCAGCAAAGACTGGGGACAACTTGTCCCACACAGGGGATTAGTTAAAGGTCCTGCAGGTGATAGGGCTCTTTAACAGTTACAATCTTGACCACTCACCAAAGAGCGCTCAAGGCCGCCCTCCCAATCCACCAGAGGGTGACTCCCCTGCAGCAAAGACTGGGGAACCTTGACCGACACAGGGGATGAGATGACGGTCCTGCAGGTGACGGTTCCCTAACCGTTATAATCTTGACCATTCAGCCAGTTAGCGCTTAAGGCAGCCCTCCCTAGCCAACAGAGGGTGGCTCCCCTCCAGCAAAGACTGGGGACACCTTGACCCACACAGGGTATGAGATGAAGGTCCTGCAGGTGATAGAGCTCCCTAACAGTTACAATCTTGACCACTCAGCCGGAGAGCAATAAAGGCAGCCCTCGCAAGCCACCAGAGCGTGACTCCCCTCCAGCAAAGCCAGGGGACACCTTGAGCCATACAGGGGATGAGATGAATTTCAGCAGGTGACACAGCTCCCTAACAGATACAATCTTGACCATTCAGCCAGAGAGCAATAAAGGCAGCCCTCCCAAGCCACCAGAGAATGACTCCCCTCCAGCAAAGTCTGGGGCCAACTCGACACATACAGGGGATGAGATGAAGTTCCTGCAGGTGATAGAGCTCCCTAACAGTTACAATCTTGACCACTCAGCCGGAGAGCAATAAAAGCAGCCCTCTCAAGCCACCAGAGGGTGACTCCCCACCAGCAAAGACTGCGGAGAACTTGACCCACACAGGGGATGAAATGACTGTCTACAGGTGATAGAGCTCCCTAACAGTTACAATCTGGACCACTCAGCCAGAAAGCGCCCAAGGCAGCCCTCTCAAGCCACCAGAGGCTTACTCCCCTCCAGCAAAGACTGGGGACAACTCGGCCTTCACTGGGGATGAGTTGAAGGTCCTGCAGGTGACAGAGCTCCCTAGCATTTACAATCTTGCCACTCAGCCAGAGAGCGCTCAAGGCAGCCCTCCCAAGACATCAGATAGTGACTCTCCTCCAACAAAGACTGGGGACAACTCGACCCACACTGGGGAAGAGATGAATGTACTGCAGGTGACAGAGCTCCCTAACAGTTACAATCTTGACCACTCAGCCGGAGAGCAATAAAGGCAGCCCTCACAATCCACCAGAGGATGACTCCCCTCCAGCAAAGACTGGGGACACCTTGGACCCACACAGGGGATGAGATGAAGGTCCCGCAGGTGACAGAGCTCCTTAACAGTTACAATCTTGACCATTCAGACAGAGAGCGCTCAAGGCCGGTCTCCCAAGCCACCAGACGGTGACTCCCCTCCAGCAAAGACTGGGGACAACTCGACCCACACTGGGGATGAGATGAAGGACCTGCTGGTGACAGAGCTCCTTAACAGTTACAATCTTGACCATTCAGCCAGAGAGCGCTCAAGCCAGCCCTCCCAACCCACCGGAGGGAGACTCCTTTCCAGCAGAGACTGGGGATCACTTGACCAACACAGGGGATGAGTTAACTGTCCTGCAGGTGATAGGGCTCTCTAACAGTTACAATCTTGACCACTCATCCAGAGAGCGCTCAAGGCAGCCCTCCCAAGCCACCAGAGGGTGACTCACCTCCAGCAACGACTGGGGACAACTCGACCCACACAGGGGATTAGTTGAAGGTCCTGCAGGTGACAGAGTTCCCTAACAGTTACAATCTTGACCACTCAGCCAGAGAGCGCTCTCGGCAGGTCTCCTAAGCCACCAGAGGGTGGTTCCCATCCAGCAAAGCCTGGGGACACCTTGACCCACATAGGGGATGAGATGAAGGTCCTGCAGGTGACAGAGCTCCCTAACAGGTCCAATCTTGACCACTCAGCCAGAGAGCGTTCAAGGTAGCCCTCCCAAGCCACCAGAGGCTCCACTCCAACAAAGGCTGGGGACACCTTGACCCACACAGGGGATGAGATGAAGGTGCTGCAGGTGACCGAGCTCCCTATCAGTTACAACCTTGACCACTCAGCCGGAGCGCACTCAAGGCAGCCCTCCCAAACAACCAGAGGGGGCTCCCCTCCAGCAAAGTCTGGGGACAACTCGTCCCACACAGGGGATGATATGAAGTTCCTGCAGTGTGACAGACGTCCCTAACAGTTACAATCTTGACCACTCAGCCGGAGAGCGCTCAAGGCAGCCCTCCCAAGCCACCAGAGGGTGACTCCTCTCCAGCAAAGACTGGGGACACCTTTACCCACACAGGGGATGAGATGAAGGTATTGCAGGTGACCGAGCTCCCTAACAGTTACAATTTTGACTACTTAACCAGAGAGCAATAAAGGCAGCCCTCCTAAGCCACCAGAGGTTGACCCCTTTCCAGCAAAGACTGGGGACAACTTGTCCCACACAGGGGATAAGTTAAAGGTCCTGAAGGTGATAGGGCTCTCTAACACTTACAATCTTCACCACCTAGCCGGAGAGCAATAAAGGCACCCCTCCTAAGCCACCAGAGGTTGACTCCTTTCCAGCAAAGACTGGGGACAAGTTGTCCCACACAGGGGATGAGATGAAGGTCCTGCAGGTGACAGAGCTCGCTAACAGTTATAATCTTGACTACTCAGCCGGAGAGCACTCAAGGCAGCCCTCCCAAGCCACCAGAGGGTGACTCCCCTCCAGCAAAGACTGGGGAGAACTTGCCCACACAGGGGAGGAGATGAAGGTCCTGCAGGTGACAGAGATCCCTAACAGTTACAATCTTGACCACTCAGCCGAAGAGGAATAAAGCCAGCCCTCCCAAGCCTCCGTAGGGTGACACCCCTCCAGCAAAGACTGGGGACAACTCGACCCACACAGGGGATGAGATAAAGGTCCTGCAGGTGATAGAGCTCCCTAACTGTTACAATCTTACCACTCAGCCGGAGAGCAATAAAAGCAGCCCTCACAAGCCACCAGAGGGTGACTCGCCACCAGCAAAGACTGCCGACAACTTGACCCACACAGGGGATGAGATGAAGGTCCTGCAGGTGACAGAACTCCCTAACGGTTACAATCTTGCCCACTCAGCCAGGGAGCGCTCAAGGAAGCCCTCCCAAGCCACCAGAGGGTGGCTCCCCTCCAGCAAAGACTGGGGACAACTTGACCCACACAGGGGATGAGATGAAGGTCCTGCAGGTGATAGGGCTCTCTTTTAGTTACAATCTTGACCACTCAGCCAAATAGCGCTCAAGGCAACCCTCCCAATCCACCAGAGGGTGACCTCCCTGCAGAAAAGACTGGGGACACGTTGACCCACACAGGCGATGAGATGAAGGTCCTGCAGGTGGCAGAGCTCGCTAACAGTTATAATCATGACTACTCAGCCGGAGAGCACTCAAGGCAGCCCTCCCAAGCCACCAGAGGGTGAGTCCTCTCCAGCAAAGACTGGGGACACCTTTACCCACACAGGGGATGAGATGAAGGTATTGCAGGTGACCGAGGTCCCTAACAGTTACAATCTTGACCACCTACCCGGAGAGCAATAAAGGCAGCCCTCCTAAGCCACCAGAGGGTGACTCCTTTCCAGCAAAGACTGGGGACAACTTGTCCCACACAGGGGATGAGTTAAAGGTCCTGCATATGATAGGGCTCTCTAACAGTTACAATCTTGACCACTCAGCCAAAGTGCGCTCAAGGCAGCCCTCCCAATCCACCAGAGGGTGACTCCCCTGCAGAAAAGACTGGGGACACGTTGACCCACACAGTGGATGAGATGAAGTTCCTGCAGGTGACAGAGCCCGCTAACAGTTATAATCTTGACTACTCAGCCGGAGAGCACTCAAGGCAGCCCTTCCAAGCCACCAGAGGGAGGATCCCTTCCAGCTAGGACTGAGGACACCTTGATCCACACAGGGGATGAGATGAACGTCCTGCAGGTCACAGAGCTCCCTAAAAGTTACAATCTTGACCATTCAGCCAGAGAGCGCTCAAGGCAGCCGTCCCCCAGTCACCAGTGTGTGACTCCCCTCCAGCAAAGCCAGTGGAAAATTTGACCCATACAGGGGATGAGATAACGGTCTTGCAGGTGACAGAGCTCCCTAACTGTTACAATCTTGACCATTCAGCCAGAGAGCTCTCAAGGCAGCCCTCCCAAGCCACCAGAGCGTGACTCCCTTCCAGCAAAGACTGGGGACACCTTGACCCACACAGGGGATTAGATGAAGGTCCTGTAGGTGACAGAGCTCGCTAACAGTTATAATCTTGACTACTCAGCCGGAGAGCACTTAAGGCAGCCCTCCCAAGCCAGCAGAGGGTGACTCCCCTCCATAAAGACTGGGGGCAACTCGACACACACAGGGGATGAGATGAAAATCTTGCAGGTGACACAGCTCCCTAACTGTTACAATCTTGACCATTCAGCCAGAGAGCGCTCAAGAAAGCCCTCTCAAGCCACCAGAGAGTGACTCCCCTCCAGCAAAGCCAGGGGACACCTTGACCCACACAGGGGATGAGATGAACTTCCTGCAGGTGATAGAGCTCCCTAGCAGTTACAATCTTGACCATTCAGCCAGAGAGCAATAAAGGCAGCCCTCCCAAGCCACCAGAGGGTGGCTCCCCTCCAGCAAAGACTGGGGACAACTCGACCCACACACGGGATGAGATGAAGGTCCCGCAGGTGACAGAGCTCCTTAACAGTTACAATCTTGACCATTCAGCCAGAGAGCGCTCCAGGCCGGTCTCCCAAGCCACCAGACGGTGACTCCCCTCCAGCAAAGACTGGGGACAACTCGACCCACACTGGGGATGAGATGAAGGTCCTGCTGGTGACAGAGCTCCCTAACAGTTACAATCTTGACCATTCAGCCAGAGAGCAATAAAGGTAGCCCTTCCAAGCCACCAGAGGGTGACTCCCCTCCAGCATAATTAGTGATATCTTGACCCACACAGGGGATGAGATGAAGGTGATGAAGATGAAGGATGACCACTCAGCCGGAGAGAGCTCACGGTAGCCCTCCCAAGCCACCAGAGGGTGACTCCCCTCCAGCAAAGACTGGGGACAATTTGACCCACACAGGGGATGAGATTGAGGTTCTGCATGTGACCGAGCTCCCTAACAGTTACAATCTTGACCACTCAGCCAGAGAGCAATAAAGGCAGCCCTCCCAAGCCACCAGAGGGTAACTACCCTCCAGCAAAGACTGGGGACAACTCGACCCACACACGGGATGAGATGAAGGTCCTGCAGGTGACAGACCTCCCTAGCAGTTACAATGTTGACCACTCAGCCAGAGAGCGCTCAAGGCAGCCCTCCCAAGCCACCAGAGGGTGACTCCTATCCAGCAAAGACTGGGGACAACTCAACCCATACAGGGGATGAGATGAATGTCCTGCAGGTGACGGAGCTCCCTGCCAGTTACAATCTTGAACACTCAGCCAGAGAGCGCTCAAGGCAGCCCTCCCAAGCCACCAGAGACTCCACTCCAGCAAAAGCTGGGGACACCTTGACCCACACAGGGGATGATATGAAGTTGCTGCAGTGTGACAGAGGTCCCTAACAGTTACAATCTTGACCATTCAGCCGGAGAGCACTCAAGGCAGTCCTTCCAAACCACCAGAGGTGGCTCCCCTCCAGCAAAGATTGGGGACAACTCGTCCCACACAGGGTATGATATGAAGTTCCTGCAGTGTGACAGAGGTCCCTAACAGTTACAATCTTGACCATTCAGCCGGAGAGCGCTCAAGGCAGCCCTCCCAAGCCACCAGAGGGTGACTCCTCTCCAGCAAAGCCAGGGGACGCCTTGACCCACACAGGGGATGAGATGAAGGTCCTGCAGGTGACAGAGCTCCCTAACAGCTACAATCTTGACCACTCAGCCATTGAGCGCTCAAGGCAGGTCTCTCAAGTCACCAGAGGGTGGCTCCCGTCCAGCAAAGCCTGGAGACACCTTGACCCACAAAGGGGATGAGATGAAGTTCCTGCAGGTGACAGAGCTCCTTAACAGTTAAAATCTTGAACACTCAGCCGGAGAGCGCTCAAGGCAGCCCTCCCAAGCCACCAGAGTGTGACTCCCTCTCAGCAACGACTGGGGACAACTTGTCCTACACAGGGGATGAGTTAGAGGTCCTGCAGGTGATAGGGCTCTCTAACACTTACAATCTAGACCATTCAGCCAGAGAGTGCTCAAGACAGCCCTTCCAAGCCACTAGAGGGTGACTCCCCTTCAGCAAAGGCTGGGGACAATTCGACTCATACAGGCGATGAGATGAAGGTCCTGCAGGCGACAGAGCTCCCTAACAGTTACAATCTTGACCACTCAGCCAGAGAGCGCTCTCGGCAACCCTCCCAAGCCACCAGAGGATGACTCCCCTCCAGCAAAGACTGGGGATAACTCGAACCACACAGGGGAAGAAATGAAGGTCCTGCAGGTGATAGAGCTCCCTAATAGTTACAATCTTGACCACTCAGCCAGAAAGCGCTCAAGGCAGCCCTCTCAAGCCACCAGAGGCTTACTCCCCTCCAGCAAAGACTGGGGACAACTCGGCCCTCACTGGGGATGAGTTGAAGGTCCTGCAGGTGACAGAGCTCCCTAGCAGTTACAATCTTGCCACTCAGCCAGAGAGCGCTCAAGGCAGCCCTCCCAAGCCATCAGATAGTGACTCTCCTCCAACAAAGACTGGGGACAACTCGACCCAGACAGGGGAAAAGATGAAGGTCCTGCAGGTGACAGAGCTCCCTAACAGTTACAATCTTGACCACTCAGCCGGAGAGCAATAAAGGTAGCCCTTCCAAGCCACCAGAGGGTGACTCCCCTCCAGCATAACTAGTGATATCTTGACCCACACAGGGGATGAGATGAAGGTCCTGCAGGTGACAGAGGTTCCTACACTTACAATTTTGACCATTCAGCCAGAGAGAGCTCAAGGCAGCCCTCCCAAACCACTAGACGGTGACTCCCCTGCAGCAAAGACTGGGGACAATTGGACTCATACAGGGGATGAGATGAAGGTGCTGCAGGTGACAGAGCTCCCTAACAGTTACAATCTTGACCACTCAGCCAGAGAGCGCTCTCGGCAGCCCTCCCCAGCCACCAGAGGATGACTCCCCTCCAGCAAAGACTGGGGATAACTCGACCCACACAGTGGAAGACATGAAGGTCCTGCAGGTGATAGAGCTACCTAACAGTTATAATCTTGACCATTCAGTCAGAGAGCGCTCAAGGCAGCCCTCCCAAACCACCAAAGGGTTACTCCTTTCCAGCAAAGACTGGGGACAACTTGTCCCACACAGGGGATGAGTTAAAGGTCCTGCAGGTGATAGGGTGCTCTAACAGTTACAATCTTGACCACTCAGCCAAAGAGCGCTCAAGGCAGCCCTCCCAATCCACCAGAGGGTGACTCCCCTGCAGAAAAGACTGGGGACACGTTGACCCACACAGGGTATGAGTTGAAGGTCCTGCAGCTGACTGAGCTCCCTAGCAGTTACAATCTTGCCACTCAGCCAGAGAGCGCTCAAGGGAGCCCTCCCAAGCCATCAGATAGTGACTCTCCTCCAACAAAGACTGGGGACAACTCGACCCACACAGGGGAAGAGATGAAGGTCCTGCAGGTGACAGAGCTCCCTAATAGTTACAATCTTGACCACTCAGCCGGAGAGCAATAAAGGCAGCCCTTCCAAGCCACCAGAGGGTGACTCCCCTCCAGCATAACTAGTGACATCTTGACCCACACAGGGGATGAGATGAAGGTCCTGCAGGTGATAGAGATCCCTAACTCTTACAATTTGACCATTCAGCCAGAGAGCGCTCAAGGCAGCCCTCCCAAGCCACCAGAGGGTGATTCCGTTCCAGCAAAGCCAGGGGACGCCTTGACCCACACAGGGGATGAGATGAAGGTCCTGCAGGTGACAAAGCTCCCTAACAGCTACAATCTTGACCACTCAGCCATTGAGCGCTCAAGGCAGGTCTCTCAAGTCACCAGAGGGTGGTTCCCGTCCAGCAAAGCCTGGAGACACCTTGACCCACAAAGGGGATGAGATGAAGTTCCTGCAAGTGACAGAGCTCCTTAACAGTTAAAATCTTGACCACTCAGCCGGAGAGCACTCAAGGCAGCCCTCACAAGCCACCAGAGGATGACTCCCCTCCAGGAAAGACTGGGGACACCTTGGACCCACACAGGGGATGAGATGAGGGTCCCGCGGGTGACGCAGCTCCCTAACAGTTACAATCTTGACCACTGAACCGGAGAGCAATAAAGGCAGCACTCACAAGCCACCAGAGGATGACTCCCCTCCAGCAAAGACTGGGGACACCTCGGATCCACACAGGGGATGAGATGAAGGTCCCGCAGGTGACGCAGCTCCCTAAAAGTTACAATCTTGAACACTCAGCCGGAGAGCAATAAAGGCAGCCCTCCCAAGCCACCAGAGGGTGGCTCCCCTCCAGCAAAGACTGGGGACAACTCGACCCACACAGGGGATGAGATGAAGGTCCTGCATTGGAATGAGCTCCCTAACAGTTATAATCTTCACCACTAAGCCGGAGAGCACTCAAGGCAGGTCTTCCAAGCCACCAGAGGTTGACTCCCCTCCAGCAAACACAGGGGACACTTTCACCGATACAGGGGATGAGATAAAAGTCCTTCAGGTGACAGAGTCCCTAATCGTTACAATCTTAACCATTTAGCCAGAGAGCGCTCAAGGCAGTTCTACCAAGCCACCAGAGGGTGACTCCCCTCCAGCAAAGACTGGGGACAACTCGACCCACACAGGGGATGAGTTAAAGGTCCTGCAGGTGATAGGGCTCTCTAACAGTTACAATCGTGACCACTCAGCCAAAGAGCGCTCAAGGCAGCCCTGCCAATCCTTCAGAGGGTGACTGTCCTCCAGCAAAGACTGGGGACACCTTGACACTCACAGGGGATGAGATGAAGGTCCTGCAGGTGACAGAGCTCGCTAACAGTTATAATCTTGACTACTCAGCCGGAGAGCACTCAAGGCAGCCCTTCCAAGCCAGCAGAGGGTGATTTCCCCCCCAGCAAAGACTGGAAGCGACTCGACCCACACAGGGGATGAGATGAAGGTCCTGCAGGTGACAACTCCCAAACAGTTACAATCTTGACCATTCAGCCAGAGAGCGCTCAAGGCAGCCCTCCCAAGCCACCAGAGAGTGACTCCCCTCCAGCACGGCCAGGGGACACCTTGACCCACACAGGGGATGAGATGAACTTCCTGCAGATGATAGAGCTCCCTAGCAGTTACAATCTTGACCATGCAGCCAGAGAGCCCTCAAGGCAGCCCTCCCATGCCACCAGAGGGTGATTTCCTTCCAGCAAAGCCAGGGGACACCTTGACTCACACAGGGGATGAGATGAAGGTCCTGCAGGTGACAGAGCTCCCCAACAGTTATAATCTTGACCACTCAGCCGGAGAGCAATAAAGGCAGCCCTCCCAAGCCACCAGAGGATGACTCCCGTCCAGCAAAGACTGGGGACAATTTGACCCACACAGGGGACGAGATGGACGTTCTGCAGGTGACCCAGCTCCCTAACAGTTACAATCTTGACCACTCAGCCAGAGAGCAATAAAGGCAGCCCTCCCAAGCCACCAGAGGGTAACTCCCCTCCAGCAAAGACTGGGGACAACTCGACCCACACACGGGATGAGATGAAGGTCCTGCAGGTGACAGACCTCCCTAGCATTTACAATCTTGACCACTCAGCCAGAGAGCGCTCAAGGCAGACCTCCCAAGGCACCAGAGGCTCCACTCCAGCAAAGGCTGGGGACACCTTGACCCACACAGGGGATGAGATGAAGGTGCTGCAGGTGACCGAGCTCCCTATCAGTTACAACCTTGACCACTCAGCCGGAGAGCACTCAAGGCAGCCCTCCCAAACCACCAGGGAGGGCTCCCCTCCAGCAAAGACTGGGGACAACTCGTCCCACACAGGGGATGATATGAAGTTCCTGCAGGTGACAGAGGTCCCTAACAGTTACAATCTCGACCACTCAGCCGGAGAGCGCTCAAGGCAGCCCTCCCAAGCCACCAGTGGGTGACTCCCCTCCAGCAAAGACTGGGGACACCTTTACCCACACAGGGGATGAGATGAAGGTATTGCAGGTGACCGAGCTCCCTAACAGTTACAATCTTGACCACCTAGCCGGAGAGCAATAAAGGCAGCCCTCCTAGGCCACCAGAGGGTGACTCCCCTCCAGCAAAGACTGGGGACAACTCGACCCACACAGGGGATGAGATGAAGGTCTTGCAGGTGACACAGCTCCCTAACAGTTATAATCTTGACCATTCAGCCAGTTAGCGCCCAAGGCAGCCCTCCCAAGCCACCAGAGGGTGGCTCCCCTCCAGCAAAGACTGCGGACACCTTGACCCACACAGGGGATGAGATGAAGGTCCTGCAGGTGACAGAGCTCCCTAACAGTTACTATCTTGACCACTCAGCCGGAGAACAATAAAGGCAGCACACCCAAGCCACCAGAGGGTGTATCATTTCCAGCAAAGGCTGGGGACAACTCCACCCATACAGGGGATGAGATGAAGGTCCTGCAGGTGACACAGCTCGCTAACAGTTACAATCTTGACCATTCAGCCAGAGAGCAATAAAGGCAGCCCTCCCAAGCCACCAGAGGGTGACTCCCCTCCAGCAAAGTCTGGGGCCAACTCGACCCATACAGGGGATGACATGAAGTTCCTGCAGGAGATAGAGCTCCCTAATAGTTACAATCTTGACCACTCAGCCGGAGAGCAATAAAGGCAGCCCTCACAAGCCACCAGAGGCTGACTCCCCTCCAGCAAAGACTGACAACCTTGGACCCACACAGGGATGAGATGAAGGTCCCGCAGGTGACGCAGCTCCCTACCAGTTACAATCTTGACCACTGAACCGGAGCGCAATAAAGGCAGCACTCACAAGCCACCAGAGGATGACTCCCCTCCAGCAAAGACTGGGGACACCTTGGACCCACACAGGGGATGAGATGAAGGTCCTGCAGGTGACAGAGCTCCCAACAGTTACAATCTTGACCACTCAGCCAGAGAGCGCTCAAGGCAGCCCTCCCAAGCCACCATAGGCTCCACTCCAGCAAAGACTGGGGACACCTTGACCCACACAGGGTATGAGATGAAGGTGCTGCAGGTGACAGAGCTCCCTAACAGTTACAATGTTGACCACTCAGCCGGAGAGCACCCAGCCCTCCCAAGCCACCAGAGGGTGACTCCCCTCCAGCATAACTGGCGACATCGTGACCCACACAGGGGATAACATGAAGGTCCTGCAGGTGACCGAGCTCCCTAATAGTTACAATCTTGACCACTCAGCCAGCGAGCACTCAAGGCAGGTCTCCCAAGCCACCAGAGGATGACTCCCCTCCAGCAAAGACTGGGGACACCTTGGACCCACACAGGGGATGAGATGAAGGTCCCGCAGGAGACGCAGTTCCCTAAGAGTTACAATCTTGACCACTGAACCGGAGAGCAATAAAGGCAGCACTCACAAGCCACCAGAGGATGACTCCCCTCCAGCAAATACTGGGGACACCTTAGACCCACACAGGGGATGAGATGAAGGTCCCGCAGGTGACGCAGCTCCCTAACAGTTACAACATTGACCACTCAGCCGGAGAGCAATAAAGGCAGCCCTCCCAAGCCACCAGAGGGTGGCTCCCCTCCAGCAAAGCTTGGGGACGCCTTGATCAATACAGGGGATGAGATGAAGGTCCTGCAGGTGACAGAGCTCCCTAACAGATACAATCTTGACCACTCAGCCGGAGAGCACTCACGGCAGCCCTCCCAAGCCACCAGAGGGTGACTCCCCTCCAGCAAAGACTGGGGACAATTTGACCCACACAGGGGATGAGATGGAGGTTCTGCATGTGACCGAGCTCCCTAACAGTTACAATTTTGACCACTCAGCCAGACAGCAATAATGGCAGCCCTCCCAAGCCACCAGAGTGTAACTACCCTCCAGCAAAGACTGGGGACAACTCGGCCCACACACGGGATGAGATGAAGGTCCTGCAGGTGATAGACCTCCCTAGCAGTTACAATCATGACCACTCAGCCAGAGAGCGCTCAAGGCAGCCCTCCCAAGAACCAGAGGGTGACTCCTATCCAGCAAAGACTGGGGACAACTCAACCCATACAGGGGATGAGATGAATGTCCTTCAGGTGACAGAGCTCCCTGACAGTTACAATCTTGATCACTCAGCCAGAGAGCGCTCAAGGTAGCCCTCCCAAGCCACCAGAGGCTCCACTCCAGCAAAGGCTGGGGACACCTTGACCCACACAGGGGATGAGATGAAGATGCTGCAGGTGACCAAGCTCCCTATCAATTACAACCTTGACCACTCAGCCGGAGAGCACTCAAGGCAGCTCTCCTAAGCCACCAGAGGGTGACTCCTTTCCAGCAAACACTGGGGACAACTTGTCCCACAAAGGGGATGAGTTAAAGGTCCTGCAGGTGATAGGGCTCTCTAACGGTTACAATCTTGACCACTCAGCCAAAGGGCGCTCAAGGCAGCCCTCCCAATCCAACAGAGGGTGACTCCCCTGCAGAAAAGACTGGGGACACGTTGACCCACACAGGGGATGAGATGAAGGTCCTGCAGGTGACAGAGCTCGCTAACAGTTATAATCTTGACTACTCAGCCGGAGAGCACTCAAGGTAACCCTCCCAAGCCACCAGAGGGTGAGTCCCCGCCAGCAAAGCCTGGGGAGAACTTGCCCACACAGCGGAGGAGATGAAGGTCCTGCAGGTGACAGAGATCCCTAACAGTTACAATCTTGACCAATCAGCCGAAGAGCAATAAAGCCAGCCCTCCCAAGCCACCGTATAGTGACACCCCTCCAGCAAAGACTGGGGACAACTCGAAGCACACAGGGGATGAGATGAAGGTCCTGCAAGTGACGAAGCTCCCTAACAGTTACAATCTTGACTACTCAGCCGGAGAGCAATAAAGGCAGCCCTCCCAAGCCACCAGAGGATAGCTCTCCTTCAGCATAGACTGGGGACACCTTGACCCACACAGAGGATGAGATGAAAGTCCTGCATTTGAGAGAGCTCCCTAACAGTTACAATCTTGAACATTCAGCCAGAGAGCGCTCAAGGCAGCCCTCCCAAGCCACCAGAGGGTGACTCCCTTCCAGCAAAGACTGGGGACAACTTGTCCCACACAGGAGATGAGTTAAAGGTCCTGCAGGTGATAGAGCTCTCTAACAGTTACAATCTTGACCACTCACCAAAGAGCGTTCAAGGCAGCCCTCCCAATCCACCAGAGGGTGACTCCCCTTCAGCAAAGACTGGGGACACCTAGACCCACACAGGGGATGAGATGAAGGTCCTGCAGGTGATAGAGCTCCCTAGCAGTTACAATCTTGACCATTCAGCCAGAGAGCGCTCAATGCAGCCCTCCCAAGCCAACAGAGGGTGATTCCCTTCCAGCAAAGCCAGGGGACGCCTTGACCCACACAGGGGATGAGATGAAGGTCCTGCAGGTGACAGAGCTCCCTAACAGCTACAATCTTGACCACTCAGCCATTGAGCGCTCAAGGCAGGTCTCTCAAGTCACCAGAGGGTGGCTCCCGTCCAGCAAAGCCTGGAGACACCTTGACCCACAAAGGGGATGAGATGAAGTTCCTGCAGGTGACAGAGCTCCTTAACAGTTAAAATCTTGTACACTCAGCCGGAGAGCACTCAACGCAGCACTCCCAAGCCCCCAGAGGGTGGCTCCCTTCCAGCTAGGACTGAGGACACCTTGATCCACACAGGGGATGAGATGAACGTCCTGCAGGTCACAGAGCTCCCTAACAGTTACAATCTTGACCATTCAGCCAGAGAGCGCTCAAGGCAGCCCTCCCACAGTCACCAGAGGGTGACTCCCCTCCAGCAAAGCCAGGGGACACTTTGACCCATACAGGGGATGATATAAAGGTCCTGCAAGTGACAGAGCTCCCGAACTGTTACAATCTTGACCATTCAGCCAGAGAGCGCTCAAGGCAGCCCTCCCAAGCCACCAGAGTGTGACTCCCTCTCAGCAACGACTGGGGACAACTTGTCCTACACAGGGGATGAGTTAAAGGTCCTGCAGGTGATAGGGCTCTCTAACACTTACAATCTAGACCATTCAGCCAGAGAGTGCTCAAGACAGCCCTTCCAAGCCACTAGAGGGTGACTCCCCTTCAGCAAAGGCTGGGGACAATTCGACTCATACAGGCGATGAGATGAAGGTCCTGCAGGCGACAGAGCTCCCTAACAGTTACAATCTTGACCACTCAGCCAGAGAGCGCTCTCGGCAGCCCTCCCAAGCCACCAGAGGATGACTCCCCTCCAGCAAAGACTGGGGATATTTCGAACCACACAGGGGAGGAAATGAAGGTCCTGCAGGTGATAGAGCTCCCTAATAGTTACAATCTTGACCACTCAGCCAGAAAGCGCTCAAGGCAGCCCTCTCAAGCCACCAGAGGCTTACTCCCCTCCAGCAAAGACTGGGGACAACTCGGCCCTTACTGGGGATGAGTTGAAGGTCCTGCAGGTGACAGAGCTCCCTAGCAGTTACAATCTTGCCACTCAGCCAGAGAGCGCTCAAGGCAGCCCTCCCAAGCCATCAGATAGTGACTCTCCTCCAACAAAGACTGGGGACAACTCGACCCAGACAGGGGAAAAGATGAAGGTCCTGCAGGTGACAGAGCTCCCTAACAGTTACAATCTTGACCACTCAGCCGGAGAGCAATAAAGGTAGCCCTTCCAAGCCACCAGAGGGTGACTCCCCTCCAGCATAACTAGTGATATCTTGACCCACACAGGGGATGAGATGAAGGTCCTGCAGGTGACAGAGCTCCCTACACTTACAATCTTGACCATTCAGCCAGAGAGAGCTCAAGGCAGCCCTCCCAAACCACTAGACGGTGACTCCCCTCCAGCAAAGACTGGGGACAATTGGACTCATACAGGGGATGAGATGAAGGTGCTGCAGGTGACAGAGCTCCCTAACAGTTACAATCTTGACCACTCAGCCAGAGAGCGCTCTCGGCAGCCCTCCCAAGCCACCAGAGGGTGACTTCCCTCCAGCAAAGACTGGGGATAACTCGACCCACAGAGTGGAAGACATGAAGGTCCTGCAGGTGATAGAGCTACCTAACAGTTATAATCTTGACCATTCAGTCAGAGAGCGCTCAAGGCAGCCCTCCCACACCACCAGAGGGTTACTCCTTTCCAGCAAAGACTGGGGACAACTTGTCCCACACAGGGGATGAGTTAAAGGTCCTGCAGGTGATAGGACGCTCTAACAGTTACAATCTTGACCACTCAGCCAAAGAGCGCTCAAGGCAGCCCTCCCAATCCACCAGAGGGTGACTCCCCTGCAGAAAAGACTGGGGACACGTTGACCCACACAGGGTATGAGTTGAAGGTGCTGCAGCTGACTGAGCTCCCTAGCAGTTACAATCTTGCCACTCAGCCAGAGAGCGCTCAAGGGAGCCCTCCCAAGCCATCAGATAGTGACTCTCCTCCAACAAAGACTGGGGACAACTCGACCCACACAGGGGAAGAGATGAAGGTCCTGCAGGTGACAGAGCTCCCTAATAGTTACAATCTTGACCACTCAGCCGGAGAGCAATAAAGGTAGCCCTTCCAAGCCACCAGAGGGTGACTCCCCTCCAGCATAACTAGTGATATCTTGACCCACACAGGGGATGAGATGAAGGTCCTGCAGGTGACAGAGCTACCTAATAGTTACAATCTTGACCACTCAGCCGGAGAGCAATAAAGGTAGCCCTTCCAAGCCACCAGAGGGTGACTCCCCTCCAGCATAACTAGTGATATCTTGACCCACACAGGGGATGAGATGAAGGTCCTGCAGGTGACAGAGCTCCCTACACTTACAATCTTGACCATTCAGCCAGAGAGAGCTCAAGGCAGCCCTCCCAAACCACTAGACGGTGACTTACCTCCAGCAAAGACTGGGGACAATTGGACTCATACAGGGGATGAGATGAAGGTGCTGCAGGTGACAGAGCTCCCTAACAGTTACAATCTTGACCACTCAGCCAGAGAGCGCTCTCGGCAGCCCTCCCAAGCCACCAGAGGATGACTCCCCTCCAGCAAAGACTGGGGATAACTCGACCCACACAGTGGAAGACATGAAGGTCCTGCAGGTGATAGAGCTACCTAACAGTTATAATCTTGACCATTCAGTCAGAGATCGCTCAAGGCAGCCCTCCCACACCACCAGAGGGTTACTCCTTTCCAGCAAAGACTGGGGACAACTTGTCCCACACAGGGGATGAGTTAAAGGTCCTGCAGGTGATAGGGCGCTCTAAAAGTTACAATCTTGACCACTCATCCAAAGAGCGCTCAAGGCAGCCCTCCCAATCCACCAGAGGGTGACTCCCCTGCAGAAAAGACTGGGGACACGTTGACCCACACAGGGTATGAGTTGAAGGTGCTGCAGCTGACTGAGCTCCCTAGCAGTTACAATCTTGCCACTCAGCCAGAGAGCGCTCAAGGGAGCCCTCCCAAGCCATCAGATAGTGACTCTCCTCCAACAAAGACTGGGGACAACTCGACCCACACAGGGGAAGAGATGAAGGTCCTGCAGGTGACAGAGCTCCCTAATAGTTACAATCTTGACCACTCAGCCGGAGAGCAATAAAGGCAGCCCTTCCAAGCCACCAGAGGGTGACTCCCCTCCAGCATAACTAGTGACATCTTGACCCACACAGGGGATGAGATGAAGGTCTTGCAGGTGACAGAGATCCCTAACTCTTACAATTTGACCATTCAGCCAGAGAGCGCTCAAGGCAGCCCTCCCAAGCCACCAGAGGGTGATTCCCTTCCAGCAAAGCCAGGGGAAGCCTTGACCCACACAGGGGATGAGATGAAGGTCCTGCAGGTGACAAAGCTCCCTAACAACTACAATCTTGACCACTCAGCCATTGAGCGCTCAAGGCAGGTCTCTCAAGTCACCAGAGGGTGGCTCCCGTCCAGCAAAGCCTGGAGACACCTTGACCCACAAAGGGGATGAGATGAAGTTCCTGCAGGTGACAGAGCTCCTTAACAGTTAAAATCTTGACCACTCAGCCGGAGAGCACTCAAGGCAGCCCTCACAAGCCACCAGAGGATGACTCCCCTCCAGCAAAGACTGGGGACACCTTGGACCCACACAGGGGATGAGATGAAGGTCCCGCGGGTGACGCAGCTCCCTAACAGTTACAATCTTGACCACTGAACCGGAGAGCAATAAAGGCAGCACTCACCAGCCACCAGAGGATGACTCCCCTCCAGCTAAGACTGGGGACACCTCGGATCCACACAGGGGATGAGATGAACGTCCCGCAGGTGACGCAGCTCCCTAAAAGTTACAATCTTGAACACTCAGCCGGAGAGCGCTCAAGGCAGCCCTCCCAAGCCACCAGAGGGTGGCTCCCCTCCAGCAAAGACTGGGGACAACTCGACCCACACAGGGGATGAGATGAAGGTCCTGCATTTGAATGAGCTCCCTAACAGTTATAATCTTCACCACTAAGCCGGAGAGCAATCAAGGCAGGTCTTCCAAGCCACCAAAGGTTGACTCCCCTCCAGCAAACACAGGGGACACTTTCACCGATACAGGGGATGAGATAAAAGTCCTTCAGGTGACAGAGCTCCCTAATCGTTACAATCTTAACCATTTAGCCAGAGAGCGCTCAAGGCAGTTCTACCAAGCCACCAGAGGGTGACTCCCCTCCAGCAAAGACTGGGGACAACTCGACCCACACAGGGGATGAGTTAAAGGTCCTGCAGGTGATAGGGCTCTCTAACAGTTACAATCGTGACCACTCAGCCAAAGAGCGCTCAAGGCAGCCCTGCCAATCCTTCAGAGGGTGACTGCCCTCCAGCAAAGCCAGGGGTAACCTTGACTCACACAGGGGATGAGATGAAGGTCCTGCAGATGACAGAGCTCCCCAACAGTTATAATCTTGACCACTCAGCCGGAGAGCAATAAAGGCAGCCCTCCCAAGCCACCAGAGGATGACTCCCCTTCAGCAAAGACTGGGGAAAACTCGACCCACACAAAGGTTGAGATGAAGGTGCGGCAGGTGACAGAGCTCCCTAACAGTTAAAATCTTGACCATTCAGCCAGAGAGCGCTCAAGGCAGCCCTACCAAGCCACCAGAGGATGACTCCCCTCCAGCAAAGACTGGGGACAACTCCACCCACAAAGGGGAAGAGATGAAGGTCCTACAGTTGATCGAGCTCCCTAACCGTTACAATCTTGACCACTCAGGCGGAGAGCAATAAAGGCAGCCCTCCCAAGCCACCAGATGGGGGCTCCCCTCCAGTAAAGACTGGGAACATCTTGACCCACACAGGGGATGAGATGAAGGTCCTGCAGGTGACAAAGCTCCCAACAGTTACAATCTTGACCACTCAGCCAGAGAGCGCTCAAGGCAGCCCTCCCAAGCCACCATAGGCTCCACTCCAGCAAAGACTGGGGACACCTTGACCCACACAGGGTATGAGATGAAGGTGCTGCAGGTGACAGAGCTCCCTAACAGTTACAATGTTGACCACTCAGCCGGAGAGCACCCAGCCCTCCCAAGCCACCAGAGGGTGACTCCCCTTCAGCATAACTGGTGACATCGTGACCCACACAGGGGATGACATGAAGGTCCTGCAGGTGACCGAGCTCCCTAATAGTTACAATCTTGACCACTCAGCCAGCGAGCGCTCAAGGCAGGTCTCCCAAGCCACCAGAGGATGACTCCCCTCCAGCAAAGACTGGGGACACCTTGGACCCACACAGGGGATGAGATTAAGGTCCCGAAGGAGACGCAGTTCCCTAAGAGTTACAATCGTGACCACTGAACCGGAGAGCAATAAAGGCAGCACTCACAAGCCACCAGAGGATGACTCCCCTCCAGCAAATACTGGGGACACCTTAGACCCACACAGGGGATGAGATGAAGGTCCCGCAGGTGACGCAGCTCCCTAACAGTTACAACATTGACCACTCAGCCGGAGAGCAATAAAGGATGCCCTCCCAAGCCACCAGAGGTTGGCTCCCCTCCAGCAAAGACTGGGGACAACTCGACCCACACAGGGGATGAGATGAAGGTCCCGCAGTTGACAGAGCTCCTTAACAGTTACAATCTTGACCACTCAGCAAGAGAGCGCTCCAGGCCGGTCTCCAAGCCACCAGACGGTGACTCCCCTCCAGCAAAGACTGGGGATAACTCGACCCACACTGGGGATGAGATGAAGGTCCTGCTGGTGACAGAGCTCCCTAACAGTTACAATCTTGACCATTCAGCCAGAGAGCGCTCAAGCCAACCCTCCAACCCACCGGAGGGAGACTCCTTTCCAGCAGAGACTGGGGACAACTTGACCAACACAGGGAATGAGTTAAATGTCCTGCAGGTGATAGGGCTCTCTAACATTACAATCTTGACCACTCAGCCAGAGAGCGCTCAAGGCAGCCCTCCCAAGCCACCAGAGGATGACTCCGCTCCAGCAAAGACTGGGGATAACTCGACCCACACAGGGGAAGACATGAAGGTCCTGCAGGTGATAGAGTTACGTAACAGTTACAATCTTGACCATACAGTCAGAGAGCGCTCAAGGCAGGTCTTCCAAGCCACCAGAGGGTGGCTGCCATCCAGCAAAGCCAGGGGACACCTTGACCAATACAGGGGATGAGATGAAGGTCCTGCAGGTGACAGAGCTCCCTAAAAGTTGCAATCTTTACCACTCAGCCGGATAGCACTCATGGCAGCACTCCCAGGCCACCAGAGGGTGGTTCGGTGATAGCAAAGCCAGGGGACACCTTGACCAATACAGGGTATGAGATGAAGGTCCTACAGGTGACAGAGCTCCCTAACAGATACAATCTTGACCACTCAGCCGGAGAGCGCTCACGGCAGCCCTCGCAAGCCACCAGAGGGTGACTCCCCTCCAGCAAAGACTGGGGACAATTTGACCCACACAGGGGATGAGATTGAGGTTCTGCAAGTGACCAGTTACAATCTTGACCACTCAGCCAGAGAGCAATAAAGGCAGCCCTCCCAAGCCACCAGAGGGTAACTACCCTCCAGCAAAGACTGGGGACAACTCGACCCACACACGGGATGAGATGAAGGTCCTGCAGGAGACAGACCTCCCTAGCAGTTACAATCTTGACCACTCAGCCAGAGAGCGCTCAAGGCAGCCCTCCCAAGCCACCAGAGGCTCCACTCCAGCAAAGGCTGGGACACCTTGACCCACACAGGGATGATATGAAGTTGCTGCAGTGTGACAGAGGTCCCTAACAGTTACAATCTTGACCATTCAGCCGGAGAGCGCTCAAGGCAGGTCTCCCAAGCCACCAGAGGGTGACTGCCCTCCAGCAAAGACTGGGGACAACTCGACCCACAAAGGGGATGAGATGAAGGTCCTGCAGGTGACAGAGCTCCGTAACAGTTACAATCTTGACCATTCAGCCAGAGAGCGCTCAAGGCAGCCCTCCCAAGCCACCAGAGGGTTACTCCTTTCCAGCAAAGACTGGGGACAACTTGTCCCACACAGGGGATGAGTTAAAGGTCCTGCAGGTGAAAGGGCTCTCTAACAGTTACAATCTTGACCACTCAGCCAAAGAGCGCTCAAGGCAGCCCTCCCAATCCACCAGAGGGTGACTCCCCTCCAGCAAAGACTGGGGAGAACTTGCCCACACAGAGGAGGAGATGAAGGTCCTGCAGGTGAAAGAGATCCCTAAAGGTTACAATCTTGACCACTCAGCCGGAGAGCACTCAAGGCAGCCCTCCCCAGCCACCAGAAGGGGGCTCCCTCCAGCAAAGCAAGGGACACCTTGACCCATACAGGGGATGAGATGAAGGTCCTGCAGGTGACAGAGCTCCCTAACAGTTACAATCTTGACCACTCAGCCGGATAGCACTCATGGCAGCACTCCCAGGCCACCAGAGCGTGGTTCGCTGACAGCAAAGCCAGGGGACACCTTGACCAATACAGGGGATGAGATGAAGGTCCTACAGGTGACAGAGCTCCCTAACAGTTACAATCTTGACCACTCAGCCGGAGAGCGCTCACGGCAGCCCTCCCAAGCCACCAGAGGGTCACTCCCCTCCAGCAAAGCCTGGGGTCAATTTGACCAACACAGGGGATGAGATGGAGGTTCTGCAGGTGACCGAGCTCCCTAACAGTTACAATCTTCACCACTCAGCCAGAGACCAATAAAGGCAGCCCTCACAACCCACCAGAGGGTAACTCCCCTCCAGCAAAGACTGGGGACAACTCGACCCACACACGGGATGAGATGAAGGTCCTGCAGGTGACAGACCTCCCTAACAGTTACAATCTTGACTACTCAGCCAGAGAGCAATAAAGGCAGCCCTCCAAGCCACCACAGGGTGACTCCTTTCCAGCAAAGACTGGGGACAACTTGTGCCGCACAGGGGATGAGATGAAGGTCCTGCAGGTGACAGACCTCCCTAACAGTTACAATCTTGACCACTCAGCCAAAGAGCAATAAAGGCAGCCCTCCCACGCCACCAGAGGGTGACTCCCCTCCAGCAAACACTGGGGACAACTCGAAGCACACAGGGGATGAGATGAAGGTCCTGCAGGTGACGAAGCCCCCTAACAGATACAATCTTGACTACTCAGCCGGAGAGCAATAAGGGCAGCCCTCCCAAGCCCCCAGAGGATAGCTCCCCTCCAGCAAAGACTGCGGACACCTTGACCCACACAGAGGATGAGATGAAGGTCCTGCATTTGACAGAGCTCCCTAACAGTTATAATCTTCACCACTAAGACGGAGAGCACTCAAGGCAGGTCTCCCAAGCCACCAGAGGGTGGCTCCCTTCCAGAAAAGACTGAGGACACCTTGATCCACGTGGGGATGTGATGAACGTCCTGCAGGTCACAGAGCTACCTAACAGTTACAATCTTGACTATTCAGCCAGAGAGCGCTCAATGCAGCCCTCCCACGGTCACCAGAGGGTGACTCCCCTCCAGCAAAGCCAGGGGAATTTTGACCCATACAGGGGATGAGATAAAGGTCCTGCAGGTGACAGAGCTCCCTAACAGTTACAATCTTAACCATTCAGCCAGAGAGCGCTCAAGGCAGCCCTCCCAAACCACCAGGGGGTGACTCCCCGCCAGCAAAGACTGGGGACACTTCAACCCACACAGGGGATGAGATGAAGGTCCCGCAGGTGACAGAGCTCCCTAACAGTTACAATCTTGACCATTCAGCCAGAGAGCACTCAAGGCAGCCCTCCCAAGCCACCACAGGGTGACTCCTTTCCAGCAAAGACTGGGGACAACTTGTCCCACACAGGGGATGAGATGAAGGTCCGGTAGGTGACAGAGCTCCCTAACAGTTATAATCTTGACTACTCAGCCGGAGAGCACTCAAGGCAGCCCTCCCAAGCCAGCAGAGTTTGACTCCCCTCCAACAAAGACTGGGGGCAACCCGACCCACACAGGGGATGAGATTGAAAGTCCTGCAGGTGACAGAGCTCCCTATCTGTTACAATCTTGACCATTAAGCCAGAGAGCGCTCAAGACAGCCCTCCCAAGCCACCAGAGAGTGACTCCCCTCCAGCAAAACCAGGGGACACCTTGACCCACACAGGGGATGAGATGAACTTCCTGCAGGTGATAGAGCTCCCTAACAGTTATAATCTTGACCATTCAGCCAGAGAGCGCTCAAGGCAGCCCTCCCAAGCCACCAAGGGTGATTCACTTCCAGCAAACCCAGGGGACACCTTGATCCACACAGGGGATGAGATGAACTTCCTGCAGGTGATAGAGCTCCCTAGCAGTTACAATCTTGACCATTCAGCCATTGAGCGCTCAAGGCAGGTCTCTCAAGTCACCAGAGGGTGGCTCCCCTCCAGCAAAGCCTGGAGACACCTTGACCCACAAAGGGGATGAGATGAAGGTCCTGCAGTGTGACAGAGGTCCCTAACAGTTACAATCTTGACCATTCAGCCGGAGAGCGCTCAAGGCAGCCCTCCCAAGCCACCACAGGGTGAGTCCTCTCCAGCAAAGAGTAGGGACACCTTTACCCACACAGGGGATGAGATGAAGGTATTGCAGGTGATAGAGCTCCCTTACAGTTACAATCTTGACCACCTAGCCGGAGAGCAATAAAGGCAGCCCTCCTAAGCCACCAGAGGGTAACTCCTTTCCAGCAAAGACTGGGGACAACTTGTCCCACACAGGGGATGAGTTAAAGGTCCTGCAGGTGATAGGGCTCTCTAGCAGTTACAATCTTGACCACTCAGCCAAAGAGCGCTCAAGGCAGCCCTCCCAATTCACCAGAGGGCGACTCCCCTGCAGAAAAGACTGGGGACACGCTGACCCACACAGGGGATGAGATGAAGGTCCTGCAGGTGACAGAGCTCGCTAACAGTTATAATCTTGAATACTCAGCCAGAGAGCCCTCAAGGCAGCCCTCCCATGCCACCAGAGGGTGATTTCCTTCCAGCAAAGCCAGGGGACACCTTGACTCACACAGGGGATGAGATGAAGGTCCTGCAGGTGACAGAGCTCCCCAACAGTTATAATCTTGACCACTCAGCCGGAGAGCAATAAAGGCAGCCCTCCCAAGCCACCAGAGGATGACTCCCCTTCAGCAAAGACTGGGGAAAACTCGACCCACACAAACGTTGAGATAAGGTGCGGCAGGTGACAGAGCTCCCTAACAGTTAAAATCTTGACCATTCAGCCAGAGAGCGCTCAAGGCAGCCCTACCAAGCCACCAGAGGATGACTCCCCTCCAGCAAAGACTGGGGACAACTCCACCCACAAAGGGGAAGAGATGAAGGTCCTGCAGTTGATCGAGCTCCCTAACCGTTACAATCTTGACCACTCAGGCGGAGAGCAATAAAGGCAGCCCTCCCAAGCCACCAGATGGGGGCTCCCCTCCAGCAAAGACTGGGAACATCTTGACCCACACAGGGGATGAGATGAAGGTCCTGCAGGTGACAAAGCTCCCAACAGTTACAATCTTGACCACTCAGCCAGAGAGCGCTCAAGGCAGCCCTCCCAAGCCACCATAGGCTCCACTCCAGCAAAGACTGGGGACACCTTGACCCACACAGGGGATGAGATGAAGGTGCTGCAGGTGACAGAGCTCCATAACAGTTACAATGTTGACCACTCAGCCGGAGAGCACCCAGCCCTCCCAAGCCACCAGAGGGTGACTCCCCTCCAGCATAACTGGTGACATCTTGACCCACACAGGGTATGATATGAAGTTCCTGCAGTGTGACAAAGGTCCCTAACAGTTACAATCTTGACCATTCAGCCGGAGAGCGCTCAAGGCAGCCCTCCCAAGACACCAGAGGGTGACTCCTCTCCAGCAAAGACTGGAGACACCTTTACCCACACAGGGGATGAGATGAAGGTATTGCAGGTGACAGAGCTCCCTAACAGTTACAATCTTGACCACCTAGCCGGAGAGCAATAAAGGCAGCCCTCGTTAGCCACCAGAGGGTGACTCCTTTCCAGCAAAGACTGGGGACAACTTGTCCCACACAGGGGATGAGGTAAAGGTCCTGCAGGTGATAGGGCTCTCTAGCAGTTACAATCTTGACCATTCAGCCGAAGAGCAATAAAGGCAGCCTTCCCAAGCCACCGTAGGGTGACTCCCCTCCAGCAAAGACTGGGGACAACTCGAAGCACACAGGGGATGAGATGAAGGTACTGCAGGTGACAGAGCTCCCTAACAGTTACAATCTTGACCACTCAGCCGAAGAGCAATAAAGGCAGCCCTCCCAAGCCACCAGAGGGTGACTACCCTCCAGCAAAGACTGGGGACAGCTCGAAGCACACAGGGGATGAGATGAAGATCCTGCAGGTGACGAAGCTCCCTAACAGTTACAATCTTGACTACTCAGCCGGAGAGCAATAAAGGCAGCCCTCCCAAGACACCAGAGGATAGCTCCCCTCCAGCATAGACTGGGGACACCTTGACCCACACAGAGGATGAGATGAAGGTCCTGCATTTGACAGAGCTCCCTAACAGTGATAATCTTCACCACTAAGCCGGAGAGCACTCAAGGCAGGTCTCCCAAGCCACCAGAGGGTGGCTCCCTTCCAGCTAGGACTGAGGACACCTTGATCCACACAGGGGATGAGATGAACGTCCTGCAGGTCACAGAGCTCCCTAACAGTTACAATCTTGACCATTCAGCCAGAGAGTGCTCAAGGCAGCCCTCCCAAACCACTAGAGGGTGACTCCCCTCCAGCAAAGCCTGGGGACAATTCGACTCATACAGGGGATGAGATGAAGGTGCTGCAGGTGATAGAGCTACCTAACAGTTATAACCTTGACCATTCAGTCAGAGAGCGCTCAAGGCAGGTCTCCCAAGCCACCAGAGGGTGACTGCCCTCCAGCAAAGACTGGGGACAACTCGACCCACAAAGGGGATGAGATGAAGGTCCTGCAGGTGACAGAGCTCCGTAACAGTTACAATCTTGACCATTCAGCCAGAGAGCGCTCAAGGCAGCCCTCCCAAGCCACCAGAGGGTTACTCCTTTCCAGCAAAGACTGGGGACAACTTGTCCCACACAGGGGATGAGTTAAAGGTCCTGCAGGTGAAAGGGCTCTCTAACAGTTACAATCTTGACCACTCAGCCAAAGAGCGCTCAAGGCAGCCCTCCCAATCCACCAGAGGGTGACTCCCCTCCAGCAAAGACTGGGGAGAACTTGCCCACACAGAGGAGGAGATGAAGGTCCTGCAGGTGAAAGAGATCCCTAAAGGTTACAATCTTGACCACTCAGCCGGAGAGCACTCAAGGCAGCCCTCCCCAGCCACCAGAAGGGGGCTCCCTCCAGCAAAGCCAAGGGACACCTTGACCCATACAGGGGATGAGATGAAGGTCCTGCAGGTGACAGAGCTCCCTAACAGTTACAATCTTGACCACTCAGCCGGATAGCACTCATGGCAGCACTCCCAGGCCACCAGAGCGTGGTTCGCTGACAGCAAAGCCAGGGGACACCTTGACCAATACAGGGGATGAGATGAAGGTCCTAAAGGTGACAGAGCTCCCTAACAGTTACAATCTTGACCACTCAGCCGGAGAGCGCTCACGGCAGCCCTCCCAAGCCACCAGAGGGTCACTCCCCTCCAGCAAAGCCTGGGGTCAATTTGACCAACACAGGGGATGAGATGGAGGTTCTGCAGGTGACCGAGCTCCCTAACAGTTACAATCTTCACCACTCAGCCAGAGACCAATAAAGGCAGCCCTCACAACCCACCAGAGGGTAACTCCCCTCCAGCAAAGACTGGGGACAACTCGACCCACACACGGGATGAGATGAAGGTCCTGCAGGTGACAGACCTCCCTAACAGTTACAATCTTGACTACTCAGCCAGAGAGCAATAAAGGCAGCCCTCCCAAGCCACCACAGGGTGACTCCTTTCCAGCAAAGACTGGGGACAACTTGTGCCGCACAGGGGATGAGATGAAGGTCCTGCAGGTGACAGACCTCCCTAACAGTTACAATCTTGACCACTCAGCCAAAGAGCAATAAAGGCAGCCCTCCCACGCCACCAGAGGGTGACTCCCCTCCAGCAAACACTGGGGACAACTCGAAGCACACAGGGGATGAGATGAAGGTCCTGCAGGTGACGAAGCCCCCTAACAGATACAATCTTGACTACTCAGCCGGAGAGCAATAAGGGCAGCCCTCCCAAGCCCCCAGAGGATAGCTCCCCTCCAGCAAAGACTGCGGACACCTTGACCCACACAGAGGATGAGATGAAGGTCCTGCATTTGACAGAGCTCCCTAACAGTTATAATCTTCACCACTAAGACGGAGAGCACTCAAGGCAGGTCTCCCAAGCCACCAGAGGGTGGCTCCCTTCCAGAAAAGACTGAGGACACCTTGATCCACGTGGGGATGTGATGAACGTCCTGCAGGTCACAGAGCTACCTAACAGTTACAATCTTGACTATTCAGCCAGAGAGCGCTCAATGCAGCCCTCCCACGGTCACCAGAGGGTGACTCCCCTCCAGCAAAGCCAGGGGAATTTTGACCCATACAGGGGATGAGATAAAGGTCCTGCAGGTGACAGAGCTCCCTAACAGTTACAATCTTAACCATTCAGCCAGAGAGCGCTCAAGGCAGCCCTCCCAAACCACCAGGGGGTGACTCCCCGCCAGCAAAGACTGGGGACACTTCAACCCACACAGGGGATGAGATGAAGGTCCCGCAGGTGACAGAGCTCCCTAACAGTTACAATCTTGACCATTCAGCCAGAGAGCACTCAAGGCAGCCCTCCCAAGCCACCACAGGGTGACTCCTTTCCAGCAAAGACTGGGGACAACTTGTCCCACACAGGGGATGAGATGAAGGTCCGGTAGGTGACAGAGCTCCCTAACAGTTATAATCTTGACTACTCAGCCGGAGAGCACTCAAGGCAGCCCTCCCAAGCCAGCAGAGTTTGACTCCCCTCCAACAAAGACTGGGGGCAACCCGACCCACACAGGGGATGAGATTGAAAGTCCTGCAGGTGACAGAGCTCCCTATCTGTTACAATCTTGACCATTAAGCCAGAGAGCGCTCAAGACAGCCCTCCCAAGCCACCAGAGAGTGACTCCCCTCCAGCAAAACCAGGGGACACCTTGACCCACACAGGGGATGAGATGAACTTCCTGCAGGTGATAGAGCTCCCTAACAGTTATAATCTTGACCATTCAGCCAGAGAGCGCTCAAGGCAGCCCTCCCAAGCCACCAAGGGTGATTCACTTCCAGCAAACCCAGGGGACACCTTGATCCACACAGGGGATGAGATGAACTTCCTGCAGGTGATAGAGCTCCCTAGCAGTTACAATCTTGACCATTCAGCCATTGAGCGCTCAAGGCAGGTCTCTCAAGTCACCAGAGGGTGGCTCCCCTCCAGCAAAGCCTGGAGACACCTTGACCCACAAAGGGGATGAGATGAAGGTCCTGCAGGTGACAGAGCTCCTTAACAGTTACAATCTTGACCACTCAGCCGGAGAGCAGTCAAGGCAGCCCTCCCAAGCCACCAGAGGGGGGCCCTCCTCCAGCAAAGACTGGGGACACTTTGACCCACACAGGGGATGAGATGAAGCTCCTGCAGGTGACAGAGCTCTCTAACAGTTACAATCTTGACCACTCAGCCGGGGAGCACTCAAGGCAGCCCTCCCAAGCCACCAGAGGATGACTCCCCTCCAGCAAAGACTGGGGACAACTCGACCCACACAGGGGAAGAGATGAAGGTCCTGCAGGTGACCGAGCTCCCTAACAGTTACAATCTTGACCACTCAGCCGGAGAGGGTGACTTGGGAAGGCAGCCCACCCAAGCCACCAGAGGGTGGCTCCCCTCCAGTAATGACTGGAGACACCTTGACCCACACAAGGGCTGAGATAAAGGTCCTGCAGGAGACAGAGTTCCCTAACAGTTACAATCTTGACCACTCAGCCGGAGAGCAATAAAGGCAGCCCTCCCAAGCCACCAGAGGGTGACTCCCCTCCAGCAAAGCCAGGGGACACATTGAGCCATACAGGGGATGAGATGAAGTCCAGAGGGTGACAGAGCTCCCTAAGAGTTACAATCTTGACCATTCAGCCAGAGAGCAATAAAGGAAGCTCTCCCATGCCACCAGAGGGTGACTCCCCTCCAGCAAAGACTGGGGAAAACTCGAACCATACAGGGGATGAGATGAAGTTCCTGCAGGTGATAGAGCTCCCCAACAGTTACAATCTTACCACTCAGCCGGAGAGCAATAAAAGCATCCCTCACAAGCCACCAGAGGGTGACTCCCCACCAGCAAAGACTGCGGACAACTTGACCCACACAGGGGATGAGTTAAAGGTCCTGCAGGTGTTGGGGCTCTCTAACAGTTACAATCTTGACCACTCACCAAAGAGCGCTCAAGGCAGCCCTCCCAATCCACCAGAGGGCGACTCCCCTGCAGCAAAGACTGGGGACACCTTGACCCACACAGGGGATGAGATGAAGGTCCTGCAGGTGACAGAGCTCCCTAACAGTTACAATGTTGACCGCTCAGCCTGAGAGCACTCAGCCCTCCCAAGCCACCAGAGGGTGACTCCCCTCCAGCATAACTGGTGACATCTTGACCCACACAGGGGATGGGATGAAGGTCCTGCAGGTGATCGAGCTCCCTAACAGTTACAGTCTTGACCACTCAACCAGCGAGCGCTCAAGGCAGGTCTCCCAAGCCACCAGAGGGTGAGTCCCCTCCAGCAAAGACTGGGGAGAACTTGCCCACACAGGGGAGGAGATGAAGGTCCTGCAGCTGACAGAGATCCCTAACAGTTACAATCTTGACCACTCAGCCGAAGAGCAATAAAGGCAGCCCTACCAAGCCACCGTAGGGTGACACCTCTCCAGCAAATACTGGGGACAACTCGACCCACACAGGGGATGAGATGAAGGTCCTGCAGGTGACGGAGCTCCCTAACAGTTACAATCTTGACCACACCAGCCAAAGAGCAATAAAGGTAGCCCTCCCAAGCCACCAGAGGGTGACTCGCCTCCAGCAAACACTGGGCACAACTCGAAGCACACAGGGGAAGAGATGAAGGTCCTGCAGGTGACGAAGCCCCCTAACAGATACAATCTTGACTACTCAGCCGGAGAGCAATAAAGGCAGCCCTCCCAAGCCACCAGAGGATAGCTCCCCTCCAGCAAAGACTGCGGACACCTTGACCCACACAGAGGATGAGATGAAGGTCCTGCATTTGACAGAGCTTTCTAACAGTTATAATCTTCACCACTAAGCAGGAGAGCACTCAAGGCAGGTCTCTAAAGCCACCAGAGGGTGGCTCCCTTCCAGCAAACACTGAGGACACCTTGATCCACGTGGGGATGAGATGAACGTCCTGCAGGTCACAGAGCTCCCTAACAGTTACAATCTTGACCATTCAGCCAGAGAGCGCTCAAAGCAGCCCTCCCACGGTCACCAGAGGGTGACTCCCCTCCAGCAAAGCCAGGGGACACTTTGACCCATACAGGGGATGAGATAAAGGTCCTGCAGGTGACAGAGCTCCCTAACAGTTAGAATCTTAACCATTCAGCCAGAGAGCGCTCAAGGCAGCCCTCCCAAACCACCACAGGGTGACTCCTTTCCAGCAAAGACTGGGGACAACTTCTCCCACACAGGGGATGAGATGAAGGTCCGCTAGGTGACAGAGCTCGCTAACAGTTATAATCTTCACTACTCAGCCGGAGAGCACTCAAGGCAGCCCTCCCAAGCCAGCAGAGTTTGACTCCCCTCCAACAAAGACTGGGGGCAACTCGACCCACACAGGGGATTAGATTGAAATTCCTGCAGGTGACAGAGCTCCCTATCTGTTACAATCTTGACCATTCAGCCAGAGAGCGCTCAAGACAGCCCTCCCAAGCCACCAGAGAGTGACTCCCCTCCAGCAAAACCAGGGGACACCTTGACCCACACAGGGGATGAGATGAACTTCCTGCAGGTGATAGAGCTCCCTAACAGTTATAATCTTGACCATTCAGCCAGAGAGCGCTCAAGGCAGCCCTCCCAAGCCACCAAGGGTGATTCACTTCCAGCAAACCCAGGGGACACCTTGATCCACACAGGGAATGAGATGAACTTCCTGCAGGTGATAGTGCTCCCTAGCAGTTACAATCTTGACCATTCAGCCATTGAGCGCTCAAGGCAGGTCTCTCAAGTCACCAGAGGGTGGCTCCCCTCCAGCAAAGCCTGGAGACACCTTGACCCACAAAGGGGATGAGATGAAGGTCCTGCAGGTGACAGAGCTCCTTAACAGTTACAATCCCTACCACTCAGCCGGAGAGCACTCAAGGCAGCACTCCCCAGCCACATGAGGGGGGCTCCCCACCAGCAAAGCTAGGGGACACCTTGACCCATACAGAGGATGAGATGAAGGTCCTGCAGGTAACAGAGCTCCCTAACAGTTGCAATCTTGACCACTCAGCCGAATAGCACTCATGGCAGCACTCCCAGGCCACCAGAGTGTGGTTCGCTGACAGCAAAGCCAGGGGACACCTTGATCAATACAGGGGATGAGATGAAGGTCCTACAGGTGACAGAGCTCCCTAACAGTTACAATCTTCACCACTCAGCCGGAGAGCGCTCACGGCAGCCCTCCCAAGCCACCAGAGGGTTACTCCCCTCCAGCAAAGACTGGGGACAATTTGACCCACACAGGGGATGAGATGGAGGTTCTGCAGGTGACCGAGCTCCCTAACAGTTACAATCTTCACCACTCAGCCAGAGAGCAATAAAGGCAGCCCTCACAAGCTACCAGAGGGTAACTCCCCTCCAGCAAAGGCTGGGGACAACTCGACCCACACACGGGATGAGATGAAGGTCCTGCAGGTGACAGACCTCCCTAACATTTACAATCTTGACCACTCAGCCAGAGAGCAATAAATGCACCCCTCCCAAGCCACCAGAGGATGGCTCCCCTCCAGCAATGACTGGAGACACCTTGACCCACACAAGGGATCAGATAAAGGTCCTGAAGGAGACAGAGCTACCTAACTGTTACAATCTTGACCACTCAGCCGGAGAGCAATAAAGGCAGCCCTCCCAAGCCACCAGAGGGTGACTCACCTCCAGCAAAGCCAGGGGACACCTTGAGCCATACAGGGGATGAGATGAAGTCCAGCAGGTGACAAGGCTCCCTAACAGTTACAATCTTGACCATTCAGCCAGAGAGCAATAAAGGCAGCCCTCCCAAGCCACGAGGGTGACTCCCCTCCAGCAAAGACTGGGGACAACTCGGCCCTCACAGGGGATGAGTTGAAGGCCCTGCAGGTGACAGAGCCCCCTAGCAGTTACAATCCTGCCACTCAGCCAGAGAGCGCTCAAGGCAGCCCTCCCAAGCCACCAGATAATGACTCTCCTCCAACAAAGACTGGGGACAACTCCACCCACACAAGGGGAAGAGATGAAGGTCCTGCAGGTGACAGAGCTCCCTAACAGTTACAATGTTGACCGCTCAGCCGGAGAGCACTCAGCCCTCCCAAGCAACCAGAGGGTGACTCCTATCCAGCAAAGACTGGGGAGAACTCAACCCATACAGGGGATGAGATGAATGTCCTTCAGGTGACAGAGCTCCCTGACAGTTACAATCTTGATCACTCAGCCAGAGAGCGCTCAAGGCAGCCCTCCCAGGCCACCAGAGGCTCCACTCCAGCAAAGGCTGGGGACACCTTGACCCACACAGGGGATGAGATGAAGATGCTGCGGGTGACCAAGCTCCCTATCAGTTACAACCTTGACCACTCAGCCGGAGAGCACTCAAGGCAGCCCTCCTAAGCCACCAGAGGGTGACTCCTTTCCAGCAAAGACTGGGGACAACTTGACCCACAAAGGGGATGAGTTAAAGGTCCTGCAGGTGATAGGGCTCTCTAACGGTTACAATCTTGACCACTCAGCCAAAGAGCGCTCAAGGCAGCCCTCCCAATCCACCAGAGGGTGACTCCCCTGCAGAAAAGACTGGGGACACGTTGACCCACACAGGGGATGAGATGAAGGTCCTGCAGGTGACAGAGCTCGCTAACAGTTATAATCTTGACTACTCAGCCGGAGAGCACTCAAGGTAACCCTCCCAAGCCACCAGAGGGTGACTCCCCGCCAGCAAAGCCTGGGGAGAACTTGCCCACACAGCGGAGGAGATGAAGGTCCTGCAGGTGACAGAGATCCCTAACAGTTACAATCTTGACCACTCAGCCGAAGAGCAATAAAGCCAGCCCTCCCAAGCCACCGTAGGGTGACACCCCTCCAGCAAAGACTGGGGACAACTCGAAGCACACAGGGGATGAGATGAAGGTCCTGCAGGTGACGAAGCTCCCTAACAGTTACAATCTTGACTACTCAGCCGGAGAGCAATAAAGGCAGCCCTCCCAAGCCACCAGAGGATAGCTCTCCTTCAGCATAGACTGGGGACACCTTGACCCACACAGAGGATGAGATGAAGGTCCTGCATTTGAGAGAGCTCCCTAACAGTTACAATCTTGAACATTCAGCCAGAGAGCGCTCAAGGCAGCCCTCCCCAAGTCACCAGAGTGTGACTCCCCTCCAGCAAAGCCAGGGGACACTTTGACCCATACAGGGGATGAGATAAAGGTCCTGCAGGTGACAGAGCTCCCTAACTGTTACAATCTTGACCAATCAGCCAGAGAGCGCTCAAGGCAGCCCTCCCAAGCCACCAGAGGGTGACTCCCTTCCAGCAAAGACTGGGGACAACTTGTCCCACACAGGAGATGAGTTAAAGGTCCTGCAGGTGATAGAGCTCTCTAAAAGTTACAATCTTGACCACTCACCAAAGAGCGCTCAAGGCAGCCCTCCCAATCCACCGGAGGGTGACTCCCCTTCAGCAAAGACTGGGGACACCTAGACCCACACAGTGGATGAGATGAACTTCCTGCAGGTGATAGAGCTCCCTAGAAGTTACAATCTTGACCATTCAGCCAGAGAGCGCTCAATGCAGCCCTCCCAAGCCAACAGAGGGTGACTCCCTTCCAGCAAAGCCAGGGGACGCCTTGACCCACACAGGGGATGAGATGAAGGTCCTGCAGGTGACAGAGCTCCCTAACAGCTACAATCTTGAACACTCAGCCATTGAGCGCTCAAGACAGGTCTCTCAAGTCACCAGAGGGTGGCTCCCGTCCAGCAAAGCCTGGAGACACCTTGACCCACAAAGGGGATGAGATGAAGCTCCTGCAGGTGACAGAGCTCCTTAACAGTTAAAATCTTGTACACTCAGACGGAGAGCACTCAACGCAGCACTCCCAAGCCCCCAGAGGGTGGCTCCCTTCCAGCTAGGACTGAGGACACCTTGATCCACACAGGGGATGAGATGAACGTCCTGCAGGTCACAGAGCTCCCTAACAGTTACAATCTTGACCATTCAGCCAGAGAGCGCTCAAGGCAGCCCTCCCACAGTCACCAGAGGGTGACTCCCCTCCAGCAAAGCCAGGGGACACTTTGACCCATACAGGGGATGATATAAAGGTCCTGCAAGTGACAGAGCTCCCGAACTGTTACAATCTTGACCATTCAGCCAGAGAGCGCTCAAGGCAGCCCTCCCAAGCCACCAGAGTGTGACTCCCTCTCAGCAACGACTGGGGACAACTTGTCCTACACAGGGGATGAGTTAAAGGTCCTGCAGTTGATAGGGCTCTCTAACACTTACAATCTAGACCATTCAGCCAGAGAGTGCTCAAGACCGCCCTTCCAAGCCACTAGAGGGTGACTCCCCTTCAGCAAAGGCTGGGGACAATTCGACTCATACAGGCGATGAGATGAAGGTCCTGCAGGCGACAGAGCTCCCTAACAGTTACAATCTTGACCACTCAGCCAGAGAGCGCTCTCGGCAGCCCTCCCAAGCCACCAGAGGATGACTCCCCTCCAGCAAAGACTGGGGATAACTCGAACCACACAGGGGAAGAAATGAAGGTCCTGCAGGTGATAGAGCTCCCTAATAGTTATAATCTTGACCACTCAGCCAGAAAGCGCTCAAGGCAGCCCTCTCAAGCCACCAGAGGCTTACTCCCCTCCAGCAAAGACTGGGGACAACTCGGCCCTCACTGGGGATGAGTTGAAGGTCCTGCAGGTGACACAGCTCCCTAGCAGTTACAATCTTGCCACTCAGCCAGAGAGCGCTCAAGGCAGCCCTCCCAAGCCATCAGATAGTGACTCTCCTCCAACAAAGACTGGGGACAACTCGACCCAGACAGGGGAAAAGATGAAGGTCCTGCAGGTGACAGAGCTCCCTAACAGTTACAATCTTGACCACTCAGCCGGAGAGCGCTCTCGGCAGCCCTCCCAAACCACTAGACGGTGACTCCCCTCCAGCAAAGACTGGGGACAATTGGACTCATACAGGGGATGAGATGAAGGTGCTGCAGGTGACAGAGCTCCCTAACAGTTACAATCTTGACCACTCAGCCAGAGAGCGCTCTCGGCAGCCCTCCCAAGCCTCCAGAGGATGACTCCCCTCCAGCAAAGACTGGGGATAACTCGACCCACACAGTGGAAGACATGAAGGTCCTGCAGGTGATAGAGCTACCTAACAGTTATAATCTTGACCATTCAGTCAGAGAGCGCTCAAGGCAGCCCTCCCACACCACCAGAGGGTTACTCCTTTCCAGCAAAGACTGGGGACAACTTGTCCCACACAGGGGATGAGTTAAAGGTCCTGCAGGTGATAGGGCGCTCTAACAGTTACAATCTTGACCACTCAGCCAAAGAGCGCTCAAGGCAGCCCTCCCAATCCACCAGAGGGTGACTCCCCTGCAGAAAAGACTGGGGACACGTTGACCCACACAGGGTATGAGTTGAAGGTGCTGCAGCTGACTGAGCTCCCTAGCAGTTACAATCTTGCCACTCAGCCAGAGAGCGCTCAAGGGAGCCCTCCCAAGCCATCAGATAGTGACTCTCCTCCAACAAAGACTGGGGACAACTCGACCCACACAGGGGAAGAGATGAAGGTCCTGCAGGTGACAGAGGTCCCTAATAGTTACAATCTTGACCACTCAGCCGGAGAGCAATAAAGGTAGCCCTTCCAAGCCACCAGAGGGTGACTCCCCTCCAGCATAACTAGTGATATCTTGACCCACACAGGGGATGAGATGAAGGTCCTGCAGGTGACAGAGCTCCCTAATAGTTACAATCTTGACCACTCAGCCGGAGAGCAATAAAGGTAGCCCTTCCAAGCCACCAGAGGGTGACTCCCCTCCAGCATAACTAGTGATATCTTGACCCACACAGGGGATGAGATGAAGGTCCTGCAGGTGACAGAGCTCCCTAATAGTTACAATCTTGACCACTCAGCCGGAGAGCAATAAAGGTAGCCCTTCCAAGCCACCAGAGGGTGACTCCCCTGCAGCATAACTAGTGATATCTTGACCCACACAGGGGATGAGATGAAGGTCCTGCAGGTGACAGAGCTCCCTACACTTACAATCTTGACCATTCAGCCAGAGAGAGCTCAAGGCAGACCTCCCAAACCACTAGACGGTGACTCCCCTCCAGCAAAGACTGGGGACAATTGTACTCATACAGGGGATGAGATGAAGGTGCTGCAGGTGACAGAGCTCCCTAACAGTTACAATCTTGACCACTCAGCCAGAGAGCGCTCTCGGCAGCCCTCCCAAGCCACCAGAGGATGACTCCCCTCCAGCAAAGACTGGGGATAACTCGACCCACACAGTGGAAGACATGAAGGTCCTGCAGGTGATAGAGCTACCTAACAGTTATAATCTTGACCATTCAGTCAGAGAGCGCTCAAGGCAGCCCTCCCACACCACCAGAGGGTTACTCCTTTCCAGCAAAGACTGGGGACAACTTGTCCCACACAGGGGATGAGTTAAAGGTCCTGCAGGTGATAGGGCGCTCTAACAGTTACAATCTTGACCACTCAGCCAAAGAGCGCTCAAGGCAGCCCTCCCAATCCACCAGAGGGTGACTCCCCTGCAGAAAAGACTGGGGACACGTTGACCCACACAGGGTATGAGTTGAAGGTGCTGCAGCTGACTGAGCTCCCTAGCAGTTACAATCTTGCCACTCAGCCAGAGAGCGCTCAAGGGAGCCCTCCCAAGCCATCAGATAGTGACTCTCCTCCAACAAAGACTGGGGACAACTCGACCCACACAGGGGAAGAGATGAAGGTCCTGCAGGTGACAGAGGTCCCTAATAGTTACAATCTTGACCACTCAGCCGGAGAGCAATAAAGGTAGCCCTTCCAAGCCACCAGAGGGTGACTCCCCTCCAGCATAACTAGTGATATCTTGACCCACACAGGGGATGAGATGAAGGTCCTGCAGGTGACAGAGCTCCCTAATAGTTACAATCTTGACCACTCAGCCGGAGAGCAATAAAGGTAGCCCTTCCAAGCCACCAGAGGGTGACTCCCCTCCAGCATAACTAGTGATATCTTGAACCACACAGGGGATGAGATGAAGGTCCTGCAGGTGACAGAGCTCCCTAATAGTTACAATCTTGACCACTCAGCCGGAGAGCAATAAAGGTAGCCCTTCCAAGCCACCAGAGGGTGACTCCCCTCCAGCATAACTAGTGATATCTTGACCCACACAGGGGATGAGATGAAGGTCCTGCAGGTGACAGAGCTCCCTACACTTACAATCTTGACCATTCAGCCAGAGAGAGCTCAAGGCAGACCTCCCAAACCACTAGACGGTGACTCCCCTCCAGCAAAGACTGGGGACAATTGTACTCATACAGGGGATGAGATGAAGGTGCTGCAGGTGACAGAGCTCCCTAACAGTTACAATCTTGACCACTCAGCCAGAGAGCGCTCTCGGCAGCCCTCCCAAGCCACCAGAGGATGACTCCCCTCCAGCAAAGACTGGGGATAACTCGACCCACACAGTGGAAGACATGAAGGTCCTGCAGGTGATAGAGCTACCTAACAGTTATAATCTTGACCATTCAGTCAGAGAGCGCTCAAGGCAGCCCTCCCACACCACCAGAGGGTTACTCCTTTCCAGCAAAGACTGGGGACAACTTGTCCCACACAGGGGATGAGTTAAAGGTCCTGCAGGTGATAGGGCGCTCTAACAGTTACAATCTTGACCACTCAGCCAAAGAGCGCTCAAGGCAGCCCTCCCAATCCACCAGAGGGTGACTCCCCTGCAGAAAAGACTGGGGACACGTTGACCCACACAGGGTATGAGTTGAAGGTGCTGCAGCTGACTGAGCTCCCTAGCAGTTACAATCTTGCCACTCAGCCAGAGAGCGCTCAAGGGAGCCCTCCCAAGCCATCAGATAGTGACTCTCCTCCAACAAAGACTGGGGACAACTCGACCCACACAGGGGAAGAGATGAAGGTCCTGCAGGTGACAGAGCTCCCTAATAGTTACAATCTTGACCACTCAGCCGAATAGCACTCATGGCAGCACTCCCAGGTCACCAGAGTGTGGTTCGCTGACAGCAAAGCCAGGGGACACCTTGATCAATACAGGGGATGAGATGAAGGTCCTACAGGTGACAGAGCTCCCTAACAGTTACAATCTTCACCACTCAGCCGGAGAGCGCTCACGGCAGCCCTCCCAAGCCACCAGAGGGTTACTCCCCTCCAGCAAAGACTGGGGACAATTTGACCCACACAGGGGATGAGATGGAGGTTCTGCAGGTGACCGAGCTCCCTAACAGTTACAATCTTCACCACTCAGCCAGAGAGCAATAAAGGCAGCCCTCACAAGCTACCAGAGGGTAACTCCCCTCCAGCAAAGGCTGGGGACAACTCGACCCACACACGGGATGAGATGAAGGTCCTGCAGGTGACAGACCTCCCTAACAGTTACAATCTTGACCACTCAGCCAGAGAGCAATAAATGCACCCCTCCCAAGCCACCAGAGGATGGCTCCCCTCCAGCAATGACTAGAGACACCTTGACCCACACAAGGGATCAGATAAAGGTCCTGAAGGAGACAGAGCTACCTAACTGTTACAATCTTGACCACTCAGTCGGAGAGCAATAAAGGCAGCCCTCCCAAGCCACCAGAGGGTGACTCACCTCCAGCAAAGCCAGGGGACACCTTGAGCCATACAGGGGATGAGATGAAGTCCAGCAGGTGACAAGGCTCCCTAACAGTTACAATCTTGACCATTCAGCCAGAGAGCAATAAAGGCAGCCCTCCCAAGCCACGAGGGTGACTCCCCTCCAGCAAAGACTGGGGAAAACTCGACCCATACAGGGGATGAGATGAAGTTCCTGCAGGTGATAGAGCTCCCCAACAGTTACAATCTTACCACTGAGCCGGAGAGCAATAAAAGCAGCCCTCACAAGCCACCAGAGGGTGACTTCCCACAAGCAAAGACTGCGGACAACTTGACCCACACAGAGGATGAAATGAAGGGTTGCAGGTGATAGAGCTCCCTAACAGTTACAATCTTGACCACTCAGCCAGAAAGCACTCAAGGCAGCCCTCCCAAGCCACCAGAGGCTGACTCCCCTCCAGCAAAGACTGGGGACAACTCGGCCCTCACAGGGGATGAGTTGAAGGCCCTGCAGGTGACAGAGCTCCCTAGCAGTTACAATCCTGCCACTCAGCCAGAGAACGCTCAAGGCAGCCCTCCCAAGCCACCAGATAGCGACACTCCTCCAACAAAGACTGGGGACAACTCCACCCACACAGGGGAAGAGATGAAGGTTCTGCAGGTGACAGAGCTCCCTAACAGTTACAATGTTGACCACTCAGCCGGAGAGCACTCAGCCCTCCCAAGCCACCAGAGGGTGACTCCCCTCCAGCAAAACTGGTGACATCTTGACCCACACAGGAGATGAGATGAAGGTCCTGCAGGTGACCGAGCTCCCTAACAGTTACAATCTTGACCACTCAGCCAGCGAGCGCTCAAGGCAGGTCTCCCAAGTCACCAGAGGGTGACTCCCCTCCAGCAAAGACTGGGGAGAATTCGCCCACACAGGGGAGGAGATGAAGGTCCTGCAGGTGGCAGAGATCCCTAACAGTTACAATCCTGACCACTCAGCCGAAGAGCAATAAAGGGAGCCCTCCCAAGCCACCTTAGGGTGACACCCCTCCAGCAAAGACTGGGGACAACTCGACCCACACAGGGGATGAGATGAAGGTCCTGCAGGTGACAGAGCTCCCTAACAGTTACAATCTTGACCACTCAGCCGGAGAGCAATAAAGGCAGCCCTCCCAAGCCACCAGAGGGTGACTCCCCTCCAGCAAAGACTGGGGAAAACTCGACCCATACAACGGATAAGATGAAGTTCCTGCAGGTGATAGAGCTCCCCAACAGTTACAATCTTACCACTCAGCCGGAGAGCAATAAAAGCAGCCCTTCAAAGCCACCAGAGGGTGACTCCCCAGCAGCAAAGACTGCGGACAACTTGACCCACACCGGGGATGAAATGAAGGTCTGCAGGTGATAGAGCTCCCTAACAGTTACAATCTTGACCACTCAGCCAGAAAGCATTCAAGGCAGCCCTCTCAAGCCACCAGAGGCTGACTCCCCTCCAGCAAAGACTGGGGACAACTCGGCCCTCACAGGGGATGAGTTGAAGGCCCTGCAGGTGACAGAGCTCCCTAGCAGTTACAATCCTGCCACTCAGCCAGAGAGCGCTCAAGGCAGCCCTCCCAAGCCACCGGATAATGACTCTCCTCCAACAAAGACTGGGGACAACTCCACCCACACAAGGGGAAGAGATGAAGGTCCTGCAGGTGACAGAGCTCCCTAACAGTTACAATGATGACCGCTCAGCCGGAGAGCACTCAGCCCTCCCAAGCAACCAGAGGGTGACTCCTATCCAGCAAAGACTGGGGACAACTCAACCCATACAGGGGATGAGATGAATGTCCTTCAGGTGACAGAGCTCCCTGACAGTTACAATCTTGATCACTCAGCCAGAGAGCGCTCAAGGCAGCCCTCCCAATCCACCAGAGGGTGACTCCCCTTCAGCAAAGACTGGGGACACCTAGACCCACACAGGGGATGAGATGAAGGTCCTGCAGGTGATAGAGCTCCCTAGCAGTTACAATCTTGACCATTCAGCCAGAGAGCGCTCAATGCAGCCCTCCCAAGCCAACAGAGGGTGACTCCCTTCCAGCAAAGCCAGGGGACGCCTTGACCCACACAGGGGATGAGATGAAGGCCTGCAGGTGACAGAGCTCCCTAACAGCTACAATCTTGACCACTCAGCCATTGAGCGCTCAAGACAGGTCTCTCAAGTCACCAGAGGGTGGCTCCCGTCCAGCAAAGCCTGGAGACACCTTGACCCACAAAGGGGATGAGATGAAGTTCCTGCAGGTGACAGAGCTCCTTAACAGTTAAAATCTTGACCACTCAGTCGGAGAGCACTCAAGGCAGCCCTCACAAGCCACCAGAGGATGACTCCCCTCCAGCAAAGACTGGGGACACCTTGAACCCACACAGGGGATGAGATGAAGGTCCCGCGGGTGACGCAGCTCCCTAATAGTTACAATCTTGACCACTCAGCCGGAGAGCAATAAAGGTAGCCCTTCCAAGCCACCAGAGGGTGACTCCCCTCCAGCATAACTAGTGATATCTTGACCCACACAGGGGATGAGATGAAGGTCCTGCAGGTGACAGAGCTCCCTAATAGTTACAATCTTGACCACTCAGCCGGAGAGCAATAAAGGTAGCCCTTCCAAGCCACCAGAGGGTGACTCCCCTCCAGCATAACTAGTGATATCTTGACCCACACAGGGGATGAGATGAAGGTCCTGCAGGTGACAGAGCTCCCTACACTTACAATCTTGACCATTCAGCCAGAGAGAGCTCAAGGCAGACCTCCCAAACCACTAGACGGTGACTCCCCTCCAGCAAAGACTGGGGACAATTGGACTCATACAGGGGATGAGATGAAGGTGCTGCAGGTGACAGAGCTCCCTAACAGTTACAATCTTGACCACTCAGCCAGAGAGCGCTCTCGGCAGCCCTCCCAAGCCACCAGAGGATGACTCCCCTCCAGCAAAGACTGGGGATAACTCGACCCACACAGTGGAAGACATGAAGGTCCTGCAGGTGATAGAGCTACCTAACAGTTATAATCTTGACCATTCAGTCAGAGAGCGCTCAAGGCAGCCCTCCCACACCACCAGAGGGTTACTCCTTTCCAGCAAAGACTGGGGACAACTTGTCCCACACAGGGGATGAGTTAAAGGTCCTGCAGGTGATAGGGCGCTCTAACAGTTACAATCTTGACCACTCAGCCAAAGAGCGCTCAAGGCAGCCCTCCCAATCCACCAGAGGGTGACTCCCCTGCAGAAAAGACTGGGGACACGTTGACCCACACAGGGTATGAGTTGAAGGTGCTGCAGCTGACTGAGCTCCCTAGCAGTTACAATCTTGCCACTCAGCCAGAGAGCGCTCAAGGGAGCCCTCCCAAGCCATCAGATAGTGACTCTCCTCCAACAAAGACTGGGGACAACTCGACCCACACAGGGGAAGAGATGAAGGTCCTGCAAGTGACAGAGATCCCTAACTCTTACAATTTGACCATTCAGCCAGAGAGCGCTCAAGGCAGCCCTCTCAAGTCACCAGAGGGTGGCTCCCGTCCAGCAAAGCCTGGAGACACCTTGACCCACAAAGGGGATGAGATGAAGTTCCTGCAGGTGACAGAGCTCCTTAACAGTTAAAATCTTGACCACTCAGTCGGAGAGCACTCAAGGCAGCCCTCACAAGCCACCAGAGGATGACTCCCCTCCAGCAAAGACTGGGGACACCTTGAACCCACACAGGGGATGAGATGAAGGTCCCGCGGGTGACGCAGCTCCCTAACAGTTACAATCTTGACCACTGAACCGGAGAGCAATAAAGGCAGCACTCACAAGCCACCAGAGGATGACTCCCCTCCAGCAAAGACTGGGGACACCTCGGATCCACACAGGGGATGAGATGAAGGTCCCGCAGGTGACGCAGCTCCCTAAAAGTTACAATCTTGAACACTCAGCCGGAGAGCAATAAAGGCAGCCCTCCCAAGCCACCAGAGGGTGGCTCCCCTCCAGCAAAGACTGGGGACAACTCGACCCACACAGGGGATGAGATGAAGGTCCTGCATTGGAATGAGCTCCCTAACAGTTATAATCTTCACCACTAAGCCGGAGAGCACTCAAGGCAGGTCTTCCAAGCCACCAGAGGTTGACTCCCCTCCAGCAAACACAGGGGACACTTTCACCGATACAGGGGATGAGATAAAAGTCCTTCAGGTGACAGAGCTCCCTAATCGTTACAATCTTAACCATTTAGCCAGAGAGCGCTCAAGGCAGTTCTACCAAGCCACCAGAGGGTGACTCCCCTCCAGCAAAGACTGGGGACAACTCGACCCACACAGGGGATGAGTTAAAGGTCCTGCAGGTGATAGGGCTCTCTAACAGTTACAATCGTGACCACTCAGCCAAAGAGCGCTCAAGGCAGCCCTGCCAATCCTTCAGAGGGTGACTGCCCTCCAGCAAAGACTGGGGACACCTTGACACTCACAGGGGATGAGATGAAGGTCCTGCAGGTGACAGAGCTCGCTAACAGTTATAATCTTGACTACTCAGCCGGAGAGCACTCAAGGCAGCCCTTCCAAGCCAGCAGAGGGTGATTCCCCCCCAGCAAAGACTGGAAGCGACTCGACCCACACAGGGGATGAGATGAAGGTCCTGCAGGTGACAGCTCCCAAACAGTTACAATCTTGACCATTCAGCCAGAGAGCGCTCAAGGCAGCCCTCCCAAGCCACCAGAGAGTGACTCCCCTCCAGCACGGCCAGGGGACACCTTGACCCACACAGGGGATGAGATGAACTTCCTGCAGATGATAGAGCTCCCTAGCAGTTACAATCTTGACCATGCAGCCAGAGAGCCCTCAAGCCAGCCCTCCCATGCCACCAGAGGGTGATTTCCTTCCAGCAAAGCCAGGGGACACCTTGACTCACACAGGGGATGAGATGAAGGTCCTGCAGGTGACAGAGCTCCCCAACAGTTATAATCTTGACCACTCAGCCGGAGAGCAATAAAGGCAGCCCTCCCAAGCCACCAGAGGATGACTCCCCTTCAGCAAAGACTGGGGAAAACTCGACCCACACAAAGGTTGAGATGAAGGTGCGGCAGGTGACAGAGCTCCCTAACAGTTAAAATCTTGACCATTCAGCCAGAGAGCGCTCAAGGCAGCCCTACCAAGCCACCAGAGGATGACTCCCCTCCAGCAAAGACTGGGGACAACTCCACCCACAAAGGGGAAGAGATGAAGGTCCTACAGTTGATCGAGCTCCCTAACCGTTACAATCTTGACCACTCAGCCGGAGAGCAATAAAGGCAGCCCTACCAAGCCACCAGATGGGGGCTCCCCTCCAGCAAAGACTGGGAACATCTTGACCCACACAGGGGATGAGATGAAGGTCCTGCAGGTGACAGAGCTCCCAACAGTTACAATCTTGACCACTCAGCCAGAGAGCGCTCAAGGCAGCCCTCCCAAGCCACAATAGGCTTCACTCCAGCAAAGACTGGGGACACCTTGACCCACACAGGGTATGAGATGAAGGTGCTGCAGGTGACAGAGCTCCCTAACAGTTACAATGTTGACCACTCAGCCGGAGAGCACCCAGCCCTCCCAAGCCACCAGAGGGTGACTCCCCTCCAGCATAACTGGTGACATCGTGACCCACACAGGGGATGACATGAAGGTCCTGCAGGTGACCGAGCTCCCTAATAGTTACAATCTTGACCACTCAGCCAGCGAGCGCTCAAGGCAGGTCTCCCAAGCCACCAGAGGATGACTCCCCTCCAGCAAAGACTGGGGACACCTTGGACCCACACAGGGGATGAGATGAAGGTCCCGAAGGAGACGCAGTTCCCTAAGAGTTACAATCTTGACCACTGAACCGGAGAGCAATAAAGGCAGCACTCACAAGCCACCAGAGGATGACTCCCCTCCAGCAAATACTGGGGACACCTTAGACCCACACAGGGGATGAGATGAAGGTCCCGCAGGTGACGCAGCTCCCTAACAGTTACAACATTGACGACTCAGCCGGAGAGCAATAAAGGCAGCCCTCCCAAGCCACCAGAGGTTGGCTCCCCTCCAGCAAAGACTGGGGACAACTCGACCCACACAGGGGATGAGATGAAGGTGCCGCAGGTGACAGAGCTCCTTAACAGTTACATTCTTGACCACTCAGCCAGAGAGCGCTCCAGGCCGGTCTCCCAAGCCACCAGACGGTGACTCCCCTCCAGCAAAGACTGGGCACAACTCGACCCACCCTGAGGATGAGATGAAGGTTCTGCTGGTGACAGAGCTCCCTAACAGTTACAATCTTGACCATTCAGCCAGAGAGCGCTCAAGCCAACCCTCCCAACCCACCGGAGGGAGACTCCTTTCCAGCAGAGACTGGGGACAACTTGACCAACACAGGGAATGAGTTAAATGTCCTGCAGGTGATAGGGCTCTCTAACAGTTACAATCTTGACCACTCAGCCAGAGAGCGCTCAAGGCAGCCCTCCCAAGCCACCAGAGGATGACTCCGCTCCAGCAAAGACTGGGGATAACTCGACCCACACAGGGGAAGACATGAAGGTCCTGCAGGTGATAGAGTTACGTAACAGTTATAATCTTGACCATACAGTCAGAGAGCGCTCAAGGCAGGTCTTCCAAGCCACCAGAGGGTGGCTCCCATCCAGCAAAGCCAGGGGACATCTTGACCAATACAGGGGATGAGATGAAGGTCCTGCAGGTGACAGAGCTCCCTAAAAGTTGCAATCTTTACCACTCAGCCGGATAGCGCTCATGGCAGCACTCCCAGGCCACCAGAGGGTGGTTCGCAGATAGCAAAGCCAGGGGACACCTTGACCAATACAGGGTATGAGATGAAGGTCCTACAGGTGACAGAGCTCCCTAACAGATACAATCTTGACCACTCAGCCGGAGAGCGCTCACGGCAGCCCTCCCAAGACACCAGAAGGTGACTCCCCTCCAGCAAAGACTGGGGACAATTTGACCCACACAGGGGATGAGATTGAGGTTCTGCAAGTGACCAGTTACAATCTTGACCACTCAGCCAGAGAGCGCTCGAGGCAGCCCTCCCAAGCCACCAGAGGCTCCACTCCAGCAAAGGCTGGGGACACCTTGACCCACACAGGGGATGATATGAAGTTGCTGCAGTGTGACAGAGGTCCCTAACAGTTACAATCTTGACCATTCAGCCGGAGAGCACTCAAGGCAGTCCTCCCAAACCACCAGAGGGTGACTCCTCTCCAGCAAAGAGTGGGGACACCTTTACCCGCACAGGAGATGAGATGAAGGTATTGCAGGTGATAGAGCTCCCTTACAGTTACAATCTTGACCACCTAGCCGGAGAGCAATAAAGGCAGCTCTCCTAAGCCACCAGAGGGTAACTCCTTTCCAGCAAAGACTGGGGACAACTTGTCCCACACAGGGGATGAGTTAAAGGTCCTGCAGGTGATAGGGCTCTCTAGCAGTTACAATCTTGACCACTCAGCCAAAGAGTGCTCAAGGCAGCCCTCCCAATTCACCAGAGGGTGACTCCCCTGCAGAAAAGACTGGGGACACGCTGACCCACACAGGGGATGAGATGAAGGTCCTGCAGGTGACAGAGCTCGCTAACAGTTATAATCTTGACTACTCAGCCAGAGAGCCCTCAAGGCAGCCCTCCCATGCCACCAGAGGGTGATTTCCTTCCAGCAAAGCCAGGGGACACCTTGACTCACACAGGGGATGAGATGAAGGTCCTGCAGGTGACAGAGCTCCCCAACAGTTATAATCTTGACCACTCAGCCGGAGAGCAATAAAGGCAGCCCTCCCAAGCCACCAGAGGATGACTCCCCTTCAGCAAAGACTGGGGAAAACTCGACCCACACAAACGTTGAGATGAAGGTGCGGCAGGTGACAGAGCTCCCTAACAGTTAAAATCTTGACCATTCAGCCAGAGAGCGCTCAAGGCAGCCCTACCAAGCCACCAGAGGATGACTCCCCTCCAGCAAAGACTGGGAACATCTTGACCCACACAGGGGAAGAGATGAAGGTCCTGCAGTTGATCGAGTTCCCTAACCGTTACAATCTTGACCACTCAGGCGGAGAGCAATAAAGGCAGCCCTCCCAAGCCACCAGATGGGGGCTCCCCTCCAGCAAAGACTGGGAACATCTTGACCCACACAGGGGATGAGATGAAGGTCCTGCAGGTGACAAAGCTCCAAACAGTTACAATCTTGACCACTCAGCCAGAGAGCGCTCAAGGCAGCCCTCCCAAGCCACCATAGGCTCCACTCCAGCAAAGACTGGGGACACCTTGACCCACACAGGGGATGAGATGAAGGTGCTGCAGGTGACAGAGCTCCCTAACAGTTACAATGTTGACCACTCAGCCGGAGAGCACCCAGCCCTCCCAAGCCACCAGAGGGTGACTCCCCTCCAGCATAACTGGTGACATCTTGACCCACACAGGGTATGATATGAAGTTCCTGCAGTGTGACAAAGGTCCCTAACAGTTACAATCTTGACCATTCAGACGAAGAGCAATAAAGGCAGCCTTCCCAAGCCACCGTAGGGTGACATCCCTCCAGCAAAGACTGGGGAGAACTCGACCCACACAGGGGATGAGATGAAGGTACTGCAGGTGACAGAGCTCCCTAACAGTTACAATCTTGACCACTCAGCCGAAGAGCAATAAAGGCAGCCCTCCCAAGCCACCAGAGGGTGACTCCCCTCCAGCAAAGACTGGGGACAACTCGAAGCACACAGGGGATGAAATGAAGATCCTGCAGGTGACGAAGCTCCCTAACAGTTACAATCTTGACTACTCAGCCGGAGAGCAATAAAGGCAGCCCTCCCAAGACACCAGAGGATAGCTCCCCTCCAGCATAGACTGGGGACACCTTGACCCACACAGAGGATGAGATGAAGGTCCTGCATTTGACAGAGCTCCCTAACAGTTATAATCTTCACCACTAAGCCGGAGAGCACTCAAGGCAAGTCTCGCAAGCCACCAGAGGGTGGCTCTCTTCCAGCTAGAACTGAGGACACCTTGATCCACACAGGGGATGAGATGAACGTCCTGCAGGTCACAGAGCTCCCTAACAGTTACAATCTTGACCATTCAGCCAGAGAGTGCTCAAGAGAGCCCTCCCAAACCACTAGAGGGTGACTCCCCTCCAGCAAAGCCTGGGGACAATTCGACTCATACAGGGGATGAGATGAAGGTGCTGCAGGTGATAGAGCTACCTAACAGTTATAATCTTGACCATTCAGTCAGAGAGCGCTCAAGGCAGGTCTCCCAAGCCACCAGAGGGTGACTGCCCTCCAGCAAAGACTGGGGACAACTCGACCCACAAAGGGGATGAGAAGAAGGTCCTGCAGGTGACAGAGCTCCCTAACAGTTACAATCTTGACCATTCAGCCAGAGAGCGCTCAAGGCAGCCCTCCCAAGCCACCAGAGGGTTACTCCTTTCCAGCAAAGACTGGGGACAACTTGTCCCACACAGGGGATGAGTTAAAGGTCCTGCAGCTGAAAGGTCTCTCTAACAGTTACAATCTTGACCACTCAGCCAAAGAGCGCTCAAGGCAGCCCTCCCAATCCACCAGAGGGTGACTCCCCTCCAGCAAAGACTGGAAGAACTTGCCCACACAGAGGAGGAGATGAAGGTCCTGCAGGTGAAAGAGATCCCTAAAGGTTACAATCTTGACCACTCAGCCGGAGAGCACTCAAGGCAGCCCTCCCCAGCCACCAGAAGGGGGCGCCCTCCAGCAAAGCCAGGGGACACCTTGACCCATACAGGGGATGAGATGAAGGTCCTGCAGGTGACAGAGCTCCCTAACAGTTACAATCTTGACCACTCAGCCGGATAGCACTCATGGCAGCATTCCCAGGCCACCAGAGCGTGGTTCGCTGACAGCAAAGCCAGGGGACACCTTGACCAATACAGGGGATGAGATGAAGGTCCTACAGGTGACAGAGCTCCCTAACAGTTACAATCTTGACCACTCAGCCGGAGAGCGCTCACGGCAGCCCTCCCAAGCCACCAGAGGGTCACTCCCCTCCAGCAAAGCCTGGGGTCAATTTGACCAACACAGGGGATGAGATGGAGGTTCTGCAGGTGACCGAGCTCCCTAACAGTTACAATCTTCACCACTCAGCCAGAGAGCAATAAAGGCAGCCCTCACAACCCACCAGAGGGTAACTCCCCTCCAGCAAAGACTGGGGACAACTCGACCCACACACGGGATGAGATGAAGGTCCTGCAGGTGACAGACCTCCCTAACAGTTACAATCTTGACCACTCAGCCAGAGAGCAATAAAGGCAGCCCTCCCAAGCCACCACAGGGTGACTCCTTTCCGGCAAAGACTGGGGACAACTTGTGCCACACAGGGGATGAGATGAAGGTCCTGCAGGTGACGAAGCCCCCTAACAGATACAATCTTGACTACTCAGCCGGAGAGCAATAAAGGCAGCCCTCCCAAGCCACCAGAGGATAGCTCCCCTCCAGCAAAGACTGCGGACACCTTGACCCACACAGAGGATGAGATGAAGGTCCTGCATTTGACAGAGCTCCCTAAGAGTTATAATCCTCACCACTAAGACGGAGAGCACTCAAGGCAGGTCTCCCAAGCCACCAGAGGGTGGCTCCCTTGCAGCAAAGACTGAGGACACCGTGATCCACGTGGGGATGAGATGAACGTCCTGCAGGTCACAGAGCTACCTAACAGTTACAATCTTAACCATTCAGCCAGAGAGCGCACAAGGCAGCCCTCCCAAACCACCAGGGGGTGACTCCCCTCCAGCAAAGACTGGGGACACTTCAACCCACACAGGGGATGAGATGAAGGTCCCGCAGGTGACAGAGCTCCCTAACAGTTACAATCTTGACCATTCAGCCAGAGAGCACTCAAGGCAGCCCTCCCAAGCCACCACAGGGTGACTCCTTTCCAGCAAAGACTGGGGACAACTTGTCCAACACTGTGGATGAGATGAAGGTCCGGTAGGTGACAGAGCTCCCTAACAGTTATAATCTTGACTACTCAGCCGGAGAGCACTCAAGGCAACCCTCCCAAGCCAGCAGAGTTTGACTCCCCTCCAACAAAGACTGGGCGCAACCCGACCCACACAGGGGATGAGGTTGAAAGTCCTGCAGGTGACAGAGCTCCCTATCTGTTACAATCTTGACCATTAAGCCAGAGAGCGCTCAAGACAGCCCTCCCAAGCCACCAGAGAGTGACTCACCTCCAGCAAAACCAGGGGACACCTTGACCCACACAGGGGATGAGATGAACTTCCTGCAGGTGATAGAGCTCCCTAACAGTTATAATCTTGACCATTCAGCCAGAGAGCGCTCAAGGCAGCCCTCCCAAGCCACCAAGGGTGATTCACTTCCAGCAAACCCAGGGGACACCTTGATCCACACAGGGGATGAGATGAACTTCCTGCAGGTGATAGAGCTCCCTAGCAGTTACAATCTTGACCATTCAGCCATTGAGCGCTCAAGGCAGGTCTCTCAAGTCACCAGAGGGTGGCTCCCCTCCAGCAAAGCCTGGAGACACCTTGACCCACAAAGGGGATGAGATGAAGGTCCTGCAGGTGACAGAGCTCCTTAACAGTTACAATCTTGACCACTCAGCCGGAGAGCAGTCAAGGCAGCCCTCACAAGCCACCAGAGGGGGGCCCTCCTCCAGCAAAGACTGGGGACACTTTGACCCACACAGGGGATGAGATGAAGGTCCTGCAGGTGACAGAGCTCTCTAACAGTTACAATCTTGACCACTCAGCCGGGGAGCACTCAAGGCAGCCCTCCCAAGCCACCAGAGGATGACTCCCCTCCAGCAAAAACTGGGGACAACTCGACCCACACAGGGGAAGAGATGAAGGTCCTGCAGGTGACCGAGCTCCCTAACAGTTACAATCTTGACCACTCAGCCGGAGAGGGTGACTTGGGAAGGCAGCCCACCCAAACCACCAGAGGGGGGCTCGCCTCCAGCAAAGACTGGGGACACCTTGACCCACACAGGGTATGAGATGAAGGTCCTGCAGGTGACAGACCTCCCTAACAGTTACAATCTTGACCACTCAGCCAGAGAGCAATAAATACAGCCCTCCCAAGCCACCAGAGGGTGGCTCCCCTCCAGTAATGACTGGAGACACCTTGACCCACACAAGGGCTGAGATAAAGGTCCTGCAGGAGACAGAGTTCCCTAACAGTTACAATCTTGACCACTCAGCCGGAGAGCAATAAAGGCAGCCCTCCCAAGCCACCAGAGGGTGACTCCCCTCCAGCAAAGCCAGGGGACACATTGAGCCATACAGGGGATGAGATGAAGTCCAGCAGGTGACAGAGCTCCCTAGGAGTTACAATCTTGACAATTCAGGCAGAGAGCAATAAAGGAAGCTCTCCCAAGCCACCAGAGGGTGACTCCCCTCCAGCAAAGACTGGGGAAAACTCGAACTATACAGGGGATGAGATGAATTTCCTGCAGGTGATAGAGCTCCCCAACAGTTACAATCTTACCACTCAGCCGGAGAGCAATAAAAGCATCCCTCACAAGCCACCAGAGGGTGACTCCCCACCAGCAAAGACTGCGGACAACTTGACCCACACAGGGGATGAGTTAAAGGTCCTGCAGGTGTTAGGGCTCTCTAACAGTTACAATCTTGACCACTCACCAAAGAGCGCTCAAGGCAGCCCTCCCAATCCACCAGAGGGCGACTCCCCTGCAGCAAAGACTGGGGACACCTTGACCCACACAGGGGATGAGATGAAGGTCCTGCAGGTGACAGAGCTCCCTAACAGTTATAATTTTGACTACTCAGCCGGAGAGCACTCAAGGCAGCCCTCCCATGCCAGCAGAGGGTGACTCCCCTCCAACAAAGACTGATGGCAACTCCACCCACACAGGGGATGAGATGAAAGTCCTGCAGGTGACAGAGCTCCCTAACTGTTACAATCTTGACCACTCAGCCGGAGAGCAATAAAAGCAGCCCTTAAAAGCCACCAGAGGGTGACTCCCCACCAGCAAAGACTGCGGACAACTTGTCCCACACCGGGGATGAAATGAAGGTCTGCAGGTGATAGAGCTTCCTAACAGTTACAATCTTGACAACTCAGCCAGAAAGCACTAAAGGCCGCCCTCTCAAGCCACCAGAGGCTGACTCCCCTCCAGCAAAGACTGGGGACAACTCGGCCCTCACAGGGGATGAGTTGAAGGCCCTGCAGGTGACAGAGCTCCCTAGCAGTTACAATCCTGCCACTCAGCCAGAGAGCGCTCACGGCAGCCCTCCCAAGCCACCAGATAGTGACTCACCTCCAACAAAGACTGGGGACAACGCCACCCACACAAGGGGAAGAGATGAAGGTCCTGCAGGTGACAGAGCTCCCTAACAGTTACAATGTTGACCGCTCAGCCGGAGAGCACTCAGCCCTCCCAAGCCACCAGAGGGTGACTCCCCTCCAGCATAACTGGTGACATCTTGACCCACACAGGGGATGGGATGAAGGTCCTGCAGGTGATCGAGCTCCCTAACAGTTACAGTCTTGACAACTCAACCAGCGAGCGCTCAAGGCAGGTCTCCCAAGTCACCAGAGGGTGAGTCCCCTCCAGCAAAGACTGGGGAGAACTTGCCCACACAGGGGAGGAGATGAAGGTCCTGCAGCTGACAGAGATCCCTAACAGTTACAATCTTGACCACTCAGCCGAAGAGCAATAAAGGCAGCCCTACCAAGCCACCGTAGGGTGACACCTCTCCAGCAAATACTGGGGACAACTCGACCCACACAGGGGATGAGATGAAGGTCCTGCAGGTGACGGAGCTCCCTAACAGTTACAATCTTGACCACTCAGCCAAAGAGCAATAAAGGCAGCCCTCCCAAGCCACCAGAGGGTGACTCGCCTCCAGCAAACACTGGGGACAACTCGAAGCACACAGGGGAAGAGATGAAGGTCCTGCAGGTGACGAAGCCCCCTAACAGATACAATCTTGACTACTCAGCCGGAGAGCAATAAAGGCAGCCCTCCCAAGCCACCAGAGGATAGCTCCCCTCCAGCAAAGACTGCGGACACCTTGACCCACACAGAGGATGAGATGAAGGTCCTGCATTTGACAGAGCTTTCTAACAGTTATAATCTTCACCACTAAGCCGGAGAGCACTCAAGGCAGGTCTCTAAAGCCACCAGAGGGTGGCTCCCTTCCAGCAAAGACTGAGGACACCTTGATCCACGTGGGGATGAGATGAACGTCCTGCAGGTCACAGAGCTCCCTAACAGTTACAATCTTGACCATTCAGCCAGGGAGCGCTCAAAGCAGCCCTCCCACGGTCACCAGAGGGTGACTCCCCTCCAGCAAAGCCAGGGGACACTTTGACCCATACAGGGGATGAGATAAAGGTCCTGCAGGTGACAGAGCTCCCTAACAGTTAGAATCTTAACCACTCAGCCAGAGAGCGCTCAAGGCAGCCCTCCCAAACCACCAGGGGGTGACTCCCCTCCAGCAAAGCCTGGGGACAATTCAACCCACACAGGGGATGAGATGAAGGTCCCGCAGGTGACGCAGCTCCCTAACAGTTACAATCTTCACCATTCAGCCAGAGAGCACTCAAGGCAGCTCTCCCAAGCCACCACAGGGTGACTCCTTTCCAGCAAAGACTGGGGACAACTTGTCCCACACAGGGGATGAGATGAAGGTCCGCTAGGTGACAGAGCTCGCTAACAGTTATAATCTTGACTACTCAGCCGGAGAGCACTCAAGGCAGCCCTCCCAAGCCAGCAGAGTTTGACTCCCCTCCAACAAAGACTGGGGGCAACTCGACCCACACAGGGGATGAGATTGAAATTCCTGCAGGTGACAGAGCTCCCTATCTGTTACAATGTTGACCATTCAGCCAGAGAGCGCTCAAGACAGCCCTCCCAAGCCACCAGAGAGTGACTCCCCTCCAGCAAAACCAGGGGACACCTCGACCCACACAGGGGATGAGATGAACTTCCTGCAGCTGATAGAGCTCCCTAACAGTTATAATCTTGACCATTCAGCCAGAGAGCGCTCAAGGCAGCCCTCCCAAGCCACCAAGGGTGATTCACTTCCAGCAAACCCAGGGGACACCTTGATCCACACAGGGGATGAGATGAACTTCCTGCAGGTGATAGTGCTCCCTAGCAGTTACAATCTTGACCATTCAGCCATTGAGCGCTCAAGGCAGGTCTCTCAAGTCACCAGAGGGTGGCTCCCCTCCAGCAAAGCCTGGAGACACCTTGACCCACAAAGGGGATGAGATGAAGGTCCTGCAGGTGACAGAGCTCCTTAACAGTTACAATCCCTACCACTCAGCCGGAGAGCACTCAAGGCAGCCCTCCCCAGCCACATGAGGGGGGCTCCCCACCAGCAAAGCTAGGGGACACCTTGACCCATACAGAGGATGAGATGAAGGTCCTGCAGGTAACAGAGCTCCCTAACAGTTGCAATCTTGACCACTCAGCCGAATAGCACTCATGGCAGCACTCCCAGGCCACCAGAGTGTGGTTCCCTGACAGCAAAGCCAGGGGACACCTTGATCAATACAGGGGATGAGATGAAGGTCCTACACGTGACAGAGCTCCCTAACAGTTACAATCTTCACCACTCAGCCGGAGAGCGCTCACGGCAGCCCTCCCAAGCCACCAGAGGGTTACTCCCCTCCAGCAAAGACTGGGGACAATTTGACCCACACAGGGGATGAGATGGAGGTTCTGCAGGTGACCGAGCTCCCTAACAGTTACAATCTTCACCACTCAGCCAGAGAGCAATAAAGGCAGCCCTCACAATCTACCAGAGGGTAACTCCACTCCAGCAAAGGCTGGGGACAACTCGACCCACACACGGGATGAGATGAAGGTCCTGCAGGTGACAGACCTCCCTAACAGTTACAATCTTGACCACTCAGCCAGAGAGCAATAAATCCACCCCTCCCAAGCCACCTTAGGGTGACACCCCTCCAGCAAAGACTGGGGACAACTCGACCCACACAGGGGATGAGATGAAGGTCCTGCAGGTGACAGAGCTCCCTAACAGTTACAATCTTGACCACTCAGCCGGAGAGCAATAAAGGCAGCCCTCCCAAGCCACCAGAGGGTGACTCCCCTCCAGCAAAGACTGGGGAAAACTCGACCCATACAGGGGATGAGATGAAGTTCCTGCAGGTGATAGAGCACCCCAACAGTTACCATCTTACCACTCAGCCGGAGAGCAATAAAAGCAGCCCTTCAAAGCCACCAGAGGGTGACTCCCCACCAGCAAAGACTGCGGACAACTTGACCCACACCGGGGATGAAATGAAGGTCTGCAGGTGATAGAGCTCCCTAACAGTTACATACTTGACCACTCAGCCAGAAAGCACTCAAGGCAGCCCTCTCAAGCCACCAGAGGCTGACTCCCCTCCAGCAAAGACTGGGGACAACTCGGCCCTCACAGGGGATGAGTTGAAGGCCCTGCAGGTGACAGAGCTCCCTAGCAGTTACAATCCTGCTACTCAGCCAGAGAGCGCTCAAGGCAGCCCTCCCAAGCCACCAGATAATGACTCTCCCCCAACAAAGACTGGGGACAACTCCACCCACACAAGGGGAAGAGATGAAGGTCCTGCAGGTGACAGAGCTCCCTAACAGTTACAATGTTGACCGCTCAGCCGGAGAGCACTCAGCCCTCCCAAGCCACCAGAGGGTGACTCCCCTCCAGCATAACTGGTGACATCTTGACCCACACAGGGGATGAGATGAAGGTCCTGCAGGTGACCGAGCTCCCTAACAGTTACAATCTTCACCACTCAGCCAGCGAGAGCTCAAGGCAGGTCTCCCAAGCCACCAGAGGGTGACTCCCCTCCAGCAAAGACTGGGGACACCTTGACCCACACAGGGTATGAGATGAAGGTCCTGCAGGTGACAGACCTCCCTAACAGTTACAATCTTGACCACTCAGCCAGAGAGCAATAAATACAGCCCTCCCAAGCCACCAGAGGGTGGCTCCCCTCCAGTAATGACTGGAGACACCTTGACCCACACAAGGGATGAGATAAAGGTCCTGCAGGAGACAGAGTTCCCTAACAGTTACAATCTTGACCACTCAGCCGGAGAGCAATAAAGGCAGCCCTCCCAAGCCACCAGAGGGTGACTCCCCTCCAGCAAAGCCAGGGGACACATTGAGCCATACAGGGGATGAGATGAAGTCCAGCAGGTGACAGAGCTCCCTAAGAGTTACAATCTTGACCATTCAGCCAGAGAGCAATAAAGGAAGCTCTCCCAAGCCACCAGAGGGTGACTCCCCTCCAGCAAAGACTGGGGAAAACTCGAACCATACAGGGGATGAGATGAAGTTCCTGCAGGTGATAGAGCTCCCCAACAGTTACAATCTTACCACTCAGCCGGAGAGCAATAAAGGCAGCCCTCCCAAGCCACCAGAGGGTGACTCCCCTCCAGCAAAGCCAGGGGACACCTTGAGCCATACAGGGGATGAGATGAAGTCCAGCAGGTGACAAGGCTCCCTAACAGTTACAATCTTGACCATTCAGCCAGAGAGCAATAAAGGCAGCCCTCCCAAGCCACGAGGGTGACTCCCCTCCAGCAAAGACTGGGGAAAACTCGACTCATACAGGGTATGAGATGAAGTCTCTGCAGGTGATAGAGCTCCCCAACAGTTACAATCTTACCACTGAGCCGGAGAGCAATAAAAGCAGCCCTCACAAGCCACCAGAGGGTGACTCCCCACAAGCAAAGACTGCGGACAACTTGACCCACACAGAGGATGAAATGAAGGGTTGCAGGTGATAGAGCTCCCTAACAGTTACAATCTTGACCACTCAGCCAGAAAGCACTCAAGGCAGCCCTCTCAAGCCACCAGAGGCTGACTCCCCTCCAGCAAAGACTGGGGACAACTCGGCCCTCACAGGGGATGAGTTGAAGGCCCTGCAGGTGACAGAGCTCCCTAGCAGTTACAATCCTGCCACTCAGCCAGAGAGCGCTCACGGCAGCCCTCCCAAGCCACCAGATAGTGACTCACCTCCAACAAAGACTGGGGACAACGCCACCCACACAAGGGGAAGAGATGAAGGTCCTGCAGGTGACAGAGCTCCCTAACAGTTACAATGTTGACCGCTCAGCCGGAGAGCACTCAGCCCTCCCAAGCCACCAGAGGGTGACTCCCCTCCAGCATAACTGGTGACATCTTGACCCACACAGGGGATGGGATGAAGGTCCTGCAGGTGATCGAGCTCCCTAACAGTTACAGTCTTGACAACTCAACCAGCGAGCGCTCAAGGCAGGTCTCCCAAGTCACCAGAGGGTGAGTCCCCTCCAGCAAAGACTGGGGAGAACTTGCCCACACAGGGGAGGAGATGAAGGTCCTGCAGCTGACAGAGATCCCTAACAGTTACAATCTTGACCACTCAGCCGAAGAGCAATAAAGGCAGCCCTACCAAGCCACCGTAGGGTGACACCTCTCCAGCAAATACTGGGGACAACTCGACCCACACAGGGGATGAGATGAAGGTCCTGCAGGTGACGGAGCTCCCTAACAGTTACAATCTTGACCACTCAGCCAAAGAGCAATAAAGGCAGCCCTCCCAAGCCACCAGAGGGTGACTCGCCTCCAGCAAACACTGGGGACAACTCGAAGCACACAGGGGAAGAGATGAAGGTCCTGCAGGTGACGAAGCCCCCTAACAGATACAATCTTGACTACTCAGCCGGAGAGCAATAAAGGCAGCCCTCCCAAGCCACCAGAGGATAGCTCCCCTCCAGCAAAGACTGCGGACACCTTGACCCACACAGAGGATGAGATGAAGGTCCTGCATTTGACAGAGCTTTCTAACAGTTATAATCTTCACCACTAAGCCGGAGAGCACTCAAGGCAGGTCTCTAAAGCCACCAGAGGGTGGCTCCCTTCCAGCAAAGACTGAGGACACCTTGATCCACGTGGGGATGAGATGAACGTCCTGCAGGTCACAGAGCTCCCTAACAGTTACAATCTTGACCATTCAGCCAGGGAGCGCTCAAAGCAGCCCTCCCACGGTCACCAGAGGGTGACTCCCCTCCAGCAAAGCCAGGGGACACTTTGACCCATACAGGGGATGAGATAAAGGTCCTGCAGGTGACAGAGCTCCCTAACAGTTAGAATCTTAACCACTCAGCCAGAGAGCGCTCAAGGCAGCCCTCCCAAACCACCAGGGGGTGACTCCCCTCCAGCAAAGCCTGGGGACAATTCAACCCACACAGGGGATGAGATGAAGGTCCCGCAGGTGACGCAGCTCCCTAACAGTTACAATCTTCACCATTCAGCCAGAGAGCACTCAAGGCAGCTCTCCCAAGCCACCACAGGGTGACTCCTTTCCAGCAAAGACTGGGGACAACTTGTCCCACACAGGGGATGAGATGAAGTTCCGCTAGGTGACAGAGCTCGCTAACAGTTATAATCTTGACTACTCAGCCGGAGAGCACTCAAGGCAGCCCTCCCAAGCCAGCAGAGTTTGACTCCCCTCCAACAAAGACTGGGGGCAACTCGACCCACACAGGGGATGAGATTGAAATTCCTGCAGGTGACAGAGCTCCCTATCTGTTACAATGTTGACCATTCAGCCAGAGAGCGCTCAAGACAGCCCTCCCAAGCCACCAGAGAGTGACTCCCCTCCAGCAAAACCAGGGGACACCTCGACCCACACAGGGGATGAGATGAACTTCCTGCAGCTGATAGAGCTCCCTAACAGTTATAATCTTGACCATTCAGCCAGAGAGCGCTCAAGGCAGCCCTCCCAAGCCACCAAGGGTGATTCACTTCCAGCAAACCCAGGGGACACCTTGATCCACACAGGGGATGAGATGAACTTCCTGCAGGTGATAGTGCTCCCTAGCAGTTACAATCTTGACCATTCAGCCATTGAGCGCTCAAGGCAGGTCTCTCAAGTCACCAGAGGGTGGCTCCCCTCCAGCAAAGCCTGGAGACACCTTGACCCACAAAGGGGATGAGATGAAGGTCCTGCAGGTGACAGAGCTCCTTAACAGTTACAATCCCTACCACTCAGCCGGAGAGCACTCAAGGCAGCCCTCCCCAGCCACATGAGGGGGGCTCCCCACCAGCAAAGCTAGGGGACACCTTGACCCATACAGAGGATGAGATGAAGGTCCTGCAGGTAACAGAGCTCCCTAACAGTTGCAATCTTGACCACTCAGCCGAATAGCACTCATGGCAGCACTCCCAGGCCACCAGAGTGTGGTTCCCTGACAGCAAAGCCAGGGGACACCTTGATCAATACAGGGGATGAGATGAAGGTCCTACACGTGACAGAGCTCCCTAACAGTTACAATCTTCACCACTCAGCCGGAGAGCGCTCACGGCAGCCCTCCCAAGCCACCAGAGGGTTACTCCCCTCCAGCAAAGACTGGGGACAATTTGACCCACACAGGGGATGAGATGGAGGTTCTGCAGGTGACCGAGCTCCCTAACAGTTACAATCTTCACCACTCAGCCAGAGAGCAATAAAGGCAGCCCTCACAATCTACCAGAGGGTAACTCCACTCCAGCAAAGGCTGGGGACAACTCGACCCACACACGGGATGAGATGAAGGTCCTGCAGGTGACAGACCTCCCTAACAGTTACAATCTTGACCACTCAGCCAGAGAGCAATAAATGCACCCCTCCCAAGCCACCTTAGGGTGACACCCCTCCAGCAAAGACTGGGGACAACTCGACCCACACAGGGGATGAGATGAAGGTCCTGCAGGTGACAGAGCTCCCTAACAGTTACAATCTTGACCACTCAGCCGGAGAGCAATAAAGGCAGCCCTCCCAAGCCACCAGAGGGTGACTCCCCTCCAGCAAAGACTGGGGAAAACTCGACCCATACAGGGGATGAGATGAAGTTCCTGCAGGTGATAGAGCACCCCAACAGTTACCATCTTACCACTCAGCCGGAGAGCAATAAAAGCAGCCCTTCAAAGCCACCAGAGGGTGACTCCCCACCAGCAAAGACTGCGGACAACTTGACCCACACCGGGGATGAAATGAAGGTCTGCAGGTGATAGAGCTCCCTAACAGTTACAATCTTGACCACTCAGCCAGAAAGCACTCAAGGCAGCCCTCTCAAGCCACCAGAGGCTGACTCCCCTCCAGCAAAGACTGGGGACAACTCGGCCCTCACAGGGGATGAGTTGAAGGCCCTGCAGGTGACAGAGCTCCCTAGCAGTTACAATCCTGCTACTCAGCCAGAGAGCGCTCAAGGCAGCCCTCCCAAGCCACCAGATAATGACTCTCCCCCAACAAAGACTGGGGACAACTCCACCCACACAAGGGGAAGAGATGAAGGTCCTGCAGGTGACAGAGCTCCCTAACAGTTACAATGTTGACCGCTCAGCCGGAGAGCACTCAGCCCTCCCAAGCCACCAGAGGGTGACTCCCCTCCAGCATAACTGGTGACATCTTGACCCACACAGGGGATGAGATGAAGGTCCTGCAGGTGACCGAGCTCCCTAACAGTTACAATCTTCACCACTCAGCCAGCGAGAGCTCAAGGCAGGTCTCCCAAGCCACCAGAGGGTGACTCCCCTCCAGCAAAGACTGGGGACACCTTGACCCACACAGGGTATGAGATGAAGGTCCTGCAGGTGACAGACCTCCCTAACAGTTACAATCTTGACCACTCAGCCAGAGAGCAATAAATACAGCCCTCCCAAGCCACCAGAGGGTGGCTCCCCTCCAGTAATGACTGGAGACACCTTGACCCACACAAGGGATGAGATAAAGGTCCTGCAGGAGACAGAGTTCCCTAACAGTTACAATCTTGACCACTCAGCCGGAGAGCAATAAAGGCAGCCCTCCCAAGCCACCAGAGGGTGACTCCCCTCCAGCAAAGCCAGGGGACACATTGAGCCATACAGGGGATGAGATGAAGTCCAGCAGGTGACAGAGCTCCCTAAGAGTTACAATCTTGACCATTCAGCCAGAGAGCAATAAAGGAAGCTCTCCCAAGCCACCAGAGGGTGACTCCCCTCCAGCAAAGACTGGGGAAAACTCGAACCATACAGGGGATGAGATGAAGTTCCTGCAGGTGATAGAGCTCCCCAACAGTTACAATCTTACCACTCAGCCGGAGAGCAATAAAGGCAGCCCTCCCAAGCCACCAGAGGGTGACTCCCCTCCAGCAAAGCCAGGGGACACCTTGAGCCATACAGGGGATGAGATGAAGTCCAGCAGGTGACAAGGCTCCCTAACAGTTACAATCTTGACCATTCAGCCAGAGAGCAATAAAGGCAGCCCTCCCAAGCCACGAGGGTGACTCCCCTCCAGCAAAGACTGGGGAAAACTCGACTCATACAGGGTATGAGATGAAGTCTCTGCAGGTGATAGAGCTCCCCAACAGTTACAATCTTACCACTGAGCCGGAGAGCAATAAAAGCAGCCCTCACAAGCCACCAGAGGGTGACTCCCCACAAGCAAAGACTGCGGACAACTTGACCCACACAGAGGATGAAATGAAGGGTTGCAGGTGATAGAGCTCCCTAACAGTTACAATCTTGACCACTCAGCCAGAAAGCACTCAAGGCAGCCCTCTCAAGCCACCAGAGGCTGACTCCCCTCCAGCAAAGACTGGGGACAACTCGGCCCTCACAGGGGATGAGTTGAAGGCCCTGCAGGTGACAGAGCTCCCTAGCAGTTACAATCCTGCCACTCAGCCAGAGAACGCTCAAGGCAGCCCTCCCAAGCCACCAGATAGTGACTCTCCTCCAACAAAGACTGGGGACAACTCCACCCACACAGGGGAAGAGATGAAGGTTCTGCAGGTGACAGAGCTCCCTAACAGTTACAATGTTGACCACTCAGCCGGAGAGCACTCAGCCCTCCCAAGCCACCAGAGGGTGACTCCCCTCCAGCAAAACTGGTGACATCTTGACCCACACAGGAGATGAGATGAAGGTCCTGCAGGTGACCGAGCTCCCTAACAGTTACAATCTTGACCACTCAGCCAGCGAGCGCTCAAGGCAGGTCTCCCAAGTCACCAGAGGGTGACTCCCCTCCAGCAAAGACTGGGGAGAATTCGCCCACACAGGGGAGGAGATGAAGGTCCTGCAGGTGGCAGAGATCCCTAACAGTTACAATCCTGACCACTCAGCCGAAGAGCAATAAAGGCAGCCCTCCCAAGCCACCTTAGGGTGACACCCCTCCAGCAAAGACTGGGGACAACTCGACCCACACAGGGGATGAGATGAAGGTCCTGCAGGTGACAGAGCTCCCTAAAAGTTACAATCTTGACCACTCAGCCGGACAGCAATAAAGGCAGCCCTCCCAAGCCACCAGAGGGTGACTCCCCTCCAGCAAAGACTGGGGAAAACTCGACCCATACAGGGGATGAGATGAAGTTCCTGCAGGTGATAGAGCTCCCCAACAGTTACAATCTTACCACTCAGCCGGAGAGCAATAAAAGCAGCCCTTCAAAGCCAGTTGAGGGTGACTCCCCACCAGCAAAGACTGCGGACAACTTGACCCACACCGGGGATGAAATGAAGGTCTGCAGGTGATAGAGCTCCCTAACAGTTACAATCTTGACCACTCAGCCAGAAAGCACTCAAGGCAGCCCTCTCAAGCCACCAGAGGCTGACTCCCCTCCAGCAAAGACTGGGGACAACTCGGCCCTCACAGGGGATGAGTTGAAGGCCCTGCAGGTGACAGAGCTCCCTAGCAGTTACAATCCTGCCACTCAGCCAGAGAGCGCTCAAGGCAGCCCTCCCAAGCCACCAGATAATGACTCTCCTCCAACAAAGACTGGGGACAACTCCACCCACACAAGGGGAAGAGATGAAGGTCCTGCAGGTGACAGAGCTCCCTAACAGTTGCAATGTTGACCGCTCAGCCGGAGAGCACTCAGCCCTCCCAAGCCACCAGAGGGTGACTCCCCTCCAGCATAACTGGTGACATCTTGACCCACACAGGGGATGAGATGAAGGTCCTGCAGGTGACCGAGCTCCCTAACAGTTACAATCTTGACCACTCAGCCAGCGAGAGCTCAAGGCAGGTCTCCCAAGCCACCAGAGGGTTACTCCCCTCCAGCAAAGACTGGGGACAACTCGACCCACACAGGGGATGAGATGAAGGTCCTGCAGGTGACAGAGCTCCCTAACAGTTACAATCTTGACCACTCAGCCAAAGAGCAATAAAGGCAGCCCTCCCAAGCCACCAGAGAGTGACTTCCCTCCAGCAAACATTGGGGACAACTCGAAGCACACAGGGGATGAGATGAAGGTCCTGCAGGTGACGAAGCTCCCTAACAGTTACAATCTTGACTGCTCAGCCGGAGAGCAATAAAGGCAGCCCTCCCAAGCCACCAGAGGATAGCTCCCCTCCAGCAAAGACTGGGGACACCTTGACCCGCACAGAGGATGAGATGAAGGTCCTGCATTTGACAGAGCTCCCTAACAGTTATAATCTTCACCACTAAGCCGGAGAGCACTCAAGGCAGGTCTCCCAAGCCACCAGAGGGTGGGTCCCTTCTAGCAAAGACTGAGGACACCTTGATCCACACAGGGGATGAGATGAACGTCCTGCAGGTCACAGAGCTCCCTAACAGTTACAATCTTGACCATTCAGCCAGAAAGCGCTCAAGGCAGCCCTCCCACACTCACCAGAGTGTGACTCCCCTCCAGCAAAGCCAGGGGGCACTTTGACCCATACAGGGGATGAGATAAAGGTCCTGCAGGTGACAGAGCTCCCTAACAGTTACAATCTTAACCATTCAGCCAGAGAGCGCTCAAGGCACCCCTCCCAAACCACCAGGGGGTGACTCCCCTCCAGCAAAGACTGGGGACAACTCAACCCACACAGGGGATGAGATGAAGCTCCCGCAGGTGACGCAGCTCCCTAACAGTTACAATCTTGACCATTCAGCCAGAGAGCACTCAAGGCAGCCCTCCCAAGCCACCACAGGGTGACTCCTTTCCAGCAAAGACTGGGGACAACTTGTCCCACACAGGGGATGAGATGAAGGTCCGGTAGGTGACAGAGCTCGCTAACAGTTATAATCTTGACTACTCAGCCGGAGAGCACTCAAGGCAGCCCTCCCAAGCCAGCAGAGGGTGACTCCCCTCCAACAAAGACTGGGGGCAACTCGACCCACACAGGGGATGAGATTGAAAGTCCTGCAGGTGACAGAGCTCCCTATCTGCTACAATCTTGACCATTCAGCCAGAGAGCGCTCAAGACAGCCCTCCCAAGCCACCAGAGAGTGACTCCCCTCCAGCAAAACCAGGGGACACCTTGACCCACACAGGGGATGAGATGAACTTCCTGCAGGTGATAGAGCTCCCTAACAGTTATAATCTTGACCATTCAGCCAGAGAGCGCTCAAGGCAGCCCTCCCAAGCCACCAAGGGTGATTCACTTCCAGCAAAGCCAGGGGACACCTTGATCCACACAGGGGATGAGATGAACTTCCTGCAGGTGATAGAGCTCCCTAGCAGTTACAATCTTGACCACTCAGCCGGAGAGCACTCAAGGCAACCCTCCCAAGCCACCAGAGGGGGGCTCCCCTCCAGCAAAGACTGGGGACAACTCGACCCACACAGGGGAAGAGATGAAGGTCCTGCAGGTGACCGAGCTCGCTAACAGTTACAATCTTGACCACTCAGCCGGAGAGGGTGACTTGGGAGGGCAGCCCTCCCAAGCCACCAGAGGGGGGCTCCCCTCCAGCAAAGACTGGGGACACCTTGACCAACACAAGGGATGAGATGAAGGTCCTGCAGGTGACAGAGCTCCCAACAGTTACAATCTTGACCACTCAGCCAGAGAGCGCGCAAGGCAGCCCTCCCAAGCCACCAGAGGCTCCACTCCAGCAAAGACTGGGGACACCTTGACCCACACAGGGGATGAGATGAAGGTCCTGCAGGTGAGCGAGCTCCCTAACAGTTATAATCTTGACCAGTCAGCCGGAGAGCAATAAAGGCAGCCCTCCCAAGCCACCAGAGGTTGACTCCCCTCCATCAAAGACTGGGGACAACTCGTCCCACACAGGGGATGAGATGAAGGTCCTGCAGGTGAGCGAGCTCCCTAACAGTTATAATCTTTACCACTCAGCCGGAGAGCAATAAAGGCAGCCCTCCCAAGCCACCAGAGGGTGACTCCCCTCCAGCAAAGACTGGGGACACCTAGACCCACACAGGGGATGAGATGAAGGTCCTGCAGGTGACCGAGCTCCCTAACAGTTACAATCTTGACCACCTAGCCGGAAAGCAATAAAGGCAGCCCTCCTAAGCCACCAGAGGGTGACTCCCCTCCAGCAAAGTCTGGGGACACCTTGACCCACACAGGGGATGATATGAAGGTCCTGCAGGTGACAGAGCTCCCTAACAGTTACAATCTTGACCACTCAGCCAGAGAGCGCTCAAGGCAGCCCTCCCAAGCCACCAGAGGGTGACTCCCCTCCAGCAAAGTCTGGGGACACCTTGACCCACACAGGGGATGAGATGAAGGTCCTGCAGGTGATAGAGCCCCCTAGTAGTTACAATCTTGACCACTCAGCCGGAGAGCAATAAAGGCAGCCCTCCCAAGCCACCAGAGGGGGGCTCCCCTCCAGCAAAGACTGGGGACAACTCGACCCACACAGGGGATGAGATGAAGGTCCTGCAGGTGACAGAGCTCCCTAACAGTTGCAATCTTGACCACTCAGCCAGAGAGCGCTCAAGGCAGCCCTCCCAAGCCACCAGAGGGTGGCTCCCCTCCAGCAAAGACTGGGGACACCTTGACCCACACAGGGGATGAGATGAAGGTCCTGCAGGTGATAGAGCCCCCTAGTAGTTACAATCTTGACCACTCAGCCAGAGAGCGCTCAAGGCAGCCCTCCCAAGCCACCAGAGGGGGGCTCCCCTCCAGCAAAGACTGGGGACAACTCGACCCACACAGGGGATGAGATGAAGGTCCTGCAGGTGACAGAGCTCCCTAACAGTTACAATCTTGACCACTCAGCCAGAGAGCGCTCAAGGCAGCCCTCCCAAGCTACCAGAGGGTGGCTCCCCTCCAGCAAAGACTTGCACGGCGTCAATCTAACAGGGCTGAAAAGAAGTTCCAACATGCAAGCCATCAGCTCGCAGTCATCCGACGCACACCTGTAATGTGAAAGGGGAAGATGTAACTAGAGAAAATGAAGGAAGAGAAATTTGGGCAGTGAATAAGCTTTCCCAGCATTCGGGTAGTGACCTGACGAAACCCCCAAAAAACCCATGTGTCAGAATGTCGTCCGTGGAAATTGAACTCATAGCCTCCTGAATGCGGGCCACAAACGCCATCCTGCTTGGTATCTGTTGTATTAATACGATGATACAGAATATGCATCAGCCATCAATGTGGCAATAATAACAGCAAATGTAAAGAATTTGCACCTTTTCAAATATGTATTTTAATACAAAAATTTAAATACACAGATGTTTGGAAAATGGTTAATGCTATATTACATATTTTAATGAGTTTTGTATTATTTCCGTCAGAAAGGTTTTATCTCTTGTGGTTTGCAATTCAGTAAACTTTAATGTTGAGTTCACAGAAAATTCAAAGTATACATTATAGCGAGCATTCATTTTATGGTCCGGCCAGCCACATGTAGGTGACCACTACTCATTAGTGGTGAAGAACCTGCTCAAATCTACACTTAACCAACTGTCAGTTGCTGCTGTAGAGACTAGAATTTGTTCATTGTGCATCTCAAAAGTGAAAGCTTATTCAAACATCTGTGTTGTGTGCGAATTATTTTAGAGAAGTGTTCTTATTATTGTTGCTGTTCTTGTCTTGTCCACTAAAATGTTCATGCTCAAACAAAGAGTTTTTATGTACAGGCATACTAAAAACCGAACATGTAGAAAATTTCAGGAGACATTTCCTGGTATTGCAGTTCTAAATAGACATACTGTCCTGTAATACATTAGGACAACATAATTATTAAATGCTAAACCTAAGTAGCGAAACAGACATGTTCTAATGGAGAAAAAAATTATTTTTATGTACAGGCATACTAAAAACCGAACATGTAGAAAATTTCAGGAGACATTTCCTGGTATTGCAGTTCTAAATAGACATACTGTCCTGTAATACATTAGGACAACATAATTATTAAATGCTAAACCTAAGTAGCGAAACAGACATGTTCTAATGGAGAAAAAAATTATGAAACACGCTCTCCAAAGACCAGTGAGTGATTCAAAAGCTTCTGTTCATACAGCTGCAATACTGAAACGCTATAGAGTGACTTGTTCATGAATTATAACAATATTAGTACTCATTATAGTGTATGAGTATGTAGCACGGTAGTTTTAGAATGCAAAACCCTCTAGCGTAGTAGACGCTGTCAGGGATGGGCCATAAAATGACTGATCTGTATTTGACATATGTTTTCACCAAAATAATTACAGAAATGTTTATGAAAAAATAATCCATGTAAAAGACTGTTTGGGCTAAAAATATCCACCTGCCTTAGAGTGAGCTGCTCAGGTTCCACTGTTGAGCTTCTTCTAATCATCAAACAACACATTATCTAACACTTAAACTCACTCTATTAAGTTCTTGGCATTTGGCACTCATTTAACAATAACTTAATTTACATTCCACCTTTGTGTAAAATCAGCAGAACTCTCCTACAGTTTTGTAAATGATGCATGTCTTGAAAACAAGGAGTTGCAAAATAAACTTGTTTCACATCATTTTCTCTACACATTACTACCTCACATAATCTATGTTCATATTATTAAAAAGAAAATGTGTGTGTGTGTGTGTGTGTGTGTGTGTGTGTGTGTGTGTGTGTGTGTGTGTGTGTGTGTGTGTGTGTGTGTGTGTGTGTGTGTGTGTGTGTGTGTGTGTGTGTGTGTGTGTGTGTGTGTGTGTGTGTGTGTGTGTGTGTGTGTGTGTGTGTGTGTGTGTGTGTGTGTGTGTGTGTGTGTGTGTGTGTGTGTGTGTGTGTGTGTGTGTGTGTGTGTGTGTGTGTGTGTGTGTGTGTGTGTGTGTGTGTGTGTGTGTGTGTGTGTGTGTGTGTGTGTGTGTGTGTGTGTGTGTGTGTGTGTGTGTGTGTGTGTGTGTGTGTGTGTGTGTGTGTGTGTGTGTGTGTGTGTGTGTGTGTGTGTGTGTGTGTGTGTGTGTGTGTGTGTGTGTGTGTGTGTGTGTGTGTGTGTGTGTGTGTGTGTGTGTGTGTGTGTGTGTGTGTGTGTGTGTGTGTGTGTGTGTGTGTGTGTGTGTGTGTGTGTGTGTGTGTGTGTGTGTGTGTGTGTGTGTGTGTGTGTGTGTGTGTGTGTGTGTGTGTGTGTGTGTGTGTGTGTGTGTGTGTGTGTGTGTGTGTGTGTGTGTGTGTGTGTGTGTGTGTGTGTGTGTGTGTGTGTGTGTGTGTGTGTGTGTGTGTGTGTGTGTGTGTGTGTGTGTGTGTGTGTGTGTGTGTGTGTGTGTGTGTGTGTGTGTGTGTGTGTGTGTGTGTGTGTGTGTGTGTGTGTGTGTGTGTGTGTGTGTGTGTGTGTGTGTGTGTGTGTGTGTGTGTGTGTGTGTGTGTGTGTGTGTGTGTGTGTGTGTGTGTGTGTGTGTGTGTGTGTGTGTGTGTGTGTGTGTGTGTGTGTGTGTGTGTGTGTGTGTGTGTGTGTGTGTGTGTGTGTGTGTGTGTGTGTGTGTGTGTGTGTGTGTGTGTGTGTGTGTGTGTGTGTGTGTGTGTGTGTGTGTGTGTGTGTGTGTGTGTGTGTGTGTGTGTGTGTGTGTGTGTGTGTGTGTGTGTGTGTGTGTGTGTGTGTGTGTGTGTGTGTGTGTGTGTGTGTGTGTGTGTGTGTGTGTGTGTGTGTGTGTGTGTGTGTGTGTGTGTGTGTGTGTGTGTGTGTGTGTGTGTGTGTGTGTGTGTGTGTGTGTGTGTGTGTGTGTGTGTGTGTGTGTGTGTGTGTGTGTGTGTGTGTGTGTGTGTGTGTGTGTGTGTGTGTGTGTGTGTGTGTGTGTGTGTGTGTGTGTGTGTGTGTGTGTGTGTGTGTGTGTGTGTGTGTGTGTGTGTGTGTGTGTGTGTGTGTGTGTGTGTGTGTGTGTGTGTGTGTGTGTGTGTGTGTGTGTGTGTGTGTGTGTGTGTGTGTGTGTGTGTGTGTGTGTGTGTGTGTGTGTGTGTGTGTGTGTGTGTGTGTGTGTGTGTGTGTGTGTGTGTGTGTGTGTGTGTGTGTGTGTGTGTGTGTGTGTGTGTGTGTGTGTGTGTGTGTGTGTGTGTGTGTGTGTGTGTGTGTGTGTGTGTGTGTGTGTGTGTGTGTGTGTGTGTGTGTGTGTGTGTGTGTGTGTGTGTGTGTGTGTGTGTGTGTGTGTGTGTGTGTGTGTGTGTGTGTGTGTGTGTGTGTGTGTGTGTGTGTGTGTGTGTGTGTGTGTGTGTGTGTGTGTGTGTGTGTGTGTGTGTGTGTGTGTGTGTGTGTGTGTGTGTGTGTGTGTGTGTGTGTGTGTGTGTGTGTGTGTGTGTGTGTGTGTGTGTGTGTGTGTGTGTGTGTGTGTGTGTGTGTGTGTGTGTGTGTGTGTGTGTGTGTGTGTGTGTGTGTGTGTGTGTGTGTGTGTGTGTGTGTGTGTGTGTGTGTGTGTGTGTGTGTGTGTGTGTGTGTGTGTGTGTGTGTGTGTGTGTGTGTGTGTGTGTGTGTGTGTGTGTGTGTGTGTGTGTGTGTGTGTGTGTGTGTGTGTGTGTGTGTGTGTGTGTGTGTGTGTGTGTGTGTGTGTGTGTGTGTGTGTGTGTGTGTGTGTGTGTGTGTGTGTGTGTGTGTGTGTGTGTGTGTGTGTGTGTGTGTGTGTGTGTGTGTGTGTGTGTGTGTGTGTGTGTGTGTGTGTGTGTGTGTGTGTGTGTGTGTGTGTGTGTGTGTGTGTGTGTGTGTGTGTGTGTGTGTGTGTGTGTGTGTGTGTGTGTGTGTGTGTGTGTGTGTGTGTGTGTGTGTGTGTGTGTGTGTGTGTGTGTGTGTGTGTGTGTGTGTGTGTGTGTGTGTGTGTGTGTGTGTGTGTGTGTGTGTGTGTGTGTGTGTGTGTGTGTGTGTGTGTGTGTGTGTGTGTGTGTGTGTGTGTGTGTGTGTGTGTGTGTGTGTGTGTGTGTGTGTGTGTGTGTGTGTGTGTGTGTGTGTGTGTGTGTGTGTGTGTGTGTGTGTGTGTGTGTGTGTGTGTGTGTGTGTGTGTGTGTGTGTGTGTGTGTGTGTGTGTGTGTGTGTGTGTGTGTGTGTGTGTGTGTGTGTGTGTGTGTGTGTGTGTGTGTGTGTGTGTGTGTGTGTGTGTGTGTGTGTGTGTGTGTGTGTGTGTGTGTGTGTGTGTGTGTGTGTGTGTGTGTGTGTGTGTGTGTGTGTGTGTGTGTGTGTGTGTGTGTGTGTGTGTGTGTGTGTGTGTGTGTGTGTGTGTGTGTGTGTGTGTGTGTGTGTGTGTGTGTGTGTGTGTGTGTGTGTGTGTGTGTGTGTGTGTGTGTGTGTGTGTGTAGCCTCAAAAACCATTCCACCAATTTTGATAATTGTTCCACCATTTAAAAAAACAATTCTTTCTGGTGGACATGTCTATAAAACACCTTCTAATGTGATTCCATAAATTACTTAAAGATTAAAAAGGATTTACAAAGCCCTTGTACTTGAATACGAACACATTGCAATTATAAAAGAACATGCTTGCAAACGAGGCCTTTAACTATTAAAACATAGCGCTACCTCCCATCACACCCACAAAATCAAAACCAAACCACCACCCTACAATAGTTCCATCATCCGTATGGTTAAGCCCTTCCAAGGGTAGGTACATAGAAACATCACTTAGGCTCACCACGAGCCTACCAGACTGGAGTTCGAGTTTGAGGCCTTTACTTTTAGTTGAGAATGCCATGCTGGTTGTAAACCAGCCAGGAACCACTTACTCTGAAGATGTCCATGCTGAAACATCAGGTGATATCTCATTGACTAGAGCATGGCCTACAAGCCCGGGAACTACATTCATGAAAGCCTAAGCATGTATACTTCACTATTACTCATACTTATTTATACAAAAGATTGTCAACTGCAAGACATCTACAGGCCAAGTTAAACACTATACCATTGGTCACAGCTGATGACCACCAGAATACATTTCTGAGAAAGGCGCTTATAATAATATTTATTTGAGTTCATATACCAAGTTACATAGATCTAAACCAAGTCAGGATTACAAATTATGCAAGCATTGTCAGTCTTGCAAGTTTAGAAATCTTCTGTAGAGTACATAACTTTCATTATTAGATATTCTCTTAATTTATATATAAATACATTTCCTTTGACATTTTTAAAAGTTTAAGTAATTTGTAGTAAGAATAAGCCCCTGTGACACATGGATATTTTTTTATTAATTTAATATTGTAGACAGTAATAGGTCTCGCTTATGTTTAGTGTCATGATGGTGCATTTTCTCATTCCTGATATAAGTATCTAATCTTGAGTAAGCAAGAACATAATTCTATGCTGATATAATCAATGGACAAAAAACAATTTATTTTTAAAAATTACCCAACAACTTTTTACTTTTTAGCTTATATATTATTCTTTTGTAATATAAATAACCTTATGAGCTGAAAGTGCACAAGATCCCCTTACTTCAACACCATACACAAAATGTGTAAAACTTACCCCATAATAAATTTTTTAGTACACCATTAATCACAAATTCTGGCAGATGCCTAATCAAATATATACTTGAACTACCTTTTTGCACACATTATCTATATGTTATTTCCAATCAAGATCTTTATCTAAGCATATCCCATGATTATTTGTCTCTGTAATACTACATTTATCTAACATTAATTTAAATTGTTGTATGTTATGCCGGGTATTGTAATTGAAATCTAATAACAGCACTTTTACTTGTATTTGTGGAAAAATTAAAACTTACTTATTAAAGCTTAAAAACAAACTTAAAAGTGTATTTGGAAACTGTGTTGAACCCTCTCATGAAGTTTTGAGGCAAACCATTTTCAACAATGAACCCTGACCTTCCAGCAAGAGAGGCTTAGACCTGCTCCCCTGACAATAGCCACCTGTCCACCTACAAGCAACCCTTTGCAGAATAACCTATAAGAGACATTGGGAATGAATTTCCACCTAAAACTGCTCAAAAAAATAAAAATTGAGTTTTTTGTACAGATTGGTTCCTTGGTCCTTTGCGCAACTGGTGTAGAAGATTTCCTTGTCGTCCAGCTGCCCTTAGGGTCGCTGGCAGCTATTTTAATGCCCTGCACTAAAGGTGTGGGCTCTTAAATTCTTGCCGACATGCCCCTAAACCTTAACATTTACATATGCAAAATGTTCTGCACGCATTACATATTCACCAAATTTAATATAATTTGACATACATAGCCACAAATATACAGCCTAGAAACTAGCAGAAAGAAATTTAAATGAATAAAACATAAATAATTTTAAAAATATAACAATTTTAATAGTTCAAGAACCTAACCTAGAGAACAATATTGTCACTAAGTACCTTTTTTTACTGATGTCTTCCTGCAGATGTTTATGCCCTAAAGCAAGTTTGAAAACAAATTGTTAATGTCCTAGTCTTACATCTTATGTACCAGAGACGAATTAAATTTGCAATTTTTTGCACTTAGATTTTATAAAAAAATTAATAACTTCAAAATTATTTATCTGACTTAATTAAATTTGGAGTTTTCTTATGAATAATACACTTAAACAACAGTTAAATTTTCAAAGAAATCGAACAACAAATGTGGAACTTTGAAAGCCCATCCCAACATCCCTTAGAAATGTGATTTTTTTTTTCAAAACATGAGTTAAGGACACACAAAGCTGCTCTTATTTCTCAGTTGAATATTGAAATTTCTGATCTTATCCTTATGTAAAATGTTAGTAATATAAAAGTGTTTATACACTCAATGCAAATGCAAGAAAATGTAGGAACTGCCCTATAAGTAAAAAATACTATAAAATGACATAATAAATATGTAAGGAATTATGTGCATGTTGGCAATGCCTATAATGCAGGCCCTGGTAATAAGCACATTCATACTGAAGTTTTTGAATGGTACACACACACGCACGCCTGTAAGCATAAATTGTTACCTGAAGATGTATGCTCACTCTTTTGCCTAAAATTCAACCAGAAGGACAAATAATAGTTGATGATCCCCCTATACATTACAATTAAACCCAGATTTTTATGTAATATAAAATTGATAAATATGTACACCCATGGACAAAAACTGAGTCGTGTCTTTAATGCCAAAAGTCCTACACAGCAGAGCACCTTGTTTACACCATACACAATACAGTTGTGCAGCTGCTGCAGCAAGTATGGCATTATTAAACATGCTACCTTTCATGTCTCTTCTCTATAGCGCTGTGGCAAAGCATAAGGTACTACTGTGTTTAAGACCGCAGGTTCACTTCTCACATGTAGCAGACACTGTTTTTTCTTTCTTCTGTTAATAATGTTTAATCAACACATAGCAGCTACTTATTTTCGATATGCTGCATTTCGTACACAGCATTTGGTAAAGTTATTATAATGCTGTACACGAAACCAGGTGATGTGCAAATGTATCAGGCCGAAATAGGTTCTCTTTCAGTGAATTATACCATGTTTGACAATGGCAGAATGTGCAAACAAAGACTGAAGCTTTTCTGCTGCTCATGAAGCTACAGCTTGTATTGGAGTCCCTACAACTACAATGTGGAGAGGGATTGAATGCCATAATTCAGGAAGAAGACCTCTGAAATGGATGCAGCTTTAATTACAGTAGCAGAGAGGAAACATTTCTGAAATGAAGCCACACTTCTCTGGATCAGCTCAAACAACCCTGCAATGTGCAAATGATGCAGGACTTCTTGCATGAACAGCAGCTAAAAAGCAACATCTGACAGATTGTTTCGCCTCATGTTTCTTCAGAAAAATGCAAACCGCAACTGGAATAACATGAAATTCTCCAATGAGGTGAAATTTTCTTCCACACATAAGGGAAAGGTGATTGTCTACCGTCCAAAGGGATTCCAATATGGTGCAAAATACGTGGCTTCACAATTTCATCATGGTCATTTGTTGGATAACAAAGGACGGTCTAGGTTGCTGTGACAACTTGACAATACACTGAACAGTGCACGCACAATACACGGTAATACTTGAGAATATTTTTATTTCCTCTGTGAGGATAAGATATCCTGATGGAATTGTGAATTCATATAAGATAATCATCCTGACCACACAGTCGGAAGGTTTCAAACTGGTTCTCAGAGAGGCAGGACATCAGAGTGATAGACTGGCCTTCCTGTTCACCAGATTTCAACCCTATTGGAAATGTGTGAGCTGAGGTGAAAAGGGAGCTGTGCTCGAATTTTCCTGTAGATGTGTGAAGAACAAAAGATGGCTTCTGGGCACAAATTCAAGAAGCCTGGGATATTGTACCTTTTTGACTATATTACTGCTGAGATTTAATTTCATCTATGCACCAAAGATTGTGGGCAGTTATAAGTGCTGAGGTTCATACACCCAATATTCATTCTGTTTATTTTTTGTGTGTTTTAGTTTTAGAAAATAATAGCTTATATGCATTTATTTTAGTTATTTTAGTAGAATTATGCTTTTGTGCGCATAGATATGCCTAAAACTTCAAATGCTAAAGTTATATTAATACAATATTATGTTCTGCACATCCAGTCATAAACAACCAATGCAATATCTGAGCTGAGGAGCTTATGAGTGCAAGCAGTGCCTTCTTAACCTCTCGGCCACCGTGACATTCTGTGCTCTGCTTTCAATAGCTTATAAGGTGACCATTGCACTCACAGCTACAGACCACTCTACAGTTGCTGCATGTGCATTGTGAACACAGCTGTTACAAAGGTACACGAAGCCCTCTGAATCTGGAGATGGCTCACTTTTTTTCCCACTAGTATACATAAATATGTAGTAAATTATGTAGTATCAAATAAATATGTCATAAACCTAAAATAAATAATTTAACATTACATTAAAAGTTAAAACTTTAAATGAAAAATAATTTATTTCACTCACCAGGCATTCTTTGTACCACCATACTTATTGCTTTTATTGCTCCACTTTCATTATTTTAAATTATTATTAATTTGGTAATCATTCATTCATTCATTATCTGTTTACCCTCCTCTTATGTAGGACTTACACCCCCAGGACTTACAAGCGGATGCCTGGGGTCAGAGGCCCGTCGAGGAGCAGACACTCATGGATCAGACAGAGTATCCAGGATGGATGATCAGCCCAATGCCTGGTATGGGATGAAGGAAGTAGATGAAACAAAATGTTGGTGAAATGGATGAAAGGAAAGGTGATGATGGAGCAGTTGGTGGGATGAATGGTGGGGGAAACCGGAGAACCCGGAGAAAACCTGCCCAGATGCCGCTTCATCCACCACAAATCCCACATGCAGGTCCCTGGGATTGAACCCGGGCCGTCTCGGTGAGAGGCGAGCGGTCTAACCACTCGGCCACGGCACTGCCTAATTTGGTAATCACAATCAGAAATTTAATTTTAACAGTGTTCATAGCATTTTGTGAACACCTCAAACATTATTTGTAAAACACCAAGACTAACATATGAATAAAACAACCCCCCCCCCCAAAAATAGAGTATCCTTTACATACAGTAATTGAAGAAATTATGAATGATTACATAAAAAGGAGTATGTCTTGACTGCACATGCAAAGTTACCTGTGGGCTGCTGGTGAATGCATCCCAGCTTGGCAGCTAACAACCGACCCTTCAGAACAATAATCCCTGCAACAAACTCATTATGTGCCGCTTCCCCGCAGTTTGAGTAATTACTGACCCAGAAGATTCTTTTCTGTGGGCTCTAGTAGCCTCCCCTTCAAGAACATTTCCAGTTTGCATGCAAGGTTTATATAAGGAACTGACTAGCGCCAGTGCATAATCAAGAACTTTTGAGGCGCTTGTACCGCGAGGTCCATCATCGCCTGCATGAGGACAAGGTGCATGCAGGGAAGACATGATGGCCCGCATGAACCTCGATAGCGACAGATCACTAAAAAACTTCAGAACTGGTGAGGCCAACACACCTCCCCTGGCCTACGATCCCCAAGTCAAGACCAATGTATTTGCGGACTATCTTGAACGGACCATGAGGCTCCAAGACGATCCCCAGGATGATGCCTTCTTTGAACGCGTGCGCCAGGAGGTTCGCCGATTCCTTCAATGTACTCTAACGAGGCAGCTCACCCTCATTTGAACTAAACCTAGTGAAGTCGAAGACGCACCGGTGTCTCAACACCAAAACGGCTGCGGGCCCTGACGGGTTCATACCACCTTCCCTTCACAGCCGTACTCTTTCTGACCAATGTCTTCGATATGTGCCTCATGAAGCCGGGGAAAGGTGCCAACTACTGTTCCATTATCCTCCCGATAGTCCTCTCGCCCCTTCCTCATATTCACTATCTCAAATGTAGGCTTGAATGGACGAATGACATCTCCTATTTGGGTGTTAATTTGGACAAAGGCTTAACGTTTGAGGATATCAGGGACATGTCACATGGGTCACGGCTTGTTCCCCAAACTAGGGTCCGGGATGCCAGTTTCTCTTAAGTTGTGCCTTTTTCGAGCACTTATAATCCCCGTCCTTCTTTACGCCTGCAAGATCTGGAGCATGGCCAGCCGCAGACTCCAGTGGGTGCAGAATAGGGGCCTCCGGGCTGCATGCGCCTTCCTCGTAAGACTACTTCACGAAGCCTCATCTCTTCCATACCTGGAGAATGAAATTAGGGCTGAGCCGCAAAACTTTACGACTCATTGCCATTCCATTGGGACGTCCTCCTTTGGTTTCTTGGGGACCATAATCTCAGACAACACCCTTGAGGCATGCAGGCATCCCCGGTAACACACGAGCAATTCCAACCAGCAGCTAAAGCTGAGCTCCTTTACAATCCTACCAAGAGTTGCTTGGATTGCTGAAAATTAAACCAGTGGTGTACCTTGTCACTAACTTACTTCACTCCACCATCCTGTAACACCACATGCCATCAACAAGTGGTTAAGCCTCAACACTTGGGCTCCTTTGGGCTGCCAATTGCCGTTGGATTTGGTTGGACAGTTAGTTAAGAAGTTACGAAAAGTGTGGATAGTTCATTGTGATTCGACGGATTAGTTGTGTTCTGTTCTGAGTGTGTGTCAAGAGTGACTCAAGCGTAACATTGTGCTAGGCTGAGTGCCTAAGTGATGAATAAAGTGTGCTCTCATTGTTGATATAGCAAGCAACTGAACAACATTAATAATATTTCATCTTGACTTTAAATTCTAATTAATTATTAGCATTTCTAAACAGAAAAAAGGCAGGCATAGAAAGAACGAACGGACGGACGGACGAAAGAAAGAAAGAATATAAAGCATAATTGAGTTTTTTTTTATAGGGGCGGCCCCACACCCGCCGCCCCCGGTGACGATCATCCTCTGAGGCTACATCGTCCCCCCATGCACATGCTGTTAGGCTAACCATGCGAAACATGCAATGGCAAGGGGTGCTGTGTTAGTGTAATACATGCGTTAGTGTTCGGGTTCCGCTGAAGCACCCCGGTTAGTGAACGGACGGACATTGCTGGCCTGTGCGCAGCGCGCACAGACGTCTGCGTAATGTGTCTGGGTACTGAACATACCGAAGTCTGAACAGGACCCAGGGAGTGCGGTTAAATGTACTTGGGTAGTTATTTGTGAAGTTAGTGCGTTTTTTGGACTGACTTGCAAGGTGATGCATGCAGAGATTTGTAACAAGTGGCAAAGGAGTAGCGTGCGTTTTTGTTGCAGGATCAAGAGTTGCGACTTCAGGGGACAGACGGACTGACTGACAACATGCAGCTAATGGTAGTGTGATTGCGTAATGAGATGGTGGGGGCAGGATTGCTACGTTGTGGTTACCTGTTGTGTGTTGCGACCTGGTGCGTTGAGGCTAGGGCGATTGTTACCTGTATGATGTTAGCTATTTGTGAATGAAGTTTCGTGGAGGTCCTGTTGTGGTTTTGTTCGATGCAAGGATCCATTCTCTTGTCCAGGAACACGCTGGGTCGTCTAGAGTGCACACGCGGCTGGCTGCCTGCCTGAAGGTGCAGGTGCGGACCCGTGCCACTCTCGGGGGGGCCCTCGTCCCCCGGGGCCGCCTTGGCTGAAAAACACAAGGGCTTCGAGGGCAGCTGTGGTAGTGGCTGGTTAATAACGTGTGTTGTGCTGCTTTCGGAGTGGAATGCATCCGGCTCTGTAAAAGTTAAATTGAGGTCATGGTGGATTAAATAACCTGTAGAGGTAAACGGCTACATCTATTGCTGAGGTAGTAGAGGATAGGGATCTGTCGAAGAGTTGCAGTGGACGCGTGTATTTCAGGTTGTCAGTATCGTAGTTGCCGAGGGATTGTACCAGTGGGTTATGGTTTTGTGGTAGTCTGTCGTAGAGGTCGGAGGCAAGCCTTTTGATAAATTCTTCAATGGTATGCATCTTTAACTCCTCGTGAAGCTTTGCTGCTGGAGCAGCTGACGGAACTTTTGCAATAATTCGCAGGATACGATTTTGTAGTGTTGTCAGGGATTTGATATGGGTCGGGGCAGCGTATCCCCAAACCGGTGAGGCGTAGGTGAGGATGGGTCGGATTAATGTTTTGTAGAGCGTTAGTCCGAGATTTGGACTGAGGGCACTGTGTAGGTTAATGAGGGGGTATAGTTTGCGGAGTTGTGCGCGAGCTTTGTTCTTTGCGGTCGTAATGTGCGGCTTCCATGTGAGGCCTTGGTCCATGGTGGCTCCGAGGTAGAGAACCTGGCTAACCCATGGTATGTTGCCGTTTTGGAGCTGCAGTGGAGCAAGTTCGTGGGTGGGATGCCTGTGGAAACGTCGTTTAGTAAAGATGATCGCTTGTGATTTGCGGCTGTTGACTCTAATGCGCCATTTCTGTAACCAGGGTTGCAGGTTGGTCAGGGCATTCTGTAGTCTAGCGCGAACGAGATTGATGTTGCCGGATTGCGCAGTAAACGAGGTATCGTCTGCGTAGAGATACAGATTCGTGTTTAGTGTCTTGGGGATGTCGTTAATGTAGATGTTGAATAGGGTAGGCCCGAGCAGGCTTCCCTGGGGTACTCCCGCATTTGCCACGTGTGGGGCTGAGGTGGCGCCATTGGCGGTGGAGACGAATTGTCGATTTTTGAGATAGTTCGCAATGAGTTTTATCATGGTGTCTGGCATTTGGGTGTCTTGTAGTTTCCGCAGTAGTCCCTCGTGCCAGACTCTGTCGAAGGCGCGCTCAATGTCCAATAGGACGGCGCCGGTGGATTTTTTGGTGTTGAAGCCGTGTGTTATGTGTTCCGTCTTTCTAAGAAGTTGAAGGGTTGTGGAATGTTTCGCGCGGAATCCAAATTGTTCCGGTATGATTGTGTTGTGCCTGATAAGGTGGGCATTTAACCGTTTGAGTACGAGTTTCTCGAATAGTTTGCTGAGTGTATTGAGTAGGCTAATTGGGCGGTAGTTTTGCGGGTCGCTTAGGTTCTTACCTTTTTTGGGGAAGTGCAGTATTTTCGCAACTTTCCAGGGTTCCGGGAAGTAGCCGTTGTCTAGCGCAAAGTTAAATATTTGTACGAGTCTATCCAGTGCCCGAGCTGGTAGATTTTTTAACGCTATGTTTGGAATGTCATCCGGGCCGGGAGCCTTTCGGTTAGGTAGGTGGCGTATGATCCATTGGACCTCTGGTACGCTTGTTTTTCTGATTTTATTGTGTGTGCGCATTGTGCAGATTTCTCGTGTGAGCTGTTCGGTTTCGCGAATAAAATCTGGGTCCGAGGGTTCTTCGTTTGGGGTTAGCGTTTCTTGGAGCGCGTCTTGAGGAAAGATATGCCAAAGCATTTATTTTTATATAAGATTATGCAAAATATGTAATATACACTAAACTATGTAAAATGAAACATGAGTATAGCAACGGTCTTGTTTGATACAGATTTTCATCATTGCTGCAGATGCACTTGCTTTGGGCTTATTGTGCTACATAGCAATGTAGACATTTTCTATTTTTGTGTGTTCACATATAAATGATTACGTAAGCGTTCCTGCGTTTCTGGCCAAAAGCAGCAGTGTTGTTACGATCATCATTGAATCAACACTGGCGTGAACCTGATGCTGGCAGACAACATTAAGAAATAAGGGAACAGCTATTTGGTGATCACTGCCCCAAAAAGGTATTGTAGTAGAGCTGTACAATAAGGGCCACTTTCACCAACCAATGCTAAAAATACTTCTTAACATTGTGCTTGCTAACATTCTGTTTCATCAAGCTTTTACAGAGAATTCATCTTGTCAAACACAACTGGAACAAGGAGCTCTCTCTTGAAGGCAGTGACTGAACTATATGGCTTCCGAACCCACACTGATGAACATAACGCTCTCTGTGTCAGTGCCAGCCATTTCACCTGATTGTTTCAGGTTAGAATCGTGATGTCAACTGAAAAATCTAGATACAGGGAAACTAATGTTTCACTTTATTTAAAGGTGAGTCGGAATTGTTACACTAACATCACTTAAGTTTACTCACAATTAACAATTGTAACAATTTGTAACAATTCCGACTCACCTTTAAATAAATTCAATACACATCACTGTTTCTAGCTTCTTTTCATTACAATATCAACGTAATGTTTCACTGTTCAAACAGCACTGATTATACAACTTGTTAAATATACTGCGGCATTATCGTGTGTAAAATACAATATCCACAATTGTGTGGATTTAATTAAAAGCTAAAGATGCAGCCTGGGAGAAAATCCGCAAATAATTTAATTGAAATGTATGTGTTTCTCCCAGGGCCAGTAAGCAATTGTGACAATTTTATCCCAAATAAAATGCAGCACCAGAAATGCCAGTTGCAAAGAGCATTTATGATGATTTAAAACTGAATGGTGGACACTACATTGAAACTAAACTGGACGAAAGTGTGTTATCATGATTGAAGATCAAGCACCTCAACAAAATTACTGCTTGCAATTAACCTTGTGACATAGGGAAAAGAGGTATGTTTCTGTTGGTAGTATTCTAACCTCTCATATTTCCTCTTGACTGCTATATCCTTTAAAATTTCATTATTTTGCACGTTTTCAATTTATTATGACTTACAGCTCCTCACCTGCAGGTAAGGCATTAAAATACAGCAAACTGACATAAACAGCTTGGTTTGCAGCCGTCATTTTCCAACTTGTATCTTTTGTTAAATGGTGATGTTAACTGAACACAAGTTCAATAGTTTGTTAAAGCTAACATTGTTCAACGAAACACAATTTGCATTAACTTCAGTATTAAATCAGCTTATCATAATGTTAAAATTTAGAATTGATTGGTGAAACTGATGCTGAATGGATCAGAAACCATCAAGATCTTTCCTGCAGTGAATGGTGTGATGCTATTAAAATGACAACAAGCATTTTCATGTCATACTGAGATCACGTCCCCACGGAGATGTTATGTACCACTCAGTCATCATAGCATAAGAACTTTAATAGCCTCAATCAAATGGTAATGTAAGGAGGATCATTCAACAACATTGCACAATTTACACTACCATTCGATTTCAACATCAACCTGCACCTGCACAGTTCTACACATGTACCATTCTATATTATAAACAAACATACTTATCACCTAGAAGACAGAAATCAGAATAATTAGGACCTAAAAACCTTTGCTCTACTGACAAGCAGTGTACTCATCACTGCAACATGTGGATCGTTGATCATTTTAAGAACATGTTTATCTTATACCAAAGTTAAAAGTTTACTCACACAACATGAACTAAAATTGACACAACAGCTCCTAGCTTCTCATCTGTTTCATACTTTGGCAGCCCACAAATGCAGGAAGTCATTGAATTGTTTTTCAAATAAAAATATAAGGAACATCTGATTCCTGTAATCAACACATAGGCACCAGTAAACTTTCACCAACACATTTCAAACCAAAAGCATCAGAGCAGACATACGAGAGCTCATGTTTGATGTCAACTCACAAAAGTGGAATGTGTTCATAATATGTACTATTTATCTCTCATTTTATTTATTTATTATTATTAATGGGCAACAATGTACACCAGAGTATATGGTTAATAATAACGATAACCAAGTTATCTGGTTACACTTGAAGTTTACTATTACAATAGATAAAATGTGTTAAGACATTGTATAAATCTCAAAGTAAAAACTTTAGAATATTGTACATAATATATATATATATATATTTTTTTTAACTTTGTGCAATAGTTTCTTTTTTCTAATACAAAACAATAGGCCTCTTACCTGCATCAAAAACTCATAGAATGCAGCAGATATATTTTAAAAATGTCTAAGAAATGCTCTATGATACAAGCACTATTGAATAAGCACACATATAACAATAATAGAAGAATAACAAAACAAACAGAGGTAGAAGATAAAGATTTAATAACAAAACAATCTGGATTCATCTGGCCCCTTTCAAGATAAAAAAAAAATATGATATCAGATACTAATATGTTGGAGTGTTGAACATGTAAAAAATAGAAGCTATATTCTTCTTTTATATCCCTAGCAGAATTTTTGAACATTAAGTGATTACAGAAATATGTTTTGATTTTTGGAAAAATATCTACATCGCAATATTTAGTTAATTTTTCCATTCTACTAAACAAAAAACAAGTTCTCATCAGCAACTTAAAGTTGTATTTCCATGAAGTAATTAAATAAATTACAAAAATCTTTATACAAATTATTTAAATGTTTTACACTGGCTTACAAAGCTGCCATAAATAAAACTCTTATGATTTTTTTTTCTTTTCTTTCTTCTTTCTATCACAAGTTAAACACACAGTCCCAGCATAATGATTTATTTTGAGCATAAAATTGAAGATGAAGAACCAGGAGGAGGGAAGAAGAACAACTCTGGAAGTATGTTATCAAATGTGCGTTTTAGTAAAACCTCATTCGGAAGATGTTCACAACCTTCTATTGTTCTCCACACCACCGGGAGTGTTGATAATTGGGAACATGTACGAGTGCTAAAAGTATCTGTAATGAAAACTTTGTCCTGAAATTAACAGAAAATGAGTTACGTTCTTTTGAAAGCAAGGAAAAAATGTTTTGAAGTCCCATTTTGCAAGGCTCCTGAAAATGCTTCTGACATAAGTGATCAAGTTGTGACATCAATGTCTAGTATGAACTGAAGTCGCACTATATGCTCCCATTGTTAGTGGATGTATATTGTTGGTTACAGCTTTATTTTCACACTTTTTTTATGTAAGCGACAAATGAAGGTTTTCAAAAGCCACAATTGGATAATCTGCCATGCATGGATGCATTAATGATAGCATAGTTCTTCAGAAATAACAATTGTTGGCTCCCAAAATTCGTGGATCAAAAGCAAGTAGTATATTGTATGCCTGATTATTAAAGTTTGCTAAGTTGCAACAAATCTAATGTTTTTTTAACTGGAAAACTAAGATGTATTTTTGATTAGTTTTAGAAGATAAGCGTGAAACATAGTAATCATATATGTCATTCGCAATCTAGTATTAAGTCAAACATCTTACTTAAAATTATTTTTCATTACACCAGCAGATATGTTGCCTATTAATTTGAATTACATAAAGGTAGGGAGAATACTGCAACTTGTTAACACAAATGTAATGTTTAAAGTGCTCCAAGATATCTTTAGTTATGGTGTCAACATATCGTTAAGAAACGAGCAAGTAAATCAGACAGATTTTATTGTTTTACATCAAGATGGTGATCATAATAATAGTGATGATAGCAAGAAACATTAATTTTTTGGCATAGAATAATCTGATGTTTTGATTATTATTCAATGTTTCTTAATTTGGCACGAGAAAAGATTTTGGGTATTGTTGTATTCATTACTACCTTTCATTAACTACATACCAAAGTCGTCTAAAAGGTTAAATGCAAATCTTAAAGAAGTTAAAAGTAGCAAATGTGTGGTTTTAAAGACTTGACATTAGAAAAAACTTAAGCATAAAAACAGAAAAATTCCTACAATGCGTTTAACTTACATCAAAATGATTTTCACAACAATACATTCTAGATCTTTCCGAGATATCGTTGACATTTCTTCACGATTGCAAAATTCGTTTCTTCTTAATTTCAGGTTTTTTAGCACATGAATAAGCAATTTCTTAGAGGTGTGTGATATATTGGTGTACAGAGACCCTATACACAATTTATACCCTTTTAGGTTCAACATCTAGTCAGAATTCATGCTATCAAAAATGAAAACATTCTGCTGCATATGCTACACAAAAACTGCACTTAACTGCACCATATATTACAATAAACGGAAAAAATTAGCACAGTATTTCTTTGTTTCACATAGTAAAATGTCTTTAATCCTTTCTGTTCAGAACCATGAACATACATGATGATGTCAAACAATAAGAATTCTTTGCAGATTAAATTATAATTTAATTATATTTACAATTATTATTTGTGTTTCATTGTATTATTTTTTAATTCTACATTTAATTTTCAATTACAATGGCTTGAGCATATATACATTGTCGTGCATGTTCCCAATTAAAGCCATGATCCAATTAGGGTAGTGAAAGAAAAATAATCACAACCCAATAAAATCATATCTCCAATATTTGAAATTGCCTTGAAGGTATACTGCGACACTTAAGTCCAGATAAGAAGAATTTTAATGTGCATTAGGGTATATTGCCATGACACCTCAAAGGCAAGATCATTGGCACAAAGAGTTGGTTTGAGTCTTGGCTGTGGTATTGAATTCTTCATGCCTGATTTAGCTATCCAAAAGTGAACATCTAATGAGCTTCCACCGAAGTACACAATGCCTGACATGGAATCATATTACACTTTTGTGTAGCTAAATAAGCACAATCCATTGCTACACAGAATATTCTTGGCACCAGTCTATATTCAATAACTGTGCCTATTGCATGTGTGTGTGTGTGTGGGGGTGGGCAGTATTAAACTGATTTTGATAAATCCTTTCACCATTAAAACACACAGGACAGAAATAGACTGTAAGACAGTTTCAAATAATAGGCAATAAGAATTTAAAAGGATTGGATTTTATAACAGAAACACATTATGAGTGGCTTTGATTTTTTGTTAAGAATGCCATGCAGTCTGTCTAGCATCAAGGTGAGTCCCTGTCCTGGCAACAACTATGTAATGAATGTCATGCAGTCTGTCTAGCATCAAGGTGAGTCCCTGTCCTGGCAACAACTATGTAATGAATGTCATGCAGTCAGTCTAGCATCAAGGTGAGTCCCTGTCCTGGCAACAACTATGTAATGAATGTCTTGCAGTCAGTCTAGCATCAAGGTGAGTCCCTGTCCTGGCAACAAATATGTAATGAATGTCATGCAGTCTGTCTAGCATCAAGGTGAGTCCCTATCCTGACAACAACTATGTAATGAATGTCATGCAGTATGTCTAGCATCAAGGTGAGTCCCTATCCTGACAACAACTATGTAATGAATGTCATGCAGTATGTCTAGCATCAAGGTGAGTCCCTGTCCTGGCAACAACTATGTAATGAATGTCATGCAGTCAGTCTAGCATCAAGGTGAGTCCCTGTCCTGGCAACAACTATGTAATGAATGTCTTGCAGTCAGTCTAGCATCAAGGTGAGTCCCTGTCCTGGCAACAAATATGTAATGAATGTCATGCAGTCTGTCTAGCATCAAGGTGAGTCCCTATCCTGACAACAACTATGTAATGAATGTCATGCAGTCAGTCTAGCATCAAGGTGAGGCCCTGTCCTGGCAACAACTATGTAATGAATGTCATGCAGTATGTCTAGCATCAAGGTGAGTCCCTATCCTGACAACAACTATGTAATGAATGTCATGCAGTCAGTATAGCATCACAGTGAGTCCCTATCCTGGCAACAACTATGTAATGAATGTCATGCAGTCTGTCCAGCATCACAGTGAGTCCCTATCCTGGCAACCACTATGTAATGAATGTCATGCAGTCTGTCTAGCATCAAGGTGAGTCCCTATCCTGACAACAAATATGTAATGAATGTCATGCAGTCAGTATAGCATCACAGTGAGTCCCTATCCTGGCAACAACTATGTAATGAATGTCATGCAGTCTGTCCAGCATCACAGTGAGTCCCTATCCTGGCAACCACTATGTAATGAATGTCATGCAGTCTGTCTAGCATCAAGGTGAGTCCCTATCCTGACAACAACTATGTAATGAATGTCATGCAGTCAGTCTAGCATCACAGTGAGTCCCTATCCTGGCAACAACTATGTAATGAATGTCATGCAGTCTGTCCAGCATCACAGTGAGTCCCTGTCCTGGCAACAACTATGTAATGAATGTCATGCAGTCTGTCTGGCATCACAGTGAGTCCCTATCCAGACAAACACTATGTAATGAATGTCATGCAGTCTGTCTAGCATCACAGTGAGTCCCTGTCCTGGAAACAACTATGTAATGAATGTCATGCAGTCTATTTGGCATCAAGGTGAGTCCCTATCCTGACAACAACTATGTAATGAATGTCATGCAGTCTGTCTAGCATCACAGTGAGTCCCTGTCCTGGCAACAACTAGGTAATGAATGTCATGCAGTCTGTTTGGCATCAAGGTGAGTCCCTATCCTGACAACAACTATGTAATGAATGTCATGCAGTCTGTCTGGCATCAAGGTGAGTCCCTATCCTGGCAACAACTAGGTAATGAATGTCATGCAGTCTGTTTGGCATCAAGGTGAGTCCCTATCCTGACAAATACTATGTAATGAATGTCATGCAGTCTGTTTGGCATCAACGTGAGTCCCTATCCTGGCAACAACTATGTAATGAATGTCATGCAGTCTGTCTGGCATCACAGTGAGTCCCTGTCCTGGCAACAACTATGTAATGAATGTCATGCAGTCTGTCTAGGATCACAGTGAGTCCTTGTCCTGGCAACAACTATGTAATGAATGTCATGCAGTCTGTCTGGCATCACAGTGAGTCCCTGTCCTGGCAACAAATATGTAATGAATGTCTTGCAGTCAGTCTAGAATCACAGTGAGTCCCTGTCCTGGCAACAATTATGTAATGAATGTCATGCAGTCAGTCTAGCATCACAGTGAGTCCCTATCCTGACAACAACTATGTAATGAATGTCATGCAGTCAGTCTAGCATCACAGTGAGTCCCTGTCCTGGCAACAACTATGTAATGAATGTCTTGCGGTCAATCTAGCATCAAGGTGAGTCCCTGTCCTGGCAACAATTATGTAATGAATGTCTTGCAGTCTGTCTAGCATCAAGGTGAGTCCCTGTCCTGGGAACAACTATGTAATGAATGTCATGCAGTCAGTCTAGCATCACAGTGAGTCCCTGTCCTGGCAACAACTATGTAATGAATGTCTTGCGGTCAGTCTAGCATCAAGGTGAGTTTCTGTCCTGGCAACAATTATGCAACGAATGTCATGCAGTCTGTCTAGCATCACAGTGAGTCCCTGTCCTGGCAACAACTATGTAATGAATGTCATTCAGTCAGTCTAGTATCACAGTGAGTCCCTGTCCTGGCAACAACTATGTAATGAATGTCATGCAGTATGTCTAGCATCACAGTGAGTCCCTGTCCTGGCAACAACTATGTAATGAATGTCATGCAGTCAGTCTAGCATGCAGTGAGTCCCTATCCTGACAACAACTATGTAATGAATGTCATGCAGTCTGTTTGGCATCAAGGTGAGTCCCTGTCCTGGCAACAACTATGTAATGAATGTCATGCAGTCAGTCTAGAATCACAGTGAGTCCCTATCCTGGCAACAACTATGTAATGAATGTCTTGCAGTCTGTCTGGCATCAAGGTGAGTCCCTGTCCTGGCACAACTATGTAATGAATGTCATGCAGTCAGTCTAGCATCACAGTGAGTCCCTGTCCTGGCAACAACTATGTAATGAATTTCACGCAGTCGGTCTAGCATCAAAGTGAGTACCTGTCCTGGGAAACACTATGTAATGAATATCATGCAGTCCGTCTAGCATCAAGGTGAGTCCCTATCCTGACAACAACTATGTTATGAATGTCACTCAGTCTGTCTAGCATGCAGTGAGTCCCTATCCTGACAACAACTATGTAATGAATGTCATGCAGTCTGTTTGGCATCAAGGTGAGTCCCTGTCCTGGCAACAACTATGTAATGAATGTCATGCAGCCAGTCTAGAATCACAGTGAGTCCCTATCCTGGCAACAACTATGTAATGAATGTCTTGCAGTCTGTCTGGCATCAAGGTGAGTCCCTGTCCTGGCACAACTATGTAATGAATGTCATGCAGTCAGTCTAGCATCACAGTGAGTCCCTGTCCTGGCAACAACTATGTAATGAATGTCACGCAGTCGGTCTAGCATCAAAGTGAGTACCTGTCCTGGGAAACACTATGTAATGAATATCATGCAGTCCGTCTAGCATCAAGGTGAGTCCCTATCCTGACAACAACTATGTTATGAATGTCACTCAGTCTGTCTAGCATCAAGGTGAGTCCCTATCCTGAAAACAACTATGTAACTAATGCCATGCAGTCTGTCTGGCATCACAGTGAGTCCCTATTCTGACAACAACTATGTAATTAATGTCATGCAGTCTGTCTGGCATCACAGTGAGTCCCTATCCTGAAACAAACTATGTAATGAATGTCATGCAGTCTGTCTGGCATCACAGTGAGTCCCTATCCTGACAACAACTATATAATTAATGTCCTCCAGTCTGTCTGCCATCACAGTGAGTCCCTATCCTGCAAACAACTATATAAATAATGCCATGCAGTCTGTCTGGCATCACAGTGAGTCCCTATCCTGGCAACAACTATGTAATGAATGTCATGCAGTCAGTCTAGCATCACAGTGAGTCCCTGTACTGGCAACAACTGTGTAATGAATGTCATGCAGTCTGTCTGGCATCTCAGTGAGTCCCTATCCTGAACCAACTATGTAATGAATGTCATGCAGTCTGTCTGGCATCACAGTGAGTCCCTATCCTGACAACAACTATGTAATGAATGTCATGCAGTCAGTTTGGCATCACAGTGAGTCCCTATCCTGACAACAACTATGTAATGAATGTCATGCAGTCTGTCTGGCATCACAGTGAGTCCCTATCCTGACAACAACTATGTAATGAATGTCATTCAGACAAACTAGCATCACAGTGAGTCCCTATCCTGACAACAACTATGTAATGTATGTCATGCAGTCAGTCTGGCATCACAGTGAGTCCCTATCCTGACAACAACTATGTAATGAATGTCATTCAGTCAAACTAGCATCACAGTGAGTCCCTATCCTGACAACAACTATGTAATGAATGTCATGCAGTCAAACTAGCATCGCAGTGAGTCCCTATCCTGAAAACAACTATGTAATGAATGTTATTTAGTCAAACTAGCATCACAGTGAGTCCCTATCCTGACAACAACTATGTAATGAATGTCATTCAGTCAGTCTGGCATCACAGTGAGTCCCTATCCTGACAACAACTATGTAATGAAGTCATGCAGTCTGTCTGGCATCACAGTGAGTCCCTATCCTGGCAACAACTATGTAATGAATGTCATGCAGTCAGTCTGGCATCACAGTGAGTCCCTATCCTGACAACAACTATGTAATGAATGTCATTCAGTCTGTCTGGCATCACAATGAGTCCCTGTCCTGGCAACAACTATGTAATGCATGTAATGCAGTCAGTCTAGCATCACAGTGAGTCCCTGTCCTGGCAACAACTATGTAATGAATGTCATGCAGTCTGTCTGGCATCACAGTGAGTCCCTGTCCTGGCAACAAATATGTAATGAATGTCATGCAGTCAGTCTAGCATCACAGTGAGTCCCTGTCCTGGCAACAACTATGTAATGAATGTCTTGCAGTCAGTCTAGCATCAAGGTGAGTCCCTGTCCTGGCAACAACTATGTAATGTATGTCTTGCAGTCAGTCTAGCATCAAGGTGAGTCCCTGTCCTGGCAACAATTATGTAATGAATGTCATGCAATCTGTTTAGCATCACAGTGAGTCCCTGTCCTGGCAACAACTATGTAATGAATGTCATGCAGTCAGTCTAGCATCACAGTGAATCCCTGTCCTGACAACAACTATGTAACGAATGTCATGCAGTCAGTCTAGCATCACAGTGAGTCCCTATTCTGACAACAAATATGTAATGAATATCCTGCAGTCAGTCTAGCATCACAGTGAGTCCCTATCCTGGCAAGAACTATGTAATGAATGTCATGCAGTCAGTCTAGCATCACAGTGAATCCCTGTCCTGGCAACAACTATGTAATGAATGTCATGCAGTCAGTCTAGCATCACAGTGAGTCCCTGTCCTGGCAACAATTATGTAATGAATATCCTGCAGTCAGTCTAGCATCACAGTGAGTTCCTGTCCTGGCAACAATTATGTAATGAATATTCTGCAGTCAGTCTAGCATCAAGGTGAGTCCCTGTCCTGGCAACAATTATGTAATGAATATCCTGCAGTCAGTCTAGCATCACAGTGAGTCCCTGTCCTGGCAACAATTATGTAATGAATATCCTGCAGTCAGTCTAGCATCAAGGTGAGTCCCTGTCCTGGCAACAATTATGTAATGAATATCCTGCAGTCAGTCTAGCATCAAGGTGAGTCCCTGTCCTGGCAACAATTATGTAATGAATATCCTGCAGTCAGTCTAGCATCAAGGTGAGTCCCTGTCCTGGCAACAACTATGTAATGAATATCCTGCAGTCAGTCTAGCATCACAGTGAGTTCCTGTCCTGGCAACAACTATGTAATGAATGTCATGCAGTCAGTCTAGAATCACAGTGAGTCCCTGTCCTGGCAACAACTATGTAATGAATGTCATGCAGTATGTCTAGCATCACAGTGAGTCCCTGTCCTGGCAAAAACTATGTAATGAATGTCATGCAGTCAGTCTGGCATCAACGTGAGTCCCTATCCTGACAACAACTATGTAATGAATGTCATGCAGTCTGTCTAACATTAAGGTGAGTCCCTATCCTGACAACAACTATGTAATGAATGTATGCAGTCTGTCTAGCATTAAGGTGAGTCCCTATCCTGACAACAACTATGTAATGAATGTATGCAGGCTGTCTAACATTAAGGTGAGTCCCTATCCTGAAAAACTATGTAATGAATGGCATGCAGTCAGACTGGCATCAACGTGAGTCCCTATCCTGACAACAACTATGTAATGAATATCATGCAGTCAGTCTAGCATCACAGTGAGTCCCTATCCTGACAACAACTATGTAATGAATGTCATGCAGTCTGTCTGGAATCACAGTGAGTCACTATCCTGAAACAACTATGTAATGAATGTCATGCAGTCTGTCTGGAATCACAGTGAGTCACTATCCTGAAACAACTATGTAATGAATGTCATGCAGTCTGTCTGGAATCACAGTGAGTCACTATCCTGAAACAACTATGTAATGAATGTCATGCAGTCTGTCTGGCATCACAGTAAGTCCCTATCCTGACAACAACTACGTAATGAATGTCATGCAGTCTGTCTGGCAATCACAGTGTGTCCCTATGCTGACAACAACTACGTAATGAATGTCATGCAGTCTGTCTGGCATCACAGTGAGTCCCTATCCTGACAACAACTACGTAATGAATGTCATGCAGTCTGTCTGGCATCACAGTGAGTCCCTATGCTGACAACAACTACGTAATGAATGTCATGCAGTCTGTCTGGAATCACAGTGAGTCCCTATCCAGGCAACAACTATGTAATGAATGTCATGCAGTCTGTCTAGCATCAAGGTGAGTCCCTATCCTGACAACATCTATGTAATGAATATCATGAAGTCTGTCTGGCATCACAGTGAGTCCCTATCCTGACAACAACTATGTAATGAATGTCATGCAGTCAGTCTGGCATCACAGTGAGTCCCTATCCTGAAGACAACTATGTAATGAATGTCGTGCAGTCTGTCAGGCATCACAGTGAGTCCCTATCTTGACAATAACAATGTAATTAATGTCATGCAGTGTGTCTAGCATCAAGGTAAGTCCCTATCCTGAAACAACTACGTAATGAATGTCATGCAGTCTGTCTGGCATCACAGTGAGTCCCTATCATGACAATAACTATGTAATTAATGTCATGCAGTGTGTCTAGCATCCAGGTGAGTCCCTATCCTGACAATAACTATGTAATTAATGTCATGCAGTCAATCAAGCATCACAGTGAGTCCCTATCCTGACTAATAACTATGTAATTAATATCATGCAGTCAATGTAGCATCCCAGTGAGTCCCTATCCTGACAACAACTATGTAATTAATGATATGCAGTCAATCTAGCATCACAGTGAATCCCTATCCTGACAACAACTATGTAATTAATGTCATGCAGTCTGTGTAGCATCAAGGTGAGTCCCTATCCTGACAACAACTATGTAATGAATGTCATACAGTCTGTATAACATCAAGGTCAGTCCCTATCCTGGCAAATACTGTGTAATGAATGTCATGCAGTCTGCCTAGCATCACAGTGAGTCCCTATCCTGAAAACAACTATATAATGAATGACATGCAGTCTGTCTAGCAACACAGTGAGTCTCTATTCTGACAACAACTATATAATGAATGTCATGCAGTCTGTCTGGCATCACAGTGAGTCCCTATCCTGGCAACAGCTATGTAATGAATGTCATGCAGTCTGTCTGGCATCACAGTGAGTCCCTATCCTGGCAACAACTATGTAATGAATGTCATGCAGTCTGTCTAGCATCACAGTGAGTCCCTATCCTGACAACAACCATGTAATGAATGTCATGCAGTCTGTCTAGCATCAAGGTAAGTCGCTATCCTGACAACATCTATGTAATGAATGTCATGCAGTCAAACTAGCATAACAGTGAGTCCCTGTCCTTTCGACAACTATGTAATGAATGTTATGCAGTCTGTCTAGCATCAAGGTGAGTCCCTATCCTGACAACTATGTAATTAATGTCATGCAGTCTGTCTGGCATCAAGGTGAGTCCCAGTCAGTGCAACAACTATGTAATGAATGTCAAGCAGTAGTCTAGAATCACAGTGAGTCCCTATCCTGGCAACAACTATGTAATGACTGTCTTGCAGTCTGTCTGGCATCAAGGTGAGTCCCTGTCCTGACAACAACTATGTAATGAATGTCATGCAGTATGTCTAGCATCAAGGTGAGTCCCTATCCTGACAACAACTATGTAATGAATGTCATGCAGTCAGTATAGCATCACAGTGAGTCCCTATCCTGGCAACAACTATGTAATGAATGTCATGCAGTCTGTCCAGCATCACAGTGAGTCCCTATCCTGGCAACCACTATGTAATGAATGTCATGCAGTCTGTCTAGCATCAAGGTGAGTCCCTATCCTGACAACAAATATGTAATGAATGTCATGCAGTCAGTATAGCATCACAGTGAGTCCCTATCCTGGCAACAACTATGTAATGAATGTCATGCAGTCTGTCCAGCATCACAGTGAGTCCCTATCCTGGCAACCACTATGTAATGAATGTCATGCAGTCTGTCTAGCATCAAGGTGAGTCCCTATCCTGACAACAACTATGTAATGAATGTCATGCAGTCAGTCTAGCATCACAGTGAGTCCCTATCCTGGCAACAACTATGTAATGAATGTCATGCAGTCTGTCCAGCATCACAGTGAGTCCCTGTCCTGGCAACAACTATGTAATGAATGTCATGCAGTCTGTCTGGCATCACAGTGAGTCCCTATCCAGACAAACACTATGTAATGAATGTCATGCAGTCTGTCTAGCATCACAGTGAGTCCCTGTCCTGGAAACAACTATGTAATGAATGTCATGCAGTCTATTTGGCATCAAGGTGAGTCCCTATCCTGACAACAACTATGTAATGAATGTCATGCAGTCTGTCTAGCATCACAGTGAGTCCCTGTCCTGGCAACAACTAGGTAATGAATGTCATGCAGTCTGTTTGGCATCAAGGTGAGTCCCTATCCTGACAACAACTATGTAATGAATGTCATGCAGTCTGTCTGGCATCAAGGTGAGTCCCTATCCTGGCAACAACTAGGTAATGAATGTCATGCAGTCTGTTTGGCATCAAGGTGAGTCCCTATCCTGACAAATACTATGTAATGAATGTCATGCAGTCTGTTTGGCATCAACGTGAGTCCCTATCCTGGCAACAACTATGTAATGAATGTCATGCAGTCTGTCTGGCATCACAGTGAGTCCCTGTCCTGGCAACAACTATGTAATGAATGTCATGCAGTCTGTCTAGGATCACAGTGAGTCCTTGTCCTGGCAACAACTATGTAATGAATGTCATGCAGTCTGTCTGGCATCACAGTGAGTCCCTGTCCTGGCAACAAATATGTAATGAATGTCTTGCAGTCAGTCTAGAATCACAGTGAGTCCCTGTCCTGGCAACAATTATGTAATGAATGTCATGCAGTCAGTCTAGCATCACAGTGAGTCCCTATCCTGACAACAACTATGTAATGAATGTCATGCAGTCAGTCTAGCATCACAGTGAGTCCCTGTCCTGGCAACAACTATGTAATGAATGTCTTGCGGTCAGTCTAGCATCAAGGTGAGTCCCTGTCCTGGCAACAATTATGTAATGAATGTCTTGCAGTCTGTCTAGCATCAAGGTGAGTCCCTGTCCTGGGAACAACTATGTAATGAATGTCATGCAGTCAGTCTAGCATCACAGTGAGTCCCTGTCCTGGCAACAACTATGTAATGAATGTCTTGCGGTCAGTCTAGCATCAAGGTGAGTCTCTGTCCTGTCAACAATTATGCAATGAATGTCATGCAGTCTGTCTAGCATCACAGTGAGTCCCTGTCCTGGCAACAACTATGTAATGAATGTCATTCAGTCAGTCTAGTATCACAGTGAGTCCCTGTCCTGGCAACAACTATGTAATGAATGTCATGCAGTATGTCTAGCATCACAGTGAGTCCCTGTCCTGGCAACAACTATGTAATGAATGTCATGCAGTCAGTCTAGCATGCAGTGAGTCCCTATCCTGACAACAACTATGTAATGAATGTCATGCAGTCTGTTTGGCATCAAGGTGAGTCCCTGTCCTGGCAACAACTATGTAATGAATGTCATGCAGTCAGTCTAGAATCACAGTGAGTCCCTATCCTGGCAACAACTATGTAATGAATGTCTTGCAGTCTGTCTGGCATCAAGGTGAGTCCCTGTCCTGGCACAACTATGTAATGAATGTCATGCAGTCAGTCTAGCATCACAGTGAGTCCCTGTCCTGGCAACAACTATGTAATGAATGTCACGCAGTCGGTCTAGCATCAAAGTGAGTACCTGTCCTGGGAAACACTATGTAATGAATGTCATGCAGTCCGTCTAGCATCAAGGTGAGTCCCTATCCTGACAACAACTATGTTATGAATGTCACTCAGTCTGTCTAGCATCAAGGTGAGTCCCTATCCTGACAACAACTATGTAACTAATGCCATGCAGTCTGTCTGGCATCACAGTGAGTCCCTATTCTGACAACAACTATGTAATTAATGTCATGCAGTCTGTCTGGCATCACAGTGAGTCCCTATCCTGAAACAAACTATGTAATGAATGTCATGCAGTCTGTCTGGCATCACAGTGAGTCCCTATCCTGACAACAACTATATAATTAATGTCCTCCAGTCTGTCTGCCATCACAGTGAGTCCCTATCCTGACAACAACTATATAAATAATGCCATGCAGTCTGTCTGGCATCACAGTGAGTCCCTATCCTGGCAACAACTATGTAATGAATGTCATGCAGTCAGTCTAGCATCACAGTGAGTCCCTGTACTGGCAACAACTGTGTAATGAATGTCATGCAGTCTGTCTGGCATCTCAGTAAGTCCCTATCCTGAACCAACTATGTAATGAATGTCATGCAGTCTGTCTGGCATCACAGTGAGTCCCTATCCTGACAACAACTATGTAATGAATGTCATGCAGTCAGTTTGGCATCACAATGAGTCCCTATCCTGACAACAACTATGTAATGAATGTCATGCAGTCTGTCTGGCATCACAGTGAGTCCCTATCCTGACAACAACTATGTAATGAATGTCATTCAGTCAAACTAGCATCACAGTGAGTCCCTATCCTGACAACAACTATGTAATGTATGTCATGCAGTCAGTCTGGCATCACAGTGAGTCCCTATCCTGACAACAACTATGTAATGAATGTCATTCAGTCAAACTAGCATCACAGTGAGTCCCTATCCTGACAACAACTATGTAATGAATGTCATGCAGTCAAACTAGCATCGCAGTGAGTCCCTATCCTGAAAACAACTATGTAATGAATGTTATTTAGTCAAACTAGCATCACAGTGAGTCCCTATCCTGACAACAACTATGTAATGAATGTCATTCAGTCAGTCTGGCATCACAGTGAGTCCCTATCCTGACAACAACTATGTAATGAATGTCATGCAGTCTGTCTGGCATCACAGTGAGTCCCTATCCTGGCAACAACTATGTAATGAATGTCATGCAGTCAGTCTGGCATCACAGTGAGTCCCTATCCTGACAACAACTATGTAATGAATGTCATTCAGTCTGTCTGGCATCACAATGAGTCCCTGTCCTGGCAACAACTATGTAATGCATGTAATGCAGTCAGTCTAGCATCACAGTGAGTCCCTATCCTGGCAACAACTATGTAATGAATGTCATGCAGTCTGTCTGGCATCACAGTGAGTCCCTGTCCTGGCAACAAATATGTAATGAATGTCGTGCAGTCAGTCTAGCATCACAGTGAGTCCCTGTCCTGGCAACAACTATGTAATGAATGTCTTGCAGTCAGTCTAGCATCAAGGTGAGTCCCTGTCCTGGCAACAACTATGTAATGAATGTCTTGCAGTCAGTCTAGCATCAAGGTGAGTCCCTGTCCTGGCAACAATTATGTAATGAATGTCATGCAATCTGTTTAGCATCACAGTGAGTCCCTGTCCTGGCAACAACTATGTAATGAATGTCATGCAGTCAGTCTAGCATCACAGTGAATCCCTGTCCTGACAACAACTATGTAACGAATGTCATGCAGTCAGTCTAGCATCACAGTGAGTCCCTATTCTGACAACAAATATGTAATGAATATCCTGCAGTCAGTCTAGCATCACAGTGAGTCCCTATCCTGGCAAGAACTATGTAATGAATGTCATGCAGTCAGTCTAGCATCACAGTGAATCCCTGTCCTGGCAACAACTATGTAATGAATGTCATGCAGTCAGTCTAGCATCACAGTGAGTCCCTGTCCTGGCAACAATTATGTAATGAATATCCTGCGGTCAGTCTAGCATCACAGTGAGTTCCTGTCCTGGCAACAATTATGTAATGAATATCCTGCAGTCAGTCTAGCATCAAGGTGAGTCCCTGTCCTGGCAACAATTATGTAATGAATATCCTGCAGTCAGTCTAGCATCACAGTGAGTCCCTGTCCTGGCAACAATTATGTAATGAATATCCTGCAGTCAGTCTAGCATCAAGGTGAGTCCCTGTCCTGGCAACAATTATGTAATGAATATCCTGCAGTCAGTCTAGCATCAAGGTGAGTCCCTGTCCTGGCAACAATTATGTAATGAATATCCTGCAGTCAGTCTAGCATCAAGGTGAGTCCCTGTCCTGGCATCAACTATGTAATGAATATCCTGCAGTCAGTCTAGCATCACAGTGAGTTCCTGTCCTGGCAACAACTATGTAATGAATGTCATGCCGTCAGTCTAGAATCACAGTGAGTCCCTGTCCTGGCAACAACTATGTAATGAATGTCATGCAGTATGTCTAGCATCACAGTGAGTCCCTGTCCTGGCAAAAACTATGTAATGAATGTCATGCAGTCAGTCTGGCATCAACGTGAGTCCCTATCCTGACAACAACTATGTAATGAATGTCATGCAGTCTGTCTAACATTAAGGTGAGTCCCTATCCTGACAACAACTATGTAATGAATGTATGCAGTCTGTCTAGCATTAAGGTGAGTCCCTATCCTGACAACAACTATGTAATGAATGTATGCAGGCTGTCTAACATTAAGGTGAGTCCCTATCCTGAACAACTATGTAATGAATGTCATGCAGTCAGACTGGCATCAACGTGAGTCCCTATCCTGACAACAACTATGTAATGAATATCATGCAGTCAGTCTAGCATCACAGTGAGTCCCTATCCTGACAACAACTATGTAATGAATGTCATGCAGTCTGTCTGGAATCACAGTGAGTCACTATCCTGAAACAACTATGTAATGAATGTCATGCAGTCTGTCTGGAATCACAGTGAGTCACTATCCTGAAACAACTATGTAATGAATGTCATGCAGTCTGTCTGGAATCACAGTGAGTCACTATCCTGAAACAACTATGTAATGAATGTCATGCAGTCTGTCTGGCATCACAGTAAGTCCCTATCCTGACAACAACTACGTAATGAATGTCATGCAGTCTGTCTGGCAATCACAGTGTGTCCCTATGCTGACAACAACTACGTAATGAATGTCATGCAGTCTTTCTGGCATCACAGTGAGTCCCTATCCTGACAACAACTACGTAATGAATGTCATGCAGTCTGTCTGGCATCACAGTGAGTCCCTATGCTGACAACAACTACGTAATGAATGTCATGCAGTCTGTCTGGAATCACAGTGAGTCCCTATCCAGGCAACAACTATGTAATGAATGTCATGCAGTCTGTCTAGCATCAAGGTGAGTCCCTATCCTGACAACATCTATGTAATGAATATCATGAAGTCTGTCTGGCATCACAGTGAGTCCCTATCCTGACAACAACTATGTAATGAATGTCATGCAGTCAGTCTGGCATCACAGTGAGTCCCTATCCTGAAGACAACTATGTAATGAATGTCGTGCAGTCTGTCAGGCATCACAGTGAGTCCCTATCTTGACAATAACAATGTAATTAATGTCATGCAGTGTGTCTAGCATCAAGGTAAGTCCCTATCCTGAAACAACTACGTAATGAATGTCATGCAGTCTGTCTGGCATCACAGTGAGTCCCTATCATGACAATAACTATGTAATTAATGTCATGCAGTGTGTCTAGCATCCAGGTGAGTCCCTATCCTGACAATAACTATGTAATTAATGTCATGCAGTCAATCAAGCATCACAGTGAGTCCCTATCCTGACTAATAACTATGTAATTAATATCATGCAGTCAATGTAGCATCCCAGTGAGTCCCTATCCTGACAACAACTATGTAATTAATGATATGCAGTCAATCTAGCATCACAGTGAATCCCTATCCTGACAACAACTATGTAATTAATGTCATGCAGTCTGTGTAGCATCAAGGTGAGTCCCTATCCAGACAACAACTATGTAATGAATGTCATACAGTCTGTATAACATCAAGGTGAGTCCCTATCCTGGCAAATACTGTGTAATGAATGTCATGCAGTCTGCCTAGCATCACAGTGAGTCCCTATCCTGAAAACAACTATATAATGAATGACATGCAGTCTGTCTAGCAACACAGTGAGTCTCTATTCTGACAACAACTATATAATGAATGTCATGCAGTCAATCCAGCATCAAGGTGAGTCCCTATCTTCGCCACAACTATATAATGAATGTCATGCAGTCTGTCTGGCATCACAGTGAGTCCCTATCCTGGCAACAGCTATGTAATGAATGTCATGCAGTCTGTCTGGCATCACAGTGAGTCCCTATCCTGGCAACAACTATGTAATGAATGTCATGCAGTCTGTCTAGCATCACAGTGAGTCCCTATCCTGACAACAACCATGTAATGAATGTCATGCAGTCTGTCTAGCATCAAGGTAAGTCGCTATCCTGACAACATCTATGTAATGAATGTCATGCAGTCAAACTAGCATAACAGTGAGTCCCTGTCCTTTCGACAACTATGTAATGAATGTTATGCAGTCTGTCTAGCATCAAGGTAGGTCCCTATCCTGACAACTATGTAATTAATGTCATGCAGTCTGTCTGGCATCAAGGTGAGTCCCAGTCAGTGCAACAACTATGTAATGAATGTCAAGCAGTAGTCTAGAATCACAGTGAGTCCCTATCCTGGCAACAACTATGTAATGACTGTCTTGCAGTCTGTCTGGCATCAAGGTGAGTCCCTGTCCTGACAACAACTATGTAATGAATGTCATGCAGTCAGGATAGCATCACAGTGAGTCCCTGTCCTTGCAACAACTATGTAATGAATGTCACGCAGTCGGTCTAGCATCAAAGTGAGTACCTGTCCTGGCTACAACTATGTAATGAATGTCATGCAGTCAGTCTAGCATCAAGGTGAGTCCCTATCCTGAAAACAACTATGTTATGAATGTCTCTCAGTCTGTCTAGCATCAATGTGAGTCCCTATCCTGACAACAACTATGCAACTAATGCCATGCTATCTGTCTGGCATCACAGTGAGTCCCTATTCTTACAACAACTATGTAATTAATGTCATGCAGTCTGTCTGGAATCACAGTGAGTCCCTATCCTGACAACAACTATGTAATTAATGTCATGCAGTCTGTCTGGCATCACAGTGAGTCCCTATCCTGACAACAACTATTAATGAATGTCATGCAGTCTGTCTGGCATCAAAGTGAGTATCTATCCTGACAACAACTATATAATTATTGTCATGCAGTCTGTCTGGCATCACAGTGAGTCCCTATCCTGGCAACAACTATGTAATGAATGTCATGCAGTCAGTCTGGCATCACAGTGAGTCCCTATCCTGACAATAACTATGTAATCATGTCATTCAGTCTGTCTGGCATCACAGTGAGTCCCTATCCTGACAACAACTATGTATGGAATATCCAGCAGTCAGTCTAGCATCAAGGTGAGTCCCTGTCCTGGCAACAATTATGTAATGAATGTCATGCAATCTGTCTAGCATCACAGTGAGTCCCTGTCCTGGAAAAACTATGTAATGAATGTCATGCAGTCAGTCTAGCATCACAGCGAGTCCCTGTCCTGGCAACAACTATGTAATGAATGTCATGTAGTCAGTCTGGCATCAAGGTGAGTCCCTATCCTGACAACAACTATGTAATGAATGTCATGCAGTCTGTCTAGCATTAAGGTGAGTCCCTATCCTGACAACAACTATGTAATGAATGTCATGCAGTCTGTCTGGCATCACAGTGAGTCCCTATCCAGGCAAAAACTATGTAATGAATGTCATGCAGTCAATCTAGCATCAAGGTGAGTCCCTATGCTGACAACAACTATGTAATGTATGTCATGCAGTCTGTCTGGCAATCACAGTGTGTCCCTATCCTGACAACAACTACGTAATGAATGTCATGCAGTCTGTCTGGCATCACAGTGTGTCCCTATCCTGACAACAACTATGTAATGAATGTCATGCAGTCTGTCTGGCATCACAGTGAGTCTGTATCCTGACAACAACTATGTAATGAATGTCATGCAGTCTGTCTGGCATCACAGTGTGTCCCTATCCTGACAACAACTATGTAATGAATGTCATGCAGTCTGTCTGGCATCACAGTGAGTCTGTATCCTGACAACTACTACGTAATGAATGTCATGCAGTCTGTCTGGCATCACAGTGAGTCCCTATCCTGACAACTACTACGTAATGAATGTCATGCAGTCTGTCTGGCATCACAGTGAGTCTGTATCCTGACAACAACTATGTAATGAATGTCATGCAGTCTGTCTGGCATCACAGTGAGTCCCTATCCTGACAACAACTATGTAATTAATGTCATGCAGTCAATCAAGCATCACAGTGAGTATGTATCCTGACAACAACTACGTAATGAATGTCATGCAGTCTGTCTGGCATCACAGTGAGTCTGTATCCTGACAACAACTACGTAATGAATGTCATGCAGTCTGTCTGGCATCACAGTGTGTCCCTATGCTGACAACAACTACGTAATGAATGTCATGCAGTCTGTCTGGCAATCACAGTGTGTCTGTATCCTGACAACAACTATGTAATGAATGTCATGCAGTCTCTCTGGCATCACAGTGAGTCCCTATCCTGACAACAACTATGTAATTAATGTCATGCAGTCAATCAAGCATCACAGTGAGTCCCTATCCTGGCAATAACTATGTAATTAATGTCATGCAGTCAATCTAGCATCACAGTGAGTCCCTATCCTGACAACAACTATGTAATTAATGATATGCAGTCAATCTAGCATCACAGTGAGTCCCTATCCTGACAACAACTATTTAAGTAATGTCATGCAGTCTGTCTAGCATCAAGGTGAGTCCCTATCCTGACAACAACTATGTAATGAATGTCATACAGTCTGTATAACATCAAGGTGAGTCCCTATCCTGGCAAATACTATGTAATGAATGTCATGCAGTCTGTCTAGCATCACAGTGAGTCCCTATTCTGACAACAACTATATAAAGAATGTCATGAAGTCAGTCTAGCATCAAGGTGAGTCCCTATTCTGGCAACAACTATGTAATGAATGTCATGCAGTCTGTCTAGCATCACAGTGAGTCCCTATCCTGACAACAACTATGTAATGAATGTCATGCAGTCTGTCTAGCATCACAGTAAGTCCCTATCCTGACAACAACCATGTAATGAATGTCATGCAGTCTGTCTAGCATCAAGGTGAGTCCCTATCCTGACAACAACTATGTAATGAATGTCATGCAGTCAATTAAGCATCACAGTGAGTCCCTATCCTGACAATAACTATGTAAATAATGTCATGCAGTCAATATAGAATCACAGTGAGTCCCTATCCTGACAACAACTATGTAATTAATGTCATGCAGTCTGTCTAGCATCACAGTCAGTCCCTATCCTGACAACAACTATGTAATTAATGTCATGCAGTCTGTCTAGCATCAAGGTGAGTCCCTACCCTGACAACAACTTTGTAATGAATGTCATGCAGTCTGTATAACATCAAGGTGAGTTCCTATCCTGGCAAATACTATGTAATGAATTCCATGCAGTCTGTCTAGCATCACAATGAGTAACCATTCTGACAACAACTATATAATGAATGTCATGCAGTCAGTCTAGCATCAAGGTGAGTCCCTATCTTGGCCACAACTATATAATGAATGTCATGCAGTCTGTCTGGCATCACAGTGAGTCCCTATCCTGGCAACAACTATGTAATGAAGTTCATTAAGTCTGTATGGCATCACAGTGAGTCCCTATCCTGGCAAGAACTATGTAATGAAGTTCATGCAGTCTGTCTGGCATCACAGTGAGTCCCTATCCTGGCAACAACTATGTAATGAATGTCATGCAGTCTGTCTGGCATCACAGTGAGTCTCTATCTTGACAACAACTATGTATTGAATGTCATGCAGTCTGTCTGGCATCACAGTGAGTCTCTATCCTGACAACAACTATGTAATGAATGTCATGCAGTCTGTCTGGCATCACAGTGTGTCCCTATTCTTACAACAACTATGTAATGAATGTCATGCAGTCTGTCTGGCATCACAGTGAGTCTCTATCCTGACAACAACTATGTAATGAATGTCATGCAGTCTGTCTAGCATCATAGTGAGTCCCTATCCTGACAACAACTATGTAATGAATGTCATGCAGTCTGTCTGGCATCATAGTGAGTCCCTATCCTGACAACAACTATGTAGTGAATGTCATGCAGTCTGTCTGGCATCACAGTGAGTCTCTATCTTGACAACAACTATGTAATGAATGTCATGCAGTCAGTCTAGCATTAGAGTGAGTCTCTATCCTGACAACAACTATGTAATGAATGTCATGCAGTCTGTCTGACATCACAGTTAGTCTCTATCTTGACAACAACTATGTAGTGAATGTCATGCAGTCTGTCTGGCATCACAGTGAGTCTCTATCTTGACAACAACTATGTAATGAATGTCATGCAGACAATCTAGCATCAGAGTGAGTCTCTATCCTGACAACAACTATGTAATGAATGTCATGCAGTCTGTCTGACATCACAGTTAGTCTCCATCCTGACAACAACTATGTAATGAATGTCATGCAGTCTGTCTAACATCACAGTGAGTCTCTATCGTGACAACAACTATGTAATGAATGTCATGCAGTCTGTCTGGCATCACAGTGAGTCTCTATCCTGAAAACAACTATGTAATGAATGTCATGCAGCTGTCTAGCATCAAGGTGGGTTCCTATCCTGACAACAACTATGTAATGAATGTCATGCAGTCTGTCTAGCATCACAGTGAGTCTCTATACTGACAACAACTATGTAGTGAATGTCATGCAGTCTGTCTTGCATCAAGGTGAGTTCCTATCCTGACAACAACTATGTAATGAATGTCATGCAGTCTGTCTGGCATCACAGTGAGTCTCTATCCTGACAACAACTATGTAATGAATGTCATGCAGTCTGTCTAGCATCAAGGTGAGTCTCTATCCTGACAACAACTATGTAGTGAATGTCATGCAGTCTGTCTAGCATCACAGTGAGTTCCTATCCTGACAACAACTATGTAATGAATGTCATGCAGTCTGCTTGCATCAAGGTGAGTTCTTATCCTGACAACAACTATGTAATGAATGTCATGCAGTCTGTCTAGCATCACAGTGAGTTCCTATCCTGACAACAACTATGTAATGAATGTCATGCAGTCTGTCTAACATCACAGTGAGTCTCTATCCTGACAACAACTATGTAGTGAATGTCATGCAGTCTGTCTAGCATCAAGGTGAGTTCCTATCCTGACAACAACTATGTAATGAATGTCATGCAGTCTGTCTAGCATCACAGTGAGTTCCTAACCTGACAACAACTACGTAATGAATGTCATGCAGTCTGTCTAGCATCAAGGTGAGTCCCTATCCAGACAACTATGTAATGAATGTCATGCAGTCTGTCTGGGTTCACAGTGAGTCCCTATCCTGGCAACAACTAAGTAATGAATGTCATGCAGTCTGTCTAGCATCACAGTGAGTCCCTGTCCTGGCAACAACTATGTAATGAATGTCACTCAGTCATTCTAGCATCACAGTGAGTCCCTGTCCTAGCAATAAACATGCTATGAATGTCACTCAGTCTGTTTAGCATCACAGTGAGTTCCTGTCCTGACAACAACCTTGTTATGAATGTCACTCAGTCTGTCTAGCATCACAGTGAGTCCACGTCGTGACAACAGTTATGTAATGAATGCACTGCAGTCTGTCTAGTATCACAGTGAGTCCACGCCGTGTCAACAGTGATGCAATGAATGCCATGCAGTCTGTCTAGCATCACAGTGAGTCCCCATCCTGACAACATTTATGCAATGAATGCTTTGTAGTCTATATAGCATCACAGTGAGTCCATGTCCTGACAACAGTTATGCAATGAATGCCATGCAGTCTGTCCAGCATCACAGTGAGTCCCCATCCTGACAACATTTATGCAATGAATGCCATATAGTCTGTATAGCATCACAGTGAGTCCCCATCCTGACAACAGTTATGTAATGAATGCCATGCAGTCTGTCTAGCATCACAGTGAGTCCCTATCCTGAAAACAACTATGTAATGAATGTCATGCAGTCTGTCTGGCATCACAGTGAGTCCCTATCCTGAAAACAACTATGCAATGAATGCCATGCAGTCTGTCTAGCATCACAGTGAGTCCCTATCCTGAAAACAACTAAGTAATGAATGTCATGCAGTCTGTCTGGCATCACAGTGAGTCCCTATCCTGAAAACAACTATGTAATGAATGCCATGCAGTCTGTCTAGCATCACTGTGAGTCCCTATCCTGAAAACAACTATGTAATGAATGTCATGCAGTCTGTCTGGCATCACAGTGAGTCCCTATCCTGAAAACAACTATGTAATGAATGCCATGCAGTCTGTCTAGCATCACAGTGAGTCCCTATTCTGAAAACAACTATGTAATGAATGTCATGCAGTCTGTCTGGCATCACAGTGCGTCCCTATCCTGACAAAAACTATGTAATGAATGTCATGCAGTCAGTCTAGCAACACAGTGAGTCCCTGTCCTGGCAACAACTATGTAATGAATGCCATGCAGTCTGTCTAGCATCACAGTGAGTCCCCATCCTGACAACAGTTATGTAATGAATGTCATGCAGTCAAACTAGCATCACAGTGAGTCCCTATCCTGGGAACAACTATGTAATTAATGACATACAGTCAATCTAGCATCACAGTGAGTCCCTATCCTGACAACAACTATGTAATTAATGTCATGCAGTCTGTCTAGCATCAAGGTGAGTCCCTATCCTGACAACAACTATGTAATGAATGTCATTCAGTCTGTATAACATCAAGGTGAGTTCAAATCCTGGCAAATACTATGTAATGAATGTCATGCAGTCTGCCTAGCATCACAGTGAGTCCCTATCCTGACAACAACTATGTAATGAATGTCATGCAATCTGTCTGGCATCACAGTGAGTCCCTATCTTGACAACAACTATGTAATGAATGTCATGCTGTCTGTCTAGCATCACAGTGAGTCTCTGTCCTAGCAATAAACATGCTATGAATGTCACTCAGTCTGTTTAGCTTCACAGTGAGTCCCTGTCCTGGCAACAACTATGTAATGAATGTCATGCAGTTTTCTAGCATCACACTAAGACCCTGTCCTGACAACAACTATGTAATGAATGTAATGCAGTCTGTCTAGCATCACACTCAGACCCTGTCCTTACAACAACTATTTAATTAAAGTCATGCAGTCTGTCTAGCATCACAGTGAGTCCCTGTCCTGACAACAACTATGTAATGAATGTCATGCAGTCTGTCTAGCATCAAGGTGACTCCCTGTCATGGCAACAACTATGTAATGAATGTCATGCAGTTTTCTAGCATCACACTAAGACCCTGTCCTAACAACAACTATTTAATTAATGTCATGCAGGCTGTCTAGCATCACACTGAGACCCTGTCCTTACAACGACTATTTAATTAAAGTCATGCAGTCTGTCTAGCATCACAGTGAGTCCGTCCTGACAACAACTATGTAATAAATGTCCTACAGTCTGTATAGCATCACAGTGAGTCCACGTCCAGACAACAGTTATGCAATGAATGCACTGCAGTCTGTATAGCATCACAGTGAGTCCACGTCCTGACAACAGTTATGCAATGAATGCACTGCAGTCTGTATAGCATCACAGTGAGTCCACGTCCTGACAACAGTTATGCAATGAATGCACTGCAGTCTGTATAGCATCACAGTGAGTCTACGTCCTGACAACAGTTATGCTATGAGTGTACTGCTGTCTGTCTAGCATCACAGTGAGTCCACGTCCTGACAGCAGTTATGCAATGAATGCACTGCAGTCTGTCTAGCATCACAGTGAGTCCACGTCCTGACAACAGTTATGCAATGAATGCACTGCAGTCTGTTTAGCATCACAGTGAGTCCCCATCCTGACAACAGTTATGTAATGAATGCCATGCAGTCTGTCTAGCATCACACTGAGACCCTGTCCTTACAACAACTATTTAATTAAAGTCATGCAGTCTGTCTAGCATCACAGTGAGCCCGTCCTGACAACAGTTATATAATGAATACCATGCAGTCTGTCTAGTATCACAGTGAGTCCCCATCCTGACAACAGTTATGTAATGAATGCCATGCAGTCTGTCTAGTATCACAGTGAGTTGCAATCCTGACAACAGTTATGTAATGAATGCCATGCAGTCTGTCTAGTATCACAGTGAGTTCCCATCCTGACAACAGTTATGTAATGAATGCCATGCAGTCTGTCTAGTATCACAGGGAGTTCCCATCCTGACAACAGTTATGTAATGAATGCCATGCAGTCTGTCTAGTATCACAGTGAGTCCCCATCCTGACAACAGTTATGTAATGAATGCCATGCAGTCTGTCTAGTATCACAGTGAGTTCCCATCCTGATAACAGTTATGTAATGAATGCCATGCAGTTTGTCTAGCATCACAGTGAGTCCAAGTCCTGACAACAGTTATGTAATGAATTACATGCAGTCTGTCTAGCATCACAGTGAGTGCTTGTCCTGACAACAGTTATGAATGTCATGCAGTTTGTCTAGCATCACAGTGAGTCCCCATCCTGACAACAGTTATGTAATGAATTACATGCAGTCTGTCTAGCATCACAGTGAGTCCCTGTCCTGGCAACAACTATGTAATGAATTACATGCAGTCTGTCTAGCATCATAGTGAGTCCCTGTCCTGGCAACAACTATGTATTGAATTACATGCAGTCCGTCTAGCATCACAGTGAGTCTCTATCCTGGCAAAAACTATGTATTGAATTACATGCAGTCTGTCTAGCATCACAGTGAGTCCCTATCCTGGCAAAAACTATGTAATGAATTACATGCAGTCTGTCTAGCATCACAGTGTGTCCCTGTCCTGGCAAAAACTATGCATTGAATTACATGCAGTCTGTCTAGCATCACAGTGAGTCCCTGTCCTGGCAAAAACTATGTAGTGAATTACATGCAGTCTGTCTAGCATCACAGTGAGTCCCTATCCTGGCAAAAACTATGTATTGAATTACATGCAGTCTGTCTAGCATCACAGTAAGTCACTATCCTGGCAAAAACTATGTATTGAATTACATGCAGTCTGTCTAGCATCACAGTCAGTCCCTGTCCTGGCAAAAACTATGTATTGAATTACATGCAGTCTGTCTAGCCTCACAGTGAGTCCCTGTCCTGGCAACAACTATGTAATGAATGTCACTCTGTCTAGCATCACAGTGAGTCCTTGTCCTGGCAACAACTATGTAATGAATGTCACTCTGTCTAGCATCACAGTGAGTCCTTGTCCTGGCAACAACTATGTAATGAATGTCACTCTGTCTAGCATCACAGTGAGTCCTTGTCCTGGCAACAACTATGAAATGAATGTCACTCTGTCTAGCATCACAGTGAGTCCCTGTCCTGGCAACAACTATGTAATGAATGTCACTCAGTCTGTCTAGCATCACAGTGAGTCCCTGTCCTGACAACAACCATGTTATGAATCTCACTCAGTCTGTCTAGTATCACAGTGAGTCCCTGTCCTAACAACAACCATGTAATGAATGTCTTGCAGTTTTCTAGCATCACACTAAGACCCTGTCCTGACAACAACTATGTAATGAATGTAAAGCAGTCTGTCTAACATCACACTCAGACCCTGTCCTTACAACAACTATTTAATTAAAGTCATGCAGTCTGTCTAGCATCTCAGTGAGTCCGTCCTGACAACAACTATCTAATAAATGTCATACAATCAGTCTAGCATCACACTCAGTCCCTGTCCTGAAAACAACCATGTTTTCAATGTCACTCAGTCTGTCTAGAATCACAGTGAGTCTCTGTCCTGGCAACAACTATGTTATGAATGTCACTCAGTTATCTAGCATCACAGTGAGTCCCTGTCCTGGCAACAACTATGTTATGAATGTCACTCAGTCTGTTTAGCATCACAGTGAGTCCCTGTTCTGGCAACAACTATGTTAATAATGTCACTCAGTCTGTCTAGGATCACAGTGAGTCCCTGTCCTGGCAACAACTATGTTATGAATGTCACTCAGTCTGTCTAGCATCACAGTGAGTCCCTGTCCTGGAAAAACTATGTTATGAATGTCACTCAGTCTCTGGAGCATCACAGTGAGTCCCTGTCCTGGCAACAACCATGTTAATAATGTCACTCAGTCTGTCTAGCTTCACAGTGAGTCCCTGTCCTGGCAACAACTATATAATGAATGTCATGCAGTAGGACTAGCGAAACAGTGAGTCCCTGTACTGGAAACATCTATATAATGAATGTCATGCAGTCAGTCTAGCAAAACAGTGAGTCCCTGTCCGGACAACAACTTTATAATGAATGTCATGCAGTCAGTCTAGCAAAACAGTGAGTCCCTGTCCTGAAAACAACTATATAATGATTGTCATGCAGTCAGTCTAGCAAAACAGTGAGTCCCTGTCCTGACAACAATTATATAATGATTGTCATGCAGTCAGTCTAGCAAAACAGTGAGTCCCTGTCCTGAAAACAACTATATAATGAATGTCATGCAGTAGGTCTAGCAAAACAGTGAGTCCGTGTCCTGACAACAACTATATAATGAATGTCATGCAGTAGGTCTAGCAAAACAGTGAGTCCCTGTCCTGACAACAACTATATAATGAATGTCATGCAGTCAGTCTAGAAAAACAGTCAGTCCCTGTCCTGACAACAACTATGTAATGAATGTCATGCAGTCTGTCTAGCATCACAGTGAGTCCCTGTCCTGACAACAACTATGTAATGAATGTCATGCAGTCAGTCTAGCATCACAGTGAGTGCCCATCCTGACAACATTTATGCAATGAATGCACTGCAGTCTGTCTAGCATCACAATGAGTCTACGTCCTGACAACAGTTATGTAATGAATACACTGCAGTCTGTCTAGCATCACAGTGAGTCCACGACCTGACAACAATTAAGTAATGAATGCCATGCAGTCTGTCTAGCATCAGAGTGAGTCCACGTCCTGACAAAAGTTATGTAATGAATGTCATGCAGTCTCTATAGCATTACAGTGACTCCATGTCCTGACAACAGTTATACAATGAATGCACTGCAGACTGTCTAGTATCACAGTGAGTCTACGTCCTGAAATCAGTTATGTAATGAATGCCATGCAGTCTGTCTAGCATCACAATGAGTCCACGTCCTGACAACAGTTATATAATGAATGCCATGCAGTCTGTCTAGCATCACAGTGAGTCTACGTCCTGACAACAACTATGTAATGAATGTCACTCAGTCTGTCTAACATCACAGTGAGTCCCTGTCCTGACAACAACCATGTAATGAATGTCACTCAGTCTGTGTAACATCACAGTGAGTCCCTGTCCTGACAACAACTATGTAATGAATGTCACTCAGTCTGTCTAACATCACAGTGAGTCCCTGTCCTGACAACAACTATGTAATGAATGTCACTCAGTCTGTCTAACATCACAGTGAGTCTCTGTCCTGGCAACAACTATGTTATGAATGTCACTCAGTTATCTAGCATCACAGTGAGTCTCTGTCCTGGCAACAACTATGTTATGAATGTCACTCAGTTATCTAGCATAACAGTGAGTCTCTGTCCTGGCAACAACCATGTAATGAATGTCACTCAGTTATCTAGCATCACAGTAAGTCCCTGTCCTGGCAACAACTATGTTATGAATGTCACTCAGTTATCTAGCATCACAGTGAGTCTCTGTCCTAGCAACAACTATGTTAATAATGTCACTCAGTCTGTCTAGGATCACAGTGAGTCCCTGTCCTGGCAATAACTATGTTATGAATGTCAGTCAGTCTGTCTAGCATCACAGTGAGTCCCTGTCCTGGAAAAACTATATAATGAATGTCACTCAGTCTGTCTAGCATCACAGTGAGCCTCTGTCCTGACAACAACCATGTTATGAATGTCACTCAGTCTGTCTAGCATCACAGTGAGTCCCTGTCCTGACAACACTATATAATGAATGTCATGCAGTCAGTCTGGAAAAATAATGAGTCCCTGTCCTGGCAACTACTATATAATGAATGTCATGCAGTAGGTCTAGCGAAACAGTGAGTCCCTGTCCTGGAAACAACTATATAATGAATGTCATGCAGTCAGTCTAGCAAAACAGTGAGTCCCTGTCCTGACAACAACTTAATAATGATTGTCATGCAGTCAGTCTAGCAAAACAGTGAGTCCCTGTCCTGACAACAACTATATAACGAATGTCGGTCAGTAGGTCTAGCAAAACAGTGAGTCCCTGTCCTGACAACAACTATATAATGAATGTCATGCAGCAGGTCTTGCAAAACAGTGAGTCCCTGTCCTGACAACAACTATATAATGAATGTCATGCAGTCAGTCTAGCAAAACAGTGAGTCCCTGTCCTGTCAACAACTATGTAATGAATGTCATGCAGTCAGTCTAGCATCACAGTGAGTCCCTGTCCTGACAACAACTATGTAATGAATGTCACTCAGTCTATCTAGCATCACAGTGACTCCCTGTCCTGGCAACAACCATGTAATGAATGTCATTCAGTCAGTCTAGCATAACAGTGAGTCCCTGTCCTGGTAACAACCATGTAATGAATGTCATGCAGTCTGTTTAGCATCACAGTGAGTCCACGTCCTGACAACAGTTATGCAATGAATGCACTGCAGTGTCTAGCATCACAGTGAGTCCCCATCCTGACAACAGTTATGTAGTGAATGCCATGCAGTCTGTCTAGCATCACAGTGAGTCCCTAACCTGACAACAGTTATGTAATGAATGCCATGCAGTCTGTCTAGCACCACAGTGAGTCCCTGTCCTGACAACAACTATGTAATGAAATACATGCAGTCAGCCTAGCATCACAGTGAGTCCCTGTCCTGACAACAACTAAGTAATGAATGTCATGCAGTCTGTCTAGCATCACAATGAGTCCCTGTCCATGCAACAACTATGTAAAGAATTACATGCAGTCTCTCTAGCATCACAGTGAGTCTCTGTCCTGGCAACAACAATGTAATGAATAACATGCAGTCCGTCTAGCATCACACTGAGTCCCTGTCCTGGCAACAACTATTTAATTAAAGTCATGCAGTCTGTCTAGCATCACAGTGAGTCCGTCCTGACAACAACTATGTAATAAATGTCATACAGTCAGTCTAGCATCACAGTGGGTCCCTGTCTTGAAAACAACCATGTTTTCAATGTCACTCAGTCTGTCTAGCATCACAGTGTGTCAGTGTCCTGGCAACAAACATGTAATGAATGTCACTCAGTCTGTCTAGAATCACAGTGTGTCAGTGTCCTGGCAACAACCATGTTTTCAATGTCACTCAGTCTGTCTAGAATCACACTGAGTCCCTGTCCTGGCAACAACTATTTAATTAAAGTCATGCAGTCTGTCTAGCATCACAGTGAGTCCGTCCTGAAAACAACTATGTAATAAATGTCATACAGTCAGTCTAGCATCACAGTGAGTCCCTGTCCTGAAAACAACCATGTTTTCAATGTCACTCAGTCTGTCTAGCATCACAGTGTGTCACTTTCCTGGCAACAACCATGTAATGAATGTCACTCAGTCTGTCTAGAATCACAGTGTGTCAGTGTCCTGGCAACAACCATGTTTTCAATGTCACTCAGTCTGTCTAGAATCACACTGAGTCCCTGTCCTGGCAACAACTATTTAATTAAAGTCATGCAGTCTGTCTAGCATCACAGTGAGTCCGTCCTGACAACAACTATGTAATAAATGTCATACAGTCAGTCTAGCATCACAGTGAGTCCCTGTCCTGAAAACAACCATGTTTTCAATGTCACTCAGTCTGTCTTGCATCACAGTGTGTCAGTGTCCTGGCAACAACCATGTAATGAATGTCACTCAGTATGTCTAGGATCACAGTGAGTCCCTGTTCTGGCAACAACTATGTTATGAATGTCACTCAGTCTGTCTAGGATCACAGTGAGTCCCTGTTCTGGCAACAACTATGTTATGAATGTCACTCAGTCTGTCTAGGATCACAGTGAGTCCCTGTTCTGGCAACAACTATATTATGAATGTCACTCATTCTGTCTAGGATCACAGTGAGTCCCTGTTCTGGCAACAAGTATGTTACGAATGTCACTCAGTCTGTCTAGGATCACAGTCAGTCCCTGTTCTGGCAACAACTATGTTATGAATGTCACTCAGTCTGTTTAGCATCACAGTGAGTCCCTGTCCTGGCAACAACTATGTTATGAATGTCACTCAGTCTGTTTAGCATCACAGTGAGTCCCTGTTCTGGCAACAACTATGTTATGAATGTCACTCAGTCTGTCTAGGATCACAGTGAGTCCCTGTCCTGGCAACAACTATGTTATGAATGTCACTCAGTCTGTCTAGCATCACAGTGAGTCCCTGTCCTGGAAAAACTATGTTATGAATGTCACTCAGTCTCTCTAGCATCACAGAGAGTCCCTGTCCTGGCAACAACCATGTTAATAATGTCACTCAGTCTGTCTAGCATCACAGTGAGTCCCTGTCCTGGCAACAACATTGTAATGAATGTCACTCAGTCTGTCTAGCATCACAGTAAGTCTCTGTCCTGACAACAACCATGTTATGAATGTTACTCAGTCTGTCTAGCATCATAGTGAGTCCCTGTCCTGGCAACAACTATGTAACGAATGTCACTCAGTCTGTCTAACATCACAGTGAGTCCCTGTCCTAACAACAACCATGTAATGAATGTCACTCAGTCTGTGTAACTGCACAGTGAGTCCCTGTCCTGACAACAACTATGTAATGAATGTCACTCAGTCTGTCTAACATCACAGTGAGTCCCTGTCCTGACAACAACTATGTAATGAATGTCACTCAATCTGTCTAACATCACAGTGAGTCCCTGTCCTAACAACAACCATGTAATAAATGTAACTCAGTCTGTCTAACATCACAGTGAGTCCCTGTACTGACAACAACTATGTAATGAATGTCACTCAGTCCGTCTAACATCACAGTGAGTCCCTGTACTGACAACAACTATGTAATGAATGTCACTCAGTCTGTCTAACATCACAGTGAGTCCCTGTACTGACAACAACTATGTAATGAATGTCACTCAGTCTGTCTAACATCACAGTGAGTCCCTGTACTGAAAACAACTATGTAATGAATGTCACTCAGTCTGTCTAACATCACAGTGAGTCTCTGTCGTGACAACAACTATGTAATGAATGTCACTCAGTCTGTCTAACATCACAGTGAGTCCCTGTCCTGACACGAACTATGTAATGAATGTCACTCAGTCTGTCTAACATCACAGTGAGTCCCTGTACTGACAACAACTATGTAATGAATGTCACTCAGTCTGTCTAACATCACAGTGAGTCCCTGTACTGACAACAACTATGTAATGAATGTCATTCAGTCTGTCTAACAGCACAGTGAGTCCCTGTCCTGAATACAACTATGTAATGAATGTCAGTAGGTCTGTCTAACATCACAGTGAGTCCTTGTACTGACAACAAACATGTAATGAATGTCACTCAGTCTGTCTAACATCACAGTGAGTCCCTGTCCTGACACGAACTATGTAATGAATGTCACTCAGTCTGTCTAACAGCACAGTGAGTCCCTGTCCTGAATACAACTATGTAATGAATGTCAGTAGGTCTGTCTAACATCACAGTGAGTCCTTGTACTGACAACAAACATGTAATGAATGTATCTCAGTGTGTCTAGCATCACAGTGAGTCCACGTCCTGACAACAGTTATGCAATGAATACACTGCAGTCTGTCTAGCATCACAGTGAGTCCACGTCCTGACAACAGTTATGCAATGAATGCACTGCAGTCTGTATAGCATCACAGTGAGTCCACGTCCTGACAACAGTTATGCAATGAATGCACTGCAGTCTGTATAGCATCACAGTGAGTCCACGTCCTGACAACAGTTATGCAATGAATGCACTGCAGTCTGTATAGCATCACAGTGAGTCCACGTCCTGACAAATGTTATGCAATGAATGCACTGCAGTCTGTATAGCATCATAGTGAGTTCACGTCCTGACAACAGTTATGGAATGAATGCACTGCAGTCTGTATAGCATCACAGTGAGTCCACGTCCTGACAACAGTTTTGCAATGAATGCACTGCAGTCTGTATAGCATCACAGTGAGTCCACGTCCTGACAACAACTATGCAGTGAATGCACTGCAGTCTGTATAGCATCACAGTGAGTCCACGTCCTGACAACAGTTATGCAATGAATGCACTGCAGTCTGTCTAGCATCATAGTGAGTCCACGTGCTGACAAGAGTTATGCAATGAATGCACTGCAGTCTGTCTAGTATCACAGTGAGTCCACGTCCTGACAACAGTTATGCAATGAATGCACTGCAATCTGTCTAGCATCACAATAAGTCCACGTCCTGACAACAGTTATGCAATGAATACACTGCAGTCTGTCTAGCATCACAGTGAGTCCACGTCCTGACAACAGTTATGCAATGAATACACTGCAGTCTGTCTAGCATCACGGAGAGTCCACGTCCTGACAATAGTTATGTTATGAATACACTGCAGTCTGTCTAGTATCACAGTGAGTCCACGTCCTGACAACAGTTATGTAATGAATACACTGCAGTCTGTCTAGCATCACAGTGAGTCCACATCTTGACAACAGTTATGCAATGAATGCCATTCAGTCTGTCTAGCATCACAGTGAGTCCACGTTCTGACAACAGTTATGTAATGAATGTCATGCAGTCTGTATAGCATCACAGTGAGTCCATGTTCTGACAACAGTTATGTTATGAATACACTGCAGTCTGTCTAGTATCACAATGGGTCTACGTCCTGACAACAGTTATGTAATGAATACACTGCAGTCTGTCTAGCATCACAGTGAGTCCACATCTTGACAACAGTTATGCAATGAATGCCATTCAGTCTGTCTAGCATCACAGTGAGTCCATGTCCTGACAACAGTTATGTAATGAATACACTGCAGTCTGTCTAGCATCACAATGAGTCTACGTCCTGACAACAGTTATGTAATGAATACACTGCAGTCTGTCTAGCATCACAGTGAGTCCACGTCCTGACAACAGTTATGCAATGAATGCCATTCAGTCTGTATAGCATCACAGTGAGTCCATGTCCTGACAACAGTTATATAATGAATGTCATGCAGTCTGTATAGCATCACAGTGAGTCCACGTCCTGACAACAGTTATGTAATGAATGTCATGCAGTCTGCCTAGCATCACAGTGAGTCCACGTCCTGACAACAGTTATATAATGAATGCCATTCAGTCTGTCTAGCATCACAGTGAGTCCACGTCCTGACAACAGTTATGTAATGAATGTCATGCAGTCTGTATAGCATCACAGTGAGTCCATGTCCTGACAACAGTTATGCAATGAATGCACTGCAGACTGTCTAGCATCACAGTGAGTCCACGTCCTGACAACAGATATGTAATGAATGCACTGCAGTCTGTCTAGCATCACAGTGACACCACGTCCTGACAACAGTTATGCAATGAATGCACTGCAGTCTGTCTAGTATCACAGTGAGTCCACGTCCTGAAAACAGTTATGTAATGAATGCACTGCAGACTGTCTAGCATCACAGTGAGTCCACGTCCTGACAACAGTTATGCAATGAATGCGCTGCAGTCACTATAGCATCACAATGAGTGCAAGTCCAGACAACAGCTATGCAATGAATGCCATGCAGTCTGTCTAGCATCACAGTGAGTCCACGTCCTGACAACAGTTATGTAATGAATGTCATGCAGTCTGTCTAGCATCACAGTGAGTCCACGTCCTGACAACAGTTATGCAATGAATGCACTGCAGTTTGTCTAGTATCACAGTGAGTCCACGTCCTGACAACAGTTATGCAATGAATGTCATGCAGTCTGTATAGCATCACAGTGAGTCCACGTCCTGACAACAGTTATGCAATGAATGCCATTCAGTCTGTCTAGCATCACAGTGAGTCCACGTCCTGACAACAGTTATGCAATGAATGCCATTCAGTCTGTCTAGCATCACAGTGAGTCCACGTCCTGACAACAGTTATGCAATGAATGCCATTCAGTCTGTCTAGCATCACAGTGAGTCCACGTCCTGACAACAGTTATGCAATGAATGCCATTCAGTCTGTATAGCATCACAGTGAGTCCACGTCCTGACAACAGTTATGCAATGAATGCCATTCAGTCTGTCTAGCATCACAGTGAGTCCACGTCCTGACAACAGTTATGCAATGAATGCCATTCAGTCTGTCTAGCATCACAGTGAGTCCACGTCCTGACAACAGTTATGCAATGAATGCCATTCAGTCTGTCTAGCATCACAGTGAGTCCACGTCCTGACAACAGTTATGCAATGAATGCCATTCAGTCTGTATAGCATCACAGTGAGTCCACGTCCTGACAACAGTTATGCAATGAATGCCATTCAGTCTGTCTAGCATCACAGTGAGTCCATGCAATGAATGCCATTCAGTCTGTCTAGCATCACAGTGAGTCCACGTCCTGACAACAGTTATGCAATGAATGCACTGCAGTCTGTCTAGTATCACAGTGAGTCCACGTCCTGACAACAGTTATGTAATGAAGGCACTGAAGTCTGTCTAGTATCACAGTGAGTCCACGTCCTGACAACAGTTATGCAATGAATGCACTGCAGTCTGTCTAGCATCACAGTGAGTCCACGTCCTGACAACAGTTATGTAATGAATATCATGCAGCCTGTATAGCATCACAGTGAGTCCACGTCCTGACAACAGTTATGTAATGAATGTCACTCAGTCTGTATAGCATCACAGTGAGTCCACGTCCTGAAAACAGTTATGTAATGAATGTCACTCAGTCTGTATAGCATCACAGTGAGTCCACGTCCTGACAACAGTTATGTAATGAATGTCACTCAGTCTGTGTAGCATCACAGTGAGTCCACGTCCTGACAACAGTTATGTAATGAATATCATGCAGCCTGTATAGCATCACAGTGAGTCCACGTCCTGACAACAGTTATGTAATGAATGTCACTCAGTCTGTATAGCATCACAGTGAGTCCACGTCCTGACAACAGTTATGTAATGAATGTCACTCAGTCTGTCTAGCATCACAGTGAGTCCACGTCCTGACAACAGTTATGTAATGAATGTCACTCAGTCAGTGTAGCATCACAGTGAGTCCACGTCCTGACAACAGTTATGTAATGAATGTCACTCAGTCTGTATAGCATCACAGTGAGTCCACTTCCTGACAACAGTTATGTAATGAATATCATGCAGTCTGTCTAGCATCACAGTGAGTCCACGTCCTGACAACAGTTATGCAATGAATGCCACTCAGTCTGTATAGCATCACAGTGAGTCCACGTCCTGACAACAGTTATGTAATGAATGTCATGCAGTCTGTCTAGTAGCACAGTGAGTCCACGTCGTGACAACAGTTATGTAATGCATGTCATGCAGTCTGTGTAGCATCACAGTGGGTCCACGTCCTAACAACAGTTATGCAGTGAATGCACTGCAGGTTGTCTGGTATCACAGTGAGTCCACATGCTGAACACAGTTATGCAATGAATGCACTGCAGTCTGTCTAGCATCATAGTGAGTCCACGTCCTGACAACAGGTATTCAATGAATGCACTGCAGTCTGTCTAGCATCACAGTGAATCCACGTCGTGACAACAGTTATGCAATGAATGCACTGCAATCTGTGTAGTATCACAATGAATCCATGTCCTGACAAGAGTTATGCAATGATTGCACTGCAGTCTGTCTAGCATCATAGTGAATCCACGTCGTGACAACAGTTATGCAATGAATGCACTGAAATGTGTATAGCATCACAGTGAGTCCAGGTCCTGACAACAGTTATCAATGAATGCCATGGAGTCTGTCTAGCATCACAGTGAGTCCACGTCCTGACAACAGTTATGCAATGAATGCACTGCAGTCTGTCTAGCACCACAGTGAATCCACGTCCTGACAAGACTTATGCAATGAATGCACTGCAGTCTGTCTAGCATCACAGTGAGTCCACGTCCTGACAACAGTTATGCAATGAATGCACTGCAGTCTGTCTAGCATCACAATAAGTCCACGTCCTGACAACAGTTATGCAATGAATGCACTGCAGTCTGTCTAGCACCACAGTGAATCCACGTCCTGACAAGACTTATGCAATGAATGCACTGCAGTCTGTCTAGCATCACAGTGAGTCCACGTCCTGACAACAGTTATGCAATGAATGCACTGCAGTCTGTCTAGCATCACGGAGAGTCCACGTCCTGACAACAGTTATGTAATGAATACACTGCAGTCTGTCTAGTATCACAGTGAGTCCACGTCCTTACAACAGTTATGTAATGAATACACTGCAGTCTGTCTAGTATCACAGTGAGTCCACGTCCTTACAACAGTTATGTAATGAATACACTGCAGTCTGTCTAGTATCACAATGAGTCTACGTCCTTACAACAGTTATGTAATGAATACACTGCAGTCTGTCTAGCATCACAGTGAGTCCACGTCCTGACAACAACTATATAATGAATGTCATGCAGTCAGTCTAGCAAAACAGTGAGTCCCTGTCCTGAAAACAACTATATAATGAATGTCATGCAGTAGGTCTAGCAAAACAGTGAGTCCCTGTCCTGACAACAATTATATAATGAATGTCATGCAGTAGGTCTAGCAAAACAGTGAGTCCCTGTCCTGACAACAACTATATAATGAATGTCATGCAGTCAGTCTAGAAAAACAGTCAGTCCCTGTCCTGACAACAACTATGTAATGAATGTCATGCAGTCTGTCTAGCATCACAGTGAGTCCCTGTCCTGACAACAACTATGTAATGAATGTCATGCAGTCAGTCTAGCATCACTGTGAGTGCCCATCCTGACAACATTTATGCAATGAATGCACTGCAGTCTGTCTAGCGTCACAATGAGTCTACGTCCTGACAACAGTTATGTAATGAATACACTGCAGTCTGTCTAGCATCACAGTGAGTCCACGACCTGACAACAATTATGTAATGAATGCCATGCAGTCTGTCTAGCATCACAGTGAGTCCACGTCCTGACAAAAGTTATGTAATGAATGTCATGCAGTCTCTATAGCATTACAGTGACTCCATGTCCTGACAACAGTTATACAATGAATGCACTGCAGACTGTCTAGTATCACAGTGAGTCTACGTCCTGAAATCAGTTATGTAATGAATGCCATGCAGTCTGTCTAGCATCACAATGAGTCCACGTCCTGACAACAGTTATATAATGAATGCCATGCAGTCTGTCTAGCATCACAGTGAGTCTACGTCCTGACAACAACTATGTAATGAATGTCACTCAGTCTGTCTAACATCACAGTGAGTCCCTGTCCTGACAACAACCATGTAATGAATGTCACTCAGTCTGTGTAACATCACAGTGAGTCCCTGTCCTGACAACAACTATGTAATGAATGTCACTCAGTCTGTCTAACATCACAGTGAGTCCCTGTCCTGACAACAACTATGTAATGAATGTCACTCAGTCTGTCTAACATCACAGTGAGTCCCTGTCCTGACAACAACTATGTAATGAATGTCACTCAGTCTGTCTAACAGCACAGTGAGTCCCTGTCCTGACAACAACTATGTAATGAATGTCACTCAGTCTTTCTAACATCACAGTGAGTCCCTGTCCTGACAACAACTATGTAATGAATGTCACTCAGTCTGTCTAACATCACAGTGAGTCCCTGTCCTGACAACAACTATGTAATGAATGTCACTCAGTCTGTCTAACATCACAGTGAGTCCCTGTCCTGACAACAACCATGTAATGAATGTCACTCAGTCTGTGTAACATCACAGTGAGTCCCTGTCCTGACAACAACTATGTAATGAATGTCACTCAGTCTGTGTAACATCACAGTGAGTCCCTGTCCTGACAACAACTATGTAATGAATGTCACTCAGTCTGTCTAACATCACAGTGAGTCCCTGTCCTGACAACAACCATGTAATGAATGTCACTCAGTCTGTGTAACATCACAGTGAGTCCCTGTCCTGACAACAACTATGTAATGAATGTCACTCAGTCTGTCTAACATCACAGTGAGTCCCTGTCCTGACAACAACTATGTAATGAATGTCACTCAGTCTGTCTAACATCACAGTGAGTCTCTGTCCTGGCAACAACTATGTTATGAATGTCACTCAGTTATCTAGCATCACAGTGAGTCTCTGTCCTGGCAACAACTATGTTATGAATGTCACTCAGTTATCTAGCATCACAGTGAGTCTCTGTCCTGGCAACAACCATGTAATGAATGTCACTCAGTTATCTAGCATCACAGTAAGTCCCTGTCCTGGCAACAACTATGTTATGAATGTCACTCAGGTATCTAGCATCACAGTGAGTCTCTGTCCTGGCAACAACTATGTTAATAATGTCACTCAGTCTGTCTAGGATCACAGTGAGTCCCTGTCCTGGCAACAACTATGTTATGAATGCCAGTCAGTCTGTCTAGCATCACAGTGAGTCCCTGTCCTGGAAAAACTATGTTATGAATGTCACTCAGTCTCTCTAGCATCACAGTGAGTCCCTGTCCTGGCAACAACTATATAATGAATGTCACTCAGTCTGTCTAGCATCACAGTGAGCCTCTGTCCTGACAACAAGCATGTTATGAATGTCACTCAGTCTGTCTAGCATCACAGTGAGTCCCTGTCCTGACAACACTATATAATGAATGTCATGCAGTCAGTCTGGAAAAATAATGAGTCCCTGTCCTGGCAACTACTATATAATGAATGTCATGCAGTAGGTCTAGCGAAACAGTGAGTCCCTGTCCTGGAAACAACTATATAATGAATGTCATGCAGTCAGTCTAGCAAAACAGTGAGTCCTTGTCCTGACAACAACTTAATAATGATTGTCATGCAGTCAGTCTAGCAAAACAGTGAGTCCCTGTCCTGACAACAACTATATAACGAATGTCGGTCAGTAGGTCTAGCAAAACAGTGAGTCCCTGTCCTGACAACAACTATATAATGAATGTCATGCAGTAGGTCTTGCAAAACAGTAAGTCCCTGTCCTGACAACAACTATATAATGAATGTCATGCAGTCAGTCTAGCAAAACAGTGAGTCCCTGTCCTGTCAACAACTATGTAATGAATGTCATGCAGTCAGTCAAGCATCACAGTGAGTCCCTGTCCTGACAACAACTATGTAATGAATGTCACTCAGTCTATCTAGCATCACAGTGACTCCCTGTCCTGGCAACAACCATGTAATGAATGTCATTCAGTCAGTCTAGCATCACAGTGAGTCCCTGTCCTGGTAACAACCATGTAATGAATGTCATGCAGTCTGTTTAGCATCACAGTGAGTCCACGTCCTGACAACAGTTATGCAATGAATGCACTGCAGTGTCTAGCATCACAGTGAGTCCCCATCCTGACAACAGTTATGTAGTGAATGCCATGCAGTCTGTCTAGCATCAAGGTGAGTCCCCAACCTGACAACAGTTATGTAATGAATGCCATGCAGTCTGTCTAGCATCACAGTGAGTCCCTGTCCTGACAACAACTATGTAATGAATTACATGCAGTCAGTCTAGCATCACAGTGAGTCCCTGTCCTGACAACAACTAAGTAATGAATGTCATGCAGTCTGTCTAGCATCACAATGAGTCCCTGTCCATGCAACAACTATGTAATGAATTACATGCAGTCTCTCTAGCATCACAGTGAGTCCCTGTCCTGGCAACAACTATGTAATGAATAACATGCAGTCCGTCTAGCATCACACTGAGTTCCTGTCCTGGCAACAACTATTTAATTAAAGTCATGCAGTCTGTCTAGCATCACAGTGAGTCCGTCCTGACAACAACTATGTAATAAATGTCATACAGTCAGTCTAGCATCACAGTGGGTCCCTGTCCTGAAAACAACCATGTTTTCAATGTCACTCAGTCTGTCTAGCATCACAGTGTGTCAGTGTCCTGGCAACAACCATGTAATGAATGTCACTCAGTCTGTCTAGAATCACAGTGTGTCAGTGTCCTGGCAACAACCATGTTTTCAATGTCACTCAGTCTGTCTAGAATCACACTGAGTCCCTGTCCTGGCAACAACTATTTAATTAAAGTCATGCAGTCTGTCTAGCATCACAGTGAGTCCGTCCTGAAAACTACTATGTAATAAATGTCATACAGTCAGTCTAGCATCACAGTGAGTCCCTGTCCTGAAAACAACCATGTTTTCAATGTCACTCAGTCTGTCTAGCATCACAGTGTGTCACTTTCCTGGCAACAACCATGTAATGAATGTCACTCAGTCTGTCTAGAATCACAGTGTGTCAGTGTCCTGGCAACAACCATGTTTTCAATGTCACTCAGTCTGTCTAGAATCACACTGAGTCCCTGTCCTGGCAACAACTATTTAATTAAAGTCATGCAGTCTGTCTAGCATCACAGTGAGTCCGTCCTGACAACAACTATGTAATAAATGTCATACAGTCAGTCTAGCATCACAGTGAGTCCCTGTCCTGAAAACAACCATGTTTTCAATGTCACTCAGTCTGTCTTGCATCACAGTGTGTCAGTGTCCTGGCAACAACCATGTAATGAATGTCACTCAGTCTGTCTAGGATCACAGTGAGTCCCTGTTCTGGCAACAACTATGTTATGAATGTCACTCAGTCTGTCTAGGATCACAGTGAGTCCCTGTTCTGGCAACAACTATGTTATGAATGTCACTCAGTCTGTCTAGGATCACAGTGAGTCCCTGTTCTGGCAACAACTATATTATGAATGTCACTCAGTCTGTCTAGGATCACAGTGAGTCCCTGTTCTGGCAACAAGTATGTTATGAATGTCACTCAGTCTGTCTAGGATCACAGTCAGTCCCTGTTCTGGCAACAACTATGTTATGAATGTCACTCAGTCTGTTTAGCATCACAGTGAGTCCCTGTCCTGGCAACAACTATGTTATGAATGTCACTCAGTCTGTTTAGCATCACAGTGAGTCCCTGTTCTGGCAACAACTATGTTATGAATGTCACTCAGTCTGTCTAGGATCACAGTGAGTCCCTGTCCTGGCAACAACTATGTTATGAATGTCACTCAGTCTGTCTAGCATCACAGTGAGTCCCTGTCCTGGAAAGACTATGCTATGAATGTCACTCAGTCTCTCTAGCATCAAAGAGAGTCCCTGTCCTGGCAACAACCATGTTAATAATGTCACTCAGTCTGTCTAGCATCACAGTGAGTCCCTGTCCTGGAAAAACTATGTTATGAATGTCACTCAGTCTCTCTAGCATCACAGAGAGTCCCTGTCCTGGCAACAACCATGTTATGAATGTCACTCAGTCTGTCTAGCATCACAGTGAGTCCCTGTCCTGGCAACAACTATGTAACGAATGTCACTCAGTCTGTCTAACATCACAGTGAGTCCCCGTAACAACCATGAAATGAATGTCTCTCAGTCTGTGTAACTGCACAGTGAGTCCCTGTCCTGACAACAACTATGTAATGAATGTCACTCAGTCTGCTAACATCACAGTGAGTCCCTGTCCTGACAACAACTATGTAATGAATGTCACTCAATCTGTCTAACATCACAGTGAGTCCCTGTCCTAACAACAACCATGTAATAAATGTAACTCAGTCTGTCTAACATCACAGTGAGTCCCTGTACTGACAACAACTATGTAATGAATGTCACTCAGTCTGTCTAACATCACAGTGAGTCCCTGTACTCACAACAACTATGTAATGAATGTCACTCAGTCTGTCTAACATCACAGTGAGTCCCTGTACTGACAACAACTATGTAATGAATGTCACTCAGTCTGTCTAACATCACAGTGAGTCTCTGTCGTGACAACAACTAATGAATGTCACTCAGTCTGTCTAACATCACAGTGAGTCCCTGTCCTGACACGAACTATGTAATGAATGTCACTCAGTCTGTCTAACATCACAGTGAGTCCCTGTACTGACAACAACTATGTAATGAATGTCACTCAGTCTGTCTAACATCACAGTGAGTCCCTGTACTGACAACAACTATGTAATGAATGTCACTCAGTCTGTCTAACATCACAGTGAGTCCCTGTACTGACAACAACTATGTAATGAATGTCACTCAGTCTGTCTAACAGCACAGTGAGTCCCTGTCCTGAATACAACTATGTAATGAATGTCAGTAGGTCTGTCTAACATCACAGTGAGTCCTTGTACTGACAACAAACATGTAATGAATGTCACTCAGTCTGTCTAACATCACAGTGAGTCCCTGTACTGACAACAACTATGTAATGAATGTCACTCAGTCTGTCTAACATCACAGTGAGTCCCTGTCCTGACACGAACTATGTAATGAATGTCACTCAGTCTGTCTATCATCAGTGAGTCTCTGTCCTGAATACAACTATGTAATGAATGTCAGTAGGTCTGTCTAACATCACAGTGAGTCCTTGTACTGACAACAAACATGTAATGACTGTCACTCAGTCTGTCTAACATCACAGTGAGTCCCTGTCCTGACACGAACTATGTAATGAATGTCACTCAGTCTGTCTAACAGCACAGTGAGTCCTTGTACTGACAACAAACATGTAATGAATGTATCTCAGTGTGTCTAGCATCACAGTGAGTCCACGTCCTGACAACAACTATGCAGTGAATGCACTGCAGTCTGTATAGAATCATAGTGAGTCCACGTCCTGACAACAGTTATGCAATGAATGCACAGCAGTCTGTATAGCATCACAGTGAGTCCACGTCCTGACAACAGTTATGCAATGAATGCACTGCAGTCTGTCTAGCATCACAGTGAGTCCACGTCCTGACAACAACTATGCAGTGAATGCACTGCAGTCTGTATAGCATCATAGTGAGTTCACGTCCTGACAACAGTTATGCAATGAATGCACTGCAGTCTGTATAGCATCACAGTGAGTCCTCGTCCTGACAACAGTTATGCAATGAATGCACTGCAGTCTGTATAGCATCACAGTGAGTCCACGTCCTGACAACAGTTATGCAATGAATGCACTGCAGTCTGTATAGCATCATAGTGAGTTCACGTCCTGACAACAGTTATGCAATGAATGCACTGCAGTCTGTATAGCATCACAGTGAGTCCACGTCCTGACAACAGTTATGCAATGAATGCACTGCAGTCTGTATAGCATCACAGTGAGTTCACGTCCTGACAACAGTTATGCAATGAATGCACTGCAGTCTGTATAGCATCACAGTGAGTCCACGTCCTGACAACAGCTATGCAGTGAATGCACTGCAGTCTGTATAGCATCACAGTGAGTCCACGTCCTGACAACAGTTATGCAATGAATGCACTGCAATCTGTCTAGCATCACAATGAATCCAAGTCCTGACAAGAGTTATGCAATGAATGCACTGCAGTCTGTCTAGTATCACAGTGAGTCCACGTCCTGACAACAGTTATGCAATGAATGCACTGCAATCTGTCTAGCATCACAATAAGTCCACGTCCTGACAACAGTTATGCAATGAATACACTGCGGTCTGTCTAACATCACAGTGAGTCCACGTCCTGACAACAGTTATGCAATGACTACACTGCAGTCTGTCTAGCATCACAGTGAGTCCACGTCCTGACAACAGTTATGCAATGAATGCACTGCAGTCTGTCTAGCATCACGGAGAGTCCACGTCCTGACTACAGTTATGTTATGAATACACTGCAGTCTGTCTAGTATCACAATGAGTCTACGTCCTGACAACAGTTATGTAATGAATACACTGCAGTCTGTCTAGCATCACAGTGAGTCCACGTCCTGACAACAGATATGTAATGAATGCACTGCAGTCTGTCTAGCATCACAGTGAGACCACGTCCTGACAACAGTTATGCAATGAATGCACTGCAGACTGTCTAGCATCACAGTGAGTCCACGTCCTGACAACAGTTATGCAATGAATGCGCTGCAGTCTCTATAGCATCACAATGAGTGCAAGTCCAGACAACAGCTATGCAATGAATGCCATGCAGTCTGTCTAGCATCACAGTGAGTCCACGTCCTGACAACAGTTATGTAATGAATGTCATGCAGTCTGTCTAGCATCACAGTGAGTCCACGTCCTGACAACAGTTATGCAATGAATGCACTGCAGTTTGTCTAGTATCACAGTGAGTCCACGTCCTGACAAAAGTTATGTTATGAATGTCATGCAGTCTGTATAGCATCACAGTGAGTCCACGTCCTGACAACAGTTATGCAATGAATGCCATTCAGTCTGTCTAGCATCACAGTGAGTCCACGTCCTGACAACAGTTATTCAATGAATGCACTGCAGTCTGTCTAGTATCACAGTGAGTCCACGTCCTGACAACAGTTATGTAATGAAGGCACTGAAGTCAGTCTAGTATCACAGTGAGTCCACGTCCTGACAACAGTTATGCAATGAATGCACTGCAGTCTGTCTAGCATCACAGTGAGTCCACGTCCTGACAACAGTTATGTAATGAATATCATGCAGCCTGTATAGCATCACAGTGAGTCCACGTCCTGACAACAGTTATGTAATGAATGTCACTCAGTCTGTATAGCATCACAGTGAGTCCACGTCCTGACAACAGTTATGTAATGAATGTCACTCAGTCTGTATAGCATCACAGTGAGTCCACGTCCTGACAACAATTATGTAATGAATGTCACTCAGTCTGTATAGCATCACAGTGAGTCCACTTCCTGACAACAGTTATGTAATGAATATCATGCAGTCTGTCTAGCATCACAGTGAGTCCACGTCCTGACAGCAGTTATGCAATGAATGCCATGCAGTCTATCTAGTATCACAGTGAGTCCACGTCCTGACAACAGTTATGTAATGAATTCCATGCAGTCTGTCTAGTATCAGAGTGAGTCCCCATCCTGACAATTGTTATGCAATGAATGCCATGCAGTCTGTCTAGCATCACAGTGAGTCCACGTCCTGACAACAGTTATATAATAAATGCCATGGTGTCAATCTAGTATCACAGTGAGTCCACGTCCTGACAACAGTTATGCAATGAATGCCATGCAGTCTGTCTAGTATCACAGTGAGTCCACGTCCTGACAACAACTATGTAATGAATGTCATGCAGTAGGTATAGCAAAACAGTGAGTCCCTGACCTGACAACAACTATATAATGAATGTCATGCAGTAGGTCTAGCAAAACAGTGAGTCCCTGTCCTGACAACAACTATATAATGAATGTCATGCAGTAGGTCTAGCAAAACAGTGAGTCCCTGTCCTGACAACAACTATGTAATGAATGTCATGCAGTCAGTCTAGCATCACAGTGAGTCCCTGTCCTGACAACAACTATATAATGAATGTCATGCAGTAGGTCTAGCAAAACAGTGAGTCCCTGTCTTGACAACAACTATATAATGAATGTCATGCAGTAGGTCTAGCAAAACAGTGAGTCCCTGTCCTGACAACAACTATGTAATGAATGTCATGCAGTCAGTCTAACATCACAGTGAGTCCCTGTCCTGACAACAACTATGTAATGAATGTCACTCAGTCTGTCTAACATCACAGTGAGTCCCTGTCCTGACAACAACTATGTAATGAATGTCACTCAGTCTGTCTAACATCACAGTGAGTCCCTGTCCTGACAACAACCATTTAATGAATGTCAATCAGTCTGTCTAACATCACAGTGAGTCCCTGTCCTGACAACAACTATGTAATGAATGTCACTCAGTCTGTCTAACAACACAGTGAGTCCCTGTCCTGACAACAACCATTTAATGAATGTCACTCAGTCTGTCTAACAACACAGTGAGTCCCTGTCCTGACAACAACTATGTAATGAATGTCACTCAGTCTTTCTAACATCACAATGACTCCCTGTCCTGACAACAACCATGTAATGAATGTCACTCAGTCTGTCTAGCATCACAGTGAGTCCCTGTCCTGACAACAACTATGTAATGAATGTCACTCAGTCTGTCTATCATCACAGTGAGTCCCTGTCCTGACAACAACTATGTAATGAATGTCACTCAGTCTTTCTAACATCACAATGACTCCCTGTCCTGACAACAACCATGTAATGAATGTCACTCAGTCTGTCTAGCATCACAGTGAGTCCCTGTCCTGACAACAACCATGTAATGAATGTCACTCAGTCTGTCTAGCATCACAGTGAGTCCCTATCCTGACACCAACTATGTAATGAATGTCACTCAGTCTTTCTAACATCACAATGACTCCCTGTCCTGACAACAACCATGTAATGAATGTCACTCAGTCTGTCTAGCATCACAGTGAGTCCCTGTCCTGACAACAACTATGTAATGAATGTCACTCAGTGTGTCTAACATCACAGTGAGTCCCTGTCCTGAAAACAACTATGTAATGAATGCCAGTCAGTCTGTCTAACATCACAGTGAGTCCCTGTGCTGACAACAACCATGTAATGAATGTCACTCAGTCTGTCTAACAACACAGTGAGTCCCTGTACTGACAACAAACATGTAATGAATGTCAATCAGTCTGTCTAGCATCACAGTGAGTCCACGTCCTGACAACAACTATGTAGTGAATGCACTGCAGTCTGTATGGAATCATAGTGAGTCCACGTCCTGACAACAGTTATGCAATGAATGCACTGCAGTCTGTCTAGCATCACAGTGAGTCCACGTCCTGACAACAACTATGCAGTGAATGCACTGCAATCTGTGTAGCATCACAATGAATCCATGTCCTGACAAGAGTTATGCAATAATTGCACTGCAGTCTGTCTAGCATCATAGTGAATCCACGTCCTGAACCAGTTATGCAATGAATGCACTGCAGTCTGTCTAGCATCATAGTGAGTCCACGTCCTGAACCAGTTATGCAATGAATGCACTGCAGTCTGTCTAGCATCATAATGAATCCATGTCCTGACAAGAGTTATGCAATGAATGCACTGCAATCTGTGTAGCATCACAATGAATCCATGTCCTGACAAGAGTTATGCAGTGAATGCACTGCAATCTGTGTAGCATCACAGTGAGTGCACGTCCTGACAACAGTTATGCAATGAATGCACTGCAGTCTGTCTAGCATCACAATGAATCCATGTCCTGACAAGAGTTATGCAGTGAATGCACTGCAGTCTGTATAGCATCATAGTGAGTCCACGTCCTGACAAGAGTTATGCAATGAATGCACTGCAGTCTGTCTAGCATCATAGTGAGTCCACGTCCTGACAACAGGTATGCAATGACTGCACTGCAGTCTGTCTTGCATCACAGTGAATCCACGTCGTGACAACAGTTATGCAATGAATGCACTGCAATCTGTGTAGCATCACAATGAATCCATGTCCTGACAAGAGTTATGCAATGAATGCACTGCAGTCTGTCTAGCATCATAGTGAGTCCACGTCCTGACAAGAGTTATGCAATGAATGCACTGCAATCTGTGTAGCATCACAATGAATCCACGTCCTGACAAGAGTTATGCAATGAATGCACTGCAGTCTGTCTAGCATCATAGTGAGTCCACGTCCTGACAACAGGTATGCAATGACTGCACTGCAGTCTGTCTAGCATCACAGTGAATCCACGTCGTGACAACAGTTATGCAATGAATGCACTGCAATCTGTGTAGCATCACAATGAATCCATGTCCTGACAAGAGTTATGCAATGAATGCACTGCAGTCTGTCTAGCATCACAATGAGTCCACGTCCTGACAACAGTTATCAATGAATGCCATGCAGTCTGTCTAGCATCAAAGTGAGTCCACGTCCTGACAACAGTTATGTAATGAATACACTGCAGTCTGTCTAGCATCATAGTGAGTCCACGTCCTGACAACAGGTATGCAATGACTGCACTGCAGTCTGTCTAGCATCACAGTGAATCCACGTCGTGACAACAGTTATGCAATGAATGCACTGCAATCTGTGTAGCATCACAATGAATCCATGTCCTGACAAGAGTTATGCAATGAATGCACTGCAGTCTGTCTAGCATCACAATGAGTCCACGTCCTGACAACAGTTATCAATGAATGCCATGCAGTCTGTCTAGCATCAAAGTGAGTCCACGTCCTGACAACAGTTATGCAATGAATGCACTGCAGTCTGTCTAGCATCACAATAAGTCCACGTCCTGACAACAGTTATGCAATGAATACACTGCAGTCTGTCTAGCATCACAGTGAGTCCACGTCCTGACAACAGTTATGCAATGAATGCACTGCAATCTGTGTAGTATCACAATGAATCCATGTCCTTACAAGAGTTATGCAATGAATGCACTGCAGTCTGGCTAGCATCACAATGAATCCATGTCCTGACAAGAGTTATGCAATGACTGCACTGCAGTCTGTATAGCATCACAGTGAGTCCACGTCCTGACAACAGTTATCAATGAATGCCATGCAGTCTGTCTAGCATCAAAGTGAGTCCACGTCCTGACAACAGTTATGCAATGAATGCACTGCAGTCTGTCTAGCATCACAATAAGTCCACGTCCTGACAACAGTTATGCAATGAATACACTGCAGTCTGTCTAGCATACAGTGAGTCCACGTCCTGACAACAGTTATGCAATGAATGCACTGCAGTCTGTCTAGCATCACAATAAGTCCACGTCCTGACAACAGTTATGCAATGAATACACTGCAGGCTGTCTAGCAACACAGTGAGTCCACGTCCTGACAACAGTTATGCAATGAATGCACTGCAGTCTGTCTAGCATCACGGAGAGTCCACGTCCTGACAACAGTTATGTTATGAATACACTGCAGTCTGTCTAGCATCACAGTGAGTCCACGTCCTGACAACAGTTATGCAATGAATGCCATTCAGTCTGTCTAGCATCACAGTGAGTCCACGTCCTGACAACAGTTATGCAATGAATGCACTGCAGACTGTCTAGCATCACAGTGAGTCCACGTCCTGACAACAGTTATGTAATGAATGCACTGCAGTCTGTCTAGCATCACAGTGAGTCCACGTCCTGACAACAGTTATGCAATGAATGCCATGCAGTCTGTCTAGCATCACAGTGAGTCCACGTCCTGACAACAGTTATGTAATGAATGTCATGCAGTCTGTCTAGCATCACAGTGAGTCCACGTCCTGACAACAGTTATGCAATGAATGCACTGCAGTTTCTCTAGTATCACAGTGAGTCCACGTCCTGACAACAGCTATGTAATGAATGTCATGCAGTCTGTATAGCATCACAGTGAGTCCACGTCCTGACAACAGTTATGTAATGAAGGCACTGAAGTCTGTCTAGCATCACAGTGAGTCCACGTCCTGACAACAGTTATGTAATGAATATCATGCAGCCTGTATAGCATCACAGTGAGTCCATGTCCTGACAACAGTTATGTAATGAATGTCACTCAGTCTGTATAGCATCACAGTGAGTCCACGTCCTGACAACAGTTATGTAATGAATGTCACTCAGTCTGTATAGCATCACAGTGAGTCCACGTCCTGACAACAGTTATGTAATGAATGTCATGCAGTCTGTCTAGTAGCACAGTGAGTCCACGTCGTGACAACAGTTATGTAATGCGTGTCATGCGGTCTGTGTAGCATCACAGTGGGTCCACGTCCTGACAACAGTTATGCAATGAATGCACTGCAGGTTGTCTGGTATCACAGTGAGTCCACATGCTGACAACAGTTATGCAATGAATGCACTGCAGTCTGTCTAGCATCATAGTGAGTCCACGTCCGGACAACAGGTATGCAATGAATGCACTGCAGTCTGTCTAGCATCACAGTGAATCCACGTCGTGACAACAGTTATGCAATGAATGCACTGCAATCTGTGTAGTATCACAATGAATCCATGTCCTGACAAGAGTTATGCAATGAATGCACTGCAGTCTGTCTAGCATCATAGTGAGTCCACGTCCTGACAACAGTTATGCAATGAATGCACTGCAATCTGTGTAGCATCACAATGAATCTATGTCCTGACAAGAGTTATGCAATGAATGCACTGCAGTCTGTCTAGCATCATAGTGAGTCCACGTCCTGACAACAGTTATGCAATGAATGCACTGCAGTCTGTCTAGCATCACAGTGAATCCACGTCGTGACAACAGTTATGCAATGAATGCACTGCAATATGTATAGCATCACAGTGAGTCCACGTCCTGACAACAGTTATGCAATGAATGCACTGCAGTCTGTCTAGCACCAGAGTGAATCCACGTCCTGACAAGACTTATGCAATGAATGCACTACAGTCTGTCTAGCATCACAGTGAGTCCACGTCCTGACAACAGTTATGCAATGAATGCACTGCAGTCTGTCTAGCATCACAATGGGTCCACGTCCTGACAACAGTTATGCAATGAATACACTGCAGTCTGTCTAGCATCACAGTGAGTCCACGTCCTGACAACAGTTATGCAATGAATGCACTGCAGTCTGTCTAGCATCACGGAGAGTCCACGTCCTGACAACAGTTATGTAATGAATACACTGCAGTCTGTCTAGTATCACAATGAGTCTACGTCCTTACAACAGTTATGTAATGAATACACTGCAGTCTGTCTAGCATCACAGTGAGTCCACGTCCTGACAACAGTTATGCAATGAATGCCATTCAGTCTGTCTAGCATCACAGTGAGTCCACGTCCTGACAACAGATATGTATTGAATGTCATGCAGTCTGTATAGCATCACAGTGAGTCCATGTCCTGACAACAGTTATGTAATGAATGCACTGCAGTCTGTCTAGCATCATAGTGAGTCCACGTCCTGGCAAAGGGTTATGCAATGAATGCACTGCAGTCTGTCTAGTATCACAGAGAGTCCACGTCCTGACAACAGTTATGTAATGAATGCACTGCAGTCTGTCTAGTATCACAGAGAGTCCACGTCCTGACAACAGTTATGCAATGAATGCACTGCAGTCTGTCTAGTATCACAGAGAGTCCACGTCCTGATAACAGTTATGCAATGAATGCGCTGCAGTCTCTATAGCATCACAATGAGTTCACGTCCAGACAACAGCTATGCAATGAATGCCATGCAGTCTGTCTAGCATCACAGTGAGTCCACGTCCTGACAACAGTTATGTAATGAATGTCATGCAGTCTGTCTAGCATCACAGTGAGTCCACGTCCTGACAACAGTTATGCAATGAATGCACTGCAGTTTGTCTAGTATCACAGTGAGTCCACGTCCTGACAACAGTTATGCAATGAATGCACTGCAGTTTGTCTAGTATCACAGTGAGTCCACGTCCTGATAACAGTTATGTAATGAATGTCATGCAGTCTGTATAGCATCACAGTGAGTCCACGTCCTGACAACAGTTATGCAATGAATGCCATGCAGTCTGTCTAGCATCACAGTGAGTCCACGTCCTGACAACAGTTATGTAATGAATGCCATGCAGTCTGTCTAGTATCACAGTGAGTCCACGTCCTGAAAACAGTTATGCAATGAATGCCATGCAGTCTGTCTAGTATCACAGTGAGTCCACGTCCTGACAACAGTTATGCAATGAATGCCATGCAGTCTGTCTAGCATCACAGTGAGTCCACGTCCTGACAACAGTTATGTAATGAATGCCATGCAGTCTGTCTAGTATCACAGTGAGTCCACGTCCTGACAACAGTTATGCAATGAATGCCATGCAGTCTGTCTAGTATCACAGTGACTCCACGTCCTGACAACAGTTATGTAATGAATGTCATGCAGTCTGTATAGCATCACAGTGAGTCCACGTCCTGACAACAGTTATGCAATGAATGCACTGCAGTTTGTCTAGTATCACAGTGAGTACACGTCCTGACAACAGTTATGTAATGAAGGCACTGAAGTCTGTCTAGTATCACAGTGCGTCCACGTCCTGACAACAGTTATGTAATGAATATCATGCAGTCTGTATAGCATCACAGTGAGTCCACGTCCTGACAACAGTTATGTAATGAATGTCACTCAGTCTGTATAGCATCACAGTGAGTCCACGTCCTGACAACAGTTATGTGATGAACGTCACTCAGTCTGTATAGCATCACAGTGAGTCCACGTCCTGACAACAGTTATGTGATGAATGTCACTCAGTCTGTATAGCATCACAGTGAGTCCAAATCCTGACAACAGTTATGTAATGAATGTCACTCAGTCTGTATTGCATCACAGTGAGTCCACTTCGTGACAACAGTTATGTAATGAATATCATGCAGTCTGTCTAGCATCACAGTGAGTCCACGTCCTGACAACAGTTATGCAATGAATGCCACTCAGTCTGTATAGCATCACAGTGAGTCCACGTCCTGACAACAGTTATGCAATGAATGTCATGCAGTCTGTCTAGTAGCACAGTGAGTCCACGTCCTGACAAAATTATGTAATGCATGTCATGCAGTCTGTGTAGCATCACAGTGGGTCCACGTCCTGACAACAATTATGCAATGAATGCACTGCAGGCTGTCTGGTATCACAGTGAGTCCACATGCTGACAACAGTTATGCAATGAATGCACTGCAGTCTGTCTAGTATCACAGTGAGTCCGCATCCTGACAACAGTTTTGTAATGAATGTCATGCAGTCTGTATAGCATCTCAGTGAGTCCACGTCCTGACAACAGTAATGTAATGAATGTCATGCAGTCTGTATAGCATCTCAGTGAGTCCACGTCCGGACAACAGTAATGTAATGAATGTCATGCAGTCTGTATAGCATCTCAGTGAGTCCACGTCCTGACAACAGTTATGTAATGAATGCCATGCAGACTGTATAGCATCACAGTGAGTCCACGTCCTGACAACAGTTATGTAATGAATGTCATGCAGTCTGTATAGCATCACAGGGAGTCCACGTCCTGAAAACAGTTATGCAATGAATGCACTGCAGTCTGTATAGCATCACAGTGAGTTCACGTCCTGACAACAGTTATGCAATGAATGCACTGCAGTCTGTATAGCATCACAGTGAGTCCACGTCCTGACAACAACTATGCAGTGAATGCACTGCAGTCTGTATAGCATCACAGTGAGTCCACGTCCTGACAACAGTTATGCAATGAATGCACTGCAATCTGTCTAGCATCACAATGAATCCAAGTCCTGACAAGAGTTATGCAATGAATGCACTGCAGTCTGTCTAGTATCACAGTGAGTCCACGTCCTGACAACAGTTATGCAATGAATGCACTGCAATCTGTCTAGCATCACAATAAGTCCACGTCCTGACAACAGTTATGCAATGAATACACTGCGGTCTGTCTAGCATCACAGTGAGTCCACGTCCTGACAACAGTTATGCAATGAATGCACTGCAGTCTGTCTAGCATCATAAGTCCACGTCCTGACAACAGTTATGCAATGACTACACTGCAGTCTGTCTAGCATCACAGTGAGTCCACGTCCTGACAACAGTTATGCCATGAATGCACTGCAGTCTGTCTAGCATCACGGAGAGTCCACGTCCTGACAACAGTTATGTTATGAATACACTGCAGTCTGTCTAGTATCACAATGAGTCTACGTCCTGACAACAGTTATGTAATGAATACACTGCAGTCTGTCTAGCATCACAGTGAGTCCACGTCCTGACAACAGATATGTAATGAATGCACTGCAGTCTGTCTAGCATCACAGTGAGACCACGTCCTGACAACAGTTATGCAATGAATGCACTGCAGGCTGTCTAGTATCACAGTGAGTCCACGTCCTGAAAACAGTTATGTAATGAATGCACTGCAGACTGTCTAGCATCACAGTGAGTCCACCTCCTGACAACAGTTATGCAATGAATGCGCTGCAGTCTCTATAGCATCACAATGAGTGCAAGTCCAGACAACAGCTATGCAATGAATGCCATGCAGTCTGTCTAGCATCACAGTGAGTCCACGTCCTGACAACAGTTATGTAATGAATGTCATGCAGTCTGTCTAGCATCACAGTGAGTCCACGTCCTGACAACAGTTATGCAATGAATGCACTGCAGTTTGTCTAGTATCACAGTGAGTCCACGTCCTGACAAAAGTTATGTTATGAATGTCATGCAGTCTGTATAGCATCACAGTGAGTCCACGTCCTGACAACAGTTATGCAATGAATGCCATTCAGTCTGTCTAGCATCACAGTGAGTCCACGTCCTGACAACAGTTATGCAATGAATGCACTGCAGTCTGTCTAGTATCACAGTGAGTCCACGTCCTGACAACAGTTATGTAATGAAGGCACTGAAGTCAGTCTAGTATCACAGTGAGTCCACGTCCTGACAACAGTTATGCAATGAATGCACTGCAGTCTGTCTAGCATCACAGTGAGTCCACGTCCTGACAACAGTTATGTAATGAATATCATGCAGCCTGTATAGCATCACAGTGAGTCCACGTCCTGACAACAGTTATGTAATGAATGTCACTCAGTCTGTATAGCATCACAGTGAGTCCACGTCCTGACAACAGTTATGTAATGAATGTCACTCAGTCTGTATAGCATCACAGTGAGTCCACGTCCTGACAACAGTTATGTAATGAATGTCACTCAGTCTGTATAGCATCACAGTGAGTCCACTTCCTGACAACAGTTATGTAATGAATATCATGCAGTCTGTCTAGCATCACAGTGAGTCCACGTCCTGACAGCAGTTATGCAATGAATGCCATGCAGTCTATCTAGTATCACAGTGAGTCCACGTCCTGACAACAGTTATGTAATGAATTCCATGCAGTCTGTCTAGTATCAGAGTGAGTCCCCATCCTGACAATTGTTATGCAATGAATGCCATGCAGTCTGTCTAGCATCACAGTGAGTCCACGTCCTGACAACAGTTATATAATAAATGCCATGGTGTCACTCTAGTATCACAGTGAGTCCACGTCCTGACAACAGTTATGTAATGAATGCCATGCAGTCTGTCTAGTATCACAGTGAGTCCACGTCCTGACCACAGTTATGCAATGAATGCCCACAGTCTGCCTAGTATCACAGTGAGTCCACGTCCTGACAACAACTATGTAATGAATGTCATGCAGTAGGTATAGCAAAACAGTGAGTCCCTGACCTGACAACAACTATATAATGAATGTCATGCAGTAGGTCTAGCAAAACAGTGAGTCCCTGTCCTGACAACAACTATATAATGAATGTCATGCAGTAGGTCTAGCAAAACAGTGAGTCCCTGTCCTGACAACAACTATGTAATGAATGTCATGCAGTCAGTCTAGCATCACAGTGAGTCCCTGTCCTGACAACAACTATATAATGAATGTCATGCAGTAGGTCTAGCAAAACAGTGAGTCCCTGTCCTGACAACAACTATATAATGAATGTCATGCAGTAGGTCTAGCAAAACAGTGAGTCCCTGTCCTGACAACAACTATGTAATGAATGTCATGCAGTAGGTCTAGCAAAACAGTGAGTCCCTGTCCTGACAACAACTATATAATGAATGTCATGCAGTAGGTCTAGCAAAACAGTGAGTCCCTGTCCTGACAACAACTATGTAATGAATGTCATGCAGTCAGTCTAACATCACAGTGAGTCCCTGTCCTGACAACAACTATGTAATGAATGTCACTCAGTCTGTCTAACATCACAGTGAGTCCCTGTCCTGACAACAACTATGTAATGAATGTCACTCAGTCTGTCTAACATCACAGTGAGTCCCTGTCCTGACAACAACCATTTAATGAATGTCAATCAGTCTGTCTAACATCACAGTGAGTCCCTGTCCTGACAACAACTATGTAATGAATGTCACTCAGTCTGTCTAACAACACAGTGAGTCCCTGTCCTGACAACAACCATTTAATGATTGTCACTCAGTCTGTCTAGCAACACAGTGAGTCCCTGTCCTGACAACAACTATGTAATGACTGTCACTCAGTCTGTCTATCATCACAGTGAGTCCCTGTCCTGACAACAACTATGTAATGAATGTCACTTAGTCTGTCTATCATCACAGTGAGTCCCTGTCCTGACAACAACCATGTAATGAATGTCACTCAGTCTGTCTATCATCACAGTGAGTCCCTGTCCTGACAACAACCATTTAATGATTGTCACTCAGTCTTTCTAACATCACAATGACTCCCTGTCCTGACAACAACCATGTAATGACTGTCACTCAGTCTGTCTAGCATCACAGTGAGTCCCTGTCCTGACAACAACTATGTAATGAATGTCACTCAGTCTGTCTATCATCACAGTGAGTCCCTGTCCTGACAACAACCATTTAATGATTGTCACTCAGTCTTTCTAACATCACAATGACTCCCTGTCCTGACAACAACCATGTAATGACTGTCACTCAGTCTGTCTAGCATCACAGTGAGTCCCTGTCCTGACAACAACCATGTAATGAATGTCACTCAGTCTGTCTAGCATCACAGTGAGTCCCTATCCTGACACCAACTATGTAATGAATGTCACTTAGTCTTTCTAACATCACAATGACTCCCTGTCCTGACAACAACCATGTAATGAATGTCACTCAGTCTGTCTAGCATCACAGTGAGTCCCTGTCCTGACAACAACTATGTAATGAATGTCACTCAGTGTGTCTAACATCACAGTGAGTCCCTGTCCTGAAAACAAATATGTAATGAATGCCAGTCAGTCTGTCTAACATCACAGTGAGTCCCTGTGCTGACAACAACCATGTAATGAATGTCACTCAGTCTGTCTAACAACACAGTGAGTCCCTGTACTGACAACAAACATGTAATGAATGTCAATCAGTCTGTCTAGCATCACAGTGAGTCCACGTCCTGACAACAACTATGTAGTGAATGCACTGCAGTCTGTATGGAATCATAGTGAGTCCACGTCCTGACAACAGTTATGCAATGAATGCACTGCAGTCTGTCTAGCATCACAGTGAGTCCACGTCCTGACAACAACTATGCAGTGAATGCACTGCAATCTGTGTAGCATCACAATGAATCCATGTCCTGACAAGAGTTATGCAATAATTGCACTGCAGTCTGTCTAGCATCATAGTGAATCCACGTCCTGAACCAGTTATGCAATGAATGCACTGCAGTCTGTCTAGCATCATAGTGAGTCCACGTCCTGAACCAGTTATGCAATGAATGCACTGCAGTCTGTCTAGCATCATAATGAATCCATGTCCTGACAAGAGTTATGCAATGAATGCACTGCAATCTGTGTAGCATCACAATGAATCCACGTCCTGAACCAGTTATGCAATGAATGCACTGCAGTCTGTCTAGCATCATAGTGAGTCCACGTCCTGAACCAGTTATGCAATGAATGCACTGCAGTCTGTCTAGCATCATAATGAATCCATGTCCTGACAAGAGTTATGCAATGAATGCACTGCAATCTGTGTAGCATCACAATGAATCCATGTCCTGACAAGAGTTATGCAATGAATGCCATGCAATCTGTCTAGCATCATAGTGAGTCCACGTCCTGACAACAGTTATGCAATGAATGCACTGCAGTCTGTCTAGCATCACAATGAATCCATGTCCTGACAAGAGTTATGCAGTGAATGCACTGCAATCTGTGTAGCATCACAGTGAGTGCACGTCCTGACAACAGTTATGCAATGAATGCACTGCAGTCTGTCTAGCATCACAATGAATCCATGTCCTGACAAGAGTTATGCAGTGAATGCACTGCAGTCTGTATAGCATCATAGTGAGTCCACGTCCTGACAAGAGTTATGTAATGAATGCACTGCAGTCTGTCTAGCATCATAGTGAGTCCACGTCCTGACAACAGGTATGCAATGACTGCACTGCAGTCTGTCTAGCATCACAGTGAATCCACGTCGTGACAACAGTTATTCAATGAATGCACTGCAATCTGTGTAGCATCACAATGAATCCATGTCCTGACAAGAGTTATGCAATGAATGCACTGCAGTCTGTCTAGCATCATAGTGAGTCCACGTCCTGACAAGAGTTATGCAATGAATGCACTGCAATCTGTGTAGCATCACAATGAATCCACGTCCTGACAAGAGTTATGCAATGAATGCACTGCAGTCTGTCTAGTATCACAGTGAGTCCACGTCCTGACAACAGTTATGCAATGAATGCCATGCAGTCTGTCTAGTATCACAGTGACTCCACGTCCTGACAACAGTTATGTAATGAATGTCATGCAGTCTGTATAGCATCACAGTGAGTCCACGTCCTGACAACAGTTATGCAATGAATGCACTGCAGTTTGTCTAGTATCACAGTGAGTACACGTCCTGACAACAGTTATGTAATGAAGGCACTGAAGTCTGTCTAGTATCACAGTGCGTCCACGTCCTGACAACAGTTATGTAATGAATATCATGCAGTCTGTATAGCATCACAGTGAGTCCACGTCCTGACAACAGTTATGTAATGAATGTCACTCAGTCTGTATAGCATCACAGTGAGTCCACGTCCTGACAACAGTTATGTGATGAACGTCACTCAGTCTGTATAGCATCACAGTGAGTCCACGTCCTGACAACAGTTATGTGATGAATGTCACTCAGTCTGTATAGCATCACAGTGAGTCCAAATCCTGACAACAGTTATGTAATGAATGTCACTCAGTCTGTATTGCATCACAGTGAGTCCACTTCCTGACAACAGTTATGTAATGAATATCATGCAGTCTGTCTAGCATCACAGTGAGTCCACGTCCTGACAACAGTTATGCAATGAATGCCACTCAGTCTGTATAGCATCACAGTGAGTCCACGTCCTGACAACAGTTATGCAATGAATGTCATGCAGTCTGTCTAGTAGCACAGTGAGTCCACGTCCTGACAAAATTATGTAATGCATGTCATGCAGTCTGTGTAGCATCACAGTGGGTCCACGTCCTGACAACAATTATGCAATGAATGCACTGCAGGCTGTCTGGTATCACAGTGAGTCCACATGCTGACAACAGTTATGCAATGAATGCACTGCAGTCTGTCTAGTATCACAGTGAGTCCGCATCCTGACAACAGTTTTGTAATGAATGTCATGCAGTCTGTATAGCATCTCAGTGAGTCCACGTCCTGACAACAGTAATGTAATGAATGTCATGCAGTCTGTATAGCATCTCAGTGAGTCCACGTCCGGACAACAGTAATGTAATGAATGTCATGCAGTCTGTATAGCATCTCAGTGAGTCCACGTCCTGACAACAGTTATGTAATGAATGCCATGCAGACTGTATAGCATCACAGTGAGTCCACGTCCTGACAACAGTTATGTAATGAATGTCATGCAGTCTGTATAGCATCACAGGGAGTCCACGTCCTGACAACAGTTATGCAATGAATGCACTGCAGTCTGTATAGCATCACAGTGAGTTCACGTCCTGACAACAGTTATGCAATGAATGCACTGCAGTCTGTATAGCATCACAGTGAGTCCACGTCCTGACAACAACTATGCAGTGAATGCACTGCAGTCTGTATAGCATCACAGTGAGTCCACGTCCTGACAACAGTTATGCAATGAATGCACTGCAATCTGTCTAGCATCACAATGAATCCAAGTCCTGACAAGAGTTATGCAATGAATGCACTGCAGTCTGTCTAGTATCACAGTGAGTCCACGTCCTGACAACAGTTATGCAATGAATGCACTGCAATCTGTCTAGCATCACAATAAGTCCACGTCCTGACAACAGTTATGCAATGAATACACTGCGGTCTGTCTAGCATCACAGTGAGTCCACGTCCTGACAACAGTTATGCAATGAATGCACTGCAGTCTGTCTAGCATCATAAGTCCACGTCCTGACAACAGTTATGCAATGACTACACTGCAGTCTGTCTAGCATCACAGTGAGTCCACGTCCTGACAACAGTTATGCCATGAATGCACTGCAGTCTGTCTAGCATCACGGAGAGTCCACGTCCTGACAACAGTTATGTTATGAATACACTGCAGTCTGTCTAGTATCACAATGAGTCTACGTCCTGACAACAGTTATGTAATGAATACACTGCAGTCTGTCTAGCATCACAGTGAGTCCACGTCCTGACAACAGATATGTAATGAATGCACTGCAGTCTGTCTAGCATCACAGTGAGACCACGTCCTGACAACAGTTATGCAATGAATGCACTGCAGGCTGTCTAGTATCACAGTGAGTCCACGTCCTGAAAACAGTTATGTAATGAATGCACTGCAGACTGTCTAGCATCACAGTGAGTCCACCTCCTGACAACAGTTATGCAATGAATGCGCTGCAGTCTCTATAGCATCACAATGAGTGCAAGTCCAGACAACAGCTATGCAATGAATGCCATGCAGTCTGTCTAGCATCACAGTGAGTCCACGTCCTGACAACAGTTATGTAATGAATGTCATGCAGTCTGTCTAGCATCACAGTGAGTCCACGTCCTGACAACAGTTATGCAATGAATGCACTGCAGTTTGTCTAGTATCACAGTGAGTCCACGTCCTGACAAAAGTTATGTTATGAATGTCATGCAGTCTGTATAGCATCACAGTGAGTCCACGTCCTGACAACAGTTATGCAATGAATGCCATTCAGTCTGTCTAGCATCACAGTGAGTCCACGTCCTGACAACAGTTATGCAATGAATGCACTGCAGTCTGTCTAGTATCACAGTGAGTCCACGTCCTGACAACAGTTATGTAATGAAGGCACTGAAGTCAGTCTAGTATCACAGTGAGTCCACGTCCTGACAACAGTTATGCAATGAATGCACTGCAGTCTGTCTAGCATCACAGTGAGTCCACGTCCTGACAACAGTTATGTAATGAATATCATGCAGCCTGTATAGCATCACAGTGAGTCCACGTCCTGACAACAGTTATGTAATGAATGTCACTCAGTCTGTATAGCATCACAGTGAGTCCACGTCCTGACAACAGTTATGTAATGAATGTCACTCAGTCTGTATAGCATCACAGTGAGTCCACGTCCTGACAACAGTTATGTAATGAATGTCACTCAGTCTGTATAGCATCACAGTGAGTCCACTTCCTGACAACAGTTATGTAATGAATATCATGCAGTCTGTCTAGCATCACAGTGAGTCCACGTCCTGACAGCAGTTATGCAATGAATGCCATGCAGTCTATCTAGTATCACAGTGAGTCCACGTCCTGACAACAGTTATGTAATGAATTCCATGCAGTCTGTCTAGTATCAGAGTGAGTCCCCATCCTGACAATTGTTATGCAATGAATGCCATGCAGTCTGTCTAGCATCACAGTGAGTCCACGTCCTGACAACAGTTATATAATAAATGCCATGGTGTCACTCTAGTATCACAGTGAGTCCACGTCCTGACAACAGTTATGTAATGAATGCCATGCAGTCTGTCTAGTATCACAGTGAGTCCACGTCCTGACCACAGTTATGCAATGAATGCCCACAGTCTGCCTAGTATCACAGTGAGTCCACGTCCTGACAACAACTATGTAATGAATGTCATGCAGTAGGTATAGCAAAACAGTGAGTCCCTGACCTGACAACAACTATATAATGAATGTCATGCAGTAGGTCTAGCAAAACAGTGAGTCCCTGTCCTGACAACAACTATATAATGAATGTCATGCAGTAGGTCTAGCAAAACAGTGAGTCCCTGTCCTGACAACAACTATGTAATGAATGTCATGCAGTCAGTCTAGCATCACAGTGAGTCCCTGTCCTGACAACAACTATATAATGAATGTCATGCAGTAGGTCTAGCAAAACAGTGAGTCCCTGTCCTGACAACAACTATATAATGAATGTCATGCAGTAGGTCTAGCAAAACAGTGAGTCCCTGTCCTGACAACAACTATGTAATGAATGTCATGCAGTAGGTCTAGCAAAACAGTGAGTCCCTGTCCTGACAACAACTATATAATGAATGTCATGCAGTAGGTCTAGCAAAACAGTGAGTCCCTGTCCTGACAACAACTATGTAATGAATGTCATGCAGTCAGTCTAACATCACAGTGAGTCCCTGTCCTGACAACAACTATGTAATGAATGTCACTCAGTCTGTCTAACATCACAGTGAGTCCCTGTCCTGACAACAACTATGTAATGAATGTCACTCAGTCTGTCTAACATCACAGTGAGTCCCTGTCCTGACAACAACCATTTAATGAATGTCAATCAGTCTGTCTAACATCACAGTGAGTCCCTGTCCTGACAACAACTATGTAATGAATGTCACTCAGTCTGTCTAACAACACAGTGAGTCCCTGTCCTGACAACAACCATTTAATGATTGTCACTCAGTCTGTCTAACAACACAGTGAGTCCCTGTCCTGACAACAACTATGTAATGACTGTCACTCAGTCTGTCTATCATCACAGTGAGTCCCTGTCCTGACAACAACTATGTAATGAATGTCACTCAGTCTGTCTATCATCACAGTGAGTCCCTGTCCTGACAACAACCATGTAATGAATGTCACTCAGTCTGTCTATCATCACAGTGAGTCCCTGTCCTGACAACAACCATTTAATGATTGTCACTCAGTCTTTCTAACATCACAATGACTCCCTGTCCTGACAACAACCATGTAATGACTGTCACTCAGTCTGTCTAGCATCACAGTGAGTCCCTGTCCTGACAACAACTATGTAATGAATGTCACTCAGTCTGTCTATCATCACAGTGAGTCCCTGTCCTGACAACAACCATTTAATGATTGTCACTCAGTCTTTCTAACATCACAATGACTCCCTGTCCTGACAACAACCATGTAATGACTGTCACTCAGTCTGTCTAGCATCACAGTGAGTCCCTGTCCTGACAACAACCATGTAATGAATGTCACTCAGTCTGTCTAGCATCACAGTGAGTCCCTATCCTGACACCAACTATGTAATGAATGTCACTTAGTCTTTCTAACATCACAATGACTCCCTGTCCTGACAACAACCATGTAATGAATGTCACTCAGTCTGTCTAGCATCACAGTGAGTCCCTGTCCTGACAACAACTATGTAATGAATGTCACTCAGTGTGTCTAACATCACAGTGAGTCCCTGTCCTGAAAACAACTATGTAATGAATGCCAGTCAGTCTGTCTAACATCACAGTGAGTCCCTGTGCTGACAACAACCATGTAATGAATGTCACTCAGTCTGTCTAACAACACAGTGAGTCCCTGTACTGACAACAAACATGTAATGAATGTCAATCAGTCTGTCTAGCATCACAGTGAGTCCACGTCCTGACAACAACTATGTAGTGAATGCACTGCAGTCTGTATGGAATCATAGTGAGTCCACGTCCTGACAACAGTTATGCAATGAATGCACTGCAGTCTGTCTAGCATCACAGTGAGTCCACGTCCTGACAACAACTATGCAGTGAATGCACTGCAATCTGTGTAGCATCACAATGAATCCATGTCCTGACAAGAGTTATGCAATAATTGCACTGCAGTCTGTCTAGCATCATAGTGAATCCACGTCCTGAACCAGTTATGCAATGAATGCACTGCAGTCTGTCTAGCATCATAGTGAGTCCACGTCCTGAACCAGTTATGCAATGAATGCACTGCAGTCTGTCTAGCATCATAATGAATCCATGTCCTGACAAGAGTTATGCAATGAATGCACTGCAATCTGTGTAGCATCACAATGAATCCACGTCCTGAACCAGTTATGCAATGAATGCACTGCAGTCTGTCTAGCATCATAGTGAGTCCACGTCCTGAACCAGTTATGCAATGAATGCACTGCAGTCTGTCTAGCATCATAATGAATCCATGTCCTGACAAGAGTTATGCAATGAATGCACTGCAATCTGTGTAGCATCACAATGAATCCATGTCCTGACAAGAGTTATGCAATGAATGCCATGCAATCTGTCTAGCATCATAGTGAGTCCACGTCCTGACAACAGTTATGCAATGAATGCACTGCAGTCTGTCTAGCATCACAATGAATCCATGTCCTGACAAGAGTTATGCAGTGAATGCACTGCAATCTGTGTAGCATCACAGTGAGTGCACGTCCTGACAACAGTTATGCAATGAATGCACTGCAGTCTGTCTAGCATCACAATGAATCCATGTCCTGACAAGAGTTATGCAGTGAATGCACTGCAGTCTGTATAGCATCATAGTGAGTCCACGTCCTGACAAGAGTTATGTAATGAATGCACTGCAGTCTGTCTAGCATCATAGTGAGTCCACGTCCTGACAACAGGTATGCAATGACTGCACTGCAGTCTGTCTAGCATCACAGTGAATCCACGTCGTGACAACAGTTATTCAATGAATGCACTGCAATCTGTGTAGCATCACAATGAATCCATGTCCTGACAAGAGTTATGCAATGAATGCACTGCAGTCTGTCTAGCATCATAGTGAGTCCACGTCCTGACAAGAGTTATGCAATGAATGCACTGCAATCTGTGTAGCATCACAATGAATCCACGTCCTGACAAGAGTTATGCAATGAATGCACTGCAGTCTGTCTAGCATCATAGTGAGTCCACGTCCTGACAACAGGTATGCAATGACTGCACTGCAGTCTGTCTAGCATCACAGTGAATCCACGTCGTGACAACAGTTATGCAATGAATGCACTGCAATCTGTGTAGCATCACAATGAATCCATGTCCTGACAAGAGTTATGCAATGAATGCACTGCAGTCTGTCTAGCATCACAATGAGTCCACGTCCTGACAACAGTTATCAATGAATGCCATGCAGTCTGTCTAGCATCAAAGTGAGTCCACGTCCTGACAACAGTTATGTAATGAATACACTGCAGTCTGTCTAGCATCATAGTGAGTCCACGTCCTGACAACAGGTATGCAATGACTGCACTGCAGTCTGTCTAGCATCACAGTGAATCCACGTCGTGACAACAGTTATGCAATGAATGCACTGCAATCTGTGTAGCATCACAATGAATCCATGTCCTGACAAGAGTTATGCAATGAATGCACTGCAGTCTGTCTAGCATCACAATGAGTCCACGTCCTGACAACAGTTATCAATGAATGCCATGCAGTCTGTCTAGCATCAAAGTGAGTCCACGTCCTGACAACAGTTATGCAATGAATGCACTGCAGTCTGTCTAGCATCACAATAAGTCCACGTCCTGACAACAGTTATGCAATGAATACACTGCAGTCTGTCTAGCATCACAGTGAGTCCACGTCCTGACAACAGTTATGCAATGAATGCACTGCAATCTGTGTAGTATCACAATGAATCCATGTCCTGACAAGAGTTATGCAATGAATGCACTGCAGTCTGGCTAGCATCACAATGAATCCATGTCCTGACAAGAGTTATGCAATGACTGCACTGCAGTCTGTATAGCATCACAGTGAGTCCACGTCCTGACAACAGTTATCAATGAATGCCATGCAGTCTGTCTAGCATCAAAGTGAGTCCACGTCCTGACAACAGTTATGCAATGAATGCACTGCAGTCTGTCGAGCATCACAATAAGTCCACGTCCTGACAACAGTTATGCAATGAATACACTGCAGTCTGTCTAGCATCACAGTGAGTCCACGTCCTGACAACAGTTTTGCAATGAATGCACTGCAGTCTGTCTAGCATCACAATAAGTCCACGTCCTGACAACAGTTATGCAATGAATACACTGCAGTCTGTCTAGCAACACAGTGAGTCCACGTCCTGACAACAGTTATGCAATGAATGCACTGCAGTCTGTCTAGCATCACGGAGAGTCCACGTCCAGACAACAGTTATGTTATGAATACACTGCAGTCTGTCTAGCATCACAGTGAGTCCACGTCCTGACAACAGTTATGCAATGAATGCCATTCAGTCTGTCTAGCATCACAGTGAGTCCACGTCCTGACAACAGTTATGCAATGAATGCACTGCAGACTGTCTAGCATCACAGTGAGTCCACGTCCTGACAACAGTTATGTAATGAATGCACTGCAGTCTGTCTAGCATCACAGTGAGTCCACGTCCTGACAACAGTTATGCAATGAATGCCATGCAGTCTGTCTAGCATCACAGTGAGTCCACGTCCTGACAACAGTTATGTAATGAATGTCATGCAGTCTGTCTAGCATCGCAGTGAGTCCACGTCCTGACAACAGTTATGCAATGAATGCACTGCAGTTTCTCTAGTATCACAGTGAGTCCACGTCCTGACAACAGCTATGTAATGAATGTCATGCAGTCTGTATAGCATCACAGTGAGTCCACGTCCTGACAACAGTTATGTAATGAAGGCACTGAAGTCTGTCTAGCATCACAGTGAGTCCACGTCCTGACAACAGTTATGTAATGAATATCATGCAGCCTGTATAGCATCACAGTGAGTCCATGTCCTGACAACAGTTATGTAATGAATGTCACTCAGTCTGTATAGCATCACAGTGAGTCCACGTCCTGACAACAGTTATGTAATGAATGTCACTCAGTCTGTATAGCATCACAGTGAGTCCACGTCGTGACAACAGTTATGTAATGCGTGTCATGCGGTCTGTGTAGCATCACAGTGGGTCCACGTCCTGACAACAGTTATGCAATGAATGCACTGCAGGTTGTCTGGTATCACAGTGAGTCCACATGCTGACAACAGTTATGCAATGAATGCACTGCAGTCTGTCTAGCATCATAGTGAGTCCACGTCCGGACAACAGGTATGCAATGAATGCACTGCAGTCTGTCTAGCATCACAGTGAATCCACGTCGTGACAACAGTTATGCAATGAATGCACTGCAATCTGTGTAGTATCACAATGAATCCATGTCCTGACAAGAGTTATGCAATGAATGCACTGCAGTCTGTCTAGCATCATAGTGAGTCCACGTCCTGACAACAGTTATGCAATGAATGCACTGCAATCTGTGTAGCATCACAATGAATCTATGTCCTGACAAGAGTTATGCAATGAATGCACTGCATCTGTCTAGCATCATAGTGAGTCCACGTCCTGACAACAGTTATGCAATGAATGCACTGCAGTCTGTCTAGCATCACAGTGAATCCACGTCGTGACAACAGTTATGCAATGAATGCACTGCAATATGTATAGCATCACAGTGAGTCCAGGTCCTGACAACAGTTATCAATGAATGCCATGGAGTCTGTCTAGCATCACAGTGAGTCCACGTCCTGACAACAGTTATGCAATGAATGCACTGCAGTCTGTCTAGCACCAGAGTGAATCCACGTCCTGACAAGACTTATGCAATGAATGCACTACAGTCTGTCTAGCATCACAGTGAGTCCACGTCCTGACAACAGTTATGCAATGAATGCACTGCAGTCTGTCTAGCATCACAATGGGTCCACGTCCTGACAACAGTTATGCAATGAATACACTGCAGTCTGTCTAGCATCACAGTGAGTCCACGTCCTGACAACAGTTATGCAATGAATGCACTGCAGTCTGTCTAGCATCACGGAGAGTCCACGTCCTGACAACAGTTATGTAATGAATACACTGCAGTCTGTCTAGTATCACAATGAGTCTACGTCCTTACAACAGTTATGTAATGAATACACTGCAGTCTGTCTAGCATCACAGTGAGTCCACGTCCTGACAACAGTTATGCAATGAATGCCATTCAGTCTGTCTAGCATCACAGTGAGTCCACGTCCTGACAACAGTTATGCAATGAATGCACTGCAGACTGTCTAGCATCACAGTGAGTCCACGTCCTGACAACAGTTATGTAATGAATGCACTGCAGTCTGTCTAGCATCACAGTGAGTCCACGTCCTGACAACAGTTATGCAATGAATGCCATGCAGTCTGTCTAGCATCACAGTGAGTCCACGTCCTGACAACAGTTATGTAATGAATGTCATGCAGTCTGTCTAGCATCACAGTGAGTCCACGTCCTGACAACAGTTATGCAATGAATGCACTGCAGTTTCTCTAGTATCACAGTGAGTCCACGTCCTGACAACAGCTATGTAATGAATGTCATGCAGTCTGTATAGCATCACAGTGAGTCCACGTCCTGACAACAGTTATGTAATGAAGGCACTGAAGTCTGTCTAGCATCACAGTGAGTCCACGTCCTGACAACAGTTATGTAATGAATGTCATGCAGTCTGTCTAGCATCACAGTGAGTCCACGTCCTGACAACAGTTATGCAATGAATGCACTGCAGTTTGTCTAGTATCACAGTGAGTCCACGTCCTGACAACAGTTATGCAATGAATGCACTGCAGTTTGTCTAGTATCACAGTGAGTCCACGTCCTGATAACAGTTATGTAATGAATGTCATGCAGTCTGTATAGCATCACAGTGAGTCCACGTCCTGACAACAGTTATGCAATGAATGCCATGCAGTCTGTCTAGCATCACAGTGAGTCCACGTCCTGACAACAGTTATGTAATGAATGCCATGCAGTCTGTCTAGTATCACAGTGAGTCCACGTCCTGAAAACAGTTATGCAATGAATGCCATGCAGTCTGTCTAGTATCACAGTGAGTCCACGTCCTGACAACAGTTATGCAATGAATGCCATGCAGTCTGTCTAGCATCACAGTGAGTCCACGTCCTGACAACAGTTATGTAATGAATGCCATGCAGTCTGTCTAGTATCACAGTGAGTCCACGTCCTGACAACAGTTATGCAATGAATGCCATGCAGTCTGTCTAGTATCACAGTGACTCCACGTCCTGACAACAGTTATGTAATGAATGTCATGCAGTCTGTATAGCATCACAGTGAGTCCACGTCCTGACAACAGTTATGCAATGAATGCACTGCAGTTTGTCTAGTATCACAGTGAGTCCACGTCCTGACAACAGTTATGCAATGAATGCACTGCAGTCTGTCTAGTATCACAGTGAGTACACGTCCTGACAACAGTTATGTAATGAAGGCACTGAAGTCTGTCTAGTATCACAGTGCGTCCACGTCCTGACAACAGTTATGTAATGAATGCACTGCAGTCTGTCTAGCATCACAGTGAGTCCACGTCCTGACAACAGTTATGCAATGAATGCCATGCAGTCTGTCTAGCATCACAGTGAGTCCACGTCCTGACAACAGTTATGTAATGAATGTCATGCAGTCTGTCTAGCATCGCAGTGAGTCCACGTCCTGACAACAGTTATGCAATGAATGCACTGCAGTTTCTCTAGTATCACAGTGAGTCCACGTCCTGACAACAGCTATGTAATGAATGTCATGCAGTCTGTATAGCATCACAGTGAGTCCACGTCCTGACAACAGTTATGTAATGAAGGCACTGAAGTCTGTCTAGCATCACAGTGAGTCCACGTCCTGACAACAGTTATGTAATGAATATCATGCAGCCTGTATAGCATCACAGTGAGTCCATGTCCTGACAACAGTTATGTAATGAATGTCACTCAGTCTGTATAGCATCACAGTGAGTCCACGTCCTGACAACAGTTATGTAATGAATGTCACTCAGTCTGTATAGCATCACAGTGAGTCCACGTCGTGACAACAGTTTTGTAATGAATGTCATGCAGTCTGTATAGCATCTCAGTGAGTCCACGTCCTGACAACAGTAATGTAATGAATGTCATGCAGTCTGTATAGCATCTCAGTGAGTCCACGTCCTGACAACAGTAATGTAATGAATGTCATGCAGTCTGTATAGCATCTCAGTGAGTCCACGTCCTGACAACAGTTATGTAATGAATGCCATGCAGACTGTATAGCATCACAGTGAGTCCACGTCCTGACAACAGTAATGTAATGAATGTCATGCAGTCTGTATAGCATCACAGGGAGTCCACGTCCTGACAACAGTTATGCAATGAATGCACTGCAGTCTGTATAGCATCACAGTGAGTTCACGTCCTGACAACAGTTATGCAATGAATGCACTGCAGTCTGTATAGCATCACAGTGAGTCCACGTCCTGACAACAACTATGCAGTGAATGCACTGCAGTCTGTATAGCATCACAGTGAGTCCACGTCCTGACAACAGTTATGCAATGAATGCACTGCAATCTGTCTAGCATCACAATGAATCCAAGTCCTGACAAGAGTTATGCAATGAATGCACTGCAGTCTGTCTAGTATCACAGTGAGTCCACGTCCTGACAACAGTTATGCAATGAATGCACTGCAATCTGTCTAGCATCACAATAAGTCCACGTCCTGACAACAGTTATGCAATGAATACACTGCGGTCTGTCTAGCATCACAGTGAGTCCACGTCCTGACAACAGTTATGCAATGAATGCACTGCAGTCTGTCTAGCATCATAAGTCCACGTCCTGACAACAGTTATGCAATGACTACACTGCAGTCTGTCTAGCATCACAGTGAGTCCACGTCCTGATAACAGTTATGCAATGAATGCACTGCAGTCTGTCTAGCATCACGGAGAGTCCACGTCCTGACAACAGTTATGTTATGAATACACTGCAGTCTGTCTAGTATCACAATGAGTCTACGTCCTGACAACAGTTATGTAATGAATACACTGCAGTCTGTCTAGCATCACAGTGAGTCCACGTCCTGACAACAGATATGTAATGAATGCACTGCAGTCTGTCTAGCATCACAGTGAGACCACGTCCTGACAACAGTTATGCAATGAATGCACTGCAGGCTGTCTAGTATCACAGTGAGTCCACGTCCTGAAAACAGTTATGTAATGAATGCACTGCAGACTGTCTAGCATCACAGTGAGTCCACCTCCTGACAACAGTTATGCAATGAATGCGCTGCAGTCTCTATAGCATCACAATGAGTGCAAGTGCAGACAACAGCTATGCAATGAATGCCATGCAGTCTGTCTAGCATCACAGTGAGTCCACGTCCTGACAACAGTTATGTAATGAATGTCATGCAGTCTGTCTAGCATCACAGTGAGTCCACGTCCTGACAACAGTTATGCAATGAATGCACTGCAGTTTGTCTAGTATCACAGTGAGTCCACGTCCTGACAAAAGTTATGTTATGAATGTCATGCAGTCTGTATAGCATCACAGTGAGTCCACGTCCTGACAACAGTTATGCAATGAATGCCATTCAGTCTGTCTAGCATCACAGTGAGTCCACGTCCTGACAACAGTTATGCAATGAATGCACTGCAGTCTGTCTAGTATCACAGTGAGTCCACGTCCTGACAACAGTTATGTAATGAAGGCACTGAAGTCAGTCTAGTATCACAGTGAGTCCACGTCCTGACAACAGTTATGCAATGAATGCACTGCAGTCTGTCTAGCATCACAGTGAGTCCACGTCCTGACAACAGTTATGTAATGAATATCATGCAGCCTGTATAGCATCACAGTGAGTCCACGTCCTGACAACAGTTATGTAATGAATGTCACTCAGTCTGTATAGCATCACAGTGAGTCCACGTCCTGACAACAGTTATGTAATGAATGTCACTCAGTCTGTATAGCATCACAGTGAGTCCACTTCCTGACAACAGTTATGTAATGAATATCATGCAGTCTGTCTAGCATCACAGTGAGTCCACGTCCTGACAGCAGTTATGCAATGAATGCCATGCAGTCTATCTAGTATCACAGTGAGTCCACGTCCTGACAACAGTTATGTAATGAATTCCATGCAGTCTGTCTAGTATCAGAGTGAGTCCCCATCCTGACAATTGTTATGCAATGAATGCCATGCAGTCTGTCTAGCATCACAGTGAGTCCACGTCCTGACAACAGTTATATAATAAATGCCATGGTGTCAATCTAGTATCACAGTGAGTCCACGTCCTGACAACAGTTATGCAATGAATGCCATGCAGTCTGTCTAGTATCACAGTGAGTCCACGTCCTGACCACAGTTATGCAATGAATGCCCACAGTCTGCCTAGTATCACAGTGAGTCCACGTCCTGACAACAACTATGTAATGAATGTCATGCAGTAGGTATAGCAAAACAGTGAGTCCCTGACCTGACAACAACTATATAATGAATGTCATGCAGTAGGTCTAGCAAAACAGTGAGACCCTGTCCTGACAACAACTATATAATGAATGTCATGCAGTAGGTCTAGCAAAACAGTGAGTCCCTGTCCTGACAACAACTATGTAATGAATGTCATGCAGTCAGTCTAGCATCACAGTGAGTCCCTGTCCTGACAACAACTATATAATGAATGTCATGCAGTAGGTCTAGCAAAAGAGTGAGTCCCTGTCCTGACAACAACTATATAATGAATGTCATGCAGTAGGTCTAGCAAAACAGTGAGTCCCTGTCCTGACAACAACTATGTAATGAATGTCATGCAGTCAGTCTAACATCACAGTGAGTCCTTGTCCTGACAACAACTATGTAATGAATGTCACTCAGTCTGTCTAACATCACAGTGAGTCCCTGTCCTGACAACAACTATGTAATGAATGTCACTCAGTCTGTCTAACATCACAGTGAGTCCCTGTCCTGACAACAACCATTTAATGAATGTCAATCAGTCTGTCTAACATCACAGTGAGTCCCTGTCCTGACAACAACTATGTAATGAATGTCACTCAGTCTGTCTAACAACACAGTGAGTCCCTGTCCTGACAACAACCATTTAATGAATGTCACTCAGTCTGTCTAACAACACAGTGAGTCCCTGTCCTGACAACAACTATGTAATGAATGTCACTCAGTCTTTCTAACATCACAATGACTCCCTGTCCTGACAACAACCATGTAATGAATGTCACTCAGTCTGTCTAGCATCACAGTGAGTCCCTGTCCTGACAACAACTATGTAATGAATGTCACTCAGTCTGTCTATCATCACAGTGAGTCCCTGTCCTGACAACAACTATGTAATGAATGTCACTCAGTCTTTCTAACATCACAATGACTCCCTGTCCTGACAACAACCATGTAATGAATGTCACTCAGTCTGTCTAGCATCACAGCGAGTCCCTGTCCTGACAACAACCATGTAATGAATGTCACTCAGTCTGTCTAGCATCACAGTGAGTCCCTATCCTGACACCAACTATGTAATGAATGTCACTCAGTCTTTCTAACATCACAATGACTCCCTGTCCTGACAACAACCATGTAATGAATGTCACTCAGTCTGTCTAGCATCACAGTGAGTCCCTGTCCTGACAACAACTATGTAATGAATGTCACTCAGTGTGTCTAACATCACAGTGAGTCCCTGTCCTGAAAACAACTATGTAATGAATGCCAGTCAGTCTGTCTAACATCACAATGAGTCTCTGTGCTGACAACAACCATGTAATGAATGTCACTCAGTCTGTCTAACAACACAGTGAGTCCCTGTACTGACAACAAACATGTAATGAATGTCACTCAGTCTGTCTAGCATCACAGTGAGTCCCTGTCCTGACAACAACTATGTAATGAATGTCACTCAGTGTGTCTAACATCACAGTGAGTCCCTGTCCAGAAAACAACTATGTAATGAACGCCAGTCAGTCTGTCTAACATCACAGTGAGTCCCTGTGCTGACAACAACCATGTAATGAATGTCACTCAGTCTGTCTAACAACACAGTGAGTCCCTGTACTGACAACAAACATGTAATGAATGTCAATCAGTCTGTCTAGCATCACAGTGAGTCCACGTCCTGACAACAACTATGTAGTGAATGCAATGCAGTCTGTATGGAATCATAGTGAGTCCACGTCCTGACAACAGTTATGCAATGAATGCACTGCAGTCTGTCTAGCATCACAGTGAGTCCACGTCCTGACAACAACTATGCAGTGAATGCACTGCAATCTGTGTAGCATCACAATGAATCCATGTCCTGACAAGAGTTATGCAATAATTGCACTGCAGTCTGTCTAGCATCATAGTGAATCCACGTCCTGAACCAGTTATGCAATGAATGCACTGCAGTCTGTCTAGCATCATAGTGAGTCCACGTCCTAAACCAGTTATGCAATGAATGCACTGCAGTCTGTCTAGCATCATAATGAATCCATGTCCTGACAAGAGTTATGCAATGAATGCCATGCAATCTGTCTAGCATCATAGTGAGTCCACGTCCTGACAACAGTTATGCAATGAATGCACTGCAGTCTGTCTAGCATCACAATGAATCCATGTCCTGACAAGAGTTATGCAGTGAATGCACTGCAATCTGTGTAGCATCACAGTGAGTGCACGTCCTGACAACAGTTATGCAATGAATGCACTGCAGTCTGTCTAGCATCACAATGAATCCATGTCCTGACAAGAGTTATGCAGTGAATGCACTGCAGTCTGTCTAGCATCATAGTGAGTCCACGTCCTGACAACAGGTATGCAATGACTGCACTGCAGTCTGTCTAGCATCACAGTGAATCCACGTCGTGACAACAGTTATTCAATGAATGCACTGCAATCTGTGTAGCATCACAATGAATCCATGTCCTGACAAGAGTTATGCAATGAATGCACTGCAGTCTGTCTAGCATCATAGTGAGTCCACGTCCTGACAAGAGTTATGCAATGAATGCACTGCAATCTGTGTAGCATCACAATGAATCCACGTCCTGACAAGAGTTATGCAATGAATGCACTGCAGTCTGTCTAGCATCATAGTGAGTCCACGTCCTGACAACAGGTATGCAATGACTGCACTGCAGTCTGTCTAGCATCACAGTGAATCCACGTCGTGACAACAGTTATGCAATGAATGCACTGCAATCTGTGTAGCATCACAATGAATCCATGTCCTGACAAGAGTTATGCAATGAATGCACTGCAGTCTGTCTAGCATCACAATGAGTCCACGTCCTGACAACAGTTATCAATGAATGCCATGCAGTCTGTCTAGCATCAAAGTGAGTCCACGTCCTGACAACAGTTATGTAATGAATACACTGCAGTCTGTCTAGCATCATAGTGAGTCCACGTCCTGACAACAGGTATGCAATGACTGCACTGCAGTCTGTCTAGCATCACAGTGAATCCACGTCGTGACAACAGTTATGCAATGAATGCACTGCAATCTGTGTAGCATCACAATGAATCCATGTCCTGACAAGAGTTATGCAATGAATGCACTGCAGTCTGTCTAGCATCACAATGAGTCCACGTCCTGACAACAGTTATCAATGAATGCCATGCAGTCTGTCTAGCATCAAAGTGAGTCCACGTCCTGACAACAGTTATGCAATGAATGCACTGCAGTCTGTCTAGCATCACAATAAGTCCACGTCCTGACAACAGTTATGCAATGAATACACTGCAGTCTGTCTAGCATCACAGTGAGTCCACGTCCTGACAACAGTTATGCAATGAATGCACTGCAGTCTGTCTAGCATCACGGAGAGTCCACGTCCTGACAACAGTTATGTAATGAATGTCATGCAGTCTGTCTAGTAGCACAGTGAGTCCACGTCGTGACAACAGTTATGTAATGCGTGTCATGCGGTCTGTGTAGCATCACAGTGGGTCCACGTCCTGACAACAGTTATGCAATGAATGCACTGCAGGTTGTCTGGTATCACAGTGAGTCCACATGCTGACAACAGTTATGCAATGAATGCACTGCAGTCTGTCTAGCATCATAGTGAGTCCACGTCCGGACAACAGGTATGCAATGAATGCACTGCAGTCTGTCTAGCATCACAGTGAATCCACGTCGTGACAACAGTTATGCAATGAATGCACTGCAATCTGTGTAGTATCACAATGAATCCATGTCCTGACAAGAGTTATGCAATGAATGCACTGCAGTCTGTCTAGCATCATAGTGAGTCCACGTCCTGACAACAGTTATGCAATGAATGCACTGCAATCTGTGTAGCATCACAATGAATCTATGTCCTGACAAGAGTTATGCAATGAATGCACTGCAGTCTGTCTAGCATCATAGTGAGTCCACGTCCTGACAACAGTTATGCAATGAATGCACTGCAGTCTGTCTAGCATCACAGTGAATCCACGTCGTGACAACAGTTATGCAATGAATGCACTGCAATATGTATAGCATCACAGTGAGTCCAGGTCCTGACAACAGTTATCAATGAATGCCATGGAGTCTGTCTAGCATCACAGTGAGTCCACGTCCTGACAACAGTTATGCAATGAATGCACTGCAGTCTGTCTAGCACCAGAGTGAATCCACGTCCTGACAAGACTTATGCAATGAATGCACTACAGTCTGTCTAGCATCACAGTGAGTCCACGTCCTGACAACAGTTATGCAATGAATGCACTGCAGTCTGTCTAGCATCACAATGGGTCCACGTCCTGACAACAGTTATGCAATGAATACACTGCAGTCTGTCTAGCATCACAGTGAGTCCACGTCCTGACAACAGTTATGCAATGAATGCACTGCAGTCTGTCTAGCATCACGGAGAGTCCACGTCCTGACAACAGTTATGTAATGAATACACTGCAGTCTGTCTAGTATCACAATGAGTCTACGTCCTTACAACAGTTATGTAATGAATACACTGCAGTCTGTCTAGCATCACAGTGAGTCCACGTCCTGACAACACTTATGCAATGAATGCCATTCAGTCTGTCTAGCATCACAGTGAGTCCACGTCCTGACAAGAGATATGTATTGAATGTCATGCAGTCTGTATAGCATCACAGTGAGTCCATGTCCTGACAACAGTTATGTAATGAATGCACTGCAGTCTGTCTAGCATCATAGTGAGTCCACGTCCTGGCAAAGGGTTATGCAATGAATGCACTGCAGTCTGTCTAGTATCACAGAGAGTCCACGTCCTGACAACAGTTATGTAATGAATGCACTGCAGTCTGTCTAGTATCACAGAGAGTCCACGTCCTGACAACAGTTATGCAATGAATGCACTGCAGTCTGTCTAGTATCACAGAGAGTCCACGTCCTGATAACAGTTATGCAATGAATGCGCTGCAGTCTCTATAGCATCACAATGAGTTCACGTCCAGACAACAGCTATGCAATGAATGCCATGCAGTCTGTCTAGCATCACAGTGAGTCCACGTCCTGACAACAGTTATGTAATGAATGTCATGCAGTCTGTCTAGCATCACAGTGAGTCCACGTCCTGACAACAGTTATGCAATGAATGCACTGCAGTTTGTCTAGTATCACAGTGAGTCCACGTCCTGACAACAGTTATGCAATGAATGCACTGCAGTTTGTCTAGTATCACAGTGAGTCCACGTCCTGATAACAGTTATGTAATGAATGTCATGCAGTCTGTATAGCATCACAGTGAGTCCACGTCCTGACAACAGTTATGCAATGAATGCCATGCAGTCTGTCTAGCATCACAGTGAGTCCACGTCCTGACAACAGTTATGTAATGAATGCCATGCAGTCTGTCTAGTATCACAGTGAGTCCACGTCCTGAAAACAGTTATGCAATGAATGCCATGCAGTCTGTCTAGTATCACAGTGAGTCCACGTCCTGACAACAGTTATGCAATGAATGCCATGCAGTCTGTCTAGCATCACAGTCAGTGCACGTCCTGACAACAGTTATGTAATGAATGCCATGCAGTCTGTCTAGTATCACAGTGAGTCCACGTCCTGATAACAGTTATGCAATGAATGCCATGCAGTCTGTCTAGTATCACAGTGACTCCACGTCCTGACAACAGTTATGTAATGAATGTCATGCAGTCTGTATAGCATCACAGTGAGTCCATGTCCTGACAACAGTTATGCAATGAATGCACTGCAGTTTGTCTAGTATCACAGTGAGTCCACGTCCTGACAACAGTTATGCAATGAATGCACTGCAGTCTGTCTAGTATCACAGTGAGTACACGTCCTGACAACAGTTATGTAATGAAGGCACTGAAGTCTGTCTAGTATCACAGTGCGTCCACGTCCTGACAACAGTTATGTAATGAATATCATGCAGTCTGTATAGCATCACAGTGAGTCCACGTCCTGACAACAGTTATGTAATGAATGTCACTCAGTCTGTATAGCATCACAGTGAGTCCACGTCCTGACAACAGTTATGTGATGAACGTCACTCAGTCTGTATAGCATCACAGTGAGTCCACGTCCTGACAACAGTTATGTGATGAATGTCACTCAGTCTGTATAGCATCACAGTGAGTCCAAATCCTGACAACAGTTATGTAATGAATGTCACTCAGTCTGTATTGCATCACAGTGAGTCCACTTCCTGACAACAGTTATGTAATGAATATCATGCAGTCTGTCTAGCATCACAGTGAGTCCACGTCCTGACAACAGTTATGCAATGAATGCCACTCAGTCTGTATAGCATCACAGTGAGTCCACGTCCTGACAACAGTTATGCAATGAATGTCATGCAGTCTGTCTAGTAGCACAGTGAGTCCACGTCCTGACAACAGTTATGTAATGCATGTCATGCAGTCTGTGTAGCATCACAGTGGGTCCACGTCCTGACAACAGTTATGCAATGAATGCACTGCAGGCTGTCTGGTATCACAGTGAGTCCACATGCTGACAACAGTTATGCAATGAATGCACTGCAGTCTGTCTAGTATCACAGTGAGTCCACATCCTGACAACAGTTTTGTAATGAATGTCATGCAGTCTGTATAGCATCTCAGTGAGTCCACGTCCTGACATCAGTAATGTAATGAATGTCATGCAGTCTGTATAGCATCTCAGTGAGTCCACGTCCTGACAACAGTAATGTAATGAATGTCATGCAGTCTGTATAGCATCTCAGTGAGTCCACGTCCTGACAACAGTTATGTAATGAATGCCATGCAGACTGTATAGCATCACAGTGAGTCCACGTCCTGACAACAGTAATGTAATGAATGTCATGCAGTCTGTATAGCATCACAGGGAGTCTACGTCCTGACCACAGCTATGCAATGAATGCCCACAGTCTGCCTAGTATCACAGTGAGTCCACGTCCTGACAACAACTATGTAATGAATGTCATGCAGTAGGTATAGCAGAACAGTGAGTCCCTGACCTGACAACAACTATATAATGAATGTCATGCAGTAGGTCTAGCAAAACAGTGAGTCCCTGTGCTGACAACAACTATATAATGAATGTCATGCAGTCAGTCTAGCATCACAGTGAGTCCCTGTCCTGACAACAACTATATAATGAATGTCATGCAGTAGGTTTAGCAAAACAGTGAGTCCCTGTCCTGATAACAACTATGTAATGAATGTCACTCAGTCTGTCTAACATCACAGTGAGTCCCCGTCCTGACAACAACTATATAATGAATGTCATGCAGTAGGTCTAGCAAAACAGTGAGTCCCTGTCGTGACAACAATTATGTAATGAATGTCATGCAGTCAGTCTAGCATCACAGTGAGTCCCTGTCCTGAACACAACTATATAATGAATGTCATGCAGTTTGTATAGCATCACAGTGTGTCCACGTCCTGACAACGGTTATGTAATGAATGTCATGCAGTCTGTCTAGCATCACAGTGAGTCCACGTCCTGACAACAGTTATGTAATGAATGCCATGCAGTCTCTATAGCATCACAGTGTGTCCACGTCCTGACAACAGTTTTGTAATGAATGCCATGCAGTCTGTCTAGCTCACAGTGGGTCCACGTCCTGACAACAGTTATGTAATGAATGTCATGTAGTCTGTGTAGCATCACAGTGAGTCCACGTCCTGACAACAGTTATGTAATGAATGTCATGTAGTCTGTGTAGCATCACAGTGAGTCCACGTCCTGACAACAGTTATGTAATGAATGTCATGTAGTCTGTGTAGCATCACAGTGAGTCCACGTCCTGACAACAGTTATGTAATGAATGTCATGTAGTCTGTGTAGCATCACAGTGATTCCACGTCCTGACAACAGTTATGCAATGAATGTCATGCAGTCTGTGTAGCATCACAGTGAGTCCACCTCCTGACAACAGTTATGTAATGAATGTCATGCAGTCTGTGTAGCATCACAGTGAGTCCACATCCTGACAACAGTTATGTAATGAATGTCATGCAGTCTGTGTAGCATCACAGTGAGTCCACGTCCTGACAACAGTTATGTAATGAATGTCATGCAGTCTGTGTAGCATCTCAGTGAGTCCACGTCCTGACAACAGTTATGTAATGAATGTCATGCAGTCTGTGTAGCATCACAGTGAGTCCACGTCCTGACAACAGTTATGTAATGAATGCCATGCAGTCTATCTAGTATCACAGTGAGTCCACGTCCTGACAACTGTTATGTAATGAATGCCATGCAGTCTGTCTAGTATCAGAGTGAGTCCCCATCCAGACAATTGTTATGCAATGAATGCCATGCAGTCTGTCTAGCATAGAAGTGAGTCCACGTCCTGACAACAGTTATGTAATGAATGCCATGCAGTCTATCTACTATCACAGTGAGTCCACGTCCTGACAACAGTTATGCAATGAATGCCATGCAGTCTATCTAGTATCACAGTGAGTCCACGTCCTGACAACAGTTATGTAATGAATGCCATGCAGTCTGTCCAGTATCAGAGTGAGTCCCCATCCTGACAATTGTTATGCAATGAATGCCATGCAGTCTGTCTAGCATCACAGTGAGTCCACGTCCTGACAACAGTTATGTAATGAATGCCATGCAGTCTATCTAGTATCACAGTGAGTCCACGTCCTGACAACAGTTATGCAATGAATGCCATGCAGTCTGTCTAGTATCACAGTGACTCCACGTCCTGACAACAGTTATGTAATGAATGTCATGCAGTCTGTATAGCATCACAGTGAGTCCACGTCCTGACAACAGTTATGCAATGAATGCACTGCAGTTTGTCTAGTATCACAGTGAGTCCACGTCCTGACAACAGTTATGCAATGAATGCACTGCAGTCTGTCTAGTATCACAGTGAGTACACGTCCTGACAACAGTTATGTAATGAAGGCACTGAAGTCTGTCTAGTATCACAGTGCGTCCACGTCCTGACAACAGTTATGTAATGAATATCATGCAGTCTGTATAGCATCACAGTGAGTCCACGTCCTGACAACAGTTATGTAATGAATGTCACTCAGTCTGTATAGCATCACAGTGAGTCCACGTCCTGACAACAGTTATGTGATGAACGTCACTCAGTCTGTATAGCATCACAGTGAGTCCACGTCCTGACAACAGTTATGTGATGAATGTCACTCAGTCTGTATAGCATCACAGTGAGTCCAAATCCTGACAACAGTTATGTAATGAATGTCACTCAGTCTGTATTGCATCACAGTGAGTCCACTTCCTGACAACAGTTATGTAATGAATATCATGCAGTCTGTCTAGCATCACAGTGAGTCCACGTCCTGACAACAGTTATGCAATGAATGCCACTCAGTCTGTATAGCATCACAGTGAGTCCACGTCCTGACAACAGTTATGCAATGAATGTCATGCAGTCTGTCTAGTAGCACAGTGAGTCCACGTCCTGACAACAGTTATGTAATGCATGTCATGCAGTCTGTGTAGCATCACAGTGGGTCCACGTCCTGACAACAGTTATGCAATGAATGCACTGCAGGCTGTCTGGTATCACAGTGAGTCCACATGCTGACAACAGTTATGCAATGAATGCACTGCAGTCTGTCTAGTATCACAGTGAGTCCACATCCTGCCAACAGTTTTGTAATGAATGTCATGCAGTCTGTATAGCATCTCAGTGAGTCCACGTCCTGACAACAGTAATGTAATGAATGTCATGCAGTCTGTATAGCATCTCAGTGAGTCCACGTCCTGACAACAGTAATGTAATGAATGTCATGCAGTCTGTATAGCATCTCAGTGAGTCCACGTCCTGACAACAGTTATGAAATGAATGCCATGCAGACTGTATAGCATCACAGTGAGTCCACGTCCTGACAACAGTAATGTAATGAATGTCATGCAGTCTGTATAGCATCACAGGGAGTCCACGTCCTGACCACAGCTATGCAATGAATGCCCACAGTCTGCCTAGTATCACAGTGAGTCCACGTCCTGACAACAACTATGTAATGAATGTCATGCAGTAGGTATAGCAGAACAGTGAGTCCCTGACCTGACAACAACTATATAATGAATGTCATGCAGTAGGTCTAGCAAAACAGTGAGTCCCTGTGCTGACAACAACTATATAATGAATGTCATGCAGTCAGTCTAGCATCACAGTGAGTCCCTGTCCTGACAACAACTATATAATGAATGTCATGCAGTAGGTCTAGCAAAACAGTGAGTCCCTGTCCTGATAACAACTATGTAATGAATGTCACTCAGTCTGTCTAACATCACAGTGAGTCCCTGTCCTGACAACAACTATATAATGAATGTCATGCAGTAGGTCTAGCAAAACAGTGAGTCCCTGTCGTGACAACAATTATGTAATGAATGTCATGCAGTCAGTCTAGCATCACAGTGAGTCCCTGTCCTGAACACAACTATATAATGAATGTCATGCAGTTTGTATAGCATCACAGTGTGTCCACGTCCTGACAACAGTTATGTAATGAATGTCATGCAGTCTGTCTAGCATCACAGTGAGTCCACGTCCTGACAACAGTTATGTAATGAATGCCATGCAGTCTCTATAGCATCACAGTGTGTCCACGTCCTGACAACAGTTTTGTAATGAATGCCATGCAGTCTGTCTAGCTCACAGTGGGTCCACGTCCTGACAACAGTTATGTAATGAATGTCATGTAGTCTGTGTAGCATCACAGTGAGTCCACGTCCTGACAACAGTTATGTAATGAATGTCATGTAGTCTGTGTAGCATCACAGTGAGTCCACGTCCTGACAACAGTTATGTAATGAATGTCATGTAGTCTGTGTAGCATCACAGTGAGTCCACGTCCTGACAACAGTTATGTAATGAATGTCATGTAGTCTGTGTAGCATCACAGTGATTCCACGTCCTGACAACAGTTATGCAATGAATGTCATGCAGTCTGTGTAGCATCACAGTGAGTCCACCTCCTGACAACAGTTATGTAATGAATGTCATGCAGTCTGTGTAGCATCACAGTGAGTCCACATCCTGACAACAGTTATGTAATGAATGTCATGCAGTCTGTGTAGCATCACAGTGAGTCCACGTCCTGACAACAGTTATGTAATGAATGTCATGCAGTCTGTGTAGCATCTCAGTGAGTCCACGTCCTGAGAACAGTTATGTAATGAATGTCATGCAGTCTGTGTAGCATCACAGTGAGTCCACGTCCTGACAACAGTTATGTAATGAATGCCATGCAGTCTATCTAGTATCACAGTGAGTCCACGTCCTGACAACTGTTATGTAATGAATGCCATGCAGTCTGTCTAGTATCAGAGTGAGTCCCCATCCAGACAATTGTTATGCAATGAATGCCATGCAGTCTGTCTAGCATAGAAGTGAGTCCACGTCCTGACAACAGTTATGTAATGAATGCCATGCAGTCTATCTACTATCACAGTGAGTCCACGTCCTGACAACAGTTATGCAATGAATGCCATGCAGTCTATCTAGTATCACAGTGAGTCCACGTCCTGACAACAGTTATGTAATGAATGCCATGCAGTCTGTCCAGTATCAGAGTGAGTCCCCATCCTGACAATTGTTATGCAATGAATGCCATGCAGTCTGTCTAGCATCACAGTGAGTCCACGTCCTGACAACAGTTATGTAATGAATGCCATGCAGTCTATCTAGTATCACAGTGAGTCCACGTCCTGACAACAGTTATGCAATGAATGCCATGCAGTCTGTCTAGTATCACAGTGAGTCCACGTCCTGACCACAGTTATGTAATGAATGTCATGCAGTCTGTCTAGTATCACAGTGAGTCCACGTCCTGACAACAGTTATGTAATGAATGTCATGCAGTCTGTATAGCATCACAGTGAGTCCACGTCCTGGCAACAACTATGTAATGAATGTCATGCAGTCTGTCTAGGATCACAGTGAGTCCACGTCCTGACAATAGTTATGCAATGAATGCCATGCAGTCTGTCTAGCATCACAGTGAGTCCACGTCCTGACAATTGTTATGCAATGAATGCCATGCAGTCTGTCTAGTATCACAGTGAGTCCACGTCCTGACAACAGTTATGCAATGAATGCCATGCAGTCTGTCTGGTATCACAGTGAGTCCACGTCCTGACAATTGTTATGCAATGAATGCACTGCAGTCTGTCTAGTATCACAGTGAGTCCACATCCAGACAACAGTTATGCAATGAATGCCATGCAGTCTGTCTAGTATCACAGTGAGTCCACGTCCTGACAACAGTTATGTAATGAATGCCATGCAGTCTGTCTAGTTTCAGATTGAGTCCCCATCCTGACAATTGTTATGCAATGAATGCCATGCAGTCTGTCTAGCACAGTGACTCCACGTCCTGACAACAGTTATGTAATGAATGCCATGCAGTCTATCTAGTATCACAGTGAGTCCACGTCCTGACAACAGTTATGCAATGAATGCCATGCAGTCTATCTAGTATCACATTGAGTCCACGTCCTGACAACAGTTATGTAATGAATGCCATGCAGTCTGTCTAGTATCAGAGTGAGTCCCCGTCCTGACAATTGTTATGCAATGAATGCCATGCAGTCTGTCTAGCATCACAGTGAGTCCACGTCCTGACAACAGTTATGTAATGAATGCCATGCAGTCTGTCTAGTATCACAGTGAGTCCACGTCCTGACAACAGTTATGCAATGAATGCCATGCAGTCTGTCTAGTATCACAGTGAGTCCACGTCCTGAGCACAGTTATGCAATGAATGCCATGCAGTCTGTCTAGTATCACAGTGAGTCCACGTGCTGACCACAGTTATGCAATGAATGCCATGCAGTCTGTCTAGTATCACAGTGAGTCCACGTCCTGAGCACAGTTATGCAATGAATGCCATGCAGTCTGTCTAGTATCACAGTGAGTCCACGTCCTGAGCACAGTTATGCAATGAATGCCATGCAGTCTGTCTAGTATCACAGTGAGTCCACGTGCTGACCACAGTTATGCAATGAATGCCCACAGTCTGTCTAGTATCACAGTGAGTCCACGTCCTGACAACAGTTATGCAATGAATGCCATGCAGTCTGTCTAGTATCACAGTGAGTCCACGTCCTGAGCACAGTTATGCAATGAATGCCATGCAGTCTGTCTAGTATCACAGTGAGTCCACGTGCTGACCACAGTTATGCAATGAATGCCATGCAGTTTGTCTAGTATCACAGTGAGTCCACGTCCTGAGCACAGTTATGCAATGAATGCCATGCAGTCTGTCTAGTATCACAGTGAGTCCACGTCCTGAGCACAGTTATGCAATGAATGCCATGCAGTCTGTCTAGTATCACAGTGAGTCCACGTGCTGACCACAGTTATGCAATGAATGCCCACAGTCTGTCTAGTATCACAGTGAGTCCACGTCCTGACAACAGTTATGTAATGAATGTCATGCAGTCTGTCTAGTATCACAGTGAGTCCAAGTCCTGACAACAGTTATGCAATGAATGCCATGCAGTCTGTCTAGTATCACAGTGAGTCCACGTCCTGAGCACAGTTATGCAATGAATGCCATGCAGTCTGTCTAGTATCACAGTGATTCCACGTCCTGACAACAGTTATGTAATGAATGTCATGCAGTCTGTATAGCATCACAGTGAGTCCACGTCCTGAGCACAGTTATGCAATGAATGCCCACAGTCTGTCTAGTATCACAGTGAGTCCACGTCCTGACAACAGTTATGCAATGAATGCCATGCAGTCTGTCTAGCATCACAGTGAGTCCACGTCCTGACAATTGTTATGCAATGAATGCCATGCAGTCTGTCTAGTATCACAGTGAGTCCACGTCCTGAGCACAGTTATGCAATGAATGCCATGCAGTCTGTCTAGCATCACAGTGAGTCCACGTCCAGACAACAGTTATGCAATGAATGCCATGCAGTCTGTATAGCATCACAGTGAGTCCACGTCCTGACAACAGTTATGTAATGACTGTCATGCAGTCTGTCTAGCATCACAGTGAGTCCACGTCCTGACAACAGTTATGCAATGAATGCCCACAGTCTGTATAGCATCACAGTGAGTCCACGTCCTGACAATTGTTATGCAATGAATGCCATGCAGTCTGTCTAGCATCACAGTGAGTCCACGTCCTGACAACAGTTATGTAATGAATGTCATGCAGTCTGTATAGCATCACAGTGAGTCCACGTCCTGGCAACAACTATGTAATGAATGTCCTGCAGTCTGTCTAGGATCACAGTGAGTCCACGTCCTGACAATAGTTATGCAATGAATGCCATGCAGTCTGTCTAGGATCACTGTGAGTCCACGTCCTGACAATAGTTATGCAATGAATGCACTGCAGTCTGTCTAGCATCACAGTGAGTCCACGTCCTGACAATTGTTATGCAATGAATGCCATGCAGTCTGTCTAGTATCACAGTGAGTCCACGTCCTGACAACAGTTATGCAATGAATGCCATGCAGTCTGTCTAGTATCACAGTGAGTCCACGTCCTGACAATTGTTATTCAATGAATGCACTGCAGTCTGTCTAGTATCACAGTGAGTCCACGTCCTGACAATTGTTATGCAATGAATGCCATGCAGTCTGTCTAGCACAGTGAGTCCACGTCCTGACAACAGTTATGCAATGAATGCCATGCAGTCTGTCTAGTATCACAGTGAGTCCACGTCCTGACAACAGTTATGTAATGAATGCCATGCAGTCTTTCTAGTATCAGATTCAGTCCCCATCCTGACAATTGTTATGCAATGAATGCCATGCAGTCTGTCTATCAGAGTGAGTCCCCATCCTGACAACAGTTATGCAATGAATGCCATGCAGTCTGTCTAGCATCACAGTGAGTCCACGTCCTGACAACAGTTATGTAATGAATGCCATGCAGTCTATCTAGTATCACAGTGAGTCCACGTCCTGACAACAGTTATGTAATGAATGCCATGCAGTCTGTCTAGTATCAGAGTGAGTCCACGTCCTGACAACAGTTATGCAATGAATGCCATGCAGTCTGTCTAGCATCACAGTGAGTCCACGTCCTGACAATTGTTATGCAATGAATGCCATGCAGTCTATCTAGTATCACAGTGAGTCCACGTCCTGACATCAGTTATGTAATGAATGCCATGCAGTCTGTCTAGTATCAGAGTGAGTCCACGTCCTGACAACAGTTATGCAATGAATGCCATGCAGTCTGTCTAGTATCAGAGTGAGTCCACGTCCTGACAACAGTTATGCAAAGAATGCCATGCAGTCTATCTAGTATCACAGTGAGTCCACGTCCTGACAACAGTTATGTAATGAATGCCATGCAGTCTATCTAGTATCAGAGTGAGTCCACGTCCTGACAACAGTTATGTAATGAATGCCATGCAGTCTATCTAGCATCACAGTGAGTCCACGTCCTGACAACAGTTATGTAATGAATGCCATGCAGTCTATCTAGTATCACAGTGAGTCCACGTCCTGACAACAGTTATGCAAGAATGCCATGCAGTCTGTCTAGTATCACAGTGAGTCCACGTCCTGACCACAGTTATGCAATGAATGCCCACAGTCTGTCTAGTATCACAGTGAGTCCACGTCCTGACAACAGTTATGTAATGAATGTCATGCAGTCTGTCTAGTATCACAGTGAGTCCAAGTCCTGACAACAGTTATGCAATGAATGCCATGCAGTCTGTCTAGTATCACAGTGAGTCCACGTCCTGAGCACAGTTATGCAATGAATGCCCACAGTCTGTCTAGTATCACAGTGAGTCCACGTCCTGACAACAGTTATGTAATGAATGTCATGCAGTCTGTATAGCATCACAGTGAGTCCACGTCCTGACAATTGTTATGCAATGAATGCCATGCAGTCTGTCTAGCATCACAGTGAGTCCATGTCCTGACAACAGTTATGTAATGAATGTCATGCAGTCTGTATAGCATCACAGTGAGTCCACGTCCTGACAACAGTTATGTAATGAATGTCATGCAGTCTGTATAGCATCACAGTGAGTCCACGTCCTGACAACAGTTATGTAATGAATGTCATGCAGTCTGTATAGCATCACAGTGAGTCCACGTCCTGACAATTGTTATGCAATGAATGCCATGCAGTCTGTCTAGCATCACAGTGAGTCCACGTCCTGACAACAGTTATGTAATGAATGTCATGCAGTCTGTATAGCATCACAGTGAGTCCACGTCCTGACAATTGTTATGCAATGAATGTCATGCAGTCTGTCTAGCATCACAGTGAGTGCATGTCCTGACAACAGTTATGCAATGAATGCCATGCAGTCTGTCTAGCATCACAGTGAGTCCACGTCCTGACAATTGTTATGCAATGAATGCCATGCAGTCTGTCTAGCATCACAGTGAGTCCACGTCCTGACAACAGCTATGCAATGAATGCCATGCAGTCTGTCTAGCATCACAGTGAGTCCACGTCCTGACAACAGTTATGCAATGAATGTCATGCAGTCTGTCTAGCATCACAGTGAGTCCACATCCTGACAACAGTTATGTAATGAATGTCATGCAGTCTGTCTAGCATCACAGTGAGTCCACGTCCTGACAACAGTTATGCAATGAATGCCATGCAGTCTGTCTAGCATCACAGTGAGTCCACGTCCTGACAACAATTATGTAATGAATGTCATGCAGTCTGTCTAGCATTACAGTGAGTCCACATCCTGACAGCAACTATGCAATGAAGACCTTCAAGACTAATCAGTAGTCAAAAGAATTGAAAACGTCCAGATCACTATCATAACTGTCATGTAAACTAATGAAACGGAATCTCAGATGGTTGGAAAGGTAGACAACTGAAAAATTCAGTGCTATAACCAAATCCAGAAGATCTATATTAGTAATCCTGGCTATTTCATTGAATGTTTCAGTCATCTGATTCTACCATTCTAATTTCGTGCTACATATGGCTTGTGTGGAAGAGAAATTAATTATCAATAATATCACAAAGTAGTGACCTACCGTGCGATGACAGCGATCTCTATGATCTATGGTGCTAGCATTACATCTCTATACTTTCATATGTATTTATCAAAGAAACCCCATAAGGTTTGCATGTAAACATGAGCAAAAATCAATCCAGATGAGTGGGAGGCTCGATAAACAAGGTTCTTACGTAAATATCACTTAAGGTAAATTTAATTGTGTGTCATCTACTTAGTGTCGGGGGTGGGATCTAGATAGAGGAAGCGTTTGCATGGCTTCTGGGAGAGAATCAATGGAGATGACAGAAAACTGTTTTGTAAGAGTAACTATTCAATGATGTATAACAATGTGTTGTATGATTCAATGTCAGACAATGATCATACTACTTCCAGTTACAAAAAAACATCCTACTTCAGCGCAGTGTTGCCGACGTGACTCAAGTTCTTGTTGTCTTACCTCATAAGGCAGAACTTGCTTCTTTTACTTCCTTTACTTTGCTTCCTGATCCATTGCTGTTCTCTTTGTCCTTTTGCCTGTCCTTCTTTGACTTCTTGCGTCGTTTAGAAGAACCACCTCCTCCTTTTGGTGAACGCTCCAAAAGAAACAAGGCTTCATGGAAGTCATCTGAGCTTAAATTAGACTCTTGAACGTGAAGTACTGAGCTTAGTGCACCATCTGTTGACGACTTTGGGAACCGAAACATCTCGCGTTCCCTTTCTGGTTCACTTGCAGATTTTGATTTTGTAGCGGATGCAGTGCAGTTCTGAGAACTGCTATTGAGTATCGGAGATGGAGGACTAGGGGAACTGGGAGATGGGGGCAGTGGTGGGGGTGTGATGACAGTTGCAGGGCTTGATGGTGGGTGCGACTCAGGTGAAGCAGGTGTGTTGAGTGATATGCTTGATGAACCATGAACATTTGATGAAAGTGGCGCTGGAGGAAGTGGCACTGTTAAACTAGACGAGCGTGATTGGCGGCCAACAGAAGAATTAATGATTCCTCCAGAAGATGTGGTTACGATAGCTGGTGAGCGTGGTTCCGGGGTGCGACTGATTGAAACACCACTAATAAACAGAGTTGGAGACTTTGGTATTCCTGTTTCTGATTCATACTCGTTTGAACTATCTGTTTCTAACTGACGCACACAACCAGCACTGTTTGGTGATTTACAAATGCGAATACGAAGTCCTGATAGAGCACCGCTGCCACCACCAGCTGTCTTGAAGGCTTTACGATGAGCTTCAAGCAGAGTGTTAGCATTCAATACTTTAACACTCTTTTTACCACATGCTATCCCTAAAGTTTTAGAGGATTCTAGTTCACTATTCAATTCATTTTTATCTAAAACTACCACAGACTTAGTTTCACGTTCAGAAAATGAATTTTTATCAGAATTAGCACCACTACTTTCATCTTCCATGTAACCTCTGCCTTCTTCATCATCTTCTGTGGTTGTACCTGCAAATGCATTAAAATATCTGTTACACTATGTTCAAATGAATTTCTCTAACCACCATCTACTTCATGTTAACTGAGATAAACATTTAGAGAAATAGTTTCAATCTAAATACAAGGAGAATCAAGTGATAGTCATGCAAGCCATCATGAGAAAGTACTGAATGGTGACATCACTTCAAAAAATAACAATATCAAATTAATAAAAACAAATACTTCGAAATATCTGAAGCCACAAAAAACTTGTGTACCTCTTACAATTTAAGTGCAATACAAAATCAAAAGTTATGCATTTTATTAGCAATAATAACAGGCTAGCGCACAGTTGCAGTACTGTATTGATGTCTTTACTCTCTTAGCACTTTTCCTGAAATGGTAGCAGTTGCACTGTTTGCTGCACACAGTCTATGCAGGGTTCATGAAAACTTTTTTTTTTGAGTGCCTATCTTGTGGTGGAATCCGTGGGCTTCTCATACTGTCATTCAGTCTGGTCCAGTCATGGACTCTGTTAAGTAGAAGTCAAGATTAATTTCTTATCTTTTCTCTGTCTCACTTGGAGGAATTCTGCTTCCTGTTTGATAGAAGGCAGCTGTAGTCTTAGTTGTTCTATAAGGAAAGGCTCCTGAGCCACCTTTCTGGTTGGCTGCACTTTTGAAGCATCTAATGTTCTTTTGAGAAACCTGGCTTCCACATTCTCTAAGCAATTTATATAATTTAATGTGAGATGGTTCCAGTCCATAAGTAATTACTGGGATAACCTTTGTTTGGAAGAGGACATTGCCGTGTTTACTCCTGCTGGCTGCCGATGTCCTTTCCCTTATGTGGCTATTGCTGTTGGCTTATAGGTACTCAACTCCTCTCTTTATATTTTATTGTCACCTGCTGGTATTCTCCCTCCCTTTCGGAACAGCTTTTGCATATTTTTCTAGATTGTCCATGTTGTTGGAACCTATAACTAAGTCATCGGCATAGAAGTATATTTTGGTTACATTGCGAGTCTGCTGTGGCAATATTAAACAGAAGTGGGCTGTAGCACTCCATTGTTTTGTTTAATAGGATCTGAAGTTGACTTGCCATCTTGGATTCTTATTTCGTTGCAGTCACTGGGTTATCTAATTTTGTTGTGGCAAAATAAATACATGGTATTTTAATTAAAATCATCTGAGCGATTCAATGAACATTTTTTGTTTTACTCCCCATCTCCTTGCATGTGCACATGTACCCACTCCACTTGTTTATAGGGTCACATTGAAAAGCACTCTAATAATTTTGATAATTCTTTCCTGATAGTAAAGCAGATATCGACTATTAAGTGTTTCCAAAAACTTTAAAACTGGGGTTTACATGTCACCCACTTTGGGCATCAATTTTAAGAAATAGTGTTGTATTGTTATTTGCACCACGCTTTGGGAGCCAATTTGAAGAAGGTGTATTATATGTCGACTGTTGGGGAGCTGAACTTGAAGTAGTTGCAACCGTACATATGGTACCCAGTTTCCGGTAGCCTTAGCCCCAAATTTACTTTCCGGTGGCCTTTGCTCCAAGTTTAAAAATCAACTTTGTATTTTTTTAATGTTTATTTAAATAATATATATTTATGTTTGCCTAGGCTGCGTCAGTATTTATGTTTTTTGAGACATGAATATCTTAAGAAGGTGTGGTGTGGCTGAAGAATGTAGGCTTACACAGATTTTAAGTTTTTCTTCATTCCATTTATTAATCCTTGACATGATTTAAATAACACTTCACTAATATAGAGAGATTCTTTTATTAATTACTTGCACATTTTAACACGTAAACTATTTTCATCTCACACTGAATACGTATTAAACTTCTCGTGGATGCGTCTCGTGTCTGGTTAGGAATGCTGTCTACAAGCAACTGACTTCTCAATTTGTACAATTTGCCCTATTTCAGTTTCTGATTGTCTAATCCTATTCCAATAGAATACTTTTATTTATCTTAAGCTTTTTTTCTGGTTGCTGATTGGCTATTTTATAAACTGTCTCAAAAATTACATTATTGTTTCCAAGAATTAAAAGTAGCATTATTAAACTTTCAAAATCATTATTGCCTCAACGTTACCTCATTGTTAGCAACTTTTGACCTATTTTCTCACAGCTCCTACATTATTAAATTATGTAATACATTCACATAACATTATTGAACATGTACATATTAATATAAACATTAATACAATGACTGTTACATACATGTTATATGTTATTTACACACATATTGCTTTAAGGCGGGCTGTTATTATATTTTATATTATATATTTACAATGAAATCATTTAAATGTTAAAAATACTGCCTCAAATTGCCCCTTTTAGAAATATGTAAAAAAACAATTTTTTTTTTGTTTTTTGTTTTGTTCTTTAAAATTTTTAAATATTTTCTGAAAGTCTCGTGAAAGAGAGAAACATAACCTTTTTATTATTTTCACACTTGCTTTTTCTCATTGTCACTTTTATTTAACACTCACTGATTTTTCACTATACTCATGTATAGCAGAATAATTTATTTTGTTCTTCCACTTGTTCGACACTTTAAGGTCAATGACATGAGTGAAGTTTGCTTATTCACTAACATGGCCACTATTAAATATCCTATGTACTAGACATTTAATACTTAATTAAGGCATATAAATACCTGTTACCCTTTCTTTACAACTTATTTCTTAAACATTTTTATATTTCTTACAATCTCTAACAATTTCTATCTTATACAATATAATTGCAGTTACTATTCAGATTTATTATGTTTTTCTTACTAACAATGGATTTTCTTCTATTACATCTGTTTATCTAAACTCTCTTTTGTTATATTGACAATTGGTTACATTTAGTAAAGATATTATATTTTTTTTTAAATTACATTGCTTTCCCCTTTTACATTCCAGTTACTTTATTTTCTTTTTCTTCTTGTGCCACACATAACCTGCATACTGTATTTTCTTTTTCTTCTTGTGCCACAGATTTTTTAGACTTGCCCTAATCTTATGTTGCACAGTGGTATTCCAAAACTTATTCATAATTAAAACTGTAAATGTTTCAAAATTCATTTCACTGTCTGCTAGCATATGTAACCATTCGAAGGTTTTGTTATCCAAGCATTTTCTAACAAAGATCACTTTTAATGCTTCAGGCACATTTTTCAATTTAAAATATTCTACTAGATCATGTATAAATTGTACTGGACTTGAGGAAGCATTAAAATAAGGTAATGGTAATTCATTTAGCACAGAATAATGGTTTGACATCTGATTTGATACATGCACATGTGTGTCATCATTATTGTTTTTTGTTTGAGAGGTTGATGTTATGGAAAAAGCAGTAGTGTCTCTTGTGTTGTTAGTTAACAAAGGTGATACACTTCTTTCTGCACTTGTATTATTGTCATGCATTTGATTAGCATTTACAGAACCGGTTACATTTGTATTTACCTTTGGTACACTGGTACTTAAATTTTCAAAACTATTTCTGAGTTTATCTATTTCTTTACTACTTTCCTGTACTTTATCATTTATTTTGTCTATCATTGACTTGTGTGCTTCTTTAATTGCATCTGCATTTGTTTTTGCCATTTCATGCATTTTATTTCCCCTGTTAAATCTATTTGTACTTGTACAAGATCTGCATTTGTATTTTCTACCATTGTTTTTAATTCTTCACCCTGTTTATCTAACTTGTTACAAATACCTTGTTTAGTATTAGTAAGTTTCAGTTCCATTTCAGTTATATTTTTATCAATATGACTTGACAATTTTTGTTCTAGCTGTTTACAATCTTTATTTACTTTTAAATCTATATCTTTTTGAAGTGCTTTTGAAGATTGTTCTATTTTTATTTCTAACCTCCTACTTTCAGCTTTACATTCTTTCATACAATTTTCTATTTGCTTAGCTAGATCATTTTTGATACTAGATAGATCTGTATTTATTTCAGACATTTGTGTACCAATCGGCAGTGATGGTATGTCTATCTTCTAATGCTATAGTAGCAAGATGGCCAGTGTTAGAAAAAAACTAGCAACCATCTTCTTACCAGCACTGAGAATTCATCAGACTTTGTAGGTTTAGGTTCTGTTTGAAAGACCCATTGAGCAGATTGACTTTTCAGAATCATAATAATAAATTCAAGATTCATCACCAGTAACAATATTCCAAACCAAATTTGAAATTTTTCCAGGCTTTTTCTGCAAAATCAATGCATTGTTGTTTTTGATCACGAGTCAGTTTATGCGGAATCCATTGACAACTAAGCTTTTGATGTAAAATGTTTTGGTTTTGATTCATACCAGTGCCCAATGTCACTCAAATAAATTCATAAGATGTTTGTTGATCTTCTTCAAGCATTGCTCGAACAGCAGCAGTTCTTGGGCGTCCTTCACAAAATTCATCATTAAGAAATAACTGATCTTTGTTGAATTCACTGTAACAAATTGTTGCTTAGATGGGGCTTCTTCACTAAGCCAATCCTCACATTAAAAATCACAGCTGGAAATGCTCCCTAGCCAAGTGAACACAAAATCTTTAAATGATGGAGCTATTACAGCAATTAACTCACAAAACATTAGAAAGTAGCTGTCAAATATGTTTCAGAACTTATGGTTAAAGCTCTGAAATATGTAGAAAAGTGGTGCAAGGAGGTAAACTTATGGCTAAATTCCTTTAAGACAACACTTATCCCATTCACACATAAAAGGAAAATGGAGAGGTTTAGAACTCCAATTCTCTTTAATGAACAATTGCAAGTGAGCTCTAATATTAAGTATCTAGGCCTATTATTAGACAATAAACTTACATGGTACAGTTACAAAAGATAATAAACAAAGAGAAAATGGCCTTAATTGTAGACAGGAGAACCTTTGGGAAATCATGGGAACTCAAACCAAAGATGATGCTTTGGCTATATAAAGCAATCGTGAGACCCATAATTACCTGTGAGTCACTTGTATGCTAGCCCAAAGTTAGTCAAAAAGAGGCAGCTAACAAACTTGGCAGTGTCTGTGCAAAACTGGGGCTATGAAAAGTACCAAGAAGGGGGCAACAAAGGTGAAGACATTTGGATTTTCTCTGATAGTTAGGCAGCTTTTAAAGCAATTGCAAGCTATCGGATAACTTCTAAGTTACTCTAGAATTGCCTAATAAACCTTGCAGAACTAGCAAAATACAAGGTCACTCTTAGGTGGGTGCCAGAACACAAGGGAATTTTAGGCAACGAAAAAGCAGATGCCTTGGCATGAAAACACTTTGCACAATCATTCACTGGCCATGAACCAGCTTGTGGCATCCCTATAAACTCTGTTTGAAAAACCATTGATGAGTGGATTAAATATTATCAACAACAAAAATGGGTGCAAACAGAAGGATGCAAGCACTTATTAACTTAAACTCACCAGATGCCAGATAAACCTGATAACGGAACACTGTAGATTAAGAATGGGAATCTTTAAAGAAGAACCAGTATGCAGATTGTGCAATGAACAGGAAGAAGCAGCTTCCCATATAATCTTCAAGTGTGAGCACGAAAAGATATGAAGTACTGGGTTTAATAAACCCAGAAGGTGATCTTCCTAAAGAAAATTTAGTTAATAGCCAACTGTATCTCCTCAGAGATACAGGACTATTTAACTAAAACTATAAAGAAAGAAGATAATACAATAAACATATAGGTTTCAATATAAAACTATAGTTAAAATGAAGTGTTTACAATGGAGCATGCCAATAAGATGTTAAAACACTGGTCAGCAGATTAAAAACACTTGTTGCTCCACTTGGCTCGCTGAGGATAAAGAACACGTCTCTTCGAAACATGTTCGATTAAGAATTTTAAATAAGTGGAGCAACAAGTGTTTTTAATCTGCTGACCAGTGTTTTAACATCATATAGGTTTCAGTGTTAAGTATAAATAACCCTACTGCTTCTTTATGAAAAGTCAAGTCAAGCTGTCAAATATAAACAAATTTGATTTATTTTTAGAAACATGGTATTCTAAAAATGTTCAGTATTGCCCTTGTATTTGTAATTACATAGTACTGTAATGAAAACTATTGCCGTGTTGGTGTTAAAGGAATAACACTGAATAAGCACCAGGATTTTGTTTGCTTCCCCTCTCTGCATCTGGAGAACATCAGCTGTGACATGTTTATGTTTACCCTTCAGTCACTTGTTCCTTTAAGAAGCAGAAGAACAGGCAATGGCCTTTAGCAGTGAATTTAAAGGCTAGTCAAAGAGACAGCGGTATTGTGAACCCAGGCTCAAAATATTATCTCTAGGGTAAATACATTTTCTAAAAGATGCAACAAAGACACAGAGAGAAATCAACTAAATTTTAAAAATGTTCAGCAACTTGCTGCTTAAGTAAAGCAAGTGTGTCTTGCAAGGTACCTTGTACTAAACAGTGGGTGAGTGAGAGTCTGATTCACTGGAGAGCAAAACTCTTCCCATTTTAGAGGAGGTATTGAGTAAAGCAACTCCACATCAACTTGGAACTTTATATGATGTAAATCTTTTGCAGGGTTACATTTTCAAACAACCCTATTTCTCTAAAAAGAGAGTTACGTTTGTATGGGGACACTATGGCTCTGACCTTTTTCTCAAAATTCTTTTTTTTTTTAGAGGAGCCTCAATTCGTAGATTTCTGGGGAAATTTCAATAGCAAACTTTTGATGGAATATAATATATTCTGTATCTAAAACTGCTAAGTGGTAGACAATGTAAAAATTTACTTAGCAAATCTGGGGCTATCACAGATTTCAAAAACTGCAATGAATATGAAATAGTTTCTATCAAAGAAAAAATGCAGCATAAAGAAGCTGCTGAAACACTTGTACAGAAAGAAACCAAGTAAAATATTAACACAAACCTGTTTAATGTTGATATAAAACAGAAAGTAAAGTATCTAAAACAATACAATTACACTCTTACGGAAGAAGGACACATAGCATAACATTTCTGTAAATAGGAGGTGGTATTCAAAACATTTGGGATTAGTATTGCCATCTCGTAAAAGAATTACTTTGGCCTAATGACCATAGTCACCCTCGAAGAAGTCCCCTTCTACATGAACACACTGGTCCTAGCATTTTTCAAATGCATCTTGGAAGTCATGTTCTTTGAGAGTATTCAGCATTTCTTCTTGCATCTGCTCATTCATGTCAAATCGACAGCATTTCAACTTGATTTTCAGTTGGAGAAACAGAGCAAAGTCACAGGGTGACAAATTAGACAAGTAGGGTGAATGGGGTCCAAGAGTTATGTGTTTTTGGTTAAAAGCTTCCTAGTGAACAATGACATGTGACAGGAAGCATTGTTGAAATGCAACAGCCAGTTCCCTCATCGCCAAAGTTCAGGTTGATGTCTTCGTACATCATCACAGTAATACTTAGAACTGATTCTTTGTACACAATCCCCTTAGTATCAAAGAAAACAAGGAACATGTTTATTGACTTACCTCTTCACCTATCTCACTGGGTTGTATCCTGTGATGACCTTGGACAAGAAGGTTGGATAATTGGACACGACCTGATGAAACTCTCAAAACTTCAACATCTTCTGATCACCAGAGAGCATCCGTGGCACACAATTTATGGTGACACTACGAATGGCCAATTCATCAATCAAAATTTGCTGGCATGTCCCATAACCAATTCCCACTTCATCAGCAAGACCATATATGGTTCAATGTTGATCCTCGCGAATGAGCTGTTGAACTCTGGCAACAATGTGCCTTTCCATATGTTTATCACTTTTAATGGCTGTAGAGCTGGTCCTATGCTGAGCACGCCGCCCAAACTTGCATATATAGATCATATTTTCTTCTCCCAACACTTGTTTAATTACTATCAGAGTGTCTGTAGCACTTTGCTGGAGATTCACACACAATTTGATGCACACTTGCTGAGATCCGTCATGAAATCGCCACAGACAGGGTACCATGAAAACAATTTATCCACCCAGTTGCATGAAATTCTACAGTGACTCGCCAGATAATATGCTAGTACTACCATACTTTGTTCCAGACAGTGCTTTTTTTTAAAGTTTTATTTATGGATGCTCTTTAACTGCTGTGGTCCTTAGCGTCCCATACTATACTGGGAGTGAAAGACCATAATTTTGCTCAGAGGCCTCTTTACCAGGCTTGAGGTTCTTTTACATGCCGTAAATCTACAACACGGGACCACCGGCTTTACTTTCCTTCCAAAGGAAGCCATGCTAAGGACTTTTACGCTCGAAAAAAATCCATCACCCTTTGAACCTGCAACCTCGGGAACTAGAAGCTAACATGGTAACCACTACACCACGGAGGACGACAGACCTCCTGTCATGATGGCAGCACTAGTCCTGAATATTTTGGATATCACCTTGTAAATTATAAATTCAACAGTAAAGCAAGTGGTGTGTTTTCATTGTAAACAATCATAGCTTATACAGAACCAAATGAACGTACCTAGAATGCCACAAACTTCCAGATCAGCATTGAGAGAATCTGAAGTAGTGGTAGTATCTTCAATTGAAGATTGACCACCGTAACACGCACTGGCACCATCTTCTGAAGTTCCCCCACTATGATGGTGTAGCAACATTAGATGTCGGCTAGATGTTGACTTTCCTGAAGACGCAGCTGCAGGAAATGCAAGAATCCTCTTTGCAATATCTTCAGGCTTCTCTTCATGCTGACTGCTGTGATCTGAATCCAGGTGATACCTGCAACATTATGCTCTTGTTTTCATGTTTACATAAAATATTCATGACAGCTGTCTGTACATAGTTAATCCTAAATAAACATAAGATGCTAAATAACTTGAAAATTAAATGCCATATCCAGAACTTGAACCATAAGTCTATGGCTTTTGCAGTTTAACCTAACGGTTGAAGTATTCTGATGTACCTTAAAGGCAATCCCAAATACTTGAGATATCATACCTCAAATGTGACTGCAACTTTTAATTTCAGGACTTTCTAGTTAACTTGCATTAGGGATAAGTAGCTTATTGATTCAGTTACATAAATGTATAAGTACAATGTTGGACACATCATATTGAAAATATAATTATCAAAGCAAGAAACAAGAGTATAAGGATATCTATGTTTTTACATGTGTGAAATCCTGGATTGTGTAAACAGTAATGAAGTGACAGTGAGAGCTGATGTCTCCTCTAGGTTGAAATGGAGAGTCAGCAGAAAGAAAAAAAATCCATACATTAGGATAGGCTTCAAGATTTACCATTGCGCCAAAGACCTGTGGCTGCCGCTTTGGGTATGGCAAAATCAATATACAACATTTATCAAGATTAAAACCAATATTGAACTTAACAGGAGTGAATGAATGAATGGATTTATTGTACAATTTGTTCTACAGTTTGGTTTAAAATACATACAATGTATATTCATATATCATTTTACCCCTACATCCATTGTACAATTTGTCGGGTGCTTGTTTTCTTATTGGGCCACTCAGATTGCTTCGCTCCCTGGCCTTTTCGCTCACTGAGTGGCCCTTGCTTCTCTTACTTTTCTATACCTTCCATAATATTCTCCCATGTCCTTGATTTTGTTTCTAAGAACATTTTATTGAGTCAGTCATATCTTTAAGATTTCACCTTCCTTCATTTTTCTACATCTAACCAAATTTAGTCCAATTAATTCTTTGTAACTATTCTATACTTATGGTCAATTTTCCTACTTCATCTCTAATTTCCCTGCTGTTACTCAACCTTACTCCTAGATAGTCATATTCTTTGACACCTCCAGTTCTTGACCACCTAGATACCATTTTTCTTCTTTCCTCCATTTATCACTTAGTACTTATTTATATTTACTTTAATTCCCCATTTTCACACATTCTTGAATTTCATTTATTGCTTTTGTAACCCTATTATCTATATGGTGCCTACCATAAAATCGTCTGCGTATAATGGACCTGAACCTGGAATCTCCTTATCTCTTATTACTGGACAATGCTAATTTCTTATTTTTACTCCTCCTAATATATCATCTACGAATAGGTTAATAATTTTGAACTCAGTTTACATCCCTGTCTTAATCCTATTTTCTTATTGTATATCAGTTTACTTCCTTTCCCTATTTGTTCTTCGTTTTATCCTGATACGTAAATTTCTCCATTGCTTTTCTAAGTCTAGTATGGCTGGATACCTGGTCGACACTTTCCTCGCCTTGTAGCATTACCCTCCCTTCTCTCAGACTTAACAGGAGAATGGAAACATTTGCAATTTTGCTTGTCCAGCAGTTTCAATACATAGTGCAAGATTTCAAGGCACGTTTGATTGGATCCATGTTGACGAAAAATGGTTTTACATGACTGAAGAAACCTTGCAGCTAAGAACCTGATCCACAATGAACTTGTCAGAATTAACACTCCATTACGAAAGTATGCTTCTAGCAGCAGTGGCACATCTCTGTCTTAATTCATTATGTAACCAGTACTTTGATAATAAAGTTGGGATATTTCCATTTATCTTTCAAGAGCCAGCAAAGCGATGAAGCAAAAGTAGGCCTAGGGGGACAATGGTTATAAAACCTATCCAATCTGTTATACAAAATGAATACAGACAAATGCTCATCAAGAAAGTCGTTCCTGCTATCAAGTCAAAATAGCCTTCATAGACATCATCAAAACCTATCTACATATAACAGCATAATGCAAAATTGCACATTGATCCTTCTGAACCTGAGTTTATAGCTGGCACTACTAATATGTTTGTTTGTACTGTCAGGCTCCAAATAGCCCAAATATGAATGCCTTTGATCTTGGCTTCTTCAGCACTATATCAAGAGGCCCCATCCACAATAAATGAACTTGTTACTGCCTTTAAGCACCTTCCTGCTGAGGCACTGACCCTGCAACAAGTCATGATGGAAACAATTGCTACAAACTGCCTCACATGGAGAAACAGAGATGGAGGTGTTTACCTCTAGCTCTACAGCGTTGAGTGACCAAGTGCATCGTTAGTGCTCTAAGTGTATTACTATATATAGACATAGTAAATAAAGAAGAGAGAGAATCTATTGCATGGTTAAGAACCGGAGCATGGAGGCTAAAAGGGCTAAGACAGGGTATTCCTCAGAACCAATGTCCGATGTGTGGTGGTAATGAAGACATTGAACACATAGTATTTAAGTGCCAAGGAACAGAAAATTGGAGAAAAGAATATTTTAATAAGAAGTGGTTGAAGGGGGATAGAAATACACTTATAATTGAAATGATATGCAAGGACGCTAGAAGCATTGGACAGTTTTTGTGTAAAGTAAAAAATAAATGGCTTTGGACAGTGCAAAGAGAAAAGTAAGAGGTAGTGCATCCTACTTTGAATGGAAAACTATAGTGAATGTGTGATGGTTAAGTAATCAATTAATGAAAAGTGAAAAAAAAAAAAAGTGGAAATGGGACATGAAAAAAAAAAAAACCTGAAAATAAAAGCAAGATAATTTAGTGACAAGAATTTGTAAAATGTAAATAAACTGTAGTGATTGTCTACTGAATAAGTGACCAGGGTCAAAATGCAGTAGACAATCAAATTTGTAAAACTCTTAGCACAATACATAAAAAATCATACAAAAAAGTGTATTACTTTATCCTCAATGAATTACTTGGTAAAGAAATATGATTATTATTCTGGGACAGAGGAAGTACGAATTTCTGAAAGTAGTTGATGCTAAGAACAAATTTATTTGACACAACCTCTGTATTTTAAGGCAATGCATCAGTGAAATTTGGAAAAAAATGTTGCCATTTTCTATGTGTGACTTTTTTTGCATTTTATTACTCAAATATTCATGCTATATAATTAATTTTTTAATACGAACAATTTTAAAGATGCAAATGGCTATTTAATTGTTACTGTGGCACAACATTATGTTGAACTTTAAACTTCATATTTCTCTCTCAACAATTTTTACTATTCAAGATACTCCTTGGACCACATTAGATTGAAATTTTTAGGACAGCTTCAGGAATTATGGATTTAGAAATTGTGCACTGATTAAAAAAATCTGATGTGTCAAATTCACATGCCTTTCTCTACCCTGTATTGTTTTATAGTGCATATACAAATTATTCTTATGAAAGTTTTTCTATCCACTTCATTTTAATCCAAATAAATCTTTACAGAAATAGCTACTTTATACATTTCGTTGTAGACACAAAGAGAACAGTGACAGTCAATACTGTTTCCATGTAATCACCAGAAACAACTGAAAATTCATGGGAACTTAAAAGAATGATAAAGCACTGAAGAAATAGAACCATTAATAATGGATATCTTGGAAATGGCATGAAAAAACTTATTTGAAATAAATTGTGTGTTTTAAAAGAATTTTATACTTTTTGTGCAGTATATCCTCGAGTATTGCTTAAGATTTACCAGTTATACAAGAATATACCAAATTCCCTGCAAATAAAGACGACTTCACAGGCTATTCCCAGAAAATTAATTATACATTTTATTTGTTATGTAAATATTTTTAATATATGGTATTTTTATCAAAATCATTATTGCCAATTTTTAGAAAATCAAACATTTTGAAAAATGTTGCATGTAAAGGATACTTTGGAGTGGAGGATTTTCTTGAAAATCTTTGTTCACATGTTTGGAAGGTAATGAACCTAAATACGAAGTTTGGTATTTTTCTGATTTTTCATTTCTGAGTTATGCTGTTCACACACAAACCTTTTCTAAAAATGCTTTTTTGGATTCAGGGGGCATCAAAACATGTATTTATGGTGAAATCTTGGTAGTGAATTTTGGGGTGGAATGCAATACCTTCTCTACCTACTATGCATGTGCTAGAGAAAGTAAAAATATTACAAACTCTGAATTATACCCTATATATTTAAACACTGTTTTGTTTTCTCTGTAAATAACATTTGTTTCCATAGTTTTCTGCCAAGAGAAACAGAATATGTATTAGGTGTATTTAATTTCCTGTACAAATAAACTTAACTTTGTTTTCTCTGAAGTTACAGATGTTGTAAAAAGATTTAAATCTATAAAGAGTGTAGATATACATATATCGCCCATCAATGAACTTATTAAACAAATAATTGACCTCTCACTTTATCTTTCCAGATGAGTTAAAAGTATCAAAAGTTGTTCTATAAATAAATAAAGCAATAAAGACAGAATAGCTATTCTCAATTTCATTGGTTCCAATTTATTCTAAAATTATTGAGGCCATAGTAATATGTAGATATCTTGATGCTAAATGCATATCAGTTTGGCTTTATGCAATGCTAATGAACATATGATGTTATGCACAGGCAACCTTTCATGATTTGAGCAAGCCTTTTGACTGCATGCAACATTAACATTTTTCAACTCAATCCAATTATAGACAGATAGTCATGTTGCATTCCACAGGGTTCTGTACTCGGACTCCTGCTGCTTTTGACAAAAAATAATAATTAATGATCTATCTGACATTCTTAGTGTTAGTTCACATTTTTATGCCTCAGTATTTTAGAGACCTAATGGTGGTATGCAAATGGCTTTATCCTTAATAAAACAAAGCACAAACTCAGAGACATTCTAGAAGAAGGAGGTTAAAGTATTGGATATTTTCATGTACAGTCAATTAACTAGTAAATCATATGTTGAGTACATAATTGGCAAATTGTCTATTAATAATCATGTGCCAGACAATCATATAAGATCTGCATATTTTGCATTTTTCCAGAGTATACTTTCCTACGGAATATTACTTTCAAGTAATAGCTCAAATATGAGGGATATTCTGTTAATATGGAAAAAGGTAGCTAGAGTAATGGAAAATGCACCTAAAATAGTCCATTGTAAAACTATATTTAAAAAAAAAAGTCCTGACTGTTACAAATTTTAACTGCTCTGATACACATTAAAAATAAGCTACCATGTTACGGTTAAACTCGTGACAACACAAGATATTGTACTTATCATACACTCCCAGAACAATGCAAGACACTTTAATAAGCTCCAGCAAGCAATAGCATGTAAATCCATAAGTGTGTTTAAAAATAAATCATATAACTTATTCAATTTTACTCTATACAGGAGTATTTTGAATTACTGTGAATTTCTGAATGCACCATTAATTAGATGCAGCTGCATTTTGTAATTGTAACACCTGCAATAGATAATATCAATGTAACTTTGTCTATTGCTATAGAAGTTTTGACTACAAAATAAATTATTATTATTATTATTATTATTATTATTATTATTATTATTATTTATATTATTAAATACCTCAGTTAAAATGAATTATTTTCCATACATCACGTCGAAAAAGCCAAAAAGCTAAATAATACATTTATAAAGAAGATTTTTCTCTTTAACTAATCAAAACTAACAATAACCTACACATCACTTTACTTGCATCTGTATACCAAGTCCAACTTAAAAATTTGATACACAACAATGTCATTTTAGTGATTGCAAGATAATCAGTGCATTTACATATATTCATTACCATACACAACAATGTCATTTTAGTCATTGCAAGAATATCATGGCATTTGCATGTTCATCAGCATACACATCAATGTCATTTTAGTGATTGCAAGAATATCAGTGCATTTGCATATGTCTAATACCATACACAAAATTGTCATTTTAGTCATTGAGGAAATATCAGTGCATTTACATATGTTCATCACCATACACAACAGTGTCATTTTAGTGATTGAAAGAATATCACTGCATTTATATATCTTCATCACTATACACAACAATGTCATTTTAGTGATTGAAAGAATATCAGTGTATTTACATATGTTCATCGCCATACACAACAATGTCATTTTAGTCACTGCAAGATTATCAGTGCATTTACATATCTTCATCACCATACACAACAATGTCACTTTAGTGATTGTTAGAATATCCGGGCTTTTACCTGTTTTCATCCCCATATACAACACCGCATCTTTAGTGGGTGCTAGAATATCCGTGCATTTACCTATGTTCATCAACATAGACAACAATGTCACTTTAGTGATTGTTAGAATAACTGTGCATTTACCTATGTTCATCAACATAGTCAACAATGTCACTTTAGTGATTGTTAGAATATCTGGGCTTTTACCTGTGTTCATTACCATACACAACACCGCCACTTTAGTGGGTGCTAGAACATCTGTGCACTTACCTATGTTCATCAACATAAAAAAGAATGTCTCTTTGGTGATTGCTGGCATAACTGGGCATTAATCTATGTTCATCAACATAGACATCCATGTATTTAGTGATTGATAGAATATCTGTGCATTTACATATGTTCATTGCCATAAACAACAATGCCATTTTAGTGATTGCAACAATATCTGTGCATTTACATATGTTCATTACCATACACAACAATGTCATTTTAGTGATTGCAACAATATCTGTGCATTTACATATGTTCATCACCATACACAACAGTGTCATTTTAGTGATTGCTGAAAAACAATGCATTTACCTATGTCCATCACCATAGACAACACTGCCACTTTACTGATTGCAAGAATATCTGTGCATACACATATGTTAATCGACCATATACAACACTGTCATTTTAGTGATTGCAAGAATATCTGTGTATTTACATATGTTCATCACCATACACAACAATGTCATTTTAGTGATTGCAAGAATATCAGTGCATTTACATATGTTCATCGCCATACACAACAATGTCATTTTAGTCATTGCAAGAATATCTGTGCCTTTACATATGTTCATCACCATACATAACAATGTTATTTTAGTAAATTCAAGAAGATCTGTGCATTTAAATATGTTCATCAACATACACAACAATGTCATTTTAGTCATTGCAAGATTATCTGTGCTTTTACATACGTACATTACCATACACAACAATATCATTTTAGTGATTGCAAGAATATCGTCTATTTAGATATGTTCATTCCCATACACAACAATGTCATTTTAGTCATTGCAAGAATATCTGTGCATTTATATATGTTCATTACCATACACAACAATGTCATTTTAGTGATTGCAAGAATATCTTGTATTTACATATGTTCAATACCATACACAACAATCTCATTTTAGTCATGCACGTATATCTTGTATTTACATATGCTCATTACCATACACAACAATGTCATATTAGTGATTGCAAGAATATCTTGTATTTACATATGCTCATTACCATACACAACAATGTCATTTTAGTGATTGCAAGAATATCTTGTATTTATATATGTTCATCGCTATACACAACAATGTCATTTTAGTGATTGCAAGAATATCTTGTATTTACATATGTTCAGTACCATACACAAAAATGTCATTTTAGTGATTGCAAGAATATCTGTGCATTTACATATGTTCAGTACCATACACAAAAATGTCATTTTAGTGATTGCAAGAATATCTTGTATTTATATATGTTCATCGCTATACACAACAATGTCATTTTAGTGATTGCAAGAATATCTTGTATTTACATATGTTCAGTACCATACACAAAAATGTCGTTTTAGTGATTGCAAGAATATCTTGTGTTTACATATGTTCAGTACCATACACAAAAATGTCATTTTAGTGATTGCAAGAATATCTTGTATTTACATATGTTCAGTACCATACACAAAAATGTCATTTTAGTGATTGCATGAATATCTGTGCATTTACATATGTTCGTCACCACACACAATATCATTTTAGTGTTTGAAGGAATATCTATGTTTTACATATGTTCGCTACCATACACAACAGTCTCATTTTAGTGATTGCAAGAATATCTGAGCATTTACATATTTTCATTGCCATACACAACAATCTCATTTTAGTGATTGCAGGAATATCTGTGCATTTACATATGTTAATCGCCATACACAACAGTATCATTTTAGTCATTGCAAGAATATCTGTGCATTTACATATGTTCATCGCCATACACAAGAATGGCATTTTAGTGATTGCAACAATATCTGTGCATTTACATATATTCATCGCCATACACAAGAATGTCATTTTAGTGATTGCAAGAATATCTGTGCATTTACATATGTTCATCGCCATACACAAGAATGTCATTTTAGTGACTGCAACAATATCTGTGCATTTACAAATGTTCATCGCCATACACAAGAATGTCATTTTAGTGATTGCAAGAATATCTGTGCATTTACATATGTTCATCGCCATACACAAGAATGTCATTTTAGTGATTGCAACAATATCTGTGCATTTACATATGTTCATCGCCATACACAACAGTATCATTTTAGTCGTTGCAAGAATATCTGTACATTTACAAATGTTCATCGCCATACATAACAGTATCATGTTAGTCATTGCAAGAATATCTGTTCATTTACATATGATCATCGCCATACACAACAGTAACATTTTAGTGATTGCAACAATATCTGTGCATTTACAAATGTTCATCACCATACACAAGAATGTCATTTTAGTGATTGCAACAATATCTGTGCATTTACAAATGTTCATCGCCATACATAACAGTATCATTCTAGTCTTTGCAAAAATATCTGTTCATTTACATATGATCATCGCCATACACAACAGTATCATTTTAGTGATTGCAACAATATCTGTGCATTTACATATGTTCATCGCCATACACAACAGTATCATTTTAGTCATTGCAAGAATATCTGTGCATTTACACATGTTGATCGCAATACACAACAGTATCATTTTAGTCATTGTAAGAATATCTGTGCATTTACATATGTTCAACGCCATACACAACAGTATCATTTTAGTGATTGCAAGAATATCTGTGCATTTACATATGTTCATCGCCATACACAAGAATGTCATTTTAGTGATTGCAAGAATAACTGTGCATTTACATATGTTCATCGCCATACACAACAGTATCATGTTAGTCATTGCAAGTATATCTGTGCATTTACAAATGTTCATCACCACACAACAGTATCATGTTAGTCATTGCAAGTATATCTGTACATTTACATATGTTCATCGCCATACACAACAGTATCATTTTAGTCATTGCAAGAATATCTGTGCATTTACATACGTTCATCGCCATACACAACAGTATCATTATAGTCATTGCAACAATATCTGTTCATTTACATATGATCATCGCCATACACGACAGTATCATTTTAGTGATTGCAAGAATATCTGTGCATTTACATATGTTCATCAAAACAGACAAAAATGTCATTTTAGTGATTGCTAGACTATCAGCGCATTTACATATGTTCATCACCATACACAACAGTGTCATTTTAGTGATTGCAAGAATATCTGTGCATTTACATATGTTCATCGCCATACACAACAGTATCATCTTAGTTATTGCAAGAATATCTGTGCATTTACATATGTTCATCGCCATACACAACAGTATCATTTTAGTTATTGCAAGAATATCTGTGCATTTACATATGTTCATCACCATACACAACAATGTCATTTTAGTGATTGCAAGAATATCTGTGCATTTACATATGTTCATCGCCATACACAACAGTATCATTTTAGTTATTGCAAGAATATCTGTGCATTTACATATGTTCATCGCCATACACTACAGTATCATTTTAGTTATTGCAAGAATATCTGTGCATTTACTTATTTTCATCAACATTGACAACAATGTCATTTAAGTGATTGCTAGAATATCAGTGCATTTACATATGTTCATCAACATTGACAACAATGTCATTTTAGTGATTGCTAGAATATCTGTGCATTTACATATGTTCATCACCATACACAACAATGTCATTTTAGTCATTGCAAGAATATCAGTGCATTTACATACATTCATTATTATACACAACAATGTCATTTTAGTCATTGCAAGAATATCAGTGCATTTGCATATGTTCATCACCATACACAACAATCTCATTTTAGCGATTGCAAGAATATGTGGGAATTTACATATATTCATCACCATACACAAGAATGTCATTTTAGTGATTGCAACAATATCTGTGCATTTACAAATGTTCATCGCCATACATAACAGTATCATTCTAGTCTTTGCAAAAATATCTGTTCATTTACATATGATCATCGCCATACACAACAGTATCATTTTAGTGATTGCAACAATATCTGTGCATTTACATATGTTCATCGCCATACACAACAGTATCATTTTAGTCATTGCAAGAATATCTGTGCATTTACACATGTTGATCGCAATACACAACAGTATCATTTTAGTCATTGTAAGAATATCTGTGCATTTACATATGTTCAACGCCATACACAACAGTATCATTTTAGTGATTGCAAGAATATCTGTGCATTTACATATGTTCATCGCCATACACAAGAATGTCATTTTAGTGATTGCAAGAATAACTGTGCATTTACATATGTTCATCGCCATACACAACAGTATCATGTTAGTCATTGCAAGTATATCTGTGCATTTACAAATGTTCATCACCACACAACAGTATCATGTTAGTCATTGCAAGTATATCTGTACATTTACATATGTTCATCGCCATACACAACAGTATCATTTTAGTCATTGCAAGAATATCTGTGCATTTACATACGTTCATCGCCATACACAACAGTATCATTATAGTCATTGCAACAATATCTGTTCATTTACATATGATCATCGCCATACACGACAGTATCATTTTAGTGATTGCAAGAATATCTGTGCATTTACATATGTTCATCAAAACAGACAAAAATGTCATTTTAGTGATTGCTAGACTATCAGCGCATTTACATATGTTCATCACCATACACAACAGTGTCATTTTAGTGATTGCAAGAATATCTGTGCATTTACATATGTTCATCGCCATACACAACAGTATCATCTTAGTTATTGCAAGAATATCTGTGCATTTACATATGTTCATCGCCATACACAACAGTATCATTTTAGTTATTGCAAGAATATCTGTGCATTTACATATGTTCATCACCATACACAACAATGTCATTTTAGTGATTGCAAGAATATCTGTGCATTTACATATGTTCATCGCCATACACAACAGTATCATTTTAGTTATTGCAAGAATATCTGTGCATTTACATATGTTCATCGCCATACACTACAGTATCATTTTAGTTATTGCAAGAATATCTGTGCATTTACTTATTTTCATCAACATTGACAACAATGTCATTTAAGTGATTGCTAGAATATCAGTGCATTTACATATGTTCATCAACATTGACAACAATGTCATTTTAGTGATTGCTAGAATATCTGTGCATTTACATATGTTCATCACCATACACAACAATGTCATTTTAGTCATTGCAAGAATATCAGTGCATTTACATACATTCATTATTATACACAACAATGTCATTTTAGTCATTGCAAGAATATCAGTGCATTTGCATATGTTCATCACCATACACAACAATCTCATTTTAGCGATTGCAAGAATATGTGGGAATTTACATATATTCATCACCATACACAACAATGTCATTTTAGTGGTTCCAAGAATATCTGTGCATTTACATATGAGCATCAAAACAGACAAAAATGTCACTTTAGTGATTGCTAGAATATCAGTGCATTTACCTATTTTCATCAACATACACAACAATGTATTTTAGTGATTGCTGGAATATCCGTGCATATACCTATGTTCTACAACATTGACAAAAGAATACTTTAGTGTTGCAAGAATATCTGTGCATTTACCTATGTTCATCACCATACACAACAATGTCATTTTAGTGATTGCAAGATAATCAGTGCATTGACATATGTTCATCACCATGCACAACAATGTCATTTTAGTCATTGCAAGAATATGAGTGCATGTGCATATGTTCATCACCATACACAACAATGTCATTTTAGTAATTGCCATAATATCAGTGCATTTACATATGTTCATTACCATACACAACAATGTCAGTTTAGTCATTGAGGAAATATCAGTGCATTTACATATCTTCATAACTATACACAACAATGTCATTTTAGTGATGGCAAGAAATCAGTTCATTTACATATGTTCATCACCATACTCAACAGTGTCCTTTTAGTCATTGCAAGAATATCACTGCATTTAAATATGTTTATCCTAATACACAACAATGTCATTTTGGTCATTGCAAAAATATCAGTGCATTTACATATCTTCATCGTCATACACAACAGTATCATTTTAGTGATTGTTACAATATCTGTGCATTTACATATGTTCATCGCCATACACAACAGTATCATTTTAGTGATTGCAACAATATCTGTGCATTTACATATGTTCATCGCCATACACAACAGTATCATTTTAGTGATTGCAAGAATATGTGTGCCTTCACATATGTTCATCGCCATACACAACAGTTTCATTTTAGTGATTGCAAGAATATCTGTGCATTTACATATGTTCATAACCATACACAACAATGTCATTTTAGTAAATTCAAGAAGATCTGTGCATTTAAATATGTTCATCAACATACACAACAATGTCATTTTAGTCATTGCAACATTATCTGTGCTTTTACATACGTACATTACCATACACAACAATATCATTTTAGTGATTGCAAGAGTATCTGTCTAATTAGATATGTTCATTCCCATACACAACAATTTCATTTTAGTCATTGCAAGAATATCTGTGCATTTATATAAGTTCATTACCATACATAACAATGTCATTTTAGTGATTGCAAGAATATCTTGCATTTACATATGTTCAATACCATACACAACAATGTCATTTTAGTCATGCACGTATATCTTGTATTTACATATGCTCATTACCATACACAACAATGTCATTTTAGTGATTGCAAGAATATCTTGTATTTACATATGCTCATTACCATACACAACAATGTCATTTTAGTGATTGCAAGAATATCTTGTATTTATATTTGTTCATCGCTATACACAACAATGTCATTTTAGTGATTGCAAGAATATCTTGTATTTACATATGTTCAGTACCATACACAAAAATGTCATTTTAGTGATTGCAAGAATATCTTGTATTTACATATGTTCAGTACCATACACAAAAATGTCATTTTAGTGATTGCAAGAATATCTTGTATTTACATATGTTTAGTACCATACACAAAAATGTCATTTTAGTGATTGCAAGAATATCTGTGCATTTACATATGTTCGTCACCACACACAATATCATTTTAGTGTTTGAAGGAATATCTATGTTTTACATATGTTCGCTACCATACACAACAATCTCATTTTAGTGATTGCAAGAATATCTGTGCATTTACATATTTTCATTGCCATACACAAGAATGTCATTTTAGTGATTGCAGGAATATCTGTGCATTTACATATGTTAATCGCCATACACAACAGTATCATTTTAGTCATTGCAAGAATATCTGTGCATTTACATATGTTCATCGCCATACACAAGAATGTCATTTTAGTGATTGCAACAATATCTGTGCATTTATATATATTCATCGCCATACACAAGAATGTCATTTTATTGATTGCAAGAATATCTGTGCATTTACATATGTTCATCGCCATACACAAGAATATCATTTTAGTGACTGCAAGAATATCTGTGCATTTACAAATGTTCATCGCCATACACAAGAATGTCATTTTAGTGATTGCAAGAATATCTGTGCATTTACATATGTTCATCGCCATACACAAGAATGTCATTTTAGTGATTGCAACAATATCTGTGCATTTACATATGTTTATCGCCATACACAACAGTATCATTTTAGTCATTGCAAGAATATCTGTACATTTACAAATGTTCATCGCCATACATAACAGTATCATTTTAGTCATTGCAAGAATATCTGTTCATTTACATATGATCATCGCCATACACAACAGTAACATTTTAGTGATTGCAACAATATCTGTGCATTTACATATGTTCATCGCCATACACAACAGTATCATTTTAGTCATTGCAAGAATATCTGTGCATTTACAAATGTTCCTCGCCATACATAAGAATGTCATTTTAGTGATTGCAACAATATCTGTGCATTTACATATGTTCATCGCCATACACAACAGTATCATTTTAGTCATTGCAAAAATATCTGTGCATTTACAAATGTTCATCACCATACACAAGAATGTCATTTTAGTGATTGCAACAATATCTGTGCATTTACATATGTTCATCGCCATACACAACAGTATCATTTTAGTCATTGCAACATTATCTGTGCATTTACCAATGTTCATCGCCATACATAACAGTATCATTTTAGTCTTTGCAAAAATATCTGTTCATTTACATATGATCATCGCCATACACAACAGTATCATTTTAGTGATTGCAACAATATCTGTGCATTTACATATGTTCATCGCCATACACAACAGTATCATTTTAGTCATTGCAAGAATATCTGTTCATTTACATATGTTCATCGCCATACACAACAGTATCATTTTAGTCATTGCAAGAATACCTGTGCATTTACACATGTTGATCGCAATACACAACAGTATCATTTTAGTCATTGTAAGAATATCTGTGCATTTACATATGTTCAACGCCATACACAACAGTATCATTTTAGTCATTGCAAGAATATCTGTTCATTTACATATGTTCATCGCCATACACAACAGTATCATTTTAGTCATTGCAAGAATATCTGTTCATTTACATATGTTCATCGCCATACACAACAGTATCATTTTAGTCATTGCAAGAATATCTGTTCATTTACATATGTTCGCCATACACAACAGTATCATTTTAGTCATTGCAAGAATATCTGTTCATTTACATATGTTCATCGCCATACACAACAGTATCATTTTAGTCATTGCAAGAATATCTGTTCATTTACATATGTTCATCGCCATACACAACAGTATCATTTTAGTCATTGCAAGAATATCTGTTCATTTACATATGTTCATCGCCATACACAACAGTATCATTTTAGTCATTGCAAGAATACCTGTCCATTTACACATGTTGATCGCAATACACAACAGTATCATTTTAGTCATTGTAAGAATATCTGTGCATTTACATATGTTCAACGCCATACACAACAGTATCATTTTAGTCATTGCAAGAATATCTGTTCATTTACATATGTTCATCGCCATACACAACAGTATCATTTTAGTCATTGTAAGAATACCTGTGCATTTACACATGTTGATCGCAATACACAACAGTATCATTTTAGTCATTGTAAGAATATCTGTACATTTACATATGTTCATCGCCATACACAACAGTATCATTTTAGTCATTGCAAGAATATCTGTTCATTTACATATGTTCATCGCCATACACAACAGTATCATTTTAGTCATTGCAAGAATACCTGTGCATTTACACATGTTGATCGCAATACACAACAGTATCATTTTAGTCATTGTAAGAATATCTGTGCATTTACATATGTTCATCACCATACACAAGAATGTCATTTTAGTGATTGCAAGAATATCTGTGCATTTACATATGTTCATCGCCATACACAACAGTATCATGTTAGTCATTGCAAGTATATCTGTACATTTACATTAGTTCATCGCCATACACAACAGTATCATTTTAGTCATTGCAAGAATATCTGTGCATTTACATATGTTCATCGCCATACACAACAGTATCATTTTAGTCATTGCAACAATATCTGTTCATTTACATATGATCATCGCCATACACGACAGTATCATTTTAGTGATTGCAAGAATATCTGTGCATTTACATATGTTCATCAAAACAGACAAAAATGTCACTTTAGTGATTGCTAGACTATCAGCGCATTTACATATGTTCATCACCATACACAACAGTGTCATTTTAGTGATTGCAAGAATATCTGTGCATTTACATATGTCCATCGCCATACACAGCAATGTCATTTTAGTTATTGCAAGAATATCTGTGCATTTACTTATTTTCATCAACATTGACAACAATGTCATTTAAGTGATTGCTAGAATATCAGTGCATTTACATATGTTCATCAACATTGACAACAATGTCATTTTAGTGATTGCTAGAATATCTGTGCATTTACATATGTTCATCACCATACACAACAATGTCATTTTAGTCATTGCAAGAATATCAGTGCATTTACATACGTTCATTATCATACACAACAATGTCATTTTAGTCATTGCAAGAATATCAGTGCATTTGCATATGTTCATCACCATACACAACAATCTCATTTTAGCGATTGCAAGAGTATGTGGGCATTTACATATGTTCATCACCATACACAACAATGTCATTTTAGTGGTTCCAAGAATATCTGTGCATTTACATATGAGCATCAAAACAGACAAAAATGTCAATTTAGTGATTGCTAGAATATCAGTGCATTTACATATGTTCATCACCATACACAACAATGTATTTTAGTGATTGCTGGAATATCCGTGCATATACCTATGTTCTACAACATTGACAAAAGAATACTTTAGTGTTGCAAGAATATCTGTGCATTTACCTATGTTCATCACCATACACAACAATGTCATTTTAGTGATTGCAAGATAATCAGTGCATTGACATATGTTCATCACCATGCACAACAATGTCATTTTAGTCATTGCAAGAATATGAGTGCATGTGCATATGTTCATCACCATACACAACAATGTCATTTTAGTAATTGCCATAATATCAGTGCATTTACATATGTTCATTACCATACACAACAATGTCAGTTTAGTCATTGAGGAAATATCAGTGCATTTACATATCTTCATAACTATACACAACAATGTCATTTTAGTAATTGCAAGAATATCTGTGCATTTACATATGTTCATCGCCATACACAACAGTGTCATTTAAGTGATTGAAAGAATATCTTTTCATTTACATATGTTGATCGCCATACACAACAGTATCATTTTAGTCACTGCAAGAATATCTGTGCATTTACATATGTTCATCGCCATACACAACAGTATCATTTTAGTGATTGCAAGAATATCTGTGCATTTACATATGTTCATCGCCATACACAACAGTATCATTTTAGTGATTGCAAGAATATCTGTGCATATACATATGTTCATCGCCATACACAACAGTATCATTTTAGTGATTGCAAGAATATCTGTGCATTTACATATGTTCATCGCCATACACAAGAATGTCATTTTAGTAATGACAAGAATATCTGTGTATTTACCAAATTTCATCGCCATACACAACAGTGTCATTTTAGTGATTGCAAGAATATCTTTGCATTTACATATGTTGATCGCCATACACAACAGTATCATTTTAGTCATTGCAAGAATATCTGTGCATTTACATATGTTCATCGCCATACACAACAGTATCATTTTAGTGATTGCAAGAATATCTTATCATTTATATATGATCATCGCCATACACAAGAATGTCATTTTAGTGATTGCAGGCATAACTGTGCATTTACATATGTTTATCGCCATACACAACAGTATCATTTTAGTGATTGCAAGAGTATATGTGCATTTACATATTTTCATTGCCATACACAAGAATGTCATTTTAGTGATTGCAAGAATATCTGTGCATTTACATATTTTCATCGCCATACACAACAGTATCATTATAGTTATTGCAAGAATATCTGTGCATTTACATATGTTCATCACCATACACACCAGTGTCATTTTAGTGATTGCAAGAATATCTGTGCAATTACATATGTTCATCGCCATACACAACAGTATCATTTTAGTTATTGCAAGAATATCTGTGCATTTACCTATTTTCATCAACATTGACAACAATGTCATTTAAGTGACTGCTAGAATATCAGTGCATTTACATATGTTTATCAACGTTGACAACAATGTCATTTTAGTGATTGCGAGATTATATGTGCATTTACATATGTTCATCAAAATAGACAAAAATGTCACTTTAGTGAATGCCAGAATATCAGCCCATTTACCTATTTTCATCAACATACACAACAATGACATTTTAGTGATTGCTGGAATATCAGTGCATATACCAATGTTCAGCAATATTGACAAATATAATACTTTTGTGTTTGCTAGTATATATGTGCATTTACCTATGTTCATCAACATTGACAACAATGTCATTTAAGTGATTGCTAGAATATTTGTGCATTTACATATGTTCATCGCCATACACAACAGTATCATTTTAGTAATTGCAACAATATCTGTTCATTTACATATGATCATCGCCATACACGACAGTATCATTTTAGTGATTGCAAGAATATCTGTGCATTTACATATGTTCATCAAAACAGACAAAAATGTCACTTTAGTGATTGCTAGACTATCAGCGCATTTACATATGTTCATCACCATACACAACAGTGTCATTTTAGTGATTGCAAGAATATCTGTGCATTTACATATGTTCATCGCCATACACAGCAATGTCATTTTAGTTATTGCAAGAATATCTGTGCATTTACTTATTTTCATCAACATTGACAACAATGTCATTTAAGTGATTGCTAGAATATCAGTGCATTTACATATGTTCATCAACATTGACAACAATGTCATTTTAGTGATTGCTAGAATATCTGTGCATTTACATATGTTCATCGCCATACACAACAGTATCATTTTAGTGATTGCAAGAATATCTTATCATTTATATATGATCATCGCCATACACAAGAATGTCATTTTAGTGATTGCAGGCATAACTGTGCATTTACATATGTTTATCGCCATACACAACAGTATCATTTTAGTGATTGCAAGAGTATATGTGCATTTACATATTTTCATTGCCATACACAAGAATGTCATTTTAGTGATTGCAAGAATATCTGTGCATTTACATATTTTCATCGCCATACACAACAGTATCATTATAGTTATTGCAAGAATATCTGTGCATTTACATATGTTCATCACCATACACACCAGTGTCATTTTAGTGATTGCAAGAATATCTGTGCATTTACATATGTTCATCGCCATACACAACAGTATCATTTTAGTTATTGCAAGAATATCTGTGCATTTACCTATTTTCATCAACATTGACAACAATGTCATTTAAGTGACTGCTAGAATATCAGTGCATTTACATATGTTTATCAACGTTGACAACAATGTCATTTTAGTGATTGCTAGAATATCTGTGCATTTACATATGTTCATCACCATACACAACAGTGTCATTTTAGTGATTGCGAGATTATATGTGCATTTACATATGTTCATCAAAATAGACAAAAATGTCACTTTAGTGAATGCCAGAATATCAGCCCATTTACCTATTTTCATCAACATACACAACAATGACATTTTAGTGATTGCTGGAATATCAGTGCATATACCAATGTTCAGCAATATTGACAAATATAATACTTTTGTGTTTGCTAGTATATATGTGCATTTACCTATGTTCATCAACATTGACAACAATGTCATTTAAGTGATTGCTAGAATATTTGTGCATTTACATATGTTCATCGCCATACACAACAGTATCATTTTAGTCATTGCAACAATATCTGTTCATTTACATATGATCATCGCCATACACGACAGTATCATTTTAGTGATTGCAAGAATATCTGTGCATTTACATATGTTCATCAAAACAGACAAAAATGTCACTTTAGTGATTGCTAGACTATCAGCGCATTTACATATGTTCATCACCATACACAACAGTGTCATTTTAGTGATTGCAAGAATATCTGTGCATTTACATATGTTCATCGACATACACAGCAATGTCATTTTAGTTATTGCAAGAATATATGTGCATTTACTTATTTTCATCAACATTGACAACAATGTCATTTAAGTGATTGCTAGAATATCAGTGCATTTACATATGTTCATCAACATTGACAACAATGTCATTTTAGTGATTGCTAGAATATCTGTGCATTTACATATGTTCATCACCATACACAACAATGTCATTTTAGTCATTGCAAGAATATCAGTGCATTTACATACGTTCATTATTATACACAACAATGTCATTTTAGTCATTGCAAGAATATCAGTGCATTTGCATATGTTCATCACCATACACAACAATCTCATTTTAGCGATTGCAAGAGTATGTGGGCATTTACATATGTTCATCACCATACACAACAATGTCATTTTAGTGGTTCCAAGAATATCTGTGCATTTACATATGAGCATCAAAACAGACAAAAATGTCACTTTAGTGATTGCTAGAAAATCAGTGCATTTACATATGTTCATCACCATACACAACAATGTATTTTAGTGATTGCTGGAATATCCGTGCATATACCTATGTTCTACAACATTGACAAAAGAATACTTTAGTGTTGCAAGAATATCTGTGCATTTACCTATGTTCATCACCATACACAACAATGTCATTTTAGTGATTGCAAGATAATCAGTGCAATGACATATGTTCATCACCATGCACAACAATGTCATTTTAGTCATTGCAAGAATATGAGTGCATGTGCATATGTTCATCACCATACACAACAATGTCATTTTAGTAATTGCCATAATATCAGTGCATTTACATATGTTCATTAACATACACAACAATGTCAGTTAAGTCATTGAGGAAATATCAGTGCATTTACATATCTTCATAACTATACACAACAATGTCATTTTAGTAATTGCAAGAATATCTGTGCATTTACATATGTTCATCGCCATACACAACAGTATCATTTTAGTCATTGCAAGAATATCTGTGCATATACATATGTTCATCGCCATACACAACAGTATCATTTTAGTGATTGCAAGAATATCTGTGCATTTACATATGTTCATCGCCATACACAAGAATGTCATTTTAGTAATGACAAGAATATCTGTGTATTTACCAAATTTCATCGCCATACACAACAGTGTCATTTTAGTGATTGCAAGAATATCTTTGCATTTACATATGTTCATCGCCATACACAACAGTATCATTTTAGTGATTGCAAGAATATCTGTGCATTTACATATGTTCATCGCCATACACAAGAATGTCATTTTAGTAATGACAAGAATATCTGTGTATTTACCAAATTTCATCGCCATACACAACAGTGTCATTTTAGTGATTGCAAGAATATCTTTGCATTTACATATGTTGATCGCCATACACAACAGTATCATTTTAGTCATTGCAAGAATATCTGTGCATTTACATATGTTTATCGCCATACACAACAGTATCATTTTAGTGATTGCAAGAGTATATGTGCATTTACATATTTTCATTGCCATACACAAGAATGTCATTTTAGTGATTGCAAGAATATCTGTGCATTTACATATTTTCATCGCCATACACAACAGTATCATTATAGTTATTGCAAGAATATCTGTGCATTTACATATGTTCATCACCATACACACCAGTGTCATTTTAGTGATTGCAAGAATATCTGTGCATTTACATATGTTCATTGCCATACACAACAGTATCATTTTAGTTATTGCAAGAATATCTGTGCATTTACCTATTTTCATCAACATTGACAACAATGTCATTTAAGTGACTGCTAGAATATCAGTGCATTTACATATGTTTATCAACGTTGACAACAATGTCATTTTAGTGATTGCTAGAATATCTGTGCATTTACATATGTTCATCACCATACACAACAGTGTCATTTTAGTGATTGCGAGATTATATGTGCATTTACATATGTTCATCAAAATACACAAAAATGTCACTTTAGTGAATGCCAGAATATCAGCCCATTTACCTATTTTCATCAACATACACAACAATGACATTTTAGTGATTGCTGGAATATCCCTGCATATACCAATGTTCAGCAATATTGACAAATATAATACTTTTGTGTTTGCTAGTATATATGTGCATTTACCTATGTTCATCAACATTGACAACAATGTCATTTAAGTGATTGCTAGAATATTTGTGCATTTACATATGTTCATCACCATAAACAACAATCTCACTTAAGCGATTGCAAGAATATGTGGGCATTTATAATGTTCATCACCATACACAACAATGTCATTTTAGTGATTGCAAGAATATCTGTGCATTTACATATGAGCATCAAAACAGACAAAAATGTCACTTTAGTGATTGCTAGAATATCAGTGCATTTACCTATTTTCATCAACATACACAACAATGTCATTTTAGTCATTGCAAGAATATCAGTGCATTTACATATGAGCATCAAAACAGACAAAAATGTCACTTTAATGATTGCTAGAATAGCTGTTCATTTACCTATGTTCATCAACATTGACAACAATGACATTTTAATAATTACCAGAATATCTGTACATTTACCTATGTTCATCAACATTGACAACAACGTCTATTTAGTGATTACTAGAATATCTCTGCATATATCTATGTTCATCAACATTGACAACAATGTCTTTTTAGTGATTGCTAGAATATCGATGCATTTACTTATGTTCATAAACATTGACAACTTGAGACTTTAGTGATTACTAGAATATCTGTGCGTTTACCTGTGTTCATTAACATTGACAACAATGTCACTTTAGCGATTACTAGAATATCTGTGCATTTACATGTGTTCATCAACATTGACAACAATGTCACTTTAGTGATTACTAGAATATCTGTGCATTTACCTTAGTTCATCAACATTGACAACAATGAGAGTTTAGTGATTACTAGAATATCTGTGCATTTACCTGTGTTCATTAACATAGACACCAATGTCACTTTAGTGATTACTAGAATATCTGTGCATTTACATGTGTTCATCAACATTGACAACAATGTCACTTTAGTGATTACTAGAATATCTGTGCATTTACCTGTGTTCATTAACATAGACACCAATGTCACTTTAGCGATTACTAGAATATCTGTGCATTTACATGTGTTCATCAACATTGACAACAATGTCACTTTAGTGATTACTAGAATATCTGTGCATTTACCTATGTTCATCAACATTGACAACAATGAGAGTTTAGTGATTACTAGAATATCTGTGCATTTACCTGTGTTCATTAACATAGACACCAATGTCACTTTAGTGATTACTAGAATATCTGTGCATTTACCTATGTTCATCAACATTGACAACAATGAGAGTTTAGTGATTACTAGAATATCTGTGCATTTACCTGTGCTCATTAACATAGACACCAATGTCACTTTAGTGATTACTAGAATATCTGTGCATTTACCTATGTTCATCAACATTGACAACAATGAGAGTTTAGTGATTACTAGAATATCTGTGCATTTACATGTGTTCATTAACATTGACAACAATGTCACTTTAGTGATTACTAGAATATCTGTGCATTTACCTGTGTTCATCAACATTGACAACAATGTCACTTTAGCGATTACTAGAGTATCTGTGCATTTACCTATGTTCATCAACATTGACAACAATGAGAGTTTAGTGATTACTAGAATATCTGTGCATTTACCTGTGTTCATTAACATAGACACCAATGTCACTTTAGTGATTACTAGAATATCTGTGCATTTACTTATGTTCATCAACATTGACAATGAGATTTTAGTGATTACTAGAATATTTGTGCATTTACCTGTGTTCATCAACATTGACAACAATGTCACTTTAGTGATTACTAGAATATCTGTGCATTTACCTATGATTATCAACATTGACAACAATGTCACTTTAGTGATTACTAGAACATCTGTGCATTTACCTGTGTTCATCAACATTGACAACAATGTAATTTTAGTGATTACTACAATATATGTCCATTTACCTGTGTTCATTAACATTGACAATATTGTCATTTTAGTGATTACTACAGTATCTGTCTATTTACCTGTGTTCATTAACATTGACAACAATGTCATTTTAGTGATTACTACAATATCTGTCATTTACCTGCGTTCATTAACGTTGTCAACAATGCAACTTTAGTGATTACTAGAATATCTGTGCATTTATCTATGTTCACCAACATTGACAACAATGAGACTTTAGTGATTGCTACAATATCTATGCATTTACCTGTGTTCATTAACATTGAACACAATGTCACTTTAGTGATTACTACAATATCTGTCCATTTACCTCGTTCATCAACATTGACAACAATGTCACTTTAGTGATTACTAGAATAACTGTGCATTTACCTGTGTTCATCAACATTGACAACAATGTCACTTTAGTGATAACTAGAATATCTGTGCATTTACCTATGTTTATCAACATTGACAACAATGTCACTTTAGTGATTACTAGAAAATCTGTGCATTTAAATATGTTCATCAACATTGACAACAATGTCACTTTAGTGATTACTAGAATATCTGTGCATTTACCTATGTTCATCAACACTGACAACAATGAGACTTTAGTGATTACTAGAATATCATTGCATTTACCTATGTTCATTAACATTGACAACAATGAGACTTTAGTGATTACTAGAATATTTGTGCATTTACCTGTGTTCATTAACATAGACACCAATGTCACTTTAGTGATTACTAGAATATCTGTGCATTTACTTATGTTCATCAACATTGACAACAATGTCACTTTAGTGATTACTAGAATATCTGTGCATTCACCTATGTTCATTAACATTGACAACAATTTCACTTTAGTGATTACTAGAATATCTGTGCATTTACCTGTGTTCATTAACATTGACAACAATGTCACTTTAGTGATTACTAGAATATCTGTGCATTTACCTATGTTCATCAACATTGACAACAAGATCACTTTAGTGATTACTAGAATATCTGTGCATTTATCTATGTTCACCAACATTGACAGCAATGAGATTTTAGTGATTACTACAATATCTGTCCATTTACTTGTGTTCATCAATATTGAACACAATGTCACTTCAGTGATTACTACAATATCTGTCCATTTACCTGTGTTCATCAACATTGACAACAATGTCACTTTAGTGATTACTAGAATAATTGTCAATTTATCTATGTTCATCAACATTGACAGCAATGTCACTTTAGTGATTACTAGAATATCTGTGCATTTACCTGTGTTCATCAACATTGACAACAATGTCACTTTAGTGATTACTCGAATATCTGTGCATTTACCTATATTCATCAACATTGACAACAATGTCACTTTAGTGATTAATAGAATATCTGTGCATTTACCTATGTTCATCAACATTGACAACAATGTCACTTTAGTGATTACTAGAATATCTGTGCATTTACCTATGTTGATCAACATTGACAACAATGTCACTTTAGTGATTACTAGAATATCTGTGTATTTACCTGTGTTCATCAACATTGACAAAAATGTCAATTTAGTGATTACTAGAATATCTGCGCCTTTACCTATATTTCATTAACATTGACAACAATGTCACTTTAGTGATTACTAGAATATCTGCGCCTTTACCTATATTTCATTAACATTGACAACAATGTCACTTTAGTGATTACTAGAATATGTGTGCATTTACCTGTGTTCATCAACATTGACAACAATGTCACTTTAGTGATTACTAGAACATCTGTGCATTTACCTATGTTTATCAACATTAACAACAATGTCAGTTTAGTGATTACTAGAATATCTGTGCATTTACCTATGTTCATCAACATTGACAACAATGTCACTTTAGTGATTACTAGAATATCTGTGCATTTACCTCTGTTCATCAACATTGACAACAATGTCACTTTAGTGATTACTAGAATATCTGTGCATTTACCTATGTTCATTAAAATTGCCAACAATGAGAGTTTAAAGATTACTAGAATATTTGTGCATTTACCTGTGTTCATCAACATTGACAAAAATGTCACTTTCGTAATTACTAGAACATCTGTGCATTTATCTGTGTTCATAAACATTGACAACAATTTCATTTTAGTGATTACTACAATATCTGTCTATTTACCTGTGTTTATTAACATTGACAACAATGTCACGTTAGTGATTACTAGAATATCTGTGCATTTACCTATGTTCATCAACATTGACAGCAATGTCACTTTAGTGATTACTAGAATATCTGTGCATTTACTTATGTTCATCAACATTGACCACAATGTCACTTTAGTAATTACTAGAATATCTGTGCATTTACCTATGTTCATTAACAATGACAACAATGTCACTTTAGTGATTACTAGAATATCTGGGCATTTACCTATGTTCATCAACATTGAAACAATGTCACTTTAGTGCTTACTAGAATATCTGTGCATTTACCTGTGTTCATTAACATTGACAACAATGTCACTTTAGTGATTACTAGAATATCTGTGCATTTACCTATGTTCATCAACATTGACAACAAGGTCACTTTAGTGATTACTAGAATATCTGTGCATATATCTATGTTCATCAACATTGACAACAATGTCTTTTTAGTGATTGTTAGAATATCGATGCATTCACTTATGTTCATAAACATTGACAACAATGAGACTTTAGTGATTACTAGAATATCTGTGCGTTTACCTGTGTTCATTAACATTGACAACAATGTCACTTTAGTGATTACTAGAGTATCTGTGCATTTACCTATGTTCATCAACATTGACAATAATGTCACTTTAGTCATTACTAGAATATCTGTGTATTTATCTGTTTTCATCAACGTTGACAACAATGTCACTTTAGTGATTACTAGAACATTTGTGCATTTACCTATGTTCATCAACATTGAGAACAATGTCAGTTTAGTGATTACTAGAATATCTGTGCATTTACCTCTGTTCATCAACATTGACAACAATGTCACTTTAGTGATTACTAGGATATCTGTGCATTTCCCTGTATTCATCAACATTGACAACAATGTCACTTTAGCGATTACTAGAATATCTGTGCATTTACCTATGTTCTTCAACATTGACAACAATGTCACTTTAGTGATTACTAGAATATCTGTGCATTTACCTATGTTCATCAACATTGACAATAATGTCACTTAGGCATTACTAGAATATCTGTGCATTTACCTCTGTTCATTAACATTGACAACAATGTCACTTTAGTGATTACTAGAGTATCTGTGCATTTACCTATGTTCATCAACATTGACAATAATGTCACTTTAGTCATTACTAGAATATCTGTGTATTTACCTATGTTCATCAACATAGACAAAAACGTCACTTTAGTGATTACTAGAATATCTGTGCATTTACTTATGTTCATCAACATTGACAAAAATGTCACTTTAGTGGTTACTAGAATATCTTCGCATTTACCTATGTTCATTAACATTGACAACAATGTCACTTTAATGATTACTAGAATATCTGTGCATTTACCTATGTTCATCAACATTGACAACAATGTCACTTTAGTGATTACTAGAATATCTGTGCATTTACCTATGTTCCACAACATTGACAACAATGTCACTTTAGAGATTACTAGAATATCTGTGCATTTACCTATGTTCATCAACATTGACAACAATGTGAGTTTAGTGATTACTAGAATATCTGTGCATTTACCTATGTTCATCAACATTGACAAAATTGTCATTTTAGTGATTACTAGAATATGTGTGCATTTACCTCTGTTCATCAACATTGACAACAATGTCACTTTAAGTGATTACTAGAATATCTGTGCATTTACTTCTGTTCATCAAAATTGACAACAATGAGAGTTTAAAGATTACTAGAATATTTGTGCATTTACCTGTGTTCATCAACATTGACAATAATGTCACTTTAGTGATTACTAGATATCTGTGCATTTACCTGTGTTCATTAACATTGACAACAATGTCACTTTAGTGATTACTACAATATTTTTCCATTTACCTGTGTTCATTAACATTGACAAAAATGTCACCTTAGTGATTACTAGAATATCTGTGCATTTACCTGTGTTCATCAACATTGACAACAATGTAATTTTAGTGATTACTACAATATCTGTCCATTTACCTGTGTTCATTAACATTGACAACATTGTCATTTAAGTGATTACTACAGTATCTGTCTATTTATCTGTGTTCATTAACTTTGACAACAATGTCATTTTAGTGATTACTACAATATCTGTCCATTTACCTGCGTTCATTAACATTGACAACAATGTTACTTTAGTGATTACTAGAATATCTGTGCATTTATCTATGTTCACCAACATTGACAACAATGAGATTTTAGTGATTACTACAATATCTGTCCATTTACCTGTGTTCATCAACATTGAACACAATGTCACTTTAGTGATTACTACAATATCTGTCCATTTACCTGTGTTCATCAACATTGACAACAATGTCACTTTAGTGATTACTAGAACATCTGTGCATTTACCTGTGTTCATCAACATTGACAACAATGTAATTTTAGTGATTACTACAATATATGTCCATTTACCTGTGTTCATTAACATTGACAATATTGTCATTTTAGTGATTACTACAGTATCTGTCTATTTACCTGTGTTCATTAACATTGACAACAATGTCATTTTAGTGATTACTACAATATCTGTCATTTACCTGCGTTCATTAACGTTGTCAACAATGCAACTTTAGTGATTACTAGAATATCTGTGCATTTATCTATGTTCACCAACATTGACAACAATGAGACTTTAGTGATTGCTACAATATCTGTGCATTTACCTGTGTTCATTAACATTGAACACAATGTCACTTTAGTGATTACTACAATATCTGTCCATTTACCTCGTTCATCAACATTGACAACAATGTCACTTTAGTGATTACTAGAATAACTGTGCATTTACCTGTGTTCATCAACATTGACAACAATGTCACTTTAGTGATAACTAGAATATCTGTGCATTTACCTATGTTTATCAACATTGACAACAATGTCACTTTAGTGATTACTAGAAAATCTGTGCATTTAAATATGTTCATCAACATTGACAACAATGTCACTTTAGTGATTACTAGAATATCTGTGCATTTACCTATGTTCATCAACACTGACAACAATGAGACTTTAGTGATTACTAGAATATCATTGCATTTACCTATGTTCATTAACATTGACAACAATGAGACTTTAGTGATTACTAGAATATTTGTGCATTTACCTGTGTTCATTAACATAGACACCAATGTCACTTTAGTGATTACTAGAATATCTGTGCATTTACTTATGTTCATCAACATTGACAACAATGTCACTTTAGTGATTACTAGAATATCTGTGCATTCACCTATGTTCATTAACATTGACAACAATTTCACTTTAGTGATTACTAGAATATCTGTGCATTTACCTGTGTTCATTAACATTGACAACAATGTCACTTTAGTGATTACTAGAATATCTGTGCATTTACCTATGTTCATCAACATTGACAACAAGATCACTTTAGTGATTACTAGAATATCTGTGCATTTATCTATGTTCACCAACATTGACAGCAATGAGATTTTAGTGATTACTACAATATCTGTCCATTTACTTGTGTTCATCAATATTGAACACAATGTCACTTCAGTGATTACTACAATATCTGTCCATTTACCTGTGTTCATCAACATTGACAACAATGTCACTTTAGTGATTACTAGAATAATTGTCAATTTATCTATGTTCATCAACATTGACAGCAATGTCACTTTAGTGATTACTAGAATATCTGTGCATTTACCTGTGTTCATCAACATTGACAACAATGTCACTTTAGTGATTACTCGAATATCTGTGCATTTACCTATATTCATCAACATTGACAACAATGTCACTTTAGTGATTAATAGAATATCTGTGCATTTACCTATGTTCATCAACATTGACAACAATGTCACTTTAGTGATTACTAGAATATCTGTGCATTTACCTATGTTGATCAACATTGACAACAATGTCACTTTAGTGATTACTAGAATATCTGTGTATTTACCTGTGTTCATCAACATTGACAAAAATGTCAATTTAGTGATTACTAGAATATCTGCGCCTTTACCTATATTTCATTAACATTGACAACAATGTCACTTTAGTGATTACTAGAATATCTGCGCCTTTACCTATATTTCATTAACATTGACAACAATGTCACTTTAGTGATTACTAGAATATGTGTGCATTTACCTGTGTTCATCAACATTGACAACAATGTCACTTTAGTGATTACTAGAACATCTGTGCATTTACCTATGTTTATCAACATTAACAACAATGTCAGTTTAGTGATTACTAGAATATCTGTGCATTTACCTATGTTCATCAACATTGACAACAATGTCACTTTAGTGATTACTAGAATATCTGTGCATTTACCTCTGTTCATCAACATTGACAACAATGTCACTTTAGTGATTACTAGAATATCTGTGCATTTACCTATGTTCATTAAAATTGCCAACAATGAGAGTTTAAAGATTACTAGAATATTTGTGCATTTACCTGTGTTCATCAACATTGACAAAAATGTCACTTTCGTAATTACTAGAACATCTGTGCATTTATCTGTGTTCATAAACATTGACAACAATTTCATTTTAGTGATTACTACAATATCTGTCTATTTACCTGTGTTTATTAACATTGACAACAATGTCACGTTAGTGATTACTAGAATATCTGTGCATTTACCTATGTTCATCAACATTGACAGCAATGTCACTTTAGTGATTACTAGAATATCTGTGCATTTACTTATGTTCATCAACATTGACCACAATGTCACTTTAGTAATTACTAGAATATCTGTGCATTTACCTATGTTCATTAACAATGACAACAATGTCACTTTAGTGATTACTAGAATATCTGGGCATTTACCTATGTTCATCAACATTGAAACAATGTCACTTTAGTGCTTACTAGAATATCTGTGCATTTACCTGTGTTCATTAACATTGACAACAATGTCACTTTAGTGATTACTAGAATATCTGTGCATTTACCTATGTTCATCAACATTGACAACAAGGTCACTTTAGTGATTACTAGAATATCTGTGCATATATCTATGTTCATCAACATTGACAACAATGTCTTTTTAGTGATTGTTAGAATATCGATGCATTCACTTATGTTCATAAACATTGACAACAATGAGACTTTAGTGATTACTAGAATATCTGTGCGTTTACCTGTGTTCATTAACATTGACAACAATGTCACTTTAGTGATTACTAGAGTATCTGTGCATTTACCTATGTTCATCAACATTGACAATAATGTCACTTTAGTCATTACTAGAATATCTGTGTATTTATCTGTTTTCATCAACGTTGACAACAATGTCACTTTAGTGATTACTAGAACATTTGTGCATTTACCTATGTTCATCAACATTGAGAACAATGTCAGTTTAGTGATTACTAGAATATCTGTGCATTTACCTCTGTTCATCAACATTGACAACAATGTCACTTTAGTGATTACTAGGATATCTGTGCATTTCCCTGTATTCATCAACATTGACAACAATGTCACTTTAGCGATTACTAGAATATCTGTGCATTTACCTATGTTCTTCAACATTGACAACAATGTCACTTTAGTGATTACTAGAATATCTGTGCATTTACCTATGTTCATCAACATTGACAATAATGTCACTTAGGCATTACTAGAATATCTGTGCATTTACCTCTGTTCATTAACATTGACAACAATGTCACTTTAGTGATTACTAGAGTATCTGTGCATTTACCTATGTTCATCAACATTGACAATAATGTCACTTTAGTCATTACTAGAATATCTGTGTATTTACCTATGTTCATCAACATAGACAAAAACGTCACTTTAGTGATTACTAGAATATCTGTGCATTTACTTATGTTCATCAACATTGACAAAAATGTCACTTTAGTGGTTACTAGAATATCTTCGCATTTACCTATGTTCATTAACATTGACAACAATGTCACTTTAATGATTACTAGAATATCTGTGCATTTACCTATGTTCATCAACATTGACAACAATGTCACTTTAGTGATTACTAGAATATCTGTGCATTTACCTATGTTCCACAACATTGACAACAATGTCACTTTAGAGATTACTAGAATATCTGTGCATTTACCTATGTTCATCAACATTGACAACAATGTGAGTTTAGTGATTACTAGAATATCTGTGCATTTACCTATGTTCATCAACATTGACAAAATTGTCATTTTAGTGATTACTAGAATATGTGTGCATTTACCTCTGTTCATCAACATTGACAACAATGTCACTTTAAGTGATTACTAGAATATCTGTGCATTTACTTCTGTTCATCAAAATTGACAACAATGAGAGTTTAAAGATTACTAGAATATTTGTGCATTTACCTGTGTTCATCAACATTGACAATAATGTCACTTTAGTGATTACTAGATATCTGTGCATTTACCTGTGTTCATTAACATTGACAACAATGTCACTTTAGTGATTACTACAATATTTTTCCATTTACCTGTGTTCATTAACATTGACAAAAATGTCACCTTAGTGATTACTAGAATATCTGTGCATTTACCTGTGTTCATCAACATTGACAACAATGTAATTTTAGTGATTACTACAATATCTGTCCATTTACCTGTGTTCATTAACATTGACAACATTGTCATTTAAGTGATTACTACAGTATCTGTCTATTTATCTGTGTTCATTAACTTTGACAACAATGTCATTTTATTGATTACTACAATATCTGTCCATTTACCTGCGTTCATTAACATTGACAACAATGTTACTTTAGTGATTACTAGAATATCTGTGCATTTATCTATGTTCACCAACATTGACAACAATGAGATTTTAGTGATTACTACAATATCTGTCCATTTACCTGTGTTCATCAACATTGAACACAATGTCACTTTAGTGATTACTACAATATCTGTCCATTTACCTGTGTTCATCAACATTGACAACAATGTCACTTTAGTGATTACTAGAATATCTGTCAATTTACCTATGTTCATCAACATTGACAGCAATGTCACTTTAGTGATTACTAGAATATCTGTCCATTTACATATGTTCATCAACATTGACAACAATGTCACTTTTGTGATTACTAGAATATCTGTCCATTTACCTATGTTCATCAACAATGACATCAATGGCACTTTAGTGATAACTAGAATATCTGATCTTTTACCTATGTTCATGAACATTGACACCAATGTCATTTTAGTGATTACTACAATATCTGTCCATTTCATCATCCCAACTAATAACACCACTTTGTGAAATGTTGGCAAACAGAGCACTTATCGAGGTTCATCATCGCAACTAATAACACCACTTTGTGAAATATTGGCAGAGTACTTACCTAGGATCATCATCACAATTAATAACACCATTTTGTGAAATATTGGCAGATGACTTACCTAGGTTCATCATCACAACTTCTAACACCACTTTAAGAAATATTGGCAGAGTACTTACCTAGGATCATCATCACAATTAATAACACCATTTTGTGAAATATTGGCAGATGACTTACCTAGGTTCATCATCACAACTTCTAACACCACTTTGAGAAATATTGGCAGAGTACTTACCTAGGTTCATCATCACAACTAAGCACACCATTTTGTGAAATATTGGCGGAGTAATTACCTAGGTTCATCATAACAACGATTAACACCTTTTTGTGAAATATTGGTAGAGTTCCTACCTAGATTCATCATTACAACCAATAACACCACTTTTCGAAATATTGGCAGAATACTTACCTATGTTCATCGTCACAACTAATAACACCACTTTTGAAATATTGGCGGAGTACTTACCTATGTTCATCATCAAAACTAATAACACCATTTTGTGAAAAATTGGAAGAGTATTTAGCTAGGTTCATCATCATAACTAATAACACTACTTTGTGAAATATTGGCAGAGTACTTACCTAGGTTCATCACAACTAATAACACCACTTTGTGAAATATTGGCAGACGGGATACTTACCAAGGTTCATCATCAGAAATAATAACAATACTTTGTGAAATATTGGCAGACAGAATTCTTACCTAGGTTCATCATCAGAACTAATAACACCACTTTTCGAAATATTGGAAGAGTACTTACCTAGGTTCATCATCAAAACTAATAACACCAATTTGTGAAACATTAACACAGTTCTTACCTAGGTTCATCATCACAACTAATAACACCACTTTGGGAAATATTGGTAGAGTACTTACCTAGGTTCTTCATCACAACCAATAACACCAATTTGTGAAATATTGGCAGAGTTCCTACCTAGGTTCATCATCACAACTAATAACACCACTTTGGGAAATATTAGTAGAGTACTTACCTAGGTTCTTCATCACAACCAATAACACCAATTTGTGAAATATTGGCAGAGTTCCTACCTAGGTTCATCATCACAACTAATAACACCACTTTGGGAAATATTGGTAGAGTACTTACCTAGGTTCATCATCACAACTAATAACACCAATTTGTGAAATATTGGCAGAGTTCTTACCTAGGTTCATCATCACAACTAATAACACCACTTTGGGAAATATTGGTAGAGTACTTACCTAGGGTCTTCATCACAACTACTAACACCACTTTGTGAAATATTGGCAGAGTACTTACCTAGGTTCATCATCACAACTAATAACACCACTTTTCGATATATTGGCAGTACTTACCTATATTCATCATCACAACTAATAACACCACTTTGCGAAATATTGGCAGAGTACTTATTTATGTTCATCATCAAAACTAATAACACCATTTTGTGAAAAATTGGAAGAGTATTTACCTAGGTTCATCATCATAACTAATAACACCACTTTGTGAAATATTGGCAGAATACTTACCAACTAATAACACCAGTTTGTGAAATATTGGCAGACGGGGTACTTACCAAGGTTCATCATCACAACTAATAACAATACTTTGTGAAATATTGGCAGACAGAGTTCTTACCTAGGTTCATCATCACAACTAATAACACCTCTTTTCGAAATATTGGCAGAGTACTTACCTAGTTCATCATCACAACTAATAACACCAATTTGTGAAATGTTGGCAGAGTTCTTACCTAGGTTCATTATCACAACTAATAACACCACTTTGTGAAATATTGGCAGAGTACTTACCTAGGTTCATTATCACAACTAATAACACCACTTTGTGAAATATTGGCAGAGTACTTACCTAGTTCATCATCACAACTAATAACACCAATTTGTGAAATGTTGGCAGAGTTCTTACCTAGGTTCATTATCACAACTAATAACACCACTTTGTGAAATATTGGCAGAGTACTTACCTAGGTTCATTATCACAACTAATAACACCACTTTGTGAAATATTGGCAGAGTACTTACCTAGGTTCATTATCACAACTAATAACACCACTTTGTGAAATATTGGCAGAGTACTTACCAAGGTTCATCATCACAACTAATAACAATACTTTGTGAAATATTGGCAGACAGAGTTCTTACCTAGGTTCATCATCACAACTAATAACACCTCTTTTCGAAATATTGGCAGAGTACTTACCTAGTTCATCATCACAACTAATAACACCAATTTGTGAAATGTTGGCAGAGTTCTTACCTAGGTTCATTATCACAACTAATAACACCACTTTGTGAAATATTGGCAGACGGGGTACTTACCAAGGTTCATCATCACAACTAATAACTATACTTTGTGAAATATTGGCAGACAGAGTTCTTACCTAGGTTCATCATCACAACTAATAACACCTCTTTTCGAAATATTGGCAGAGTACTTACCTAGTTCATCATCACAACTAATAACACCAATTTGTGAAATGTTGGCAGAGTTCTTACCTAGGTTCATTATCACAACTAATAACACCACTTTGTGAAATATTGGCAGAGTACTTACCTAGGTTCATTATCACAACTAATAACACCACTTTGTGAAATATTGGCAGAGTACTTACCTAGGTTCATTATCACAACTAATAACACCACTTTGTGAAATATTGGCAGAGTACTTACCAAGGTTCATCATCACAAATAATAACACCATCTTGGGAAATATTGTCAGACAGAGTACTTACCTAGGTTCATTATCACAACTAATAACACCATCTTGGGAAATATTGGCAGACAGAGTACTTACCTAGGTTCATTATCACAACTAATAACACCATCTTGTGAAATATTGGCAGACAGAGTACTTACCTAGGTTCATTATCACAACTAATAACACCATCTTGGGAAATATTGTCAGACAGAGTACTTACCTAGGTTCATTATCACAACTAATAACACCATCTTGGGAAATATTGTCAGACAGAGTACTTACCTAGGTTCATTATCACAACTAATAACACCATCTTGTGAAATATTGGCAGACAGAGTACTTACCTAGGTTCATTATCACAACTAATAACACCATCTTGGGAAATATTGGCAGACAGAGTACTTACCTAGGTTCATCATCACAACTAATAACACCATCTTGTGAAATATTGTCAGACAGAGTACTTACCTAGGTTCATTATCACAACTAATAACACCACTTTGTGAAATATTGTCAGACAGAGCACTTACCAAGGTTCATTATCACAACTAATAACACCACTTTGTGAAATATTGTCAGACAGAGCACTTACCAAGGTTCGTTATCACAACTAATAACACCACTTTGTGAAGTATTGGCAGAGTACTTACCTAGGTTCATTATCACAACTAATAACACCACTTTGTGAAATATTGGCAGAGTACTTACCTAGTTCATCATCACAACTAATAACACCAATTCTGGAAATGTTGGCAGAGTTCTTACCTAGGTTCATTATCACAACTAATAACACCACTTTGTGAAATATTGGCAGAGTACTTACCTAGGTTCATTATCACAACTAATAACACCACTTTGTGAAATATTGGCAGAGTACTTACCTAGTTCATCATCACAACTAATAACACCAATTTGTGAAATGTTGGCAGAGTTCTTACCTAGGTTCATTATCACAACTAATAACACCACTTTGTGAAATATTGGCAGAGTACTTACCTAGGTTCATTATCACAACTAATAACACCACTTTGTGAAATATTGGCAGAGTACTTACCTAGTTCATCATCACAACTAATAACACCAATTTGTGAAATGTTGGCAGAGTTCTTACCTAGGTTCATTATCACAACTAATAACACCACTTTGTGAAATATTGGCAGAGTACTTACCTAGGTTCATTATCACAACTAATAACACCACTTTGTGAAATATTGGCAGAGTACTTACCTAGGTTCATTATCACAACTAATAACACCATCTTGGGAAATATTGGCAGACAGAGTACTTACCAAGGTTCATCATCACAAATAATAACACCATCTTGGGAAATATTGTCAGACAGAGCACTTACCAAGGTTCATTATCACAACTAATAACACCACCTTGTGAAATATTGTCAAACAGAGTACTTAGCAAGGTTCATTATCACAACTAATAACACCACCTTGTGAAATATTGTCAAACAGAGTACTTACCAAGGTTCATTATCACAACTAATAACACCATCTTGTGAAATATTGTCAGACAGAGTACTTACCAAGGTTCATTATCACAACTAATAACACCACTTTGTGAAATATTGTCAGACAGAGTACTTACCTAGGTTCATCATCACAACTAATAACACCACTTTGTGAAATATTGTCAGACAGAGCACTTACCAAGGTTCATTATCACAACTAATAACACCACTTTGTGAAATATTGTCAGACAGAGCACTTACCAAGGTTCATTATCACAACTAATAACACCACTTTGTGAAATATTGTCAGAGTACTTACCAAGGTTCATTATCACAAATAACAACACCACTTTGTGAAATATTGTCAGACAGAGTACTTACCAAGGTTCATCATCACAAATAATAACACCATCTTGTGAAATATTGGCAGACAGAGTACTTACCTAGGTTCATCATCACAAATAATAACACCACTTTGTGAAATATTGTCAGACAGAGTACTTACCAAGGTTCATCATCACAAATAATAACACCACTTTGTGAAATATTGTCAGACAGAGTACTTACCAAGGTTCATTATCACAACTAATAACACCACTTTGTGAAATATTGTCAGAGTACTTATCTAGGTTCATCATCACAACTAATAACACCATCTTGTGAAATATTGGCAGAGAGAGCACTTATCTAGGTTCATCATCACAACTAATAACACCATCTTGTGAAATATTGGCAGACAGAGTACTTACCTAGGTTCATCATCACAACTAATAACACCATCTTGTGAAATATTGGCAGACAGAGTACTTACCTAGGTTCATCATCACAACTAATAACACCATCTTGTGAAATATTGGCAGACAGAGTACTTACCAATGTTCATCATCACAAATAATAACACCACTTTGTGAAATATTGTCAGACAGAGTACTTACCAATGTTCATCATCACAACTAATAACACCATCTTGTGAAATATTGTCAGACAGAGTACTTACCAATGTTCATCATCACAAATAATAACACCACTTTGTGAAATATTGTCAGACAGAGTACTTACCAAGGTTCATCATCACAACTAATAACACCACTTTGTGAAATATTGTCAGACAGAGTACTTACCAAGGTTCATCATCACAAATAATAACACCACTTTGTGAAATATTGTCAGACAGAGTACTTACCAAGGTTCATCATCACAACTAATAACACCACTTTGTGAAATATTGTCAGACAGAGTACTTACCAAGGTTCATCATCACAACTAATAACACCATCTTGTGAAATATTGTCAGACAGAGTACTTACCAAGGTTCATCATCACAACTAATAACACCACTTTGTGAAATATTGTCAGACAGAGTACTTACCAAGGTTCATCATCACAACTAATAACACCACTTTGTGAAATATTGTCAGACAGAGTACTTACCAAGGTTCGTCATCACAACTAATAACACCATCTTGTGAAATATTGTCAGACAGAGTACTTACCAAGGTTCGTCATCACAAATAATAACACCATCTTGTGAAATATTGTCAGACAGAGTACTTACCAAGGTTCGTCATCACAACTAATAACACCATCTTGTGAAATATTGTCAGACAGAGTACTTACCAAGGTTCGTCATCACAAATAATAACACCATCTTATGAAATATTGTCAGACAGAGTACTTACCAAGGTTCATCATCACAAATAATAACACCACTTTGTGAAATATTGTCAGACAGAGTACTTACCTAGGTTCATCATCACAACTAATAACACCACTTTGTGAAATATTGTCAGACAGAGTACTTACCAAGGTTCATCATCACAAATAATAACACCACTTTGTGAAATATTGTCAGACAGAGTACTTACCAAGGTTCATCATCACAAATAATAACACCACTTTGTGAAATATTGTCAGACAGAGTACTTACCAAGGTTCATTATCACAACTAATAACACCATCTTGTGAAATATTGGCAGACAGAGTACTTATCTAGGTTCATCATCACAAATAATAACACCATCTTGTGAAATATTGTCAGACAGAGTACTTACCAAGGTTCATCATCACAAATAATAACACCATCTTATGAAATATTGTCAGACAGAGTACTTACCAAGGTTCATCATCACAAATAATAACACCACTTTGTGAAATATTGTCAGACAGAGTACTTACCAAGGTTCATTATCACAACTAATAACACCATCTTGTGAAATATTGGCAGACAGAGTACTTATCAAGGTTCATCATCACAACTAATAACACCATCTTGTGAAATATTGGCAGACAGAGCACTTATCTAGGTTCATCATCACAACTAATAACACCATCTTGTGAAATATTGGCAGACAGAGCACTTATCTAGGTTCATCATCACAACTAATAACACCATCTTGTGAAATATTGGCAGACAGAGCACTTATCTAGGTTCATCATCACAACTAATAACACCATCTTGTGAAATATTGGCAGACAGAGTACTTACCTAGGTTCATCATCACAACTAATAACACCATCTTGTGAAATATTGGCAGACAGAGTACTTACCTAGGTTCATCATCACAACTAATAACACCATCTTGTGAAATATTGTCAGACAGAGTACTTACCTAGGTTCATCATCACAACTAATAACACCACTTTGTGAAATATTGTCAGACAGAGTACTTACCTAGGTTCATCATCACAACTAATAACATCATCTTGTGAAATATTGGCAGACAGAGTACTTACCAATGTTCATCATCACAACTAATAACACCATCTTGTGAAATATTGGCAGACAGAGTACTTACCAATGTTCATCATCACAACTAATAACACCATCTTGTGAAATATTGGCAGACAGAGTACTTACCTAGGTTCATCATCACAACTAATAACACCATCTTGTGAAATATTGGCAGACAGAGTACTTACCTAGGTTCATCATCACAACTAATAACACCATCTTGGGAAATATTGGCAGACAGAGTACTTACCAATGTTCATCATCACAACTAATAACACCATCTTGGGAAATATTGGCAGACAGAGTACTTACCAATGTTCATCATCACAACTAATAACACCATCTTGTGAAATATTGGCAGACAGAGTACTTACCAATGTTCATCATCACAACTAATAACACCATCTTGCGATATATTGGCAGACAGAGTACTTACCAATGTTCATCATCACAACTAATAACACCATCTTGGGAAATATTGGCAGACAGAGTACTTACCAATGTTCATCATCACAACTAATAACACCATCTTGGGAAATATTGGCAGACAGAGTACTTACCTAGGTTCATCATCACAACTAATAACACCATCTTGTGATATATTTGCAGACAGATTACTTGTCTAGGTTCATCATCACAACTAACAACACCATCCTGTGAAATATTGGCAGACAGATTACTTGTCTAGGTTCATCATCACAACTAATAACACCATCTTGGGAAATATTGGCAGACAGAGTACTTACCAAGGTTCATCATCACAACTAATAACACCATCTTGCGATATATTGGAAGCCAGAGTACTTACATAGGATCATCATTACAACTAATAACACCACTTTGCGAAATATTGGCAGACAGTCTACTTACCTCGGTTGAACACAACACCTAATAACACAAGTTATGGAAATAACTGCAGACAGTCTACTTATTTATGTTCATCACCACAACTAATAACACAACTTTTGGGAATATTGGCAGACAGTCTTCTTACCTAGGTTTATCACCACAACTAATAACACCACTTTGTGAAATATTGGCAGACAGAGTACTTACCAAGGTTCGTCATCACAACTAATAACACCACTTTGTGAAATATTGGCAGAGTACTTACCAATGTTCATCATCACAACTAATAACACCACTTTGTGAAATATTGGCAGTATACTTACCAAGGTTCATCATTACAACTAATAACACCACTTTGTGAAATATTGGCAGTATACTTACCAAGGATCATCATTACAACTAATAACACCACTTTGTGAAATATTGGCAGTATACTTACCAAGGTTCATCATTACAACTAATAACACCACTTTGTGAAATATTGGCAGTATACTTACCAAGGTTCATTATCACAACTAATAACACCACTTTGTGAAATATTGGCAGTATACTTACCAAGGTTCATCATTACAACTAATAACATCACTTTGTGAAATATTGGCAGTATACTTACCAAGGTTCATCATTACAACTAATAACACCACTTTGTGAAATATTGGCAGACAGAGTACTTACCAAGGTTCATCATCACAACTAATAACACCACTTTGTGAAATATTGGCAGTATACTTATCAAGGTTCATCATTACAACTAATAACACCACTTTGTGAAATATTGGCAGACAGAGTACTTACCAAGGTTCATCATCACAACTAATAACACCATCTTGCGAAATATTGGAAGCCAGAGTACTTACCTAGGTTCATCATCACAACTAATAACACCACTTTGTGAAATATTGGCAGACAGAGTACTTACCCAGGTTCATCATCACAACTAATAACACCATCTTGTGAAATATTGTCAGACAGAGCACTTACCCAGGTTCATCATCACAACTAATAACACCATCTTGTGAAATATTGGCAGACAGAGTACTTACCCAGGTTCATCATCACAACTAATAACACCATCTTGTGAAATATTGGCAGACAGAGTACTTACCCAGGTTCATCATCACAACTAATAACACCATCTTGTGAAATATTGGCAGTATACTTACCAAGGTTCATCATCACAACTAATAACACCACTTTGTGAAATATTGGCAGTATACTTACCAAGGTTCATCATTACAACTAATAACACCACTTTGTGAAATATTGGCAGACAGAGTACTTACCAAGGTTCATCATCACAACTAATAACACCACTTTGTGAAATATTGGCAGTATACTTACCAAGGTTCATCATTACAACTAATAACACCACTTTGTGAAATATTGGCAGACAGAGTACTTACCAAGGTTCATTATCACAACTAATAACATCATCTTGTGAAATATTGCCAGTATACTTACCAAGGTTCATCATCACAACTAATAACACCACTTTGTGAAATATTGGCAGACAGAGTACTTACCAAGGTTCATCATCACAACTAATAACACCACTTTGTGAAATATTGGCAGTATACTTACCAAGGTTCATCATCACAATTAATAACACCACTTTGTGAAATACTGGCAGAGAGAGTACTTACCTAGGTTCATCATCACAACAAATAACACAATTTTGTGAAATATTGCCAGACAGAGTACTTACCAAGGTTCATCATCACAACTAATAACACCATCTTGTGAAATATTGGCAGACAGAGTACTTACCTAGGTTCATCATCACAACTAATAACACCATCTTATGAAATATTGGCAGACAGAGTACTTACCAAGGTTCATCATCACAACTAATAACACCATCTTGTGAAATATTGGCAGACAGAGTACTTACCAAGGTTCATCATCACAACTAATAACACCATCTTGTGAAATATTGGCAGACAGAGTACTTACCTAGGTTCATCATCACAACTAATCACACATCCTTGTTAAATATTGGCAGACAGAGTACTTACCAAGGTTCATTATCACAACTAATAACATCATCTTGTGAAATACTGGCAGAGAGAGTACTTACCTAGGTTCATCATCACAACAAATAACACAATTTTGTGAAATATTGCCAGACAGAGTACTTACCAAGGTTCATCATCACAACTAATAACACCATCTTGTGAAATATTGGCAGACAGAGTACTTACCTAGGTTCATCATCACAACTAATCACACATCCTTGTTAAATATTGGCAGACAGAGTACTTACCAAGGTTCATTATCACAACTAATAACATCATCTTGTGAAATACTGGCAGAGAGAGTACTTACCTAGGTTCATCATCACAACAAATAACACAATTTTGTGAAATATTGGCCTACAGAGCACTTACCGAGGTTCATCATCACAACTAAAAACACAACTTTGTGAAATATTGGCATACAGAGTACTTACCAAGGTTCATCATCACAACTAATAACACCATCTTGTGAAATATTGGCAGACAGAGTACTTACCTAGGTTCATCATCACAACTAATCACACATCCTTGTTAAATATTGGCAGACAGAGTACTTACCAAGGTTCATCATCACAAATAATAACACCACTTTATGAAATATTGGCATACAGAATACTTACCAAGGTTCATCATCACAAATAATAACACAATTTTGTGAAATATTGGCCTACAGAGCACTTACCGAGGTTCATCATCACAACTAAAAACACAATTTTGTGAAATATTGGCATACAGAGTACTTACCTAGGTTCATCATCACAACAAATAACACAATTTTGTGAAATATTGCCAGACAGAGTACTTACCAATGTTCAACATCACAACTAATAACACCATCTTGTGAAATATTTGCAGACATAGTACTTACCTAGGTTTATCATCACAACTAATAACACCACTTTGTGAAATATTGGCATACAGAGTACTTACCAATGTTCAACATCACAACTAATAACACCATCTTGTGAAATATTTGCAGACATAGTACTTACCGAGGTTCATCATCACAACTAAAAACACAACTTTGTGAAATATTGGCATACAGAGTACTTACCTAGGTTTATCACCACAACTAATAACACCACTTTGTGAAATATTGCCAGACAGAGTACTTACCAATGTTCAACATCACAACTAATAACACCATCTTGTGAAATATTTGCAGACATAGTACTTACCTAGGTTTATCATCACAACTAATAACACCATCTTGTGAAATATTTGCAGACATAGTACTTACCTAGGTTTATCATCACAACTAACAACACAATCCTGTGAAATATTGTCAGACAGAGTACTTACCAAGGTTCATCATCACAACTAATAACACCATCTTGTGAAATATTGTCAGACAGAGTACGTACCAAGGTTCATTATTACAACTAATAACACCATCTTGTGAAATATTGTCAGACAGAGTACTTACCAACGTTCATCATCACAACTAATAACACCATCTTGTGAAATATTGGCATAAAGAGTACTTACCAATGTTCATTATTACAACTAATAACACCATCTTGTGAAATATTGGCATAAAGAGTACTTACCAAGGTTCATTATTACAACTAATAACACCATCTTGTGAAATATTGTCAGACAGAGTACTTACCAAGGTTCATTATTACAAATAATAACACCATCTTGTGAAATATTGGCATAAAGAGTACTTACCAAGGTTCATTATTACAACTAATAACACCATCTTTTGAAATATTGTCAGACAGAGTACTTACCAAGGTTCATTATTACAACTAATAACACCATCTTGTGAAATATTGGCATAAAGAGTACTTACCAAGGTTCATTATTACAACTAATAACACCATCTTGTGAAATATTGTCAGACAGAGTACTTACCTAGGTTCATCATCACAACTAATAACACCATCTTGTGAAATATTGTCAGACAGAGTACTTACCAAGGTTCATCATCACAACTAATAACACCATCTTGTGAAATATTGTCAGACAGAGTACTTAGGAAGGTTCATCATCACAACTAATAACACCATCTTGTGAAATATTGTCAGACAGAGTACTTACCAAGGTTCATCATCACAACTAATAACACCATCTTGTGAAATATTGTCAGACAGAGTACTTAGGAAGGTTCATCATCACAACTAATAACACCATCTTGTGAAATATTGTCAGACAGAGTACTTACCAAGGTTCATGATCACAACTAATAACACCATCTTGTGAAATATTGGCAGACAGAGTACTTAGGAAGGTTCATCATCACAACTAATAACACCATCTTGTGAAATATTGTCAGACAGAGTACTTACCTAGGTTCATCATCACAACTAATAACACCATCTTGTGAAATATTGTCAGACAGAGTACTTACCTAGGTTCATCATCACAACTAATAACACCATCTTGGGAAATATTGGCAGACAGAGTACTTACCAAGGTTCATCATCACAACTAATAACACCATCTTGTGAAATATTGTCAGACAGAGTACTTACCTAGGTTCATCATCACAACTAATAACACCATCTTGTGAAATATTGGCAGACAGAGTACTTACCAAGGTTCATCATCACAACTAATAACACCATCTTGTGAAATATTTGCAGACATAGTACTTACCGAGGTTCATCATCACAACTAAAAACACAACTTTGTGAAATATTGGCATACAGAGTACTTACCTAGGTTTATCACCACAACTAATAACACCACTTTGTGAAATATTGGCAGACAGAGTACTTACCAATGTTCATCATCACAACTAATAACACCATCTTGTGAAATATTTGCAGACATAGTACTTACCTAGGTTTATCATCACAACTAATAACACCATCTTGTGAAATATTTGCAGACATAGTACTTACCTAGGTTTATCATCACAACTAACAACACAATCCTGTGAAATATTGTCAGACAGAGTACTTACCACGGTTCATCATCACAACTAATAACACCATCTTGTGAAATATTGTCAGACAGAGTACTTACCCAGGTTCATCATCACAACTAATAACACCATCTTGTGAAATATTGGCATAAAGAGTACTTACCAAGGTTCATTATTACAACAAATAACACCATCTTGTGAAATATTGGCAGACAGAGTACGTAGCAAGGTTCATCATCACAACTAATAACACCATCTTGTGAAATATTGTCAGACAGAGTACGTACCAAGGTTCATTATTACAACTAATAACACCATCTTGTGAAATATTGTCAGACAGAGTACTTACCAACGTTCATCATCACAACTAATAACACCATCTTGTGAAATATTGGCATAAAGAGTACTTACCAATGTTCATTATTACAACTAATAACACCATCTTGTGAAATATTGGCATAAAGAGTACTTACCAAGGTTCATTATTACAACTAATAACACCATCTTGTGAAATATTGTCAGACAGAGTACTTACCAAGGTTCAATATTACAAATAATAACACCATCTTGTGAAATATTGGCATAAAGAGTACTTACCAAGGTTCATTATTACAACTAATAACACCATCTTTTGAAATATTGTCAGACAGAGTACTTACCAAGGTTCATTATTACAACTAATAACACCATCTTGTGAAATATTGGCATAAAGAGTACTTACCAAGGTTCATTATTACAACTAATAACACCATCTTGTGAAATATTGTCAGACAGAGTACTTACCTAGGTTCATCATCACAACTAATAACACCATCTTGTGAAATATTGTCAGACAGAGTACTTACCAAGGTTCATCATCACAACTAATAACACCATCTTGTGAAATATTGTCAGACAGAGTACTTAGGAAGGTTCATCATCACAACTAATAACACCATCTTGTGAAATATTGTCAGACAGAGTACTTACCAAGGTTCATCATCACAACTAATAACACCATCTTGTGAAATATTGTCAGACAGAGTACTTAGGAAGGTTCATCATCACAACTAATAACACCATCTTGTGAAATATTGTCAGACAGAGTACTTACCAAGGTTCATCATCACAACTAATAACACCATCTTGTGAAATATTGGCAGACAGAGTACTTAGGAAGGTTCATCATCACAACTAATAACACCATCTTGTGAAATATTGTCAGACAGAGTACTTACCTAGGTTCATCATCACAACTAATAACACCATCTTGTGAAATATTGTCAGACAGAGTACTTACCTAGGTTCATCATCACAACTAATAACACCATCTTGGGAAATATTGGCAGACAGAGTACTTACCAAGGTTCATCATCACAACTAATAACACCATCTTGTGAAATATTGTCAGACAGAGTACGTACCTAGGTTCATCATCACAACTAATAACACCATCTTGTGAAATATTGGCAGACAGAGTACTTACCAAGGTTCATCATCACAACTAATAACACCATCTTGTGAAATATTTGCAGACATAGTACTTACCGAGGTTCATCATCACAACTAAAAACACAACTTTGTGAAATATTGGCATACAGAGTACTTACCTAGGTTTATCACCACAACTAATAACACCACTTTGTGAAATATTGGCAGACAGAGTACTTACCAATGTTCATCATCACAACTAATAACACCATCTTGTGAAATATTTGCAGACATAGTACTTACCTAGGTTTATCATCACAACTAATAACACCATCTTGTGAAATATTTGCAGACATAGTACTTACCTAGGTTTATCATCACAACTAACAACACAATCCTGTGAAATATTGTCAGACAGAGTACTTACCACGGTTCATCATCACAACTAATAACACCATCTTGTGAAATATTGTCAGACAGAGTACTTACCCAGGTTCATCATCACAACTAATAACACCATCTTGTGAAATATTGGCATAAAGAGTACTTACCAAGGTTCATTATTACAACAAATAACACCATCTTGTGAAATATTGGCAGACAGAGTACGTAGCAAGGTTCATCATCACAACTAATAACTTAATCTTGTGAAATATTGGCAGACAGAGTACTTAGCAAGGTTCATTATCACAACTAATAACACCATCTTGTGAAATATTGGCAGACAGAGTACTTACCTAGGTTCATCATCACAACTAATAACACCATCTTGTGAAATATTGGCAGACAGAGTACTTACCTAGGTTCATCATCACAACTAATAACACCATCTTGTGAAATATTGGCAGACAGAGTACTTAGCAAGGTTCATCATCACAACTAATAACTTAATCTTGTGAAATATTGGCAGACAGAGTACGTAGCAAGGTTCATCATCACAACTAATAACTTAATCTTGTGAAATATTGGCAGACAGAGTACGTAGCAAGGTTCATCATCACAACTAATAACTTAATCTTGTGAAATATTGGCAGACAGAGTACTTACCAAGGTTCATCATCACAACTAATAACACCACTTTGTGAAATATTGTCAGACAGAGTACTTACCAAGGTTCATCATCACAACTAATAACACCACTTTGTGAAATATTGTCAGACAGAGTACTTACCAAGGTTCATCATCACAACTAATAACACCACTTTGTGAAATATTGTCAGACATAGTACTTACCAAGGTTCATCATCACAACTAACAACACAATCCTGTGAAATATTGTCAGACAGAGTATTTACCAAGGTTCATCATCACAACTAATAACACCATCTTGTGAAATATTGTCAGACAGAGCACTTACCAAGGTTCATTATCACAACAAATAACACCACTTTGTGAAATATTGTCAGACAGAGTACTTACCAAGGTTCATCATCACAACAAATAACACCATCTTGTGAAATATTGTCAGACAGAGCACTTACCAAGGTTCATTATCACAACAAATAACACCAGCTTGTGAAATATTGTCAGACAGAGCACTTACCAAGGTTCATCATCACAACTAATAACACCACGTTGTGAAATATTGTCAGACAGAGTACTTACCCAGGTTCATCATCACAACTAATAACACCACTTTGTGAAATATTGTCAGACAGAGTACTTACCCAGGTTCATCATCACAACTAATAACACCACTTTGTGAAATATTGTCAGACAGAGTACTTACCCAGGTTCATCATCACAACTAATAACACCACTTTGTGAAATATTGTCAGACAGAGTACTTACCCAGGTTCATCATCACAACTAATAACACCACTTTGTGAAATATTGTCAGACAGAGTACTTACCCAGGTTCATCATCACAACTAATAACACCACTTTGTGAAATATTGTCAGACAGAGTACTTACCCAGGTTCATCATCACAACTAATAACACCACTTTGCGAAATATTGTCAGACAGAGTACGTACCAAGGTTCATCATCACAACTAATAACACCATCTTGTGAAATATTGGCAGACAGAGTACGTACCAAGGTTCATCATCACAACTAATAACACCATCTTGTGAAATATTGTCAGACAGAGTACGTACCAAGGTTCATCATCACAACTAATAACACCATCTTGTGAAATATTGTCAGACAGAGTACTTACCTAGGTTCATCATCACAACTAATAACACCATCTTGTGAAATATTGTCAGACAGAGTACTTACCTAGGTTCATCATCACAACTAATAACACCATCTTGTGAAATATTGTCAGACAGAGTACTTACCTAGGTTCATCATCACAACTAATAACACCATCTTGTGAAATATTGGCATACAGAGTACTTACCAAGGTTCATTATTACAACTAATAACACCATCTTGTGAAATATTGTCAGACAGAGTACTTACCTAGGTTCATCATCACAACTAATAACACCATCTTGTGAAATATTGTCAGACAGAGTACGTACCAAGGTTCATCATCACAACTAATAACACCATCTTGTGAAATATTGGCATACAGAGTACTTACCTAGGTTTATCACCACAACTAATAACACCATCTTGTGAAATATTGTCAGACAGAGTACTTACCTAGGTTCATCATCACAACTAATAACACCATCTTGTGAAATATTGTCAGACAGGGTACGTACCAAGGTTCATTATTACAACTAATAACACCATCTTGTGAAATATTGTCAGACAGAGTACTTACCAACGTTCATCATCACAACTAATAACACCATCTTGTGAAATATTGGCATAAAGAGTACTTACCAATGTTCATTATTACAACTAATAACACCATCTTGTGAAATATTGGCATAAAGAGTACTTACCAAGGTTCATTATTACAACTAATAACACCATCTTGTGAAATATTGTCAGACAGAGTACTTACCAAGGTTCAATATTACAAATAATAACACCATCTTGTGAAATATTGGCATAAAGAGTACTTACCAAGGTTCATTATTACAACTAATAACACCATCTTTTGAAATATTGTCAGACAGAGTACTTACCAAGGTTCATTATTACAACTAATAACACCATCTTGTGAAATATTGGCATAAAGAGTACTTACCAAGGTTCATTATTACAACTAATAACACCATCTTGTGAAATATTGTCAGACAGAGTACTTACCTAGGTTCATCATCACAACTAATAACACCATCTTGTGAAATATTGTCAGACAGAGTACTTACCAAGGTTCATCATCACAACTAATAACACCATCTTGTGAAATATTGTCAGACAGAGTACTTAGGAAGGTTCATCATCACAACTAATAACACCATCTTGTGAAATATTGTCAGACAGAGTACTTACCAAGGTTCATCATCACAACTAATAACACCATCTTGTGAAATATTGTCAGACAGAGTACTTAGGAAGGTTCATCATCACAACTAATAAAACCATCTTGTGAAATATTGTCAGACAGAGTACTTACCAAGGTTCATCATCACAACTAATAACACCATCTTGTGAAATATTGGCAGACAGAGTACTTAGGAAGGTTCATCATCACAACTAATAACACCATCTTGTGAAATATTGTCAGACAGAGTACTTACCTAGGTTCATCATCACAACTAATAACACCATCTTGTGAAATATTGTCAGACAGAGTACTTACCTAGGTTCATCATCACAACTAATAACACCATCTTGGGAAATATTGGCAGACAGAGTACTTACCAAGGTTCATCATCACAACTAATAACACCATCTTGTGAAATATTGTCAGACAGAGTACGTACCTAGGTTCATCATCACAACTAATAACACCATCTTGTGAAATATTGGCAGACAGAGTACTTACCAAGGTTCATCATCACAACTAATAACACCATCTTGTGAAATATTTGCAGACATAGTACTTACCGAGGTTCATCATCACAACTAAAAACACAACTTTGTGAAATATTGGCATACAGAGTACTTACCTAGGTTTATCACCACAACTAATAACACCACTTTGTGAAATATTGGCAGACAGAGTACTTACCAATGTTCATCATCACAACTAATAACACCATCTTGTGAAATATTTGCAGACATAGTACTTACCTAGGTTTATCATCACAACTAATAACACCATCTTGTGAAATATTTGCAGACATAGTACTTACCTAGGTTTATCATCACAACTAACAACACAATCCTGTGAAATATTGTCAGACAGAGTACTTACCACGATTCATCATCACAACTAATAACACCATCTTGTGAAATATTGTCAGACAGAGTACTTACCCAGGTTCATCATCACAACTAATAACACCATCTTGTGAAATATTGGCATAAAGAGTACTTACCAAGGTTCATTATTACAACAAATAACACCATCTTGTGAAATATTGGCAGACAGAGTACGTAGCAAGGTTCATCATCACAACTAATAACTTAATCTTGTGAAATATTGGCAGACAGAGTACTTAGCAAGGTTCATTATCACAACTAATAACACCATCTTGTGAAATATTGGCAGACAGAGTACTTACCTAGGTTCATCATCACAACTAATAACACCATCTTGTGAAATATTGGCAGACAGAGTACTTACCTAGGTTCATCATCACAACTAATAACACCATCTTGTGAAATATTGGCAGACAGAGTACTTAGCAAGGTTCATCATCACAACTAATAACTTAATCTTGTGAAATATTGGCAGACAGAGTACGTAGCAAGGTTCATCATCACAACTAATAACTTAATCTTGTGAAATATTGGCAGACAGAGTACGTAGCAAGGTTCATCATCACAACTAATAACTTAATCTTGTGAAATATTGGCAGACAGAGTACTTACCAAGGTTCATCATCACAACTAATAACACCACTTTGTGAAATATTGTCAGACAGAGTACTTACCAAGGTTCATCATCACAACTAATAACACCACTTTGTGAAATATTGTCAGACAGAGTACTTACCAAGGTTCATCATCACAACTAATAACACCACTTTGTGAAATATTGTCAGACATAGTACTTACCAAGGTTCATCATCACAACTAACAACACAATCCTGTGAAATATTGTCAGACAGAGTATTTACCAAGGTTCATCATCACAACTAATAACACCATCTTGTGAAATATTGTCAGACAGAGCACTTACCAAGGTTCATTATCACAACAAATAACACCACTTTGTGAAATATTGTCAGACAGAGTACTTACCAAGGTTCATCATCACAACAAATAACACCATCTTGTGAAATATTGTCAGACAGAGCACTTACCAAGGTTCATTATCACAACAAATAACACCAGCTTGTGAAATATTGTCAGACAGAGCACTTACCAAGGTTCATCATCACAACTAATAACACCACTTTGTGAAATATTGTCAGACAGAGTACTTACCCAGGTTCATCATCACAACTAATAACACCACTTTGTGAAATATTGTCAGACAGAGTACTTACCCAGGTTCATCATCACAACTAATAACACCACTTTGTGAAATATTGTCAGACAGAGTACTTACCCAGGTTCATCATCACAACTAATAACACCACTTTGTGAAATATTGTCAGACAGAGTACTTACCCAGGTTCATCATCACAACTAATAACACCACTTTGTGAAATATTGTCAGACAGAGTACTTACCCAGGTTCATCATCACAACTAATAACACCACTTTGTGAAATATTGTCAGACAGAGTACTTACCCAGGTTCATCATCACAACTAATAACACCACTTTGCGAAATATTGTCAGACAGAGTACGTACCAAGGTTCATCATCACAACTAATAACACCATCTTGTGAAATATTGGCAGAGAGAGTACGTACCAAGGTTCATCATCACAACTAATAACACCATCTTGTGAAATATTGTCAGACAGAGTACGTACCAAGGTTCATCATCACAACTAATAACACCATCTTGTGAAATATTGTCAGACAGAGTACTTACCTAGGTTCATCATCACAACTAATAACACCATCTTGTGAAATATTGTCAGACAGAGTACTTACCTAGGTTCATCATCACAACTAATAACACCATCTTGTGAAATATTGTCAGACAGAGTACTTACCTAGGTTCATCATCACAACTAATAACACCATCTTGTGAAATATTGGCATACAGAGTACTTACCAAGGTTCATTATTACAACTAATAACACCATCTTGTGAAATATTGTCAGACAGAGTACTTACCTAGGTTCATCATCACAACTAATAACACCATCTTGTGAAATATTGTCAGACAGAGTACGTACCAAGGTTCATCATCACAACTAATAACACCATCTTGTGAAATATTGGCATACAGAGTACTTACCTAGGTTTATCACCACAACTAATAACACCATCTTGTGAAATATTGTCAGACAGAGTACTTACCTAGGTTCATCATCACAACTAATAACACCATCTTGTGAAATATTGTCAGACAGAGTACGTACCAAGGTTCATCATCACAACTAATAACACCATCTTGTGAAATATTGGCATAAAGAGTACTTACCAAGGTTCATTATTACAACTAATAACACCATCTTGTGAAATATTGTCAGACAGAGTACTTACCTAGGTTCATTATTACAACTAATAACACCATCTTGTGAAATATTGTCAGACAGAGTACTTACCAAGGTTCATTATTACAACTAATAACACCATCTTGTGAAATATTGTCAGACAGAGTACTTACCAAGGTTCATTATTACAACTAATAACACCATCTTGTGAAATATTGTCAGACAGAGTACTTACCAAGGTTCATTATTACAACTAATAACATCATCTTGTGAAATATTGTCAGACAGAGTACTTACCTAGGTTCATCATCGCAACTAATAACACCATCTTGTGAAATATTGTCAGACAGAGTACTTACCTAGGTTCATCATCACAACTAATAACACCATCTTGTGAAATATTGTCAGACAGAGTACGTACCAAGGTTCATCATCACAACTAATAACACCATCTTGTGAAATATTGCCAGACAGAGTACTTACCAAGGTTCATCATCACAACTAATAACACCATCTTGTGAAATATTGTCAGACAGAGTACTTACCTAGGTTCATCATCACAACTAATAACACCACTTTGTGAAATATTGTCAGACAGAGTACTTACCTAGGTTCATCATCACAACTAATAACACCACTTTGTGAAATATTGTCAGACAGAGTACTTACCTAGGTTCATCATCACAACTAATAAAACCATCTTGTGAAATATTGTCAGACAGAGTACTTACCTAGGTTCATCATCACAACTAATAACACCATCTTGTGAAATATTGTCAGACAGAGTACGTACCAAGGTTCATCATCACAACTAATAACACCATCTTGTGAAATATTGTCAGACAGAGTACTTACCTAGGTTCATCATCACAACTAATAACACCACTTTGTGAAATATTGGCAGACAGAGTACTTACCCAGGTTCACCATCACAACTAATAACACCATCTTGTGAAATATTGTCAGACAGAGTACTTACCTAGGTTTATCATCACAACTAATAACACCATCTTGTGAAATATTTGCAGACAGAGTACTTACCTAGATTTATCATCACAACTAATAACACCATCTTGTGAAATATTGTCAGACAGAGTACTTACCTAGGTTTATCATCACAACTAACAACACAATCCTGTGAGATATTGTCAGACAGAGTACTTACCTAGGTTTATCATCACAACTAATAACACCATCTTGTGAAATATTGTCAGACAGAGTACTTACCTAGGTTTATCATCACAACTAACAACACAATCCTGTGAAATATTGTCAGACAGAGTACTTACCTAGGTTTATCATCACAACTAATAACACCATCTTGTGAAATATTGTCAGACAGAGTACTTACCTAGGTTTATCATCACAACTAATAACACCATCTTGTGAAATATTTGCAGACAGAGTACTTACCCAGGTTCATCATCACAACTAATAACACCACTTTGTGAAATATTGTCAGACAGAGTACTTACCCAGGTTCATCATCACAACTAATAACACCACTTTGTGAAATATTGTCAGACAGAGTACTTACCCAGGTTCATCATCACAACTAATAACACCATCTGGTGAAATATTGTCAGACAGAGTACTTACCCAGGTTCATCATCACAACTAATAACACCATCTTGTGAAATATTGTCAGACAGAGTACTTACCTAGGTTCATCATCACAACTAATAACACCATCTTGTGAAATATTGTCAGACAGAGTACGTACCAAGGTTCATCATCACAACTAATAACACCATCTTGTGAAATATTGGCAGACAGAGTACTTACCAAGGTTCATTATTACAACTAATAACACCATCTTGTGAAATATTGTCAGACAGAGTACGTAGCAAGGTTCATCATCACAACTAATAACACCATCTTGTGAAATATTGGCATAAAGAGTACTTACCAAGGTTCATTATTACAACTAATAACACCATCTTGTGAAATATTGTCAGACAGAGTACGTACCAAGGTTCATCATCACAACTAATAACACCATCTTGTGAAATATTGGCATAAAGAGTACTTACCAAGGTTCATTATTACAACTAATAACACCATCTTGTGAAATATTGTCAGACAGAGTACGTAGCAAGGTTCATCATCACAACTAATAACACCATCTTGTGAAATATTGGCATAAAGAGTACTTACCAAGGTTCATTATTACAACTAATAACACCATCTTGTGAAATATTGTCAGACAGAGTACTTACCTAGGTTCATCATCACAACTAATAACACCATCTTGTGAAATATTGTCAGACAGAGTACGTAGCAAGGTTCATCATCACAACTAATAACACCATCTTGTGAAATATTGGCATAAAGAGTACTTACCAAGGTTCATTATTACAACTAATAACACCATCTTGTGAAATATTGTCAGACAGAGTACTTACCCAGGTTCATCATCACAACTAATAACACCACTTTGTGAAATATTGTCAGACAGAGTACTTACCAAGGTTCATCATCACAACTAATAACACCATCTTGTGAAATATTGTCAGACAGAGTACGTACCAAGGTTCATCATCACAACTAATAACACCATCTTGTGAAATATTGTCAGACAGAGTACTTACCAAGGTTCATCATCACAACTAATAACACCACTTTGTGAAATATTGTCAGACAGAGTACTTACCCAGGTTCATCATCACAACTAATAACACCATCTTGTGAAATATTGTCAGACAGAGTACGTACCAAGGTTCATCATCACAACTAATAACACCATCTTGTGAAATATTGTCAGACAGAGTACGTACCAAGGTTCATCATCACAACTAATAACACCACTTTGTGAAATATTGGCAGACAGAGTACTTACCAAGGTTCATCATCACAACTAATAACACCATCTTGTGAAATATTGTCAGACAGAGTACGTACCAAGGTTCATCATCACAACTAATAACACCATCTTGTGAAATATTGGCAGACAGAGTACTTACCAAGGTTCATCATCACAACTAATAACACCACTTTGTGAAATATTGGCAGACAGAGTACTTACCAAGGTTCATCATCACAACTAATAACACCATCTTGTGAAATATTGTCAGACAGAGTACGTACCAAGGTTCATCATCACAACTAATAACACCATCTTGTGAAATATTGGCAGACAGAGTACTTACCAAGGTTCATCATCACAACTAATAACATCATCTTGTGAAATATTGGCAGACAGAGTACGTACCAAGGTTCATCATCACAACTAATAACACCACTTTGTGAAATATTGTCAGACAGAGTACTTACCAAGGTTCATCATCACAACTAATAACACCATCTTGTGAAATATTGTCAGACAGAGTACGTACCAAGGTTCATCATCACAACTAATAACACCATCTTGTGAAATATTGGCATAAAGAGTACTTACCAAGGTTCATTATTACAACTAATAACACCATTTTGTGAAATATTGGCATAAAGAGTACTTACCAAGGTTCATCATCACAAATAATAACACCATCTTGGGAAATATTGTCAGACAGAGCACTTACCAAGGTTCATTATTACAACTAATAACACCACTTTGTGAAATATTGTCAGACAGAGTACTTACCAAGGTTCATCATCACAACTAATAACACCATCTTGTGAAATATTGTCAGACAGAGTACGTACCAAGGTTCATCATCACAACTAATAACACCATCTTGTGAAATATTGGCATAAAGAGTACTTACCAAGGTTCATTATTACGACTAATAACACCATTTTGTGAAATATTGGCAGACATAGTACTTACCAAGGTTCTATATCACAACTAATAACACCATCTTGTAAAATATTGGCAGAGAGAGTACTTACATAGGTTCATTATCACAACTAATAACACCATCTTGTGAAATATTGGCAGACAGACTACTTACCAAGGTTCATTGTCACTACTAATAACACCATCTTGTGAAATATTGGCAGACATAGTACTTACCAAGGTTCATTATCACAACTAATAACACCATCTTGTGAAATATTGGCAGACAGAGTACTTACCAAGGTTCATTATCACAACAAATAACACCATCTTGTGAAATATTGGCAGAGTACTTACCAAGGTTCATCATCAATACTAATAACACCATCTTGTGAAATATTGGCAGAAAGAGTACGTACCAAGGTTCATTATCAAAACTAATAACACTGTCTTGTGAAATATTGGCAGAAAGAGTACGTAGCAAGGATCATTATCACAATCAATAACACCATCTTGTGAAATATTGGCAGACAGAGTACGTACCAAGGTTCATTATCACAACTAATAACACCATTTTTTGAAATATTGGCAGACAGAGTACGTACCAAGGTTCATTATCACAACTAATAACACCATTTTGTGAAATATTGGCAGACAGAGTACGTACCAAGGTTCATTATCACAACTAATAACACCATTTTGTGAAATATTGGCAGACAGAGTACGTACCAAGGTTCATTATCACAACCAATAACACCATCTTGTGAAATATTGGCAGACAGAGTATGTACCAAGGTTCATTATCACAACTAATAACACTATCTTTTGAAATATTGACAGACAGAGTGTGTACCAAGGTTCATTATCACAACTAATAACACCATCTTATGAAATATTGGCAGACAGAGTATGTACCAAGGTTCATTATCACAACTAATAACACCATCTTATGAAATACTGGCAGACAGAGTATGTACCAAGGTTCATTATCACAACTAATAACACCATCTTTTGAAATATTGGCAGACAGAGTACTTACCTAAGTTCATTATCAGAACTAATAACACCACTTTGTGAAACATTGGCATACAGAGTACTTACCTAGGTTCATCATCACAACAAATAACACCACTTTGAGAAATATTGGCAGACATAGTACTTACCTAGGTTCATCATCACAACTAATAACACCACTTTGTGAAACATTGGCAGAGTACTTACCTAGGTTCATCATCACAACTAATAACACCAATTTGTGAAATATTGCCAGAGTACTTTCCTAGGCTCATCATCACAACTAATAACATCATCTTGTGAAATATTAGCATACAGAGTACTTACCTAGGTTCATCATCACAACTAATAACTTAATCTTGTGAAATATTGTCAGACAGAGTACTTACCAAGGTTCATTATCACAACAAATAACACAATCTTGTGAAATATTGTCAGACAGAGTACTTACCAAGGTTCATTATCACAACAAATAACACAATCTTGTGAAATATTGGCAGACAGAGTACTTACCTAGGTTCATTATCACAACAAATAACACAATCTTGTGAAATATTGTCAGACAGAGTACTTACCAAGGTTCATTATCACAACTAATAACATCATCTTGTGAAATATTGTCAGACAGAGTACTTACCAAGGTTCATTATCACAACAAATAACACAATCTTGTGAAATATTGTCAGACAGAGTACTTACCAAGGTTCATTATCACAACTAATAACATCATCTTGTGAAATATTAGCATACAGAGTACTTACCTAGGTTCATCATCACAACTAATAACTTAATCTTGTGAAATATTGTCAGACAGAGTACTTACCAAGGTTCATTATCACAACAAATAACACAATCTTGTGAAATATTGTCAGACAGAGTACTTACCAAGGTTCATTATCACAACAAATAACACAATCTTGTGAAATATTAGCATACAGAGTACTTACCTAGGTTCATTATCACAACAAATAACACAATCTTGTGAAATATTGTCAGACAGAGTACTTACCAAGGTTCATTATCACAACTAATAACATCATCTTGTGAAATATTAGCATACAGAGTACTTACCTAGGTTCATCATCACAACTAATAACTTAATCTTGTGAAATATTGTCAGACAGAGTACTTACCAAGGTTCATTATCACAACAAATAACACAATCTTGTGAAATATTGTCAGACAGAGTACTTACCAAGGTTCATTATCACAACTAATAACACCATCTTGTGAAATATTGGCAGACAGAGTACTTACCTAGGTTCATTATCACAACAAATAACACAATCTTGTGAAATATTGTCAGACAGAGTACTTACCAAGGTTCATTATCACAACTAATAACACAATCTTGTGAAATATTGTCAGACAGAGTACTTACCAAGGTTCATTATCACAACAAATAACACAATCTTGTGAAATATTGTCAGACAGAGTACTTACCAAGCTTCATTATCACAACTAATAGCACAATCTTGTGAAATATTGTCAGACAGAGTACTTAGCAAGGTTCATTATCACAACTAATAACACCATCTTGTGAAATATTGGCAGACAGAGTACTTACCTAGGTTCATTATCACAACTAATAACACCATCTTGTGAAATATTGTCAGACAGAGTACTTACCAAGGTTCATCATCACAACAAATAACACAATCTTGTGAAATATTGTCAGACAGAGTACTTACCTAGGTTCATCATCACAACTAATAACACAATCTTGTGAAATATTGTCAGACACAGTACTTACCTAGGTTCATCATCACAACAAATAACTTAATCTTGTGAAATATTGTCAGACAGAGTACTTACCTAGGTTCATCATCACAACTAATAACACAATCTTGTGAAATATTGTCAGACAGAGTACTTACCAAGGTTCATTATCACAACTAATAACACAATCTTGTGAAATATTGTCAGACAGAGTACTTACCTAGGTTCATCATCACAACTAATAACACAATCTTGTGAAATATTGTCAGACAGAGTACTTACCTAGGTTCATCATCACAACAAATAACTTAATCTTGTGAAATATTGTCAGACAGAGTACTTACCTAGGTTCATCATCACAACTAATAACACAATCTTGTGAAATATTGTCAGACAGAGTACTTACCAAGGTTCATTATCACAACTAATAACACAATCTTGTGAAATATTGTCAGACAGAGTACTTACCTAGGTTCATCATCACAACTAATAACACCATCTTGTGAAATATTGGCAGACAGAGTACTTACCTAGGTTCATCATCACAACTAATAACACCATCTTGTGAAATATTGGCAGACAGAGTACTTACCAAGGTTCATCATCACAACAAATAACACAATTTTGTGAAATATTGTCAGACAGAGTACTTACCTAGGTTCATTATCACAACTAATAACTTAATCTTGTGAAATATTGTCAGACAGAGTACTTACCTAGGTTCATTATCACAACTAATAACACCATCTTGTGAAATATTGGCAGACAGAGTACTTACCAAGGTTCATCATCACAACTAATAACACAATCTTGTGAAATATTGTCAGACAGAGTACTGACCAAGGTTAATCATCACAACTAATAACACCATTTTGTGAAATATTAGCAGAGTACTTACCTAGGTTCATCATCACAACTAATAACAGCACTTTGTGAAATATTGGCAGACAGAGTACTTACCTAGGTTCATCATCACAACAAATAACAGCACTTTGTGAAATATTGTCAGACAGAGTACTGACCAAGGTTAATCATCACAACTAATAACACCATTTTGTGAAATATTAGCAGAGTACTTACCTAGGTTCATCATCACAACTAATAACACCACTTTTCGAAATATTGGAACAGTTCTTACCTAGGTTCATCATCACAACTAATAACACCACTTTGTGAAATATTGGCAGACAGTCTACTTAACTCGGGTTCAACACAACATCTAATAACACAAGTTATGAAAATAACTGCAGACAGTCTACTTATTTAGGTTCATCACCACAACTAATAACACAACTTTTGGGAATATTGGCAGACAGTCCACTTACCTAGGTTCATTACCACATCTAATAACACAATTTTTGGAAATAGTGGCAGACAGTCTACTTACCTAGGTTTATCACCACAACAAATAACACCACTGTGAAATATTGGCAGACAGAGTACTTACCAAGGTTCATCATCACAACTAATAACACCACTTTGTGAAATATTGGCAGAATACTTACCAAGGTTCATCACCACAACTAATAACACCACTTTGGGAAATATTGGCAGACATAGTACTTACCAAGGTTCATCATCACAACTAAAAACACAACTTTGTGAAATATTGGCATACAGAGTACTTACCTAGGTTCATCATCACAACTAATAACACCACCTTGTGAAATATTGGCAGAGTACTTACCAAGGTTCATCAACACAACTAATAACACCACTTTGTGAAATATTGGCAGACAGAGTACTTACCAAGGTTCATTATCACAACTAATAACATCATCTTGTGAAATACTGGCAGAGAGAGTACTTACCTAGGTTCATCATCACAACTAATAACACCACCTTGTGAAATATTGGCAGACAGAGTACTTAGCAAGGTTCATTATCACAACTAATAACATCATCTTGTGAAATATTGGCAGACAGAGTACTTAGCAAGGTTCATTATCACAACTAATAACACCATCTTGTGAAATATTGGCAGACAGAGTACTTAGCAAGTTTCATCATCACAACTAATAACACCATCTTGTGAAATATTGGCAGACAGAGTACTTACCTAGGTTCATCATCACAACTAATAACACCATCTTGTGAAATATTGGCAGACAGAGTACTTAGCAAGGTTCATTATCACAACTAATAACACCATCTTGTGAAATATTGGCAGACAGAGTACTTACCTAGGTTCATCATCACAACTAATAACACCATCTTGTGAAATATTGGCAGACAGAGTACTTACCTAGGTTCATCATCACAACTAATAACACCATCTTGTGAAATATTGGCAGACAGAGTACTTAGCAAGGTTCATCATCACAACTAATAACACCATCTTGTGAAATATTGGCAGACAGAGTACTTAGCAAGGTTCATTATCACAACTAATAACACCATCTTGTGAAATATTGGCAGACAGAGTACTTACCTAGGTTCATCATCACAACTAATAACACCATCTTGTGAAATATTGGCAGACAGAGTACTTACCTAGGTTCATCATCACAACTAATAACACCATCTTGTGAAATATTGGCAGACAGAGTACTTAGCAAGGTTCATCATCACAACTAATAACACCATCTTGTGAAATATTGGCAGACAGAGTACTTAGCAAGGTTCATTATCACAACTAATAACACCATCTTGTGAAATATTGGCAGACAGAGTACTTACCTAGGTTCATCATCACAACTAATAACACCATCTTGTGAAATATTGGCAGACAGAGTACTTACCTAGGTTCATCATCACAACTAATAACACCATCTTGTGAAATATTGGCAGACAGAGTACTTAGCAAGGTTCATCATCACAACTAATAACACCATCTTGTGAAATATTGGCAGACAGAGTACTTAGCAAGGTTCATTATCACAACTAATAACACCATCTTGTGAAATATTGGCAGACAGAGTACTTAGGAAGGTTCATCATCACAACTAATAACACCATCTTGTGAAATATTGTCAGACAGAGTACTTAGCAAGGTTCATCATCACAACTAATAACACCATCTTGTGAAATATTGGCAGACAGAGTACTTACCAAGGTTCATCATCACAACTAATAACACCATCTTGTGAAATATTGGCAGACAGAGTACTTAGCAAGGTTCATCATCACCACTAATAACATCATCTTGTGAAATATTGTCAGACAGAGTACTTACCAAGGTTCGTCATCACAACTAATAACACCATCTTGTGAAATATTGGCAGACAGAGTACGTACCAAGGTTCATCATCACAACTAATAACACCATCTTGTGAAATATTGGCAGACAGAGTACTTAGCAAGGTTCATTATCACAACTAATAACACCATCTTGTGAAATATTGTCAGACAGAGTACTTACCTAGGTTCATCATCACAACTAATAACACCATCTTGTGAAATATTGTCAGACAGAGTACTTACCTAGGTTCATCATCACAACTAATAACACCACTTTGTGAAATATTGGCAGACAGAGTACGTACCAAGGTTCATCATCACAACTAATAACACCACTTTGTGAAATATTGGCAGACAGAGTACTTACCTAGGTTCATCATCACAACTAATAACACCATCTTGTGAAATATTGTCAGACAGAGTACGTACCAAGGTTCATCATCACAACTAATAACACCACTTTGTGAAATATTGTCAGACAGAGTACGTACCAAGGTTCATCATCACAACTAATAACACCACTTTGTGAAATATTGGCAGACAGAGTACGTACCAAGGTTCATCATCACAACTAATAACACCACTTTGTGAAATATTGTCAGACAGAGTACTTACCTAGGTTCATCATCACAACTAATAACACCATCTTGTGAAATATTGTCAGACAGAGTACGTACGAAGGTTCATCATCACAACTAATAACACCACTTTGTGAAATATTGGCAGACAGAGTACTTACCTAGGTTCATCATCACAACTAATAACACCATCTTGTGAAATATTGTCAGACAGAGTACTTACCTAGGTTCATCATCACAACTAATAACACCATCTTGTGAAATATTGTCAGACAGAGTACTTACCTAGGTTCATCATCACAACTAATAACACCATCTTGTGAAATATTGTCAGACAGAGTACGTACCAAGGTTCATCATCACAACTAATAACACCACTTTGTGAAATATTGTCAGACAGAGTACTTACCTAGGTTCATCATCACAACTAATAACACCACTTTGTGAAATATTGTCAGACAGAGTACTTACCTAGGTTCATCATCACAACTAATAACACCACTTTGTGAAATATTGTCAGACAGAGTACTTACCTAGGTTCATCATCACAACTAATAACACCACTTTGTGAAATATTGGCAGACAGAGTACTTACCAAGGTTCATTATCACAACTAATAACATCATCTTGTGAAATACTGGCAGAGAGAGTACTTACCTAGGTTCATCATCACAACTAATAACACCATCTTGTGAAATATTGGCAGACAGAGTACTTACCTAGGTTCATCATCACAACTAATAACACCATCTTGTGAAATATTGGCAGACAGAGTACTTAGCAAGGTTCATCATCACAACTAATAACACCATCTTGTGAAATATTGGCAGACAGAGTACTTAGCAAGGTTCATTATCACAACTAATAACACCATCTTGTGAAATATTGGCAGACAGAGTACTTAGCAAGGTTCATTACCACAACTAATAACATCATCTTGTGAAATATTGGCAGACAGAGTACTTACCTAGGTTCATCATCACAACTAATAACACCATCTTGTGAAATATTGGCAGACAGAGTACTTAGCAAGGTTCATCATCACAACTAATAACACCATCTTGTGAAATATTGGCAGACAGAGTACTTACCAAGGTTCATCATCACAACTAATAACACCATCTTGTGAAATATTGGCAGACAGAGTACTTACCCAGGTTCATCATCACAACTAATAACACCATCTTGTGAAATATTGGCAGACAGAGTACTTACCTAGGTTCATCATCACAACTAATAACACCATCTTGTGAAATATTGGCAGACAGAGTACTTACCAAGGTTCATCATCACAACTAATAACACCATCTTGTGAAATATTGGCAGACAGAGTACTTACCTAGGTTCATCATCACAACTAATAACACCATCTTGTGAAATATTGGCAGACAGAGTACTTAGCAAGGTTCATCATCACAACTAATAACACCATCTTGTGAAATATTGGCAGACAGAGTACTTACCAAGGTTCATCATCACCACTAATAACACCATCTTGTGAAATATTGGCAGACAGAGTACTTACCAAGGTTCATCATCACAACTAATAACACCATCTTGTGAAATATTGGCAGACGGAGTACTTACCTAGGTTCATCATCACAACTAATAACACCATCTTTAGAAATATTGGCAGACAGAGTACTTAGCAAGGTTCATCATCACAACTAATAACACCATCTTGTGAAATATTGGCAGAGTACTTACCTAGGTTCATCATCACAACTAATAACACCACTTTGTGAAATATTGGCAGAGTACTTACCTAGGTTCATCATCACAACTAATAGCACCACTTTGTGAAATATTGGCAGAGTACTTACCTAGGTTCATCATGACAACTAATAACACCACTTTGTGAAATATTGGCAGAGTACTTACCTAGGTTCATCATCACAACTAATAACACCACTTTCTGAAATATTGGCAGACAGAGTACTTACCTAGGTTCATCACCACAACCAATTACATAACTTTTGGGAATATTGGCAGACAGAGTACTTACCTAGGTTCATCACCACAACCAATTACATAACTTTTGGGAATATTGGCAGACAGAGTACTTACCTAGGTTCATCACCACAACCAATTACATAACTTTTGGGAATATTGGCAGACAGAGCACTTACCTAGGTTCATCACCACTACCAATTACATAACTTTTGGGAATATTGGCAGACAGAGTACTTACCTAGGTTCATCACCACAACTAATAACACATCTTTTGGTAATATTGGCAGACAGGGTACTTACCTAGGTTCATCACCACAACTAATAACACATCTTTTGGTAATATTGGCAGACAGAGTACTTACCTAGGTTCATCACCACAACTAATAACACATCTTTTGGTAATATTGGCAGACAGAGTACTTACCTAGGTTCATCACCACAACTAATAACACATCTTTTGGTAATATTGGCAGACAGAGTACTTACCTAGGTTCATCACCACAACCAATTACATAACTTTTGGGAATATTGGCAGACAGAGTACTTACCTAGGTTCATCACCACAACCAATTACATAACTTTTGGGAATATTGGCAGACAGAGTACTTACCTAGGTTCATCATCACAACTAATAACACCACTTTGTGAAATATTGGCAGACAGAGTACTTACCTAGGTTCATCACCACAACCAATTACATAACTTTTGGGAATATTGGCAGACAGAGTACTTACCTAGGTTCATCACCACAACCAATTACATAACTTTTGGGAATATTGGCAGACAGAGTACTTACCTAGGTTCATCACCACAACCAATTACATAACTTTTGGGAATATTGGCAGACAGAGTACTTACCTAGGTTCATCACCACAACCAATTACATAACTTTTGGGAATATTGGCAGACAGAGTACTTACCTAGGTTCATCACCACAACTAATAACACATCTTTTGGTAATATTGGCAGACAGGGTACTTACTTAGGTTCATCACCACAACTAATAATACCGCTTTTGGGGACATTGGCAGACAGGGTATTTACTTAGGTTAATCACCACAACTAATAACACAACGTTTGGTAATATTGGCAGAGAGAGTACTTACCTAGGTTCATCACCACAACTAATAACACAACTTTTAGTAATATTGCCAGACAGAGTACTTACTTAGGTTCATCACCACAACTAATAACACAACTTTTAGTAATATTGGCAGACAGGGTACTTACTTAGGTTCATCACCAAACTAATAACACAACGTTTGGGAATATTGGCAGACAGAGTGCTTACCTAGGTTCAATACCACAACTAATAACACAACGTTTGGGAATATTGGCATACAGGGTACTTACCTATGTTCATCACCACAACTAATAACACCACTTTTGGGAATATTGGCAGACAGGGCACTTGCCTAGGTTCATCACCACAACGAATAACACCACTTTTGGGAATATTGGTAGACAGTGTACTTACCTAGGTTCATCACCACAACTAATAACAGCACTTTTGGGAATATTGGCAGACAGGGTACTTACCTAGGTTCAACACCACAACTAATAACACCACTTTTGGGAATATTGGAAGACAGTGTACTTACCTAGTTTCAACACCACAACTAATAACACCACTTTTGGGAATATTGGTAGACAGTGTACTTACCTAGTTTCATCACCACAACTAATAACACCACTTTTGGGAATATTGCTAGACTGTGTACTTACCTAGGTTCAACACCACAACTAATAACACCACTTTTGGGAATATTGGTAGACAGTGTACTTACCTAGTTTCATCACCACAACTAATAACACCACTTTTGGGAATATTGGTAGACAGTGTACTTACCTAGTTTCATCACCACAACTAATAACACCACTTTTGGGAATATTGGTAGACAGTGTACTTACCTAGGTTCAACACCACAACTAATAACACCACTTTTGGGAATATTGGTAGACAGTGTACTTACCTAGTTTCATCACCACAACTAATAACACCACTTTTGGGAATATTGCTAGACTGTGTACTTACCTAGGTTCAACACCACAACTAATAACACCACTTTTGGGAATATTGGTAGACAGTGTACTTACCTAGTTTCATCACCACAACTAATAACACCACTTTTGGGAATATTGGTAGACAGTGTACTTACCTAGGTTCAACACCACAACTAATAACACCACTTTTGGGAATATTGGTAGACAGTGTACTTACCTAGGTTCAACACCACAACTAATAACACCACTTTTGGGAATATTGGTAGACAGTGTACTTACCTAGTTTCATCACCACAACTAATAACACCACTTTTGGGAATATTGCTAGACTGTGTACTTACCTAGGTTCAACACCACAACTAATAACACCACTTTTGGGAATAGTGGTAGACAGTGTACTTACCTAGTTTCATCACCACAACTAATAACACCACTTTTGGGAATATTGGTAGACAGTGTACTTACCTAGTTTCATCACCACAACTAATAACACCACTTTTGGGAATATTGGTAGACAGTGTACTTACCTAGGTTCAACACCACAACTAATAACACCACTTTTGGTAATATTGCTAGACTGTGTACTTACCTAGGTTCATCACCACAACTAATAACACCACTTTTGGGAATATTGGTAGACTGTGTACTTACCTAGTTTCATCACCACAACTAATAACACCACTTTTGGGAATATTGCTAGACTGTGTACTTACCTAGTTTCATCACCACAACTAATAACACCACTTTTGGGAATATTGCTAGACTGTGTACTTACCTAGTTTCATCACCACAACTAATAACACCACTTTTGGGAATATTGGTAGACTGTGTACTTACCTAGTTTCATCACCACAACTAATAACACCACTTTTGGTAATATTGCTAGACTGTGTACTTACCTAGGTTCATCACCACAACTAATAACACCACTTTTGGGAATATTGGCAGACAGTGTACTTACCTAGGTTCATCACCACAACTAATAACACCACTTTTGGGAATATTGGCAGACAGTGTACTTACCTAGGTTCATCACCACAACTAATAACACCACTTTTGGGAATATTGCTAGACTGTGTACTTACCTAGGTTCATCACCACAACTAATAACACCACTTTTGGGAATATTGGCAGACAGTGTACTTACCTAGGTTCAACACCACAACTAATAACACAACTTTTGAGACTATTGGCATACAGGGTACTCACCTAGGTTCAGCACCACAACTAATAACACAACTTTTGGAAATATTGGCAGAAAGTCTACTTACCTAGGTTCATCAACACAACTAATAACACCACTTTTGAGACTATTGGCAGACAGCGTACTTACCTAGGTTCATCACCACAACTAATAACACAACTTTTGGAAATATTGGCAGAAAGTCTACTTACCTAGGTTCAACACCACAACTAATAACACAACTTTTGAGACTATTGGCATACAGGGTACTTACCTAGGTTCATCACAACAACTAATAACACCACTTTTGGGAATATTGGCAGACAGTGTACTTACGTAGTTTCATCACTACAACTAATAAGCCACTTTTGGGAATATTGGCAGACAGAGTGCTTAGCTAGGTTCAACACCACAACTAATAACACAACTTTTGAGACTATTGGCATACAGGGTACTTACCTAGGTTTATCACCACAACTAATAACACCACTTTTGGGAATATTGGCAGACAGGGTACTTACCTAGTTTCATCACCACAACTAATAAGCCACTTTTGGGAATATTGGCAGACAGAGTACTTACCTAGGTTCAACATCACAACTAATAACACAACTTTTGAGACTATTGGCATACAGGGTACTTACCTAGGTTTATCACCACAACTAATAACACCACTTTTGGGAATATTGGTAGACAATGTACTTACCTAGGTTCATCACCACAACTAATAACACAACTTTTGGGAATATTGGCAGACAGGGTACTTACCTAGTTTCATCACCACAACTAATAAGCCACTTTTGGGAATATTGGCAGACAGAGTGCTTAGCTAGGTTCAACACCACAACTAATAACACAACTTTTGAGACTATAGGCAGACAGGGTACTTACCTAGGGTCATCACCACAACTAATAACACCACCTTTGGGAATATTGGTAGACAGAGTGCTTACCTAGGTTCAATACCACAACTAATAACACAACTTTTGGAAATATTGGCAGACAGGGTCATCACTAGATTCAACAATGTCAGTTTAGTAACTGATAGCAAATCCATGTACTTACCTAGGTTCATCTCCACATCTAATAACACAACTTTTGGGAATACTGGCAAACAGAGGGCTTACCTAGGTTCATCACCACAACTAATAACACGGCGTTTGGGAATATTGGCAGACAGTCTACTTACCTAGGTTCATCACCACAACTAATAACACGGCGTTTGGGAATATTGGCAGACAGTCTACTTACCTAGGTTCATCACCACAACTAATAACACGGCGTTTGGGAATATTGGCAGACAGGGTACTTACCTAGTTTCATCACCACAACTAATAACACAACTTTTGGGAATATTGGCAGACAGTCTACTTACCTAGGGTCATCACCACAACTAATAACACAACTTTTGGGAATACTGGCAGACAGAGGGCTTACCTAGTTTCATCACCACAACTAATAACACAACTTTTGGGAATATTGGCAGACAGTCTACTTACCTGGGTTCATCACCACAACTAATAACACAACTTTTGGGAATACTGGCAGACAGAGGGCTTACCTAGTTTCATCACCACAACTAATAACACAACTTTTGGGAATATTGGCAGAATTTCTACTTACCTAGGTTCATCACCACAACTAATAACACAACTTTTGGGAATACTGGCAGACAGAGGGCTTACCTAGGTTCAATACCACAACTAATAACTAGACTTTTGGAAATATTGGCAGACAGTCTACTTACCTAGTTTCATCACCACAACTAATAACACAACTTTTGGGAATACTGGCAGACAGAGGGCTTACCTAGGTTCAATACCACAACTAATAACTAGACTTTTGGAAATATTGGCAGACAGTCTACTTACCTAGTTTCATCACCACAACTAATAACAGAACTTTTGGGAATATTGGCAGACAGTCTACTTACCTAGGTTCATCAACACAACTAATAACACAACTTTTGGGAATACTGGCAGACAGTCTACTTACCTAGGTTCATCACCACAACTAATAACACAACTTTTGGGAATACTGGCAGACAGAGGGCTTACCTAGGTTCAATACCACAACTAATAACACAACTTTTGGGAATATTGGCAGACAGTCTACTTACCTAGGTTCATCACCACAACTAATAACACAACTTTTGGGAATACTGGCAGACAGAGGGCTTACCTAGTTTCATCACCACAACTAATAACTAGACTTTTGGAAATATTGGCAGACAGTCTACTTACCTAGTTTCATCACCACAACTAATAACACAACTTTTGGGAATACTGGCAGACAGAGGGCTTACCTAGGTTCAATACCACAACTAATAACTAGACTTTTGGGAATATTGGCAGACAGTCTACTTACCTAGGTTCATCACCACAACTAATAACACAACTTTTGGGAATACTGGCAGACAGAGGGCTTACCTAGTTTCAACACCACAACTAATAACTAGACTTTTGGAAATATTGGCAGACAGTCTACTTACCTAGGTTCATAACCACAACTAATAACACCGCTTTTGCGAATATTGGCAGACAGGGTACTTACCTAGGTTCATCACCACAACTAATAACACAACTTTTGGGAATATTGGCAGACAGGTTCATCACTAGATTCAACAATGTCAGTTTATTAACTAATAACAAATCCATGCAGTTACCTAGGTACATCACTAGTTCAACAATGTCAGTTTATTAACTAATAGCAAACCATGCACTTACCTAGGTACATCACTAGAGTCAACAATGTGAGTTTATTAACTGAAAGCAAATCCATTCACTTACCTAGGTACATCACTAGAATCAACAATTTCAGTCTATTAACTGATAGCAAATCCATGCAATTACCTAGGTACATCATTAGAATCAACAATGTCAGTATATTAACTGATAGCAAATCCATGCATTTACCTAGGTACATCACTAGAATAAACAATGTCAGTATATTAACTGATAGCAAATCCATGCAATTACCTAGGTACATCACTAGAATCAACAATGTCAGTATATTAACTGATAACAAATCCATGCAATTACCTAGGTACATCACTAGAATCAACAATGTCAGTTTATTAACTGATAGCAAATCCATGCAATTACCTAGGTACATCACTAGAATCAACAATGTCAGTATATTAACTAATAGCAAATCCATGCACTTTCCTAGGTACATCACTAGAACCAACAATGTGAGTTTATTAACTGAAACCAAATCCATGCAATTACCTAGATACATCACTAGAATCAACAATGTCAGTATATTAACTGATAGCAAATCCATGCAATTACCTAGGTACATCACCAGAGTCAACAATGTCAGTATATTAAATGATAGCAAATCCATGCAATTACCTAGGTACATCACTAGAATCAACAATGTCAATATATTAACTGATAGCAAATCCATGCAATTACCTAGGTACATCACTAGAATCAACAATGTCAGTATATTAACTGTAAGCAAATCCAAGCATTTACCTAGGTACATAACTAGAATCAACAATGTCAGTATATTAACTGATAGCAAATCCATGCAATTACCTAGGTACATCACTAGAATCAACAATGTCAGTATATTAACTGATAGCAAATCTATGCAATTACCTAGGTACATCACTAGAATCAACAATGTCAGTATATTAACTGATAGGAAATCCATGCAATTACCTAGGTACATCACTAGAATCAACAATGTCAGTATAATAACTAATAGCAAATCCATGCATTTACCTAGGTACATCACTAGAATCAACAATGTCAGTATATTAACTGATAGCAAATCCATGCAATTACCTAGGTACATCACTAGAATCAACAATGTCAGTATATTAACTGATAGCAAATCCATGCAATTACCTAGGTACTTCACTAGAATCAACAATGTCAGTATATTAACTGATAGCAAATCCATGCAATTACCTAGGTACATCACTAGGATCAACAATGTCAGTTTATTAACTGATAGCAAATCCATGCAATTACCTAGGTACATCACTAGAATCAACAATGTCAGTATATTAACTGATAGCAAATCCATGCAATTATCTAGGTACATCACTAGAATCAACAATGTCAGTATATTAACTGATAGCAAATCCATGCAATTACCTAGGTACATCACTAGAATCAACAATGTCAGTTTATTAACTGATAGCAAATCCATGCAATTACCTAGGTACATCACTAGAATCAACAATGTCAGTTTATTAACTGATAGCAAATCCATGCAATTACCTAGGTACATCACTAGAATCAACAATGTCAGTATATTAACTAATAGCAAATCCATGCACTTTCCTAGGTACGTCACTAGAGTCAACAATGTGAGTTTATTAACTGAAACCAAATCCATGCACTTACCTATCTTCATCACTAGAGTCAACAATGTCAGTATATTAACTGATAGCAAATCCATGCAATTACCTAGGTACATCACTAGAATCAACAATGTCAGTTTATTAACTAATAGCAAATCCATGCACTTTCCTAGGTACATCACTAGAGTCAACAATGTGAGTATATTAACTGATAGGAAGTCCATGCAATTACTTAGTTACATCACTAGAGTCAACAATGTGAGTTTATTAACTGAAACCAAATCCATGCACTTACCTATCTTCATCACTAGAGTCAACAATGTCAGTATATTAACTGATAGGAAGTCCATGCAATTACCTAGTTACATCACTAGAGTCAACAATGTGAGTTTATTAACTGAAACCAAATCCATGCACTTACCTATCTTCATCACTAGAGTCAACAGTGTCAGTATATTAACTGATAGGAAGTCCATGCAATTACCTAGTTACATCACTAGAGTCAAGAATGTCAGTATATTAATTGAGAGCAAGTCCATGCACTTACGTTGGTACATCACTAGAGTCAACAATGTCAGTATATTAACTGATAGGAAGTCCATGCAATTACCTTGTTACATCACTAGAGTCAACAATGTCAGTATATTAACTAATAGCAAATCCATGCATTTACCTATCTACAACACTAGAGTCAACAATGTCAGTATATTAACTAAACGCAAATCCATGCACTTACCTAGGTACATCACTAGTGTCAACAATGTCAGTATATCAACTGATAGCAAATCAATGCATTTACCTATCTACAACACTAGAGTCAACAATGTCAGTATATTAACTGATAGAAAATCCATGCATTTACCTAGGTACATCACTAGAGTCAACAATGTCATTAGATTAACTGATAGCAAATCCATGAATTTACCTAGGTACATCACTAGAGTCAACAATGTCAGTATATTAACTGATAGCAAATCCATGCATTTACCTAGGTACATCACTAGTCAACAATGTCAGTATATTAACTGATAGCAAATCCATGCACTTACCTAGGTACATCTCTAGTGTCAACAATGTCAGTATATCAACTGATAGCAAATCAATGCATTTACCTATCTACAACACTAGAGTCAACAATGTCAGTATATTAACTGATAGCAAATCAATGCATTTACCTATCTACAACACTAGAGTCAACAATGTCAGTATATTAACTGATAGTAAATCAATGCATTTACCTATCTACAACACTAGAGTCAACAATGTCAGTATATTAACTGATAGCAAATCAATGCATTTACCTATCTACAACACTAGAGTCAACAATGTCAGTATATTAACTGATAGCAAATCAATGCATTTACCTATCTACAACACTAGAGTCAACAATGTCAGTATATTAACTGATAGCAAATCAATGCATTTACCTATCTACAACACTAGTGTCAACATTGTCAGTATATTAACTTATAGCAAATCCATGCATTTACCTAGGTACATCACCAGAATCAACAATGTCAGTATATTAACTGATAGCAAATCAATGCATTTACCTATCTACAACACTAGAGTCAACAATGTCAGTATACTAACTGATAGCAAATCAATGCATTTACCTATCTACAACACTAGTGTCAACAATGTCAGTATATTAACTGATAGCAAATCCATGCATTTACCTAGGTACATCACTAGAGTCAACAATGTCAGTATATTAACTAATAGCAAATCCATGAATTTCCCTAGGTACATCACCAGAATCAAAAATGTCAGTATATTAACTGATAGCAAAACCATGAATTTACCTAGGTACATCACCAGAAACAACAATGTCAGTATATTAACTGATAGCAAATCCATGAATTTACCTAGGTACATCACCAGAATCAACAATGTCAGTATAATAACTGATAGCAAATCAATGCATTTACCTATCTACAACACTAGTGTCAACAATGTCAGTATATTAACTGATAGCAAATCCATGAATTTACCTAGGTACATCACTAGAGTCAACAATGTCAGTATATTCACTAATAGCAAGTCCATGCACTTACCTAGGTACATCACTGGAGTCAACAATGTCAGTATATTAACTGATAGCAAACCCATGCATTTACCTAGGTACATCACTAGAGTCAACAATGTCAGTATATTAACTGATAGCAAATCCATGAATTTACCTAGGTACATCACTAGAGTCAACAATGTTAGTATATTAACTGATAGCAAGTCCATGCACTTACCTAGATACATCACCAGAATCAACAATGTCAGTATATTAACTGATAGCAAATCCATGCATTTACCTAGGTACATCACTAGAGTCAACAATGTTAGTATATTAACTAATAGCAAATCCATGCATTTACCTAGGTACATCACTAGAGTCAACAATCTCAGTATATTAACTGATAGCAAATCCATGCATTTACCTAGGTACATCACTAGAGTCAACAATGTCAGTATATTAACTAATAGCAAATCCATGAATTTACCTAGGTACATCACCAGAATCAACAATGTCAGTATATTAACTGATAGCAAATCCATGAATTTACATAGGTAAATCACCAGAAACAACAATGTCAGTATATTAACTGATAGCAAATCCATGAATTTACCTAGGTACATCACCAGAATCAACAATGTCAGTATATTCACTAATAGCAAGTCCATGCACTTACCTAGGTACATCACTAGAGTCAACAATGTCAGTATATTAACTGATAGCAAATCCATGCATTTACCTAGGTACATCACTAGAGTCAACAATCTCAGTATATTAACTGATAGCAAATCCATGAATTTACCTAGGTACATCACTAGAGTCAACAATGTTAGTATATTAACTGATAGCAAGTCCATGCACTTACCTAGATACATCACCAGAATCAACAATGTCAGTATATTATCTGATAGCAAATCAATGCATTTACCAATCTACAACACTAGAGTCAGCAATGTCAGTATATTAACTGATAGCAAATCAATGCATTTACCTATCTACAACACTAGTGTCAACAATGTCAGTAAATTAACTGATAGCAAATCCATGCATTTACCTATCTACAACAATAGAGTCAACAATGTCAGTATATTAACTAAAAGCAAATCTATGCACTTACCTAGGTACATCACTAGAGTCAACATTCTCAGTATATTAACTGATAGCAAATCCATGAATTTACCTAGGTACATCACTAGAGTCAACAATGTTAGTATATTAACTGATAGCAAGTCCATGCACTTACCTAGATACATCACCAGAAAGAACAATGTCAGTATATTAACTGATAGCAAATCCATGAATTTACCTAGGTACATCACCAGAATCAACAATGTCAGTATATTAACTGATAGCAAATCAATGCATTTACCTATCTACAACACTAGTGTCAACAATGTCAGTATATTAACTGATAGCAAATCCATGCATTTACCTATCTACAACACTAGAGTCAACAATGTCAGTATATTAACTAAAAGCAAGTCTATGCACTTACCTAGGTACATCTCTAGTGTCAACAATGTCAGTATATCAACTGATAGCAAATCAATGCATTTACCTATCTACAACACTAGAGTCAACAATGTCAGTATATTAACTGATAGCAAATCAATGCATTTACCTATCTACAACACTAGAGTCAACAATGTCAGTATATTAACTGATAGCAAATCAATGCATTTACCTATCTACAACACTAGTTGCAACAATGTCAGTATATTAACTGATAGCAAATCAATGCATTTACCTATCTACAACACTAGAGTCAACAATGTCAGTATATTAACTGATAGCAAATCAATGCATTTACCTATCTACAACACTAGAGTCAACAATGTCAGTATATTAACTGATAGGAAGTCCATGCAATTACCTAGTTACATCACTAGAGTCAACAATGTCAGTATATTAACTAATAGCAAATCCATGCATTTACCTATCTACAACACTAGAGTCAACAATGTCAGTATATTAACTGATAGGAAGTCCATGCAATTACCTAGTTACATCACTAGATTCAACAATGTGAGTTTATTAACTGAAAGCAAATCAATGCACTTACCTATCTTCATCACTAGAGTCAACAGTGTCAGTATATTAACTGATAGGAAGTCCATGCAATTACCTAGTTACATCACTAGAGTCAAGAATGTCAGTATATTAATTGAGAGCAAGTCCATGCACTTACGTTGGTACATCACTAGAGTCAACAATGTCAGTATATTAACTGATAGGAAGTCCATGCAATTACCTAGTTACATCACTAGAGTCAACAATGTCAGTATATTAACTAATAGCAAATCCATGCATTTACCTATCTACAACACTAGAGTCAACAATGTCAGTATATTAACTAAACGCAAATCCATGCACTTACCTAGGTACATCACTAGTGTCAACAATGTCAGTATATCAACTGATAGCAAATCAATGCATTTACCTATCTACAACACTAGAGTCAACAATGTCAGTATATTAACTGATAGAAAATCCATGCATTTACCTAGGTACATCACTAGAGTCAACAATGTCAGTATATTAACTGATAGCAAATCCATGAATTTACCTAGGTACATCACTAGAGTCAACAATGTCAGTATATTAACTGATAGCAAATCCATGCATTTACCTAGGTACATCACTAGTCAACAATGTCAGTATATTAACTGATAGCAAATCCATGCATTTACCTATCTACAACACTAGAGTCAACAATGTCAGTATATTAACTAAAAGCAAATCTATGCACTTACCTAGGTACATCTCTAGTGTCAACAATGTCAGTATATCAACTGATAGCAAATCAATGCATTTACCTATCTACAACACTAGAGTCAACAATGTCAGTATATTAACTGATAGCAAATCAATGCATTTACCTATCTACAACACTAGAGTCAACAATGTCAGTATATTAACTGATAGCAAATCAATGCATTTACCTATCTACAACACTAGTGTCAACAATGTCAGTATATTAACTGATAGCAAATCAATGCATTTACCTATCTACAACACTAGAGTCAACAATGTCAGTATATTAACTGATAGCAAATCAATGCATTTACCTATCTACAACACTAGAGTCAACAATGTCAGTATATTAACTGATAGCAAATCAATGTATTTACCTATCTACAACACTAGAGTCAACAATGTCAGTATATTAACTGATAGCAAATCAATGCATTTACCTATCTACAACACTAGTGTCAACAATGTCAGTATATTAACTTATAGCAAATCCATGCATTTACCTAGGTACATCACCAGAATCAACAATGTCAGTATATTAACTGATAGCAAATCAATGCATTTACCTATCTACAACACTAGAGTCAACAATGTCAGTATACTAACTGATAGCAAATCAATGCATTTACCTATCTACAACACTAGTGTCAACAATGTCAGTATGTTAACTGATAGCAAATCCATGCATTTACCTAGGTACATCACTAGAGTCAACAATGTCAGTATATTAACTAATAGCAAATCCATGAATTTCCCTAGATACATCACCAGAATCAAAAATGTCAGTATATTAACTGATAGCAAAACCATGAATTTACCTAGGTACATCACCAGAAACAACAATGTCAGTATATTAACTGATAGCAAATCCATGAATTTTCCTAGGTACATCACCAGAATCAACAATGTCAGTATATTAACTGATAGCAAATCAATGCATTTACCTATCTACAACACTAGTGTCAACAATGTCAGTATATTAACTGATAGCAAATCCATGAATTTACCTAGGTACATCACTAGAGTCAACAATGTCAGTATATTCACTAATAGCAAGTCCATGCACTTACCTAGGTACATCACTAGAGTCAACAATGTCAGTATATTAACTGATAGCAAATCCATGCATTTACCTAGGTACATCACTAGAGTCAACAATGTCAGTATATTAACTGATAGCAAATCCATGAATTTTCCTAGGTACATCACTAGAGTCAACAATGTTGGTATATTAACTGATAGCAAGTCCATGCACTTGCCTAGATACATCACCAGAATCAACAATGTCAGTATATTAACTGATAGCAAATCAATGCATTTACCAATCTACAACACTAGAGTCAACAATGTCAGTATATTAACTGATAGCAAATCAATGCATTTACCTATCTACAACACTAGTGTCAACAATGTCAGTAAATTAACTGATAGCAAATCCATGCATTTACCTAGGTACATCACTAGAGTCAACAATGTCAGTATATTAACTAATAGCAAATCCATGATTTACCTAGGTACATCACCAGAATCAACAATGTCAATATATTAACTGATAGCAAATCCATGAATTTACCTAGGTACATCACTAGAGTCAACAATCTCAGTATATTAACTGATAGCAAATCCATGAATTTACCTAGGTACATCACCAGAATCAACAATGTCAGTATATTAACTGATAGCAAATCCATGAATTTACCTAGGTACATCACCAGAATCAACAATGTCAGTATATTAACTGATAGCAAATCAATGCATTTACCTATCTACAATACTAGTGTCAACAATGTCAGTATATTAACTGATAGCAAATCAATGCATTTACCTATCTACAACACTAGAGTCAACAATGTCAGTATATTAACTGATAGCAAATCAATGCATTTACCTATCTACAACACTAGAGTCAACAATGTCAGTATATTAACTGATAGCAAATACATGCATTTACCTAGGTACATCACTAGAGTCAACAATGTTAGTATATTAACTAATAGCAAATCCATGCATTTACCTAGGTACATCACTAGAGTCAACAATCTCAGTATATTAACTGATAGCAAATCCATGCATTTACCTAGGTACATCACTAGAGTCACCAATGTCAGTATATTAACTAATAGCAAATCCATGAATTTACCTAGGTACATCACCAGAATCAACAATGTCAGTATATTAACTGATAGCAAATCCATGAATTTACATAGGTAAATCACCAGAAACAACAATGTCAGTATATTAACTGATAGCAAATCCATGAATTTACCTAGGTACATCACCAGAATCAACACTGTCAGTATATTCACTAATAGCAAGTCCATGCACTTACCTAGGTACATCACTAGAGTCAACAATGTCAGTATATTAACTGATAGCAAATCCATGCATTTACCTAGGTACATCACTAGAGTCAACAATCTCAGTATATTAACTGATAGCAAATCCATGAATTTACCTAGGTACATCACTAGAGTCAACAATGTCAGTATATTATCTGATAGCAAATCAATGCATTTACCAATCTACAACACTAGAGTCAGCAATGTCAGTATATTAACTGATAGCAAATCAATGCATTTACCTATCTACAACACTAGTGTCAACAATGTCAGTAAATTAACTGATAGCAAATCCATGCATTTACCTATCTACAACAATAGAGTCAACAATGTCAGTATATTAACTAAAAGCAAATCTATGCACTTACCTAGGTACATCACTAGAGTCAACATTCTCAGTATATTAACTGATAGCAAATCCATGAATTTACCTAGGTACATCACTAGAGTCAACAATGTTAGTATATTAACTGATAGCAAGTCCATGCACTTACCTAGATACATCACCAGAAAGAACAATGTCAGTATATTAACTGATAGCAAATCCATGAATTTACCTAGGTACATCACCAGAATCAACAATGTCAGTATATTAACTGATAGCAAATCAATGCATTTACCTATCTACAACACTAGTGTCAACAATGTCAGTATATTAACTGATAGCAAATCCATGCATTTACCTATCTACAACACTAGAGTCAACAATGTCAGTATATTAACTAAAAGCAAGTCTATGCACTTACCTAGGTACATCTCTAGTGTCAACAATGTCAGTATATCAACTGATAGCAAATCAATGCATTTACCTATCTACAACACTAGAGTCAACAATGTCAGTATATTAACTGATAGCAAATCAATGCATTTACCTATCTACAACACTAGAGTCAACAATGTCAGTATATTAACTGATAGCAAATCAATGCATTTACCTATCTACAACACTAGTGTCAACAATGTCAGTATATTAACTGATAGCAAATCAATGCATTTACCTATCTACAACACTAGAGTCAACAATGTCAGTATATTAACTGATAGCAAATCAATGCATTTACCTATCTACAACACTAGAGTCAACAATGTCAGTATATTAACTGATAGCAAATCAATGCATTTACCTATCTACAACACTAGTGTCAACAATGTCAGTATATTAACTGATAGCAAATCCATGCATTTACCTAGCTACATCACTAGAGTCAACAATGTCAGTATATTAACTGATAGCAAATCCATGAATTTACCTAGGTACATCACTAGAGTCAACAATGTTAGTATATTAACTAATAGCAAGTCCATGCACTTACCTAGATACATCACCAGAATAGACAATGTCAGTATATTAACTGATAGCAAATCAATGCATTTACCAATCTACAACACTAGAGTCAACAATGTCAGTATATTAACTGATAGCAAATCAATGCATTTACCTATCTACAACACTAGTGTCAACAATGTCAGTAAATTAACTGATAGCAAATCCATGCATTTACCTAGGTACATCACTAGAGTCAACAATGTCAGTATATTAACTGATAGCAAATCCATGAATTTACCTAGGTACATCACTAGAGTCAACAATGTCAGTCTATTAACTGATAGCAAATCCATGAATTTACCTAGGTACATCACCAGAATCAACAATGTCAGTATATTAACTGATACCAAATCCATGAATTTACCTAGCTACATCACCAGAATCAACAATGTCAGTATATTAACTGATAGCAAATCCATGAATTTACCTAGGTACATCACCAGAATCAACAATGTCAGCATATTAACTGATAGCATGTTGCACTTACCTAAATACATCACCAGAATCAACAATGTCAGTATATTAACTGATAGCAAATCCATGAATTTACTTAAGTACATCACCAGAATCAACAATGTCAGCATATTAACTGATAGCATGTTGCACTTACCTAGATACATCACCAGAGTTAACAATGTCAGTATATTAACTGACAGCAAATCCATGAATTTACCTAGGTACATCACCAGAATCAACAATGTCAGTATATTAACTGATAGCAAATCCATGAATTTACCTAGGTACATCACCAGAATCAACAATGTCAGTATATTAACTGATAGCAAGTCCATGCACTTACCTAGATACATCACCAGAATCAACAATGTCAGTATATTAACTGATAGCATGTTGCACTTACCTAGGTACATCAACAGAGTCAACAATGTCAGTATATTAACTGATAGCAAATCCATACATTTACCTAGGTACATCACTAGAGTCAACAATGTCAGTATATTAACTGATAGCAAATACATGCATTTACCTAGGTACATCAGTAGAGTCAACAATGTCAGTATATTAACTAATAGCAAATCCATGCATTTACCTAGGTACATCACCAGAGTAAAAATGTCAGTTTATTAACTGATAGCAACTCCATGCACTTACCTAGTTACAGCACCAGAGTCAACAACGTCAGTATATTAACTGATAGCAAATCGATGCATTTACCTATCTACAACACTAGAGTCAACAATGTCAGTATATTAACTGATAGCAAATCCATGCATTTACCTATCTAAAACACTAGAGTCAGCAATGTCAGTATATTAACTGATAGCAAGTCCATGCACTTACCTAGGTACATCACCAGATTCAACAATGTCAGTATATTAAATGATAGCAAATCCATGCACTTACCTAGGTACATCACCAGAGTCAACAATGTCAGTATATTAACTCATAGCAAATCCATTCACTTACCTAGGTACATCACTTGAATCAACAATGTCAGTATATTAACTGATAGCAAATCAATGCATTTACCTAGGTACATCACCAGAGTCAACAATGTCGGTATATTAACTGATAGCAAACCCATGCACTTACCTAGGTACATCACTAGAATCAACAATGTCAGGATATTAACTGATAGCAAATCCATGAATTTACCTAGGTACATCACCAGAGTAAACTATGTCAGTATATTAAATGATAGCAAATCCTTGCATTTACCTATCTACAACACTAGAGTCAACAATGTCAGTATATTAACTGATAGCAAATCCATGCAATTACCTAGATACATCACCAGAGTCAACAATGTCGGTATATTAAATGATAACAAATCCATGCACTTACCTAGGTACAACACTAGAGTCAACAATTTCAGTATATTAACCAATAGCAAATCCATGCATTTACCTAGGTACATCATTAGAGTCAACAATGTCAGTTTATTAACTGATAGCAAATCCATGCATTTACCTAGGTACATCACTACTGTCAAAAACGTCAGTATATTAACTGATAGCAAATCCATGCGCTTACCTAGGTACATCACCAGAGTCAACAATGTCAGTTTATTAACTGATAGCAAATCCATGCATTTACCTAGGTACATCACTAGTGTCAACAACGTCAGTATATTAACTGATAGCAAATCCATGCGCTTACCTAGGTACATCACTAGTGTCAACAATGTCAGTATATTAACTGATAGCAAATCCATGCATTTACCTAGGTACATCACTAGTGTCAACAATGTCAGTATATTAACTGATAGCAAATCAATGCATTTACCTATCTACAACACTAGAGTCAACAATGTCAGTATATTAACTGATAGCAAATACATGCATTTACCTAGGTACATCACTAGAGTCAACAATGTTAGTATATTAACTAATAGCAAATCCATGCATTTACCTAGGTACATCACTAGAGTCAACAATCTCAGTATATTAACTGATAGCAAATCCATGCATTTACCTAGGTACATCACTAGAGTCACCAATGTCAGTATATTAACTAATAGCAAATCCATGAATTTACCTAGGTACATCACCAGAATCAACAATGTCAGTATATTAACTGATAGCAAATCCATGAATTTACATAGGTAAATCACCAGAAACAACAATGTCAGTATATTAACTGATAGCAAATCCATGAATTTACCTAGGTACATCACCAGAATCAACACTGTCAGTATATTCACTAATAGCAAGTCCATGCACTTACCTAGGTACATCACTAGAGTCAACAATGTCAGTATATTAACTGATAGCAAATCCATGCATTTACCTAGGTACATCACTAGAGTCAACAATCTCAGTATATTAACTGATAGCAAATCCATGAATTTACCTAGGTACATCACTAGAGTCAACAATGTCAGTATATTATCTGATAGCAAATCAATGCATTTACCAATCTACAACACTAGAGTCAGCAATGTCAGTATATTAACTGATAGCAAATCAATGCATTTACCTATCTACAACACTAGTGTCAACAATGTCAGTAAATTAACTGATAGCAAATCCATGCATTTACCTATCTACAACAATAGAGTCAACAATGTCAGTATATTAACTAAAAGCAAATCTATGCACTTACCTAGGTACATCACTAGAGTCAACATTCTCAGTATATTAACTGATAGCAAATCCATGAATTTACCTAGGTACATCACTAGAGTCAACAATGTTAGTATATTAACTGATAGCAAGTCCATGCACTTACCTAGATACATCACCAGAAAGAACAATGTCAGTATATTAACTGATAGCAAATCCATGAATTTACCTAGGTACATCACCAGAATCAACAATGTCAGTATATTAACTGATAGCAAATCAATGCATTTACCTATCTACAACACTAGTGTCAACAATGTCAGTATATTAACTGATAGCAAATCCATGCATTTACCTATCTACAACACTAGAGTCAACAATGTCAGTATATTAACTAAAAGCAAGTCTATGCACTTACCTAGGTACATCTCTAGTGTCAACAATGTCAGTATATCAACTGATAGCAAATCAATGCATTTACCTATCTACAACACTAGAGTCAACAATGTCAGTATATTAACTGATAGCAAATCAATGCATTTACCTATCTACAACACTAGAGTCAACAATGTCAGTATATTAACTGATAGCAAATCAATGCATTTACCTATCTACAACACTAGTGTCAACAATGTCAGTATATTAACTGATAGCAAATCAATGCATTTACCTATCTACAACACTAGAGTCAACAATGTCAGTATATTAACTGATAGCAAATCAATGCATTTACCTATCTACAACACTAGAGTCAACAATGTCAGTATATTAACTGATAGCAAATCAATGCATTTACCTATCTACAACACTAGTGTCAACAATGTCAGTATATTAACTGATAGCAAATCCATGCATTTACCTAGCTACATCACTAGAGTCAACAATGTCAGTATATTAACTGATAGCAAATCCATGAATTTACCTAGGTACATCACTAGAGTCAACAATGTTAGTATATTAACTAATAGCAAGTCCATGCACTTACCTAGATACATCACCAGAATAGACAATGTCAGTATATTAACTGATAGCAAATCAATGCATTTACCAATCTACAACACTAGAGTCAACAATGTCAGTATATTAACTGATAGCAAATCAATGCATTTACCTATCTACAACACTAGTGTCAACAATGTCAGTAAATTAACTGATAGCAAATCCATGCATTTACCTAGGTACATCACCAGAATCAACAATGTCAGCATATTAACTGATAGCATGTTGCACTTACCTAAATACATCACCAGAATCAACAATGTCAGTATATTAACTGATAGCAAATCCATGAATTTACTTAAGTACATCACCAGAATCAACAATGTCAGCATATTAACTGATAGCATGTTGCACTTACCTAGATACATCACCAGAGTTAACAATGTCAGTATATTAACTGACAGCAAATCCATGAATTTACCTAGGTACATCACCAGAATCAACAATGTCAGTATATTAACTGATAGCAAATCCATGAATTTACCTAGGTACATCACCAGAATCAACAATGTCAGTATATTAACTGATAGCAAGTCCATGCACTTACCTAGATACATCACCAGAATCAACAATGTCAGTATATTAACTGATAGCATGTTGCACTTACCTAGGTACATCAACAGAGTCAACAATGTCAGTATATTAACTGATAGCAAATCCATACATTTACCTAGGTACATCACTAGAGTCAACAATGTCAGTATATTAACTGATAGCAAATACATGCATTTACCTAGGTACATCAGTAGAGTCAACAATGTCAGTATATTAACTAATAGCAAATCCATGCATTTACCTAGGTACATCACCAGAGTAAAAATGTCAGTTTATTAACTGATAGCAACTCCATGCACTTACCTAGTTACAGCACCAGAGTCAACAACGTCAGTATATTAACTGATAGCAAATCGATGCATTTACCTATCTACAACACTAGAGTCAACAATGTCAGTATATTAACTGATAGCAAATCCATGCATTTACCTATCTAAAACACTAGAGTCAGCAATGTCAGTATATTAACTGATAGCAAGTCCATGCACTTACCTAGGTACATCACCAGATTCAACAATGTCAGTATATTAAATGATAGCAAATCCATGCACTTACCTAGGTACATCACCAGAGTCAACAATGTCAGTATATTAACTCATAGCAAATCCATTCACTTACCTAGGTACATCACTTGAATCAACAATGTCAGTATATTAACTGATAGCAAATCAATGCATTTACCTAGGTACATCACCAGAGTCAACAATGTCGGTATATTAACTGATAGCAAACCCATGCACTTACCTAGGTACATCACTAGAATCAACAATGTCAGGATATTAACTGATAGCAAATCCATGAATTTACCTAGGTACATCACCAGAGTAAACTATGTCAGTATATTAAATGATAGCAAATCCTTGCATTTACCTATCTACAACACTAGAGTCAACAATGTCAGTATATTAACTGATAGCAAATCCATGCAATTACCTAGATACATCACCAGAGTCAACAATGTCGGTATATTAAATGATAACAAATCCATGCACTTACCTAGGTACAACACTAGAGTCAACAATTTCAGTATATTAACCAATAGCAAATCCATGCATTTACCTAGGTACATCATTAGAGTCAACAATGTCAGTTTATTAACTGATAGCAAATCCATGCATTTACCTAGGTACATCACTACTGTCAAAAACGTCAGTATATTAACTGATAGCAAATCCATGCGCTTACCTAGGTACATCACCAGAGTCAACAATGTCAGTTTATTAACTGATAGCAAATCCATGCATTTACCTAGGTACATCACTAGTGTCAACAACGTCAGTATATTAACTGATAGCAAATCCATGCGCTTACCTAGGTACATCACTAGTGTCAACAATGTCAGTATATTAACTGATAGCAAATCCATGCATTTACCTAGGTACATCACTAGTGTCAACAATGTCAGTATATTAACTGATAGCAAATCCATGCGCTTACCTAGGTACATCACTAGAGTCAACAATGTCAGTATATTAACTGATAGCAAATCTATGCATTTACCTAGGTATATCAATAATGCCAACAATGACAGTATATTAACTGATAGCAAATCCATGCATTTACCTAGGTACATCAATAGAGTCAACAATGTCAGTATATTAACTAATAGCAAATCCATGCACTTACCTAGGTACATCACTAGTGTCAACAATGTCAGTATATTAACTGATAGCAAATCCATGCATTTACCTATCTACAACACTATAGTCAACAATGTCAGTATATTAACTGATAGCAAATCCATGCATTTACCTAGGTACATCACCAGAGTCAACAATGTTAGTATATTAACTTATTGCTAATCCATGCACTTACCTAGGTACATCACCAGAGTCAACAATGTCAGTTTATTAACTAATAGCAAATCCATGCATTTACCTAGGTACATCACTAGATTCAACAATGTCAGTATATTAACTAATAGCAAACCATGCACTTACCTAGGTACATCACTAGAGTCAACAATGTCAGTATATTAACTGATAGCAAATCCATGCATTTACCTAGGTACATCACTAGAGTCAACAATGTCAGTATATTAACTGATAGCAAATCCATGAATTTACCTAGGTACATCACTAGTGTCAACACTGTCAGTATATTAGCTGATAGCAAGTCCATGCACTTACCTAGATACATCACCAGAAATAACAATGTCAGTATATTAACTGATAGCATGTTGCACTTACCTAGGTACATCACCAAAGTCAACAATGTCAGTATATTAACTGATAGCAAATCCATGCATTTACCTAGGTACATCACTAGAGTCAACAATGTCAGTATATTAACTAATAGCAAACCACGCACATATCTAGGTACACCAACAAAGTCAACCATGTCAGTATACTAACTGATAGCAAACCCTTGCATTTACCTAGGTACATCACTAGAGTCAACAATGTCAGTATATTAACTGATAGCAAATCCATGCATTTACATAGGTACATCACCAGAGTAAAGAACGTCAGTTTATTAACTGATAGCAAATCCATGCACTTACCTAGGTACAGCACCAGAGTCAACAACGTCATTATATTAACTGATAGCAAATCCATGCATTTACCTATCTACAACACTAGAGTCAACAATGTCAATATATTAACTGATAGCAAATCCATGCATTTACCTATCTACAACACTAGAGTCAACAATGTCGGTATATTAACTGATAGCAAGTTCATGCACTTATTTAGGTAAATCACCAGATTCAACAATGTCAGTATATTAACTGATAGCAAATCCATGCACTTACCTAGGTAGATCACCAGAGTCAACAAAGTCAGTACATTAACTGATAGCAAATCTATGCACTTACCTAGGTACATCACTAGAATCAACAATGTCAGTATATTAACTAATAGCAAATCCATGCATTTTACTATCTACAACACTAGAGTCACAATGTCAGTATATTATCTGATAGCAAATCCATGCATTTATGTATCTACAACACTAGAGTCAACAATGTCAGTATATTAACTGCTAGCAAATCCATGCAATTACCTAGGTACATCACCAGAGTCAACAATGTCAGTATATTAACTGATAGCAAGTCCATGCACTTACCTAGGTACATCACCAGAGTCAACAATATCAGTTTATTAACTGATAGCAAATCCATGCATTTACATAGGTACATCACTAGTGTCAACAATGTCAGTATATTAACTGATAGCAAATCCATGCAATTACCTAGGTACATCACTAGAATCAACAATGTCAGTATATTAACTGATAGCAAATCCATGCAATTACCTAGGTACATCACTAGAATCAACAATGTCAGTTTATTAACTGATTGCAAATCCATGCATTTACCTAGGTACATCACTAATGTCAACAATGTCAGTATATTAACTGATAGCAAATCCGTGCACTTACCTAGGTACATCACCAGAGTCAACAATGTCAGTTTATTAACTGATAGCAAATCCATGCATTTACCTAGGTACATCACTAGTGTCAACAATGTCAGTATATTAATTGATACCAAATCCATGCATTTACCTAGGTATATCACTAGTGTCAACAATGTCAGTATATTAACTAATAGCAAATCCATGCAATTACCTAGGTACATCACTAGTGTCAACAATGTCAGTATATTAACTGATAGCTAATCCATGCACTTACCTAGGTACATCACTAGAGTAACCAATGTCTGTATATTAACTAATAGCAAATCCATGCGCTTACCTAGGTACATCACTAGAGTCAACAATGTCAGTTTATTAACTGATAGCAAATCCATGCTTTTACCTAGGTACATCACTAATGTCAACAATGTCAGTATATTAACTGATAGCAAATCCGTGCACTTACCTAGGTACATCACCAGAGTCAACAATGTCAGTATATTAACTGATAGCAAATTCATGCACTTACCTAGGTACATCACTAGAGTCAACAATGTCAGTATATTAACTGATAGCAAATCCATGCATTTACCTATCTACAACACTAGAGTCAACAATGTCAGTACATTAACCGATAGCAAATCCATGCATTTACCTAGGTACATCACCAGAGTCAACAATGTCAGTATATTAACTGATAGCAAATCCATGCACTTACCTAGGTGCATCACTAGAGTCAACCATGTCAGCATATCAACTGATAGCAAATCCATGCACTTACCTAGGTACATCACCAGAGTCAACAATGTCAGTATATTAACTGATAGCAAATCCATGCACTTACCTAGGTACATCACTACAGTCAACCATGTCAGCATCATAACTGATAGCAAATCCATGCACTTACCTAGGTACATCACTAGAGTCAACAATGTCAGTACATTAACTGATACCAAATCCATGCATTTACCTAGGTACATCACTAGTGTCAACAATGTCAGTATATTAACTAATAGCAATTCCATGCAATTACCTAGGTACATCACTAGAGTCAAAATGTCAGTATATTAACTGATAGCAACTCTATGCAATTACCTAGGTACATCACTAGTGTCAACAATGTCAGTATATTAACTGATAGCAAATCCATGCACTTACCTAGGTACATCACTAGAGTCAACAATTTCAGTATATTAATTAATAGCAAATCCATGCGCTTACCTAGGTACATCACTAGAGTCAACAATGTCAGTATATTAACTAATAGCAAATCCATGCAATTACCTAGGTACATCACTAGTGTCAACAATGTCAGTATATTAACTGATAGCAAATCCATGCGCTTACCTAGGTACATCACTAGAGTCAACAATGTTAGTATATTAACTAATAGCAAGTCCATGCACTTACCTAGATACATCACCAGAATAGACAATGTCAGTATATTAACTAATAGCAAATCCATGAATTTACCTTGGTACATCACCAGAATCAACAATGTCAATATATTAACTGATAGCAAATCCATGAATTTACCTAGGTACATCACTAGAGTCAACAATGTCAGTATATTAACTGATAGCAAATCCATGAATTTACCTAGGTACATCACCAGAATCAACAATGTCAGTATATTAACTGATACCAAATCCATGAATTTACCTAGGTACATCACCAGAATCAACAATGTCAGTATATTAACTGATAGCAAATCCATGAATTTACCTAGGTACATCACCAGTATCAACAATGTCAGCATATTAACTGATAGCATGTTGCACTTACCTAAATACATCACCAGAATCAACAATGTCAGTATATTAACTGATAGCAAATCCATGAATTTACTTAAGTACATCACCAGAATCAACAATGTCAGCATATTAACTGATAGCATGTTGCACTTACCTAGATACATCACCAGAATTAACAATGTCAGTATATTAACTGGCAGCAAATACATGCATTTACCTAGGTACATCACCAGAATCAACAATGTCAGTATATTAACTGATAGCAAATCCATGAATTTACCTAGGTACATCACCAGAATCAACAATGTCAGTATATTAACTGATAGCAAGTCCATGCACTTACCTAGATACATCACCAGAATCAACAATGTCAGTATATTAACTGATAGCATGTTGCACTTACCTAGGTACATCAACAGAGTCAACAATGTCAGTATATTAACTGATAGCAAATCCATACATTTACCTAGGTACATCAGTAGAGTCAACAATGTCAGTATATTAACTAATAGCAAATCCATGTATTTACCTAGGTACATCACCAGAGTAAAAATGTCAGTTTATTAACTGATAGCAACTCCATGCACTTACCTAGTTACAGCACCAGAGTCAACAACGTCAGTATATTAACTGATAGCAAATCGATGCATTTACCTATCTACAACACTAGAGTCAACAATGTCAGTATATTAACTGATAGCAAATCCATGCATTTACCTATCTAAAACACTAGAGTCAGCAATGTCAGTATATTAACTGATGGCAAGTCCATGCACTTACCTAGGTACATCACCAGATTCAACAATGTCAGTGTATTAAGGGATAGCAAATCCATGCACTTACCTAGGTACATCACCAGAGTCAACAATGTCAGTTTATTAACTCATAGCAAATCCATTCACTTACCTAGGTACATCACTTGAATCAACAATGTCAGTATATTAACTGATAGCAAATCAATGCATTTACCTAGGTACATCACCAGAGTCAAGAATGTCGGTATATTAACTGATAGCAAACCCATGCACTTACCTAGGTACATCACTAGAATCAACAATGTCAGGATATTAACTGATAGCAAATCCATGAATTTACCTAGGTACATCACCAGAGTAAACTATGTCAGTATATTAAATGATAGCAAATCCATGCATTTACCTATCTACAACACTAGAGTCAACAATGTCAGTATATTAACTGATAGCAAATCCATGCAATTACCTAGGTACATCACCAGAGTCAACGATGTCGGTATATTAAATGATAACAAATCCATGCACTTACCTAGGTACAACACTAGAGTCAACAATTTCAGTATATTAACCAATAGCAAATCCATGCATTTACCTAGGTACATCATTAGAGTCAACAATGTCAGTTTATTAACTGATAGCAAATCCATGCATTTACCTAGGTACATCACTAGTGTCAAAAACGTCAGTATATTAATTGATAGCAAATCCATGCGCTTACCTAGGTACATCACCAGAGTCAACAATGTCAGTTTATTAACTGATAGCAAATCCATTCATTTACCTAGGTACATCACTAGTGTCAACAACGTCAGTATATTAACTGATAGCAAATCCATGCGCTTACCTAGGTACATCACTAGTGTCAACAATGTCAGTATATTAACTGATAGCAAATCCATGCATTTACCTAGGTACATCACTAGTGTCAACAATGTCAGTATATTAACTGATAGCAAATCCATGCGCTTACCTAGGTACATCACTAGAGTCAACAATGTCAGTATATTAACTGATAGCAAATCTATGCATTTACCTAGGTATATCAATAATGCCAACAATGACAGTATATTAACTGATAGCAAATCCATGCATTTACCTAGGTACATCAATAGAGTCAACAATGTCAGTATATTAACTAATAGCAAATCCATGAACTTACCTAGGTACATCACTAGTGTCAACAATGTCAGTATATTAACTGATAGCAAATCCATGCATTTACCTATCTACAACACTATAGTCAACAATGTCAGTATATTAACTGATAGCAAATCCATGCATTTACCTAGGTACATCACCAGAGTCAACAATGTTAGTATATTAACTTATTGCTAATCCATGCACTTACCTAGGTACATCACCAGAGTCAACAATGTCAGTTTATTAACTAATAGCAAATCCATGCATTTACCTAGGTACATCACTAGATTCAACAATGTCAGTATATTAACTAATAGCAAACCATGCACTTACCTAGGTACATCACTAGAGTCAACAATGTCAGTATATTAACTGATCGCAAATCCCTGCACTTACCTAGGTACATCACTAGAGTCAACAATGTCAGTATATTAACTGATAGCAAATCCATGCATTTACCTAGGTACATCACTAGAGTCAACAATGTCAGTATATTAACTGATAGCAAATCCATGAATTTACCTAGGTACATCACTAGTGTCAACACTGTCAGTATATTAGCTGATAGCAAGTCCATGCACTTACCTAGATACATCACCAGAAATAACAATGTCAGTATATTAACTGATAGCATGTTGCACTTACCTAGGTACATCACCAAAGTCAAAATGTCAGTATATTAACTGATAGCAAATCCATGAATTTACCTAGATACATCACTAGAGTCAACAATGTCAGTATATTAACTAATAGCAAACCATGCACATATCTAGGTACACCAACAAAGTCAACCATGTCAGTATACTAACTGATAGCAAACCCATGCATTTACCTAGGTACATCACTAGAGTCAACAATGTCAGTATATTAACAGATAGCAAATCCATGCATTTACCTAGGTACATCACCAGAGTAAAGAAGGTCAGTTTATTAACTGATAGCAAATCCATGCACTTACCTAGGTACAGCACCAGAGTCAACAACGTCATTATATTAACTGATAGCAAATCCATGCATTTACCTATCTACAACACTAGAGTCAACAATGTCAGTATATTAACTGATAGCAAATCCATGCATTTACCTATCTAAAACACTAGAGTCAACAATGTCAGTATATTAACTGATAGCAAGTTCATGCACTTATTTAGGTAAATCACCAGATTCAACAATGTCAGTATATTAACTGATAGCAAATCTATGCACTTACCTAGGTACATCACTAGAATCAACAATGTCAGTATATTAACTAATAGCAAATCCATGCATTTTACTATCTACAACACTAGAGTCACAATGTCAGTATATTATCTGATAGCAAATCCATGCATTTTGTATCTACAACACTAGAGTCAACAATGTCAGTATATTAACTGCTAGCAAATCCATGCACTTACCTAGGTACATCACCAGAGTCAACAATGTCAGTATATTAACTGATAGCAAGTCCATGCACTTACCTAGGTACATCACCAGAGTCAACAATGTCAGTTTATTAACTGATAGCAAATCCATGCATTTAAATAGGTACATCACTAGTGTCAACAATGTCAGTATATTAACTGATAGCAAATCCATGCAATTACCTAGGTACATCACTAGAATCAACAATGTCAGTATATTAACTGATAGCAAATCCATGCAATTACCTAGGTACATCACTAGAATCAACAATGTCAGTATATTAACTGATAGCAAATCCATGCAATTACCTAGGTACATCACTAGAATCAACAATGTCAGTATATTAACTGATTGCAAATCCATGCATTTACCTAGGTACATCACTAATGTCAACAATGTCAGTATATTAACTGATAGCAAATCCGTGCACTTACCTAGGTACATCACCAGAGTCAACAATGTCAGTTTATTAACTGATAGCAAATCCATGCATTTACCTAGGTACATCACTAGTGTCAACAATGTCAGTATATTAATTGATACCAAATCCATGCATTTACCTAGGTATATCACTAGTGTCAACAATGTCAGTATATTAACTAATAGCAAATCCATGCAATTACCTAGGTACATCACTAGTGTCAACAATGTCAGTATATTAACTGATAGCTAATCCATGCACTTACCTAGGTACATCATTAGAGTCAACAATGTCTGTATATTAACTAATAGCAAATCCATGCGCTTACCTAGGTACATCACTAGAGTCAACAATGTCAGTTTATTAACTGATAGCAAATCCATGCTTTTACCTAGGTACATCACTAATGTCAACAATGTCAGTATATTAACTGATAGCAAATCCATGCACTTACCTAGGTACATCACCAGAGTCAACAATGTCAGTATATTAACTGATAGCAAATTCATGCACTTACCTAGGTACATCACTAGAGTCAACAATGTCAGTATATTAACTGATAGCAAATCCATGCATTTACCTATCTACAACACTAGAGTCAGAAATGTCAGTACATTAACCGATAGCAAATCCATGCATTTACCTAGGTACATCACCAGAGTCAACAATGTCAGTATATTAACTGATAGCAAATCCATGCACTTACCTAGGTGCATCACTAGAGTCAACCATGTCAGCATATTAACTGATAGCAAATCCATGCACTTACCTAGGTACATCACCAGAGTCAACAATGTCAGTATATTAACTGATAGCAAATCCATGCACTTACCTAGGTACATCACTACAGTCAACCATGTCAGCATCTTAACTGATAGCAAATCCATGCACTTACCTAGGTACATCACTAGAGTCAACAATGTCAGTACATTAACTGATACCAAATCCATGCATTTACCTAGGTACATCACTAGTGTCAACAATGTCAGTATATTAACTAATAGCAATTCCATGCAATTACCTAGGTACATCACTAGAGTCAAAATGTCAGTATATTAACTGATAGCAACTCTATGCAATTACCTAGGTACATCACTAGTGTCAACAATGTCAGTATATTAACTGATAGCAAATCCATGCACTTACCTAGGTACATCACTAGAGTCAACAATGCCAGTATATTAATTAATAGCAAATCCATGCGCTTACCTAGGTACATCACTAGAGTCAACAATGTCAGTATATTAGCTAATAGCAAATCCATGCAATTACCTAGGTACATCACTAGTGTCAACAATGTCAGTATATTAACTGATAGCAAATCCATGCGCTTACCTAGGTACATCACTAGAGTCAACAATGTCAGTATATTAACTAATAGCAAATCCATGCATTTACCTATCTACAACACTAGAGTCAACAATGTCAGTATATTAACTGATAGCAAGTCCATGCACTTACCTAGGTAAATCACCAGATTCAACAATGTCAGTATATTAACTGATAGCAAATCCATGCACTTACCTTGGTAGATCACCAGAGTCAACAATGTCAGTACATTAACTGATAGCAAATCCATGCACTTACCTAGGTACATCACTAGAATCAACAATGTCAGTATATTAACTGATAGCAAATCCATGCATTTACCTAGGTACATCACCAGAGTCAACAATGTCAGTATATTAAATGATAGCAAATCCATGCATTTAACTATCTACAACACTAGAGTCAACAATGTCAGTATATTATCTGATAGCAAATCCATTCATTTATGTATCTACAACACTAGAGTCAACAATGTCAGTATATTAACTGATAGCAAATCCATGGACTTACCTAGGTACATCACTAGAGTCAACAATGTCTGTATATTAACTGATAGCAAATCCATGCAATTACCTAGGTACATCACCAGAGTCAACAATGTCAGTATATTAACTGATAGCAAGTCCATGCACTTACCTAGGTACATCACCAGAGTCAACAATGTCGTTTATTAACTGATAGCAAATCCATGCATTTACCTAGGTACATCACTAGTGTCAACAATGTCAGTATATTAACTAATAGCAAATACATGCGCTTACCTAGGTACATCAATAGTGTTAACAATGTCAGTATATTAACTAACAGCAAATCCATGCAATTACCTAGGTACATCACTAGAGTCAACAATGTCAGTATATTAACTAATAGCAAATCCATGCGCTTACCTAGGTACATCACTAGAGTCAACAATGCCAGTTTATTAACTGATAGCAAATCCATGCATTTACCTAGGTACATCACTAATGTCAACAATGTCAGTATATTAACTGATAGCAAATCCGTGCACTTACCTAGGTACATCACCAGAGTCAACAACGTCAGTTTATTAACTGATAGCAAATCCATGCACTTACCTAGGTACATCACCAGAGTTAAAAATGTCAGTTTATTAACTGATAGCAAATCCATGCATTTACCTAGGTACATCACTAGTATCAACAATGTCAGTATATTAACTGATACCAAATCCATGCATTTACCAAGGTACATCACTAGTGTCAACAATGTCAGTATATTAACTAATAGCAAATCCATGCAATTACCTAGGTACACCACTAGTGTCAACAATGTCAGTATATTAACTGATAGCAAATCCATACACTTACCTAGGTACATCACTAGAGTCAACAATTTCAGTATATTAACTAATAGCAAATCCATGCGCTTAGCTAGGTACATCACTAGAGTCAACAATGTCAGTTTATTAACTGATAGCAAATCCATGCATTTACCTAGGTACATCACTAATGTCAACAATGTCAGTATATTAACTGATAGCAAATCCGTACACTTACCTAGGTACATCACTAGTGTCAACAATGTCAGTATATTAACTGATAGCAAATCCATGCATTTACCTAGGTACATCACTAGTGTCAACAATGTCAGTATATTAACTGATAGCAAATCCGTGCACTTACCTAGGTACATCACCAGTCAACAATGTCAGTATATTAACTGATAGCAAATTCATGCACTTACCTAGGTACATCACTAGAGTCAACAATGTCAGTATACTAACTGATAGCAAATCCATGCATTTACCTATCTACAACACTAGAGTCAACAATGTCAGTTTATTAACTGATAGCAAATCCATGCACTTACCTAGGTACATCACCAGAGTCAACAATGTCAGTACATCCATGCAATTACCTAGGTACATCACTAGAATCAACAATGTCAGTATATTAACTGATAGAAAATCCATGCATTTACCTAGGTACATCACTAGAATCAAAAATGTCAGTATATTAACTGATAGCAAATCCATGCATTTACCTAGGTACATCACTAGAGTCAACAATGTCAGTTTATTAACTAATAGCAAGTCCATGCAATTACCTAGGTACATCACTAGAATCAACAATGTCAGTATATTAACTAATAGCAAATCCATGCAATTACCTAGGTACATTACTAGAATCAACAATATCAGTATATTAACTGGAAGCAAATCCATGCACTTACCTAGGTACATCATTAGAGTCAACAATGTCAGTATATTAACTGATAGCAAATCCATGCACTTACCTAGGTACATCATTAGAGTCAACAATGTCAGTATATTAAATGATAGCAAATCCATGCATTTAACTATCTACAACACTAGAGTCAACAATGTCAGTATATTAACTGATAGCAAATCCATGCACTTACCTAGGTACATCACTAGAGTCAACAATGTCAGTATATTAACTGATAGCAAATCCATGCACCTACCTAGGTACATCACTAGAGTCAACAATGTCAGTATATTAACTGATAGCAAATCCATGCACTTACCTAGGTACATCACTAGAGTCAACAATGTCAGTATATTAACTGATAGCAAGTCCATGCAATTACCTAGGTACATCACCAGAGTCAACAATGTCAGTATATTAACTGATAGCAAATCCATGCACTTACCTAGGTACATCACTAGAGTCAACAATGTCAGTATATTAACTGATAGCAAGTCCATGCAATTACCTCGGTACATCACTAGAGTCAACAATGTCAGTATATTAACTGATAGCAAGTCCATGCACTTACCTAGGTACATCACTAGAGTCAACAATGTCAGTATATTAACTGATAGCAAATCCATGCAATTACGTAGGTACATCACTAGAGTCAACAATGTCAGTATATTAACTGATAGCAAGTCCATGCAATTACCTAGGTACATCACCAGAGTCAACAATGTCAGTATATTAACTGATAGCAAGTCCATGCAATTACCTAGGTACATCACCAGAGTCAACAATGTCAGTATATTAACTGATAGCAAGTCCATGCAATTACCTAGGTACATCACTAGAGTAAACAATGTCAGTTAATAACTGACAGCAAATCCATGCATTTACCTATCTACAACACTAGATTCAACAATGTCAGTATATTAACTCTTAGCAAATCCATGCACTTACCTAGGTACATCACTAGAGTCAACAATGTCAGTATATTAACTAATAGCAAGTCCATGTAATTACCTAGTTACATCACTAGAGTCAACAATGTCAGTTTATTAACTAATAGCTATTCCATGCACTTACCTAGGTACATCACTACAGTCAACAATGTCAGTTTATTAACTAATAGCAAATCCATGCACTTACCTAGGTACATCACTAGAGTCACCAATGTGAGTTTATTAACTAATAGCAAGTCCATGCACTTACCTAGGCTCCTTACTAGAGTCAACAACATCGGTTTAGTAACTTCTAGCAAGTCCATGCACTTACCTAGGTTCCTTACTAGAGTCAACAACGTCGGTTTAGTAACTTCTAGCAAGTCCATGCACTTACCTAGGTTCATCACCAGAGTCAACAATGTCGGTTTAGTAAATTCTAGCAATTCCATGCACTTACCTAGGTTCATCACCAGAGTCAACAATGTCGGTTTAGTAAATTCTAGCAATTCCATGTACGTACCTAGGTTCATCACCAGAGTCAACAATGTCGGTTTAGTAACTTCTAGCAAGTCCATGCACTTACCTAGGTTCATCACCAGAGTCAAGAATGTCGGTTTAGTAACTTCTAGCAAGTCCATGCACTTACCTAGGTTCATCACCAGAGTCAACAATGTCGGTTTAGTAACTTCTAGCAAGTCCATGCACTTACCTAGGTTCATCACCAGAGTCAACAATGTCGGTTTAGTAACTTCTAGCAAGTTCATGCACTTACCTAGGTTCATCACCAGAGTCAACAATGTCGGTTTAGTAACTTCTAGCAAGTCCATGCACTTACCTTGGTTCATCACCAGAGTCAACAATGTCGGTTTAATAACTTCTAGCAAGTCCATGCACTTACCTAGGTTCATCACTAGAGTCAACAATGTCGGTTTAGTAACTTCTAGCAAGTCCATGCACTTACCTAGGTTCATCACCAGAGTCAACAATGTCGGTTTAGTAAATTCTAGCAATTCCATGCACTTACCTAGGTTCATCACCAGAGTCAACAATGTCAGTTTAGTAACTTCTATCAAGTCCATGCACTTATCTAGGTTATTTACTAGAGTCAACAATGTCGGTTTGGTAACTGATATCAAGTCCATGCACTTACCAAGTTTCATCACCAAAGTAACAATGTCAGTTCAGTAACTTCCTGCAATTCCATGCACTTACCTAGGTTCGTCACCAGAGTCAACAATGTCAGTTTATTAACCGATAGCAAGTCTATTCACTTACATAGTTTCATCACCCAAGTCAACAATGTCGGTTCAGTAACATCTAGCAGGTCCACGAACGTAAGTAGGTTCTTTACCAGAGTCAACATTGTCGGTTCAGTAACATCTAGCAGGTCCACGAACGTAAGTAGGTTCTTTACCAGAGTCAACAATGTCGGTTCAGTAACATCTAGCCGGTCCACGAACGTAAGTAGGTTCTTTACCAGAGTCAACAATGTCGGTTCAGTAACATCTAGCAGGTCCACGAACGTAAGTAGGTTCTTTACCAGAGTCAACAGTGTCGGTTCAGTCACATCTAGCAGGTCCACGAACGTAAGTAGGTTCTTTACCAGAGTCAACAATGTCGGTTCAGTATAATCTAGCAGGTCCACGAACGTAAGTAGGTTCTTTACCAGAGTAAACATTGTCGGTTCAGTAACATCTAGGAGGTCCATGAACTTAAACAGTTTATTCATCAGAGTCAACAATGTCAGTTTAGTAACTTCCTGCAAGTCCATACACTTACCTATGTTCATCATCAGAGTCAACAATGTCGGTTGCGTAACTGATAGCATATCCACGTACTTAACTAGGTTCATCACCAGAGTCAACATTGTCGGTTCAGTAACATCTAGGAGGTCCATGAACTTAAATAGTTTATTCATCAGAGTCAACAATGTCAGTTTAGTAACTTCCTGCAAGTCCATACACTTACCTATGTTCATCATCAGAGTCAACAATGTCGGTTGCGTAACTGATAGCATATCCACGTACTTAACTAGGTTCACCACCAGAGTCAACAATATCAGTTTAGTAACTGATAGCAAGACAATGTACTTAACTAGGTTCACCACCAGAGTCAACAATGTCAGTTTAGTGACTAATAGCAGCTCAATGCTCTTACCTAGGTTCATCACCAGAGTCAACAATGTCAGTTTAGTAACCCATAGCAAGTCAATGCACTTAATTAGGGTCATCACGAGAGTCAACAATGTGATTTTAATAAGCAATAGCAAGTGCATACACTTAATTAGGTTCATCACCAGAGTCAAAATGTCAGTTTAGTAACTTCTAGCAAGTCCGTGCACTTAACAAGATACATCACCAGAGTCAAAATGTCAGTTTAGTAACTTCTAGCAAGTCCGTGCACTTAACAAGATACATCACCAGAGTCAAAATGTCAGTTTAGTAACTTCTAGCAAGTCCGTGCACTTAACAAGATTCATCACCAGAATCAACAATGTCGGTTTAGTAACTTCAAGCAGGTCCATGCACTTATCTAGGTTCATCACCAGAGTCAACAATTTCAGTTTAGTAACTTCAAGAAAGTCCATTCACTTAACAAGATACATCACCAGAGTCAACAATGTCAGTTTAGTAACTTCTAGCAAGTCCGTGTACTTAACAAGATTCATCACCAGTCAACAATGTCAGTTTAGTAACTTCAAGAAAGTCCATTCACTTAACAAGATACATCACCAGAGTCAACAATGTCAGTTTCGTAACTTCTAGCAAGTCCGTGTACTTAACAAGATTCATCATCAGAGTCAACAATGTCAGTTTAGTAACTTGTAGCAAGTCCGTGTACTTAACAAGATACATCACCAGAGTCAACAATGTCAGTTTAGTAACTTCAAGAAAGTCCATTCACTTAACAAGATACATCACCAGAGTCAACAATGTCAGTTTAGTAACTTCTAGCAAGTCCGTGTACTTAACAAGATTCATCACCAGTCAACAATGTCAGTTTAGTAACTTCTAGCAAGTCCGTGCACTTAACAAGATTCATCACCAGAGTCAACAATGTCGGTTTAGTAACTTCTAGCTAGTCCGTGCACTTAACAAGATTCATTACCAGAGTCAACAATGCAAGTTTAGTAACTTCTAGCTAGCCGTGCACAAAACAAGATTCATCACCAGAGTCAACAATGTCAGTTTAGTAACTTCTAGCAAGTCCCTACACTTAACAAGATTCACCACAAGAGTCAACAATGTCAGTTTAGTAACTTCTAGCTCGACCGTGCACTTAACAACATTCATCACCAGCGTCAACAATGTCGGTTTAGTAACTTCTAGCAAGTCCGTGCACTTAACAAGATTCAACACCTGACTGAACAATGGCAGTTTAGTAACTTCTAGCTAGTCCGTGAACTTAACAAGATCATCACCAGAGTCAACAATGTCGGTTTAGTAACTTCTACCAAGTCCGTGCAGTTAACAAGATTCATCACCAGTCAACAATGTCAGTTTAGTAACTTCTAGCAAGTCCGTGCACTTAACAAGATTCATCACCAGAGTCAACAATGTCGGTTTAGTAACTTCTAGCTAGTCCGTGCACTTAACACGATTCATCACCAGAGTCAACAATGTCGGTGTAGTAACTTCTAGCAAGTCCGTGCACTTAACACGATTCATCACCAGAGTCAAGAATGTCGGTTTAGTAACTTCTAGCAAGTCCGTGCACTTAACAAGATTCATCACCAGAGTCAACAATGTCGGTTTAGTAACTTCTAGCAAGTCCGTGCACTTAACAAGATACATCACCAGAGTCAACAATGTCAGTTTAGTAACTTCTAGCAAGTCCGTGCAATTAACAAGATTCATCACCAGAGTCAACAATGTCAGTTTAGTAACTTCTAGCAAGTCCGTGCACTTAACAAGATTCATCACCAGAGTCAACAATGTCGGTTTAGTAACTTCTAGCAAGTCCGTGCACTTAACAAGATTCATCACCAGAGTCAACAATGTCAGTTTAGTAACTTCTAGCAAGTCCGTGCACTTAACAAGATTCATAACCAGAGTCAACAATGTCAGTTTAGTAACTTCTAGCAAGTCCGTGCACTTAACAAGATTCAACACCAGAGTCAACAATGTCAGTTTAGTAACTTCTAGCAAGTCCGTGCACTTAACAAGATTCAACATCAGAGTCAACAATGTCAGTTTAGTAACTTCTAGCAAGTCCGTGCACTTAACAAGATTCAACATCAGAGTCAACAATGTCAGTTTAGTAACTTCTAGCAAGTCCGTGCACTTAACAAGATTCAACACCAGAGTCAACAATGTCGGTTTAGTAACTTCTAGCAAGTCCGTGCACTTAACAAGATTCATCATCAGAGTCAACAATGTCGGTTTAGTAACTTCTAGCAAGTCCGTGCACTTAACAAGATTCAACATCAGAGTCAACAATGTCAGTTTAGTAACTTCTAGCAAGTCCGTGCACTTAACAAGATTCATCATCAGAGTCAACAATGTCGGTTTAGTAACTTCTAGCAAGTCCGTGCACTTAACAAGATTCATCATCAGAGTCAACAATGTCAGTTTAGTAACTTCTAGCAAGTCCGTGCACTTAACAAGATTCATCATCAGAGTCAACAATGTCGGTTTAGTAACTTCTAGCAAGTCCATGCACTTAACAAGATTCATCATCAGAGTCAACAATGTCAGTTTAGTAACTTCTAGCAAGTCCGTGCACTTAACAAGATTCAACATCAGAGTCAACAATGTCGGTTTAGTAACTTCTAGCAAGTCCGTGCACTTAACACGATTCATCATCAGAGTCAACAATGTCAGTTTAGTAACTTCTAGCAAGTCCGTGCACTTCACAAGATTCATCACCAGAGTCAACAATGTCAGTTTAGTAACTTCTAGCAAGTCCGTGCACTTAACACGATTCATCATCAGAGTCAACAATGTCAGTTTAGTAACTTCTAGCAAGTCCGTGCACTTAACAAGATTCAACACCAGAGTCAACAATGTCGGTTTAGTAACTTCTAGCAAGTCCGTGCACTTAACAAGATTCAACACCAGAGTCAACAATGTCAGTTTAGTAACTTCTAGCAAGTCCGTGCACTTAACAAGATTCATCATCAGAGTCAACAATGTCGGTTTAGTAACTTCTAGCAAGTCCGTGCACTTAACAAGATTCAACATCAGAGTCAACAATGTCGGTTTAGTAACTTCTAGCAAGTCCGTGCACTTAACAAGATTCAACATCAGAGTCAACAATGTCGGTTTAGTAACTTCTAGCAGGTCCGTGCACTTAACACGATTCATCATCAGAGTCAACAATGTCAGTTTAGTAACTTCTAGCAAGTCCGTGCATTTAACACGATTCATCATCAGAGTCAACAATGTCAGTTTACTAACTTCTAGCAAGTCCGTGCACTTAACAAGATTCATCATCAGAGTCAACAATGTCGGTTTAGTAACTTCTAGCAAGTCCGTGCACTTAACAAGATTCAACAACAGAGTCAACAATGTCGGTTTAGTAACTTCTAGCAAGTCCGTGCACTTAACAAGATTCATCATCAGAGTCAACAATGTCAGTTTAGTAACTTCTAGCAAGTCCGTGCACTTAACAAGATTCAACACCAGAGTAACCAATGTCAGTTTAGTAACCTCTAGCAAGTCCGTGCACTTAACAAGATTCAACAACAGAGTAACCAATGTCGGTTTAGTAACTTCTAGCAAGTCCGTGCACTTAACAAGATTCAACACCAGAGTAACCAATGTCAGTTTAGTAACTTCTAGCAAGTCCGTGCACTTAACAAGATTCAACAACAGAGTAACCAATGTCAGTTTAGTAACTTCTAGCAAGTCCGTGCACTTAACAAGATTCATCATCAGAGTCAACAATGTCGGTTTAGTAACTTCTAGCAAGTCCGTGCACTTAACAAGATTCAACACCAGAGTCAACAATGTCAGTTTAGTAACTTCTAGCAAGTCCGTGCACTTAACACGATTCATCATCAGAGTCAACAATGTCGGTTTAGTAACCTCTAGCAAGTCCGTGCACTTAACAAGATTCATCACCAGAGTCAACAATGTCAGTTTAGTAACTTCTAGCAAGTCCGTGCACTTAACACGATTCATCATCAGAGTCAACAATGCTGGTTTAGTAACTTCTAGCAAGTCCGTGCACTTAACAAGATTCTACACCAGAGTCAACAATGTCAGTTTAGTAACTTCTAGCAAGTCCGTGCACTTAACAAGATTCAACACCAGAGTCAACAATGTCAGTTTAGTAACTTCTAGCAAGTCCGTGCACTTAACAAGATTCATTACCAGAGTCAACAATGTCAGTTTAGTAACTTCTAGCAAGTCCGTGCACTTAACACGATTCATCATCAGAGTCAACAATGTCGGTTTAGTAACCTCTAGCAAGTCCGTGCACTTAACAAGATTCATCATCAGAGTCAACAATGTCAGTTTAGTAACTTCTAGCAAGTCCGTGCACTTAACAAGATTCATCATCAGAGTCAACAATGTCAGTTTAGTAACTTATAGCAAGTCCGTGCACTTAACAAGATTCATTACCAGAGTCAACAATGTCAGTTTAGTAACTTATAGCAAGTCCGTGCACTTAACAAGATTCATCATCAGAGTCAACAATGTCGGTTTAGTAACTTCTAGCAAGTCCGTGCACTTAACAAGATTCATCATCAGAGTCAACAATGTCAGTTTAGTAACTTATAGCAAGTCCGTGCACTTAACAAGATTCATTATCAGAGTCAACAATGTCAGTTTAGTAACTTATAGCAAGTCCGTGCACTTAACAAGATTCATTACCAGAGTCAACAATGTCAGTTTAGTAACTTATAGCAAGTCCGTGCACTTAACAAGATTCATCATCAGAGTCAACAATGTCAGTTTAGTAACTTATAGCAAGTCCGTGCACTTAACAAGATTCATCATCAGAGTCAACAATGTCAGTTTAGTAACTTATAGCAAGTCCGTGCACTTAACAAGATTCATCATCAGAGTCAACAATGTCAGTTTAGTAACTTATAGCAAGTCCGTGCACTTAACAAGATTCAACACCAGAGTCAACAATGTCAGTTTAGTAACTTCTAGCAAGTCCGTGCACTTAACAAGATTCATCATCAGAGTCAACAATGTCAGTTTAGTAACTTATAGCAAGTCCGTGCACTTAACAAGATTCAACACCAGAGTAACAATGTCGGTTTAGTAACTTCTAGCAAGTCCGTGCACTTAACAAGATTCATCATCAGAGTCAACAATGTCAGTTTAGTAAATTATAGCAAGTCCGTGCACTTAACAAGATTCATCACCAGTCAACAATGTCAGTTTAGTAACTTATAGCAAGTCCGTGCACTTAACAAGATTCATCATCAGAGTCAACAATGTCAGTTTAGTAACTTATAGCAAGTCCGTGCACTTAACAAGATTCATCACCAGTCAACAATGTCAGTTTAGTAACTTATAGCAAGTCCGTGCACTTAACAAGATTCATCATCAGAGTCAACAATGTCAGTTTAGTAACTTATAGCAAGTCCGTGCACTTAACACGATTCATCACCAGTCAACAATGTCAGTTTAGTAACTTATAGCAAGTCCGTGCACTTAACAAGATTCATCATCAGAATCAACAATGTCAGTTTAGTAACTTCTAGCAAGTCCGTGCACTTAACAAGATTCATCATCAGAGTCAACAATGTCAGTTTAGAAACTTCTAGCAAGTCCACACACATAACTTGGTTCATCATCAGAGTCAACAATGACAGTTTAGTATCTTCTAGAAGCACATACACATAACTAGGTTCATCATCAGTCAACAATGTCAGTTTAGTAACTTCTAGCAAGTCCATACACAGAACAAGTTCATCATCAGAGTCAACAATGTCAGTTTAGAAACTTCTAGCAAGTCCACACACATAACTTGGTTCATCATCAGAGTCAACAATGACAGTTTAGTAACTTCTAGCAAGTCCACGCACTAAGTTCACCAGAATCAACAATGTCGGTTTAGTAACTTCTAGCAAGTCCAAACAGAAAAATAGGTTCATCATCAGAGTCAACAATGTCAGTTTAGTAACTTCTAGCAAGTCCAAACAGAAAAATAGGTTCATCATCAGAGGCAACAATGTCTGTTTAGTAACTTCTAGCAAGTCCATACACATAACTAGGTTCATCATCAGAGTCAACAATGTCAGTTTAGTAACTTCTAGCAAGTCCATATCCATAACTAGGTTCATCATCAGAGTCAACAATGTCAGTTTAGTAACTTCTAGCAAGTCCATACACATAACTAGGTTCATCATCAGAGTCAACAATGTCAGTTTAGTAACTTCTAGCAAGTCCATACACATAACTAGGTTCATCATCAGAGTCAACAATGTCAGTTTAGTAACTTCTAGCAAGTCCATACACATAACTAGGTTCATCATAAGAGTCAACAATGTCAGTTTAGTAACTTTTAGCAAGTCCATGCATTTAACTAGGTTCATCACTAGAGTCAACACGTATCAGTTTTTTAACTTTTATTAAGTCCATGCACTTAACTAGGTTCATCACCAGAGTCAACAATGTCAGTTTAGTAACTTCTAGCAAGTCCATATCCATAACTAGGTTCATCATCAGAGTCAACAATGTCAGTTTAGTAACTTCTAGCAAGTCCATACACATAACTAGGTTCATCATAAGAGTCAACAATGTCAGTTTAGTAACTTTTAGCAAGTCCATGCATTTAACTAGGTTCATCACTAGAGTCAACACGCATCAGTTTTTTAACTTTTATTAAGTCCATGCACTTAACTAGGTTCATCACCAGAGTCAACAACGTCAGTTTAGTAACTTATAGAAAGACCGTGCACTTAACTAGGTTCATCACTAGGATCACCAATCTCAGTTCAGTAGCTGATAGCAAGTCCATACACATAACTAAGTTCATCATCAGAGTAAAGCATGTCAGTTTAGTAACATGTAGCAAGTCCATACACATAACTAGGTTCATCATCAGAGTAAACAATGTCAGTTTAGTAACATCTAGCAAGTCCATACACATAACTAGGTTCATCATCAGAGTAAACAATGTCAGTTTAGTAACATCTAGCAAGTGCATACAGATAACTAGGTTCATCATCAGAGTCAACAATGTCAGTTTAGTAACTTATAGCAAGTCCATACACATAACTAGGTTCATCATCAGAGTCAACAGTGTCAGTTTAGTAACTTCTAGCAAGTCCATATCCATAATTAGGTTGATCATTAGAGTCAACAATGTCAGTTTAGTAACTTCCAGCATGTCCATACACATAACTAGGTTCATCATCAGAGTCAACAATGTCAGTTTAGTAACATCTAGCAAGTCCATACACATAACTAGGTTCATCATCAGAGTCAACAATGTCAGTTTAGTAACATCTAGCAAGTCTATACTCATAACTAGGTTCATCATCAGAGTCAACAATGTCAGTTTAGTAACTTCTAGCAAGTCAATACACATAACTACGTTCATCATCAGAGTCAACAATGTCAGTTTAGTAACATCTAGCAAGTCCATACACATAACTAGGTTCATCATCAGAGTCAACAATGTCAGTTTAGTAACATCTAGCAAGTCCATACACATAACTAGGTTCATCATCAGAGTCAACAATGTCAGTTTAGTAACTCCTAGCAAGTCCATATCCATTACTAGGTTCATCATCAGAGTCAACAATGTCAGTTTAGTAACTTCTAGCAAGTTCATATCCATAACTAGGTTCATCATCAGAGTCATCAATGTCAGTTTAGTAACTCCTAGCAAGTACACGCACATAACTAAGTTCACCAGAATCAACAATGTCGGTTTAGTAACTTCCAGCAAGTCCATACACATAACTAGGTTCATCATCAGAGTAAACAATGGCAGTTTAGTAACATCTAGCAAGTCCATACACATAACTAGGTTCATCATCAGAGTCAACAATGTCAGTTTAGTAACTTATAGCAAGTCCATACACATAACTAGGTTCATCATCAGAGTAAACAATGTCAGTTTAGTAACATCTAGCAAGTCCATACACATAACTAGGTTCATCATCAGAGTCAACAATGTCAGTTTAGTAACATCTAGCAAGTCCATACACATAACTAGGTTCATCATCAGAGTCAACAATGTCAGTTTAGTAACATCTAGCAAGTCCATACACATAACTAGGTTCATCACCAGAGTCAACAATGTCAGTTTAGTAACATCTAGCAAGTCCATACACATAACTAGGTTCATCATCAGAGTCAACAATGTCAGTTTAGTAAGATCTAGCAAGTCCATACACATAACTAGGTTCATCACCAGAGTCAACAATGTCAGTTTGGTAACTTCTAGCAAGTCCATTCACTTAACAAGATACACCACCAGAGTCAACAATGTCGGTTTAGTAACTTCAAGCAAGTCCATTCACTTAACGAGATACATCACCAGAGTCAACAATGTCGGTTTAGTAACTTCAAGCAAGTCCGTGCACTTAACCAGATACATCACCAGAGTCAACAATGTCGGTTTAGTAACTTCAAGCAAGTCCATTCACTTAACAAAATACATCACCAGAGTCAACAATGTCGGTTTAGTAACTTCAAGCAAGTCCATTCACTTAACAAGATACATCACCAGAGTCAACAATGTCGGTTTAGTAACTTCAAGCACGTCCATTCACTTAACAAGATACATCACCAGAGTCAACAATGTCCGTTTAGTAACTTCAAGCACGTCCATTCACTTAACAAGATACATCATCATAGTCAACAATGTCGGTTTAGTAAAACCAAGCAAGTTCATTCACTTAACAAGATACATCACCATAGTCAACAATGTCGGTTTAGTAACTTCAAGCACGTCCATTCACTTAACAAAATACATCACCATAGTCAACAATGTCGGTTTAGTAAAACCAAAAAAGTTCATTCACTTAACTAGGTTCATTACCAGAGACAACAATGTCGGTTTTGTAACTTCTAGCAAGTTCATTCACTTAACTAGGTTCATCACCAGAGACAACAATGTCGGTTTTGTAGCTTCTAGCAAGTTCATGCACTTAACTAGGTTCATCACCAGAGACAACAATGTCAGTTTAGTAACTTCAAGCAAGTCCATGCACTTATCTAGGTTCATCACCAGAGTCAACAATGTCAATTTAGTAACTTCTAGCATGTCCGTGCACTTAACAAGATACAACACCAGAGTCAACAGTGTCAGTTTAGTAACTTCAAGCACGTCCATTCACTTAACAAGATACATCACCAGAGTCAACAATGTCAGTTTAGTAACTTAAAGCAAGTCCGCGCACTTAACAAGATTCAACACCAGAGTCTACAATGTCGGTTTAGTAACTTCAAGCAAGTCCATTCACTTAACAAGATACATCACCAGAGTCAACAATGTCAGTTTAGTAACTTCAAGCAAGTCCATTCACTTAACACGATTCAACACCAGAGTCAACAATGTCGGTTTAGTAACTTCAAGCAAGTCCATGCACTTAACAAGATTCAACACCAGAGTCAACAATGTCGGTTTAGTAACTTCTAGCAAGTCCGTGCACTTAACAAGATTCATCACCAGAGTCAACAATGTCGGTGTAGTAACTTCTAGCAAGTCCGTGCACTTAACAAGATTCATCATCAGAGTCAAAAATGTCGGTGTAGTAACTTCTAGCAAGTCCGTGCACTTAACAAGATTCAACACCAGAGTCAACAATGTCGGTGTAGTAACTTCTAGCAAGTCCGTGCACTTAACAAGATTCAACACCAGAGTCAACAATGTCGGTGTAGTAACTTCTAGCAAGTCCGTGCACTTAACAAGATTCAACATCAGAGTCAACAATGTCAGTTTAGTAACTTCTAGCAAGTCCGTGCACTTAACAAGATTCATCATCAGAGTCAACAATGTCGGTGTAGTAACTTCTAGCAAGTCCGTAAACTTAACAAGATTCAACATCAGAGTCAACAATGTCAGTTTAGTAACTTCTAGCAAGTCCGTGCACTTAACAAGATTCAACACCAGAGTCAACAATGTCGGTGTAGTAACTTCTAGCAAGTCCGTGCACTTAACAAGATTCAACACCAGAGTCAACAATGTCGGTGTAGTAACTTCTAGCAAGTCCGTGCACTTAACAAGATTCATCATCAGAGTCAACAATGTCAGTTTAGTAACTTCTAGTAAGTCCGTGCACTTAACAAGATTCATCATCAGAGTCAACAATGTCAGTGTAGTAACTTCAAGCAAGTCCATGCACTTAACAAGATTCATCATCAGAGTCAACAATGTCCGTGTAGTAACTTCAAGCAAGTCCATGCACTTAACAAGATTCATCATCAGAGTCAACAATGTCGGTGTAGTAACTTCAAGCAAGTCCATGCACTTAACAAGATTCATCATCAGAGTCAACAATGTCGGTGTAGTAACTTCAAGCAAGTCCATGCACTTAACAAGATTCATCATCAGAGTCAACAATGTCAGTGTAGTAACTTCAAGCAAGTCCATGCACTTAACAAGATTCATCATCAGAGTCAACAATGTCGGTGTAGTAACTTCAAGCAAGTCCATGCACTTAACAAGATTCATCATCAGAGTCAACAATGTCAGTGTAGTAACTTCAAGCAAGTCCATGCACTTAACAAGATTCATCATCAGAGTCAACAATGTCGGTGTAGTAACTTCAAGCAAGTCCATGCACTTAACAACATTCATCATCAGAGTCAACAATGTCAGTTTAGTAACTTCAAGCAAGTCCATGCACTTAACAAGATTCATCATCAGAGTCAACAATGTCGGTGTAGTAACTTCAAGCAAGTCCATGCACTTAACAAGATTCATCATCAGAGTCAACAATGTCAGTGTAGTAACTTCTAGCAAGTCCGTGCACTTAACAAGATTCAACACCAGAGTCAACAATGTCAGTTTAGTAACTTCAAGCAAGTCCATGCACTTAACAAGATTCATCATCAGAGTCAACAATGTCAGTGTAGTAACTTCTAGCAAGTCCGTGCACTTAACAAGATTCATCATCAGAGTCAACAATGTCAGTTTAGTAACTTCTAGCAAGTCCGTGCACTTAACAAGATTCAACACCAGAGTCAACAATGTCGGTGTAGTAACTTCTAGCAAGTCCGTGCACTTAACAAGATTCATCATCAGAGTCAACAATGTCAGTTTAGTAACTTCTAGCAAGTCCGTGCACTTAACAAGATTCAACACCAGAGTCAACAATGTCGGTTTAGTAACTTCTAGCAAGTCCGTGCACTTAACAAGATTCATCATCAGAGTCAACAATGTCAGTTTAGTAACTTCTAGCAAGTCCGTGCACTTAACAAGATTCAACATCAGAGTCAACAATGTCGGTGTAGTAACTTCTAGCAAGTCCGTGCACTTAACAAGATTCAACATCAGAGTCAACAATGTCGGTGTAGTAACTTCTAGCAAGTCCGTGCACTTAACAAGATTCATCACCAGAGTCAACAATGTCGGTGTAGTACCTTCCAGCAAGTCCGTGGACTTAACAAGATACATCACCAGAGTCAACAATGTCAGTTTAGTAACTTCTAGCAAGTCCATGCACTTAACAAGATTCATCATCAGAGTCAACAATGTCGGTGTAGTAACTTCTAGCAAGTCCGTGCACTTAACAAGATACATCACCAGAGTCAACAATGTCGCTTTAGTAACTTCTAGCAAGTCCGTGCACTTAACAAGATACAACACCAGAGTCAACAATGTCGGTTTAGTAACTTCAAGCAAGTCCATGCACTTAACAAGATTCAACACCAGAGTCAACAATGTCGGTTTAGTAACTTCTAGCAAGTCCGCGCACTTAACAAGATTCATCACCAGAGTCAACAATGTCGGTGTAGTAACTTCTAGCAAGTCCGTGCACTTAACAAGATTCATCATCAGAGTCAACAATGTCGGTGTAGTAACTTCTAGCAAGTCCGTGCACTTAACAAGATTCAACATCAGTGTCAACAATGTCGGTGTAGTAACTTCTAGCAAGTCCGTGCACTTAACAAGATTCAACATCAGAGTCAAAAATGTCGGTGTAGTAACTTCTAGCAAGTCCATGCACTTAACAAGATTCAACATCAGAGTCAACAATGTCAGTTTAGTAACTTCTAGCAAGTCCGTGCACTTAACAAGATTCAACATCAGAGTCAACAATGTCAGTGTAGTAACTTCTAGCAAGTCCATGCACTTAACAAGATTCAACATCAGAGTCAACAATGTCAGTTTAGTAACTTCTAGCAAGTCCGTGCACTTAACAAGATTCAACATCAGAGTCAACAATGTCAGTGTAGTAACTTCTAGCAAGTCCATGCACTTAACAAGATTCATCATCAGAGTCAACAATGTCAGTTTAGTAACTTCTAGCAAGTGCGTGCACTTAACAAGATTCAACATCAGAGTCAACAATGTCAGTTTAGTAACTTCTAGCAAGTCCGTGCACTTAACAAGATTCAACATCAGAGTCAACAATGTCGGTGTAGTAACTTCTAGCAAGTCCATGCACTTAACAAGATTCATCATCAGAGTCAACAATGTCAGTTTAGTAACTTCTAGCAAGTCCGTGCACTTAACAAGATTCAACATCAGAGTCAACAATGTCAGTGTAGTAACTTCTAGCAAGTCCATGCACTTAACAAGATTCAACATCAGAGTCAACAATGTCAGTTTAGTAACTTCTAGCAAGTCCGTGCACTTAACAAGATTCAACATCAGAGTCAACAATGTCAGTGTAGTAACTTCTAGCAAGTCCATGCACTTAACAAGATTCATCATCAGAGTCAACAATGTCAGTTTAGTAACTTCTAGCAAGTCCGTGCACTTAACAAGATTCAACATCAGAGTCAACAATGTCAGTTTAGTAACTTCTAGCAAGTCCGTGCACTTAACAAGATTCAACATCAGAGTCAACAATGTCGGTGTAGTAACTTCTAGCAAGTCCGTGCACTTAACAAGATTCAACATCAGAGTCAACAATGTCGGTGTAGTATTTTCTAGCAAGTCCGTGCACTTAACAAGATTCATCATCAGAGTCAACAATGTCAGTTTAGTAACTTCTAGCAAGTCCGTGCACTTAACAAGATTCAACATCAGAGTCAACAATGTCGGTGTAGTAACTTCAAGCAAGTCCGTGCACTTAACAAGATTCATCATCAGAGTCAACAATGTCGGTGTAGTAACTTCAAGCAAGTCCGTGCACTTTACAAGATTCATCATCAGAGTCAACAATGTCGGTGTAGTAACTTCAAGCAAGTCCGTGCACTTAACAAGATTCAACATCAGAGTCAACAATGTCGGTGTAGTAACTTCAAGCAAGTCCGTGCACTTAACAAGATTCATCATCAGAGTCAACAATGTCGGTGTAGTAACTTCAAGCAAGTCCGTGCACTTAACAAGATTCAACATCAGAGTCAACAATGTCGGTGTAGTAACTTCAAGCAAGTCCGTGCACTTAACAAGATTCAACATCAGAGTCAACAATGTCGGTGTAGTAACTTCAAGCAAGTCCGTGCACTTAACAAGATTCATCATCAGAGTCAACAATGTCGGTGTAGTAACTTCAAGCAAGTCCGTGCACTTAACAAGATTCAACATCAGAGTCAACAATGTCGGTGTAGTAACTTCAAGCAAGTCCGTGCACTTAACAAGATTCAACATCAGAGTCAACAATGTCGGTGTAGTAACTTCAAGCAAGTCCGTGCACTTAACAAGATTCATCATCAGAGTCAACAATGTCGGTGTAGTAACTTCAAGCAAGTCCATGCACTTAACAAGATTCATCATCAGAGTCAACAATGTCGGTGTAGTAACTTCTAGCAAGTCCGTGCACTTAACAAGATTCATCATCAGAGTCAACAATGTCGGTGTAGTAACTTCAAGCAAGTCCATGCACTTAACAAGATTCATTATCAGAGTCAACAATGTCAGTGTAGTAACTTCTAGCAAGTCCGTGCACTTAACAAGATTCATCATCAGAGTCAACAATGTCAGTGTAGTAACTTCTAGCAAGTCCGTGCACTTAACAAGATTCAACATCAGAGTCAACAATGTCGGTGTAGTAACTTCAAGCAAGTCCATGCACTTAACAAGATTCATCATCAGAGTCAACAATGTCGGTGTAGTAACTTCAAGCAAGTCCATGCACTTAACAAGATTCATCATCAGAGTCAACAATGTCGGTGTAGTAACTTCTAGCAAGTCCGTGCACTTAACAAGATTCAACATCAGAGTCAACAATGTCGGTTTAGTAACTTCAAGCAAGTCCATGCACTTAACAAGATTCAACACCAGAGTCAACAATGTCGGTGTAGTAACTTCAAGCAAGTCCATGCACTTAACAAGATTCATCATCAGAGTCAACAATGTCGGTGTAGTAACTTCAAGCAAGTCCGTGCACTTAACAAGATTCATCATCAGAGTCAACAATGTCGGTGTAGTAACTTCAAGCAAGTCCATGCACTTAACAAGATTCATCATCAGAGTCAACAATGTCCGTGTAGTAACTTCTAGCAAGTCCGTGCACTTAACAAGATTCAACATCAGAGTCAACAATGTCGGTGTAGTAACTTCTAGCAAGTCCGTGCACTTAACAAGATTCAACACCAGAGTCAACAATGTCGGTTTAGTAACTTCAAGCAAGTCCATGCACTTAACAAGATTCAACACCAGAGTAACCAATGTCGGTTTAGTAACTTCTAGCAAGTCCATGCACTTAACAAGATTCATCACCAGAGTCAACAATGTCAGTTTAGTAACTTCTAGCAAGTCCGTGCACTTAACAAGATTCAACATCAGAGTCAACAATGTCGGTGTAGTAACTTCTAGCAAGTCCGTGCACTTAACAAGATTCAACATCAGAGTCAACAATGTCGGTGTAGTAACTTCTAGCAAGTCCATGCACTTAACAAGATTCATCATCAGAGTCAACAATGTCGGTGTAGTAACTTCTAGCAAGTCCGTGCACTTAACAAGATTCAACATCAGAGTCAACAATGTCAGTTTAGTAACTTCTAGCAAGTCCGCGCACTTAACAAGATTCATCATCAGAGTCAACAATGTCAGTATAGTAACTTCTAGCAAGTCCGTGCACTTAACAAGATTCATCATCAGAGTTAAGAATGTCGGTGTAGTAACTTCTAGCTAGTCCGCGCACTTAACAAGATTCATCATCAGAGTCAAGAATGTCAGTGTAATAACTTCTAGCAAGTCCGTGCACTTAACAAGATTCATCATCAGAGTCAACAATGTCGGTGTAGCAACTTCTAGCAAGTCCGTGCGCTTAACAAGATTCAACATCAGAGTCAATAATGTCGGTGTAGTAACTTCTAGCAAGTCCGTGCACTTAACAAGATTCAACATCAGAGTCAACAATGTCGGTGTAGTAACTTCTAGCAAGTCCGTGCACTTAACAAGATTCAACATCAGAGTCAACAATGTCGGTGTAGTAACTTCTAGCAAGTCCGTGCACTTAACACGATTCAACACCAGAGTCAACAATGTCGGTGTAGTAACTTCTAGCAAGTCCGTGCACTTAACAAGATTCATCATCAGAGTCAACAATGTCGGTGTAGTAACTTCTAGCAAGTCCGTGCACTTAACAAGATACATCACCAGAGTCAACAATGTCGCTTTAGTAACTTCTAGCAAGTCCGTGCACTTAACAAGATACAACACCAGAGTCAACAATGTCGGTTTAGTAACTTCAAGCAAGTCCATGCACTTAACAAGATTCAACACCAGAGTAACCAATGTCGGTTTAGTAACTTCTAGCAAGTCCATGCACTTAACAAGATTCATCACCAGAGTCAACAATGTCAGTTTAGTAACTTCTAGCAAGTCCGTGCACTTAACAAGATTCAACATCAGAGTCAACAATGTCGGTGTAGTAACTTCTAGCAAGTCCGTGCACTTAACAAGATTCAACATCAGAGTCAACAATGTCGGTGTAGTAACTTCTAGCAAGTCCGTGCACTTAACAAGATTCAACATCAGAGTCAACAATGTCGGTGTAGTAACTTCTAGCAAGTCCGCGCACTTAACAAGATTCATCATCAGAGTCAACAATGTCGGTGTAGTAACTTCTAGCAAGTCCGTGCACTTAACAAGATTCAACATCAGAGTCAACAATGTCGGTGTAGTAACTTCTAGCAAGTCCGTGCACTTAAAAGATTCAACATCAGAGTCAACAATGTCCGTTTAGTAACTTCTAGCAAGTCCGCGCACTTAACAAGATTCATCATCAGAGTCAAGAATGTCAGTGTAGTAACTTCTAGCAAGTCCGCGCACTTAACAAGATTCATCATCAGAGTCAACAATGTCGGTGTAGTAACTTCTAGCAAGTCCGTGCACTTAACAAGATTCAACATCAGAGTCAAGAATGTCGGTGTAGTAACTTCTAGCAAGTCCGTGCACTTAAAAGATTCAACATCAGAGTCAACAATGTCAGTTTAGTAACTTCTAGCAAGTCCGCGCACTTAACAAGATTCATCATCAGAGTCAACAATGTCAGTATAGTAACTTCTAGCAAGTCCGCGCACTTAACAAGATTCAACATCAGAGTCAACAATGTCAGTTTAGTAACTTCTAGCAAGTCCGCGCACTTAACAAGATTCATCATCAGAGTCAAGAATGTCAGTGTAGTAACTTCTAGCAAGTCCGCGCACTTAACAAGATTCATCATCAGAGTCAACAATGTCGGTGTAGTAACTTCTAGCTAGTCCGTGCACTTAACAAGATTCAACACCAGAGTAACCAATGTCGGTTTAGTAACTTCTAGCAAGTCCGTGCACTTAACAAGATTCATCATGAGAGTCAAGAATGTCAGTGTAGTAACTTCTAGCAAGTCCGCGCACTTAACAAGATTCATCATCAGAGTCAACAATGTCGGTGTAGTAACTTCTAGCTAGTCCGTGCACTTAACAAGATTCAACACCACAGTCAACAATGTCGGTGTAGTAACTTCTAGCTAGTCCGTGCACTTAACAAGATTCAACACCAGAGTCAACAATGTCGGTTTAGTAACTTCTAGCTAGTCCGTGCACTTAACAAGATTCATCATCAGAGTCAACAATGTCGGTTTAGTAACTTCTAGCTAGTCCGTGCTCTTAACAAGATTCAACACCAGAGTAACCAATGCCGGTTTAGTAACTTCTAGCAAGTCCGTGCACTTAACAAGATTCAACACCAGAGTAACCAATGTCGGTTTAGTAACTTCTAGCTAGTCCGTGCACTTAACAAGATTCATCATCAGAGTCAACAATCTCGGTTTAGTAACTTCTAGCAAGTCCGTGCACTTAACAAGATTCAACACCAGAGTAACCAATGTCGGTTTAGTAACTTCTAGCAAGTCCGTGCACTTAACAAGATTCAACACCAGAGTAACCAATGCCGGTTTGGTAACTTGTAGCAAGTCCGTGCACTTAACAAGATTCAACACCAGAGTAACCAATGCCGGTTTAGTAACTTGTAGCAAGTCCGTGCACTTAACAAGATTCAACACTAGAGTAACCAATGCCGGTTTAGTAACTTGTAGCAAGTCCGTGCACTTAACAAGATTGAACACCAGAGTCAACAATGTCGGTTTAGTAACTTCTAGCAACTCCGTGCACTTAACAAGATTCATCATCAGAGTAACCAATGTCGGTTTAGTAACTTCTAGCAAGTCCGTGCACTTAACAAGATTCAACACCAGAGTAACCAATGTCGGTTTAGTAACTTCTAGTTAGTCCGTGCACTTAACAAGATTCAACACTAGAGTAACCAATGTCGGTTTAGTAACTTCCAGCAAGTCCGTGGACTTAACAAGATTCAACACCAGAGTAACCAATGTCGGTTTAGTAACTTCTAGCTAGTCCGTGCACTTAACAAGATTCAACACGAGAGTAACCAATGTCGGTTTAGTAACTTCTAGCTAGTCCGTGCACTTAACAAGATTCAACACCAGAGTAACCAATGTCGGTGTAGTAACTTCTAGCAAGTCCGTACACTTCACAAAATTCAACACCAGAATCAACAATGTCGGTTTAGTAACTTCCAGCAAGTCCGTGGACTTAACAAGATTCAACACCAGAGTAACCAATGTCGGTTTAGTAACTTCTAGCTAGTCCGTGCACTTAACAAGATTCAACACCAGAGTAACCAATGTCGGTGTAGTAACTTCTAGCAAGTCCGTACACTTCACAAAATTCAACACCAGAATCAACAATGTCGGTTTAGTAACTTCAAGCAGGTCCATGCACTTATCTAGGTTCATCACCAGAGTCAACAATGTCAGTTTAGTAACTTCAAGAAAGTCCATTCACTTAACAACATACATCACCAGAGTCAAAATGTCAGTTTAGTAACTTCTAGCAAGTCCGTGCACTTAACAAGATACATCACGAGAGTCAAAATGTCAGTTTAGTAACTTCTAGCTAGTCCGTGCACTTAACAAGATTCATCACCAGAGTCAAAATGTCAGTTTAGTAACTTCTAGCAAGTCCGTGCACTTAACAAGATACATCACCAGAGTCAAAATGTCAGTTTAGTAACTTCGAGCAAGTCCGTGCACTTAACAAGATACATCACCAGAGTCAAAATGTCAGTTTAGTAACTTCTAGCAAGTCCGTGCACTTAACAAGATTCATCACCAGAATCAACAATGTCGGTTTAGTAACTTCAAGCAGGTCCATGCACTTATCTAGGTTCATCACCAGAGTCAACAATTTCAGTTTAGTAACTTCAAGAAAGTCCATTCACTTAACAAGATACATCACCAGAGTCAACAATGTCAGTTTAGTAACTTCTAGCAAGTCCGTGTACTTAACAAGATTCATCACCAGTCAACAATGTCAGTTTAGTAACTTCAAGAAAGTCCATTCACTTAACAAGATACATCACCAGAGTCAACAATGTCAGTTTCGTAACTTCTAGCAAGTCCGTGTACTTAACAAGATTCATCATCAGAGTCAACAATGTCAGTTTAGTAACTTGTAGCAAGTCCGTGTACTTAACAAGATACATCACCAGAGTCAACAATGTCAGTTTAGTAACTTCAAGAAAGTCCATTCACTTAACAAGATACATCACCAGAGTCAACAATGTCAGTTTAGTAACTTCTAGCAAGTCCGTGTACTTAACAAGATTCATCACCAGTCAACAATGTCAGTTTAGTAACTTCTAGCAAGTCCGTGCACTTAACAAGATTCATCACCAGAGTCAACAATGTCGGTTTAGTAACTTCTAGCTAGTCCGTGCACTTAACAAGATTCATTACCAGAGTCAACAATGCAAGTTTAGTAACTTCTAGCTAGTCCGTGCACAAAACAAGATTCATCACCAGAGTCAACAATGTCAGTTTAGTAACTTCTAGCAAGTCCCTACACTTAACAAGATTCATCACAAGAGTCAACAATGTCAGTTTAGTAACTTCTAGCTCGACCGTGCACTTAACAACATTCATCACCAGCGTCAACAATGTCGGTTTAGTAACTTCTAGCAAGTCCGTGCACTTAACAAGATTCAACACCTGACTGAACAATGGCAGTTTAGTAACTTCTAGCTAGTCCGTGAACTTAACAAGATCATCACCAGAGTCAACAATGTCGGTTTAGTAACTTCTATCAAGTCCGTGCAGTTAACAAGATTCATCACCAGTCAACAATGTCAGTTTAGTAACTTCTAGCAAGTCCGTGCACTTAACAAGATTCATCACCAGAGTCAACAATGTCGGTTTAGTAACTTCTAGCTAGTCCGTGCACTTAACACGATTCATCACCAGAGTCAACAATGTCGGTGTAGTAACTTCTAGCAAGTCCGTGCACTTAACACGATTCATCACCAGAGTCAAGAATGTCGGTTTAGTAACTTCTAGCAAGTCCGTGCACTTAACAAGATTCATCACCAGAGTCAACAATGTCGGTTTAGTAACTTCTAGCAAGTCCGTGCACTTAACAAGATACATCACCAGAGTCAACAATGTCAGTTTAGTAACTTCTAGCAAGTCCGTGCAATTAACAAGATTCATCATCAGAGTCAACAATGTCAGTTTAGTAACTTCTAGCAAGTCCGTGCACTTAACAAGATTCATCATCAGAGTCAACAATGTCGGTGTAGTAACTTCTAGCAAGTCCGTGCACTTAACAAGATTCATCATCACAGTCAACAATGTCAGTTTAGTAACTTCTAGCAAGTCCGTGCACTTAACACGATTCATCATCAGAGTCAACAATGTCAGTTTAGTAACTTCTAGCAAGTCCGTGCACTTAACAAGATTCATCATCAGAGTCAACAATGTCGGTTTAGTAACTTCTAGCAAGTCCGTGCACTTAACAAGATACATCACCAGAGTCAACAATGTCAGTTTAGTAACTTCTAGCAAGTCCGTGCAATTAACAAGATTCATCATCAGAGTCAACAATGTCAGTTTAGTAACTTCTAGCAAGTCCGTGCACTTAACAAGATTCATCATCAGAGTCAACAATGTCGGTGTAGTAACTTCTAGCAAGTCCGTGCACTTAACAAGATTCATCATCAGAGTCAACAATGTCAGTTTAGTAACTTCTAGCAAGTCCGTGCACTTAACACGATTCATCATCAGAGTCAACAATGTCAGTTTAGTAACTTCTAGCAAGTCCGTGCACTTAACAAGATTCATCATCAGAGTCAACAATGTCGGTGTAGTAACTTCTAGCAAGTCCGTGCACTTAACAAGATTCATCATCAGAGTCAACAATGTCGGTGTAGTAACTTCTAGCAAGTCCGTGCACTTAACAAGATTCATCATCAGAGTCAACAATGTCAGTTTAGTAACTTCTAGCAAGTCTGTGCACTTAACACGATTCATCATCAGAGTCAACAATGTCGGTGTAGTAACTTCTAGCAAGTCCGTGCACTTAACAAGATTCATCATCAGAGTCAACAATGTCGGTTTAGTAACTTCTAGCAAGTCCGTGCACTTAACAAGATACATCACCAGAGTCAACAATGTCGGTGTAGTAACTTCTAGCAAGTCCGTGCACTTAACACGATTCATCATCAGAGTCAACAATGTCGGTGTACTAACTTCTAGCAAGTCCGTGCACTTAACACGATTCATCATCAGAGTCAACAATGTCGGTGTAGTAACTTCTAGCAAGTCCGTGCACTTAACAAGATACATCACCAGAGTCAACAATGTCGGTGTAGTAACTTCTAGCAAGTCCGTGCACTTAACAAGATACATCACCAGAGTCAACAATGTCAGTTTAGTAACTTCTAGCAAGTCCGTGCACTTAACACGATTCATCATCAGAGTCAACAATGTCGGTGTAGTAACTACTAGCAAGTCCGTGCACTTAACACGATTCATCATCAGAGTCAACAATGTCGGTGTAGTAACTTCTAGCAAGTCCGTGCACTTAACACGATTCATCATCAGAGTCAACAATGTCGGTGTAGTAACTTCTAGCAAGTCCGTGCACTTAACAAGATTCATCATCAGAGTCAACAATGTCGGTGTAGTAACTTCTAGCAAGTCCGTGCACTTAACAAGATACAACAACAGAGTCAACAATGTCAGTGTAGTAACTTCTAGCAAGTCTGTGCACTTAACACGATTCATCATCAAAGTCAACAATGTCAGTTTAGTAACTTCTAGCAAGTCCGTGCACTTAACACGATTCATCATCAAATTCAACAATGTCAGTGTAGTAACTTCTAGCAAGTCTGTGCACTTAACACGATTCATCATCAGAGTCAACAATGTCGGTTTAGTAACTTCTAGCAAGTCCGTGCACTTAACAAGATACATCACCAGAGTCAACAATGTCAGTTTAGTAACTTCAAGAAAGTCCATTCACTTAACAAGATACATCACCAGAGTCAACAATGTCAGTTTAGTAACTTCTAGCAAGTCCGTGTACTTAACAAGATTCATCACCAGTCAACAATGTCAGTTTAGTAACTTCTAGCAAGTCCGTGCACTTAACAAGATTCATCATCAGAGTCAACAATGTCCGTTTAGTAACTTCTAGCAAGTCCGTGCACTTAACAAGATTCAACACCAGAGTAACCAATGTCAGTTTAGTAACTTCTAGCAAGTCCGTGCACTTAACAAGATTCAACACCAGAGTAACCAATGTCAGTTTAGTAACTTCTAGCAAGTCCGTGCACTTAACAAGATTCATCATCAGAGTCAACAATGTCGGTTTAGTAACTTCTAGCAAGTCCGCGCACTTAACAAGATTCATCATCAGAGTCAACAATGTCAGTTTAGTAACTTCTAGCAAGTCCGTGCACTTAACAAGATTCATTATCAGAGTCAACAATGTCAGTTTAGTAACTTCTAGCAAGTCCGTGCACTTAACAAGATTCATCATCAGAGTCAACAATGTCAGTTTAGTAACTTCTAGCAAGTCCGTGCACTTAACAAGATTCATCATCAGAGTCAACAATGTCGGTGTAGTAACTTCTAGCAAGTCCGTGCACTTAACAAGATTCATCATCAGAGTCAACAATGTCAGTTTAGTAACTTCTAGCAAGTCCGTGCACTTAACAAGATTCATCACCAGAGTCAACAATGTCAGTGTAGTAACTTCTAGCAAGTCCGTGCACTTAACAAGATTCATCATCAGAGTCAACAATGTCGGTGTAGTAACTTCTAGCAAGTCCGTGCACTTAACAAGATTCATCATCAGAGTCAACAATGTCAGTTTAGTAACTTCTAGCAAGTCCGTGCACTTAACAAGATTCATCACCAGAGTCAACAATGTCAGTGTAGTAACTTCTAGCAAGTCCGTGCACTTAACAAGATTCATCATCAGAGTCAACAATGTCGGTGTAGTAACTTCTAGCAAGTCCGTGCACTTAACAAGATTCATCATCAGAGTCAACAATGTCGGTGTAGTAACTTCTAGCAAGTCCGTGCACTTAACAAGATTCATCATCAGAGTCAACAATGTCAGTTTAGTAACTTCTAGCAAGTCCGTGCACTTAACAAGATTCATCATCAGAGTCAACAATGTCAGTTTAGTAACTTCTAGCAAGTCCGTGCACTTAACAAGATTCATCATCAGAGTCAACAATGTCGGTGTAGTAACTTCTAGCAAGTCCGTGCACTTAACAAGATTCATCATCAGAGTCAACAATGTCAGTTTAGTAACTTCTAGCAAGTCCGTGCACTTAACAAGATTCATCATCAGAGTCAACAATGTCGGTGTAGTAACTTCTAGCAAGTCCGTGCACTTAACAAGATTCATCATCAGAGTCAACAATGTCAGTTTAGTAACTTCTAGCAAGTCCGTGCACTTAACAAGATTCATTATCAGAGTCAACAATGTCAGTTTAGTAACTTCTAGCAAGTCCGTGCACTTAACAAGATTCATCATCAGAGTCAACAATGTCAGTTTAGTAACTTCTAGCAAGTCCGTGCACTTAACAAGATTCATTATCAGAGTCAACAATGTCAGTTTAGTAACTTCTAGCAAGTCCGTGCACTTAACAAGATTCATCATCAGAGTCAACAATGTGAGTGTAGTAACTTCTAGCAAGTCCGTGCACTTAACAAGATTCATCATCAGAGTCAACAATGTCAGTTTAGTAACTTCTAGCAAGTCCGTGCACTTAACAAGATTCATCATCAGAGTCAACAATGTCAGTTTAGTAACTTCTAGCAAGTCCGTGCACTTAACAAGATTCATCATCAGAGTCAAGAATGTCGGTGTAGTAACTTCTAGCTAGTCCGCGCACTTAACAAGATTCATCATCAGAGTCAAGAATGTCAGTGTAATAACTTCTAGCAAGTCCGTGCACTTAACAAGATTCATCATCAGAGTCAACAATGTCGGTGTAGTAACTTCTAGCAAGTCCGTGCACTTAACAAGATTCAACATCAGAGTCAACAATGTCGGTGTAGTAACTTCTAGCAAGTCCGTGCACTTAACAAGATTCAACATCAGAGTCAACAATGTCGGTGTAGTAACTTCTAGCAAGTCCGTGCACTTAACAAGATTCAACACCAGAGTCAACAATGTCGGTGTAGTAACTTCTAGCAAGTCCGTGCACTTAACAAGATTCATCATCAGAGTCAACAATGTCGGTGTAGTAACTTCTAGCAAGTCCGTGCACTTAACAAGATACATCACCAGAGTCAACAATGTCGCTTTAGGAACTTCTAGCAAGTCCGTGCACTTAACAAGATACAACACCAGAGTCAACAATGTCGGTTTAGTAACTTTAAGCAAGTCCATGCACTTAACAAGATTCAACACCAGAGTAACCAATGTCGGTTTAGTAACTTCTAGCAAGTCCATGCACTTAACAAGATTCATCACCAGAGTCAACAATGTCAGTTTAGTAACTTCTAGCAAGTCCGTGCACTTAACAAGATTCAACATCAGAGTCAACAATGTCGGTGTAGTAACTTCTAGCAAGTCCGTGCACTTAACAAGATTCAACATCAGAGTCAACAATGTCGGTGTAGTAACTTCTAGAAAGTCCGTGCACTTAACAAGATTCAACATCAGAGTCAACAATGTCGGTGTAGTAACTTCTAGCAAGTCCGCGCACTTAACAAGATTCATCATCAGAGTCAACAATGTCGGTGTAGTAACTTCTAGCAAGTCCGTGCACTTAACAAGATTCAACATCAGAGTCAACAATGTCGGTGTAGTAACTTCTAGCAAGTCCGTGCACTTAAAAGATTCAACATCAGAGTCAACAATGTCAGTTTAGTAACTTCTAGCAAGTCCGCGCACTTAACAAGATTCATCATCAGAGTCAATAATGTCAGTGTAGTAACTTCTAGCAAGTCCGCGCACTTAACAAGATTCATCATCAGAGTCAACAATGTCGGTGTAGTAACTTCTAGCAAGTCCGTGCACTTAACAAGATTCAACATCAGAGTCAAGAATGTCGGTGTAGTAACTTCTAGCAAGTCCGTGCACTTAAAAGATTCAACATCAGAGTCAACAATGTCAGTTTAGTAACTTCTAGCAAGTCCGCGCACTTAACAAGATTCATCATCAGAGTCAACAATGTCAGTATAGTAACTTCTAGCAAGTCCGTGCACTTAACAAGATTCATCATCAGAGTTAAGAATGTCGGTGTAGTAACTTCTAGCTAGTCCGCGCACTTAACAAGATTCATCATCAGAGTCAAGAATGTCAGTGTAATAACTTCTAGCAAGTCCGTGCACTTAACAAGATTCATCATCAGAGTCAACAATGTCGGTGTAGCAACTTCTAGCAAGTCCGTGCACTTAACAAGATTCAACATCAGAGTCAACAATGTCGGTGTAGTAACTTCTAGCAAGTCCGTGCACTTAACAAGATTCAACATCAGAGTCAACAATGTCGGTGTAGTAACTTCTAGCAAGTCCGTGCACTTAACAAGATTCAACATCAGAGTCAACAATGTCGGTGTAGTAACTTCTAGCAAGTCCGTGCACTTAACACGATTCAACACCAGAGTCAACAATGTCGGTGTAGTAACTTCTAGCAAGTCCGTGCACTTAACAAGATTCATCATCAGAGTCAACAATGTCGGTGTAGTAACTTCTAGCAAGTCCGTGCACTTAACAAGATACATCACCAGAGTCAACAATGTCGGTTTAGTAGCTTCAAGCAAGTCCATGCACTTAACAAGATTCAACACCAGAGTAACCAATGTCGGTTTAGTAACTTCTAGCAAGTCCATGCACTTAACAAGATTCATCACCAGAGTCAACAATGTCAGTTTAGTAACTTCTAGCAAGTCCGTGCACTTAACAAGATTCAACATCAGAGTCAACAATGTCGGTGTAGTAACTTCTAGCAAGTCCGTGCACTTAACAAGATTCAACATCAGAGTCAACAATGTCGGTGTAGTAACTTCTAGCAAGTCCGTGCACTTAACAAGATTCAACATCAGAATCAACAATGTCGGTGTAGTAACTTCTAGCAAGTCCGCGCACTTAACAAGATTCATCATCAGAGTCAACAATGTCGGTGTAGTAACTTCTAGCAAGTCCGTGCACTTAACAAGATTCAACATCAGAGTCAACAATGTCGGTGTAGTAACTTCTAGCAAGTCCGTGCACTTAAAAGATTCAACATCAGAGTCAACAATGTCAGTTTAGTAACTTCTAGCAAGTCCGCGCACTTAACAAGATTCATCATCAGAGTCAAGAATGTCAGTGTAGTAACTTCTAGCAAGTCCGCGCACTTAACAAGATTCATCATCAGAGTCAACAATGTCGGTGTAGTAACTTCTAGCAAGTCCGTGCACTTAACAAGATTCAACATCAGAGTCAAGAATGTCGGTGTAGTAACTTCTAGCAAGTCCGTGCACTTAAAAGATTCAACATCAGAGTCAACAATGTCAGTTTAGTAACTTCTAGCAAGTCCGCGCACTTAACAAGATTCATCATCAGAGTCAACAATGTCAGTATAGTAACTTCTAGCAAGTCCGCGCACTTAACAAGATTCAACATCAGAGTCAACAATGTCAGTTTAGTAACTTCTAGCAAGTCCGCGCACTTAACAAGATTCATCATCAGAGTCAAGAATGTCAGTGTAGTAACTTCTAGCAAGTCCGCGCACTTAACAAGATTCATCATCAGAGTCAACAATGTCGGTGTAGTAACTTCTAGCTAGTCCGTGCACTTAACAAGATTCAACACCAGAGTAACCAATGTCGGTTTAGTAACTTCTAGCAAGTCCGTGCACTTAACAAGATTCATCATGAGAGTCAAGAATGTCAGTGTAGTAACTTCTAGCAAGTCCGCGCACTTAACAAGATTCATCATCAGAGTCAACAATGTCGGTGTAGTAACTTCTAGCTAGTCCGTGCACTTAACAAGATTCAACACCACAGTCAACAATGTCGGTGTAGTAACTTCTAGCTAGTCCGTGCACTTAACAAGATTCAACACCAGAGTCAACAATGTCGGTTTAGTAACTTCTAGCAAGTCCGTGCACTTAACAAGATTCAACACCAGAGTAACCAATGTCGGTTTAGTAACTTCTAGCTAGTCCGTGCACTTAACAAGATTCATCATCAGAGTCAACAATCTCGGTTTAGTAACTTCTAGCAAGTCCGTGCACTTAACAAGATTCAACACCAGAGTAACCAATGTCGGTTTAGTAACTTCTAGCAAGTCCGTGCACTTAACAAGATTCAACACCAGAGTAACCAATGCCGGTTTGGTAACTTGTAGCAAGTCCGTGCACTTAACAAGATTCAACACCAGAGTAACCAATGCCGGTTTAGTAACTTGTAGCAAGTCCGTGCACTTAACAAGATTCAACACCAGAGTAACCAATGCCGGTTTAGTAACTTGTAGCAAGTCCGTGCACTTAACAAGATTGAACACCAGAGTCAACAATGTCGGTTTAGTAACTTCTAGCAACTCCGTGCACTTAACAAGATTCATCATCAGAGTAACCAATGTCGGTTTAGTAACTTCTAGCAAGTCCGTGCACTTAACAAGATTCAACACCAGAGTAACCAATGTCGGTTTAGTAACTTCTAGTTAGTCCGTGCACTTAACAAGATTCAACACTAGAGTAACCAATGTCGGTTTAGTAACTTCCAGCAAGTCCGTGGACTTAACAAGATTCAACACCAGAGTAACCAATATCGGTTTAGTAACTTCTAGCTAGTCCGTGCACTTAACAAGATTCAACACGAGAGTAACCAATGTCGGTTTAGTAACTTCTAGCTAGTCCGTGCACTTAACAAGATTCAACACCAGAGTAACCAATGTCGGTGTAGTAACTTCTAGCAAGTCCGTACACTTCACAAAATTCAACACCAGAATCAACAATGTCGGTTTAGTAACTTCCAGCAAGTCCGTGGACTTAACAAGATTCAACACCAGAGTAACCAATGTCGGTTTAGTAACTTCTAGCTAGTCCGTGCACTTAACAAGATTCAACACCAGAGTAACCAATGTCGGTGTAGTAACTTCTAGCAAGTCCGTACACTTCACAAAATTCAACACCAGAATCAACAATGTCGGTTTAGTAACTTCAAGCAGGTCCATGCACTTATCTAGGTTCATCACCAGAGTCAACAATGTCAGTTTAGTAACTTCAAGAAAGTCCATTCACTTAACAACATACATCACCAGAGTCAAAATGTCAGTTTAGTAACTTCTAGCAAGTCCGTGCACTTAACAAGATACATCACGAGAGTCAAAATGTCAGTTTAGTAACTTCTAGCTAGTCCATGCACTTAACAAGATTCATCACCAGAGTCAAAATGTCAGTTTAGTAACTTCTAGCAAGTCCGTGCACTTAACAAGATACATCACCAGAGTCAAAATGTCAGTTTAGTAACTTCGAGCAAGTCCGTGCACTTAACAAGATACATCACCAGAGTCAAAATGTCAGTTTAGTAACTTCTAGCAAGTCCGTGCACTTAACAAGATTCATCACCAGAATCAACAATGTCGGTTTAGTAACTTCAAGCAGGTCCATGCACTTATCTAGGTTCATCACCAGAGTCAACAATTTCAGTTTAGTAACTTCAAGAAAGTCCATTCACTTAACAAGATACATCACCAGAGTCAACAATGTCAGTTTAGTAACTTCTAGCAAGTCCGTGTACTTAACAAGATTCATCACCAGTCAACAATGTCAGTTTAGTAACTTCAAGAAAGTCCATTCACTTAACAAGATACATCACCAGAGTCAACAATGTCAGTTTCGTAACTTCTAGCAAGTCCGTGTACTTAACAAGATTCATCATCAGAGTCAACAATGTCAGTTTAGTAACTTGTAGCAAGTCCGTGTACTTAACAAGATACATCACCAGAGTCAACAATGTCAGTTTAGTAACTTCAAGAAAGTCCATTCACTTAACAAGATACATCACCAGAGTCAACAATGTCAGTTTAGTAACTTCTAGCAAGTCCGTGTACTTAACAAGATTCATCACCAGTCAACAATGTCAGTTTAGTAACTTCTAGCAAGTCCGTGCACTTAACAAGATTCATCACCAGAGTCAACAATGTCGGTTTAGTAACTTCTAGCTAGTCCGTGCACTTAACAAGATTCATTACCAGAGTCAACAATGCAAGTTTAGTAACTTCTAGCTAGTCCGTGCACAAAACAAGATTCATCACCAGAGTCAACAATGTCAGTTTAGTAACTTCTAGCAAGTCCCTACACTTAACAAGATTCATCACAAGAGTCAACAATGTCAGTTTAGTAACTTCTAGCTCGACCGTGCACTTAACAACATTCATCACCAGCGTCAACAATGTCGGTTTAGTAACTTCTAGCAAGTCCGTGCACTTAACAAGATTCAACACCTGACTGAACAATGGCAGTTTAGTAACTTCTAGCTAGTCCGTGAACTTAACAAGATCATCACCAGAGTCAACAATGTCGGTTTAGTAACTTCTATCAAGTCCGTGCAGTTAACAAGATTCATCACCAGTCAACAATGTCAGTTTAGTAACTTCTAGCAAGTCCGTGCACTTAACAAGATTCATCACCAGAGTCAACAATGTCGGTTTAGTAACTTCTAGCTAGTCCGTGCACATAACACGATTCATCACCAGAGTCAACAATGTCGGTGTAGTAACTTCTAGCAAGTCCGTGCACTTAACACGATTCATCACCAGAGTCAAGAATGTCGGTTTAGTAACTTCTAGCAAGTCCGTGCACTTAACAAGATTCATCACCAGAGTCAACAATGTCGGTTTAGCAACTTCTAGCAAGTCCGTGCACTTAACAAGATACATCACCAGAGTCAACAATGTCAGTTTAGTAACTTCTAGCAAGTCCGTGCAATTAACAAGATTCATCATCAGAGTCAACAATGTCAGTTTAGTAACTTCTAGCAAGTCCGTGCACTTAACAAGATTCATCATCAGAGTCAACAATGTCGGTGTAGTAACTTCTAGCAAGTCCGTGCACTTAACAAGATTCATCATCACAGTCAACAATGTCAGTTTAGTAACTTCTAGCAAGTCCGTGCACTTAACACGATTCATCATCAGAGTCAACAATGTCAGTTTAGTAACTTCTAGCAAGTCCGTGCACTTAACAAGATTCATCATCAGAGTCAACAATGTCGGTTTAGTAACTTCTAGCAAGTCCGTGCACTTAACAAGATACATCACCAGAGTCAACAATGTCAGTTTAGTAACTTCTAGCAAGTCCGTGCAATTAACAAGATTCATCATCAGAGTCAACAATGTCAGTTTAGTAACTTCTAGCAAGTCCGTGCACTTAACAAGATTCATCATCAGAGTCAACAATGTCGGTGTAGTAACTTCTAGCAAGTCCGTGCACTTAACAAGATTCATCATCAGAGTCAACAATGTCAGTTTAGTAACTTCTAGCAAGTCCGTGCACTTAACACGATTCATCATCAGAGTCAACAATGTCAGTTTAGTAACTTCTAGCAAGTCCGTGCACTTAACAAGATTCATCATCAGAGTCAACAATGTCGGTGTAGTAACTTCTAGCAAGTCCGTGCACTTAACAAGATTCATCATCAGAGTCAACAATGTCGGTGTAGTAACTATTAGCAAGTCCGTGCACTTAACAAGATTCATCATCAGAGTCAACAATGTCAGATTAGTAACTTCTAGCAAGTCTGTGCACTTAACACGATTCATCATCAGAGTCAACAATGTCGGTGTAGTAACTTCTAGCAAGTCCGTGCACTTAACAAAATTCATCATCAGAGTCAACAATGTCGGTTTAGTAACTTCTAGCAAGTCCGTGCACTTAACAAGATACATCACCAGAGTCAACAATGTCGGTGTAGTAACTTCTAGCAAGTCCGTGCACTTAACACGATTCATCATCAGAGTCAACAATGTCGGTGTACTAACTTCTAGCAAGTCCGTGCACTTAACACGATTCATCATCAGAGTCAACAATGTCGGTGTAGTAACTTCTAGCAAGTCCGTGAACTTAACAAGATACATCACCAGAGTCAACAATGTCGGTGTAGTAACTTCTAGCAAGTCCGTGCACTTAACAAGATACATCACCAGAGTCAACAATGTCAGTTTAGTAACTTCTAGCAAGTCCGTGCACTTAACACGATTCATCATCAGAGTCAACAATGTCGGTGTAGTAACTTCTAGCAAGTCCGTGCACTTAACACGATTCATCATCAGAGTCAACAATGTCGGTGTAGTAACTTCTAGCAAGTCCGTGCACTTAACACGATTCATCATCAGAGTCAACAATGTCGGTGTAGTAACTTCTAGCAAGTCCGTGCACTTAACAAGATTCATCATCAGAGTCAACAATGTCGGTGTAGTAACTTCTAGCAAGTCCGTGCACTTAACAAGATACAACAACAGAGTCAACAATGTCAGTGTAGTAACTTCTAGCAAGTCTGTGCACTTAACACGATTCATCATCAAAGTCAACATGTCAGTTTAGTAACTTCTAGCAAGTCCGTGCACTTAACACGATTCATCATCAAATTCAACAATGTCAGTGTAGTAACTTCTAGCAAGTCTGTGCACTTAACACGATTCATCATCAGAGTCAACAATGTCGGTTTAGTAACTTCTAGCAAGTCCGTGCACTTAACAAGATTCATCACCAGAGTCAACAATGTCGGTGTAGTAACTTCTAGCAAGTCCGTGCACTTAACAAGATTCATCATCGGAGTCAACAAAGTCAGTTTAGTAACTTCTAGCAAGTACGTGCACTTAACAAGATACAACAACAGAGTCAACAATGTCAGTGTAGTAACTTCTAGCAAGTCCGTGCACTTAACAAGATTCATCATCAGAGTCAACAATGTCGGTTTAGTAACTTCTAGCAAGTCCGTGCACTTAACAAGATTCATCATCAGAGTCAACAATGTCCGTTTAGTAACTTCTAGCAAGTCCGTGCACTTAACAAGATTCAACACCAGAGTAACCAATGTCAGTTTAGTAACTTCTAGCAAGTCCGTGCACTTAACAAGATTCAACACCAGAGTAACCAATGTCAGTTTAGTAACTTCTAGCAAGTCCGTGCACTTAACAAGATTCATCATCAGAGTCAACAATGTCGGTTTAGTAACTTCTAGCAAGTCCGCGCACTTAACAAGATTCATCATCAGAGTCAACAATGTCAGTTTAGTAACTTCTAGCAAGTCCGTGCACTTAACAAGATTCATTATCAGAGTCAACAATGTCAGTTTAGTAACTTCTAGCAAGTCCGTGCACTTAACAAGATTCATCATCAGAGTCAACAATGTCAGTTTAGTAACTTCTAGCAAGTCCGTGCACTTAACAAGATTCATCATCAGAGTCAACAATGTCGGTGTAGTAACTTCTAGCAAGTCCGTGCACTTAACAAGATTCATCATCAGAGTCAACAATGTAAGTTTAGTAACTTCTAGCAAGTCCGTGCACTTAACAAGATTCATCACCAGAGTCAACAATGTCAGTGTAGTAACTTCTAGCAAGTCCGTGCACTTAACAAGATTCATCATCAGAGTCAACAATGTCGGTGTAGTAACTTCTAGCAAGTCCGTGCACTTAACAAGATTCATCACCAGAGTCAACAATGTCAGTTTAGTAACTTCTAGCAAGTCCGTGCACTTAACAAGATTCATCACCAGAGTCAACAATGTCGGTGTAGGAACTTCTAGCAAGTCCGTGCACTTAACAAGATTCATCATCAGAGTAAACAATGTCAGTTTAGTAACTTCTAGCAAGTCCGTGCACTTAACAAGATTCATCATCAGAGTCAACAACGTCAGTTTAGTAACTTCTAGCAAGTCCGTGCACTTAACAAGATTCATCATCAGAGTCAACAATGTCAGTTTAGTAACTTCTAGCAAGTCCGTGCACTTAACAAGATTCATCATCAGAGTCAACAATGTCGGTGTAGTAACTTCTAGCAAGTCCGTGCACTTAACAAGATTCATCATCAGAGTCAACAATGTCAGTTTAGTAACTTCTAGCAAGTCCGTGCACTTAACAAGATTCATCATCAGAGTCAACAATGTCAGTTTAGTAACTTCTAGCAAGTCCGTGCACTTAACAAGATTCATCATCAGAGTCAACAATGTCAGTATAGTAACTTCTAGCAAGTCCGTGCACTTAACAAGATTCATCATCAGAGTCAACAATGTCAGTTTAGTAACTTCTAGCAAGTCCGTGCACTTAACAAGATTCATCATCAGAGTCAACAATGTCAGTTTAGAAACTTCTAGCAAGTCCGAGCACTTAACAAGATTCATCATCAGAGTCAACAATGTCAGTTTAGTAACTTCTAGCAAGTCCGTGCACTTAACAAGATTCATCATCAGAGTCAACAATGTCAGTTTAGTAACTTCTAGCAAGTCCGTGCACTTAACAAGATTCATCATCAGAGTCAACAATGTCAGTTTAGTAACTTCTAGCAAGTCCGTGCACTTAACAAGATTCATCATCAGAGTCAACAATGTCAGTTTAGTAACTTCTAGCAAGTCCGTGCACTTAACAAGATTCATCATCAGAGTCAACAATGTCAGTTTAGTAACTTCTAGCAAGTCCGTGCACTTAACAAGATTCATCATCAGAGTCAACAATGTCGGTGTAGTAACTTCTAGCAAGTCCGTGCACTTAACAAGATTCATCATCAGAGTCAACAATGTCGGTGTAGTAACTTCTAGCAAGTCCGTGCACTTAACAAGATTCATCATCAGAGTCAACAATGTCAGTTTAGTAACTTCTAGCAAGTCCGTGCACTTAACAAGATTCATCATCAGAGTCAACAATGTCAGTTTAGTAACTTCTAGCAAGTCCGTGCACTTAACAAGATTCATCATCAGAGTCAACAACGTCAGTTTAGTACTTCTAGCAAGTCCGTGCACTTAACAAGATTCATCATCAGAGTCAACAATGTCAGTTTAGTAACTTCTAGCAAGTCCGTGCACTTAACAAGATTCATCATCAGAGTCAACAATGTCGGTGTAGTAACTTCTAGCAAGTCCGTGCACTTAACAAGATTCATCATCAGAGTCAACAATGTCGGTGTAGTAACTTCTAGCAAGTCCGTGCACTTAACAAGATTCATCATCAGAGTCAACAATGTCGGTGTAGTAACTTCTAGCAAGTCCGTGCACTTAACAAGATTCATCATCAGAGTCAACAATGTCAGTTTAGTAACTTCTAGCAAGTCCGTGCACTTAACAAGATTCATCATCAGAGTCAACAATGTCAGTTTAGTAACTTCTAGCAAGTCCGTGCACTTAACAAGATTCATCATCAGAGTCAACAATGTCGGTGTAGTAACTTCTAGCAAGTCCGTGCACTTAACAAGATTCATCATCAGAGTCAACAATGTCAGTTTAGTAACTTCTAGCAAGTCCGTGCACTTAACAAGATTCATCATCAGAGTCAACAATGTCGGTGTAGTAACTTCTAGCAAGTCCGTGCACTTAACAAGATTCATCATCAGAGTCAACAATGTCAGTTTAGTAACTTCTAGCAAGTCCGTGCACTTAACAAGATTCATTATCAGAGACAACAATGTCAGTTTAGTAACTTCTAGCAAGTCCGTGCACTTAACAAGATTCATCATCAGAGTCAACAATGTCAGTTTAGTAACTTCTAGCAAGTCCGTGCACTTAACAAGATTCATTATCAGAGTCAACAATGTCAGTTTAGTAACTTCAAGCAAGTCCGTGCACTTAACAAGATACATCACCAGAGTCAACAATGTCGGTGTAGTAACTTCTAGCAAGTCCGTGCACTTAACACGATTCATCATCAGAGTCAACAATGTCGGTGTACTAACTTCTAGCAAGTCCGTGCACTTAACACGATTCATCATCAGAGTCAACAATGTCGGTGTAGTAACTTCTAGCAAGTCCGTGAACTTAACAAGATACATCACCAGAGTCAACAATGTCGGTGTAGTAACTTCTAGCAAGTCCGTGCACTTAACAAGATACATCACCAGAGTCAACAATGTCAGTTTAGTAACTTCTAGCAAGTCCGTGCACTTAACACGATTCATCATCAGAGTCAACAATGTCGGTGTAGTAACTTCTAGCAAGTCCGTGCACTTAACACGATTCATCATCAGAGTCAACAATGTCGGTGTAGTAACTTCTAGCAAGTCCGTGCACTTAACACGATTCATCATCAGAGTCAACAATGTCGGTGTAGTAACTTCTAGCAAGTCCGTGCACTTAACAAGATTCATCATCAGAGTCAACAATGTCGGTGTAGTAACTTCTAGCAAGTCCGTGCACTTAACAAGATACAACAACAGAGTCAACAATGTCAGTGTAGTAACTTCTAGCAAGTCTGTGCACTTAACACGATTCATCATCAAAGTCAACAATGTCAGTTTAGTAACTTCTAGCAAGTCCGTGCACTTAACACGATTCATCATCAAATTCAACAATGTCAGTGTAGTAACTTCTAGCAAGTCTGTGCACTTAACACGATTCATCATCAGAGTCAACAATGTCGGTTTAGTAACTTCTAGCAAGTCCGTGCACTTAACAAGATTCATCACCAGAGTCAACAATGTCGGTGTAGTAACTTCTAGCAAGTCCGTGCACTTAACAAGATTCATCATCGGAGTCAACAATGTCAGTTTAGTAACTTCTGGCAAGTACGTGCACTTAACAAGATACAACAACAGAGTCAACAATGTCAGTGTAGTAACTTCTAGCAAGTCCGTGCACTTAACAAGATTCATCATCAGAGTCAACAATGTCGGTTTAGTAACTTCTAGCAAGTCCGTGCACTTAACAAGATTCATCATCAGAGTCAACAATGTCCGTTTAGTAACTTCTAGCAAGTCCGTGCACTTAACAAGATTCAACACCAGAGTAACCAATGTCACTTTAGTAACTTCTAGCAAGTCCGTGCACTTAACAAGATTCAACACCAGAGTAACCAATGTCAGTTTAGTAACTTCTAGCAAGTCCGTGCACTTAACAAGATTCATCATCAGAGTCAACAATGTCGGTTTAGTAACTTCTAGCAAGTCCGCGCACTTAACAAGATTCATCATCAGAGTCAACAATGTCAGTTTAGTAACTTCTAGCAAGTCCGTGCACTTAACAAGATTCATTATCAGAGTCAACAATGTCAGTTTAGTAACTTCTAGCAAGTCCGTGCACTTAACAAGATTCATCATCAGAGTCAACAATGTCAGTTTAGTAACTTCTAGCAAGTCCGTGCACTTAACAAGATTCATCATCAGAGTCAACAATGTCGGTGTAGTAACTTCTAGCAAGTCCGTGCACTTAACAAGATTCATCATCAGAGTCAACAATGTAAGTTTAGTAACTTCTAGCAAGTCCGTGCACTTAACAAGATTCATCACCAGAGTCAACAATGTCAGTGTAGTAACTTCTAGCAAGTCCGTGCACTTAACAAGATTCATCATCAGAGTCAACAATGTCGGTGTAGTAACTTCTAGCAAGTCCGTGCACTTAACAAGATTCATCATCAGAGTCAACAATGTCAGTATAGTAACTTCTAGCAAGTCCGTGCACTTAACAAGATTCATCATCAGAGTCAACAATGTCAGTTTAGTAACTTCTAGCAAGTCCGTGCACTTAACAAGATTCATCATCAGAGTCAACAATGTCAGTTTAGAAACTTCTAGCAAGTCCGTGCACTTAACAAGATTCATCATCAGAGTCAACAATGTCAGTTTAGTAACTTCTAGCAAGTCCGTGCACTTAACAAGATTCATCATCAGAGTCAACAATGTCAGTTTAGTAACTTCTAGCAAGTCCGTGCACTTAACAAGATTCATCATCAGAGTCAACAATGTCAGTTTAGTAACTTCTAGCAAGTCCGTGCACTTAACAAGATTCATCATCAGAGTCAACAATGTCAGTTTAGTAACTTCTAGCAAGTCCGTGCACTTAACAAGATTCATCATCAGAGTCAACAATGTCAGTTTAGTAACTTCTAGCAAGTCCGTGCACTTAACAAGATTCATCATCAGAGTCAACAATGTCGGTGTAGTAACTTCTAGCAAGTCCGTGCACTTAACAAGATTCATCATCAGAGTCAACAATGTCGGTGTAGTAACTTCTAGCAAGTCCGTGCACTTAACAAGATTCATCATCAGAGTCAACAATGTCAGTTTAGTAACTTCTAGCAAGTCCGTGCACTTAACAAGATTCATCATCAGAGTCAACAATGTCAGTTTAGTAACTTCTAGCAAGTCCGTGCACTTAACAAGATTCATCATCAGAGTCAACAACGTCAGTTTAGTACTTCTAGCAAGTCCGTGCACTTAACAAGATTCATCATCAGAGTCAACAATGTCAGTTTAGTAACTTCTAGCAAGTCCGTGCACTTAACAAGATTCATCATCAGAGTCAACAATGTCGGTGTAGTAACTTCTAGCAAGTCCGTGCACTTAACAAGATTCATCATCAGAGTCAACAATGTCGGTGTAGTAACTTCTAGCAAGTCCGTGCACTTAACAAGATTCATCATCAGAGTCAACAATGTCGGTGTAGTAACTTCTAGCAAGTCCGTGCACTTAACAAGATTCATCATCAGAGTCAACAATGTCAGTTTAGTAACTTCTAGCAAGTCCGTGCACTTAACAAGATTCATCATCAGAGTCAACAATGTCAGTTTAGTAACTTCTAGCAAGTCCGTGCACTTAACAAGATTCATCATCAGAGTCAACAATGTCGGTGTAGTAACTTCTAGCAAGTCCGTGCACTTAACAAGATTCATCATCAGAGTCAACAATGTCAGTTTAGTAACTTCTAGCAAGTCCGTGCACTTAACAAGATTCATCATCAGAGTCAACAATGTCGGTGTAGTAACTTCTAGCAAGTCCGTGCACTTAACAAGATTCATCATCAGAGTCAACAATGTCAGTTTAGTAACTTCTAGCAAGTCCGTGCACTTAACAAGATTCATTATCAGAGACAACAATGTCAGTTTAGTAACTTCTAGCAAGTCCGTGCACTTAACAAGATTCATCATCAGAGTCAACAATGTCAGTTTAGTAACTTCTAGCAAGTCCGTGCACTTAACAAGATTCATTATCAGAGTCAACAATGTCAGTTTAGTAACTTCAAGCAAGTCCGTGCACTTAACAAGATTCATCATCAGAGTCAACAATGTGAGTGTAGTAACTTCTAGCAAGTCCGTGCACTTAACAAGATTCATCATCAGAGTCAACAATGTCAGTTTAGTAACTTCTAGCAAGTCCGTGCACTTAACAAGATTCATCATCAGAGTCAACAATGTCAGTTTAGTAACTTCTAGCAAGTCCGTGCACTTAACAAGATTCATCATCAGAGTCAAGAATGTCGGTGTAGTAACTTCTAGCTAGTCCGTGCACTTAACAAGATTCAACATCAGAGTCAACAATGTCGGTGTAGTAACTTCTAGCAAGTCCGTGCACTTAACAAGATTCAACATCAGAGTCAACAATGTCGGTGTAGTAACTTCTAGCAAGTCCGTGCACTTAACAAGATTCAACATCAGAGTCAACAATGTCGGTGTAGTAACTTCTAGCAAGTCCGTGCACTTAACAAGATTCAACACCAGAGTCAACAATGTCGGTGTAGTAACTTCTAGCAAGTCCGTGCACTTAACAAGGTTCATCATCAGAGTCAACAATGTCGGTGTAGTAACTTCTAGCAAGTCCGTGCACTTAACAAGATACATCACCAGAGTCAACAATGTCGCTTTAGTAACTTCTAGCAAGTCCGTGCACTTAACAAGATACAACACCAGAGTCAACAATGTCGGTTTAGTAACTTCAAGCAAGTCCATGCACTTAACAAGATTCAACACCAGAGTAACCAATGTCGGTTTAGTAACTTCTAGCAAGTCCATGCACTTAACAAGATTCATCACCAGAGTCAACAATGTCAGTTTAGTAACTTCTAGCAAGTCCGTGCACTTAACAAGATTCAACATCAGAGTCAACAATGTCGGTGTAGTAACTTCTAGCAAGTCCGTGCACTTAAAAGATTCAACATCAGAGTCAACAATGTCAGTTTAGTAACTTCTAGCAAGTCCGCGCACTTAACAAGATTCATCATCAGAGTCAAGAATGTCAGTGTAGTAACTTCTAGCAAGTCCGCGCACTTAACAAGATTCATCATCAGAGTCAACAATGTCGGTGTAGTAACTTCTAGCAAGTCCGTGCACTTAACAAGATTCAACATCAGAGTCAAGAATGTCGGTGTAGTAACTTCTAGCAAGTCCGTGCACTTAAAAGATTCAACATCAGAGTCAACAATGTCAGTTTAGTAACTTCTAGCAAGTCCGCGCACTTAACAAGATTCATCATCAGAGTCAACAATGTCAGTATAGTAACTTCTAGCAAGTCCGTGCACTTAACAAGATTCATCATCAGAGTCAAGAATGTCGGTGTAGTAACTTCTAGCTAGTCCGCGCACTTAACAAGATTCATCATCAGAGTCAAGAATGTCAGTGTAATAACTTCTAGCAAGTCCGTGCACTTAACAAGATTCATCATCAGAGTCAACAATGTCGGTGTAGTAACTTCTAGCAAGTCCGTGCACTTAACAAGATTCAACATCAGAGTCAACAATGTCGGTGTAGTAACTTCTAGCAAGTCCGTGCACTTAACAAGATTCAACATCAGAGTCAACAATGTCGGTGTAGTAACTTCTAGCAAGTCCGTGCACTTAACAAGATTCAACATCAGAGTCAACAATGTCGGTGTAGTAACTTCTAGCAAGTCCGTGCACTTAACAAGATTCAACACCAGAGTCAACAATGTCGGTGTAGTAACTTCTAGCAAGTCCGTGCACTTAACAAGATTCATCATCAGAGTCAACAATGTCGGTGTAGTAACTTCTAGCAAGTCCGTGCACTTAACAAGATACATCACCAGAGTCAACAATGTCGCTTTAGTAACTTCTAGCAAGTCCGTGCACTTAACAAGATACAACACCAGAGTCAACAATGTCGGTTTAGTAACTTCAAGCAAGTCCATGCACTTAACAAGATTCAACACCAGAGTAACCAATGTCGGTTTAGTAACTTCTAGCAAGTCCATGCACTTAACAAGATTCATCACCAGAGTCAACAATGTCAGTTTAGTAACTTCTAGCAAGTCCGTGCACTTAACAAGATTCAACATCAGAGTCAACAATGTCGGTGTAGTAACTTCTAGCAAGTCCGTGCACTTAACAAGATTCAACATCAGAGTCAACAATGTCGGTGTAGTAACTTCTAGCAAGTCCGTGCACTTAACAAGATTCAACATCAGAGTCAACAATGTCGGTGTAGTAACTTCTAGCAAGTCCGCGCACTTAACAAGATTCATCATCAGAGTCAACAATGTCGGTGTAGTAACTTCTAGCAAGTCCGTGCACTTAACAAGATTCAACATCAGAGTCAACAATGTCGGTGTAGTAACTTCTAGCAAGTCCGTGCACTTAAAAGATTCAACATCAGAGTCAACAATGTCAGTTTAGTAACTTCTAGCAAGTCCGCGCACTTAACAAGATTCATCATCAGAGTCAAGAATGTCAGTGTAGTAACTTCTAGCAAGTCCGCGCACTTAACAAAATTCATCATCAGAGTCAACAATGTCGGTGTAGTAACTTCTAGCAAGTCCGTGCACTTAACAAGATTCAACATCAGAGTCAAGAATGTCGGTGTAGTAACTTCTAGCAAGTCCGTGCACTTAAAAGATTCAACATCAGAGTCAACAATGTCAGTTTAGTAACTTCTAGCAAGTCCGCGCACTTAACAAGATTCATCATCAGAGTCAACAATGTCAGTATAGTAACTTCTAGCAAGTCCGCGCACTTAACAAGATTCAACATCAGAGTCAACAATGTCAGTTTAGTAACTTCTAGCAAGTCCGCGCACTTAACAAGATTCATCATCACAGTCAAGAATGTCAGTGTAGTAACTTCTAGCAAGTCCGCGCACTTAACAAGATTCATCATCAGAGTCAACAATGTCGGTGTAGTAACTTCTAGCTAGTCCGTGCACTTAACAAGATTCAACACCAGAGTAACCAATGTCGGTTTAGTAACTTCTAGCAAGTCCGTGCACTTAACAAGATTCATCATGAGAGTCAAGAATGTCAGTGTAGTAACTTCTAGCAAGTCCGCGCACTTAACAAGATTCATCATCAGAGTCAACAATGTCGGTGTAGTAACTTCTAGCTAGTCCGTGCACTTAACAAGATTCAACACCAGAGTCAACAATGTCGGTGTAGTAACTTCTAGCTAGTTCGTGCACTTAACAAGATTCAACACCAGAGTCAACAATGTCGGTTTAGTAAGTTCTAGCTAGTCCGTGCACTTAACAAGATTCATCATCAGAGTCAACAATGTCGGTTTAGTAACTTCTAGCTAGTCCGTGCACTTAACAAGATTCAACACCAGAGTAACCAATGCCGGTTTAGTAACTTCTAGCAAGTCCGTGCACTTAACAAGATTCACCACCAGAGTAACCAATGTCGGTTTAGTAACTTCTAGCTAGTCCGTGCACTTAACAAGATTCATCATCAGAGTCAACAATGTCGGTTTAGTAACTTCTAGCAAGTCCGTGCACTTAACAAGATTCAACACCAGAGTAACCAATGCCGATTTGGTAACTTGTAGCAAGTCCGTGCACTTAACAAGATTCAACACCAGAGTAACCAATGCCGGTTTAGTAACTTGTAGCAAGTCCGTGCACTTAACAAGATTCAACACCAGAGTAACCAATGCCGGTTTAGTAACTTGTAGCAAGTCCGTGCACTTAACAAGATTGAACACCAGAGTCAACAATGTCGGTTTAGTAACTTCTAGCAACTCCGTGCACTTAACAAGATTCATCATCAGAGTAACCAATGTCGGTTTAGTAACTACTAGCAAGTCCGTGCACTTAACAAGATTCAACACCAGAGTAACCAATGTCGGTTTAGTAACTTCTAGTTAGTCCGTGCACTTAACAAGATTCAACACTAGAGTAACCAATGTCGGTTTAGTAACTTCCAGCAAGTCCGTGGACTTAACAAGATTCAACACCAGAGTAACCAATGTCGGTTTAGTAACTTCTAGCTAGTCCGTGCACTTAACAAGATTCAACACGAGAGTAACCAATGTCGGTTTAGTAACTTCTAGCTAGTCCGTGCACTTAACAAGATTCAACACCAGAGTAACCAATGTCGGTGTAGTAACTTCTAGCAAGTCCGTACACTTCACAAAATTCAACACCAGAATCAACAATGTCGGTTTAGTAACTTCCAGCAAGTCCGTGGACTTAACAAGATTCAACACCAGAGTAACCAATGTCGGTTTAGTAACTTCTAGCTAGTCCGTGCACTTAACAAGATTCAACACCAGAGTAACCAATGTCGGTGTAGTAACTTCTAGCAAGTCCGTACACCTCACAAAATTCAACACCAGAATCAACAATGTCGGTTTAGTAACTTCAAGCAGGTCCATGCACTTATCTAGGTTCATCACCAGAGTCAACAATGTCAGTTTAGTAACTTCAAGAAAGTCCATTCACTTAACAAGATACATCACCAGAGTCAAAATGTCAGTTTAGTAACTTCTAGCAAGTCCGTGCACTTAACAAGATACATCACGAGAGTCTAAATGTCAGTTTAGTAACTTCTAGCTAGTCCGTGCACTTAACAAGATTCATCACCAGAGTCAAAATGTCAGTTTAGTAACTTCTAGCAAGTCCGTGCACTTAACAAGATACATCACCAGAGTCAAAATGTCAGTTTAGTAACTTCTAGCAAGTCCGTGCACTTAACAAGATACATCACCAGAGTCAAAATGTCAGTTTAGTAACTTCTAGCAAGTCCGTGCACTTAACAAGATTCATCACCAGAATCAACAATGTCGGTTTAGTAACTTCAAGCAGGTCCATGCACTTATTTAGGTTCATCACCAGAGTCAACAATTTCAGTTTAGTAACTTCAAGAAAGTCCATTCACTTAACAAGATACATCACCAGAGTCAACAATGTCAGTTTAGTAACTTCTAGCAAGTCCGTGTACTTAACAAGATTCATCACCAGTCAACCATGTCAGTTTAGTAACTTCAAGAAAGTCCATTCACTTAACAAGATACATCACCAGAGTCAACAATGTCAGTTTCGTAACTTCTAGCAAGTCCGTGTACTTAACAAGATTCATCATCAGAGTCAACAATGTCAGTTTAGTAACTTGTAGCAAGTCCGTGTACTTAACAAGATACATCACCAGAGTCAACAATGTCAGTTTAGTAACTTCAAGAAAGTCCATTCACTTAACAAGATACATCACCAGAGTCAACAATGTCAGTTTAGTAACTTCTAGCAAGTCCGTGTACTTAACAAGATTCATCACCAGTCAACAATGTGAGTTTAGTAACTTCTAGCAAGTCCGTGCACTTAACAAGATTCATCACCAGAGTCAACAATGTCGGTTTAGTAACTTCTAGCTAGTCCGTGCACTTAACAAGATTCATTACCAGAGTCAACAATGCAAGTTTAGTAACTTCTAGCTAGTCCGTGCACAAAACAAGATTCATCACCAGAGTCAACAATGTCAGTTTAGTAACTTCTAGCAAGTCCCTACACTTAACAAGATTCATCACAAGAGTCAACAATGTCAGTTTAGTAACTTCTAGCTCGACCGTGCACTTAACAACATTCATCACCAGCGTCAACAATGTCGGTTTAGTAACTTCTAGCAAGTCCGTGCACTTAACAAGATTCAACACCTGACTGAACAATGGCAGTTTAGTAACTTCTAGCTAGTCCGTGAACTTAACAAGATCATCACCAGAGTCAACAATGTCGGTTTAGTAACTTCTACCAAGTCCGTGCAGTTAACAAGATTCATCACCAGTCAACAATGTCAGTTTAGTAACTTCTAGCAAGTCCGTGCACTTAACAAGATTCATCACCAGAGTCAACAATGTCGGTTTAGTAACTTCTAGCTAGTCCGTGCACTTAACACGATTCATCACCAGAGTCAACAATGTCGGTGTAGTAACTTCTAGCAAGTCCGTGCACTTAACACGATTCATCACCAGAGTCAAGAATGTCGGTTTAGTAACTTCTAGCAAGTCCGTGCACTTAACAAGATTCATCACCAGAGTCAACAATGTCGGTTTAGTAACTTCTAGCAAGTCCGTGCACTTAACAAGATACATCACCAGAGTCAACAATGTCAGTTTAGTAACTTCTAGCAAGTCCGTGCAATTAACAAGATTCATCACCAGAGTCAACAATGTCAGTTTAGTAACTTCTAGCAAGTCCGTGCACTTAACAAGATTCATCACCAGAGTCAACAATGTCGGTTTAGTAACTTCTAGCAAGTCCGTGCACTTAACAAGATTCATCACCAGAGTCAACAATGTCAGTTTAGTAACTTCTAGCAAGTCCGTGCACTTAACAAGATTCATCACCAGAGTCAACAATGTCAGTTTAGTAACTTCTAGCAAGTCCGTGCACTTAACAAGATTCAACACCAGAGTCAACAATGTCAGTTTAGTAACTTCTAGCAAGTTTGTGCACTTAACAAGATTCAACATCAGAGTCAACAATGTCAGTTTAGTAACTTCTAGCAAGTCCGTGCACTTAACAAGATTCAACATCAGAGTCAACAATGTCAGTTTAGTAACTTCTAGCAAGTCCGTGCACTTAACAAGATTCAACACCAGAGTCAACAATGTCGGTTTAGTAACGTCTAGCAAGTCCGTGCACTTAACAAGATTCATCATCAGAGTCAACAATGTCGGTTTAGTAACTTCTAGCAAGTCCGTGCACTTAACAAGATTCAACATCAGAGTCAACAATGTCAGTTTAGTAACTTCTAGCAAGTCCGTGCACTTAACAAGATTCATCATCAGAGTCAACAATGTCGGTTTAGTAACTTCTAGCAAGTCCGTGCACTTAACAAGATTCATCATCAGAGTCAACAATGTCAGTTTAGTAACTTCTAGCAAGTCCGTGCACTTAACAAGATTCATCATCAGAGTCAACAATGTCAGTTTAGTAACTTCTAGCAAGTCCGTGCACTTAACAAGATTCAACATCAGAGTCAACAATGTCGGTTTAGTAACTTCTAGCAAGTCCGTGCACTTAACACGATTCATCATCAGAGTCAACAATGTCAGTTTAGTAACTTCTAGCAAGTCCGTGCACTTAACAAGATTCATCACCAGAGACAACAATGTCAGTTTAGTAACTTCTAGCAAGTCCGTGCACTTAACACGATTCATCATCAGAGTCAACAATGTCAGTTTAGTAACTTCTAGCAAGTCCGTGCACTTAACAAGATTCAACACCAGAGTCAACAATGTCGGTTTAGTAACTTCTAGCAAGTCCGTGCACTTAACAAGATTCAACACCAGAGTCAACAATGTCAGTTTAGTAACTTCTAGTAAGTCCGTGCACTTAACAAGATTCATCATCAGAGTCAACAATGTCGGTTTAGTAACTTCTAGCAAGTCCGTGCACTTAACAAGATTCAACATCAGAGTCAACAATGTCGGTTTAGTAACTTCTAGCAAGTCCGTGCACTTAACAAGATTCAACATCAGAGTCAACAATGTCGGTTTAGTAACTTCTAGCAGGTCCGTGCACTTAACACGATTCATCATCAGAGTCAACAATGTCAGTTTAGTAACTTCTAGCAAGTCCGTGCACTTAACACGATTCATCATCAGAGTCAACAATGTCAGTTTACTAACTTCTAGCAAGTCCGTGCACTTAACAAGATTCATCATCAGAGTCAACAATGTCGGTTTAGTAACTTCTAGCAAGTCCGTGCACTTAACAAGATTCAACAACAGAGTCAACAATGTCGGTTTAGTAACTTCTAGCAAGTCCGTGCACTTAACAAGATTCATCATCAGAGTCAACAATGTCAGTTTAGTAACTTCTAGCAAGTCCGTGCACTTAACAAGATTCAACACCAGAGTAACCAATGTCAGTTTAGTAACTTCTAGCAAGTCCGTGCACTTAACAAGATTCAACAACAGAGTAACCAATGTCGGTTTAGTAACTTCTAGCAAGTCCGTGCACTTAACAAGATTCAACACCAGAGTAACCAATGTCAGTTTAGTAACTTCTAGCAAGTCCGTGCACTTAACAAGATTCAACAACAGAGTAACCAATGTCAGTTTAGTAACTTCTAGCAAGTCCGTGCACTTAACAAGATTCATCATCAGAGTCAACAATGTCGGTTCAGTAACTTCTAGCAAGTCCGTGCACTTAACAAGATTCAACATCAGAGTCAACAATGTCAGTTTAGTAACTTCTAGCAAGTCCGTGCACTTAACAAGATTCAACACCAGAGTCAACAATGTCGGTTTAGTAACTTCTAGCAAGTCCGTGCACTTAACACGATTCATCATCAGAGTCAACAATGTCGGTTTAGTAACTTCTAGCAAGTCCGTGCACTTAACAAGATTCATCACCAGAGTCAACAATGTCAGTTTAGTAACTTCTAGCAAGTCCGTGCACTTAACACGATTCATCATCAGAGTCAACAATGCTGGTTTAGTAACTTCTAGCAAGTCCGTGCACTTAACAAGATTCTACACCAGAGTCAACAATGTCAGTTTAGTAACTTCTAGCAAGTCCGTTCACTTAACACGATTCATCATCAGAGTCAACAATGTCGGTTTAGTAACTTCTAGCAAGTCCATGCACTTAACAAGATTCATCATCAGAGTCAACAATGTCAGTTTAGTAACTTATAGCAAGTCCGTGCACTTAACAAGATTCATTACCAGAGTCAACAATGTCGGTTTAGTAACTTATAGCAAGTCCGTGCACTTAACAAGATTCATCATCAGAGTCAACAATGTCGGTTTAGTAACTTCTAGCAAGTCCGTGCACTTAACAAGATTCATCATCAGAGTCAACAATGTCAGTTTAGTAACTTATAGCAAGTCCGTGCACTTAACAAGATTCATTATCAGAGTCAACAATGTCAGTTTAGTAACTTATAGCAAGTCCGTGCACTTAACAAGATTCATTACCAGAGTCAACAATGTCAGTTTAGTAACTTATAGCAAGTCCGTGCACTTAACAAGATTCATCATCAGAGTCAACAATGTCAGTTTAGTAACTTATAGCAAGTCCGTGCACTTAACAAGATTCATCATCAGAGTCAACAATGTCAGTTTAGTAACTTATAGCAAGTCCGTGCACTTAACAAGATTCATCATCAGAGTCAACAATGTCAGTTTAGTAACTTATAGCAAGTCCGTGCACTTAACAAGATTCAACACCAGAGTCAACAATGTCAGTTTAGTAACTTCTAGCAAGTCCGTGCACTTAACAAGATTCATCATCAGAGTCAACAATGTCGGTTTAGTAACTTATAGCAAGTCCGTGCACTTAACAAGATTCAACACCAGAGTCAACAATGTCGGTTTAGTAACTTCTAGCAAGTCCGTGCACTTAACAAGATTCATCATCAGAGTCAACAATGTCAGTTTAGTAACTTATAGCAAGTCCGTGCACTTAACAAGATTCATCACCAGTCAACAATGTCAGTTTAGTAACTTATAGCAAGTCCGTGCACTTAACAAGATTCATCATCAGAGTCAACAATGTCAGTTTAGTAACTTATAGCAAGTCCGTGCACTTAACAAGATTCATCACCAGTCAACAATGTCAGTTTAGTAACTTATAGCAAGTCCGTGCACTTAACAAAATTCATCATCAGAGTCAACAATGTCAGTTTAGTAACTTATAGCAAGTCCGTGCACTTAACACGATTCATCACCAGTCAACAATGTCAGTTTAGTAACTTATAGCAAGTCCGTGCACTTAACAAGATTCATCATCAGAGTCAACAATGTCAGTTTAGTAACTTCTAGCAAGTCCGTGCACTCAACAAGATTCATCATCAGAATCAACAATGTCAGTATAGTAACTTCTAGCAAGTCCGTGCACTCAACAAGATTCATCATCAGAGTCAACAATGTCAGTTTAGTAACTTATAGCAAGTCCGTGCACTTAACAAGATTCATCATCAGAGTCAACAATGTCAGTTTAGTAACTTCTAGCAAGTCCGTGCACTTAACAAGATTCATCATCAGAGTCAACAATGTCGGTGTAGTAACTTCTAGCAAGTCCGTGCACTTAACAAGATTCATCATCAGAGTCAACAATGTCAGTTTAGTAACTTATAGCAAGTCCGTGCACTTAACAAGATTCATCATCAGAGTCAACAATGTCAGTTTAGTAACTTATAGCAAGTCCGTGCACTTAACAAGATTCATCATCAGAGTCAACAATGTCCGTGTAGTAACTTCTAGCAAGTCCGTGCACTTAACAAGATTCAACACCAGAGTCAACAATGTCAGTTTAGTAACTTCTAGCAAGTCCGTGCACTTAACAAGATTCAACACCAGAGTCAACAATGTCAGTGTAGTAACTTCTAGCAAGTCCGTGCACTTAACAAGATTCAACACCAGAGTCATTAATGTCGGTTTAGTAACTTCTAGCAAGTCCGTGAACTTAACAAGATTCATCACCAGAGTCAACAATGTCAGTTTTGTAATTTCTAGCAAGTCCGTGCACTTAACAAGATTCATCACCAGTCAACAGTGTCGCTTTAGTAACTTCTGGCAAGTCCGTGCACTTAACAAGATTCATCACCAGTCAACAATGTCAGTTTAGTAACTTCTAGCAAGTCCGTGCACTTAACAAGATTCATCACCGGTCAACAATGTCAGTTTAGAAACTTCTAGCAAGTCCGTGCACTTAACAAGATTCATCACCAGTCAACAATGTCAGTTTAGTAACTTCTAGCAAGTCCGTGCACTTAACAAGATTCATCACCAGTCAACAATGTCAGTTTAGTAACTTCTAGCAAGTCCGTGCACTTAACAAGATTCATCACCAGTCAACATTGTCAGTTTAGAAACTTCTAGCAAGTCCGTGCACTTATCTAGGTTCATCACCATAGGCAACAATGTCAGTTTAGTAACTTCTAGCAAGTCCGTGCACTTAACAAGATTCATCACCAGTCAACAATGTCAGTTTAGTAACTTCTAGCAAGTCCGTGCACTTATCTATTTTCATCACCATTGGCAACAATGTCGGTTTAGTAACTTCTAGCAAGTCCGTGCACTTAACAAGATTCATCACCAGTCAACAATGTCAGTTTAGAAACTTCTGGCAAGTCCGTGCACTTATCTAGGTTCATCACCATAGGCGACAATGTCAGTTTAGTAACTTCTAGCAAGTCCGTTCACTTAACAAGATTCATCATCAGTGTCAACAATGTCAGTTTAGTAACTTCTAGCAAGTCCGTGCACTTATCTAGGTTCATCACCATAGGCAACAAAGTCAGTTTAGTAAGTTCTAGCAAGTCCGTGGACTTAACAAGATTCTTCACCAGAGTCAGCAATGTCAGTTTAGTAACATCTAGCAAGTCCGTGCATTTATCTAGGCTCATCACCATAGGCAACAATGTCAATTTAGTATCTTCTAGCAAGTCCGTGCACTTAACAAGATTCATCATCAGAGTCAACAATGTCAGTTTAGTAACTTCTAGCAAGTCCGTGCACTTATCTAGGTTCATCATCAGAGTCAAGAATGTCAGTTTAGTAACTTCTAGCAAGTCCGTGCCCTTATCTAGGTTCATCATCAGGGTCAACAATGTCAGTTTAGTAACTTCTAGCAAGTCCGTGCACTTATCTAGGTTCATCATCAGAGTCAAGAATGTCAGTTTAGTAACTTCTAGCAAGTCCGTGCACTTATCTAGGTTCATCATCAGGGTCAAGAATGTCAGTTTAGTAACTTCTAGCAAGTCCGTGCACTTATCTAGGTTCATCATCAGAGTCAAAATGTCAGTTTAGTAACTTCTAGTAGGTCCGTGCACTTATCTAGGTTCATCATCAGAGTCAGGAATGTCAGTTTAGTAACTTCAAGCAAGTCCGTGCACTTATCTAGGTTCATCATCAGGGTCAAGAATGTCAGTTTCAAGGTCGCGGGTTCAAACCCGGCGGAGGGCGATGGATTTTTTCGGGCGTAAAAATCGTTAGCACAGCTTCCTTCGGAAGGGAAGTAAAGCCGGTGGTCCCGTGTCGTAGATTTACGGCACGTAAAAGAACCTCAAGCCTGATAAAGAGGCCTCTGAGCAAAATTACAGGTGTTTCACGCCCAATATAGAATGGGACGCTAAGAACCATAGTAGTTAAAGAGCGTCGATAAATAAAAAAAAAAAAAAGTAACTTCTAGCAAGACCGTGCACTTAACTAGGTTCATCATCAGGGTCAAGAATGTCAGTTTAGTAACTTCTAGCAAGACCGTGCACTTAACTAGGTTCATCATCAGAGTCAAGAATGTAAGTTTAGTAACTTCTAGCAAGTCCGTGCACTTATCTAGGTTCATCATCAGAGTCAAGAATGTCAGTTTAGTAACTTCTAGCAAGTCCGTGCACTTATCTAGGTTCATCATCAGGGTCAAGAATGTCAGTTTAGTAACTTCTAGCAAGTCCGTGCACTTATATAGGTTCATCATCAGGGTCAACAATGTCAGTTTAGTAACTTCTAGCAGGTCCGTGCACTTAACAAGATACATCACCAGAGTCAAAATGTCAGTTTAGTAACTTCTAGCAAGTCCGTGCACTTAACAAGATTCATCACCAGAATCAACAATGTCGGTTTAGTAACTTCAAGCAGGTCCATGCACTTATCTAGGTTCATCACCAGAGTCAAAAATGTCAGTTTAGTAACTTCAAGAAAGTCCATTCACTTAACAAGATACATCACCAGAGTCAACAATGTCAGTTTAGTAACTTCTAGCAAGTCCGCGTACTTAACAAGATTCATCACCAGTCAACAATGTCAGTTTAGTAACTTCAAGAAAGTCCATTCACTTAACAAGATACATCACCAGAGTCAACAATGTCAGTTTAGTAACTTCTAGCAAGTCCGTGTACTTAACAAGATTCATCATCAGAGTCAACAATGTCAGTTTAGTAACTTCTAGCAAGTCCGTGTACTTAACAAGATACATCACCAGAGTCAACAATGTCAGTTTAGTAACTTCAAGAAAGTCCATTCACTTAACAAGATACATCACCAGAGTCAACAATGTCAGTTTAGTAACTTCTAGCAAGTCCGTGTACTTAACAAGATTCATCACCAGTCAACAATGTCAGTTTAGTAACTTCTAGCAAGTCCGTGCACTTAACAAGATTCATCACCAGAGTCAACAATGTCGGTTTAGTAACTTCTAGCTAGTCCGTGTACTTAACAAGATTCATTACCAGAGTCAACAATGCAAGTTTAGTAACTTCTAGCTAGTCCGTGCACAAAACAAGATTCATCACCAGAGTCAACAATGTCAGTTTAGTAACTTCTAGCAAGTCCCTACACTTAACAAGATTCATCACAAGAGTCAACAATGTCAGTTTAGTAACTTCTAGCTAGACCGTGCACTTAACAACATTCATCACCAGCGTCAACAATGTCGGTTTAGTAACTTCTAGCAAGTCCGTGCACTTAACAAGATTCAACACCTGACTCAACAATGGCAGTTTAGTAACTTCTAGCTAGTCCGTGCACTTAACAAGATCATCACCAGAGTCAACAATGTCGGTTTAGTAACTTCTACCAAGTCCGTGCAGTTAACAAGATTCATCACCAGTCAACAATGTCAGTTTAGTAACTTCTAGCAAGTCCGTGCACTTAACAAGATTCATCACCAGAGTCAACAATGTCGGTTTAGTAACTTCTAGCTAGTCCGTGCACTTAACACGATTCATCACCAGAGTCAACAATGTCGGTGTAGTAAATTCTAGCAAGTCCGTGCACTTAACACGATTCATCACCAGAGTCAAGAATGTCGGTTTAGTAACTTCTAGCAAGTCCGTGCACTTAACAAGATTCATCACCAGAGTCAACAATGTCGGTTTAGTAACTTCTAGCAAGTCCGTGCACTTAACAAGATACATCACCAGGGTCAACAATGTCAGTTTAGTAACTTCTAGCAAGTCCGTGCAATTAACAAGATTCATCACCAGAGTCAACAATGTCAGTTTAGTAACTTCTAGCAAGTCCGTGCACTTAACAAGATTCATCACCAGAGTCAACAATGTCGGTTTAGTAACTTCTAGCAAGTCCGTGCACTTAACAAGATTCATCACCAGAGTCAACAATGTCAGTTTAGTAACTTCTAGCAAGTCCGTGCACTTAACAAGATTCAACACCAGAGTCAACAATGTCAGTTTAGTAACTTCTAGCAAGTCCGTGCACTTAACAAGATTCAACATCAGAGTCAACAATGTCAGTTTAGTAACTTCTAGCAAGTCCGTGCACTTAATAAGATTCATCATCAGAGTCAACAATGTCAGTTTAGTAACTTCTAGCAAGTGCGTGCACTTTACAAGATTCATCACCAGAGTCAACAATGTCAGTTTAGTAACTTCTAGCAAGTCCGTGCACTTAACAAGATTCAACACCAGAGTCAACAATGTCAGTTTAGTAACTTCTAGCAAGTCCGTGCACTTAACAAGATTCAACATCAGAGTCAACAATGTCAGTTTAGTAACTTCTAGCAAGTCCGTGCACTTAAAAGATTCAACATCAGAGTCAACAATGTCAGTTTAGTAACTTCTAGCAAGTCCGTGCACTTAACAAGATTCAACACCAGAGTCATCAATGTCAGTTTAGTAACTTCTAGCAAGTCCGTGCACTTAACAAGATTCAACATCAGAGTCAACAATGTCGGTTTAGTAACTTCTAGCAAGTCCGTGCACTTAACACGATTCATCATCAGAGTCAACAATGTCAGTTTAGTAACTTCTAGCAAGTCCGTGCACTTAACAAGATTCAACACCAGAGTCAACAATGTCAGTTTAGTAACTTCTAGCAAGTCCGTGCACTTAACACGATTCATCATCAGAGTCAACAATGTCAGTTTAGTAACTTCTAGCAAGTCCGTGCACTTAACAAGATTCAACACCAGAGTCAACAATGTCAGTTTAGTAACTTCTAGCAAGTCCGTGCACTTAACACGATTCATCATCAGAGTCACCAATGTCAGTTTAGTAACTTCTAGCAAGTCCGTGCACTTAACAAGCTTCAACATCAGAGTCAACAATGTCGGTTTAGTAACTTCTAGCAAGTCCGTGCACTTAACAAGATTCAACACCAGAGTCAACAATGTCAGTTTAGTAACTTCTAGCAAGTCCGTGCACTTAACACGATTCATCATCAGAGTCAACAATGTCAGTTTAGTAACTTCTAGCAAGTCCGTGCACTTAACAAGATTCAACACCAGAGTCAACAATGTCGGTTTAGTAACTTCTAGGAAGTCCGTGCACTTAACAAGATTCAACACCAGAGTCAACAATGTCAGTTTAGTAACTTATAGCAAGTCCGTGCACTTAACAAGATTCATCATCAGAGTCAACAATGTCGGTTTAGTAACTTCTAGCAAGTCCGTGCAGTTAACAAGATTCAACATCAGAGTCAACAATGTCAGTTTAGTAACTTCTAGCAAGTCCGTGCACTTAACAAGATTCATCATCAGAGTCAACAATGTCAGTTTAGTAACTTCTAGCAAGTCCGTGCACTTAACAAGATTCATCATCAGAGTCAACAATGTCAGTTTAGTAACTTCTAGCAAGTCCGTGCACTTAACAAGATTCAACATCAGAGTCAACAATGTCGGTGTAGTAACTTCTAGCAAGTCCGCGCACTTAACAAGATTCATCATCAGAGTCAACAATGTCGGTGTAGTAACTTCTAGCAAGTCCGTGCACTTAACAAGATTCAACATCAGAGTCAACAATGTCGGTGTAGTAACTTCTAGCAAGTCCGTGCACTTAAAAGATTCAACATCAGAGTCAACAATGTCAGTTTAGTAACTTCTAGCAAGTCCGCGCACTTAACAAGATTCATCATCAGAGTCAAGAATGTCAGTGTAGTAACTTCTAGCAAGTCCGCGCACTTAACAAGATTCATCATCAGAGTCAACAATGTCGGTGTAGTAACTTCTAGCAAGTCCGTGCACTTAACAAGATTCAACATCAGAGTCAAGAATGTCGGTGTAGTAACTTCTAGCAAGTCCGTGCACTTAAAAGATTCAACATCAGAGTCAACAATGTCAGTTTAGTAACTTCTAGCAAGTCCGCGCACTTAACAAGATTCATCATCAGAGTCAACAATGTCAGTATAGTAACTTCTAGCAAGTCCGTGCACTTAACAAGATTCATCATCAGAGTCAAGAATGTCGGTGTAGTAACTTCTAGCTAGTCCGCGCACTTAACAAGATTCATCATCAGAGTCAAGAATGTCAGTGTAATAACTTCTAGCAAGTCCGTGCACTTAACAAGATTCATCATCAGAGTCAACAATGTCGGTGTAGTAACTTCTAGCAAGTCCGTGCACTTAACAAGATTCAACATCAGAGTCAACAATGTCGGTGTAGTAACTTCTAGCAAGTCCGTGCACTTAACAAGATTCAACATCAGAGTCAACAATGTCGGTGTAGTAACTTCTAGCAAGTCCGTGCACTTAACAAGATTCAACATCAGAGTCAACAATGTCGGTGTAGTAACTTCTAGCAAGTCCGTGCACTTAACAAGATTCAACACCAGAGTCAACAATGTCGGTGTAGTAACTTCTAGCAAGTCCGTGCACTTAACAAGATTCATCATCAGAGTCAACAATGTCGGTGTAGTAACTTCTAGCAAGTCCGTGCACTTAACAAGATACAACACCAGAGTCAACAATGTCGGTTTAGTAACTTCAAGCAAGTCCATGCACTTAACAAGATTCAACACCAGAGTAACCAATGTCGGTTTAGTAACTTCTAGCAAGTCCATGCACTTAACAAGATTCATCACCAGAGTCAACAATGTCAGTTTAGTAACTTCTAGCAAGTCCGTGCACTTAACAAGATTCAACATCAGAGTCAACAATGTCGGTGTAGTAACTTCTAGCAAGTCCGTGCACTTAACAAGATTCAACATCAGAGTCAACAATGTCGGTGTAGTAACTTCTAGCAAGTCCGCGCACTTAACAAGATTCATCATCAGAGTCAACAATGTCGGTGTAGTAACTTCTAGCAAGTCCGTGCACTTAACAAGATTCAACATCAGAGTCAACAATGTCGGTGTAGTAACTTCTAGCAAGTCCGTGCACTTAAAAGATTCAACATCAGAGTCAACAATGTCAGTTTAGTAACTTCTAGCAAGTCCGCGCACTTAACAAGATTCATCATCAGAGTCAAGAATGTCAGTGTAGTAACTTCTAGCAAGTCCGCGCACTTAACAAGATTCATCATCAGAGTCAACAATGTCGGTGTAGTAACTTCTAGCAAGTCCGTGCACTTAACAAGATTCAACATCAGAGTCAAGAATGTCGGTGTAGTAACTTCTAGCAAGTCCGTGCACTTAAAAGATTCAACATCAGAGTCAACAATGTCAGTTTAGTAACTTCTAGCAAGTCCGCGCACTTAACAAGATTCATCATCAGAGTCAACAATGTCAGTATAGTAACTTCTAGCAAGTCCGCGCACTTAACAAGATTCAACATCAGAGTCAACAATGTCAGTTTAGTAACTTCTAGCAAGTCCGCGCACTTAACAAGATTCATCATCAGAGTCAAGAATGTCAGTGTAGTAACTTCTAGCAAGTCCGCGCACTTAACAAGATTCATCATCAGAGTCAACAATGTCGGTGTAGTAACTTCTAGCTAGTCCGTGCACTTAACAAGATTCAACACCAGAGTAACCAATGTCGGTTTAGTAACTTCTAGCAAGTCCGTGCACTTAACAAGATTCATCATGAGAGTCAAGAATGTCAGTGTAGTAACTTCTAGCAAGTCCGCGCACTTAACAAGATTCATCATCAGAGTCAACAATGTCGGTGTAGTAACTTCTAGCTAGTCCGTGCACTTAACAAGATTCAACACCAGAGTCAACAATGTCGGTGTAGTAACTTCTAGCTAGTCCGTGCACTTAACAAGATTCAACACCAGAGTCAACAATGTCGGTTTAGTAACTTCTAGCTAGTCCGTGCACTTAACAAGATTCATCATCAGAGTCAACAATGTCGGTTTAGTAACTTCTAGCTAGTCCGTGCACTTAACAAGATTCAACACCAGAGTAACCAATGCCGGTTTAGTAACTTCTAGCAAGTCCGTGCACTTAACAAGATTCACCACCAGAGTAACCAATGTCGGTTTAGTAACTTCTAGCTAGTCCGTGCACTTAACAAGATTCATCATCAGAGTCAACAATGTCGGTTTAGTAACTTCTAGCAAGTCCGTGCACTTAACAATATTCAACACCAGAGTAACCAATGTCGGTTTAGTAACTTCTAGCAAGTCCGTGCACTTAACAAGATTCAACACCAGAGTAACCAATGCCGGTTTAGTAACTTGTAGCAAGTCCGTGCACTTAACAAGATTCAACACCAGAGTAACCAATGCCGGTTTAGTAACTTGTAGCAAGTCCGTGCACTTAACAAGATTGAACACCAGAGTCAACAATGTCGGTTTAGTAACTTCTAGCAACTCCGTGCACTTAACAAGATTCATCATCAGAGTAACCAATGTCGGTTTAGTAACTTCTAGCAAGTCCGTGCACTTAACAAGATTCAACACCAGAGTAACCAATGTCGGTTTAGTAACTTCTAGTTAGTCCGTGCACTTAACAAGATTCAACACTAGAGTAACCAATGTCGGTTTAGTAACTTCCAGCAAGTCCGTGGACTTAACAAGATTCAACACCAGAGTAACCAATGTCGGTTTAGTAACTTCTAGCTAGTCCGTGCACTTAACAAGATTCAACACCAGAGTAACCAATGTCGGTTTAGTAACTTCTAGCTAGTCCGTGCACTTAACAAGATTCAACACCAGAGTAACCAATGTCGGTGTAGTAACTTCTAGCAAGTCCGTACACTTCACAAAATTCAACACCAGAATCAACAATGTCGGTTTAGTAACTTCAAGCAGGTCCATGCACTTATCTAGGTTCAGCACCAGAGTCAACAATGTCAGTTTAGTAACTTCAAGAAAGTCCATTCACTTAACAAGATACATCCGCAGAGTCAAAATGTCAGTTTAGTAACTTCTAGCAAGTCCGTGCACTTAACAAGATACATCACGAGAGTCAAAATGTCAGTTTAGTAACTTCTAGCTAGTCCGTGCACTTAACAAGATTCATCACCAGAGTCAAAATGTCAGTTTAGTAACTTCTAGCAAGTCCGTGCACTTAACAAGATACATCACCAGAGTCAAAATGTCAGTTTAGTAACTTCTAGCAAGTCCGTGCACTTAACAAGATTCATCACCAGAATCAACAATGTCGGTTTAGTAACTTCAAGCAGGTCCATGCACTTATCTAGGTTCATCACCAGAGTCAACAATTTCAGTTTAGTAACTTCAAGAAAGTCCATTCACTTAACAAGATACATCACCAGAGTCAACAATGTCAGTTTAGTAACTTCTAGCAAGTCCGTGTACTTAACAAGATTCATCACCAGTCAACAATGTCAGTTTAGTAACTTCAAGAAAGTCCATTCACTTAACAAGATACATCACCAGAGTCAACAATGTCAGTTTCGTAACTTCTAGCAAGTCCGTGTACTTAACAAGATTCATCATCAGAGTCAACAATGTCAGTTTAGTAACTTGTAGCAAGTCCGTGTACTTAACAAGATTCATCACCAGAGTCAACAATGTCAGTTTAGTAACTTCAAGAAAGTCCATTCACTTAACAAGATACATCACCAGAGTCAACAATGTCAGTTTAGTAACTTCTAGCAAGTCCGTGTACTTAACAAGATTCATCACCAGTCAACAATGTCAGTTTAGTAACTTCTAGCAAGTCCGTGCACTTAACAAGATTCATCACCAGAGTCAACAATGTCGGTTTAGTAACTTCTAGCTAGTCCGTGCACTTAACAAGATTCATTACCAGAGTCAACAATGCAAGTTTAGTAACTTCTAGCTAGTCCGTGCACAAAACAAGATTCATCACCAGAGTCAACAATGTCAGTTTAGTAACTTCTAGCAAGTCCCTACACTTAACAAGATTCATCACAAGAGTCAACAATGTCAGTTTAGTAACTTCTAGCTCGACCGTGCACTTAACAACATTCATCACCAGCGTCAACAATGTCGGTTTAGTAACTTCTAGCAAGTCCGTGCACTTAACAAGATTCAACACCTGACTGAACAATGGCAGTTTAGTAACTTCTAGCTAGTCCGTGAACTTAACAAGATCATCACCAGAGTCAACAATGTCGGTTTAGTAACTTCTACCAAGTCCGTGCAGTTAACAAGATTCATCACCAGTCAACAATGTCAGTTTAGTAACTTCTAGCAAGTCCGTGCACTTAACAAGATTCATCACCAGAGTCAACAATGTCGGTTTAGTAACTTCTAGCTAGTCCGTGCACTTAACACGATTCATCACCAGAGTCAACAATGTCGGTGTAGTAACTTCTAGCAAGTCCGTGCACTTAACACGATTCATCACCAGAGTCAAGAATGTCGGTTTAGTAACTTCTAGCAAGTCCGTGCACTTAACAAGATTCATCACCAGAGTCAACAATGTCGGTTTAGTAACTTCTAGCAAGTCCGTGCACTTAACAAGATACATCACCAGAGTCAACAATGTCAGTTTAGTAACTTCTAGCAAGTCCGTGCAATTAACAAGATTCATCACCAGAGTCAACAATGTCAGTTTAGTAACTTCTAGCAAGTCCGTGCACTTAACAAGATTCATCACCAGAGTCAACAATGTCGGTTTAGTAACTTCTAGCAAGTCCGTGCACTTAACAAGATTCATCACCAGAGTCAACAATGTCAGTTTAGTAACTTCTAGCAAGTCCGTGCACTTAACAAGATTCATCACCAGAGTCAACAATGTCAGTTTAGTAACTTCTAGCAAGTCCGTGCACTTAACAAGATTCAACACCAGAGTCAACAATGTCAGTTTAGTAACTTCTAGCAAGTCCGTGCACTTAACAAGATTCAACATCAGAGTCAACAATGTCAGTTTAGTAACTTCTAGCAAGTCCGTGCACTTAACAAGATTCAACATCAGAGTCAACAATGTCAGTTTAGTAACTTCTAGCAAGTCCGTGCACTTAACAAGATTCAACACCAGAGTCAACAATGTCGGTTTAGTAACTTCTAGCAAGTCCGTGCACTTAACAAGATTCATCATCAGAGTCAACAATGTCGGTTTAGTAACTTCTAGCAAGTCCGTGCACTTAACAAGATTCAACATCAGAGTCAACAATGTCAGTTTAGTAACTTCTAGCAAGTCCGTGCACTTAACAAGATTCATCATCAGAGTCAACAATGTCGGTTTAGTAACTTCTAGCAAGTCCGTGCACTTAACAAGATTCATCATCAGAGTCAACAATGTCAGTTTAGTAACTTCTAGCAAGTCCGTGCACTTAACAAGATTCATCATCAGAGTCAACAATGTCGGTTTAGTAACTTCTAGCAAGTCCATGCACTTAACAACATTCATCATCAGAGTCAACAATGTCAGTTTAGTAACTTCTAGCAAGTCCGTGCACTTAACAAGATTCAACATCAGAGTCAACAATGTCGGTTTAGTAACTTCTAGCAAGTCCGTGCACTTAACACGATTCATCATCAGAGTCAACAATGTCAGTTTAGTAACTTCTAGCAAGTCCGTGCACTTAACAAGATTCATCACCAGAGTCAACAATGTCAGTTTAGTAACTTCTAGCAAGTCCGTGCACTTAACACGATTCATCATCAGAGTCAACAATGTCAGTTTAGTAACTTCTAGCAAGTCCGTGCACTTAACAAGATTCAACACCAGAGTCAACAATGTCGGTTTAGTAACTTCTAGCAAGTCCGTGCACTTAACAAGATTCAACACCAGAGTCAACAATGTCAGTTTAGTAACTTCTAGCAAGTCCGTGCACTTAACAAGATTCATCATCAGAGTCAACAATGTCGGTTTAGTAACTTCTAGCAAGTCCGTGCACTTAACAAGATTCAACATCAGAGTCAACAATGTCGGTTTAGTAACTTCTAGCAAGTCCGTGCACTTAACAAGATTCAACATCAGAGTCAACAATGTCGGTTTAGTAACTTCTAGCAGGTCCGTGCACTTAACACGATTCATCATCAGAGTCAACAATGTCAGTTTAGTAACTTCTAGCAAGTCCGTGCACTTAACACGATTCATCATCAGAGTCAACAATGTCAGTTTACTAACTTCTAGCAAGTCCGTGCACTTAACAAGATTCATCATCAGAGTCAACAATGTCGGTTTAGTAACTTCTAGCAAGTCCGTGCACTTAACAAGATTCAACAACAGAGTCAACAATGTCGGTTTAGTAACTTCTAGCAAGTCCGTGCACTTAACAAGATTCATCATCAGAGTCAACAATGTCAGTTTAGTAACTTCTAGCAAGTCCGTGCACTTAACAAGATTCAACACCAGAGTAACCAATGTCAGTTTAGTAACTTCTAGCAAGTCCGTGCACTTAACAAGATTCAACAACAGAGTAACCAATGTCGGTTTAGTAACTTCTAGCAAGTCCGTGCACTTAACAAGATTCAACACCAGAGTAACCAATGTCAGTTTAGTAACTTCTAGCAAGTCCGTGCACTTAACAAGATTCAACAACAGAGTAACCAATGTCAGTTTAGTAACTTCTAGCAAGTCCGTGCACTTAACAAGATTCATCATCAGAGTCAACAATGTCGGTTTAGTAACTTCTAGCAAGTCCGTGCACTTAACAAGATTCAACATCAGAGTCAACAATGTCAGTTTAGTAACTTCTAGCAAGTCCGTGCACTTAACAAGATTCAACACCAGAGTCAACAATGTCAGTTTAGTAACTTCTAGCAAGTCCGTGCACTTAACACGATTCATCATCAGAGTCAAGAATGTCGGTTTAGTAACTTCTAGCAAGTCCGTGCACTTAACAAGATTCATCACCAGAGTCAACAATGTCAGTTTAGTAACTTCTAGCAAGTCCGTGCACTTAACACGATTCATCATCAGAGTCAACAATGCTGGTTTAGTAACTTCTAGCAAGTCCGTGCACTTAACAAGATTCTACACCAGAGTCAACAATGTCAGTTTAGTAACTTCTAGCAAGTCCGTGCACTTAACAAGATTCAACACCAGAGTCAACAATGTCAGTTTAGTAACTTCTAGCAAGTCCGTGCACTTAACAAGATTCATTACCAGAGTCAACAATGTCAGTTTAGTAACTTCTAGCAAGTCCGTGCACTTAACACGATTCATCATCAGAGTCAACAATGTCGGTTTAGTAACTTCTAGCAAGTCCGTGCACTTAACAAGATTCATCATCAGAGTCAACAATGTAAGTTTAGTAACTTCTAGCAAGTCCGTGCACTTAACAAGATTCATCATCAGAGTCAACAATGTCAGTTTAGTAACTTATAGCAAGTCCGTGCACTTAACAAGATTCATTACCAGAGTCAACAATGTCAGTTTAGTAACTTATAGCAAGTCCGTGCACTTAACAAGATTCATCATCAGAGTCAACAATGTCGGTTTAGTAACTTCTAGCAAGTCCGTGCACTTAACAAGATTCATCATCAGAGTCAACAATGTCAGTTTAGTAACTTATAGCAAGTCCGTGCACTTAACAAGATTCATTATCAGAGTCAACAATGTCAGTTTAGTAACTTATAGCAAGTCCGTGCACTTAACTAGATTCATTACCAGAGTCAACAATGTCAGTTTAGTAACTTATAGCAAGTCCGTGCACTTAACAAGATTCATCATCAGAGTCAACAATGTCAGTTTAGTAACTTATAGCAAGTCCGTGCACTTAACAAGATTCATCATCAGAGTCAACAATGTCAGTTTAGTAACTTATAGCAAGTCCGTGCACTTAACAAGATTCATCATCAGAGTCAACAATGTCAGTTTAGTAACTTATAGCAAGTCCGTGCACTTAACAAGATTCAACACCAGAGTCAACAATGTCAGTTTAGTAACTTCTAGCAAGTCCGTGCACTTAACAAGATTCATCATCAGAGTCAACAATGTCAGTTTAGTAACTTATAGCAAGTCCGTGCACTTAACAAGATTCAACACCAGAGTCAACAATGTCGGTTTAGTAACTTCTAGCAAGTCCGTGCACTTAACAAGATTCATCATCAGAGTCAACAATGTCAGTTTAGTAACTTATAGCAAGTCCGTGCACTTAACAAGATTCATCACCAGTCAACAATGTCAGTTTAGTAACTTATAGCAAGTCCGTGCACTTAACAAGATTCATCATCAGAGTCAACAATGTCAGTTTAGTAACTTATAGCAAGTCCGTGCACTTAACAAGATTCATCACCAGTCAACAATGTCAGTTTAGTAACTTATAGCAAGTCCGTGCACTTAACAAGATTCATCATCAGAGTCAACAATGTCAGTTTAGTAACTTATAGCAAGTCCGTGCACTTAACACGATTCATCACCAGTCAACAATGTCAGTTTAGTAACTTATAGCAAGTCCGTGCACTTAACAAGATTCATCATCAGAATCAACAATGTCAGTTTAGTAACTTCTAGCAAGTCCGTGCACTTAACAAGATTCATCATCAGAGTCAACAATGTCAGTTTAGAAACTTCTAGCAAGTCCACACACATAACTTGGTTCATCATCAGAGTCAACAATGACAGTTTAGTATCTTCTAGAAGCACATACACATAACTAGGTTCATCATCAGTCAACAATGTCAGTTTAGTAACTTCTAGCAAGTCCATACACAGAACAAGTTCATCATCAGAGTCATCAATGTCAGTTTAGAAACTTCTAGCAAGTCCACACACATAACTTGGTTCATCATCAGAGTCAACAATGACAGTTTAGTAACTTCTAGCAAGTCCACGCACTAAGTTCACCAGAATCAACAATGTCGGTTTAGTAACTTCTAGCAAGTCCAAACAGAAAAATAGGTTCATCATCAGAGTCAACAATGTCAGTTTAGTAACTTCTAGCAAGTCCAAACAGAAAAATAGGTTCATCATCAGAGGCAACAATGTCTGTTTAGTAACTTCTAGCAAGTCCATACACATAACTAGGTTCATCATCAGAGTCAACAATGTCAGTTTAGTAACTTCTAGCAAGTCCATATCCATAACTAGGTTCATCATCAGAGTCAACAATGTCAGTTTAGTAACTTCTAGCAAGTCCATACACATAACTAGGTTCATCATCAGAGTCAACAATGTCAGTTTAGTAACTTCTAGCAAGTCCATACACATAACTAGGTTCATCATCAGAGTCAACAATGTCAGTTTAGTAACTTCTAGCAAGTCCATACACATAACTAGGTTCATCATAAGAGTCAACAATGTCAGTTTAGTAACTTTTAGCAAGTCCATGCATTTAACTAGGTTCATCACTAGAGTCAACACGTATCAGTTTTTTAACTTTTATTAAGTCCATGCACTTAACTAGGTTCATCACCAGAGTCAACAATGTCAGTTTAGTAACTTCTAGCAAGTCCATATCCATAACTAGGTTCATCATCAGAGTCAACAATGTCAGTTTAGTAACTTCTAGCAAGTCCATACACATAACTAGGTTCATCATAAGAGTCAACAATGTCAGTTTAGTAACTTTTAGCAAGTCCATGCATTTAACTAGGTTCATCACTAGAGTCAACACGCATCAGTTTTTTAACTTTTATTAAGTCCATGCACTTAACTAGGTTCATCACCAGAGTCAACAACGTCAGTTTAGTAACTTATAGAAAGACCGTGCACTTAACTAGGTTCATCACTAGGATCACCAATCTCAGTTCAGTAGCTGATAGCAAGTCCATACACATAACTAAGTTCATCATCAGAGTAAAGCATGTCAGTTTAGTAACATGTAGCAAGTCCATACACATAACTAGGTTCATCATCAGAGTAAACAATGTCAGTTTAGTAACATCTAGCAAGACCATACACATAACTAGGTTCATCATCAGAGTAAACAATGTCAGTTTAGTAACATCTAGCAAGTGCATACAGATAACTAGGTTCATCATCAGAGTCAACAATGTCAGTTTAGTAACGTATAGCAAGTCCATACACATAACTAGGTTCATCATCAGAGTCAACAGTGTCAGTTTAGTAACTTCTAGCAAGTCCATATCCATAATTAGGTTGATCATTAGAGTCAACAATGTCAGTTTAGTAACTTCCAGCAAGTCCATACACATAACTAGGTTCATCATCAGAGTCAACAATGTCAGTTTAGTAACATCTAGCAAGTCCATACACATAACTAGGTTCATCATCAGAGTCAACAATGTCAGTTTAGTAACATCTAGCAAGTCTATACTCATAACTAGGTTCATCATCAGAGTCAACAATGTCAGTTTAGTAACTTCTAGCAAGTCAATACACATAACTAGGTTCATCATCAGAGTCAACAATGTCAGTTTAGTAACATCTAGCAAGTCCATACACATAACTAGGTTCATCATCAGAGTCAACAATGTCAGTTTAGTAACATCTAGCAAGTCCATACACATAACTAGGTTCATCATCAGAGTCAACAATGTCAGTTTAGTAACTCCTAGCAAGTCCATATCCATTACTAGGTTCATCATCAGAGTCAACAATGTCAGTTTAGTAACTTCTAGCAAGTTCATATCCATAACTAGGTTCATCATCAGAGTCATCAATGTCAGTTTAGTAACTCCTAGCAAGTACACGCACATAACTAAGTTCACCAGAATCAACAATGTCGGTTTAGTAACTTCCAGCAAGTCCATACACATAACTAGGTTCATCATCAGAGTAAACAATGTCAGTTTAGTAACATCTAGCAAGTCCATACACATAACTAGGTTCATCATCAGAGTCAACAATGTCAGTTTAGTAACTTATAGCAAGTCCATACACATAACTAGGTTCATCATCAGAGTAAACAATGTCAGTTTAGTAACATCTAGCAAGTCCATACACATAACTAGGTTCATCATCAGAGTCAACAATGTCAGTTTAGTAACATCTAGCAAGTCCATACACATAACTAGGTTCATCATCAGAGTCAACAATGTCAGTTTAGTAACATCTAGCAAGTCCATACACATAACTAGGTTCATCACCAGAGTCAACAATGTCAGTTTAGTAACATCTAGCAAGTCCATACACATAACTAGGTTCATCATCAGAGTCAACAATGTCAGTTTAGTAAGATCTAGCAAGTCCATACACATAACTAGGTTCATCACCAGAGTCAACAATGTCAGTTTAGTAACTTCTAGCAAGTCCATTCACTTAACAAGATACACCACCAGAGTCAACAATGTCGGTTTAGTAACTTCAAGCAAGTCCATTCACTTAACGAGATACATCACCAGAGTCAACAATGTCGGTTTAGTAACTTCAAGCAAGTCCGTGCACTTAACCAGATACATCACCAGAGTCAACAATGTCGGTTTAGTAACTTCAAGCAAGTCCATTCACTTAACAAAATACATCACCAGAGTCAACAATGTCGGTTTAGTAACTTCAAGCAAGTCCATTCACTTAACAAGATACATCACCAGAGTCAACAATGTCGGTTTAGTAACTTCAAGCACGTCCATTCACTTAACAAGATACATCACCAGAGTCAACAATGTCCGTTTAGTAACTTCAAGCACGTCCATTCACTTAACAAGATACATCATCATAGTCAACAATGTCGGTTTAGTAAAACCAAGCAAGTTCATTCACTTAACAAGATACATCACCATAGTCAACAATGTCGGTTTAGTAACTTCAAGCACGTCCATTCACTTAACAAAATACATCACCATAGTCAACAATGTCGGTTTAGTAAAACCAAAAAAGTTCATTCACTTAACTAGGTTCATTACCAGAGACAACAATGTCGGTTTTGTAACTTCTAGCAAGTTCATTCACTTAACTAGGTTCATCACCAGAGACAACAATGTCGGTTTTGTAGCTTCTAGCAAGTTCATGCACTTAACTAGGTTCATCACCAGAGACAACAATGTCAGTTTAGTAACTTCAAGCAAGTCCATGCACTTATCTAGGTTCATCACCAGAGTCAACAATGTCAATTTAGTAACTTCTAGCATGTCCGTGCACTTAACAAGATACAACACCAGAGTCAACAGTGTCAGTTTAGTAACTTCAAGCACGTCCATTCACTTAACAAGATACATCACCAGAGTCAACAATGTCAGTTTAGTAACTTAAAGCAAGTCCGCGCACTTAACAAGATTCAACACCAGAGTCTACAATGTCGGTTTAGTAACTTCAAGCAAGTCCATTCACTTAACAAGATACATCACCAGAGTCAACAATGTCAGTTTAGTAACTTCAAGCAAGTCCATTCACTTAACACGATTCAACACCAGAGTCAACAATGTCGGTTTAGTAACTTCAAGCAAGTCCATGCACTTAACAAGATTCAACACCAGAGTCAACAATGTCGGTTTAGTAACTTCTAGCAAGTCCGTGCACTTAACAAGATTCATCACCAGAGTCAACAATGTCGGTGTAGTAACTTCTAGCAAGTCCGTGCACTTAACAAGTTTCATCATCAGAGTCAAAAATGTCGGTGTAGTAACTTCTAGCAAGTCCGTGCACTTAACAAGATTCAACACCAGAGTCAACAATGTCGGTGTAGTAACTTCTAGCAAGTCCGTGCACTTAACAAGATTCAACACCAGAGTCAACAATGTCGGTGTAGTAACTTCTAGCAAGTCCGTGCACTTAACAAGATTCAACATCAGAGTCAACAATGTCAGTTTAGTAACTTCTAGCAAGTCCGTGCACTTAACAAGATTCATCATCAGAGTCAACAATGTCGGTGTAGTAACTTCTAGCAAGTCCGTAAACTTAACAAGATTCAACATCAGAGTCAACAATGTCAGTTTAGTAACTTCTAGCAAGTCCGTGCACTTAACAAGATTCATCATCAGAGTCAACAATGTCAGTTTAGTAACTTCTAGTAAGTCCGTGCACTTAACAAGATTCATCATCAGAGTCAACAATGTCAGTGTAGTAACTTCAAGCAAGTCCATGCACTTAACAAGATTCATCAGAGTCAACAATGTCAGTGTAGTAACTTCAAGCAAGTCCATGCACTTAACAAGATTCATCATCAGAGTCAACAATGTCGGTGTAGTAACTTCAAGCAAGTCCATGCACTTAACAAGATTCATCATCAGAGTCAACAATGTCGGTGTAGTAACTTCAAGCAAGTCCATGCACTTAACAAGATTCATCATCAGAGTCAACAATGTCAGTGTAGTAACTTCAAGCAAGTCCATGCACTTAACAAGATTCATCATCAGAGTCAACAATGTCGGTGTAGTAACTTCAAGCAAGTCCATGCACTTAACAAGATTCATCATCAGAGTCAACAATGTCAGTGTAGTAACTTCAAGCAAGTCCATGCACTTAACAAGATTCATCATCAGAGTCAACAATGTCGGTGTAGTAACTTCAAGCAAGTCCATGCACTTAACAAGATTCATCATCAGAGTCAACAATGTCAGTTTAGTAACTTCAAGCAAGTCCATGCACTTAACAAGATTCATCATCAGAGTCAACAATGTCGGTGTAGTAACTTCAAGCAAGTCCATGCACTTAACAAGATTCATCATCAGAGTCAACAATGTCAGTGTAGTAACTTCTAGCAAGTCCGTGCACTTAACAAGATTCAACACCAGAGTCAACAATGTCGGTTTAGTAACTTCAAGCAAGTCCATGCACTTAACAAGATTCATCATCAGAGTCAACAATGTCAGTGTAGTAACTTCTAGCAAGTCCGTGCACTTAACAAGATTCATCATCAGAGTCAACAATGTCAGTTTAGTAACTTCTAGCAAGTCCGTGCACTTAACAAGATTCAACACCAGAGTCAACAATGTCGGTGTAGTAACTTCTAGCAAGTCCGTGCACTTAACAAGATTCATCATCAGAGTCAACAATGTCAGTTTAGTAACTTCTAGCAAGTCCGTGCACTTAACAAGATTCAACACCAGAGTCAACAATGTCGGTTTAGTAACTTCTAGCAAGTCCGTGCACTTAACAAGAGTCATCATCAGAGTCAACAATGTCAGTTTAGTAACTTCTAGCAAGTCCGTGCACTTAACAAGATTCAACATCAGAGTCAACAATGTCGGTGTAGTAACTTCTAGCAAGTCCGTGCACTTAACAAGATTCAACATCAGAGTCAACAATGTCGGTGTAGTAACTTCTAGCAAGTCCGTGCACTTAACAAGATTCATCACCAGAGTCAACAATGTCGGTGTAGTACCTTCTAGCAAGTCCGTGGACTTAACAAGATACATCACCAGAGTCAACAATGTCAGTTTAGTAACTTCTAGCAAGTCCATGCACTTAACAAGATTCATCATCAGAGTCAACAATGTCGGTGTAGTAACTTCTAGCAAGTCCGTGCACTTAACAAGATTCATCACCAGAGTCAACAATGTCGGTGTAGTACCTTCTAGCAAGTCCGTGGACTTAACAAGATACATCACCAGAGTCAACAATGTCAGTTTAGTAACTTCTAACAAGTCCATGCACTTAACAAGATTCATCATCAGAGTCAACAATGTCGGTGTAGTAACTTCTAGCAAGTCCGTGCACTTAACAAGATACATCACCAGAGTCAACAATGTCGCTTTAGTAACTTCTAGCAAGTCCGTGCACTTAACAAGATACAACACCAGAGTCAACAATGTCGGTTTAGTAACTTCAAGCAAGTCCATGCACTTAACAAGATTCAACACCAGAGTCAACAATGTCGGTTTAGTAACTTCTAGCAAGTCCGCGCACTTAACAAGATTCATCACCAGAGTCAACAATGTCGGTGTAGTAACTTCTAGCAAGTCCGTGCACTTAACAAGATTCATCATCAGAGTCAACAATGTCGGTGTAGTAACTTCTAGCAAGTCCGTGCACTTAACAAGATTCAACATCAGAGTCAACAATGTCGGTGTAGTAACTTCTAGCAAGTCCGTGCACTTAACAAGATTCAACATCAGAGTCAACAATGTCGGTGTAGTAACTTCTAGCAAGTCCATGCACTTAACAAGATTCAACATCAGAGTCAACAGTGTCAGTTTAGTAACTTCTAGCAAGTCCGTGCTCTTAACAAGATTCAACATCAGAGTCAACAATGTCGGTGTAGTAACTTCTAGCAAGTCCATGCACTTAACAAGATTCATCATCAGAGTCAACAATGTCAGTTTAGTAACTTCTAGCAAGTCCGTGCACTTAACAAGATTCAACATCAGAGTCAACAATGTCAGTGTAGTAACTTCTAGCAAGTCCATGCACTTAACAAGATTCAACATCAGAGTCAACAATGTCAGTTTAGTAACTTCTAGCAAGTCCGTGCACTTAACAAGATTCAACATCAGAGTCAACAATGTCAGTGTAGTAACTTCTAGCAAGTCCATGCACTTAACAAGATTCATCATCAGAGTCAACAATGTCAGTTTAGTAACTTCTAGCAAGTCCGTGCACTTAACAAGATTCAACATCAGAGTCAACAATGTCAGTTTAGTAACTTCTAGCAAGTCCGTGCACTTAACAAGATTCAACATCAGAGTCAACAATGTCGGTGTAGTAACTTCTAGCAAGTCCATGCACTTAACAAGATTCATCATCAGAGTCAACAATGTCAGTTTAGTAACTTCTAGCAAGTCCGTGCACTTAACAAGATTCAACATCAGAGTCAACAATGTCAGTGTAGTAACTTCTAGCAAGTCCATGCACTTAACAAGATTCAACATCAGAGTCAACAATGTCAGTTTAGTAACTTCTAGCAAGTCCGTGCACTTAACAAGATTCAACATCAGAGTCAACAATGTCAGTGTAGTAACTTCTAGCAAGTCCATGCACTTAACAAGATTCATCATCAGAGTCAACAATGTCAGTTTAGTAACTTCTAGCAAGTCCGTGCACTTAACAAGATTCAACATCAGAGTCAACAATGTCAGTTTAGTAACTTCTAGCAAGTCCGTGCACTTAACAAGATTCAACATCAGAGTCAACAATGTCGGTGTAGTAACTTCTAGCAAGTCCGTGCACTTAACAAGATTCAACATCAGAGTCAACAATGTCGGTGTAGTAACTTCTAGCAAGTCCGTGCACTTAACAAGATTCATCATCAGAGTCAACAATGTCAGTTTAGTAACTTCTAGCAAGTCCGTGCACTTAACAAGATTCAACATCAGAGTCAACAATGTCGGTGTAGTAACTTCAAGCAAGTCCGTGCACTTAACAAGATTCAACATCAGAGTCAACAATGTCGGTGTAGTAACTTCAAGCAAGTCCGTGCACTTAACAAGATTCAACATCAGAGTCAACAATGTCGGTGTAGTAACTTCAAGCAAGTCCGTGCACTTAACAAGATTCATCATCAGAGTCAACAATGTCGGTGTAGTAACTTCAAGCAAGTCCGTGCACTTAACAAGATTCAACATCAGAGTCAACAATGTCGGTGTAGTAACTTCAAGCAAGTCCGTGCACTTAACAAGATTCAACATCAGAGTCAACAATGTCGGTGTAGTAACTTCAAGCAAGTCCGTGCACTTAACAAGATTCATCATCAGAGTCAACAATGTCGGTGTAGTAACTTCAAGCAAGTCCATGCACTTAACAAGATTCATCATCAGAGTCAACAATGTCGGTGTAGTAACTTCTAGCAAGTCCGTGCACTTAACAAGATTCATCATCAGAGTCAACCATGTCGGTGTAGTAACTTCAAGCAAGTCCATGCGCTTAACAAGATTCATCATCAGAGTCAACAATGTCAGTGTAGTAACTTCTAGCAAGTCCGTGCACTTAACAAGATTCATCATCAGAGTCAACAATGTCAGTGTAGTAACTTCTAGCAAGTCCGTGCACTTAACAAGATTCAACATCAGAGTCAACAATGTCGGTGTAGTAACTTCAAGCAAGTCCATGCACTTAACAAGATTCATCATCAGAGTCAACAATGTCGGTGTAGTAACTTCAAGCAAGTCCATGCACTTAACAAGATTCATCATCAGAGTCAACAATGTCGGTGTAGTAACTTCTAGCAAGTCCGTGCACTTAACAAGATTCAACATCAGAGTCAACAATGTCGGTTTAGTAACTTCAAGCAAGTCCATGCACTTAACAAGATTCAACACCAGAGTCAACAATGTCGGTGTAGTAACTTCAAGCAAGTCCATGCACTTAACAAGATTCATCATCAGAGTCAACAATGTCGGTGTAGTAACTTCAAGCAAGTCCGTGCACTTAACAAGATTCATCATCAGAGTCAACAATGTCGGTGTAGTAACTTCAAGCAAGTCCATGCACTTAACAAGATTCATCACCAGAGTCAACAATGTCAGTGTAGTAACTTCTAGCAAGTCCGTGCACTTAACAAGATGCAACATCAGAGTCAACAATGTCGGTGTAGTAACTTCTAGCAAGTCCGTGCACTTAACAAGATTCAACACCAGAGTCAACAATGTCGGTTTAGTAACTTCAAGCAAGTCCATGCACTTAACAAGATTCAACACCAGAGTAACCAATGTCGGTTTAGTAACTTCTAGCAAGTACATGCACTTAACAAGATTCATCACCAGAGTCAACAATGTCAGTTTAGTAACTTCTAGCAAGTCCGTGCACTTAACAAGATTCAACATCAGAGTCAACAATGTCGGTGTAGTAACTTCTAGCAAGTCCGTGCACTTAACAAGATTCATCATCAGAGTCAACAATGTCAGTTTAGTAACTTCTAGTAAGTCCGTGCACTTAACAAGATTCATCATCAGAGTCAACAATGTCAGTGTAGTAACTTCAAGCAAGTCCATGCACTTAACAAGATTCATCAGAGTCAACAATGTCAGTGTAGTAACTTCAAGCAAGTCCATGCACTTAACAAGATTCATCATCAGAGTCAACAATGTCGGTGTAGTAACTTCAAGCAAGTCCATGCACTTAACAAGATTCATCATCAGAGTCAACAATGTCGGTGTAGTAACTTCAAGCAAGTCCATGCACTTAACAAGATTCATCATCAGAGTCAACAATGTCAGTGTAGTAACTTCAAGCAAGTCCATGCACTTAACAAGATTCATCATCAGAGTCAACAATGTCGGTGTAGTAACTTCAAGCAAGTCCATGCACTTAACAAGATTCATCATCAGAGTCAACAATGTCAGTGTAGTAACTTCAAGCAAGTCCATGCACTTAACAAGATTCATCATCAGAGTCAACAATGTCGGTGTAGTAACTTCAAGCAAGTCCATGCACTTAACAAGATTCATCATCAGAGTCAACAATGTCAGTTTAGTAACTTCAAGCAAGTCCATGCACTTAACAAGATTCATCATCAGAGTCAACAATGTCGGTGTAGTAACTTCAAGCAAGTCCATGCACTTAACAAGATTCATCATCAGAGTCAACAATGTCAGTGTAGTAACTTCTAGCAAGTCCGTGCACTTAACAAGATTCAACACCAGAGTCAACAATGTCAGTTTAGTAACTTCAAGCAAGTCCATGCACTTAACAAGATTCATCATCAGAGTCAACAATGTCAGTGTAGTAACTTCTAGCAAGTCCGTGCACTTAACAAGATTCATCATCAGAGTCAACAATGTCAGTTTAGTAACTTCTAGCAAGTCCGTGCACTTAACAAGATTCAACACCAGAGTCAACAATGTCGGTGTAGTAACTTCTAGCAAGTCCGTGCACTTAACAAGATTCATCATCAGAGTCAACAATGTCAGTTTAGTAACTTCTAGCAAGTCCGTGCACTTAACAAGATTCAACACCAGAGTCAACAATGTCGGTTTAGTAACTTCTAGCAAGTCCGTGCACTTAACAAGAGTCATCATCAGAGTCAACAATGTCAGTTTAGTAACTTCTAGCAAGTCCGTGCACTTAACAAGATTCAACATCAGAGTCAACAATGTCGGTGTAGTAACTTCTAGCAAGTCCGTGCACTTAACAAGATTCAACATCAGAGTCAACAATGTCGGTGTAGTAACTTCTAGCAAGTCCGTGCACTTAACAACATTCATCACCAGAGTCAACAATGTCGGTGTAGTACCTTCTAGCAAGTCCGTGGACTTAACAAGATACATCACCAGAGTCAACAATGTCAGTTTAGTAACTTCTAGCAAGTCCATGCACTTAACAAGATTCATCATCAGAGTCAACAATGTCGGTGTAGTAACTTCTAGCAAGTCCGTGCACTTAACAAGATTCATCACCAGAGTCAACAATGTCGGTGTAGTACCTTCTAGCAAGTCCGTGGACTTAACAAGATACATCACCAGAGTCAACAATGTCAGTTTAGTAACTTCTAACAAGTCCATGCACTTAACAAGATTCATCATCAGAGTCAACAATGTCGGTGTAGTAACTTCTAGCAAGTCCGTGCACTTAACAAGATACATCACCAGAGTCAACAATGTCGCTTTAGTAACTTCTAGCAAGTCCGTGCACTTAACAAGATACAACACCAGAGTCAACAATGTCGGTTTAGTAACTTCAAGCAAGTCCATGCACTTAACAAGATTCAACACCAGAGTCAACAATGTCGGTTTAGTAACTTCTAGCAAGTCCGCGCACTTAACAAGATTCATCACCAGAGTCAACAATGTCGGTGTAGTAACTTCTAGCAAGTCCGTGCACTTAACAAGATTCATCATCAGAGTCAACAATGTCGGTGTAGTAACTTCTAGCAAGTCCGTGCACTTAACAAGATTCAACATCAGAGTCAACAATGTCGGTGTAGTAACTTCTAGCAAGTCCGTGCACTTAACAAGATTCAACATCAGAGTCAACAATGTCGGTGTAGTAACTTCTAGCAAGTCCATGCACTTAACAAGATTCAACATCAGAGTCAACAATGTCAGTTTAGTAACTTCTAGCAAGTCCGTGCTCTTAACAAGATTCAACATCAGAGTCAACAATGTCGGTGTAGTAACTTCTAGCAAGTCCATGCACTTAACAAGATTCATCATCAGAGTCAACAATGTCAGTTTAGTAACTTCTAGCAAGTCCGTGCACTTAACAAGATTCAACATCAGAGTCAACAATGTCAGTGTAGTAACTTCTAGCAAGTCCATGCACTTAACAAGATTCAACATCAGAGTCAACAATGTCAGTTTAGTAACTTCTAGCAAGTCCGTGCACTTAACAAGATTCAACATCAGAGTCAACAATGTCAGTGTAGTAACTTCTAGCAAGTCCATGCACTTAACAAGATTCATCATCAGAGTCAACAATGTCAGTTTAGTAACTTCTAGCAAGTCCGTGCACTTAACAAGATTCAACATCAGAGTCAACAATGTCAGTTTAGTAACTTCTAGCAAGTCCGTGCACTTAACAAGATTCAACATCAGAGTCAACAATGTCGGTGTAGTAACTTCTAGCAAGTCCATGCACTTAACAAGATTCATCATCAGAGTCAACAATGTCAGTTTAGTAACTTCTAGCAAGTCCGTGCACTTAACAAGATTCAACATCAGAGTCAACAATGTCAGTGTAGTAACTTCTAGCAAGTCCATGCACTTAACAAGATTCAACATCAGAGTCAACAATGTCAGTTTAGTAACTTCTAGCAAGTCCGTGCACTTAACAAGATTCAACATCAGAGTCAACAATGTCAGTGTAGTAACTTCTAGCAAGTCCATGCACTTAACAAGATTCATCATCAGAGTCAACAATGTCAGTTTAGTAACTTCTAGCAAGTCCGTGCACTTAACAAGATTCAACATCAGAGTCAACAATGTCAGTTTAGTAACTTCTAGCAAGTCCGTGCACTTAACAAGATTCAACATCAGAGTCAACAATGTCGGTGTAGTAACTTCTAGCAAGTCCGTGCACTTAACAAGATTCAACATCAGAGTCAACAATGTCGGTGTAGTAACTTCTAGCAAGTCCGTGCACTTAACAAGATTCATCATCAGAGTCAACAATGTCAGTTTAGTAACTTCTAGCAAGTCCGTGCACTTAACAAGATTCAACATCAGAGTCAACAATGTCGGTGTAGTAACTTCAAGCAAGTCCGTGCACTTAACAAGATTCAACATCAGAGTCAACAATGTCGGTGTAGTAACTTCAAGCAAGTCCGTGCACTTAACAAGATTCAACATCAGAGTCAACAATGTCGGTGTAGTAACTTCAAGCAAGTCCGTGCACTTAACAAGATTCATCATCAGAGTCAACAATGTCGGTGTAGTAACTTCAAGCAAGTCCGTGCACTTAACAAGATTCAACATCAGAGTCAACAATGTCGGTGTAGTAACTTCAAGCAAGTCCGTGCACTTAACAAGATTCAACATCAGAGTCAACAATGTCGGTGTAGTAACTTCAAGCAAGTCCGTGCACTTAACAAGATTCATCATCAGAGTCAACAATGTCGGTGTAGTAACTTCAAGCAAGTCCATGCACTTAACAAGATTCATCATCAGAGTCAACAATGTCGGTGTAGTAACTTCTAGCAAGTCCGTGCACTTAACAAGATTCATCATCAGAGTCAACCATGTCGGTGTAGTAACTTCAAGCAAGTCCATGCGCTTAACAAGATTCATCATCAGAGTCAACAATGTCAGTGTAGTAACTTCTAGCAAGTCCGTGCACTTAACAAGATTCATCATCAGAGTCAACAATGTCAGTGTAGTAACTTCTAGCAAGTCCGTGCACTTAACAAGATTCAACATCAGAGTCAACAATGTCGGTGTAGTAACTTCAAGCAAGTCCATGCACTTAACAAGATTCATCATCAGAGTCAACAATGTCGGTGTAGTAACTTCAAGCAAGTCCATGCACTTAACAAGATTCATCATCAGAGTCAACAATGTCGGTGTAGTAACTTCTAGCAAGTCCGTGCACTTAACAAGATTCAACATCAGAGTCAACAATGTCGGTTTAGTAACTTCAAGCAAGTCCATGCACTTAACAAGATTCAACACCAGAGTCAACAATGTCGGTGTAGTAACTTCAAGCAAGTCCATGCACTTAACAAGATTCATCATCAGAGTCAACAATGTCGGTGTAGTAACTTCAAGCAAGTCCGTGCACTTAACAAGATTCATCATCAGAGTCAACAATGTCGGTGTAGTAACTTCAAGCAAGTCCATGCACTTAACAAGATTCATCATCAGAGTCAACAATGTCAGTGTAGTAACTTCTAGCAAGTCCGTGCACTTAACAAGATGCAACATCAGAGTCAACAATGTCGGTGTAGTAACTTCTAGCAAGTCCGTGCACTTAACAAGATTCAACACCAGAGTCAACAATGTCGGTTTAGTAACTTCAAGCAAGTCCATGCACTTAACAAGATTCAACACCAGAGTAACCAATGTCGGTTTAGTAACTTCTAGCAAGTCCATGCACTTAACAAGATTCATCACCAGAGTCAACAATGTCAGTTTAGTAACTTCTAGCAAGTCCGTGCACTTAACAAGATTCAACATCAGAGTCAACAATGTCGGTGTAGTAACTTCTAGCAAGTCCGTGCACTTAACAAGATTCAACATCAGAGTCAACAATGTCGGTGTAGTAACTTCTAGCAAGTCCATGCACTTAACAAGATTCATCATCAGAGTCAACAATGTCGGTGTAGTAACTTCTAGCAAGTCCGTGCACTTAACAAGATTCAACATCAGAGTCAACAATGTCGGTGTAGTAACTCCTAGCAAGTCCGTGCACTTAACAAGATTCAACATCAGAGTCAACAATGTCGGTGTAGTAACTTCTAGCAAGTCCGTGCACTTAACAAGATTCATCATCAGAGTCAACAATGTCGGTTTAGTAACTTCTAGCAAGTCCGTGCACTTAACAAGATTCATCATCAGAGTCAACAATGTCGGTGTAGTAACTTCTAGCAAGTCCGTGCACTTAACACGATTCATCATCAGAGTCAACAATGTAGGTGTAGTAACTTCTAGCAAGTCCGTGCACTTAACAAGATTCATCATCAGAGTCAACAATGTCGGTGTAGTAACTTCTAGCAAGTCCGTGCACTTAACAAGATTCATCATCAGAGTCAACAATGTCGGTGTAGTAACTTCTAGCAAGTCCGTGCACTTAACAAGATTCATCATCAGAGTCAACAATGTCGGTGTAGTAACTTCTAGCAAGTCCGTACACTTAACAAGATTCATCATCAGAGTCAACAATGTCGGTTTAGTAACTTCTAGCAAGTCCGTGCACTTAACAAGATTCATCATCAGAGTCAACAATGTCGGTGTAGTAACTTCTAGCAAGTCCGTGCACTTAACAAGATACATCACCAGAGTCAACAATGTCGCTTTAGTAACTTCTAGCAAGTCCGTGCACTTAACAAGATACAACACCAGAGTCAACAATGTCGCTTTAGTAACTTCTAGCAAGTCCGTGCACTTAACAAGATTCATCATCAGAGTCAACAATGTCGGTTTAGTAACTTCTAGCAAGTCCATGCACTTAACAAGATTCATCATCAGAGTCAAGAATGTCGGTTTAGTAACTTCTAGCAAGTCCATGCACTTAACAAGATTCATCATCAGAGTCAACAATGTCGGTGTAGTAACTTCTAGCAAGTCCGTGCACTTAACAAGATTCATCACCAGAGTCAACAATGTCGCTTTAGTAACTTCTAGCAAGTCCGTGCACTTAACAAGATACAACACCAGAGTCAACAATGTCGCTTTAGTAACTTCTAGCAAGTCCGTGCACTTAACAAGATTCATCATCAGAGTCAACAATGTCGGTTTAGTAACTTCTAGCAAGTCCATGCACTTAACAAGATTCATCATCAGAGTCAAGAATGTCGGTTTAGTAACTTCTAGCAAGTCCATGCACTTAACAAGATTCATCATCAGAGTCAACAATGTCGGTGTAGTAACTTCTAGCAAGTCCGTGCACTTAACAAGATTCATCATCGGAGTCAACAATGTCAGTTTAGTAACTTCTAGCAAGTCCATGCACTTAACAAGATTCATCATCAGAGTCAAGAATGTCGGTGTAGTAACTTCTAGCAAGTCCGTGCACTTAACAAGATTCATCATCAGAGTCAACAATGTCAGTTTAGTAACTTCTAGCAAGTCCATGCACTTAACAAGATTCATCATCAGAGTCAACAATGTCGGTGTAGTAACTTCTAGCAAGTCCGTGCACTTAACAAGATTCATCATCAGAGTCAACAATGTCAGTTTAGTAACTTCTAGCAAGTCCATGCACTTAACAAGATTCATCATCAGAGTCAAGAATGTCGGTTTAGTAACTTCTAGCAAGTCCATGCACTTAACAAGATTCAACATCAGAGTCAACAATGTCGGTTTAGTAACTTCTAGCAAGTCCGTGCACTTAACAAGATTCATCATCAGAGTCAACAATGTCGGTGTAGTAACTTCTAGCAAGTCCGTGCACTTAACAAGATTCAACACCAGAGTCAACAATGTCGGTGTAGTAACTTCTAGCAAGTCCGTGCACTTAACAAGATTCAACATCAGAGTCAACAATGTCGGTGTAGTAACTTCTAGCAAGTCCGTGCACTTAACAAGATTCAACATCAGAGTCAACAATGTCGGTGTAGTAACTTCTAGCAAGTCCATGCACTTAACAAGATTCAACATCAGAGTCAACAATGTCAGTTTAGTAACTTCTAGCAAGTCCGTGCACTTAACAAGATTCAACATCAGAGTCAACAATGTCGGTGTAGTAACTTCTAGCAAGTCCATGCACTTAACAAGATTCATCATCAGAGTCAACAATGTCAGTTTAGTAACTTCTAGCAAGTCCGTGCACTTAACAAGATTCAACATCAGAGTCAACAATGTCAGTGTAGTAACTTCTAGCAAGTCCATGCACTTAACAAGATTCAACATCAGAGTCAACAATGTCAGTTTAGTAACTTCTAGCAAGTCCGTGCACTTAACAAGATTCAACATCAGAGTCAACAATGTCAGTGTAGTAACTTCTAGCAAGTCCATGCACTTAACAAGATTCATCATCAGAGTCAACAATGTCAGTTTAGTAACTTCTAGCAAGTCCGTGCACTTAACAAGATTCAACATCAGAGTCAACAATGTCAGTTTAGTAACTTCTAGCAAGTCCGTGCACTTAACAAGATTCAACATCAGAGTCAACAATGTCGGTGTAGTAACTTCTAGCAAGTCCATGCACTTAACAAGATTCATCATCAGAGTCAACAATGTCAGTTTAGTAACTTCTAGCAAGTCCGTGCACTTAACAAGATTCAACATCAGAGTCAACAATGTCAGTGTAGTAACTTCTAGCAAGTCCATGCACTTAACAAGATTCAACATCAGAGTCAACAATGTCAGTTTAGTAACTTCTAGCAAGTCCGTGCACTTAACAAGATTCAACATCAGAGTCAACAATGTCAGTGTAGTAACTTCTAGCAAGTCCATGCACTTAACAAGATTCATCATCAGAGTCAACAATGTCAGTTTAGTAACTTCTAGCAAGTCCGTGCACTTAACAAGATTCAACATCAGAGTCAACAATGTCAGTTTAGTAACTTCTAGCAAGTCCGTGCACTTAACAAGATTCAACATCAGAGTCAACAATGTCGGTGTAGTAACTTCTAGCAAGTCCGTGCACTTAACAAGATTCAACATCAGAGTCAACAATGTCGGTGTAGTAACTTCTAGCAAGTCCGTGCACTTAACAAGATTCATCATCAGAGTCAACAATGTCAGTTTAGTAACTTCTAGCAAGTCCGTGCACTTAACAAGATTCAACATCAGAGTCAACAATGTCGGTGTAGTAACTTCAAGCAAGTCCGTGCACTTAACAAGATTCATCATCAGAGTCAACAATGTCGGTGTAGTAACTTCAAGCAAGTCCGTGCACTTAACAAGATTCATCATCAGAGTCAACAATGTCGGTGTAGTAACTTCAAGCAAGTCCGTGCACTTAACAAGATTCAACATCAGAGTCAACAATGTCGGTGTAGTAACTTCAAGCAAGTCCGTGCACTTAACAAGATTCATCATCAGAGTCAACAATGTCGGTGTAGTAACTTCAAGCAAGTCCGTGCACTTAACAAGATTCAACATCAGAGTCAACAATGTCGGTGTAGTAACTTCAAGCAAGTCCGTGCACTTAACAAGATTCAACATCAGAGTCAACAATGTCGGTGTAGTAACTTCAAGCAAGTCCGTGCACTTAACAAGATTCATCATCAGAGTCAACAATGTCGGTGTAGTAACTTCAAGCAAGTCCGTGCACTTAACAAGATTCAACATCAGAGTCAACAATGTCGGTGTAGTAACTTCAAGCAAGTCCGTGCACTTAACAAGATTCAACATCAGAGTCAACAATGTCGGTGTAGTAACTTCAAGCAAGTCCGTGCACTTAACAAGATTCATCATCAGAGTCAACAATGTCGGTGTAGTAACTTCAAGCAAGTCCATGCACTTAACAAGATTCATCATCAGAGTCAACAATGTCGGTGTAGTAACTTCTAGCAAGTCCGTGCACTTAACAAGATTCATCATCAGAGTCAACCATGTCGGTGTAGTAACTTCAAGCAAGTCCATGCACTTAACAAGATTCATCATCAGAGTCAACAATGTCAGTGTAGTAACTTCTAGCAAGTCCGTGCACTTAACAAGATTCATCATCAGAGTCAACAATGTCAGTGTAGTAACTTCTAGCAAGTCCGTGCACTTAACAAGATTCAACATCAGAGTCAACAATGTCGGTGTAGTAACTTCAAGCAAGTCCATGCACTTAACAAGATTCATCATCAGAGTCAACAATGTCGGTGTAGTAACTTCAAGCAAGTCCATGCACTTAACAAGATTCATCATCAGAGTCAACAATGTCGGTGTAGTAACTTCTAGCAAGTCCGTGCACTTAACAAGATTCAACATCAGAGTCAACAATGTCGGTTTAGTAACTTCAAGCAAGTCCATGCACTTAACAAGATTCAACACCAGAGTCAACAATGTCGGTGTAGTAACTTCAAGCAAGTCCATGCACTTAACAAGATTCATCATCAGAGTCAACAATGTCGGTGTAGTAACTTCAAGCAAGTCCGTGCACTTAACAAGATTCATCATCAGAGTCAACAATGTCGGTGTAGTAACTTCAAGCAAGTCCATGCACTTAACAAGATTCATCATCAGAGTCAACAATGTCAGTGTAGTAACTTCTAGCAAGTCCGTGCACTTAACAAGATTCAACATCAGAGTCAACAATGTCGGTGTAGTAACTTCTAGCAAGTCCGTGCACTTAACAAGATTCAACACCAGAGTCAACAATGTCGGTTTAGTAACTTCAAGCAAGTCCATGCACTTAACAAGATTCAACACCAGAGTAACCAATGTCGGTTTAGTAACTTCTAGCAAGTCCATGCACTTAACAAGATTCATCACCAGAGTCAACAATGTCAGTTTAGTAACTTCTAGCAAGTCCGTGCACTTAACAAGATTCAACATCAGAGTCAACAATGTCGGTGTAGTAACTTCTAGCAAGTCCGTGCACTTAACAAGATTCAACATCAGAGTCAACAATGTCGGTGTAGTAACTTCTAGCAAGTCCATGCACTTAACAAGATTCATCATCAGAGTCAACAATGTCGGTGTAGTAACTTCTAGCAAGTCCGTGCACTTAACAAGATTCAACATCAGAGTCAACAATGTCGGTGTAGTAACTCCTAGCAAGTCCGTGCACTTAACAAGATTCAACATCAGAGTCAACAATGTCGGTGTAGTAACTTCTAGCAAGTCCGTGCACTTAACAAGATTCATCATCAGAGTCAACAATGTCGGTTTAGTAACTTCTAGCAAGTCCGTGCACTTAACAAGATTCATCATCAGAGTCAACAATGTCGGTGTAGTAACTTCTAGCAAGTCCGTGCACTTAACACGATTCATCATCAGAGTCAACAATGTAGGTGTAGTAACTTCTAGCAAGTCCGTGCACTTAACAAGATTCATCATCAGAGTCAACAATGTCGGTGTAGTAACTTCTAGCAAGTCCGTGCACTTAACAAGATTCATCATCAGAGTCAACAATGTCGGTGTAGTAACTTCTAGCAAGTCCGTGCACTTAACAAGATTCATCATCAGAGTCAACAATGTCGGTGTAGTAACTTCTAGCAAGTCCGTACACTTAACAAGATTCATCATCAGAGTCAACAATGTCGGTTTAGTAACTTCTAGCAAGTCCGTGCACTTAACAAGATTCATCATCAGAGTCAACAATGTCGGTGTAGTAACTTTTAGCAAGTCCGTGCACTTAACAAGATACATCACCAGAGTCAACAATGTCGCTTTAGTAACTTCTAGCAAGTCCGTGCACTTAACAAGATACAACACCAGAGTCAACAATGTCGCTTTAGTAACTTCTAGCAAGTCCGTGCACTAAACAAGATTCATCATCAGAGTCAACAATGTCGGTTTAGTAACTTCTAGCAAGTCCATGCACTTAACAAGATTCATCATCAGAGTCAAGAATGTCGGTTTAGTAACTTCTAGCAAGTCCATGCACTTAACAAGATTCATCATCAGAGTCAACAATGTCGGTGTAGTAACTTCTAGCAAGTCCGTGCACTTAACAAGATTCATCATCAGAGTCAACAATGTCAGTTTAGTAACTTCTAGCAAGTCCATGCACTTAACAAGATTCATCATCAGAGTCAAGAATGTCGGTGTAGTAACTTCTAGCAAGTCCGTGCACTTAACAAGATTCATCATCAGAGTCAACAATGTCAGTTTAGTAACTTCTAGCAAGTCCATGCACTTAACAAGATTCATCATCAGAGTCAACAATGTCGGTGTAGTAACTTCTAGCAAGTCCGTGCACTTAACAAGATTCATCATCAGAGTCAACAATGTCAGTTTAGTAACTTCTAGCAAGTCCATGCACTTAACAAGATTCATCATCAGAGTCAAGAATGTCGGTTTAGTAACTTCTAGCAAGTCCATGCACTTAACAAGATTCAACATCAGAGTCAACAATGTCGGTTTAGTAACTTCTAGCAAGTCCGTGCACTTAACAAGATTCATCATCAGAGTCAACAATGTCGGTGTAGTAACTTCTAGCAAGTCCGTGCACTTAACAAGATTCAACACCAGAGTCAACAATGTCGGTGTAGTAACTTCTAGCAAGTCCGTGCACTTAACACGATTCATCATCAGAGTCAACAATGTCAGTGTAGTAACTTCTAGCAAGTCCGTGCACTTAACAAGATTCATCACCAGAGTCAACAATGTCAGTTTAGTAACTTCTAGCAAGTCCGTGCACTTAACACGATTCATCATCAGAGTCAACAATGTCAGTGTAGTAACTTCTAGCAAGTCCGTGCACTTAACACGATTCATCATCAGAGTCAACAATGTCGGTGTAGTAACTTCTAGGTAGTCCGTGCACTTAACACGATTCATCATCAGAGTCAACAATGTCGGTGTAGTAACTTCTAGCAAGTCCGTGCACTTAACGAGATTCAACACCAGAGTAACCAATGTCGGTTTAGTAACTTCAAGCAACTCCGTGCACTTAACAAGATTCAACACCAGAGTCAACAATGTCGGTATAGTAACTTCTAGCAAGTCCGTGCACTTAACAAGATTCAACACCAGAGTCAACAATGTCGGTTTAGTAACTTCTAGCAAGTCCGTGCACTTAACAAGATTCAACACCAGAGTAACCAATGTCGGTATAGTAACTTCTAGCTAGTCCGTGCACTTAATAAGATTCAACACCAGAGTAACCAATGTCGGTATAGTAACTTCTAGCTAGTCCGTGCACTTAACAAGATTCAACACCAGAGTAACCAATGTCGGTTTAGTAACTTCTAGCTAGTCCGTGCACTTAACAAGATTCAACACCAGAGTCAACAATGTCGGTTTAGTAACTTCTAGCTAGTCCGTGCACTTAACAAGATTCAACACCAGAGTAACCAATGTCGGTATAGTAACTTCTAGCTAGTCCGTGCACTTAACAAGATTCAACACCAGAGTAACCAATGTCGGTATAGTAACTTCTAGCTAGTCCGTGCACTTAACAAGATTCAACACCAGAGTAACCAATGTCGGTTTAGTAACTTCTAGCTAGTCCGTGCACTTAACAAGATTCAACACCAGAGTAACCAATGTCGGTTTAGTAACTTCTAGCTAGTCCGTGCACTTAACAAGATTCAACACCAGAGTCAACAATGTCGGTATAGTAACTTCTAGCTAGTCCGTGCACTTAACAAGATTCAACACCAGAGTAACCAATGTCGGTTTAGTAACTTCTAGCTAGTCCGTGCACTTAACAAGATTCAACACCAGAGTAACCAATGTCGGTATAGTAACTTCTAGCTAGTCCGTGCACTTAACAAGATTCAACACCAGAGTAACCAATGTCGGTTTAGTAACTTCTAGCTAGTCCGTGCACTTAACAAGATTCAACACCAGAGTAACCAATGTCGGTGTAGTAACTTCTAGCAACTCCGTGCACTTAACACCAGAGTCAACAATGTCGGTGTAGTAACTTCTAGCAAGTCCGTGCGCTTAACAAGATTCATCACTAGAGTCAACAAATGTCGGTTTAGTAACTTCTAGCAACTCCGTGCACTTAACAAGATTCAACACCAGAGTCAACAATGTCGGTTTAGTAACTTCTAGCAAGTCCGTGCAAGTAGAATAAGAATGCCGATTCTGAAACAAAGGATTTGCCGCCATCTGATAAGGTTCTTTGATCTATGCCGCTAGCCCCGCCCCCTCCCTTTGTGTGCTCACATGCCGCCAGGTCTCGTGTCGTTAGGCCCCGCCCCCTCTCGCTTTGTGTGCTCACCTAATGCCGGCAGTATCTGTGCTAACAGGTTCTACCCCCTCCCTCATGCGTTCTACTGTGGCGTCATGACTTGATGGAATTGTTTTCTCGAGTCCTGCCGCCCCCCGGCAAATTAATTAGGTAATGTTCGTCAAACATTTTTTTTTATGATTACTAAGGTCTGCAGATTGCATCCTCGAGCAATTAAGTTTTTTGATTAATGAATTGTTGACTGGAGCTTGAGTATAAGTAGTCTGCTCACGGTAACAGTCTGTCATGTAATGAAACACTGCAGCCTTCTTGTATCTGGGGAAATCGCTTGTCCATTAGCTGAACATGTTAGACGCTTTCAACACATTAATAGGCTTTTAAGTTTACATTCCGGATCTGTTTACATACATTAGCGAACGGCATACTTCCGCCAGGCGGTAACGGTGACCTCTATTAGCTGACCCGTTAGACGCTTTCACCCCATTAGCGAACAATGTCAGTAATTGTTTTCCTAAGTGCTCTGCCCAACACTCAACACTTTAGATTTTAGCGATGGAAATGATATAAAAAGCACCAGCTTCTCCAACGAGTTCCAAGTTGGCCAGGATGCCCGGGTTCGAATTACAAATTCAGCTTCTAATAACTCAGAGACTAATTACGATAAAGACATCAAATAAAGTTTATTACATTAATGTCATTAGATAGTTTCTTGTGAATGTATATTTGGGTACATGGTGTCCAGGGTTCGAATACCGATAAAATGTAGTTTAATTATAAATTTATTAACTTCTAAACTAATTAAGATAAAGACGCCAAATAAACTTTATGGCCTTTATGTTATTAGGTATTATCTTGTGGATGTGTAATTAGATACCTGACGTTCTGGGTTCGATCCTAATTTTAAATCGTCATTATCTCAGAAACTAAGAGAGGTAGAGGAGTTGACCAAAGCATGATTGATAGCTCCTATGATGGGCAATTAATACTGTATATAATTTTTAATCAGTTGTCCTTACTTCGAATCCCGATCTTTCAATCACTTACTTATTTTTTCTCTATACTCTAGAATATATCACTTAGATTGATGCTGTAAATGCATACAGCACCTTTAAACATATCAAACTAATATTGTAAATAATTTTGTTTCTGGTGTCCAGGGTTCGAATACCGATAAAATGTAATTTAATTATAAATTTAATAACTTCTAAACTAATTAAGATAAAGACGCCAAATAAACTTTATTGCCTTTATGTTATTAGGTATTATCTTGTGGATGTGTAATTAGATACCTGACGTTCAGGGTTCGATCCTAATTTTTAAATCGTCATTATCTCAGAAACTAAGAGAGGTAGACGAGTGAACCAAAGCATGATTGATAGCTCCTATGAGGGGTAATTAATACTGTATATAATTTTCAATCAGTTGTCCTTACTTCGAATCCCGATCTTTCAATCACTTACTTATTTTTTCTCTATACTCTAGAATATATCACTTAGATTGATGCTGTAACTGCATACAGCACCTTTAAACATATCAAACTAATATTGTAAATAATTTTGTTTCTGGTGTCCAGGGTTCGAATACCGATAAAATGTAGCTTAATTATAAATTTATTAACTTCTAAACTAATTAAGATAAAGACGCCAAATAAACTTTATTGCCTTTATGTTATTAGGTATTATCTTGTGGATGTGTAATTAGATACCTGACGTTCTGGGTTCGAGCCTAATTTTAAATCGTCATTATCTCAGAAACTAAGAGAGGTAGAGGAGTTGACCAAAGCATGATTGATAACTCCTATGATGGGCAATTAATACTGTATATAATTTTCAATCAGTTATCCTTACTTCGAATCCCGATCTTTCAATCACTTACTTATTTTTTCTCTATACTCTAGAATATATCACTTAGATTGATGCTGTAAATGTATACAGCACCTTTAAACATATCAAACTAATACTGTAAATAATTTTGTTTCTGGTGTCCAGGGTTCGAATACCGATAAAATGTAATTTAATTATAAATTTAATAACTCCTAAACTAATTAAGATAAAGACGCCAAATAAAATTTATTGCGTTTATGTTACTAGGTAGTATCTTGTGGATGTGTAATTAGATACCTGACGTTCTGGGTTCGAGCCTAATGTTTAAATCGTCATTATCTCAGAAACTAAGAGAGGTAGAGGAATTGACCAAAGCATGATTGATAGCTCCTATGAGGGGCAATTAATACTGTATATAATTTTCAATCAGCTGTCCTTACTTCGAATCCCGATCTTTCAATCACTTACTTATTTTTCTCTATACTCTAGAATATATCACTTAGCTTGATGCTGTAAATGCATACAGCACCCTTAAACACATCAAACTAATATTGTAAATAATTCTGGTTCTGGTGTCCAGGGTTCGAATACCGATAAAATGTAATTTAATTATAAATTTAATAACTCCTAAACTAATTAAGATAAAGACACCAAATAAACTTTTATAGGGGGAAAGGATGCTCTCCTGAAACATTAGGTCTCTAGATAGAAGTATTTATAGGGGAGAGATAGGGAATACCAGGGCTGATGCTAGGCTAGTCAGATGCTAAAGGAGGGAGGGATATGCTTTATACGAGAGAGATAGGGAACACAAGGAAAGATGCTATACTAAACAGGACTTGAAGGATAGAATATGGGCGATATAGCGAACCGAGGAGAGGTATTAGGATAGGAGTTTTGAATGATGGAGTAGGTGTTTATATGCGAGAGATAGGGAATACGAGGGTCGATGCTAGGCTAGACGGTGTTGAATGAGGGAATGCATCTTATATGAGAGAGGTAGGGGAATATGAGGAGAAGTGCTAGGCTAGTCGGGAAGGTCTGAATGAGAGAGTATACGTCTATATGGGAAAATATAGGGAAAACGAAGGTAGGTGCTAGGTTGAGAGAGTCTTCAAGGAGGAAAATGCATTTATATGAGAGGGTTAGGGCATACGAGGAGAGGTGCTAGTCTAGACATGGTTTGAGGATTAGAGTATACGTTTATATGGGAGAAATATGGAAAACGGGAGAGATACAAGGATAGACAGAGATTGAAGGAGGAGGAATGTAGGTTTATACTGTAATATAGAGAGTAATTCGATTATAAAACTTTTCTCATCCAGCCTTACAACACTTTTATATACTTATTTTCTAAACCTTACAAACTTTATATTTGTTAAACAGTAGTGCGCGAGACGGAGAGGGACAAACAGTATATCGGTTTACAGTGAAGTATACATCCTAACCTATTCCCACCTTGTTTGTTCTGGATCTTCTCATTGTCTATCATCTAACGTAAACACGTAACAAGACGTAACACAGGAAATCATACATATGGCACATTAAAAAAATAAAGGTATATATAATGAAACATAAACAAGTAGACAGAGGGTCATCGATACATAGAAAACCAGGAGTTGTATGTACTGAGACCATAGATTAGTATAGGCAAACAACAAAGAAGTGAATTTATAGTGTAAATAGCCAAATATTTTCAAATATTATTATAGTCTAAAAGTATATAACTTAATTATGTATCGAGTATTGAGAAATAAACGTTATTCATTATTCACTAATCTCAGATCACTGCAATTGTATTGAATCAATTCACAATAGCTAATGCCATTCAACTTTCATTCGTCTCTGATACATAAACAAATTGCAAAATGGAGAAGGACGAAAGTAATAAAAAGACTGAGGCAGCAAATTTTAAGAAAGAAGAGAAAGATATATGACCGACATTGTTTTGGAACACAAATTAGTCTTGAAAATAAAATGACTGATAGCTCTGCTAAGCGTAAGGAAGAGACATGGAAATAAATTGCAAATGAATACAATTCTAGGTTGGAAAAGAAGATAAACAACATTCATGTAAACCAATTTTTAAAAATCAGTTTAACTGAATACATGTAAAAAAACATATCACTTTACAAAAAGTAATGCAGACAACATTTATTTTTATAAACATTATCCTATTACATTACTTTACAAAAAACCATACATATTTCCTAAAGGCAAAGGTGATAGTCTAGACATTCTAAACACTCAGTTATATAATCATATACATCACACAGAAAGAGACCTGCATTATCAGTAAAAAAACTAAACATCTCAACAATGTCTGAATGATGTATTTTATAAGTACAAGTTTTTTGATATTTCAAAGTTCCTGTTAACCATGGCAGTAATTGATTAACACAATTTCTCGATCCTGTCATGCTATAACTTTAGATGCTTTCAGCTTACTTATAATTTCCTCAATCTCTTGTGTGTGACTATTATTACCAGCATCCCTCGACGCAATTAGTAACCTCAATATATTTACTAGTCTATTCGGATTTTCAAGCGTTGATATCACTGAATCATCATCATCTGAAGATTTCATATTCTCGCAACTTCCGATGTATCCAGATTTTTCACCAACAGTAGTCTCCAGTGAAGGACAGAGGCTTGATCCGGTATAACATTCCCCTCTATACATCTTCGGATCTTCAAGTGCAGGTGAGAGAGTCGATTCAGTATAACATGTTGCTCTATGAAACTTAAATCTTGACAAAGAACGATTCTTAAAAATCCGCCCGCATACACAGCATCTAATAACGCGTTTTCCTCCATGTGTAATGTATGAAAAATCGTGTTTCTCATTCCTCAGTTGCACAGATTTTCTCGGGCAGTAGCTCATGCTAAAACTAAAAGAAATTAAATGAATACGTGAATGCTAACGCTCGAAGGAATTAAAAGCGAATGAATGAATTCATAACACGCACCTATGTATATATCCAGGATGAGGACGACGGAGGGAATTGCAATCAATGCATAGCAGGGAGAAAGGATACTCTCTTGAAACATTAGTCATCTAAACAACTATTGTTCACGGAGCCTGTAGACGTCAGGTTGAATGGGACAGACCTCAGCTTCAAATCTTTAAGGGTACGGACCCCTGGCTTTTGCCTGGCATGTATACTAAAACATCCTAACAGCGTAACATTACATAACAACGACACGTAACCAGAACATGACGAGTGCGAGCATGGAAAAAAGGATGCTCGCTGAGAACATTAGTGGAAAAGGATGCTCTCTGGAAACAGTAGCCATCCGCACAACGGATTGTCCCTAACATTTCCAGATTTCAAAACGTTCAACATCGTGACGCGCTACTGTCATCTACATTTCGACGAAATTTTACCTCCTGAATTAGTTTGATGCTCTGTATAGAACCTCAGAACATGCATTACGCTGCGTGTCCCTAGCGTTTCCAGCTCCTGAATCGTTCCAGCTAGTGGAATGCCTCTACCATCTTCATGTCAACGATCTGTTACTCTGAATTAAAGTTTGGTGATATGTATAGACCTGTACAACATGCATTACGCTATGTAACAGACTCATCACGCTATGTAACAACACAATCACGCTATGTAACAACTGATCACGCTATGTAACAACATGACCACGCTATGTAACAACCTGAGCACGCTATGTAACAACAGGATCACGCTATGTAACAACTGATCACGCTATGTAACAACCTGAGCAGGCTATGTAACAACAGGTTCACGCTATGTAACAACCTGAGCACGCTATGTAACAACATGTTCACGCTATGTAACAACATGAACACGCTATGTAACAATACGATCACGCTATGTAACAACCTGATTACGCTATGTAACAACTGATCACACTATGTAACAACCTGAGCACGCTATGTAACAACATGATCACGCTATGTAACAACCTGAGCACGCTATGTAACAACACGATCACCCTATGTAACAACCTGAGCACGCTATGTAACAACATGATCACGCTATGTAACAACATGATCACGCTATGTAACAACATGATCACGCTATGTAACAACATGAACACGCTATGTAACAACCTGAGCACGCTATGTAACAACCTGAGCACGCTATGTAACAAACTGAGCACGCTATGTAACAACATGTTCACGCTATGTAACAACCTGAGCACGCTATGTAACAACCTGAGCACGCTATGTAACAACCTGAGCACGCTATGTAACAACCTGATTACGCTATGTAACAACTGATCACGCTATGTAACAACATGATCACGCTATGTAACAACCTGAGCACGCTATGTAACAACATGATCACGCTATGTAACAACATGATCACGCTATGTAACAACATGATCACGCTATGTAACAACCTGAGCACGCGATGTAACAACATGATCACGCTATGTAACAACCTGAGCACGCTATGTAACAACCTGAGCACGCTATGTAACAACATGTTCACGCTATGTAACAACCTGAGCACGCTATGTAACAACCTGAGCACGCTATGTAACAACATGTTCACGCTATGTAACAACATGAACACGCTATGTAACAACATGATCACGCTATGTAACAACATGTTCACGTTATGTAACAACACGATCACCCTATGTAACAACATGATCACGCTATGTAACACCCTGAGCACGCTATGTAACAACATGATCACGCTATGTAACAACCTGAGCACGCCATGTAACAACATGATCACGCTATGTAACAACATGTTCACGCTATGTAACAACACGATCACCCTATGTAACAACCTGAGCACGCTATGTAACAACATGATCACGCTATGTAACAACATGATCACGCTATGTAACAACCTGAGCACGCTATGTAACAAACTGAGCACGCTATGTAACAACCTGAGCACGCTATGTAACAACATGAACACGCTATGTAACAACCTGAGCAAGCTATTTAACAACCTGAGCACGCTATGTAACAACATGTTCACGCTATGTAACAACATGAACACGCTATGTAACAATACGATCACGCTATGTAACAACCTGATTACGCTATGTAACAACTGATCACACTATGTAACAACATGATCACGCTATGTAACAACCTGAGCACGTTATGTAACAACATGATCACGCTATGTAACAACCTGAGCACGCCATGTAACAACATGATCACGCTATGTAACAACATGTTCACGCTATGTAACAACACGATCACCCTATGTAACAACCTGAGCACGTTATGTAACAACATGATCACGCTATGTAACAACATGTTCACGCTATGTAACAATACGATCAGGCTATGTAACAACACGATCACGCTATGTAACAACATGATCACGCTATGTAACAACTGATCACGCTATGTAACAACCTGAGCACGCTATGTAACAACCTGAGCACGCTATGTAACAACATGATCACGCTATGTAACAACATGTTCACGCTATGTAACAACACGATCACGCTATGTAACAACACGATCACGCTATGTAACAACATGGACACGCTATGTAACAACATGAACACGCTATGTAACAATACGATCAAGCTATGTAACAACCTGAGCACGCTATGTAATAACATGATCACGCTATGTAACAACATGAACACTCTATTTAACAACCTGAGCATGCTATGTAACAACATGATCACGCTATGTAACAACCTAATCACGCTATGTAACAACATGATCACGCTATGTAACAACATGATCACGCTATGTAAATAGGGTGGACCATTTAAGTTGAGGCTATACAATATATCCAAAACTAAGCGTTGTAGAAAGAAATGTCTTTAATAAAACTTGATTGATATTATGGCGAAAGTAAATGCTGCTAGTCGTATTTGGTTTGGAGGACGTAGTGAGGGTCATTTCAGGGTCTTTTTAAATGGGACCCTAATTGTAAGTACCCATTTAAAAAAATAAATTGACCCAAAATGACCCTCATAACGGTCTCCAAACGAAACACGACTAGCAGCATTTACTTTCGCCATAATATCAATCAAGTTTTATTAAAGACATTTCTTTCTACAACGCTTAGTTTTGGATATATTGTATAGCCTCAACTTAAATGGTCCACCCTATTTACATAGCGTGATCATGTTGTTACATAGCGTGATCATGTTGTTACATAGCGTGATTAGGTTGTTACATAGCGTGATCATGTTGTTACATAGCATGCTCAGGTTGTTACATAGAGTGTTCATGTTGTTACATAGCGTGATCATGTTATTACATAGCGTGCTCAGGTTGTTACATAGCTTGATCGTATTGTTACATAGCGTGTTCATGTTGTTACATAGCGTGTCCATGTTGTTACATAGCGTGGTCGTGTTGTTACATAGCGTGATCGTGTTGTTACATAGCGTGAACATGTTGTTACATAGCGTGATCATGTTGTTACATAGCGTGCTCAGGTTGTTACATAGCGTGCTCAGGTTGTTACATAGCGTGATCAGTTGTTACATAGCGTGATCATGTTGTTACATAGCGTGATCGTGTTGTTACATAGCCTGATCGTATTGTTACATAGCGTGAACATGTTGTTACATAGCGTGATCATGTTGTTACATAACGTGCTCAGGTTGTTACATAGGGTGAACGTGTTGTTACATAGCGTGAACATGTTGTTACATAGCGTGATCATGTTGTTACATGGCGTGCTCAGGTTGTTACATAGCGTGATCATGTTGTTACATAACGTGCTCAGGTTGTTACATAGCGTGATCATGTTGTTACATAGTGTGATCAGTTGTTACATAGCGTAATCAGGTTGTTACATAGCGTGATCGTATTGTTACATAGCGTGTTCATGTTGTTACATAGCGTGAACATGTTGTTACATAGCGTGCTCAGGTTGTTACATAGCTTGTTCAGGTTGTTACATAGCGTGTTCATGTTGTTACATAGCGTGCTCAGGTTGTTACATAGCGTGCTCAGTTTGTTACATAGCGTGCTCAGGTTGTTACATAGCGTGATCATGTTGTTACATAGCGTGATCATGTTGTTACATAGCGTGCTCAGGTTGTTACATAGGGTGATCGTGTTGTTACATAGCGTGAACATGTTGTTACATAGCGTGATCATGTTGTTACATGGCGTGAACATGTTGTTACATAGCGTGATCATGTTGTTACATGGCGTGCTCAGATTGTTACATAGCGTGATCATGTTGTTACATAGCGTGCTCAGGTTGTTACATAGCGTGATCATGTTGTTACATAGGGTGATCGTGTTGTTACATAGCGTGAACATGTTGTTACATAGCGTGATCATGTTGTTACATAGCGTGTTCATGTTGTTACATAGCGTGAACATGTTGTTACATAGCGTGCTCAGGTTGTTACATAGCGTGCTCAGGTTGTTACATAGCGTGAACATGTTGTTACATAGCGTGCTCAGGTTGTTACATAGCGTGCTCAGGTTGTTACATAGCGTGATCATGTTGTTACATAGCGTGCTCAGGTTGTTACATAGCGTGATCATGTTGTTACATAGCGTGATCATGTTGTTACATAGCGTGATCATGTTGTTACATAGCGTGATCATGTTGTTACATAGCGTGCTCAGGTTGTTACATAGCGTGATCATGTTGTTACATAGCGTGATCATGTTGTTACATAGCGTGATCATGTTGTTACATAGCGTGCTCAGGTTGTTACATAGCGTGATCATGTTGTTACATAGCGTGATCAGTTGTTACATAGCGTAATCAGGTTGTTACATAGCGTGCTCAGGTTGTTACATAGCGTGCTCAGGTTGTTACATAGCGTGCTCAGGTTGTTACATAGCGTGAACATGTTGTTACATAGCGTGCTCAGTTTGTTACATAGCGTGCTCAGGTTGTTACATAGCGTGCTCAGGTTGTTACATAGCGTGTTCATGTTGTTACATAGCGTGATCATGTTGTTACATAGCGTGATCATGTTGTTACATAGCGTGATCATGTTGTTACATAGCGTGCTCAGGTTGTTACATAGGGTGATCGTGTTGTTACATAGCGTGCTCAGGTTGTTACATAGCGTGATCATGTTGTTACATAGCGTGCTCAGGTTGTTACAGTGTGATCAGTTGTTACATAGCGTAATCAGGTTGTTACATAGCGTGATCGTATTGTTACATAGCGTGTTCATGTTGTTACATAGCGTGAACATGTTGTTACATAGCGTGCTCAGGTTGTTACATAGCGTGCTCAGGTTGTTACATAGCGTGAACCTGTTGTTACATAGCCTGCTCAGGTTGTTACATAGCGTGATCAGTTGTTACATAGCGTGATCCTGTTGTTACATAGCGTGCTCAGGTTGTTACATAGCGTGATCATGTTGTTACATAGCGTGATCAGTTGTTACATAGCGTGATTGTGTTGTTACATAGCGTGATGAGTCTGTTACATAGCGTAATGCATGTTGTACAGGTCTATACATATCACCAAACTTTAATTCAGAGTAACAGATCGTTGACATGAAGATGGTAGAGGCATTCCACTAGCTGGAACGATTCAGGAGCTGGAAACGCTAGGGACACGCAGCGTAATGCATGTTCTGAGGTTCTATACGGAGCATCAAACTAATTCAGGAGGTAAAATTTCGTCGAAATGTAGATGACAGTAGCGCGTCACGATGTTGAACGTTTTGAAATCTGGAAATGTTAGGGACAATCCGTTGTGCGGATGGCTACTGTTTCCAGAGAGCATCCTTTTCCACTAATGTTCTCAGCGAGCATCCTTTTTCCATGCTCGCACTCGTCATGTTCTGGTTACGTGTCGTTGTTATGTAATGTTACGCTGTTAGGATGTTTTAGTATACATGCCAGGCAAAAGCCAGGGGTCCGTACCCTTAAAGATTTGAAGCTGAGGTCTGTCCCATTCAACCTGACGTCTACAGGCTCCGTGAACAATAGTTGTTTAGATGACTAATGTTTCAAGAGAGTATCCTTTCTCCCTGCTATGCATTGATTGCAATTCCCTCCGTCGTCCTCATCCTGGATATATACATAGGTGCGTGTTATGAATTCATTCATTCGCTTTTAATTCCTTCGAGCGTTAGCATTCACGTATTCATTTAATTTCTTTTAGTTTTAGCATGAGCTACTGCCCGAGAAAATCTGTGCAACTGAGGAATGAGAAACACGATTTTTCATACATTACACATGGAGGAAAACGCGTTATTAGATGCTGTGTATGCGGGCGGATTTTTAAGAATCGTTCTTTGTCAAGATTTAAGTTTCATAGAGCAACATGTTATACTGAATCGACTCTCTCACCTGCACTTGAAGATCCGAAGATGTATAGAGGGGAATGTTATACCGGATCAAGCCTCTGTCCTTCACTGGAGACTACTGTTGGTGAAAAATCTGGATACATCGGAAGTTGCGAGAATATGAAATCTTCAGATGATGATGATTCAGTGATATCAACGCTTGAAAATCCGAATAGACTAGTAAATATATTGAGGTTACTAATTGCGTCGAGGGATGCTGGTAATAATAGTCACACACAAGAGATTGAGGAAATTATAAGTAAGCTGAAAGCATCTAAAGTTATAGCATGACAGGATCGAGAAATTGTGTTAATCAATTACTGCCATGGTTAACAGGAACTTTGAAATATCAAAAAACTTGTACTTATAAAATACATCATTCAGACATTGTTGAGATGTTTAGTTTTTTTACTGATAATGCAGGTCTCTTTCTGTGTGATGTATATGATTATATAACTGAGTGTTTAGAATGTCTAGACTATCACCTTTGCCTTTAGGAAATATGTATGGTTTTTTGTAAAGTAATGTAATAGGATAATGTTTATAAAAATAAATGTTGTCTGCATTACTTTTTGTAAAGTGATATGTTTTTTTACATGTATTCAGTTAAACTGATTTTTAAAAATTGGTTTACATGAATGTTGTTTATCTTCTTTTCCAACCTAGAATTGTATTCATTTGCAATTTATTTCCATGTCTCTTCCTTACGCTTAGCAGAGCTATCAGTCATTTTATTTTCAAGACTAATTTGTGTTCCAAAACAATGTCGGTCATATATCTTTCTCTTCTTTCTTAAAATTTGCTGCCTCAGTCTTTTTATTACTTTCGTCCTTCTCCATTTTGCAATTTGTTTATGTATCAGAGACGAATGAAAGTTGAATGGCATTAGCTATTGTGAATTGATTCAATACAATTGCAGTGATCTGAGATTAGTGAATAATGAATAACGTTTATTTCTCAATACTCGATACATAATTAAGTTATATACTTTTAGACTATAATAATATTTGAAAATATTTGGCTATTTACACTATAAATTCACTTCTTTGTTGTTTGCCTATACTAATCCATGGTCTCAGTACATACAACTCCTGGTTTTCTATGTATCGATGACCCTCTGTCTACTTGTTTATGTTTCATTATATATACCTTTATTTTTTTAATGTGCCATATGTATGATTTCCTGTGTTACGTCTTGTTACGTGTTTACGTTAGATGATAGACAATGAGAAGATCCAGAACAAACAAGGTGGGAATAGGTTAGGATGTATACTTCACTGTAAACCGATATACTGTTTGTCCCTCTCCGTCTCGCGCACTACTGTTTAACAAATATAAAGTTTGTAAGGTTTAGAAAATAAGTATATAAAAGTGTTGTAAGGCTGGATGAGAAAAGTTTTATAATCGAATTACTCTCTATATTACAGTATAAACCTACATTCCTCCTCCTTCAATCTCTGTCTATCCTTGTATCTCTCCCGTTTTCCATATTTCTCCCATATAAACGTATACTCTAATCCTCAAACCATGTCTAGACTAGCACCTCTCCTCGTATGCCCTAACGCTCTCATATAAATGCATTTTCCTCCTTGAAGACTCTCTCAACCTAGCACCTACCTTCGTTTTCCCTATATTTTCCCATATAGACGTATACTCTCTCATTCAGACCTTCCCGACTAGCCTAGCACTTCTCCTCATATTCCCCTACCTCTCTCATATAAGATGCATTCCCTCATTCAACACCGTCTAGCCTAGCATCGACCCTCGTATTCCCTATCTCTCGCATATAAACACCTACTCCATCATTCAAAACTCCTATCCTAATACCTCTCCTCGGTTCGCTATATCGCCCATATTCTATCCTTCAAGTCCTGTTTAGTATAGCATCTTTCCTTGTGTTCCCTATCTCTCTCGTATAAAGCATATCCCTCCCTCCTTTAGCATCTGACTAGCCTAGCATCAGCCCTGGCATTCCCTATCTCTCCCCTATAAATACTTCTATCTAGAGACCTAATGTTTCAGGAGAGCATCCTTTCCCCCTATAAAAGTTTATTTGGTGTCTTTATCTTAATTAGTTTAGGAGTTATTAAATTTATAATTAAATTACATTTTATCGGTATTCGAACCCTGGACACCAGAACCAGAATTATTTACAATATTAGTTTGATGTGTTTAAGGGTGCTGTATGCATTTACAGCATCAAGCTAAGTGATATATTCTAGAGTATAGAGAAAAATAAGTAAGTGATTGAAAGATCGGGATTCGAAGTAAGGACAGCTGATTGAAAATTATATACAGTATTAATTGCCCCTCATAGGAGCTATCAATCATGCTTTGGTCAATTCCTCTACCTCTCTTAGTTTCTGAGATAATGACGATTTAAACATTAGGCTCGAACCCAGAACGTCAGGTATCTAATTACACATCCACAAGATACTACCTAGTAACATAAACGCAATAAATTTTATTTGGCGTCTTTATCTTAATTAGTTTAGGAGTTATTAAATTTATAATTAAATTACATTTTATCGGTATTCGAACCCTGGACACCAGAAACAAAATTATTTACAGTATTAGTTTGATATGTTTAAAGGTGCTGTATACATTTACAGCATCAATCTAAGTGATATATTCTAGAGTATAGAGAAAAAATAAGTAAGTGATTGAAAGATCGGGATTCGCAGTAAGGATAACTGATTGAAAATTATATACAGTATTAATTGCCCATCATAGGAGTTATCAATCATGCTTTGGTCAACTCCTCTACCTCTCTTAGTTTCTGAGATAATGACGATTTAAAATTAGGCTCGAACCCAGAACGTCAGGTATCTAAATACACATCCACAAGATACTACCTAATAACATAAACACAATAAAGTTTATTTGGTATCTTTATCTTAATTAGTTTAGGAGTTATTAAATTTATAATTAAATTACATTTTATTGGTATTCGAACCCTGGACACCAGAAACAAAATTATTTACAATATTAGTTTGATATGTTTAAAGGTGCTGTATGCATTTACAGCATCAATCTAAGTGATATATTCTAGAGTATAGAGAAAAAATAAGTAAGTGATTGAAAGATCGGGATTCGAAGTAAGGACAACTGATTAAAAATTATATACAGTATTAATTGCCCATCATAGGAGCTATCAATCATGCTTTGGTCAACTCCTTTACCTCTCTTAGTTTCTGAGATAATGACGATTTAAAATTAGGATCGAACCCAGAACGTCAGGTATCTAATTACACATCCACAAGATAATACCTAATAACATAAAGGCAATAAAGTTTATTTGGCGTCTTTATCTTAATTAGGTTAGAAGTTAATAAATTTATAATTAAACTACATTTTATCGGTATTCGAACCCTGGACACCAGAAACAAAATTATTTACAATATTAGTTTGATATGTTTAAAGGTGCTGTATGCAGTTACAGCATCAATCTAAGTGATATATTCTAGAGTATAGAGAAAAAATAAGTAAGTGATTGAAAGATCGGGATTCGAAGTAAGGACAACTGATTGAAAATTATATACAGTATTAATTACCCCTCATAGGAGCTATCAATCATGCTTTGGTTCACTCGTCTACCTCTCTTAGTTTCTGAGATAATGACGATTTAAAAATTAGGATCGAACCCTGAACTTCAGGTATCTAATTACACATCCACAAGATAATACCTAATAACATAAAGGCAATAAAGTTTATTTGGCGTCTTTATCTTAATTAGTTTAGAAGTTATTAAATTTATAATTAAATTACATTTTATCGGTATTCGAACCCTGGACACCAGAAACAAAATTATTTACAATATTAGTTTGATATGTTTAAAGGTGCTGTATGCATTTACAGCATCAATCTAAGTGATATATTCTAGAGTATAGAGAAAAAATAAGTAAGTGATTGAAAGATCGGGATTCGAAGTAAGGACAACTGATTAAAAATTATATACAGTATTAATTGCCCATCATAGGAGCTATCAATCATGCTTTGGTCAACTCCTCTACCTCTCTTAGTTTCTGAGATAATGACGATTTAAAATTAGGATCGAACCCAGAACGTCAGGTATCTAATTACACATCCACAAGATAATACCTAATAACATAAAGGCAATAAAGTTTATTTGGCGTCTTTATCTTAATTAGTTTAGAAGTTAATAAATTTATAATTAAACTACATTTTATCGGTATTCGAACCCTGGACACCATGTACCCAAATATACATTCACAAGAAACTATCTAATGACATTAATGTAATAAACTTTATTTGATGTCTTTATCGTAATTAGTCTCTGAGTTATTAGAAGCTGAATTTGTAATTCGAACCCGGGCATCCTGGCCAACTTGGAACTCGTTGGAGAAGCTGGTGCTTTTTATATCATTTCCATCGCTAAAATCTAAAGTGTTGAGTGTTGGGCAGAGCACTTAGGAAAACAATTACTGACATTGTTCGCTAATGGGGTGAAAGCGTCTAACGGGTCAGCTAATAGAGGTCACCGTTACCGCCTGGCGGAAGTATGTCGTTCGCTAATGTATGTAAACAGATCCGGAATGTAAACTTAAAAGCCTATTAATGTGTTGAAAGCGTCTAACATGTTCAGCTAATGGACAAGCGATTTCCCCAGATACAAGAAGGCTGCAGTGTTTCATTACATGACAGACTGTTACCCTGAGCAGACTACTTATACTCAAGCTCCAGTCAACAATTCATTAATCAAAAAACTTAATTGCTCGAGGATGCAATCTGCAGACCTTAGTAATCATAAAAAAAAATGTTTGACGAACATTACCTAATTAATTTGCCGGGGGGCGGCAGGACTCGAGAAAACAATTCCATCAAGTCATGACGCCACAGTAGAACGCATGGGGGAGGGGGTAGAACCTGTTAGCACAGATACTGCCGGCATTAGGTGAGCACACAAAGCGAGAGGGGGCGGGGCCTAACGACACTAGACCTGGCGGCATGTGAGCACACAAAGGGAGGGGGCGGGGCTAGCGGCATAGATCAAAGAACCTTATCAGATGGCGGCAAATCCTTTGTTTCAGAATCGGCATTCTTATTCTACTCGTGCACTTAACAAGATTCATCACTAGAGTCAACAAATGTCGGTTTAGTAACTTCTAGCAACTCCGTGCACTTAACACGATTCATCATCAGAGTCAACAATGTCGGTGTAGTAACCTCTAGCACCTCCGTGAACTTAACAAGATTCAACACCAGAGTAACCAATATCGGTGTAGTAACTTCTAGCACGTCCGTGCACTTAACAAGATTCAACACCAGAGTAACCAATATCGGTGTAGTAACTTCTAGCACGTCCGTGCACTTAACACGATTCATCATCAGAGTCAAAAATGTCGGTGTAGTAACTTCTAGCACGTCCGTGCGCTTAACAAGATTCAACACCAGAGTCAACAATGTCGGTGTAGTAACTTCTAGCACGTCCGTGCGCTTAACAAGATTCAACACCAGAGTCAACAATGTCAGTGTAGTAACTTCTAGCAAGTCCGTGCACTTAACAAGATTCATCACCAGAGTCAACAATGTCGGTGTCGTAACTTCTAGCAAGTCTGTGCACTTAACACGATACAACAACAGAGTCAACAATGTCGGTGTAGTAACTTCTAGCAAGTCCGTGCACTTAACACGATTCATCATCAGAGTCAACAATGTCGGTGTAGTAACTTCTAGCAAGTCCGTGCACTTAACACGATTCATCATCAGAGTCAACAATGTCAGTGTAGTAACTTCTAGCAAGTCTGTGCACTTAACACGATTCATCATCAGAGTCAACAATATCGGTGTAGTAACTTCTAGCAAGTCCGTGCACTTAACACGATTCATCATCAGAGTCAACAATGTCAGTGTAGTAACTTCTAGCAAGTCTGTGCACTTAACACGATTCATCATCAGAGTCAACAATGTCAGTGTAGTAACTTCTAGCAAGTCCGTGCACTTAACACGATTCATCATCAGAGTCAACAATGTCGGTGTAGTAACTTCTAGCAAGTCTGTGCACTTAACACGATTCATCATCAGAGTCAACAATGTCAGTTTAGTAACTTCTAGCAAGTCCGTGCACTTAACACGATTCATCATCAGAGTCAACAATGTCGGTGTAGTAACTTCTAGCAAGTCCGTGCACTTAACACGATTCATCATCAGAGTCAACAATGTCGGTGTAGTAACTTCTAGCAAGTCTGTGCACTTAACACGATTCATCAACAGAGTCAACAATGTCAGTTTAGTAACTTCTAGCAAGTCTGTGCACTTAACACGATTCATCATCAGAGTCAACAATGTCAGTTTAGTAACTTCTAGCAAGTCCGTGCACTTAACAAGATTCATCATCAGAGTCAACAATGTCGGTGTAGTAACTTCTAGCAAGTCTGTGCACTTAACAAGATTCATCATCAGAGTCAACAATGTCGGTGTAGTAACTTCTAGCAAGTCTGTGCACTTAACAAGATTCATCATCAGAGTCAACAATGTCGGTGTAGTAACTTCTAGCAAGTCCGTGCACTTAACAAGATTCATCATCAGAGTCAACAATGTCGGTGTAGTAACTTCTAGCAAGTCCGTGCACTTAACACGATTCATCATCAGAGTCAACAATGTCGGTGTAGTAACTTCTAGCAAGTCCGTGCACTTAACAAGATTCATCATCAGAGTCAACAATGTCGGTGTAGTAACTTCTAGCAAGTCCGTGCACTTAACAAGATTCATCATCAGAGTCAACAATGTCAGTTTAGTAACTTCTAGCAAGTCCGTGCACTTAAACGATTCATCATCAGAGTCAACAATGTCAGTTTAGTAACTTCTAGCAAGTCCGTGCACTTAACAAGATTCATCATCAGAGTCAACAATGTCGGTGTAGTAACTTCTAGCAAGTCCGTGCACTTAACAAGATTCATCATCAGAGTCAACAATGTCGGTGTAGTAACTTCTAGCAAGTCCGTGCACTTAACACGATTCATCATCAGAGTCAACAATGTCGGTGTAGTAACTTCTAGCAAGTCCGTGCACTTAACAAGATTCATCATCAGAGTCAACAATGTCGGTGTAGTAACTTCTAGCAAGTCCGTGCACTTAACAAGATTCATCATCAGAGTCAACAATGTCAGTTTAGTAACTTCTAGCAAGTCCGTGCACTTAACACGATTCATCATCAGAGTCAACAATGTCAGTTTAGTAACTTCTAGCAAGTCCGTGCACTTAATAAGATTCATCATCAGAGTCAACAATGTCGGTGTAGTAACTTCTAGCAAGTCCGTGCACTTAACAAGATTCATCATCAGAGTCAACAATGTCGGTGTAGTAACTTCTAGCAAGTCCGTGCACTTAACAAGATTCATCATCAGAGTCAACAATGTCAGTTTAGTAACTTCTAGCAACTCTGTGCACTTAACACGATTCATCATCAGAGTCAACAATGTCGGTGTAGTAACTTCTAGCAAGTCCGTGCACTTAACAAGATTCATCATCAGAGTCAACAATGTCGGTTTAGTAACTTCTAGCAAGTCCGTGCACTTAACAAGATACATCACCAGAGTCAACAATGTCGGTGTAGTAACTTCTAGCAAGTCCGTGCACTTAACACGATTCATCATCAGAGTCAACAATGTCGGTGTACTAACTTCTAGCAAGTCCGTGCACTTAACACGATTCATCATCAGAGTCAACAATGTCGGTGTAGTAACTTCTAGCAAGTCCGTGCACTTAACAAGATACATCACCAGAGTCAACAATGTCGGTGTAGTAACTTCTAGCAAGTCCGTGCACTTAACAAGATACATCACCAGAGTCAACAATGTCAGTTTAGTAACTTCTAGCAAGTCCGTGCACTTAACACGATTCATCATCAGAGTCAACAATGTCGGTGTAGTAACTTCTAGCAAGTCCGTGCACTTAACACGATTCATCATCAAAGTCAACAATGTCGGTGTAGTAACTTCTAGCAAGTCCGTGCACTTAACACGATTCATCATCAGAGTCAACAATGTCGGTGTAGTAACTTCTAGCAAGTCCGTGCACTTAACAAGATTCATCATCAGAGTCAACAATGTCGGTGTAGTAACTTCTAGCAAGTCCGTGCACTTAACAAGATACAACAACAGAGTCAACAATGTCAGTGTAGTAACTTCTAGCAAGTCTGTGCACTTAACACGATTCATCATCAAAGTCAACAATGTCAGTTTAGTAACTTCTAGCAAGTCCGTGCACTTAACACGATTCATCATCAAATTCAACAATGTCAGTGTAGTAACTTCTAGCAAGTCTGTGCACTTAACACGATTCATCATCAGAGTCAACAATGTCGGTTTAGTAACTTCTAGCAAGTCCGTGCACTTAACAAGATTCATCACCAGAGTCAACAATGTCGGTGTAGTAACTTCTAGCAAGTCCGTGCACTTAACAAGATTCATCATCGGAGTCAACAATGTAAGTTTAGTAACTTCTAGCAAGTACGTGCACTTAACAAGATACAACAACAGAGTCAACAATGTCAGTGTAGTAACTTCTAGCAAGTCCGTGCACTTAACAAGATTCATCATCAGAGTCAACAATGTCGGTTTAGTAACTTCTAGCAAGTCCGTGCACTTAACAAGATTCATCATCAGAGTCAACAATGTCCGTTTAGTAACTTCTAGCAAGTCCGTGCACTTAACAAGATTCAACACCAGAGTAACCAATGTCAGTTTAGTAACTTCTAGCAAGTCCGTGCACTTAACAAGATTCAACACCAGAGTAACCAATGTCAGTTTAGTAACTTCTAGCAAGTCCGTGCACTTAACAAGATTCATCATCAGAGTCAACAATGTCGGTTTAGTAACTTCTAGCAAGTCCGCGCACTTAACAAGATTCATCATCAGAGTCAACAATGTCAGTTTAGTAACTTCTAGCAAGTCCGTGCACTTAACAAGATTCATTATCAGAGTCAACAATGTCAGTTTAGTAACTTCTAGCAAGTCCGTGCACTTAACAAGATTTATCATCAGAGTCAACAATGTCAGTTTAGTAACTTCTAGCAAGTCCGTGCACTTAACAAGATTCAACATCAGAGTCAACAATGTCGGTGTAGTAACTTCTAGCAAGTCCGTGCACTTAACAAGATTCATCATCAGAGTCAACAATGTCAGTTTAGTAACTTCTAGCAAGTCCGTGCACTTAACAAGATTCATCACCAGAGTCAACAATGTCAGTGTAGTAACTTCTAGCAAGTCCGTGCACTTAACAAGATTCATCATCAGAGTCAACAATGTCGGTGTAGTAACTTCTAGCAAGTCCGTGCACTTAACAAGATTCATCACCAGAGTCAACAATGTCAGTTTAGTAACTTCTAGCAAGTCCGTGCACTTAACAAGATTCATCACCAGAGTCAACAATGTCGGTGTAGTAACTTCTAGCAAGTCCGTGCACTTAACAAGATTCATCATCAGAGTCAACAATGTCAGTTTAGTAACTTCTAGCAAGTCCGTGCACTTAACAAGATTCATCATCAGAGTCAACAACGTCAGTTTAGTAACTTCTAGCAAGTCCGTGCACTTAACAAGATTCATCATCAGAGTCAACAATGTCAGTTTAGTAACTTCTAGCAAGTCCGTGCACTTAACAAGATTCATCATCAGAGTCAACAATGTCGGTGTAGTAACTTCTAGCAAGTCCGTGCACTTAACAAGATTCATCATCAGAGTCAACAATGTCAGTTTAGTAACTTCTAGCAAGTCCGTGCACTTAACAAGATTCATCGTCAGAGTCAACAATGTCAGTTTAGTAACTTCTAGCAAGTCCGTGCACTTAACAAGATTCATCATCAGAGTCAACAATGTCAGTTTAGTAACTTATAGCAAGTCCGTGCACTTAACAAGATTCATTATCAGAGTCAACAATGTCAGTTTAGTAACTTCTAGCAAGTCCGTGCACTTAACAAGATTCATCATCAGAGTCAATAATGTCAGTTTAGTAACTTCTAGCAAGTCCGTGCACTTAACAAGATTCATCATCAGAGTCAACAATGTCAGTTTAGTAACTTCTAGCAAGTCCGTGCACTTAACAAGATTCATCATCAGAGTCAACAATGTCGGTGTAGTAACTTCTAGCAAGTCCGTGCACTTAACAAGATTCATCATCAGAGTCAACAATGTCAGTTTAGTAACTTCTAGCAAGTCCGTGCACTTAACAAGATTCATCATCAGAGTCAACAATGTCAGTTTAGTAACTTCTAGCAAGTCCGTGCACTTAACAAGATTCATCATCAGAGTCAACAATGTCAGTTTAGTAACTTCTAGCAAGTCCGTGCACTTAACAAGATTCATCATCAGAGTCAACAATGTCAGTTTAGTAACTTCTAGCAAGTCCGTGCACTTAACAAGATTCATCATCAGAGTCAACAATGTCGGTGTAGTAACTTCTAGCAAGTCCGTGCACTTAACAAGATTCATCATCAGAGTCAACAATGTCGGTGTAGTAACTTCTAGCAAGTCCGTGCACTTAACAAGATTCATCATCAGAGTCAACAATGTCAGTTTAGTAACTTCTAGCAAGTCCGTGCACTTAACAAGATTCATCATCAGAGTCAACAATGTCGGTGTAGTAACTTCTAGCAAGTCCGTGCACTTAACAAGATTCATCATCAGAGTCAACAATGTCAGTTTAGTAACTTCTAGCAAGTCCGTGCACTTAACAAGATTCATCATCAGAGTCAACAATGTCAGTTTAGTAACTTCTAGCAAGTCCGTGCACTTAACAAGATTCATCATCAGAGTCAACAACGTCAGTTTAGTAACTTCTAGCAAGTCCGTGCACTTAACAAGATTCATCATCAGAGTCAACAATGTCAGTTTAGTAACTTCTAGCAAGTCCGTGCACTTAACAAGATTCATCATCAGAGTCAACAATGTCGGTGTAGTAACTTCTAGCAAGTCCGTGCACTTAACAAGATTCATCATCAGAGTCAACAATGTCGGTGTAGTAACTTCTAGCAAGTCCGTGCACTTAACAAGATTCATCATCAGAGTCAACAATGTCGGTGTAGTAACTTCTAGCAAGTCCGTGCACTTAACAAGATTCATCATCAGAGTCAACAATGTCAGTTTAGTAACTTCTAGCAAGTCCGTGCACTTAACAAGATTCATCATCAGAGTCAACAATGTCAGTTTAGTAACTTCTAGCAAGTCCGTGCACTTAACAAGATTCATCATCAGAGTCAACAATGTCGGTGTAGTAACTTCTAGCAAGTCCGTGCACTTAACAAGATTCATCATCAGAGTCAACAATGTCAGTTTAGTAACTTCTAGCAAGTCCGTGCACTTAACAAGATTCATCATCAGAGTCAACAATGTCGGTGTAGTAACTTCTAGCAAGTCCGTGCACTTAACAAGATTCATCATCAGAGTCAACAATGTCAGTTTAGTAACTTCTAGCAAGTCCGTGCACTTAACAAGATTCATTATCAGAGTCAACAATGTCAGTTTAGTAACTTCTAGCAAGTCCGTGCACTTAACAAGATTCATCATCAGAGTCAACAATGTCAGTTTAGTAACTTCTAGCAAGTCCGTGCACTTAACAAGATTCATTATCAGAGTCAACAATGTCAGTTTAGTAACTTCTAGCAAGTCCGTGCACTTAACAAGATTCATCATCAGAGTCAACAATGTGAGTGTAGTAACTTCTAGCAAGTCCGTGCACTTAACAAGATTCATCATCAGAGTCAACAATGTCAGTTTAGTAACTTCTAGCAAGTCCGTGCACTTAACAAGATTCATCATCAGAGTCAACAATGTCAGTTTAGTAACTTCTAGCAAGTCCGTGCACTTAACAAGATTCATCATCAGAGTCAAGAATGTCGGTGTAGTAACTTCTAGCTAGTCCGCGCACTTAACAAGATTCATCATCAGAGTCAAGAATGTCAGTGTAATAACTTCTAGCAAGTCCGTGCACTTAACAAGATTCAACATCAGAGTCAACAATGTCGGTGTAGTAACTTCTAGCAAGTCCGTGCACTTAACAAGATTCAACACCAGAGTCAACAATGTCGGTGTAGTAACTTCTAGCAAGTCCGTGCACTTAACAAGATTCATCATCAGAGTCAACAATGTCGGTGTAGTAACTTCTAGCAAGTCCGTGCACTTAACAAGATACATCACCAGAGTCAACAATGTCGCTTTAGTAACTTCTAGCAAGTCCGTGCACTTAACAAGATACAACACCAGAGTCAACAATGTCGGTTTAGTAACTTCAAGCAAGTCCATGCACTTAACAAGATTCAACACCAGAGTCAACAATGTCGGTTTAGTAACTTCTAGCAAGTCCATGCACTTAACAAGATTCATCACCAGAGTCAACAATGTCAGTTTAGTAACTTCTAGCAAGTCCGTGCACTTAACAAGATTCAACATCAGAGTCAACAATGTCGGTGTAGTAACTTCTAGCAAGTCCGTGCACTTAACAAGATTCAACATCAGAGTCAACAATGTCGGTGTAGTAACTTCTAGAAAGTCCGTGCACTTAACAAGATTCAACATCAGAGTCAACAATGTCGGTGTAGTAACTTCTAGCAAGTCCGCGCACTTAACAAGATTCATCATCAGAGTCAACAATGTCGGTGTAGTAACTTCTAGCAAGTCCGTGCACTTAACAAGATTCAACATCAGAGTCAACAATGTCGGTGTAGTAACTTCTAGCAAGTCCGTGCACTTAAAAGATTCAACATCAGAGTCAACAATGTCAGTTTAGTAACTTCTAGCAAGTCCGGGCACTTAACAAGATTCATCATCAGAGTCAAGAATGTCAGTGTAGTAACTTCTAGCAAGTCCGCGCACTTAACAAGATTCATCATCAGAGTCAACAATGTCGGTGTAGTAACTTCTAGCAAGTCCGTGCACTTAACAAGATTCAACATCAGAGTCAAGAATGTCGGTGTAGTAACTTCTAGCAAGTCCGTGCACTTAAAAGATTCAACATCAGAGTCAACAATGTCAGTTTAGTAACTTCTAGCAAGTCCGCGCACTTAACAAGATTCATCATCAGAGTCAACAATGTCAGTATAGTAACTTCTAGCAAGTCCGTGCACTTAACAAGATTCATCATCAGAGTCAAGAATGTCGGTGTAGTAACTTCTAGCTAGTCCGCGCACTTAACAAGATTCATCATCAGAGTCAAGAATGTCAGTGTAATAACTTCTAGCAAGTCCGTGCACTTAACAAGATTCATCATCAGAGTCAACAATGTCGGTGTAGTAACTTCTAGCAAGTCCGTGCACTTAACAAGATTCAACATCAGAGTCAACAATGTCGGTGTAGTAACTTCTAGCAAGTCCGTGCACTTAACAAGATTCAACATCAGAGTCAACAATGTCGGTGTAGTAACTTCTAGCAAGTCCGTGCACTTAACAAGATTCAACATCAGAGTCAACAATGTCAGTTTAGTAACTTCTAGCAACTCTGTGCACTTAACACGATTCATTATCAGAGTCAACAATGTCAGTTTAGTAACTTCTAGCAAGTCCGTGCACTTAACAAGATTCATCATCAGAGTCAACAATGTGAGTGTAGTAACTTCTAGCAAGTCCGTGCACTTAACAAGATTCATCATCAGAGTCAACAATGTCAGTTTAGTAACTTCTAGCAAGTCCGTGCACTTAACAAGATTCATCATCAGAGTCAACAATGTCAGTTTAGTAACTTCTAGCAAGTCCGTGCACTTAACAAGATTCATCATCAGAGTCAAGAATGTCGGTGTAGTAACTTCTAGCTAGTCCGCGCACTTAACAAGATTCATCATCAGAGTCAAGAATGTCAGTGTAATAACTTCTAGCAAGTCCGTGCACTTAACAAGATTCAACATCAGAGTCAACAATGTCGGTGTAGTAACTTCTAGCAAGTCCGTGCACTTAACAAGATTCAACACCAGAGTCAACAATGTCGGTGTAGTAACTTCTAGCAAGTCCGTGCACTTAACAAGATTCATCATCAGAGTCAACAATGTCGGTGTAGTAACTTCTAGCAAGTCCGTGCACTTAACAAGATACATCACCAGAGTCAACAATGTCGCTTTAGTAACTTCTAGCAAGTCCGTGCACTTAACAAGATACAACACCAGAGTCAACAATGTCGGTTTAGTAACTTCAAGCAAGTCCATGCACTTAACAAGATTCAACACCAGAGTCAACAATGTCGGTTTAGTAACTTCTAGCAAGTCCATGCACTTAACAAGATTCATCACCAGAGTCAACAATGTCAGTTTAGTAACTTCTAGCAAGTCCGTGCACTTAACAAGATTCAACATCAGAGTCAACAATGTCGGTGTAGTAACTTCTAGCAAGTCCGTGCACTTAACAAGATTCAACATCAGAGTCAACAATGTCGGTGTAGTAACTTCTAGAAAGTCCGTGCACTTAACAAGATTCAACATCAGAGTCAACAATGTCGGTGTAGTAACTTCTAGCAAGTCCGCGCACTTAACAAGATTCATCATCAGAGTCAACAATGTCGGTGTAGTAACTTCTAGCAAGTCCGTGCACTTAACAAGATTCAACATCAGAGTCAACAATGTCGGTGTAGTAACTTCTAGCAAGTCCGTGCACTTAAAAGATTCAACATCAGAGTCAACAATGTCAGTTTAGTAACTTCTAGCAAGTCCGGGCACTTAACAAGATTCATCATCAGAGTCAAGAATGTCAGTGTAGTAACTTCTAGCAAGTCCGCGCACTTAACAAGATTCATCATCAGAGTCAACAATGTCGGTGTAGTAACTTCTAGCAAGTCCGTGCACTTAACAAGATTCAACATCAGAGTCAAGAATGTCGGTGTAGTAACTTCTAGCAAGTCCGTGCACTTAAAAGATTCAACATCAGAGTCAACAATGTCAGTTTAGTAACTTCTAGCAAGTCCGCGCACTTAACAAGATTCATCATCAGAGTCAACAATGTCAGTATAGTAACTTCTAGCAAGTCCGTGCACTTAACAAGATTCATCATCAGAGTCAAGAATGTCGGTGTAGTAACTTCTAGCTAGTCCGCGCACTTAACAAGATTCATCATCAGAGTCAAGAATGTCAGTGTAATAACTTCTAGCAAGTCCGTGCACTTAACAAGATTCATCATCAGAGTCAACAATGTCGGTGTAGTAACTTCTAGCAAGTCCGTGCACTTAACAAGATTCAACATCAGAGTCAACAATGTCGGTGTAGTAACTTCTAGCAAGTCCGTGCACTTAACAAGATTCAACATCAGAGTCAACAATGTCGGTGTAGTAACTTCTAGCAAGTCCGTGCACTTAACAAGATTCAACATCAGAGTCAACAATGTCAGTTTAGTAACTTCTAGCAACTCTGTGCACTTAACACGATTCATCATCAGAGTCAACAATGTCGGTGTAGTAACTTCTAGCAAGTCCGTGCACTTAACAAGATTCATCATCAGAGTCAACAATGTCGGTTTAGTAACTTCTAGCAAGTCCGTGCACTTAACAAGATACATCACCAGAGTCAACAATGTCGGTGTAGTAACTTCTAGCAAGTCCGTGCACTTAACACGATTCATCATCAGAGTCAACAATGTCGGTGTACTAACTTCTAGCAAGTCCGTGCACTTAACACGATTCATCATCAGAGTCAACAATGTCGGTGTAGTAACTTCTAGCAAGTCCGTGCACTTAACAAGATACATCACCAGAGTCAACAATGTCGGTGTAGTAACTTCTAGCAAGTCCGTGCACTTAACAAGATACATCACCAGAGTCAACAATGTCAGTTTAGTAACTTCTAGCAAGTCCGTGCACTTAACACGATTCATCATCAGAGTCAACAATGTCGGTGTAGTAACTTCTAGCAAGTCCGTGCACTTAACACGATTCATCATCAAAGTCAACAATGTCGGTGTAGTAACTTCTAGCAAGTCCGTGCACTTAACACGATTCATCATCAGAGTCAACAATGTCGGTGTAGTAACTTCTAGCAAGTCCGTGCACTTAACAAGATTCATCATCAGAGTCAACAATGTCGGTGTAGTAACTTCTAGCAAGTCCGTGCACTTAACAAGATACAACAACAGAGTCAACAATGTCAGTGTAGTAACTTCTAGCAAGTCTGTGCACTTAACACGATTCATCATCAAAGTCAACAATGTCAGTTTAGTAACTTCTAGCAAGTCCGTGCACTTAACACGATTCATCATCAAATTCAACAATGTCAGTGTAGTAACTTCTAGCAAGTCTGTGCACTTAACACGATTCATCATCAGAGTCAACAATGTCGGTTTAGTAACTTCTAGCAAGTCCGTGCACTTAACAAGATTCATCACCAGAGTCAACAATGTCGGTGTAGTAACTTCTAGCAAGTCCGTGCACTTAACAAGATTCATCATCGGAGTCAACAATGTAAGTTTAGTAACTTCTAGCAAGTACGTGCACTTAACAAGATACAACAACAGAGTCAACAATGTCAGTGTAGTAACTTCTAGCAAGTCCGTGCACTTAACAAGATTCATCATCAGAGTCAACAATGTCGGTTTAGTAACTTCTAGCAAGTCCGTGCACTTAACAAGATTCATCATCAGAGTCAACAATGTCCGTTTAGTAACTTCTAGCAAGTCCGTGCACTTAACAAGATTCAACACCAGAGTAACCAATGTCAGTTTAGTAACTTCTAGCAAGTCCGTGCACTTAACAAGATTCAACACCAGAGTAACCAATGTCAGTTTAGTAACTTCTAGCAAGTCCGTGCACTTAACAAGATTCATCATCAGAGTCAACAATGTCGGTTTAGTAACTTCTAGCAAGTCCGCGCACTTAACAAGATTCATCATCAGAGTCAACAATGTCAGTTTAGTAACTTCTAGCAAGTCCGTGCACTTAACAAGATTCATTATCAGAGTCAACAATGTCAGTTTAGTAACTTCTAGCAAGTCCGTGCACTTAACAAGATTTATCATCAGAGTCAACAATGTCAGTTTAGTAACTTCTAGCAAGTCCGTGCACTTAACAAGATTCAACATCAGAGTCAACAATGTCGGTGTAGTAACTTCTAGCAAGTCCGTGCACTTAACAAGATTCATCATCAGAGTCAACAATGTCAGTTTAGTAACTTCTAGCAAGTCCGTGCACTTAACAAGATTCATCACCAGAGTCAACAATGTCAGTGTAGTAACTTCTAGCAAGTCCGTGCACTTAACAAGATTCATCATCAGAGTCAACAATGTCGGTGTAGTAACTTCTAGCAAGTCCGTGCACTTAACAAGATTCATCACCAGAGTCAACAATGTCAGTTTAGTAACTTCTAGCAAGTCCGTGCACTTAACAAGATTCATCACCAGAGTCAACAATGTCGGTGTAGTAACTTCTAGCAAGTCCGTGCACTTAACAAGATTCATCATCAGAGTCAACAATGTCAGTTTAGTAACTTCTAGCAAGTCCGTGCACTTAACAAGATTCATCATCAGAGTCAACAACGTCAGTTTAGTAACTTCTAGCAAGTCCGTGCACTTAACAAGATTCATCATCAGAGTCAACAATGTCAGTTTAGTAACTTCTAGCAAGTCCGTGCACTTAACAAGATTCATCATCAGAGTCAACAATGTCGGTGTAGTAACTTCTAGCAAGTCCGTGCACTTAACAAGATTCATCATCAGAGTCAACAATGTCAGTTTAGTAACTTCTAGCAAGTCCGTGCACTTAACAAGATTCATCGTCAGAGTCAACAATGTCAGTTTAGTAACTTCTAGCAAGTCCGTGCACTTAACAAGATTCATCATCAGAGTCAACAATGTCAGTTTAGTAACTTATAGCAAGTCCGTGCACTTAACAAGATTCATTATCAGAGTCAACAATGTCAGTTTAGTAACTTCTAGCAAGTCCGTGCACTTAACAAGATTCATCATCAGAGTCAATAATGTCAGTTTAGTAACTTCTAGCAAGTCCGTGCACTTAACAAGATTCATCATCAGAGTCAACAATGTCAGTTTAGTAACTTCTAGCAAGTCCGTGCACTTAACAAGATTCATCATCAGAGTCAACAATGTCGGTGTAGTAACTTCTAGCAAGTCCGTGCACTTAACAAGATTCATCATCAGAGTCAACAATGTCAGTTTAGTAACTTCTAGCAAGTCCGTGCACTTAACAAGATTCATCATCAGAGTCAACAATGTCAGTTTAGTAACTTCTAGCAAGTCCGTGCACTTAACAAGATTCATCATCAGAGTCAACAATGTCAGTTTAGTAACTTCTAGCAAGTCCGTGCACTTAACAAGATTCATCATCAGAGTCAACAATGTCAGTTTAGTAACTTCTAGCAAGTCCGTGCACTTAACAAGATTCATCATCAGAGTCAACAATGTCGGTGTAGTAACTTCTAGCAAGTCCGTGCACTTAACAAGATTCATCATCAGAGTCAACAATGTCGGTGTAGTAACTTCTAGCAAGTCCGTGCACTTAACAAGATTCATCATCAGAGTCAACAATGTCAGTTTAGTAACTTCTAGCAAGTCCGTGCACTTAACAAGATTCATCATCAGAGTCAACAATGTCGGTGTAGTAACTTCTAGCAAGTCCGTGCACTTAACAAGATTCATCATCAGAGTCAACAATGTCAGTTTAGTAACTTCTAGCAAGTCCGTGCACTTAACAAGATTCATCATCAGAGTCAACAATGTCAGTTTAGTAACTTCTAGCAAGTCCGTGCACTTAACAAGATTCATCATCAGAGTCAACAACGTCAGTTTAGTAACTTCTAGCAATTCCGTGCACTTAACAAGATTCATCATCAGAGTCAACAATGTCAGTTTAGTAACTTCTAGCAAGTCCGTGCACTTAACAAGATTCATCATCAGAGTCAACAATGTCGGTGTAGTAACTTCTAGCAAGTCCGTGCACTTAACAAGATTCATCATCAGAGTCAACAATGTCGGTGTAGTAACTTCTAGCAAGTCCGTGCACTTAACAAGATTCATCATCAGAGTCAACAATGTCGGTGTAGTAACTTCTAGCAAGTCCGTGCACTTAACAAGATTCATCATCAGAGTCAACAATGTCAGTTTAGTAACTTCTAGCAAGTCCGTGCACTTAACAAGATTCATCATCAGAGTCAACAATGTCAGTTTAGTAACTTCTAGCAAGTCCGTGCACTTAACAAGATTCATCATCAGAGTCAACAATGTCGGTGTAGTAACTTCTAGCAAGTCCGTGCACTTAACAAGATTCATCATCAGAGTCAACAATGTCAGTTTAGTAACTTCTAGCAAGTCCGTGCACTTAACAAGATTCATCATCAGAGTCAACAATGTCGGTGTAGTAACTTCTAGCAAGTCCGTGCACTTAACAAGATTCATCATCAGAGTCAACAATGTCAGTTTAGTAACTTCTAGCAAGTCCGTGCACTTAACAAGATTCATTATCAGAGTCAACAATGTCAGTTTAGTAACTTCTAGCAAGTCCGTGCACTTAACAAGATTCATCATCAGAGTCAACAATGTCAGTTTAGTAACTTCTAGCAAGTCCGTGCACTTAACAAGATTCATTATCAGAGTCAACAATGTCAGTTTAGTAACTTCTAGCAAGTCCGTGCACTTAACAAGATTCATCATCAGAGTCAACAATGTGAGTGTAGTAACTTCTAGCAAGTCCGTGCACTTAACAAGATTCATCATCAGAGTCAACAATGTCAGTTTAGTAACTTCTAGCAAGTCCGTGCACTTAACAAGATTCATCATCAGAGTCAACAATGTCGGTGTAGTAACTTCTAGCAAGTCCGTGCACTTAACAAGATTCAACACCAGAGTCAACAATGTCGGTGTAGTAACTTCTAGCAAGTCCGTGCACTTAACAAAATTCATCATCAGAGTCAACAATGTCGGTGTAGTAACTTCTAGCAAGTCCGTGCACTTAACAAGATACATCACCAGAGTCAACAATGTCGCTTTAGTAACTTCTAGCAAGTCCGTGCACTTAACAAGATACAACACCAGAGTCAACAATGTCGGTTTAGTAACTTCAAGCAAGTCCATGCACTTAACAAGATTCAACACCAGAGTCAACAATGTCGGTTTAGTAACTTCTAGCAAGTCCATGCACTTAACAAGATTCATCACCAGAGTCAACAATGTCAGTTTAGTAACTTCTAGCAAGTCCGTGCACTTAACAAGATTCAACATCAGAGTCAACAATGTCGGTGTAGTAACTTCTAGCAAGTCCGTGCACTTAACAAGATTCAACATCAGAGTCAACAATGTCGGTGTAGTAACTTCTAGAAAGTCCGTGCACTTAACAAGATTCAACATCAGAGTCAACAATGTCGGTGTAGTAACTTCTAGCAAGTCCGCGCACTTAACAAGATTCATCATCAGAGTCAACAATGTCGGTGTAGTAACTTCTAGCAAGTCCGTGCACTTAACAAGATTCAACATCAGAGTCAACAATGTCGGTGTAGTAACTTCTAGCAAGTCCGTGCACTTAAAAGATTCAACATCAGAGTCAACAATGTCAGTTTAGTAACTTCTAGCAAGTCCGGGCACTTAACAAGATTCATCATCAGAGTCAAGAATGTCAGTGTAGTAACTTCTAGCAAGTCCGCGCACTTAACAAGATTCATCATCAGAGTCAACAATGTCGGTGTAGTAACTTCTAGCAAGTCCGTGCACTTAACAAGATTCAACATCAGAGTCAAGAATGTCGGTGTAGTAACTTCTAGCAAGTCCGTGCACTTAAAAGATTCAACATCAGAGTCAACAATGTCAGTTTAGTAACTTCTAGCAAGTCCGCGCACTTAACAAGATTCATCATCAGAGTCAACAATGTCAGTATAGTAACTTCTAGCAAGTCCGTGCACTTAACAAGATTCATCATCAGAGTCAAGAATGTCGGTGTAGTAACTTCTAGCTAGTCCGCGCACTTAACAAGATTCATCATCAGAGTCAAGAATGTCAGTGTAATAACTTCTAGCAAGTCCGTGCACTTAACAAGATTCATCATCAGAGTCAACAATGTCGGTGTAGTAACTTCTAGCAAGTCCGTGCACTTAACAAGATTCAACATCAGAGTCAACAATGTCGGTGTAGTAACTTCTAGCAAGTCCGTGCACTTAACAAGATTCAACATCAGAGTCAACAATGTCGGTGTAGTAACTTCTAGCAAGTCCGTGCACTTAACAAGATTCAACATCAGAGTCAACAATGTCGGTGTAGTAACTTCTAGCAAGTCCGTGCACTTAACAAGATTCAACACCAGAGTCAACAATGTCGGTGTAGTAACTTCTAGCAAGTCCGTGCACTTAACAAGATTCATCATCAGAGTCAACAATGTCGGTGTAGTAACTTCTAGCAAGTCCGTGCACTTAACAAGATACATCACCAGAGTCAACAATGTCGCTTTAGTAACTTCTAGCAAGTCCGTGCACTTAACAAGATACAACACCAGAGTCAACAATGTCGGTTTAGTAACTTCAAGCAAGTCCATGCACTTAACAAGATTCAACACCAGAGTAACCAATGTCGGTTTAGTAACTTCTAGCAAGTCCATGCACTTAACAAGATTCATCACCAGAGTCAACAATGTCAGTTTAGTAACTTCTAGCAAGTCCGTGCACTTAACAAGATTCAACATCAGAGTCAACAATGTCGGTGTAGTAACTTCTAGCAAGTCCGTGCACTTAACAAGATTCAACATCAGAGTCAACAATGTCGGTGTAGTAACTTCTAGCAAGTCCGTGCACTTAACAAGATTCAACATCAGAGTCAACAATGTCGGTGTAGTAACTTCTAGCAAGTCCGCGCACTTAACAAGATTCATCATCAGAGGCAACAATGTCGGTGTAGTAACTTCTAGCAAGTCCGTGCACTTAACAAGATTCAACATCAGAGTCAACAATGTCGGTGTAGTAACTTCTAGCAAGTCCGTGCACTTAAAAGATTCAACATCAGAGTCAACAATGTCAGTTTAGTAACTTCTAGCAAGTCCGCGCACTTAACAAGATTCATCATCAGAGTCAAGAATGTCAGTGTAGTAACTTCTAGCAAGTCCGCGCACTTAACAAGATTCATCATCAGAGTCAACAATGTCGGTGTAGTAACTTCTAGCAAGTCCGTGCACTTAACAAGATTCAACATCAGAGTCAAGAATGTCGGTGTAGTAACTTCTAGCAAGTCCGTGCACTTAAAAGATTCAACATCAGAGTCAACAATGTCAGTTTAGTAACTTCTAGCAAGTCCGCGCACTTAACAAGATTCATCATCAGAGTCAACAATGTCAGTATAGTAACTTCTAGCAAGTCCGCGCACTTAACAAGATTCAACATTAGAGTCAACAATGTCAGTTTAGTAACTTCTAGCAAGTCCGCGCACTTAACAAGATTCATCATCAGAGTCAAGAATGTCAGTGTAGTAACTTCTAGCAAGTCCGCGCACTTAACAAGATTCATCATCAGAGTCAACAATGTCGGTGTAGTAACTTCTAGCTAGTCCGTGCACTTAACAAGATTCAACACCAGAGTAACCAATGTCGGTTTAGTAACTTCTAGCAAGTCCGTGCACTTAACAAGATTCATCATGAGAGTCAAGAATGTCAGTGTAGTAACTTCTAGCAAGTCCGCGCACTTAACAAGATTCATCATCAGAGTCAACAATGTCGGTGTAGTAACTTCTAGCTAGTCCGTGCACTTAACAAGATTCAACACCAGAGTCAACAATGTCGGTGTAGTAACTTCTAGCTAGTCCGTGCACTTAACAAGATTCAACACCAGAGTCAACAATGTCGGTTTAGTAACTTCTAGCTAGTCCGTGCACTTAACAAGATTCATCATCAGAGTCAACAATGTCGGTTTAGTAACTTCTAGCTAGTCCGTGCACTTAACAAGATTCAACACCAGAGTAACCAATGCCGGTTTAGTAACTTCTAGCAAGTCCGTGCACTTAACAAGATTCAACACCAGAGTAACCAATGTCGGTTTAGTAACTTCTAGCTAGTCCGTGCACTTAACAAGATTCATCATCAGAGTCAACAATGTCGGTTTAGTAACTTCTAGCAAGTCCGTGCACTTAACAAGATTCAACACCAGAGTAACCAATGTCGGTTTAGTAACTTCTAGCAAGTCCGTGCACTTAACAAGATTCAACACCAGAGTAACCAATGCCGGTTTGGTAACTTGTAGCAAGTCCGTGCACTTAACAAGATTCAACACCAGAGTAACCAATGCCGGTTTAGTAACTTGTAGCAAGTCCGTGCACTTAACAAGATTCAACACCAGAGTAACCAATGCCGGTTTAGTAACTTGTAGCAAGTCCGTGCACTTAACAAGATTGAACACCAGAGTCAACAATGTCGGTTTAGTAACTTCTAGCAACTCCGTGCACTTAACAAGATTCATCATCAGAGTAACCAATGTCGGTTTAGTAACTTCTAGCAAGTCCGTGCACTTAACAAGATTCAACACCAGAGTAACCAATGTCGGTTTAGTAACTTCTAGTTAGTCCGTGCACTTAACAAGATTCAACACTAGAGTAACCAATGTCGGTTTAGTAACTTCCAGCAAGTCCGTGGACTTAACAAGATTCAACACCAGAGTAACCAATGTCGATTTAGTAACTTCTAGCTAGTCCGTGCACTTAACAAGATTCAACACGAGAGTAACCAATGTCGGTTTAGTAACTTCTAGCTAGTCCGTGCACTTAACAAGATTCAACACCAGAGTAACCAATGTCGGTGTAGTAACTTCTAGCAAGTCCGTACACTTCACAAAATTCAACACCAGAATCAACAATGTCGGTTTAGTAACTTCCAGCAAGTCCGTGGACTTAACAAGATTCAACACCAGAGTAACCAATGTCGGTTTAGTAACTTCTAGCTAGTCCGTGCACTTAACAAGATTCAACACCAGAGTAACCAATGTCGGTGTAGTAACTTCTAGCAAGTCCGTACACTTCACAAAATTCAACACCAGAATCAACAATGTCGGTTTAGTAACTTCAAGCAGGTCCATGCACTTATCTAGGTTCATCACCAGAGTCAACAATGTCAGTTTAGTAACTTCAAGAAAGTCCATTCACTTAACAACATACATCACCAGAGTCAAAATGTCAGTTTAGTAACTTCTAGCAAGTCCGTGCACTTAACAAGATACATCACGAGAGTCAAAATGTCAGTTTAGTAACTTCTAGCTAGTCCGTGCACTTAACAAGATTCATCACCAGAGTCAAAATGTCAGTTTAGTAACTTCTAGCAAGTCCGTGCACTTAACAAGATACATCACCAGAGTCAAAATGTCAGTTTAGTAACTTCTAGCAAGTCCGTGCACTTAACAAGATACATCACCAGAGTCAAAATGTCAGTTTAGTAACTTCTAGCAAGTCCGTGCACTTAACAAGATTCATCACCAGAATCAACAATGTCGGTTTAGTAACTTCAAGCAGGTCCATGCACTTATCTAGGTTCATCACCAGAGTCAACAATTTCAGTTTAGTAACTTCAAGAAAGTCCATTCACTTAACAAGATACATCACCAGAGTCAACAATGTCAGTTTAGTAACTTCTAGCAAGTCCGTGTACTTAACAAGATTCATCACCAGTCAACAATGTCAGTTTAGTAACTTCAAGAAAGTCCATTCACTTAACAAGATACATCACCAGAGTCAACAATGTCAGTTTCGTAACTTCTAGCAAGTCCGTGTACTTAACAAGATTCATCATCAGAGTCAACAATGTCAGTTTAGTAACTTGTAGCAAGTCCGTGTACTTAACAAGATACATCACCAGAGTCAACAATGTCAGTTTAGTAACTTCAAGAAAGTCCATTCACTTAACAAGATACATCACCAGAGTCAACAATGTCAGTTTAGTAACTTCTAGCAAGTCCGTGTACTTAACAAGATTCATCACCAGTCAACAATGTCAGTTTAGTAACTTCTAGCAAGTCCGTGCACTTAACAAGATTCATCACCAGAGTCAACAATGTCGGTTTAGTAACTTCTAGCTAGTCCGTGCACTTAACAAGATTCATTACCAGAGTCAACAATGCAAGTTTAGTAACTTCTAGCTAGTCCGTGCACAAAACAAGATTCATCACCAGAGTCAACAATGTCAGTTTAGTAACTTCTAGCAAGTCCCTACACTTAACAAGATTCATCACAAGAGTCAACAATGTCAGTTTAGTAACTTCTAGCTCGACCGTGCACTTAACAACATTCATCACCAGCGTCAACAATGTCGGTTTAGTAACTTCTAGCAAGTCCGTGCACTTAACAAGATTCAACACCTGACTGAACAATGGCAGTTTAGTAACTTCTAGCTAGTCCGTGAACTTAACAAGATCATCACCAGAGTCAACAATGTCGGTTTAGTAACTTCTACCAAGTCCGTGCAGTTAACAAGATTCATCACCAGTCAACAATGTCAGTTTAGTAACTTCTAGCAAGTCCGTGCACTTAACAAGATTCATCACCAGAGTCAACAATGTCGGTTTAGTAACTTCTAGCTAGTCCGTGCACTTAACACGATTCATCACCAGAGTCAACAATGTCGGTGTAGTAACTTCTAGCAAGTCCGTGCACTTAACACGATTCATCACCAGAGTCAAGAATGTCGGTTTAGTAACTTCTAGCAAGTCCGTGCACTTAACAAGATTCATCACCAGAGTCAACAATGTCGGTTTAGTAACTTCTAGCAAGTCCGTGCACTTAACAAGATACATCACCAGAGTCAACAATGTCAGTTTAGTAACTTCTAGCAAGTCCGTGCAATTAACAAGATTCATCATCAGAGTCAACAATGTCAGTTTAGTAACTTCTAGCAAGTCCGTGCACTTAACAAGATTCATCATCAGAGTCAACAATGTCGGTGTAGTAACTTCTAGCAAGTCCGTGCACTTAACAAGATTCATCATCAGAGTCAACAATGTCAGTTTAGTAACTTCTAGCAAGTCCGTGCACTTAACACGATTCATCATCAGAGTCAACAATGTCAGTTTAGTAACTTCTAGCAAGTCCGTGCACTTAACAAGATTCATCATCAGAGTCAACAATGTCGGTTTAGTAACTTCTAGCAAGTCCGTGCACTTAACAAGATACATCACCAGAGTCAACAATGTCAGTTTAGTAACTTCTAGCAAGTCCGTAAAATTAACAAGATTCATCATCAGAGTCAACAATGTCAGTTTAGTAACTTCTAGCAAGTCCGTGCACTTAACAAGATTCATCATCAGAGTCAACAATGTCGGTGTAGTAACTTCTAGCAAGTCCGTGCACTTAACAAGATTCATCATCAGAGTCAACAATGTCAGTTTAGTAACTTCTAGCAAGTCCGTGCACTTAACACGATTCATCATCAGAGTCAACAATGTCAGTTTAGTAACTTCTAGCAAGTCCGTGCACTTAACAAGATTCATCATCAGAGTCAACAATGTCGGTGTAGTAACTTCTAGCAAGTCCGTGCACTTAACAAGATTCATCATCAGAGTCAACAATGTCGGTGTAGTAACTTCTAGCAAGTCCGTGCACTTAACAAGATTCATCATCAGAGTCAACAATGTCAGTTTAGTAACTTCTAGCAAGTCTGTGCACTTAACACGATTCATCATCAGAGTCAACAATGTCGGTGTAGTAACTTCCAGCAAGTCCGTGCACTTAACAAGATTCATCATCAGAGTCAACAATGTCGGTTTAGTAACTTCTAGCAAGTCCGTGCACTTAACAAGATACATCACCAGAGTCAACAATGTCGGTGTAGTAACTTCTAGCAAGTCCGTGCACTTAACACGATTCATCATCAGAGTCAACAATGTCGGTGTACTAACTTCTAGCAAGTCCGTGCACTTAACACGATTCATCATCAGAGTCAACAATGTCGGTGTAGTAACTTCTAGCAAGTCCGTGCACTTAACAAGATACATCACCAGAGTCAACAATGTCGGTGTAGTAACTTCTAGCAAGTCCGTGCACTTAACAAGATACATCACCAGAGTCAACAATGTCAGTTTAGTAACTTCTAGCAAGTCCGTGCACTTAACACGATTCATCATCAGAGTCAACAATGTCGGTGTAGTAACTTCTAGCAAGTCCGTGCACTTAACACGATTCATCATCAGAGTCAACAATGTCGGTGTAGTAACTTCTAGCAAGTCCGTGCACTTAACACGATTCATCATCAGAGTCAACAATGTCGGTGTAGTAACTTCTAGCAAGTCCGTGCACTTAACAAGATTCATCATCAGAGTCAACAATGTCGGTGTAGTAACTTCTAGCAAGTCCGTGCACTTAACAAGATACAACAACAGAGTCAACAATGTCAGTGTAGTAACTTCTAGCAAGTCTGTGCACTTAACACGATTCATCATCAAAGTCAACAATGTCAGTTTAGTAACTTCTAGCAAGTCCGTGCACTTAACACGATTCATCATCAAATTCAACAATGTCAGTGTAGTAACTTCTAGCAAGTCTGTGCACTTAACACGATTCATCATCAGAGTCAACAATGTCGGTTTAGTAACTTCTAGCAAGTCCGTGCACTTAACAAGATTCATCACCAGAGTCAACAATGTCGGTGTAGTAACTTCTAGCAAGTCCGTGCACTTAACAAGATTCATCATCGGAGTCAACAATGTCAGTTTAGTAACTTCTAGCAAGTACGTGCACTTAACAAGATACAACAACAGAGTCAACAATGTCAGTGTAGTAACTTCTAGCAAGTCCGTGCACTTAACAAGATTCATCATCAGAGTCAACAATGTCGGTTTAGTAACTTCTAGCAAGTCCGTGCACTTAACAAGATTCATCATCAGAGTCAACAATGTCCGTTTAGTAACTTCTAGCAAGTCCGTGCACTTAACAAGATTCAACACCAGAGTAACCAATGTCAGTTTAGTAACTTCTAGCAAGTCCGTGCACTTAACAAGATTCAACACCAGAGTAACCAATGTCAGTTTAGTAACTTCTAGCAAGTCCGTGCACTTAACAAGATTCATCATCAGAGTCAACAATGTCGGTTTAGTAACTTCTAGCAAGTCCGCGCGCTTAACAAGATTCATCATCAGAGTCAACAATGTCAGTTTAGTAACTTCTAGCAAGTCCGTGCACTTAACAAGATTCATTATCAGAGTCAACAATGTCAGTTTAGTAACTTCTAGCAAGTCCGTGCACTTAACAAGATTCATCATCAGAGTCAACAATGTCAGTTTAGTAACTTCTAGCAAGTCCGTGCACTTAACAAGATTCATCATCAGAGTCAACAATGTCGGTGTAGTAACTTCTAGCAAGTCCGTGCACTTAACAAGATTCATCACCAGAGTCAACAATGTCAGTTTAGTAACTTCTAGCAAGTCCGTGCACTTAACAAGATTCATCACCAGAGTCAACAATGTCGGTGTAGTAACTTCTAGCAAGTCCGTGCACTTAACAAGATTCATCATCAGAGTCAACAATGTCAGTTTAGTAACTTCTAGCAAGTCCGTGCACTTAACAAGATTCATCATCAGAGTCAACAACGTCAGTTTAGTAACTTCTAGCAAGTCCGTGCACTTAACAAGATTCATCATCAGAGTCAACAATGTCAGTTTAGTAACTTCTAGCAAGTCCGTGCACTTAACAAGATTCATCATCAGAGTCAACAATGTCGGTGTAGTAACTTCTAGCAAGTCCGTGCACTTAACAAGATTCATCATCAGAGTCAACAATGTCAGTTTAGTAACTTCTAGCAAGTCCGTGCACTTAACAAGATTCATCATCAGAGTCAACAATGTCAGTTTAGTAACTTCTAGCAAGTCCGTGCACTTAACAAGATTCATCATCAGAGTCAACAATGTCAGTATAGTAACTTCTAGCAAGTCCGTGCACTTAACAAGATTCATCATCAGAGTCAACAATGTCAGTTTAGTAACTTCTAGCAAGTCCGTGCACTTAACAAGATTCATCATCAGAGTCAACAATGTCAGTTTAGTAACTTCTAGCAAGTCCGTGCACTTAACAAGATTCATCATCAGAGTCAACAATGTCAGTTTAGTAACTTCTAGCAAGTCCGTGCACTTAACAAGATTCATCATCAGAGTCAACAATGTCGGTGTAGTAACTTCTAGCAAGTCCGTGCACTTAACAAGATTCATCATCAGAGTCAACAATGTCAGTTTAGTAACTTCTAGCAAGTCCGTGCACTTAACAAGATTCATCATCAGAGTCAACAATGTGAGTTTAGTAACTTCTAGCAAGTCCGTGCACTTAACAAGATTCATCATCAGAGTCAACAATGTCAGTTTAGTAACTTCTAGCAAGTCCGTGCACTTAACAAGATTCATCATCAGAGTCAACAATGTCAGTTTAGTAACTTCTAGCAAGTCCGTGCACTTAACAAGATTCATCATCAGAGTCAACAATGTCGGTGTAGTAACTTCTAGCAAGTCCGTGCACTTAACAAGATTCATCATCAGAGTCAACAATGTCGGTGTAGTAACTTCTAGCAAGTCCGTGCACTTAACAAGATTCATCATCAGAGTCAACAATGTCAGTTTAGTAACTTCTAGCAAGTCCGTGCACTTAACAAGATTCATCATCAGAGTCAAGAATGTCGGTGTAGTAACTTCTAGCTAGTCCGCGCACTTAACAAGATTCATCATCAGAGTCAAGAATGTCAGTGTAATAACTTCTAGCAAGTCCGTGCACTTAACAAGATTCATCATCAGAGTCAACAATGTCGGTGTAGTAACTTCTAGCAAGTCCGTGCACTTAACAAGATTCAACATCAGAGTCAACAATGTCGGTGTAGTAACTTCTAGCAAGTCCGTGCACTTAACAAGATTCAACATCAGAGTCAACAATGTCGGTGTAGTAACTTCTAGCAAGTCCGTGCACTTAACAAGGTTCAACATCAGAGTCAACAATGTCGGTGTAGTAACTTCTAGCAAGTCCGTGCACTTAACAAGATTCAACACCAGAGTCAACAATGTCGGTGTAGTAACTTCTAGCAAGTCCGTGCACTTAACAAGATTCATCATCAGAGTCAACAATGTCGGTGTAGTAACTTCTAGCAAGTCCGTGCACTTAACAAGATACATCACCAGAGTCAACAATGTCGCTTTAGTAACTTCTAGCAAGTCCGTGCACTTAACAAGATACAACACCAGAGTCAACAATGTCGGTTTAGTAACTTCAAGCAAGTCCATGCACTTAACAAGATTCAACACCAGAGTAACCAATGTCGGTTTAGTAACTTCTAGCAAGTCCATGCACTTAACAAGATTCAACACCAGAGTCAACAATGTCGGTGTAGTAACTTCTAGCAAGTCCGTGCACTTAACAAGATTCATCATCAGAGTCAACAATGTCGGTGTAGTAACTTCTAGCAAGTCCGTGCACTTAACAAGATACATCACCAGAGTCAACAATGTCGCTTTAGTAACTTCTAGCAAGTCCGTGCACTTAACAAGATACAACACCAGAGTCAACAATGTCGGTTTAGTAACTTCAAGCAAGTCCATGCACTTAACAAGATTCAACACCAGAGTAACCAATGTCGGTTTAGTAACTTCTAGCAAGTCCATGCACTTAACAAGATTCATCACCAGAGTCAACAATGTCAGTTTAGTAACTTCTAGCAAGTCCGTGCACTTAACAAGATTCAACATCAGAGTCAACAATGTCGGTGTAGTAACTTCTAGCAAGTCCGTGCACTTAAAAGATTCAACATCAGAGTCAACAATGTCAGTTTAGTAACTTCTAGCAAGTCCGCGCACTTAACAAGATTCATCATCAGAGTCAAGAATGTCAGTGTAGTAACTTCTAGCAAGTCCGCGCACTTAACAAGATTCATCATCAGAGTCAACAATGTCGGTGTAGTAACTTCTAGCAAGTCCGTGCACTTAACAAGATTCAACATCAGAGTCAAGAATGTCGGTGTAGTAACTTCTAGCAAGTCCGTGCACTTAAAGGATTCAACATCAGAGTCAACAATGTCAGTTTAGTAACTTCTAGCAAGTCCGCGCACTTAACAAGATTCATCATCAGAGTCAACAATGTCAGTATAGTAACTTCTAGCAAGTCCGTGCACTTACCAAGATTCATCATCAGAGTCAAGAATGTCGGTGTAGTAACTTCTAGCTAGTCCGCGCACTTAACAAGATTCATCATCAGAGTCAAGAATGTCAGTGTAATAACTTCTAGCAAGTCCGTGCACTTAACAAGATTCATCATCAGAGTCAACAATGTCGGTGTAGTAACTTCTAGCAAGTCCGTGCACTTAACAAGATTCAACATCAGAGTCAACAATGTCGGTGTAGTAACTTCTAGCAAGTCCGTGCACTTAACAAGATTCAACACCAGAGTCAACAATGTCGGTGTAGTAACTTCTAGCAAGTCCGTGCACTTAACAAGATTCATCATCAGAGTCAACAATGTCGGTGTAGTAACTTCTAGCAAGTCCGTGCACTTAACAAGATACATCACCAGAGTCAACAATGTCGCTTTAGTAACTTCTAGCAAGTCCGTGCACTTAACAAGATACAACACCAGAGTCAACAATGTCGGTTTAGTAACTTCAAGCAAGTCCATGCACTTAACAAGATTCAACACCAGAGTAACCAATGTCGGTTTAGTAACTTCTAGCAAGTCCATGCACTTAACAAGATTCATCACCAGAGTCAACAATGTCAGTTTAGTAACTTCTAGCAAGTCCGTGCACTTAACAAGATTCAACATCAGAGTCAACAATGTCGGTGTAGTAACTTCTAGCAAGTCCGTGCACTTAACAAGATTCATCATCAGAGTCAACAATGTCAGTTTAGTAACTTCTAGCAAGTCCGTGCACTTAACACGATTCATCATCAGAGTCAACAATGTCAGTTTAGTAACTTCTAGCAAGTCCGTGCACTTAACAAGATTCATCATCAGAGTCAACAATGTCGGTGTAGTAACTTCTAGCAAGTCCGTGCACTTAACAAGATTCATCATCAGAGTCAACAATGTCGGTGTAGTAACTTCTAGCAAGTCCGTGCACTTAACAAGATTCATCATCAGAGTCAACAATGTCAGTTTAGTAACTTCTAGCAAGTCTGTGCACTTAACACGATTCATCATCAGAGTCAACAATGTCGGTGTAGTAACTTCTAGCAAGTCCGTGCACTTAACAAGATTCATCATCAGAGTCAACAATGTCGGTTTAGTAACTTCTAGGAAGTCCGTGCACTTAACAAGATACATCACCAGAGTCAACAATGTCGGTGTAGTAACTTCTAGCAAGTCCGTGCACTTAACACGATTCATCATCAGAGTCAACAATGTCGGTGTACTAACTTCTAGCAAGTCCGTGCACTTTACACGATTCATCATCAGAGTCAACAATGTCGGTGTAGTAACTTCTAGCAAGTCCGTGCACTTAACAAGATACATCACCAGAGTCAACAATGTCGGTGTAGTAACTTCTAGCAAGTCCGTGCACTTAACAAGATACATCACCAGAGTCAACAATGTCAGTTTAGTAACTTCTAGCAAGTCCGTGCACTTAACACGATTCATCATCAGAGTCAACAATGTCGGTGTAGTAACTTCTAGCAAGTCCGTGCACTTAACACGATTCATCATCAGAGTCAACAATGTCGGTGTAGTAACTTCTAGCAAGTCCGTGCACTTAACACGATTCATCATCAGAGTCAACAATGTCGGTGTAGTAACTTCTAGCAAGTCCGTGCACTTAACAAGATTCATCATCAGAGTCAACAATGTCGGTGTAATAACTTCTAGCAAGTCCGTGCACTTAACAAGATACAACAACAGAGTCAACAATGTCAGTGTAGTAACTTCTAGCAAGTCTGTGCACTTAACACGATTCATCATCAAAGTCAACAATGTCAGTTTAGTAACTTCTAGCAAGTCCGTGCACTTAACACGATTCATCATCAAATTCAACAATGTCAGTGTAGTAACTTCTAGCAAGTCTGTGCACTTAACACGATTCATCATCAGAGTCAACAATGTCGGTTTAGTAACTTCTAGCAAGTCCGTGCACTTAACAAGATTCATCACCAGAGTCAACAATGTCGGTGTAGTAACTTCTAGCAAGTCCGTGCACTTAACAAGATTCATCATCGGAGTCAACAATGTCAGTTTAGTAACTTCTAGCAAGTACGTGCACTTAACAAGATACAACAACAGAGTCAACAATGTCAGTGTAGTAACTTCTAGCAAGTCCGTGCACTTAACAAGATTCATCATCAGAGTCAACAATGTCGGTTTAGTAACTTCTAGCAAGTCCGTGCACTTAACAAGATTCATCATCAGAGTCAACAATGTCCGTTTAGTAACTTCTAGCAAGTCCGTGCACTTAACAAGATTCAACACCAGAGTAACCAATGTCAGTTTAGTAACTTCTAGCAAGTCCGTGCACTTAACAAGATTCAACACCAGAGTAACCAATGTCAGTTTAGTAACTTCTAGCAAGTCCGTGCACTTAACAAGATTCATCATCAGAGTCAACAATGTCGGTTTAGTAACTTCTAGCAAGTCCGCGCACTTAACAAGATTCATCATCAGAGTCAACAATGTCAGTTTAGTAACTTCTAGCAAGTCCGTGCACTTAACAAGATTCATTATCAGAGTCAACAATGTCAGTTTACTAACTTCTAGCAAGTCCGTGCACTTAACAAGATTCATCATCAGAGTCAACAATGTCAGTTTAGTAACTTCTAGCAAGTCCGTGCACTTAACAAGATTCATCATCAGAGTCAACAATGTCGGTGTAGTAACTTCTAGCAAGTCCGTGCACTTAACAAGATTCATCACCAGAGTCAACAATGTCAGTTTAGTAACTTCTAGCAAGTCCGTGCACTTAACAAGATTCATCACCAGAGTCAACAATGTCGGTGTAGTAACTTCTAGCAAGTCCGTGCACTTAACAAGATTCATCATCAGAGTCAATAATGTCAGTTTAGTAACTTCTAGCAAGTCCGTGCACTTAACAAGATTCATCATCAGAGTCAACAACGTCAGTTTAGTAACTTCTAGCAAGTCCGTGCACTTAACAAGATTCATCATCAGAGTCAACAATGTCAGTTTAGTAACTTCTAGCAAGTCCGTGCACTTAACAAGATTCATCATCAGAGTCAACAATGTCGGTGTAGTAACTTCTAGCAAGTCCGTGCACTTAACAAGATTCATCATCAGAGTCAACAATGTCAGTTTAGTAACTTCTAGCAAGTCCGTGCACTTAACAAGATTCATCATCAGAGTCAACAATGTCAGTTTAGTAACTTCTAGCAAGTCCGTGCACTTAACAAGATTCATCATCAGAGTCAACAATGTCAGTATAGTAACTTCTAGCAAGTCCGTGCACTTAACAAGATTCATCATCAGAGTCAACAATGTCAGTTTAGTAACTTCTAGCAAGTCCGTGCACTTAACAAGATTCATCATCAGAGTCAACAATGTCAGTTTAGTAACTTCTAGGAAGTCCGTGCACTTAACAAGATTCATCATCAGAGTCAACAATGTCAGTTTAGTAACTTCTAGCAAGTCCGTGCACTTAACAAGATTCATCATCAGAGTCAACAATGTCGGTGTAGTAACTTCTAGCAAGTCCGTGCACTTAACAAGATTCATCATCAGAGTCAACAATGTCAGTTTAGTAACTTCTAGCAAGTCCGTGCACTTAACAAGATTCATCATCAGAGTCAACAATGTCAGTTTAGTAACTTCTAGCAAGTCCGTGCACTTAACAAGATTCAACATCAGAGTCAACAATGTCGGTGTAGTAACTTCTAGCAAGTCCGTGCACTTAAAAGATTCAACATCAGAGTCAACAATGTCAGTTTAGTAACTTCTAGCAAGTCCGCGCACTTAACAAGATTCATCATCAGAGTCAAGAATGTCAGTGTAGTAACTTCTAGCAAGTCCGCGCACTTAACAAGATTCATCATCAGAGTCAACAATGTCGGTGTAGTAACTTCTAGCAAGTCCGTGCACTTAACAAGATTCAACATCAGAGTCAAGAATGTCGGTGTAGTAACTTCTAGCAAGTCCGTGCACTTAAAGGATTCAACATCAGAGTCAACAATGTCAGTTTAGTAACTTCTAGCAAGTCCGCGCACTTAACAAGATTCATCATCAGAGTCAACAATGTCAGTATAGTAACTTCTAGCAAGTCCGTGCACTTAACAAGATTCATCATCAGAGTCAAGAATGTCGGTGTAGTAACTTCTAGCTAGTCCGCGCACTTAACAAGATTCATCATCAGAGTCAAGAATGTCAGTGTAATAACTTCTAGCAAGTCCGTGCACTTAACAAGATTCATCATCAGAGTCAACAATGTCGGTGTAGTAACTTCTAGCAAGTCCGTGCACTTAACAAGATTCAACATCAGAGTCAACAATGTCGGTGTAGTAACTTCTAGCAAGTCCGTGCACTTAACAAGATTCAACATCAGAGTCAACAATGTCGGTGTAGTAACTTCTAGCAAGTCCGTGCACTTAACAAGATTCAACATCAGAGTCAACAATGTCGGTGTAGTAACTTCTAGCAAGTCCGTGCACTTAACAAGATTCAACACCAGAGTCAACAATGTCGGTGTAGTAACTTCTAGCAAGTCCGTGCACTTAACAAGATTCATCATCAGAGTCAACAATGTCGGTGTAGTAACTTCTAGCAAGTCCGTGCACTTAACAAGATACATCACCAGAGTCAACAATGTCGCTTTAGTAACTTCTAGCAAGTCCGTGCACTTAACAAGATACAACACCAGAGTCAACAATGTCGGTTTAGTAACTTCAAGCAAGTCCATGCACTTAACAAGATTCAACACCAGAGTAACCAATGTCGGTTTAGTAACTTCTAGCAAGTCCATGCACTTAACAAGATTCATCACCAGAGTCAACAATGTCAGTTTAGTAACTTCTAGCAAGTCCGTGCACTTAACAAGATTCAACATCAGAGTCAACAATGTCGGTGTAGTAACTTCTAGCAAGTCCGTGCACTTAACAAGATTCATCATCAGAGTCAACAATGTCAGTTTAGTAACTTCTAGCAAGTCCGTGCACTTAACACGATTCATCATCAGAGTCAACAATGTCAGTTTAGTAACTTCTAGCAAGTCCGTGCACTTAACAAGATTCATCATCAGAGTCAACAATGTCGGTGTAGTAACTTCTAGCAAGTCCGTGCACTTAACAAGATTCATCATCAGAGTCAACAATGTCGGTGTAGTAACTTCTAGCAAGTCCGTGCACTTAACAAGATTCATCATCAGAGTCAACAATGTCAGTTTAGTAACTTCTAGCAAGTCTGTGCACTTAACACGATTCATCATCAGAGTCAACAATGTCGGTGTAGTAACTTCTAGCAAGTCCGTGCACTTAACAAGATTCATCATCAGAGTCAACAATGTCGGTTTAGTAACTTCTAGCAAGTCCGTGCACTTAACAAGATACATCACCAGAGTCAACAATGTCGGTGTAGTAACTTCTAGCAAGTCCGTGCACTTAACACGATTCATCATCAGAGTCAACAATGTCGGTGTACTAACTTCTAGCAAGTCCGTGCACTTTACACGATTCATCATCAGAGTCAACAATGTCGGTGTAGTAACTTCTAGCAAGTCCGTGCACTTAACAAGATACATCACCAGAGTCAACAATGTCGGTGTAGTAACTTCTAGCAAGTCCGTGCACTTAACAAGATACATCACCAGAGTCAACAATGTCAGTTTAGTAACTTCTAGCAAGTCCGTGCACTTAACACGATTCATCATCAGAGTCAACAATGTCGGTGTAGTAACTTCTAGCAAGTCCGTGCACTTAACACGATTCATCATCAGAGTCAACAATGTCGGTGTAGTAACTTCTAGCAAGTCCGTGCACTTAACACGATTCATCATCAGAGTCAACAATGTCGGTGTAGTAACTTCTAGCAAGTCCGTGCACTTAACAAGATTCATCATCAGAGTCAACAATGTCGGTGTAATAACTTCTAGCAAGTCCGTGCACTTAACAAGATACAACAACAGAGTCAACAATGTCAGTGTAGTAACTTCTAGCAAGTCTGTGCACTTAACACGATTCATCATCAAAGTCAACAATGTCAGTTTAGTAACTTCTAGCAAGTCCGTGCACTTAACACGATTCATCATCAAATTCAACAATGTCAGTGTAGTAACTTCTAGCAAGTCTGTGCACTTAACACGATTCATCATCAGAGTCAACAATGTCGGTTTAGTAACTTCTAGCAAGTCCGTGCACTTAACAAGATTCATCACCAGAGTCAACAATGTCGGTGTAGTAACTTCTAGCAAGTCCGTGCACTTAACAAGATTCATCATCGGAGTCAACAATGTCAGTTTAGTAACTTCTAGCAAGTACGTGCACTTAACAAGATACAACAACAGAGTCAACAATGTCAGTGTAGTAACTTCTAGCAAGTCCGTGCACTTAACAAGATTCATCATCAGAGTCAACAATGTCGGTTTAGTAACTTCTAGCAAGTCCGTGCACTTAACAAGATTCATCATCAGAGTCAACAATGTCCGTTTAGTAACTTCTAGCAAGTCCGTGCACTTAACAAGATTCAACACCAGAGTAACCAATGTCAGTTTAGTAACTTCTAGCAAGTCCGTGCACTTAACAAGATTCAACACCAGAGTAACCAATGTCAGTTTAGTAACTTCTAGCAAGTCCGTGCACTTAACAAGATTCATCATCAGAGTCAACAATGTCGGTTTAGTAACTTCTAGCAAGTCCGCGCACTTAACAAGATTCATCATCAGAGTCAACAATGTCAGTTTAGTAACTTCTAGCAAGTCCGTGCACTTAACAAGATTCATTATCAGAGTCAACAATGTCAGTTTAGTAACTTCTAGCAAGTCCGTGCACTTAACAAGATTCATCATCAGAGTCAACAATGTCAGTTTAGTAACTTCTAGCAAGTCCGTGCACTTAACAAGATTCATCATCAGAGTCAACAATGTCGGTGTAGTAACTTCTAGCAAGTCCGTGCACTTAACAAGATTCATCACCAGAGTCAACAATGTCAGTTTAGTAACTTCTAGCAAGTCCGTGCACTTAACAAGATTCATCACCAGAGTCAACAATGTCGGTGTAGTAACTTCTAGCAAGTCCGTGCACTTAACAAGATTCATCATCAGAGTCAACAATGTCAGTTTAGTAACTTCTAGCAAGTCCGTGCACTTAACAAGATTCATCATCAGAGTCAACAACGTCAGTTTAGTAACTTCTAGCAAGTCCGTGCACTTAACAAGATTCATCATCAGAGTCAACAATGTCAGTTTAGTAACTTCTAGCAAGTCCGTGCACTTAACAAGATTCATCATCAGAGTCAACAATGTCGGTGTAGTAACTTCTAGCAAGTCCGTGCACTTAACAAGATTCATCATCAGAGTCAACAATGTCAGTTTAGTAACTTCTAGCAAGTCCGTGCACTTAACAAGATTCATCATCAGAGTCAACAATGTCAGTTTAGTAACTTCTAGCAAGTCCGTGCACTTAACAAGATTCATCATCAGAGTCAACAATGTCAGTATAGTAACTTCTAGCAAGTCCGTGCACTTAACAAGATTCATCATCAGAGTCAACAATGTCAGTTTAGTAACTTCTAGCAAGTCCGTGCACTTAACAAGATTCATCATCAGAGTCAACAATGTCAGTTTAGTAACTTCTAGGAAGTCCGTGCACTTAACAAGATTCATCATCAGAGTCAACAATGTCAGTTTAGTAACTTCTAGCAAGTCCGTGCACTTAACAAGATTCATCATCAGAGTCAACAATGTCGGTGTAGTAACTTCTAGCAAGTCCGTGCACTTAACAAGATTCATCATCAGAGTCAACAATGTCAGTTTAGTAACTTCTAGCAAGTCCGTGCACTTAACAAGATTCATCATCAGAGTCAACAATGTCAGTTTAGTAACTTCTAGCAAGTCCGTGCACTTAACAAGATTCATCATCAGAGTCAACAATGTCAGTTTAGTAACTTCTAGCAAGTCCGTGCACTTAACAAGATTCATCATCAGAGTCAACAATGTCGGTGTAGTAACTTCTAGCAAGTCCGTGCACTTAACAAGATTCATCATCAGAGTCAACAATGTCAGTTTAGTAACTTCTAGCAAGTCCGTGCACTTAACAAGATTCATCATCAGAGTCAACAATGTCGGTGTAGTAACTTCTAGCAAGTCCGTGCACTTAACAAGATTCATCATCAGAGTCAACAATGTCAGTTTAGTAACTTCTAGCAAGTCCGTGCACTTAACAAGATTCATTATCAGAGACAACAATGTCAGTTTAGTAACTTCTAGCAAGTCCGTGCACTTAACAAGATTCATCATCAGAGTCAACAATGTCAGTTTAGTAACTTCTAGCAAGTCCGTGCACTTAACAAGATTCATCATCAGAGTCAAGAATGTCGGTGTAGTAACTTCTAGCTAGTCCGCGCACTTAACAAGATTCATCATCAGAGTCAAGAATGTCAGTGTAATAACTTCTAGCAAGTCCGTGCACTTAACAAGATTCATCATCAGAGTCAACAATGTCGGTGTAGTAACTTCTAGCAAGTCCGTGCACTTAACAAGATTCAACATCAGAGTCAACAATGTCGGTGTAGTAACTTCTAGCAAGTCCGTGCACTTAACAAGATTCAACATCAGAGTCAACAATGTCGGTGTAGTAACTTCTAGCAAGTCCGTGCACTTAACAAGATTCAACATCAGAGTCAACAATGTCGGTGTAGTAACTTCTAGCAAGTCCGTGCACTTAACAAGATTCAACACCAGAGTCAACAATGTCGGTGTAGTAACTTCTAGCAAGTCCGTGCACTTAACAAGATTCATCATCAGAGTCAACAATGTCGGTGTAGTAACTTCTAGCAAATCCGTGCACTTAACAAGATACATCACCAGAGTCAACAATGTCGCTTTAGTAACTTCTAGCAAGTCCGTGCACTTAACAAGATACAACACCAGAGTCAACAATGTCGGTTTAGTAACTTCAAGCAAGTCCATGCACTTAACAAGATTCAACACCAGAGTAACCAATGTCGGTTTAGTAACTTCTAGCAAGTCCATGCACTTAACAAGATTCATCACCAGAGTCAACAATGTCAGTTTAGTAACTTCTAGCAAGTCCGTGCACTTAACAAGATTCAACATCAGAGTCAACAATGTCGGTGTAGTAACTTCTAGCAAGTCCGTGCACTTAAAAGATTCAACATCAGAGTCAACAATGTCAGTTTAGTAACTTCTAGCAAGTCCGCGCACTTAACAATATTCATCATCAGAGTCAAGAATGTCAGTGGAGTAACTTCTAGCAAGTCCGCGCACTTAACAAGATTCATCATCAGAGTCAACAATGTCGGTGTAGTAACTTCTAGCAAGTCCGTGCACTTAACAAGATTCAACATCAGAGTCAAGAATGTCGGTGTAGTAACTTCTAGCAAGTCCGTGCACTTAACAAGATTCAACATCAGAGTCAACAATGTCGGTGTAGTAACTTCTAGCAAGTCCGTGCACTTAACAAGATTCAACACCAGAGTCAACAATGTCGGTGTAGTAACTTCTAGCAAGTCCGTGCACTTAACAAGATTCATCATCAGAGTCAACAATGTCGGTGTAGTAACTTCTAGCAAGTCCGTGCACTTAACAAGATACATCACCAGAGTCAACAATGTCGCTTTAGTAACTTCTAGCAAGTCCGTGCACTTAACAAGATACAACACCAGAGTCAACAATGTCGGTTTAGTAACTTCAAGCAAGTCCATGCACTTAACAAGATTCAACACCAGAGTAACCAATGTCGGTTTAGTAACTTCTAGCAAGTCCATGCACTTAACAAGATTCATCACCAGAGTCAACAATGTCAGTTTAGTAACTTCTAGCAAGTCCGTGCACTTAACAAGATTCAACATCAGAGTCAACAATGTCGGTGTAGTAACTTCTAGCAAGTCCGTGCACTTAAAAGATTCAACATCAGAGTCAACAATGTCAGTTTAGTAACTTCTAGCAAGTCCGCGCACTTAACAAGATTCATCATCAGAGTCAAGAATGTCAGTGTAGTAACTTCTAGCAAGTCCGCGCACTTAACAAGATTCATCATCAGAGTCAACAATGTCGGTGTAGTAACTTCTAGCAAGTCCGTGCACTTAACAAGATTCAACATCAGAGTCAAGAATGTCGATGTAGTAACTTCTAGCAAGTCCGTGCACTTAAAAGATTCAACATCAGAGTCAACAATGTCAGTTTAGTAACTTCTAGCAAGTCCGCGCACTTAACAAGATTCATCATCAGAGTCAACAATGTCAGTATAGTAACTTCTAGCAAGTCCGTGCACTTAACAAGATTCATCATCAGAGTCAAGAATGTCGGTGTAGTAACTTCTAGCTAGTCCGCGCACTTAACAAGATTCATCATCAGAGTCAAGAATGTCAGTGTAATAACTTCTAGCAAGTCCGTGCACTTAACAAGATTCATCATCAGAGTCAACAATGTCGGTGTAGTAACTTCTAGCAAGTCCGTGCACTTAACAAGATTCAACATCAGAGTCAACAATGTCGGTGTAGTAACTTCTAGCAAGTCCGTGCACTTAACAAGATTCAACATCAGAGTCAACAATGTCGGTGTAGTAACTTCTAGCAAGTCCGTGCACTTAACAAGATTCAACATCAGAGTCAACAATGTCGGTGTAGTAACTTCTAGCAAGTCCGTGCACTTAACAAGATTCAACACCAGAGTCAACAATGTCGGTGTAGTAACTTCTAGCAAGTCCGTGCACTTAACAAGATTCATCATCAGAGTCAACAATGTCGGTGTAGTAACTTCTAGCAAGTCCGTGCACTTAACAAGATACATCACCAGAGTCAACAATGTCGCTTTAGTAACTTCTAGCAAGTCCGTGCACTTAACAAGATACAACACCAGAGTCAACAATGTCGGTTTAGTAACTTCAAGCAAGTCCATGCACTTAACAAGATTCAACACCAGAGTAACCAATGTCGGTTTAGTAACTTCTAGCAAGTCCATGCACTTAACAAGATTCATCACCAGAGTCAACAATGTCAGTTTAGTAACTTCTAGCAAGTCCGTGCACTTAACAAGATTCAACATCAGAGTCAACAATGTCGGTGTAGTAACTTCTAGCAAGTCCGTGCACTTAACAAGATTCAACATCAGAGTCAACAATGTCGGTGTAGTAACTTCTAGCAAGTCCGTGCACTTAACAAGATTCAACATCAGAGTCAACAATGTCGGTGTAGTAACTTCTAGCAAGTCCGCGCACTTAACAAGATTCATCATCAGAGTCAACAATGTCGGTGTAGTAACTTCTAGCAAGTCCGTGCACTTAACAAGATTCAACATCAGAGTCAACAATGTCGGTGTAGTAACTTCTAGCAAGTCCGTGCACTTAAAAGATTCAACATCAGAGTCATTAATGTCAGTTTAGTAACTTCTAGCAAGTCCGCGCACTTAACAAGATTCATCATCAGAGTCAAGAATGTCAGTGTAGTAACTTCTAGCAAGTCCGCGCACTTAACAAGATTCATCATCAGAGTCAACAATGTCGGTGTAGTAACTTCTAGCAAGTCCGTGCACTTAACAAGATTCAACATCAGAGTCAAGAATGTCGGTGTAGTAACTTCTAGCAAGTCCGTGCACTTAAAAGATTCAACATCAGAGTCAACAATGTCAGTTTAGTAACTTCTAGCAAGTCCGCGCACTTAACAAGATTCATCATCAGAGTCAACAATGTCAGTATAGTAACTTCTAGCAAGTCCGCGCACTTAACAAGATTCAACATCAGAGTCAACAATGTCAGTTTAGTAACTTCTAGCAAGTCCGCGCACTTAACAAGATTCATCATCAGAGTCAAGAATGTCAGTGTAGTAACTTCTAGCAAGTCCGCGCACTTAACAAGATTCATCATCAGAGTCAACAATGTCGGTGTAGTAACTTCTAGCTAGTCCGTGCACTTAACAAGATTCAACACCAGAGTAACCAATGTCGGTTTAGTAACTTCTAGCAAGTCCGTGCACTTAACAAGATTCATCATGAGAGTCAAGAATGTCAGTGTAGTAACTTCTAGCAAGTCCGCGCACTTAACAAGATTCATCATCAGAGTCAACAATGTCGGTGTAGTAACTTCTAGCTAGTCCGTGCACTTAACAAGATTCAACACCAGAGTCAACAATGTCGGTGTAGTAACTTCTAGCTAGTCCGTGCACTTAACAAGATTCAACACCAGAGTCAACAATGTCGGTTTAGTAACTTCTAGCTAGTCCGTGCACTTAACAAGATTCATCATCAGAGTCAACAATGTCGGTTTAGTAACTTCTAGCTAGTCCGTGCACTTAACAAGATTCAACACCAGAGTAACCAATGCCGGTTTAGTAACTTCTAGCAAGTCCGTGCACTTAACAAGATTCACCACCAGAGTAACCAATGTCGGTTTAGTAACTTCTAGCTAGTCCGTGCACTTAACAAGATTCATCATCAGAGTCAACAATGTCGGTTTAGTAACTTCTAGCAAGTCCGTGCACTTAACAAGATTCAACACCAGAGTAACCAATGTCGGTTTAGTAACTTCTAGCAAGTCCGTGCACTTAACAAGATTCAACACCAGAGTAACCAATGCCGGTTTGGTAACTTGTAGCAAGTCCGTGCACTTAACAAGATTCAACACCAGAGTAACCAATGCCGGTTTAGTAACTTGTAGCAAGTCCGTGCACTTAACAAGATTCAACACCAGAGTAGCCAATGCCGGTTTAGTAACTTGTAGCAAGTCCGTGCACTTAACAAGATTGAACACCAGAGTCAACAATGTCGGTTTAGTAACTTCTAGCAACTCCGTGCACTTAACAAGATTCATCATCAGAGTAACCAATGTCGGTTTAGTAACTTCTAGCAAGTCCGTGCACTTAACAAGATTCAACACCAGAGTAACCAATGTCGGTTTAGTAACTTCTAGTTAGTCCGTGCACTTAACAAGATTCAACACTAGAGTAACCAATGTCGGTTTAGTAACTTCCAGCAAGTCCGTGGACTTAACAAGATTCAACACCAGAGTAACCAATGTCGGTTTAGTAACTTCTAGCTAGTCCGTGCACTTAACAAGATTCAACACGAGAGTAACCAATGTCGGTTTAGTAACTTCTAGCTAGTCCGTGCACTTAACAAGATTCAACACCAGAGTAACCAATGTCGGTGTAGTAACTTCTAGCAAGTCCGTACACTTCACAAAATTCAACACCAGAATCAACAATGTCGGTTTAGTAACTTCCAGCAAGTCCGTGGACTTAACAAGATTCAACACCAGAGTAACCAATGTCGGTTTAGTAACTTCTAGCTAGTCCGTGCACTTAACAAGATTCAACACCAGAGTAACCAATGTCGGTGTAGTAACTTCTAGCAAGTCCGTACACTTCACAAAATTCAACACCAGAATCAACAATGTCGGTTTAGTAACTTCAAGCAGGTCCATGCACTTATCTAGGTTCATCACCAGAGTCAACAATGTCAGTTTAGTAACTTCAAGAAAGTCCATTCACTTAACAAGATACATCACCAGAGTCAAAATGTCAGTTTAGTAACTTCTAGCAAGTCCGTGCACTTAACAAGATACATCACGAGAGTCAAAATGTCAGTTTAGTAACTTCTAGCTAGTCCGTGCACTTAACAAGATTCATCACCAGAGTCAAAATGTCAGTTTAGTAACTTCTAGCAAGTCCGTGCACTTAACAAGATACATCACCAGAGTCAAAATGTCAGTTTAGTAACTTCTAGCAAGTCCGTGCACTTAACAAGATACATCACCAGAGTCAAAATGTCAGTTTAGTAACTTCTAGCAAGTCCGTGCACTTAACAAGATTCATCACCAGAATCAACAATGTCGGTTTAGTAACTTCAAGCAGGTCCATGCACTTATCTAGGTTCATCACCAGAGTCAACAATTTCAGTTTAGTAACTTCAAGAAAGTCCATTCACTTAACAAGATACATCACCAGAGTCAACAATGTCAGTTTAGTAACTTCTAGCAAGTCCGTGTACTTAACAAGATTCATCACCAGTCAACAATGTCAGTTTAGTAACTTCAAGAAAGTCCATTCACTTAACAAGATACATCACCAGAGTCAACAATGTCAGTTTCGTAACTTCTAGCAAGTCCGTGTACTTAACAAGATTCATCATCAGAGTCAACAATGTCAGTTTAGTAACTTGTAGCAAGTCCGTGTACTTAACAAGATACATCACCAGAGTCAACAATGTCAGTTTAGTAACTTCAAGAAAGTCCATTCACTTAACAAGATACATCACCAGAGTCAACAATGTCAGTTTAGTAACTTCTAGCAAGTCCGTGTACTTAACAAGATTCATCACCAGTCAACAATGTCAGTTTAGTAACTTCTAGCAAGTCCGTGCACTTAACAAGATTCATCACCAGAGTCAACAATGTCGGTTTAGTAACTTCTAGCTAGTCCGTGCACTTAACAAGATTCATTACCAGAGTCAACAATGCAAGTTTAGTAACTTCTAGCTAGTCCGTGCACAAAACAAGATTCATCACCAGAGTCAACAATGTCAGTTTAGTAACTTCTAGCAAGTCCCTACACTTAACAAGATTCATCACAAGAGTCAACAATGTCAGTTTAGTAACTTCTAGCTCGACCGTGCACTTAACAACATTCATCACCAGCGTCAACAATGTCGGTTTAGTAACTTCTAGCAAGTCCGTGCACTTAACAAGATTCAACACCTGACTGAACAATGGCAGTTTAGTAACTTCTAGCTAGTCCGTGAACTTAACAAGATCATCACCAGAGTCAACAATGTCGGTTTAGTAACTTCTACCAAGTCCGTGCAGTTAACAAGATTCATCACCAGTCAACAATGTCAGTTTAGTAACTTCTAGCAAGTCCGTGCACTTAACAAGATTCATCACCAGAGTCAACAATGTCGGTTTAGTAACTTCTAGCTAGTCCGTGCACTTAACACGATTCATCACCAGAGTCAACAATGTCGGTGTAGTAACTTCTAGCAAGTCCGTGCACTTAACACGATTCATCACCAGAGTCAAGAATGTCGGTTTAGTAACTTCTAGCAAGTCCGTGCACTTAACAAGATTCATCACCAGAGTCAACAATGTCGGTTTAGTAACTTCTAGCAAGTCCGTGCACTTAACAAGATACATCACCAGAGTCAACAATGTCAGTTTAGTAACTTCTAGCAAGTCCGTGCAATTAACAAGATTCATCACCAGAGTCAACAATGTCAGTTTAGTAACTTCTAGCAAGTCCGTGCACTTAACAAGATTCATCACCAGAGTCAACAATGTCGGTTTAGTAACTTCTAGCAAGTCCGTGCACTTAACAAGATTCATCACCAGAGTCAACAATGTCAGTTTAGTAACTTCTAGCAAGTCCGTGCACTTAACAAGATTCATCACCAGAGTCAACAATGTCAGTTTAGTATATTCTAGCAAGTCCGTGCACTTAACAAGATTCAACACCAGAGTCAACAATGTCAGTTTAGTAACTTCTAGCAAGTCCGTGCACTTAACAAGATTCAACATCAGAGTCAACAATGTCAGTTTAGTAACTTCTAGCAAGTCCGTGCACTTAACAAGATTCAACATCAGAGTCAACAATGTCAGTTTAGTAACTTCTAGCAAGTCCGTGCACTTAACAAGATTCAACACCAGAGTCAACAATGTCGGTTTAGTAACTTCTAGCAAGTCCGTGCACTTAACAAGATTCATCATCAGAGTCAACAATGTCGGTTTAGTAACTTCTAGCAAGTCCGTGCACTTAACAAGATTCAACATCAGAGTCAACAATGTCAGTTTAGTAACTTCTAGCAAGTCCGTGCACTTAACAAGATTCATCATCAGAGTCAACAATGTCGGTTTAGTAACTTCTAGCAAGTCCGTGCACTTAACAAGATTCATCATCAGAGTCAACAATGTCAGTTTAGTAACTTCTAGCAAGTCCGTGCACTTAACAAGATTCATCATCAGAGTCAACAATGTCGGTTTAGTAACTTCTAGCAAGTCCATGCACTTAACAAGATTCATCATCAGAGTCAACAATGTCAGTTTAGTAACTTCTAGCAAGTCCGTGCACTTAACAAGATTCAACATCAGAGTCAACAATGTCGGTTTAGTAACTTCTAGCAAGTCCGTGCACTTAACACGATTCATCATCAGAGTCAACAATGTCAGTTTAGTAACTTCTAGCAAGTCCGTGCACTTAACAAGATTCATCACCAGAGTCAACAATGTCAGTTTAGTAACTTCTAGCAAGTCCGTGCACTTAACACGATTCATCATCAGAGTCAACAATGTCAGTTTAGTAACTTCTAGCAGGTCCGTGCACTTAACAAGATTCAACACCAGAGTCAACAATGTCGGTTTAGTAACTTCTAGCAAGTCCGTGCACTTAACAAGATTCAACACCAGAGTCAACAATGTCAGTTTAGTAACTTCTAGCAAGTCCGTGCACTTAACAAGATTCATCATCAGAGTCAACAATGTCGGTTTAGTAACTTCTAGCAAGTCCGTGCACTTAACAAGATTCAACATCAGAGTCAACAATGTCGGTTTAGTAACTTCTAGCAAGTCCGTGCACTTAACAAGATTCAACATCAGAGTCAACAATGTCGGTTTAGTAACTTCTAGCAGGTCCGTGCACTTAACACGATTCATCATCAGAGTCAACAATGTCAGTTTAGTAACTTCTAGCAAGTCCGTGCACTTAACACGATTCATCATCAGAGTCAACAATGTCAGTTTACTAACTTCTAGCAAGTCCGTGCACTTAACAAGATTCATCATCAGAGTCAACAATGTCGGTTTAGTACCTTCTAGCAAGTCCGTTCACTTAACAAGATTCAACAACAGAGTCAACAATGTCGGTTTAGTAACTTCTAGCAAGTCCGTGCACTTAACAAGATTCATCATCAGAGTCAACAATGTCAGTTTAGTAACTTCTAGCAAGTCCGTGCACTTAACAAGATTCAACACCAGAGTAACCAATGTCAGTTTAGTAACTTCTAGCAAGTCCGTGCACTTAACAAGATTCAACAACAGAGTAACCAATGTCGGTTTAGTAACTTCTAGCAAGTCCGTGCACTTAACAAGATTCAACACCAGAGTAACCAATGTCAGTTTAGTAACTTCTAGCAAGTCCGTGCACTTAACAAGATTCAACAACAGAGTAACCAATGTCAGTTTAGTAACTTCTAGCAAGTCCGTGCACTTAACAAGATTCATCATCAGAGTCAACAATGTCGGTTTAGTAACTTCTAGCAAGTCCGCGCACTTAACAAGATTCATCATCAGAGTCAACAATGTCGGTGTAGTAACTTCTAGCAAGTCCGTGCACTTAACAAGATTCAACATCAGAGTCAAGAATGTCGGTGTAGTAACTTCTAGCAAGTCCGTGCACTTAACAAGATTCAACATCAGAGTCAACAATGTCGGTGTAGTAACTTCTAGCAAGTCCGTGCACTTAACAAGATTCAACACCAGAGTCAACAATGTCGGTGTAGTAACTTCTAGCAAGTCCGTGCACTTAACAAGATTCATCATCAGAGTCAACAATGTCGGTGTAGTAACTTCTAGCAAGTCCGTGCACTTAACAAGATACATCACCAGAGTCAACAATGTCGCTTTAGTAACTTCTAGCAAGTCCGTGCACTTAACAAGATACAACACCAGAGTCAACAATGTCGGTTTAGTAACTTCAAGCAAGTCCATGCACTTAAAAGGATTCAACACCAGAGTAACCAATGTCGGTTTAGTAACTTCTAGCAAGTCCATGCACTTAACAAGATTCATCACCAGAGTCAACAATGTCAGTTTAGTAACTTCTAGCAAGTCCGTGCACTTAACAAGATTCAACATCAGAGTCAACAATGTCGGTGTAGTAACTTCTAGCAAGTCCGTGCACTTAAAAGATTCAACATCAGAGTCAACAATGTCAGTTTAGTAACTTCTAGCAAGTCCGCGCACTTAACAAGATTCATCATCAGAGTCAAGAATGTCAGTGTAGTAACTTCTAGCAAGTCCGCGCACTTAACAAGATTCATCATCAGAGTCAACAATGTCGGTGTAGTAACTTCTAGCAAGTCCGTGCACTTAACAAGATTCAACATCAGAGTCAAGAATGTCGGTGTAGTAACTTCTAGCAAGTCCGTGCACTTAAAAGATTCAACATCAGAGTCAACAATGTCAGTTTAGTAACTTCTAGCAAGTCCGCGCACTTAACAAGATTCATCATCAGAGTCAACAATGTCAGTATAGTAACTTCTAGCAAGTCCGTGCACTTAACAAGATTCATCATCAGAGTCAAGAATGTCGGTGTAGTAACTTCTAGCTAGTCCGCGCACTTAACAAGATTCATCATCAGAGTCAAGAATGTCAGTGTAATAACTTCTAGCAAGTCCGTGCACTTAACAAGATTCATCATCAGAGTCAACAATGTCGGTGTAGTAACTTCTAGCAAGTCCGTGCACTTAACAAGATTCAACATCAGAGTCAACAATGTCGGTGTAGTAACTTCTAGCAAGTCCGTGCACTTAACAAGATTCAACATCAGAGTCAACAATGTCGGTGTAGTAACTTCTAGCAAGTCCGTGCACTTAACTAGATTCAACATCAGAGTCAACAATGTCGGTGTAGTAACTTCTAGCAAGTCCGTGCACTTAACAAGATTCAACACCAGAGTCAACAATGTCGGTGTAGTAACTTCTAGCAAGTCCGTGCACTTAACAAGATTCATCATCAGAGTCAACAATGTCGGTGTAGTAACTTCTAGCAAGTCCGTGCACTTAACAAGATACATCACCAGAGTCAACAATGTCGCTTTAGTAACTTCTAGCAAGTCCGTGCACTTAACAAGATACAACACCAGAGTCAACAATGTCGGTTTAGTAACTTCAAGCAAGTCCATGCACTTAACAAGATTCAACACCAGAGTAACCAATGTCGGTTTAGTAACTTCTAGCAAGTCCATGCACTTAACAAGATTCATCACCAGAGTCAACAATGTCAGTTTAGTAACTTCTAGCAAGTCCGTGCACTTAACAAGATTCAACATCAGAGTCAACAATGTCGGTGTAGTAACTTCTAGCAAGTCCGTGCACTTAACAAGATTCAACATCAGAGTCAACAATGTCGGTGTAGTAACTTCTAGCAAGTCCGTGCACTTAACAAGATTCAACATCAGAGTCAACAATGTCGGTGTAGTAACTTCTAGCAAGTCCGCGCACTTAACAAGATTCATCATCAGAGTCAACAATGTCGGTGTAGTAACTTCTAGCAAGTCCGTGCACTTAACAAGATTCAACATCAGAGTCAACAATGTCGGTGTAGTAACTTCTAGCAAGTCCGTGCACTTAAAAGATTCAACATCAGAGTCATTAATGTCAGTTTAGTAACTTCTAGCAAGTCCGCGCACTTAACAAGATTCATCATCAGAGTCAAGAATGTCAGTGTAGTAACTTCTAGCAAGTCCGCGCACTTAACAAGATTCATCATCAGAGTCAACAATGTCGGTGTAGTAACTTCTAGCAAGTCCGTGCACTTAACAAGATTCAACATCAGAGTCAAGAATGTCGGTGTAGTAACTTCTAGCAAGTCCGTGCACTTAAAAGATTCAACATCAGAGTCAACAATGTCAGTTTAGTAACTTCTAGCAAGTCCGCGCACTTAACAAGATTCATCATCAGAGTCAACAATGTCAGTATAGTAACTTCTAGCAAGTCCGCGCACTTAACAAGATTCAACATCAGAGTCAACAATGTCAGTTTAGTAACTTCTAGCAAGTCCGCGCACTTAACAAGATTCATCATCAGAGTCAAGAATGTCAGTGTAGTAACTTCTAGCAAGTCCGCGCACTTAACAAGATTCATCATCAGAGTCAACAATGTCGGTGTAGTAACTTCTAGCTAGTCCGTGCACTTAACAAGATTCAACACCAGAGTAACCAATGTCGGTTTAGTAACTTCTAGCAAGTCCGTGCACTTAACAAGATTCATCATGAGAGTCAAGAATGTCAGTGTAGTAACTTCTAGCAAGTCCGCGCACTTAACAAGATTCATCATCAGAGTCAACAATGTCGGTGTAGTAACTTCTAGCTAGTCCGTGCACTTAACAAGATTCAACACCAGAGTCAACAATGTCGGTGTAGTAACTTCTAGCTAGTCCGTGCACTTAACAAGATTCAACACCAGAGTCAACAATGTCGGTTTAGTAACTTCTAGCTAGTCCGTGCACTTAACAAGATTCATCATCAGAGTCAACAATGTCGGTTTAGTAACTTCTAGCTAGTCCGTGCACTTAACAAGATTCAACACCAGAGTAACCAATGCCGGTTTAGTAACTTCTAGCAAGTCCGTGCACTTAACAAGATTCACCACCAGAGTAACCAATGTCGGTTTAGTAACTTCTAGCTAGTCCGTGCACTTAACAAGATTCATCATCAGAGTCAACAATGTCGGTTTAGTAACTTCTAGCAAGTCCGTGCACTTAACAAGATTCAACACCAGAGTAACCAATGTCGGTTTAGTAACTTCTAGCAAGTCCGTGCACTTAACAAGATTCAACACCAGAGTAACCAATGCCGGTTTGGTAACTTGTAGCAAGTCCGTGCACTTAACAAGATTCAACACCAGAGTAACCAATGCCGGTTTAGTAACTTGTAGCAAGTCCGTGCACTTAACAAGATTCAACACCAGAGTAGCCAATGCCGGTTTAGTAACTTGTAGCAAGTCCGTGCACTTAACAAGATTGAACACCAGAGTCAACAATGTCGGTTTAGTAACTTCTAGCAACTCCGTGCACTTAACAAGATTCATCATCAGAGTAACCAATGTCGGTTTAGTAACTTCTAGCAAGTCCGTGCACTTAACAAGATTCAACACCAGAGTAACCAATGTCGGTTTAGTAACTTCTAGTTAGTCCGTGCACTTAACAAGATTCAACACTAGAGTAACCAATGTCGGTTTAGTAACTTCCAGCAAGTCCGTGGACTTAACAAGATTCAACACCAGAATAACCAATGTCGGTTTAGTAACTTCTAGCTAGTCCGTGCACTTAACAAGATTCAACACGAGAGTAACCAATGTCGGTTTAGTAACTTCTAGCTAGTCCGTGCACTTAACAAGATTCAACACCAGAGTAACCAATGTCGGTGTAGTAACTTCTAGCAAGTCCGTACACTTCACAAAATTCAACACCAGAATCAACAATGTCGGTTTAGTAACTTCCAGCAAGTCCGTGGACTTAACAAGATTCAACACCAGAGTAACCAATGTCGGTTTAGTAACTTCTAGCTAGTCCGTGCACTTAACAAGATTCAACACCAGAGTAACCAATGTCGGTGTAGTAACTTCTAGCAAGTCCGTACACTTCACAAAATTCAACACCAGAATCAACAATGTCGGTTTAGTAACTTCAAGCAGGTCCATGCACTTATCTAGGTTCATCACCAGAGTCAACAATGTCAGTTTAGTAACTTCAAGAAAGTCCATTCACTTAACAAGATACATCACCAGAGTCAAAATGTCAGTTTAGTAACTTCTAGCAAGTCCGTGCACTTAACAAGATACATCACGAGAGTCAAAATGTCAGTTTAGTAACTTCTAGCTAGTCCGTGCACTTAACAAGATTCATCACCAGAGTCAAAATGTCAGTTTAGTATCTTCTAGCAAGTCCGTGCACTTAACAAGATACATCACCAGAGTCAAAATGTCAGTTTAGTAACTTCTAGCAAGTCCGTGCACTTAACAAGATACATCACCAGAGTCAAAATGTCAGTTTAGTAACTTCTAGCAAGTCCGTGCACTTAACAAGATTCATCACCAGAATCAACAATGTCGGTTTAGTAACTTCAAGCAGGTCCATGCACTTATCTAGGTTCATCACCAGAGTCAACAATTTCAGTTTAGTAACTTCAAGAAAGTCCATTCACTTAACAAGATACATCACCAGAGTCAACAATGTCAGTTTAGTAACTTCTAGCAAGTCCGTGTACTTAACAAGATTCATCACCAGTCAACAATGTCAGTTTAGTAACTTCAAGAAAGTCCATTCACTTAACAAGATACATCACCAGAGTCAACAATGTCAGTTTCGTAACTTCTAGCAAGTCCGTGTACTTAACAAGATTCATCATCAGAGTCAACAATGTCAGTTTAGTAACTTGTAGCAAGTCCGTGTACTTAACAAGATACATCACCAGAGTCAACAATGTCAGTTTAGTAACTTCAAGAAAGTCCATTCACTTAACAAGATACATCACCAGAGTCAACAATGTCAGTTTAGTAACTTCTAGCAAGTCCGTGTACTTAACAAGATTCATCACCAGTCAACAATGTCAGTTTAGTAACTTCTAGCAAGTCCGTGCACTTAACAAGATTCATCACCAGAGTCAACAATGTCGGTTTAGTAACTTCTAGCTAGTCCGTGCACTTAACAAGATTCATTACCAGAGTCAACAATGCAAGTTTAGTAACTTCTAGCTAGTCCGTGCACAAAACAAGATTCATCACCAGAGTCAACAATGTCAGTTTAGTAACTTCTAGCAAGTCCCTACACTTAACAAGATTCATCACAAGAGTCAACAATGTCAGTTTAGTAACTTCTAGCTCGACCGTGCACTTAACAACATTCATCACCAGCGTCAACAATGTCGGTTTAGTAACTTCTAGCAAGTCCGTGCACTTAACAAGATTCAACACCTGACTGAACAATGGCAGTTTAGTAACTTCTAGCTAGTCCGTGAACTTAACAAGATCATCACCAGAGTCAACAATGTCGGTTTAGTAACTTCTACCAAGTCCGTGCAGTTAACAAGATTCATCACCAGTCAACAATGTCAGTTTAGTAACTTCTAGCAAGTCCGTGCACTTAACAAGATTCATCACCAGAGTCAACAATGTCGGTTTAGTAACTTCTAGCTAGTCCGTGCACTTAACACGATTCATCACCAGAGTCAACAATGTCGGTGTAGTAACTTCTAGCAAGTCCGTGCACTTAACACGATTCATCACCAGAGTCAAGAATGTCGGTTTAGTAACTTCTAGCAAGTCCGTGCACTTAACAAGATTCATCACCAGAGTCAACAATGTCGGTTTAGTAACTTCTAGCAAGTCCGTGCACTTAACAAGATACATCACCAGAGTCAACAATGTCAGTTTAGTAACTTCTAGCAAGTCCGTGCAATTAACAAGATTCATCACCAGAGTCAACAATGTCAGTTTAGTAAATTCTAGCAAGTCCGTGCACTTAACAAGATTCATCACCAGAGTCAACAATGTCGGTTTAGTAACTTCTAGCAAGTCCGTGCACTTAACAAGATTCATCACCAGAGTCAACAATGTCAGTTTAGTAACTTCTAGCAAGTCCGTGCACTTAACAAGATTCATCACCAGAGTCAACAATGTCAGTTTAGTAACTTCTAGCAAGTCCGTGCACTTAACAAGATTCAACACCAGAGTCAACAATGTCAGTTTAGTAACTTCTAGCAAGTCCGTGCACTTAACAAGATTCAACATCAGAGTCAACAATGTCAGTTTAGTAACTTCTAGCAAGTCCGTGCACTTAACAAGATTCAACATCAGAGTCAACAATGTCAGTTTAGTAACTTCTAGCAAGTCCGTGCACTTAACAAGATTCAACACCAGAGTCAACAATGTCGGTTTAGTAACTTCTAGCAAGTCCGTGCACTTAACAAGATTCATCATCAGAGTCAACAATGTCGGTTTAGTAACTTCTAGCAAGTCCGTGCACTTAACAAGATTCAACATCAGAGTCAACAATGTCAGTTTAGTAACTTCTAGCAAGTCCGTGCACTTAACAAGATTCATCATCAGAGTCAACAATGTCGGTTTAGTAACTTCTAGCAAGTCCGTGCACTTAACAAGATTCATCATCAGAGTCAACAATGTCAGTTTAGTAACTTCTAGCAAGTCCGTGCACTTAACAAGATTCATCATCAGAGTCAACAATGTCGGTTTAGTAACTTCTAGCAAGTCCATGCACTTAACAAGATTCATCATCAGAGTCAACAATGTCAGTTTAGTAACTTCTAGCAAGTCCGTGCACTTAACAAGATTCAACATCAGAGTCAACAATGTCGGTTTAGTAACTTCTAGCAAGTCCGTGCACTTAACACGATTCATCATCAGAGTCAACAATGTCAGTTTAGTAACTTCTAGCAAGTCCGTGCACTTAACAAGATTCATCACCAGAGTCAACAATGTCAGTTTAGTAACTTCTAGCAAGTCCGTGCACTTAACACGATTCATCATCAGAGTCAACAATGTCAGTTTAGTAACTTCTAGCAGGTCCGTGCACTTAACAAGATTCAACACCAGAGTCAACAATGTCGGTTTAGTAACTTCTAGCAAGTCCGTGCACTTAACAAGATTCAACACCAGAGTCAACAATGTCAGTTTAGTAACTTCTAGCAAGTCCGTGCACTTAACAAGATTCATCATCAGAGTCAACAATGTCGGTTTAGTAACTTCTAGCAAGTCCGTGCACTTAACAAGATTCAACATCAGAGTCAACAATGTCGGTTTAGTAACTTCTAGCAAGTCCGTGCACTTAACAAGATTCAACATCAGAGTCAACAATGTCGGTTTAGTAACTTCTAGCAGGTCCGTGCACTTAACACGATTCATCATCAGAGTCAACAATGTCAGTTTAGTAACTTCTAGCAAGTCCGTGCACTTAACACGATTCATCATCAGAGTCAACAATGTCAGTTTACTAACTTCTAGCATGTCCGTGCACTTAACAAGATTCATCATCAGAGTCAACAATGTCGGTTTAGTAACTTCTAGCAAGTCCGTTCACTTAACAAGATTCAACAACAGAGTCAACAATGTCGGTTTAGTAACTTCTAGCAAGTCCGTGCACTTAACAAGATTCATCATCAGAGTCAACAATGTCAGTTTAGTAACTTCTAGCAAGTCCGTGCACTTAACAAGATTCAACACCAGAGTAACCAATGTCAGTTTAGTAACTTCTAGCAAGTCCGTGCACTTAACAAGATTCAACAACAGAGTAACCAATGTCGGTTTAGTAACTTCTAGCAAGTCCGTGCACTTAACAAGATTCAACACCAGAGTAACCAATGTCAGTTTAGTAACTTCTAGCAAGTCCGTGCACTTAACAAGATTCAACAACAGAGTAACCAATGTCAGTTTAGTAACTTCTAGCAAGTCCGTGCACTTAACAAGATTCATCATCAGAGTCAACAATGTCGGTTTAGTAACTTCTAGCAAGTCCGTGCACTTAACAAGATTCAACATCAGAGTCAACAATGTCAGTTTAGTAACTTCTAGCAAGTCCGTGCACTTAACAAGATTCAACACCAGAGTCAACAATGTCAGTTTAGTAACTTCTAGCAAGTCCGTGCACTTAACACGATTCATCATCAGAGTCAACAATGTCGGTTTAGTAACTTCTAGCAAGTCCGTGCACTTAACAAGATTCATCACCAGAGTCAACAATGTCAGTTTAGTAACTTCTAGCAAGTCCGTGCACTTAACACGATTCATCATCAGAGTCAACAATGCTGGTTTAGTAACTTCTAGCAAGTCCGTGCACTTAACAAGATTCTACACCAGAGTCAACAATGTCAGTTTAGTAACTTCTAGCAAGTCCGTGCACTTAACAAGATTCAACACCAGAGTCAACAATGTCAGTTTAGTAACTTCTAGCAAGTCCGTGCACTTAACAAGATTCTTTACCAGAGTCAACAATGTCAGTTTAGTAACTTCTAGCAAGTCCGTGCACTTAACACGATTCATCATCAGAGTCAACAATGTCGGTTTAGTAACTTCTAGCAAGTCCGTGCACTTAACAAGATTCATCATCAGAGTCAACAATGTCAGTTTAGTAACTTCTAGCAAGTCCGTGCACTTAACAAGATTCATCATCAGAGTCAACAATGTCAGTTTAGTAACTTATAGCAAGTCCGTGCACTTAACAAGATTCATTACCAGAGTCAACAATGTCAGTTTAGTAACTTATAGCAAGTCCGTGCACTTAACAAGATTCATCATCAGAGTCAACAATGTCGGTTTAGTAACTTCTAGCAAGTCCGTGCACTTAACAAGATTCATCATCAGAGTCAACAATGTCAGTTTAGTAACTTATAGCAAGTCCGTGCACTTAACAAGATTCATTATCAGAGTCAACAATGTCAGTTTAGTAACTTATAGCAAGTCCGTGCACTTAACAAGATTCATTACCAGAGTCAACAATGTCAGTTTAGTAACTTATAGCAAGTCCGTGCACTTAACAAGATTCATCATCAGAGTCAACAATGTCAGTTTAGTAACTTATAGCAAGTCCGTGCACTTAACAAGATGCATCATCAGAGTCAACAATGTCAGTTTAGTAACTTATAGCAAGTCCGTGCACTTAACAAGATTCATCATCAGAGTCAACAATGTCAGTTTAGTAACTTATAGCAAGTCCGTGCACTTAACAAGATTCAACACCAGAGTCAACAATGTCAGTTTAGTAACTTCTAGCAAGTCCGTGCACTTAACAAGATTCATCATCAGAGTCAACAATGTCAGTTTAGTAACTTATAGCAAGTCCGTGCACTTAACAAGATTCAACACCAGAGTCAACAATGTCGGTTTAGTAACTTCTAGCAAGTCCGTGCACTTAACAAGATTCATCATCAGAGTCAACAATGTCAGTTTAGTAACTTATAGCAAGTCCGTGCACTTAACAAGATTCATCACCAGTCAACAATGTCAGTTTAGTAACTTATAGCAAGTCCGTGCACTTAACAAGATTCATCATCAGAGTCAACAATGTCAGTTTAGTAACTTATAGCAAGTCCGTGCACTTAACAAGATTCATCACCAGTCAACAATGTCAGTTTAGTAACTTATAGCAAGTCCGTGCACTTAACAAGATTCATCATCAGAGTCAACAATGTCAGTTTAGTAACTTATAGCAAGTCCGTGACTTAACACGATTCATCACCAGTCAACAATGTCAGTTTAGTAACTTATAGCAAGTCCGTGCACTTAACAAGATTCATCATCAGAATCAACAATGTCAGTTTAGTAACTTCTAGCAAGTCCGTGCACTTAACAAGATTCATCATCAGAGTCAACAATGTCAGTTTAGTAACTTATAGCAAGTCCGTGCACTTAACAAGATTCATCATCAGAATCAACAATGTCAGTATAGTAACTTCTAGCAAGTCCGTGCACTTAACAAGATTCATCATCAGAGTCAACAATGTCAGTTTAGTAACTTATAGCAAGTCCGTGCACTTAACAAGATTCATCATCAGAGTCAACAATGTCAGTTTAGTAACTTCTAGCAAGTCCGTGCACTTAACAAGATTCATCATCAGAGTCAACAATGTCGGTGTAGTAACTTCTAGCAAGTCCGTGCACTTAACAAGATTCATCATCAGAGTCAACAATGTCAGTTTAGTAACTTATAGCAAGTCCGTGCACTTAACAAGATTCATTACCAGAGTCAACAATGTCAGTTTAGTAACTTATAGCAAGTCCGTGCACTTAACAAGATTCATCATCAGAGTCAACAATGTCAGTGTAGTAACTTCTAGCAAGTCCGTGCACTTAACAAGATTCAACACCAGAGTCAACAATATCGGTTTAGTAACTTCTAGCAAGTCCGTGCACTTAACAAGATTCATCACCAGAGTCAACAATGTCCGTGTAGTAACTTCTAGCAAGTCCGTGCACTTAACAAGATTCAACACCAGAGTCAACAATGTCAGTTTAGTAACTTCTAGCAAGTCCGTGCACTTAACAAGATTCAACACCAGAGTCAACAATGTCAGTGTAGTAACTTCTAGCAAGTCCGTGCACTTAACAAGATTCAACACCAGAGTCATTAATGTCGGTTTAGTAACTTCTAGCAAGTCCGTGAACTTAACAAGATTCATCACCAGAGTCAACAATGTCAGTTTTGTAATTTCTAGCAAGTCCGTGCACTTAACAAGATTCATCACCAGTCAACAGTGTCGCTTTAGTAACTTCTGGCAAGTCCGTGCACTTAACAAGATTCATCACCAGTCAACAATGTCAGTTTAGTAACTTCTAGCAAGTCCGTGCACTTAACAAGATTCATCACCAGTCAACAATGTCAGTTTAGAAACTTCTAGCAAGTCCGTGCACTTAACAAGATTCATCACCAGTCAACAATGTCAGTTTAGTAACTTCTAGCAAGTCCGTGCACTTAACAAGATTCATCACCAGTCAACAATGTCAGTTTAGTAACTTCTAGCAAGTCCGTGCACTTAACAAGATTCATCACCAGTCAACATTGTCAGTTTAGAAACTTCTAGCAAGTCCGTGCACTTATCTAGGTTCATCACCATAGGTAACAATGTCAGTTTAGTAACTTCTAGCGAGTCCGTGCACTTAACAAGATTCATCACCAGTCAACAATGTCAGTTTAGTAACTTCTAGCAAGTCCGTGCACTTATCTAGGTTCATCACCATAGGCAACAATGTCGGTTTAGTAACTTCTAGCAAGTCCGTGCACTTAACAAGATTCATCACCAGTCAACAATGTCAGTTTAGAAACTTCTAGCAAGTCCGTGCACTTATCTAGGTTCATCACCATAGGCGACAATGTCAGTTTAGTAACTTCTAGCAAGTCCGTTCACTTAACAAGATTCATCATCAGTGTCAACAATGTCAGTTTAGTAACTTCTAGCAAGTCCGTGCACTTATCTAGGTTCATCACCATAGGCAACAAAGTCAGTTTAGTAAGTTCTAGCAAGTCCGTGGACTTAACAAGATTCTTCACCAGAGTCAGCAATGTCAGTTTAGTAACATCTAGCAAGTCCGTGCATTTATCTAGGCTCATCACCATAGGCAACAATGTCAATTTAGTATCTTCTAGCAAGTCCGTGCACTTAACAAGATTCATCATCAGAGTCAACAATGTCAGTTTAGTAACTTCTAGCAAGTCCGTGCACTTATCTAGGTTCATCATCAGAGTCAAGAATGTCAGTTTAGTAACTTCTAGCAAGTCCGTGCCCTTATCTAGGTTCATCATCAGGGTCAACAATGTCAGTTTAGTAACTTCTAGCAAGTCCTTGCACTTATCTAGGTTCATCATCAGAGTCAAGAATGTCAGTTTAGTAACTTCTAGCAAGTCCGTGCACTTATCTAGGTTCATCATCAGGGTCAAGAATGTCAGTTTAGTAACTTCTAGCAAGTCCGTGCACTTATCTAGGTTCATCATCAGAGTCAAAATGTCAGTTTAGTAACTTCTAGTAGGTCCGTGCACTTATCTAGGTTCATCATCAGAGTCAGGAATGTCAGTTTAGTAACTTCAAGCAAGTCCGTGCACTTATCTAGGTTCATCATCAGGGTCAAGAATGTCAGTTTCAAGGTCGCGGGTTCAAACCCGGCGGAGGGCGATGGATTTTTTCGGGCGTAAAAATCGTTAGCACGGCTTCCTTCGGAAGGGAAGTAAAGCCGGTGGTCCCGTGTCGTAGATTTACGGCACGTAAAAGAACCTCAAGCCTGATAAAGAGGCCTCTGAGCAAAATTACAGGTGTTTCACGCCCAATATAGAATGGGACGCTAAGAACCATAGTAGTTAAAGAGCGTCGATAAATAAAAAAAAAAAAAAAAAGTAACTTCTAGCAAGACCGTGCACTTAACTAGGTTCATCATCAGGGTCAAGAATGTCAGTTTAGTAACTTCTAGCAAGACCGTGCACTTATCTAGGTTCATCATCAGAGTCAAGAATGTAAGTTTAGTAACTTCTAGCAAGTCCGTGCACTTATCTAGGTTCATCATCAGAGTCAAGAATGTCAGTTTAGTAACTTCTAGCAAGTCCGTGCACTTATCTAGGTTCATCATCAGGGTCAAGAATGTCAGTTTAGTAACTTCTAGCAAGTCCGTGCACTTATATAGGTTCATCATCAGGGTCAACAATGTCAGTTTAGTAACTTCTAGCAAGTCCGTGCACTTAACAAGATACATCACCAGAGTCAAAATGTCAGTTTAGTAACTTCTAGCAAGTCCGTGCACTTAACAAGATTCATCACCAGAATCAACAATGTCGGTTTAGTAACCTCAAGCAGGTCCATGCACTTATCTAGGTTCATCACCAGAGTCAAAAATGTCAGTTTAGTAACTTCAAGAAAGTCCATTCACTTAACAAGATACATCACCAGAGTCAACAATGTCAGTTTAGTAACTTCTAGCAAGTCCGCGTACTTAACAAGATTCATCACCAGTCAACAATGTCAGTTTAGTAACTTCAAGAAAGTCCATTCACTTAACAAGATACATCACCAGAGTCAACAATGTCAGTTTAGTAACTTCTAGCAAGTCCGTGTACTTAACAAGATTCATCATCAGAGTCAACAATGTCAGTTTAGTAACTTCTAGCAAGTCCGTGTACTTAACAAGATACATCACCAGAGTCAACAATGTCAGTTTAGTAACTTCAAGAAAGTCCATTCACTTAACAAGATACATCACCAGAGTCAACAATGTCAGTTTAGTAACTTCTAGCAAGTCCGTGTACTTAACAAGATTCATCACCAGTCAACAATGTCAGTTTAGTAACTTCTAGCAAGTCCGTGCACTTAACAAGATTCATCACCAGAGTCAACAATGTCGGTTTAGTAACTTCTAGCTAGTCCGTGTACTTAACAAGATTCATTACCAGAGTCAACAATGCAAGTTTAGTAACTTCTAGCTAGTCCGTGCACAAAAAAAGATTCATCACCAGAGTCAACAATGTCAGTTTAGTAACTTCTAGCAAGTCCCTACACTTAACAAGATTCATCACAAGAGTCAACAATGTCAGTTTAGTAACTTCTAGCTAGACCGTGCACTTAACAACATTCATCACCAGCGTCAACAATGTCGGTTTAGTAACTTCTAGCAAGTCCGTGCACTTAACAAGATTCAACACCTGACTCAACAATGGCAGTTTAGTAACTTCTAGCTAGTCCGTGCACTTAACAAGATCATCACCAGAGTCAACAATGTCGGTTTAGTAACTTCTACCAAGTCCGTGCAGTTAACAAGATTCATCACCAGTCAACAATGTCAGTTTAGTAACTTCTAGCAAGTCCGTGCACTTAACAAGATTCATCACAAGAGTCAACAATGTCGGTTTAGTAACTTCTAGCTAGTCCGTGCACTTAACACGATTCATCACCAGAGTCAACAATGTCGGTGTAGTAAATTCTAGCAAGTCCGTGCACTTAACACGATTCATCACCAGAGTCAAGAATGTCGGTTTAGTAACTTCTAGCAAGTCCGTGCACTTAACAAGATTCATCACCAGAGTCAACAATGTCGGTTTAGTAACTTCTAGCAAGTCCGTGCACTTAACAAGATACATCACCAGGGTCAACAATGTCAGTTTAGTAACTTCTAGCAAGTCCGTGCAATTAACAAGATTCATCACCAGAGTCAACAATGTCAGTTTAGTAACTTCTAGCAAGTCCGTGCACTTAACAAGATTCATCACCAGAGTCAACAATGTCGGTTTAGTAACTTCTAGCAAGTCCGTGCACTTAACAAAATTCATCACCAGAGTCAACAATGTCAGTTTAGTAACTTCTAGCAAGTCCGTGCACTTAACAAGATTCAACACCAGAGTCAACAATGTCAGTTTAGTAACTTCTAGCAAGTCCGTGCACTTAACAAGATTCAACATCAGAGTCAACAATGTCAGTTTAGTAACTTCTAGCAAGTCCGTGCACTTAACAAGATTCATCATCAGAGTCAACAATGTCAGTTTAGTAACTTCTAGCAAGTCCGTGCACTTTACAAGATTCATCACCAGAGTCAACAATGTCAGTTTAGTAACTTCTAGCAAGTCCGTGCACTTAACAAGATTCAACACCAGAGTCAACAATGTCAGTTTAGTAACTTCTAGCAAGTCCGTGCACTTAACAAGATTCAACAACAGAGTTAACAATGTCAGTTTAGTAACTTCTAGCAAGTCCGTGCACCTAAAAGATTCGACATCAGAGTCAACAATGTCAGTTTAGTAACTTCTAGCAAGTCCGTGCACTTAACAAGATTCAACACCAGAGTCATCAATGTCAGTTTAGTAACTTCTAGCAAGTCCGTGCACTTAACAAGATTCAACACCAGAGTAACCAATGTCAGTTTAGTAACTTCTAGCAAGTCCGTGCACTTAACAAGATTCAACAACAGAGTAACCAATGTCAGTTTAGTAACTTCTAGCAAGTCCGTGCACTTAACAAGATTCATCATCAGAGTCAACAATGTCGGTTTAGTAACTTCTAGCAAGTCCGTGCACTTAACAAGATTCAACATCAGAGTCAACAATGTCAGTTTAGTAACTTCTAGCAAGTCCGTGCACTTAACAAGATTCAACACCAGAGTCAACAATGTCAGTTTAGTAACTTCTAGCAAGTCCGTGCACTTAACACGATTCATCATCAGAGTCAACAATGTCGGTTTAGTAACTTCTAGCAAGTCCGTATACTTAACAAGATTCATCACCAGAGTCAACAATGTCAGTTTAGTAACTTCTAGCAAGTCCGTGCACTTAACACGATTCATCATCAGAGTCAACAATGCTGGTTTAGTAACTTCTAGCAAGTCCGTGCACTTAACAAGATTCTACACCAGAGTCAACAATGTCAGTTTAGTAACTTCTAGCAAGTCCGTGCACTTAACAAGATTCAACACCAGAGTCAACAATGTCAGTTTAGTAACTTCTAGCAAGTCCGTGCACTTAACAAGATTCTTTACCAGAGTCAACAATGTCAGTTTAGTAACTTCTAGCAAGTCCGTGCACTTAACACGATTCATCATCAGAGTCAACAATGTCGGTTTAGTAACTTCTAGCAAGTCCGTGCACTTAACAAGATTCATCATCAGAGTCAACAATGTCAGTTTAGTAACTTCTAGCAAGTCCGTGCACTTAACAAGATTCATCATCAGAGTCAACAATGTCAGTTTAGTAACTTATAGCAAGTCCGTGCACTTAACAAGATTCATTACCAGAGTCAACAATGTCAGTTTAGTAACTTATAGCAAGTCCGTGCACTTAACAAGATTCATCATCAGAGTCAACAATGTCGGTTTAGTAACTTCTAGCAAGTCCGTGCACTTAACAAGATTCATCATCAGAGTCAACAATGTCAGTTTAGTAACTTATAGCAAGTCCGTGCACTTAACAAGATTCATTATCAGAGTCAACAATGTCAGTTTAGTAACTTATAGCAAGTCCGTGCACTTAACAAGATTCATTACCAGAGTCAACAATGTCAGTTTAGTAACTTATAGCAAGTCCGTGCACTTAACAAGATTCATCATCAGAGTCAACAATGTCAGTTTAGTAACTTATAGCAAGTCCGTGCACTTAACAAGATTCATCATCAGAGTCAACAATGTCAGTTTAGTAACTTATAGCAAGTCCGTGCACTTAACAAGATTCATCATCAGAGTCAACAATGTCAGTTTAGTAACTTATAGCAAGTCCGTGCACTTAACAAGATTCAACACCAGAGTCAACAATGTCAGTTTAGTAACTTCTAGCAAGTCCGTGCACTTAACAAGATTCATCATCAGAGTCAACAATGTCAGTTTAGTAACTTATAGCAAGTCCGTGCACTTAACAAGATTCAACACCAGAGTCAACAATGTCGGTTTAGTAACTTCTAGCAAGTCCGTGCACTTAACAAGATTCATCATCAGAGTCAACAATGTCAGTTTAGTAACTTATAGCAAGTCCGTGCACTTAACAAGATTCATCACCAGTCAACAATGTCAGTTTAGTAACTTATAGCAAGTCCGTGCACTTAACAAGATTCATCATCAGAGTCAACAATGTCAGTTTAGTAACTTATAGCAAGTCCGTGCACTTAACAAGATTCATCACCAGTCAACAATGTCAGTTTAGTAACTTATAGCAAGTCCGTGCACTTAACAAGATTCATCATCAGAGTCAACAATGTCAGTTTAGTAACTTATAGCAAGTCCGTGCACTTAACACGATTCATCACCAGTCAACAATGTCAGTCTAGTAACTTATAGCAAGTCCGTGCACTTAACAAGATTCATCATCAGAATCAACAATGTCAGTTTAGTAACTTCTAGCAAGTCCGTGCACTTAACAAGATTCATCATCAGAGTCAACAATGTCAGTTTAGTAACTTATAGCAAGTCCGTGCACTTAACAAGATTCATCATCAGAATCAACAATGTCAGTATAGTAACTTCTAGCAAGTCCGTGCACTTAACAAGATTCATCATCAGAGTCAACAATGTCAGTTTAGTAACTTCTAGCAAGTCCGTGCACTTAACAAGATTCATCATCAGAGTCAACAATGTCAGTTTAGTAACTTATAGCAAGTCCGTGCACTTAACAAGATTCATCATCAGAGTCAACAATGTCAGTTTAGTAACTTCTAGTAAGTCCGTGCACTTAACAAGATTCATCATCAGAGTCAACAATGTCGGTGTAGTAACTTCTAGCAAGTCCGTGCACTTAACAAGATTCATCATCAGAGTCAACAATGTCAGTTTAGTAACTTATAGCAAGTCCGTGCACTTAACAAGATTCATTACCAGAGTCAACAATGTCAGTTTAGTAACTTATAGCAAGTCCGTGCACTTAACAAGATTCATCATCAGAGTCAACAATGTCAGTGTAGTAACTTCTAGCAAGTCCGTGCACTTAACAAGATTCAACACCAGAGTCAACAATATCGGTTTAGTAACTTCTAGCAAGTCCGTGCACTTAACAAGATTCATCACCAGAGTCAACAATGTCCGTGTAGTAACTTCTAGCAAGTCCGTGCACTTAACAAGATTCAACACCAGAGTCAACAATGTCAGTTTAGTAACTTCTTGCAAGTCCGTGCACTTAACAAGATTCAACACCAGAGTCAACAATGTCAGTGTAGTAACTTCTAGCAAGTCCGTGCACTTAACAAGATTCAACACCAGAGTCATTAATGTCGGTTTAGTAACTTCTAGCAAGTCCGTGAACTTAACAAGATTCATCACCAGAGTCAACAATGTCAGTTTTGTAATTTCTAGCAAGTCCGTGCACTTAACAAGATTCATCACCAGTCAACAGTGTCGCTTTAGTAACTTCTGGCAAGTCCGTGCACTTAACAAGATTCATCACCAGTCAACAATGTCAGTTTAGAAACTTCTAGCAAGTCCGTGCACTTAACAAGATTCATCACCAGTCAACAATGTCAGTTTAGTAACTTCTAGCAAGTCCGTGCACTTAACAAGATTCATCACCAGTCAACAATGTCAGTTTAGTAACTTCTAGCAAGTCCGTGCACTTAACAAGATTCATCACCAGTCAACATTGTCAGTTTAGAAACTTCTAGCAAGTCCGTGCACTTATCTAGGTTCATCACCATAGGCAACAATGTCAGTTTAGTAACTTCTAGCAAGTCCGTGCACTTAACAAGATTCATCACCAGTCAACAATGTCAGTTTAGTAACTTCTAGCAAGTCCGTGCACTTATCTAGGTTCATCACCATAGGCAACAATGTCGGTTTAGTAACTTCTAGCAAGTCCGTGCACTTAACAAGATTCATCACCAGTCAACAATGTCAGTTTAGAAACTTCTAGCAAGTCCGTGCACTTATCTAGGTTTATCACCATAGGCGACAATGTCAGTTTAGTAACTTCTAGCAAGTCCGTTCACTTAACAAGATTCATCATCAGTGTCAACAATGTCAGTTTAGTAACTTCTAGCAAGTCCGTGCACTTATCTAGGTTCATCACCATAGGCAACAAAGTCAGTTTAGTAAGTTCTAGCAAGTCCGTGGACTTAACAAGATTCTTCACCAGAGTCAGCAATGTCAGTTTAGTAACATCTAGCAAGTCCGTGCATTTATCTAGGCTCATCACCATAGGCAACAATGTCAATTTAGTATCTTCTAGCAAGTCCGTGCACTTAACAAGATTCATCATCAGAGTCAACAATGTCAGTTTAGTAACTTCTAGCAAGTCCGTGCACTTATCTAGGTTCATCATCAGAGTCAAGAATGTCAGTTTAGTAACTTCTAGCAAATCCGTGCCCTTATCTAGGTTCATCATCAGGGTCAACAATGTCAGTTTAGTAACTTCTAGCAAGTCCGTGCACTTATCTAGGTTCATCATCAGAGTCAAGAATGTCAGTTTAGTAACTTCTAGCAAGTCCGTGCACTTATCTAGGTTCATCATCAGGGTCAAGAATGTCAGTTTAGTAACTTCTAGCAAGCCCGTGCACTTATCTAGGTTCATCATCAGAGTCAAAATGTCAGTTTAGTAACTTCTAGTAGGTCCGTGCACTTATCTAGGTTCATCATCAGAGTCAGGAATGTCAGTTTAGTAACTTCAAGCAAGTCCGTGCACTTATCTAGGTTCATCATCAGGGTCAAGAATGTCAGTTTCAAGGTCGCGGGTTCAAACCCGGCGGAGGGCGATGGATTTTTTCGGGCGTAAAAATCGTTAGCACGGCTTCCTTCGGAAGGGAAGTAAAGCCGGTGGTCCCGTGTCGTAGATTTACGGCACGTAAAAGAACCTCAAGCCTGATAAAGAGGCCTCTGAGCAAAATTACAGGTGTTTCACGCCCAATATAGAATGGGACGCTAAAAACCATAGTAGTTAAAGAGCGTCGATAAATAAAAAAAAAAAAAAAAGTAACTTCTAGCAAGACCGTGCACTTAACTAGGTTCATCATCAGGGTCAAGAATGTCAGTTTAGTAACTTCAAGCAAGACCGTGCACTTATCTAGGTTCATCATCAGAGTCAAGAATGTAAGTTTAGTAACTTCTAGCAAGTCCGTGCACTTATCTAGGTTCATCATCAGAGTCAAGAATGTCAGTTTAGTAACTTCTAGCAAGTCCGTGCACTTATCTAGGTTCATCATCAGGGTCAAGAATGTCAGTTTAGTAACTTCTAGCAAGTCCGTGCACTTATATAGGTTCATCATCAGGGTCAACAATGTCAGTTTAGTAACTTCTAGCAAGTCCGTGCACTTAACAAGATACATCACCAGAGTCAAAATGTCAGTTTAGTAACTTCTAGCAAGTCCGTGCACTTAACAAGATTCATCACCAGAATCAACAATGTCGGTTTAGTAACCTCAGGCAGGTCCATGCACTTATCTAGGTTCATCACCAGAGTCAAAAATGTCAGTTTAGTAACTTCAAGAAAGTCCATTCACTTAACAAGATACATCACCAGAGTCAACAATGTCAGTTTAGTAACTTCTAGCAAGTCCGCGTACTTAACAAGATTCATCACCAGTCAACAATGTCAGTTTAGTAACTTCAAGAAAGTCCATTCACTTAACAAGATACATCACCAGAGTCAACAATGTCAGTTTAGTAACTTCTAGCAAGTCCGTGTACTTAACAAGATTCATCATCAGAGTCAACAATGTCAGTTTAGTAACTTCTAGCAAGTCCGTGTACTTAACAAGATACATCACCAGAGTCAACAATGTCAGTTTAGTAACTTCAAGAAAGTCCATTCACTTAACAAGATACATCACCAGAGTCAACAATGTCAGTTTAGTAACTTCTAGCAAGTCCGTGTACTTAACAAGATTCATCACCAGTCAACAATGTCAGTTTAGTAACTTCTAGCAAGTCCGTGCACTTAACAAGATTCATCACCAGAGTCAACAATGTCGGTTTAGTAACTTCTAGCTAGTCCGTGTACTTAACAAGATTCATTACCAGAGTCAACAATGCAAGTTTAGTAACTTCTAGCTAGTCCGTGCACAAAACAAGATTCATCACCAGAGTCAACAATGTCAGTTTAGTAACTTCTAGCAAGTCCCTACACTTAACAAGATTCATCACAAGAGTCAACAATGTCAGTTTAGTAACTTCTAGCTAGACCGTGCACTTAACAACATTCATCACCAGCGTCAACAATGTCGGTTTAGTAACTTCTAGCAAGTCCGTGCACTTAACAAGATTCAACACCTGACTCAACAATGGCAGTTTAGTAACTTCTAGCTAGTCCGTGCACTTAACAAGATCATCACCAGAGTCAACAATGTCGGTTTAGTAACTTCTACCAAGTCCGTGCAGTTAACAAGATTCATCACCAGTCAACAATGTCAGTTTAGTAACTTCTAGCAAGTCCGTGCACTTAACAAGATTCATCACCAGAGTCAACAATGTCGGTTTAGTAACTTCTAGCTAGTCCGTGCACTTAACACGATTCATCACCAGAGTCAACAATGTCGGTGTAGTAAATTCTAGCAAGTCCGTGCACTTAACACGATTCATCACCAGAGTCAAGAATGTCGGTTTAGTAACTTCTAGCAAGTCCGTGCACTTAACAAGATTCATCACCAGAGTCAACAATGTCGGTTTAGTAACTTCTAGCAAGTCCGTGCACTTAACAAGATACATCACCAGGGTCAACAATGTCAGTTTAGTAACTTCTAGCAAGTCCGTGCAATTAACAAGATTCATCACCAGAGTCAACAATGTCAGTTTAGTAACTTCTAGCAAGTCCGTGCACTTAACAAGATTCATCACCAGAGTCAACAATGTCGGTTTAGTAACTTCTAGCAAGTCCGTGCACTTAACAAAATTCATCACCAGAGTCAACAATGTCAGTTTAGTAACTTCTAGCAAGTCCGTGCACTTAACAAGATTCAACACCAGAGTCAACAATGTCAGTTTAGTAACTTCTAGCAAGTCCGTGCACTTAACAAGATTCAACATCAGAGTCAACAATGTCAGTTTAGTAACTTCTAGCAAGTCCGTGCACTTAACAAGATTCATCATCAGAGTCAACAATGTCAGTTTAGTAACTTCTAGCAAGTCCGTGCACTTTACAAGATTCATCACCAGAGTCAACAATGTCAGTTTAGTAACTTCTAGCAAGTCCGTGCACTTAACAAGATTCAACACCAGAGTCAACAATGTCAGTTTAGTAACTTCTAGCAAGTCCGTGCACTTAACAAGATTCAACATCAGAGTTAACAATGTCAGTTTAGTAACTTCTAGCAAGTCCGTGCACTTAAAAGATTCAACATCAGAGTCAACAATGTCAGTTTAGTAACTTCTAGCAAGTCCGTGCACTTAACAAGATTCAACACCAGAGTCATCAATGTCAGTTTAGTAACTTCTAGCAAGTCCGTGCACTTAACAAGATTCAACATCAGAGTCAACAATGTCGGTTTAGTAACTTCTAGCAAGTCCGTGCACTTAACACGATTCATCATCAGAGTCAACAATGTCAGTTTAGTAACTTCTAGCAAGTCCGTGCACTTAACAAGATTCAACACCAGAGTCAACAATGTCAGTTTAGTAACTTCTAGCAAGTCCGTGCACTTAACACGATTCATCATCAGAGTCAACAATGTCAGTTTAGTAACTTCTAGCAAGTCCGTGCACTTAACAAGATTCAACACCAGAGTCAACAATGTCAGTTTAGTAACTTCTAGCAAGTCCGTGCACTTAACACGATTCATCATCAGAGTCACCAATGTCAGTTTAGTAACTTCTAGCAAGTCCGTGCACTTAACAAGCTTCAACATCAGAGTCAACAATGTCGGTTTAGTAACTTCTAGCAAGTCCGTGCACTTAACAAGATTCAACACCAGAGTCAACAATGTCGGTTTAGTAACTTCTAGCAAGTCCGTGCACTTAACACGATTCATCATCAGAGTCAACAATGTCAGTTTAGTAACTTCTAGCAAGTCCGTGCACTTAACAAGATTCAACACCAGAGTCAACAATGTCGGTTTAGTAACTTCTAGGAAGTCCGTGCACTTAACAAGATTCAACACCAGAGTCAACAATGTCAGTTTAGTAACTTATAGCAAGTCCGTGCACTTAACAAGATTCATCATCAGAGTCAACAATGTCGGTTTAGTAACTTCTAGCAAGTCCGTGCAGTTAACAAGATTCAACATCAGAGTCAACAATGTCAGTTTAGTAACTTCTAGCAAGTCCGTGCACTTAACAAGATTCATCATCAGAGTCAACAATGTCAGTTTAGTAACTTCTAGCAAGTCCGTGCACTTAACAAGATTCATCATCAGAGTCAACAATGTCAGTTTAGTAACTTCTAGCAAGTCCGTGCACTTAACAAGATTCAACATCAGAGTCAACAATGTCGGTGTAGTAACTTCTAGCAAGTCCGCGCACTTAACAAGATTCATCATCAGAGTCAACAATGTCGGTGTAGTAACTTCTAGCAAGTCCGTGCACTTAACAAGATTCAACATCAGAGTCAACAATGTCGGTGTAGTAACTTCTAGCAAGTCCGTGCACTTAAAAGATTCAACATCAGAGTCAACAATGTCAGTTTAGTAACTTCTAGCAAGTCCGCGCACTTAACAAGATTCATCATCAGAGTCAAGAATGTCAGTGTAGTAACTTCTAGCAAGTCCGCGCACTTAACAAGATTCATCATCAGAGTCAACAATGTCGGTGTAGTAACTTCTAGCAAGTCCGTGCACTTAACAAGATTCAACATCAGAGTCAAGAATGTCGGTGTAGTAACTTCTAGCAAGTCCGTGCACTTAAAAGATTCAACATCAGAGTCAACAATGTCAGTTTAGTAACTTCTAGCAAGTCCGCGCACTTAACAAGATTCATCATCAGAGTCAACAATGTCAGTATAGTAACTTCTAGCAAGTCCGTGCACTTAACAAGATTCATCATCAGAGTCAAGAATGTCGGTGTAGTAACTTCTAGCTAGTCCGCGCACTTAACAAGATTCATCATCAGAGTCAAGAATGTCAGTGTAATAACTTCTAGCAAGTCCGTGCACTTAACAAGATTCATCATCAGAGTCAACAATGTCGGTGTAGTAACTTCTAGCAAGTCCGTGCACTTAACAAGATTCAACATCAGAGTCAACAATGTCGGTGTAGTAACTTCTAGCAAGTCCGTGCACTTAACAAGATTCAACATCAGAGTCAACAATGTCGGTGTAGTAACTTCTAGCAAGTCCGTGCACTTAACAAGATTCAACATCAGAGTCAACAATGTCGGTGTAGTAACTTCTAGCAAGTCCGTGCACTTAACAAGATTCAACACCAGAGTCAACAATGTCGGTGTAGTAACTTCTAGCAAGTCCGTGCACTTAAAAAGATTCATCATCAGAGTCAACAATGTCGGTGTAGTAACTTCTAGCAAGTCCGTGCACTTAACAAGATACATCACCAGAGTCAACAATGTCGCTTTAGTAACTTCTAGCAAGTCCGTGCACTTAACAAGATACAACACCAGAGTCAACAATGTCGGTTTAGTAACTTCAAGCAAGTCCATGCACTTAACAAGATTCAACACCAGAGTAACCAATGTCGGTTTAGTAACTTCTAGCAAGTCCATGCACTTAACAAGATTCATCACCAGAGTCAACAATGTCAGTTTAGTTACTTCTAGCAAGTCCGTGCACTTAACAAGATTCAACATCAGAGTCAACAATGTCGGTGTAGTAACTTCTAGCAAGTCCGTGCACTTAACAAGATTCAACATCAGAGTCAACAATGTCGGTGTAGTAACTTCTAGCAAGTCCGTGCACTTAACAAGATTCAACATCAGAGTCAACAATGTCGGTGTAGTAACTTCTAGCAAGTCCGCGCACTTAACAAGATTCATCATCAGAGTCAACAATGTCGGTGTAGTAACTTCTAGCAAGTCCGTGCACTTAACAAGATTCAACATCAGAGTCAACAATGTCGGTGTAGTAACTTCTAGCAAGTCCGTGCACTTAAAAGATTCAACATCAGAGTCAACAATGTCAGTTTAGTAACTTCTAGCAAGTCCGCGCACTTAACAAGATTCATCATCAGAGTCCAGAATGTCAGTGTAGTAACTTCTAGCAAGTCCGCGCACTTAACAAGATTCATCATCAGAGTCAACAATGTCGGTGTAGTAACTTCTAGCAAGTCCGTGCACTTAACAAGATTCATCATCAGAGTCAACAATGTCAGTATAGTAACTTCTAGCAAGTCCGCGCACTTAACAAGATTCATCATCAGAGTCAAGAATGTCAGTGTAGTAACTTCTAGCAAGTCCGCGCACTTAACAAGATTCATCATCAGAGTCAACAATGTCGGTGTAGTAACTTCTAGCTAGTCCGTGCACTTAACAAGATTCAACACCAGAGTAACCAATGTCGGTTTAGTAACTTCTAGCAAGTCCGTGCACTTAACAAGATTCATCATGAGAGTCAAGAATGTCAGTGTAGTAACTTCTAGCAAGTCCGCGCACTTAACAAGATTCATCATCAGAGTCAACAATGTCGGTGTAGTAACTTCTAGCTAGTCCGTGCACTTAACAAGATTCAACACCAGAGTCAACAATGTCGGTGTAGTAACTTCTAGCTAGTCCGTGCACTTAACAAGATTCAACACCAGAGTCAACAATGTCGGTTTAGTAACTTCTAGCTAGTCCGTGCACTTAACAAGATTCATCATCAGAGTCAACAATGTCGGTTTAGTAACTTCTAGCTAGTCCGTGCACTTAACAAGATTCAACACCAGAGTAACCAATGCCGGTTTAGTAACTTCTAGCAAGTCCGTGCACTTAACAAGATTCACCACCAGAGTAACCAATGTCGGTTTAGTAACTTCTAGCTAGTCCGTGCACTTAACAAGATTCATCATCAGAGTCAACAATGTCGGTTTAGTAACTTCTAGCAAGTCCGTGCACTTAACAAGATTCAACACCAGAGTAACCAATGTCGGTTTAGTAACTTCTAGCAAGTCCGTGCACTTAACAAGATTCAACACCAGAGTAACCAATGACGGTTTGGTAACTTGTAGCAAGTCCGTGCACTTAACAAGATTCAACACCAGAGTAACCAATGCCGGTTTAGTAACTTGTAGCAAGTCCGTGCACTTAACAAGATTCAACACCAGAGTAACCAATGCCGGTTTAGTAACTTGTAGCAAGTCCGTGCACTTAACAAGATTGAACACCAGAGTCAACAATGTCGGTTTAGTAACTTCTAGCAACTCCGTGCACTTAATAAGATTCATCATCAGAGTAACCAATGTCGGTTTAGTAACTTCTAGCAAGTCCGTGCACTTAACAAGATTCAACACCAGAGTAACCAATGTCGGTTTAGTAACTTCTAGTTAGTCCGTGCACTTAACAAGATTCAACACTAGAGTAACCAATGTCGGTTTAGTAACTTCCAGCAAGTCCGTGGACTTAACAAGATTCAACACCAGAGTAACCAATGTCGGTTTAGTAACTTCTAGCTAGTCCGTGCACTTAACAAGATTCAACACGAGAGTAACCAATGTCGGTTTAGTAACTTCTAGCTAGTCCGTGCACTTAACAAGATTCAACACCAGAGTAACCAATGTCGGTGTAGTAACTTCTAGCAAGTCCGTACACTTCACAAAATTCAACACCAGAATCAACAATGTCGGTTTAGTAACTTCCAGCAAGTCCGTGGGCTTAACAAGATTCAACACCAGAGTAACCAATGTCGGTTTAGTAACTTCTAGCTAGTCCGTGCACTTAACAAGATTCAACACCAGAGTAACCAATGTCGGTGTAGTAACTTCTAGCAAGTCCGTACACTTCACAAAATTCAACACCAGAATCAACAATGTCGGTTTAGTAACTTCAAGCAGGTCCATGCACTTATCTAGGTTCATCACCAGAGTCAACAATGTCAGTTTAGTAACTTCAAGAAAGTCCATTCACTTAACAAGATACATCACCAGAGTCAAAATGTCAGTTTAGTAACTTCTAGCAAGTCCGTGCACTTAACAAGATACATCACGAGAGTCAAAATGTCAGTTTAGTAACTTCTAGCTAGTCCGTGCACTTAACAAGATTCATCACCAGAGTCAAAATGTCAGTTTAGTAACTTCTAGCAAGTCCGTGCACTTAACAAGATACATCACCAGAGTCAAAATGTCAGTTTAGTAACTTCTAGCAAGTCCGTGCACTTAACAAGATACATCACCAGAGTCAAAATGTCAGTTTAGTAACTTCTAGCAAGTCCGTGCACTTAACAAGATTCATCACCAGAATCAACAATGTCGGTTTAGTAACTTCAAGCAGGTCCATGCACTTATCTAGGTTCATCACCAGAGTCAACAATTTCAGTTTAGTAACTTCAAGAAAGTCCATTCACTTAACAAGATACATCACCAGAGTCAACAATGTCAGTTTAGTAACTTCTAGCAAGTCCGTGTACTTAACAAGATTCATCACCAGTCAACAATGTCAGTTTAGTAACTTCAAGAAAGTCCATTCACTTAACAAGATACATCACCAGAGTCAACAATGTCAGTTTCGTAACTTCTAGCAAGTCCGTGTACCCAACAAGATTCATCATCAGAGTCAACAATGTCAGTTTAGTAACTTGTAGCAAGTCCGTGTACTTAACAAGATACATCACCAGAGTCAACAATGTCAGTTTAGTAACTTCAAGAAAGTCCATTCACTTAACAAGATACATCACCAGAGTCAACAATGTCAGTTTAGTAACTTCTAGCAAGTCCGTGTACTTAACAAGATTCATCACCAGTCAACAATGTCAGTTTAGTAACTTCTAGCAAGTCCGTGCACTTAACAAGATTCATCACCAGAGTCAACAATGTCGGTTTAGTAACTTCTAGCTAGTCCGTGCACTTAACAAGATTCATTACCAGAGTCAACAATGCAAGTTTAGTAACTTCTAGCTAGTCCGTGCACAAAACAAGATTCATCACCAGAGTCAACAATGTCAGTTTAGTAACTTCTAGCAAGTCCCTACACTTAACAAGATTCATCACAAGAGTCAACAATGTCAGTTTAGTAACTTCTAGCTCGACCGTGCACTTAACAACATTCATCACCAGCGTCAACAATGTCGGTTTAGTAACTTCTAGCAAGTCCGTGCACTTAACAAGATTCAACACCTGACTGAACAATGGCAGTTTAGTAACTTCTAGCTAGTCCGTGAACTTAACAAGATCATCACCAGAGTCAACAATGTCGGTTTAGTAACTTCTACCAAGTCCGTGCAGTTAACAAGATTCATCACCAGTCAACAATGTCAGTTTAGTAACTTCTAGCAAGTCCGTGCACTTAACAAGATTCATCACCAGAGTCAACAATGTCGGTTTAGTAACTTCTAGCTAGTCCGTGCACTTAACACGATTCATCACCAGAGTCAACAATGTCGGTGTAGTAACTTCTAGCAAGTCCGTGCACTTAACACGATTCATCACCAGAGTCAAGAATGTCGGTTTAGTAACTTCTAGCAAGTCCGTGCACTTAACAAGATTCATCACCAGAGTCAACAATGTCGGTTTAGTAACTTCTAGCAAGTCCGTGCACTTAACAAGATTCATCACCAGAGTCAACAATGTCAGTTTAGTAACTTCTAGCAAGTCCGTGCACTTAACAAGATTCATCACCAGAGTCAACAATGTCAGTTTAGTAACTTCTAGCAAGTCCGTGCACTTAACAAGATTCAACACCAGAGTCAACAATGTCAGTTTAGTAACTTCCAGCAAGTCCGTGCACTTAACAAGATTCAACATCAGAGTCAACAATGTCAGTTTAGTAACTTCTAGCAAGTCCGTGCACTTAACAAGATTCAACATCAGAGTCAACAATGTCAGTTTAGTAACTTCTAGCAAGTCCGTGCACTTAACAAGATTCAACACCAGAGTCAACAATGTCGGTTTAGTAACTTCTAGCAAGTCCGTGCACTTAACAAGATTCATCATCAGAGTCAACAATGTCGGTTTAGTAACTTCTAGCAAGTCCGTGCACTTAACAAGATTCAACATCAGAGTCAACAATGTCAGTTTAGTAACTTCTAGCAAGTCCGTGCACTTAACAAGATTCATCATCAGAGTCAACAATGTCGGTTTAGTAACTTCTAGCAAGTCCGTGCACTTAACAAGATTCATCATCAGAGTCAACAATGTCAGTTTAGTAACTTCTAGCAAGTCCGTGCACTTAACAAGATTCATCATCAGAGTCAACAATGTCGGTTTAGTAACTTCTAGCAAGTCCATGCACTTAACAAGATTCATCATCAGAGTCAACAATGTCAGTTTAGTAACTTCTAGCAAGTCCGTGCACTTAACAAGATTCAACATCAGAGTCAACAATGTCGGTTTAGTAACTTCTAGCAAGTCCGTGCACTTAACACGATTCATCATCAGAGTCAACAATGTCAGTTTAGTAACTTCTAGCAAGTCCGTGCACTTAACAAGATTCATCACCAGAGTCAACAATGTCAGTTTAGTAACTTCTAGCAAGTCCGTGCACTTAACACGATTCATCATCAGAGTCAACAATGTCAGTTTAGTAACTTCTAGCAAGTCCGTGCACTTAACAAGATTCAACACCAGAGTCAACAATGTCGGTTTAGTAACTTCTAGCAAGTCCGTGCAGTTAACAAGATTCAACACCAGAGTCAACAATGTCAGTTTAGTAACTTCTAGCAAGTCCGTGCACTTAACAAGATTCATCATCAGAGTCAACAATGTCGGTTTAGTAACTTCTAGCAAGTCCGTGCACTTAACAAGATTCAACATCAGAGTCAACAATGTCGGTTTAATAACTTCTAGCAAGTCCGTGCACTTAACAAGATTCAACATCAGAGTCAACAATGTCGGTTTAGTAACTTCTAGCAGGTCCGTATACTTAACACGATTCATCATCAGAGTCAACAATGTCAGTTTAGTAACTTCTAGCAAGTCCGTGCACTTAACACGATTCATCATCAGAGTCAACAATGTCAGTTTACTAACTTCTAGCAAGTCCGTGCACTTAACAAGATTCATCATCAGAGTCAACAATGTCGGTTTAGTAACTTCTAGCAAGTCCGTGCACTTAACAAGATTCAACAACAGAGTCAACAATGTCGGTTTAGTAACTTCTAGCAAGTCCGTGCACTTAACAAGATTCATCATCAGAGTCAACAATGTCAGTTTAGTAACTTCTAGCAAGTCCGTGCACTTAACAAGATTCAACACCAGAGTAACCAATGTCAGTTTAGTAACTTCTAGCAAGTCCGTGCACTTAACAAGATTCAACAACAGAGTAACCAATGTCGGTTTAGTAACTTGTAGCAAGTCCGTGCACTTAACAAGATTCAACACCAGAGTAACCAATGTCAGTTTAGTAACTTCTAGCAAGTCCGTGCACTTAACAAGATTCAACAACAGAGTAACCAATGTCAGTTTAGTAACTTCTAGCAAGTCCGTGCACTTAACAAGATTCATCATCAGAGTCAACAATGTCGGTTTAGTAACTTCTAGCAAGTCCGTGCACTTAACAAGATTCAACATCAGAGTCAACAATGTCAGTTTAGTAACTTCTAGCAAGTCCGTGCACTTAACAAGATTCAACACCAGAGTCAACAATGTCAGTTTAGTAACTTCTAGCAAGTCCGTGCACTTAACACGATTCATCATCAGAGTCAACAATGTCGGTTTAGTAACTTCTAGCAAGTCCGTGCACTTAACAAGATTCATCACCAGAGTCAACAATGTCAGTTTAGTAACTTCTAGCAAGTCCGTGCACTTAACACGATTCATCATCAGAGTCAACAATGCTGGTTTAGTAACTTCTAGCAAGTCCGTGCACTTAACAAGATTCTACACCAGAGTCAACAATGTCAGTTTAGTAACTTCTAGCAAGTCCGTGCACTTAACAAGATTCAACACCAGAGTCAACAATGTCAGTTTAGTAACTTCTAGCAAGTCCGTGCACTTAACAAGATTCATTACCAGAGTCAACAATGTCAGTTTAGTAACTTCTAGCAAGTCCGTGCACTTAACACGATTCATCATCAGAGTCAACAATGTCGGTTTAGTAACTTCTAGCAAGTCCGTGCACTTAACAAGATTCATCATCAGAGTCAACAATGTCAGTTTAGTAACTTCTAGCAAGTCCGTGCACTTAACAAGATTCATCATCAGAGTCAACAATGTCAGTTTAGTAACTTATAGCAAGTCCGTGCACTTAACAAGATTCATTACCAGAGTCAACAATGTCAGTTTAGTAACTTATAGCAAGTCCGTGCACTTAACAAGATTCATCATCAGAGTCAACAATGTCGGTTTAGTAACTTCTAGCAAGTCCGTGCACTTAACAAGATTCATCATCAGAGTCAACAATGTCAGTTTAGTAACTTATAGCAAGTCCGTGCACTTAACAAGATTCATTATCAGAGTCAACAATGTCAGTTTAGTAACTTCTAGCAAGTCCGTGCACTTAAAAGATTCAACATCAGAGTCAACAATGTCAGTTTAGTAACTTCTAGCAAGTCCGCGCACTTAACAAGATTCATCATCAGAGTCCAGAATGTCAGTGTAGTAACTTCTAGCAAGTCCGCGCACTTAACAAGATTCATCATCAGAGTCAACAATGTCGGTGTAGTAACTTCTAGCAAGTCCGTGCACTTAACAAGATTCAACATCAGAGTCAAGAATGTCGGTGTAGTAACTTCTAGCAAGTCCGTGCACTTAAAAGATTCAACATCAGAGTCAACAATGTCAGTTTAGTAACTTCTAGCAAGTCCGCGCACTTAACAAGATTCATCATCAGAGTCAACAATGTCAGTATAGTAACTTCTAGCAAGTCCGCGCACTTAACAAGATTCAACATCAGAGTCAACAATGTCAGTTTAGTAACTTCTAGCAAGTCCGCGCACTTAACAAGATTCATCATCAGAGTCAAGAATGTCAGTGTAGTAACTTCTAGCAAGTCCGCGCACTTAACAAGATTCATCATCAGAGTCAACAATGTCGGTGTAGTAACTTCTAGCTAGTCCGTGCACTTAACAAGATTCAACACCAGAGTAACCAATGTCGGTTTAGTAACTTCTAGCAAGTCCGTGCACTTAACAAGATTCATCATGAGAGTCAAGAATGTCAGTGTAGTAACTTCTAGCAAGTCCGCGCACTTAACAAGATTCATCATCAGAGTCAACAATGTCGGTGTAGTAACTTCTAGCTAGTCCGTGCACTTAACAAGATTCAACACCAGAGTCAACAATGTCGGTGTAGTAACTTCTAGCTAGTCCGTGCACTTAACAAGATTCAACACCAGAGTCAACAATGTCGGTTTAGTAACTTCTAGCTAGTCCGTGCACTTAACAAGATTCATCATCAGAGTCAACAATGTCGGTTTAGTAACTTCTAGCTAGTCCGTGCACTTAACAAGATTCAACACCAGAGTAACCAATGCCGGTTTAGTAACTTCTAGCAAGTCCGTGCACTTAACAAGATTCACCACCAGAGTAACCAATGTCGGTTTAGTAACTTCTAGCTAGTCCGTGCACTTAACAAGATTCATCATCAGAGTCAACAATGTCGGTTTAGTAACTTCTAGCAAGTCCGTGCACTTAACAAGATTCAACACCAGAGTAACCAATGTCGGTTTAGTAACTTCTAGCAAGTCCGTGCACTTAACAAGATTCAACACCAGAGTAACCAATGCCGGTTTGGTAACTTGTAGCAAGTCCGTGCACTTAACAAGATTCAACACCAGAGTAACCAATGCCGGTTTAGTAACTTGTAGCAAGTCCGTGCACTTAACAAGATTCAACACCAGAGTAACCAATGCCGGTTTAGTAACTTGTAGCAAGTCCGTGCACTTAACAAGATTGAACACCAGAGTCAACAATGTCGGTTTAGTAACTTCTAGCAACTCCGTGCACTTAACAAGATTCATCATCAGAGTAACCAATGTCGGTTTAGTAACTTCTAGCAAGTCCGTGCACTTAACAAGATTCAACACCAGAGTAACCAATGTCGGTTTAGTAACTTCTAGTTAGTCCGTGCACTTAACAAGATTCAACACTAGAGTAACCAATGTCGGTTTAGTAACTTCCAGCAAGTCCGTGGACTTAACAAGATTCAACACCAGAGTAACCAATGTCGGTTTAGTAACTTCTAGCTAGTCCGTGCACTTAACAAGATTCAACACGAGAGTAACCAATGTCGGTTTAGTAACTTCTAGCTAGTCCGTGCACTTAACAAGATTCAACACCAGAGTAACCAATGTCGGTGTAGTAACTTCTAGCAAGTCCGTACACTTCACAAAATTCAACACCAGAATCAACAATGTCGGTTTAGTAACTTCCAGCAAGTCCGTGGACTTAACAAGATTCAACACCAGAGTAACCAATGTCGGTTTAGTAACTTCTAGCTAGTCCGTGCACTTAACAAGATTCAACACCAGAGTAACCAATGTCGGTGTAGTAACTTCTAGCAAGTCCGTACACTTCACAAAATTCAACACCAGAATCAACAATGTCGGTTTAGTAACTTCAAGCAGGTCCATGCACTTATCTAGGTTCATCACCAGAGTCAACAATGTCAGTTTAGTAACTTCAAGAAAGTCCATTCACTTAACAAGATACATCACCAGAGTCAAAATGTCAGTTTAGTAACTTCTAGCAAGTCCGTGCACTTAACAAGATACATCACGAGAGTCAAAATGTCAGTTTAGTAACTTCTAGCTAGTCCGTGCACTTAACAAGATTCATCACCAGAGTCAAAATGTCAGTTTAGTAACTTCTAGCAAGTCCGTGCACTTAACAAGATACATCACCAGAGTCAAAATGTCAGTTTAGTAACTTCTAGCAAGTCCGTGCACTTAACAAGATACATCACCAGAGTCAAAATGTCAGTTTAGTAACTTCTAGCAAGTCCGTGCACTTAACAAGATTCATCACCAGAATCAACAATGTCGGTTTAGTAACTTCAAGCAGGTCCATGCACTTATCTAGGTTCATCACCAGAGTCAACAATTTCAGTTTAGTAACTTCAAGAAAGTCCATTCACTTAACAAGATACATCACCAGAGTCAACAATGTCAGTTTAGTAACTTCTAGCAAGTCCGTGTACTTAACAAGATTCATCACCAGTCAACAATGTCAGTTTAGTAACTTCAAGAAAGTCCATTCACTTAACAAGATACATCACCAGAGTCAACAATGTCAGTTTCGTAACTTCTAGCAAGTCCGTGTACTTAACAAGATTCATCATCAGAGTCAACAATGTCAGTTTAGTAACTTGTAGCAAGTCCGTGTACTTAACAAGATACATCACCAGAGTCAACAATGTCAGTTTAGTAACTTCAAGAAAGTCCATTCACTTAACAAGATACATCACCAGAGTCAACAATGTCAGTTTAGTAACTTCTAGCAAGTCCGTGTACTTAACAAGATTCATCACCAGTCAACAATGTCAGTTTAGTAACTTCTAGCAAGTCCGTGCACTTAACAAGATTCATCACCAGAGTCAACAATGTCGGTTTAGTAACTTCTAGCTAGTCCGTGCACTTAACAAGATTCATTACCAGAGTCAACAATGCAAGTTTAGTAACTTCTAGCTAGTCCGTGCACAAAACAAGATTCATCACCAGAGTCAACAATGTCAGTTTAGTAACTTCTAGCAAGTCCCTACACTTAACAAGATTCATCACAAGAGTCAACAATGTCAGTTTAGTAACTTCTAGCTCGACCGTGCACTTAACAACATTCATCACCAGCGTCAACAATGTCGGTTTAGTAACTTCTAGCAAGTCCGTGCACTTAACAAGATTCAACACCTGACTGAACAATGGCAGTTTAGAAACTTCTAGCTAGTCCGTGAACTTAACAAGATCATCACCAGAGTCAACAATGTCGGTTTAGTAACTTCTACCAAGTCCGTGCAGTTAACAAGATTCATCACCAGTCAACAATGTCAGTTTAGTAACTTCTAGCAAGTCCGTGCACTTAACAAGATTCATCACCAGAGTCAACAATGTCGGTTTAGTAACTTCTAGCTAGTCCGTGCACTTAACACGATTCATCACCAGAGTCAACAATGTCGGTGTAGTAACTTCTAGCAAGTCCGTGCACTTAATACGATTCATCACCAGAGTCAAGAATGTCGGTTTAGTAACTTCTAGCAAGTCCGTGCACTTAACAAGATTCATCACCAGAGTCAACAATGTCGGTTTAGTAACTTCTAGCAAGTCCGTGCACTTAACAAGATTCATCACCAGAGTCAACAATGTCAGTTTAGTAACTTCTAGCAAGTCCGTGCACTTAACAAGATTCATCACCAGAGTCAACAATGTCAGTTTAGTAACTTCTAGCAAGTCCGTGCACTTAACAAGATTCAACACCAGAGTCAACAATGTCAGTTTAGTAACTTCTAGCAAGTCCGTGCACTTAACAAGATTCAACATCAGAGTCAACAATGTCAGTTTAGTAACTTCTAGCAAGTCCGTGCACTTAACAAGATTCAACATCAGAGTCAACAATGTCAGTTTAGTAACTTCTAGCAAGTCCGTGCACTTAACAAGATTCAACACCAGAGTCAACAATGTCGGTTTAGTAACTTCTAGCAAGTCCGTGCACTTAACAAGATTCATCATCAGAGTCAACAATGTCGGTTTAGTAACTTCTAGCAAGTCCGTGCACTTAACAAGATTCAACATCAGAGTCAACAATGTCAGTTTAGTAACTTCTAGCAAGTCCGTGCACTTAACAAGATTCATCATCAGAGTCAACAATGTCGGTTTAGTAACTTCTAGCAAGTCCGTGCACTTAACAAGATTCATCATCAGAGTCAACAATGTCAGTTTAGTAACTTCTAGCAAGTCCGTGCACTTAACAAGATTCATCATCAGAGTCAACAATGTCGGTTTAGTAACTTCTAGCAAGTCCATGCACTTAACAAGATTCATCATCAGAGTCAACAATGTCAGTTTAGTAACTTCTAGCAAGTCCGTGCACTTAACAAGATTCAACATCAGAGTCAACAATGTCGGTTTAGTAACTTCTAGCAAGTCCGTGCACTTAACACGATTCATCATCAGAGTCAACAATGTCAGTTTAGTAACTTCTAGCAAGTCCGTGCACTTAACAAGATTCATCACCAGAGTCAACAATGTCAGTTTAGTAACTTCTAGCAAGTCCGTGCACTTAACACGATTCATCATCAGAGTCAACAATGTCAGTTTAGTAGCTTCTAGCAAGTCCGTGCACTTAACAAGATTCAACACCAGAGTCAACAATGTCGGTTTAGTAACTTCTAGCAAGTCCGTGCAGTTAACAAGATTCAACACCAGAGTCAACAATGTCAGTTTAGTAACTTCTAGCAAGTCCGTGCACTTAACAAGATTCATCATCAGAGTCAACAATGTCGGTTTAGTAACTTCTAGCAAGTCCGTGCACTTAACAAGATTCAACATCAGAGTCAACAATGTCGGTTTAGTAACTTCTAGCAAGTCCGTGCACTTAACAAGATTCAACATCAGAGTCAACAATGTCGGTTTAGTAACTTCTAGCAAGTCCGTGCACTTAACACGATTCATCATCAGAGTCAACAATGTCAGTTTACTAACTTCTAGCAAGTCCGTGCACTTAACAAGATTCATCATCAGAGTCAACAATGTCGGTTTAGTAACTTCTAGCAAGTCCGTGCACTTAACAAGATTCAACAACAGAGTCAACAATGTCGGTTTAGTAACTTCTAGCAAGTCCGTGCACTTAACAAGATTCATCATCAGAGTCAACAATGTCAGTTTAGTAACTTCTAGCAAGTCCGTGCACTTAACAAGATTCAACACCAGAGTAACCAATGTCAGTTTAGTAACTTCTAGCAAGTCCGTGCACTTAACAAGATTCAACAACAGAGTAACCAATGTCGGTTTAGTAACTTCTAGCAAGTCCGTGCACTTAACAAGATTCAACACCAGAGTAACCAATGTCGGTGTAGTAACTTCTAGCAAGTCCGTACACTTCACAAAATTCAACACCAGAATCAACAATGTCGGTTTAGTAACTTCAAGCAGGTCCATGCACTTATCTAGGTTCATCACCAGAGTCAACAATGTCAGTTTAGTAACTTCAAGAAAGTCCATTCACTTAACAAGATACATCACCAGAGTCAAAATGTCAGTTTAGTAACTTCTAGCAAGTCCGTGCACTTAACAAGATACATCACGAGAGTCAAAATGTCAGTTTAGTAACTTCTAGCTAGTCCGTGCACTTAACAAGATTCATCACCAGAGTCAAAATGTCAGTTTAGTAACTTCTAGCAAGTCCGTGCACTTAACAAGATACATCACCAGAGTCAAAATGTCAGTTTAGTAACTTCTAGCAAGTCCGTGCACTTAACAAGATACATCACCAGAGTCAAAATGTCAGTTTAGTAACTTCTAGCAAGTCCGTGCACTTAACAAGATTCATCACCAGAATCAACAATGTCGGTTTAGTAACTTCAAGCAGGTCCATGCACTTATCTAGGTTCATCACCAGAGTCAACAATTTCAGTTTAGTAACTTCAAGAAAGTCCATTCACTTAACAAGATACATCACCAGAGTCAACAATGTCAGTTTAGTAACTTCTAGCAAGTCCGTGTACTTAACAAGATTCATCACCAGTCAACAATGTCAGTTTAGTAACTTCAAGAAAGTCCATTCACTTAACAAGATACATCACCAGAGTCAACAATGTCAGTTTCGTAACTTCTAGCAAGTCCGTGTACCCAACAAGATTCATCATCAGAGTCAACAATGTCAGTTTAGTAACTTGTAGCAAGTCCGTGTACTTAACAAGATACATCACCAGAGTCAACAATGTCAGTTTAGTAACTTCAAGAAAGTCCATTCACTTAACAAGATACATCACCAGAGTCAACAATGTCAGTTTAGTAACTTCTAGCAAGTCCGTGTACTTAACAAGATTCATCACCAGTCAACAATGTCAGTTTAGTAACTTCTAGCAAGTCCGTGCACTTAACAAGATTCATCACCAGAGTCAACAATGTCGGTTTAGTAACTTCTAGCTAGTCCGTGCACTTAACAAGATTCATTACCAGAGTCAACAATGCAAGTTTAGTAACTTCTAGCTAGTCCGTGCACAAAACAAGATTCATCACCAGAGTCAACAATGTCAGTTTAGTAACTTCTAGCAAGTCCCTACACTTAACAAGATTCATCACAAGAGTCAACAATGTCAGTTTAGTAACTTCTAGCTCGACCGTGCACTTAACAACATTCATCACCAGCGTCAACAATGTCGGTTTAGTAACTTCTAGCAAGTCCGTGCACTTAACAAGATTCAACACCTGACTGAACAATGGCAGTTTAGTAACTTCTAGCTAGTCCGTGAACTTAACAAGATCATCACCAGAGTCAACAATGTCGGTTTAGTAACTTCTACCAAGTCCGTGCAGTTAACAAGATTCATCACCAGTCAACAATGTCAGTTTAGTAACTTCTAGCAAGTCCGTGCACTTAACAAGATTCATCACCAGAGTCAACAATGTCGGTTTAGTAACTTCTAGCTAGTCCGTGCACTTAACACGATTCATCACCAGAGTCAACAATGTCGGTGTAGTAACTTCTAGCAAGTCCGTGCACTTAACACGATTCATCACCAGAGTCAAGAATGTCGGTTTAGTAACTTCTAGCAAGTCCGTGCACTTAACAAGATTCATCACCAGAGTCAACAATGTCGGTTTAGTAACTTCTAGCAAGTCCGTGCACTTAACAAGATTCATCACCAGAGTCAACAATGTCAGTTTAGTAACTTCTAGCAAGTCCGTGCACTTAACAAGATTCATCACCAGAGTCAACAATGTCAGTTTAGTAACTTCTAGCAAGTCCGTGCACTTAACAAGATTCAACACCAGAGTCAACAATGTCAGTTTAGTAACTTCCAGCAAGTCCGTGCACTTAACAAGATTCAACATCAGAGTCAACAATGTCAGTTTAGTAACTTCTAGCAAGTCCGTGCACTTAACAAGATTCAACATCAGAGTCAACAATGTCAGTTTAGTAACTTCTAGCAAGTCCGTGCACTTAACAAGATTCAACACCAGAGTCAACAATGTCGGTTTAGTAACTTCTAGCAAGTCCGTGCACTTAACAAGATTCATCATCAGAGTCAACAATGTCGGTTTAGTAACTTCTAGCAAGTCCGTGCACTTAACAAGATTCAACATCAGAGTCAACAATGTCAGTTTAGTAACTTCTAGCAAGTCCGTGCACTTAACAAGATTCATCATCAGAGTCAACAATGTCGGTTTAGTAACTTCTAGCAAGTCCGTGCACTTAACAAGATTCATCATCAGAGTCAACAATGTCAGTTTAGTAACTTCTAGCAAGTCCGTGCACTTAACAAGATTCATCATCAGAGTCAACAATGTCGGTTTAGTAACTTCTAGCAAGTCCATGCACTTAACAAGATTCATCATCAGAGTCAACAATGTCAGTTTAGTAACTTCTAGCAAGTCCGTGCACTTAACAAGATTCAACATCAGAGTCAACAATGTCGGTTTAGTAACTTCTAGCAAGTCCGTGCACTTAACACGATTCATCATCAGAGTCAACAATGTCAGTTTAGTAACTTCTAGCAAGTCCGTGCACTTAACAAGATTCATCACCAGAGTCAACAATGTCAGTTTAGTAACTTCTAGCAAGTCCGTGCACTTAACACGATTCATCATCAGAGTCAACAATGTCAGTTTAGTAACTTCTAGCAAGTCCGTGCACTTAACAAGATTCAACACCAGAGTCAACAATGTCGGTTTAGTAACTTCTAGCAAGTCCGTGCAGTTAACAAGATTCAACACCAGAGTCAACAATGTCAGTTTAGTAACTTCTAGCAAGTCCGTGCACTTAACAAGATTCATCATCAGAGTCAACAATGTCGGTTTAGTAACTTCTAGCAAGTCCGTGCACTTAACAAGATTCAACATCAGAGTCAACAATGTCGGTTTAATAACTTCTAGCAAGTCCGTGCACTTAACAAGATTCAACATCAGAGTCAACAATGTCGGTTTAGTAACTTCTAGCAGGTCCGTATACTTAACACGATTCATCATCAGAGTCAACAATGTCAGTTTAGTAACTTCTAGCAAGTCCGTGCACTTAACACGATTCATCATCAGAGTCAACAATGTCAGTTTACTAACTTCTAGCAAGTCCGTGCACTTAACAAGATTCATCATCAGAGTCAACAATGTCGGTTTAGTAACTTCTAGCAAGTCCGTGCACTTAACAAGATTCAACAACAGAGTCAACAATGTCGGTTTAGTAACTTCTAGCAAGTCCGTGCACTTAACAAGATTCATCATCAGAGTCAACAATGTCAGTTTAGTAACTTCTAGCAAGTCCGTGCACTTAACAAGATTCAACACCAGAGTAACCAATGTCAGTTTAGTAACTTCTAGCAAGTCCGTGCACTTAACAAGATTCAACAACAGAGTAACCAATGTCGGTTTAGTAACTTGTAGCAAGTCCGTGCACTTAACAAGATTCAACACCAGAGTAACCAATGTCAGTTTAGTAACTTCTAGCAAGTCCGTGCACTTAACAAGATTCAACAACAGAGTAACCAATGTCAGTTTAGTAACTTCTAGCAAGTCCGTGCACTTAACAAGATTCATCATCAGAGTCAACAATGTCGGTTTAGTAACTTCTAGCAAGTCCGTGCACTTAACAAGATTCAACATCAGAGTCAACAATGTCAGTTTAGTAACTTCTAGCAAGTCCGTGCACTTAACAAGATTCAACACCAGAGTCAACAATGTCAGTTTAGTAACTTCTAGCAAGTCCGTGCACTTAACACGATTCATCATCAGAGTCAACAATGTCGGTTTAGTAACTTCTAGCAAGTCCGTGCACTTAACAAGATTCATCACCAGAGTCAACAATGTCAGTTTAGTAACTTCTAGCAAGTCCGTGCACTTAACACGATTCATCATCAGAGTCAACAATGCTGGTTTAGTAACTTCTAGCAAGTCCGTGCACTTAACAAGATTCTACACCAGAGTCAACAATGTCAGTTTAGTAACTTCTAGCAAGTCCGTGCACTTAACAAGATTCAACACCAGAGTCAACAATGTCAGTTTAGTAACTTCTAGCAAGTCCGTGCACTTAACAAGATTCATTACCAGAGTCAACAATGTCAGTTTAGTAACTTCTAGCAAGTCCGTGCACTTAACACGATTCATCATCAGAGTCAACAATGTCGGTTTAGTAACTTCTAGCAAGTCCGTGCACTTAACAAGATTCATCATCAGAGTCAACAATGTCAGTTTAGTAACTTCTAGCAAGTCCGTGCACTTAACAAGATTCATCATCAGAGTCAACAATGTCAGTTTAGTAACTTATAGCAAGTCCGTGCACTTAACAAGATTCATTACCAGAGTCAACAATGTCAGTTTAGTAACTTATAGCAAGTCCGTGCACTTAACAAGATTCATCATCAGAGTCAACAATGTCGGTTTAGTAACTTCTAGCAAGTCCGTGCACTTAACAAGATTCATCATCAGAGTCAACAATGTCAGTTTAGTAACTTATAGCAAGTCCGTGCACTTAACAAGATTCATTATCAGAGTCAACAATGTCAGTTTAGTAACTTCTAGCAAGTCCGTGCACTTAAAAGATTCAACATCAGAGTCAACAATGTCAGTTTAGTAACTTCTAGCAAGTCCGCGCACTTAACAAGATTCATCATCAGAGTCCAGAATGTCAGTGTAGTAACTTCTAGCAAGTCCGCGCACTTAACAAGATTCATCATCAGAGTCAACAATGTCGGTGTAGTAACTTCTAGCAAGTCCGTGCACTTAACAAGATTCAACATCAGAGTCAAGAATGTCGGTGTAGTAACTTCTAGCAAGTCCGTGCACTTAAAAGATTCAACATCAGAGTCAACAATGTCAGTTTAGTAACTTCTAGCAAGTCCGCGCACTTAACAAGATTCATCATCAGAGTCAACAATGTAAGTATAGTAACTTCTAGCAAGTCCGCGCACTTAACAAGATTCAACATCAGAGTCAACAATGTCAGTTTAGTAACTTCTAGCAAGTCCGCGCACTTAACAAGATTCATCATCAGAGTCAAGAATGTCAGTGTAGTAACTTCTAGCAAGTCCGCGCACTTAACAAGATTCATCATCAGAGTCAACAATGTCGGTGTAGTAACTTCTAGCTAGTCCGTGCACTTAACAAGATTCAACACCAGAGTAACCAATGTCGGTTTAGTAACTTCTAGCAAGTCCGTGCACTTAACAAGATTCATCATGAGAGTCAAGAATGTCAGTGTAGTAACTTCTAGCAAGTCCGCGCACTTAACAAGATTCATCATCAGAGTCAACAATGTCGGTGTAGTAACTTCTAGCTAGTCCGTGCACTTAACAAGATTCAACACCAGAGTCAACAATGTCGGTGTAGTAACTTCTAGCTAGTCCGTGCACTTAACAAGATTCAACACCAGAGTCAACAATGTCGGTTTAGTAACTTCTAGCTAGTCCGTGCACTTAACAAGATTCATCATCAGAGTCAACAATGTCGGTTTAGTAACTTCTAGCTAGTCCGTGCACTTAACAAGATTCAACACCAGAGTAACCAATGCCGGTTTAGTAACTTCTAGCAAGTCCGTGCACTTAACAAGATTCACCACCAGAGTAACCAATGTCGGTTTAGTAACTTCTAGCTAGTCCGTGCACTTAACAAGATTCATCATCAGAGTCAACAATGTCGGTTTAGTAACTTCTAGCAAGTCCGTGCACTTAACAAGATTCAACACCAGAGTAACCAATGTCGGTTTAGTAACTTCTAGCAAGTCCGTGCACTTAACAAGATTCAACACCAGAGTAACCAATGCCGGTTTGGTAACTTGTAGCAAGTCCGTGCACTTAACAAGATTCAACACCAGAGTAACCAATGCCGGTTTAGTAACTTGTAGCAAGTCCGTGCACTTAACAAGATTCAACACCAGAGTAACCAATGCCGGTTTAGTAACTTGTAGCAAGTCCGTGCACTTAACAAGATTGAACACCAGAGTCAACAATGTCGGTTTAGTAACTTCTAGCAACTCCGTGCACTTAACAAGATTCATCATCAGAGTAACCAATGTCGGTTTAGTAACTTCTAGCAAGTCCGTGCACTTAACAAGATTCAACACCAGAGTAACCAATGTCGGTTTAGTAACTTCTAGTTAGTCCGTGCACTTAACAAGATTCAACACTAGAGTAACCAATGTCGGTTTAGTAACTTCCAGCAAGTCCGTGGACTTAACAAGATTCAACACCAGAGTAACCAATGTCGGTTTAGTAACTTCTAGCTAGTCCGTGCACTTAACAAGATTCAACACGAGAGTAACCAATGTCGGTTTAGTAACTTCTAGCTAGTCCGTGCACTTAACAAGATTCAACACCAGAGTAACCAATGTCGGTGTAGTAACTTCTAGCAAGTCCGTACACTTCACAAAATTCAACACCAGAATCAACAATGTCGGTTTAGTAACTTCCAGCAAGTCCGTGGACTTAACAAGATTCAACACCAGAGTAACCAATGTCGGTTTAGTAACTTCTAGCTAGTCCGTGCACTTAACAAGATTCAACACCAGAGTAACCAATGTCGGTGTAGTAACTTCTAGCAAGTCCGTACACTTCACAAAATTCAACACCAGAATCAACAATGTCGGTTTAGTAACTTCAAGCAGGTCCATGCACTTATCTAGGTTCATCACCAGAGTCAACAATGTCAGTTTAGTAACTTCAAGAAAGTCCATTCACTTAACAAGATACATCACCAGAGTCAAAATGTCAGTTTAGTAACTTCTAGCAAGTCCGTGCACTTAACAAGATACATCACGAGAGTCAAAATGTCAGTTTAGTAACTTCTAGCTAGTCCGTGCACTTAACAAGATTCATCACCAGAGTCAAAATGTCAGTTTAGTAACTTCTAGCAAGTCCGTGCACTTAACAAGATACATCACCAGAGTCAAAATGTCAGTTTAGTAACTTCTAGCAAGTCCGTGCACTTAACAAGATACATCACCAGAGTCAAAATGTCAGTTTAGTAACTTCTAGCAAGTCCGTGCACTTAACAAGATTCATCACCAGAATCAACAATGTCGGTTTAGTAACTTCAAGCAGGTCCATGCACTTATCTAGGTTCATCACCAGAGTCAACAATTTCAGTTTAGTAACTTCAAGAAAGTCCATTCACTTAACAAGATACATCACCAGAGTCAACAATGTCAGTTTAGTAACTTCTAGCAAGTCCGTGTACTTAACAAGATTCATCACCAGTCAACAATGTCAGTTTAGTAACTTCAAGAAAGTCCATTCACTTAACAAGATACATCACCAGAGTCAACAATGTCAGTTTCGTAACTTCTAGCAAGTCCGTGTACTTAACAAGATTCATCATCAGAGTCAACAATGTCAGTTTAGTAACTTGTAGCAAGTCCGTGTACTTAACAAGATACATCACCAGAGTCAACAATGTCAGTTTAGTAACTTCAAGAAAGTCCATTCACTTAACAAGATACATCACCAGAGTCAACAATGTCAGTTTAGTAACTTCTAGCAAGTCCGTGTACTTAACAAGATTCATCACCAGTCAACAATGTCAGTTTAGTAACTTCTAGCAAGTCCGTGCACTTAACAAGATTCATCACCAGACTCAACAATGTCGGTTTAGTAACTTCTAGCTAGTCCGTGCACTTAACAAGATTCATTACCAGAGTCAACAATGCAAGTTTAGTAACTTCTAGCTAGTCCGTGCACAAAACAAGATTCATCACCAGAGTCAACAATGTCAGTTTAGTAACTTCTAGCAAGTCCCTACACTTAACAAGATTCATCACAAGAGTCAACAATGTCAGTTTAGTAACTTCTAGCTCGACCGTGCACTTAACAACATTCATCACCAGCGTCAACAATGTCGGTTTAGTAACTTCTAGCAAGTCCGTGCACTTAACAAGATTCAACACCTGACTGAACAATGGCAGTTTAGAAACTTCTAGCTGGTCCGTGAACTTAACAAGATCATCACCAGAGTCAACAATGTCGGTTTAGTAACTTCTACCAAGTCCGTGCAGTTAACAAGATTCATCACCAGTCAACAATGTCAGTTTAGTAACTTCTAGCAAGTCCGTGCACTTAACAAGATTCATCACCAGAGTCAACAATGTCGGTTTAGTAACTTCTAGCTAGTCCGTGCACTTAACACGATTCATCACCAGAGTCAACAATGTCGGTGTAGTAACTTCTAGCAAGTCCGTGCACTTAATACGATTCATCACCAGAGTCAAGAATGTCGGTTTAGTAACTTCTAGCAAGTCCGTGCACTTAACAAGATTCATCACCAGAGTCAACAATGTCGGTTTAGTAACTTCTAGCAAGTCCGTGCACTTAACAAGATTCATCACCAGAGTCAACAATGTCAGTTTAGTAACTTCTAGCAAGTCCGTGCACTTAACAAGATTCATCACCAGAGTCAACAATGTCAGTTTAGTAACTTCTAGCAAGTCCGTGCACTTAACAAGATTCAACACCAGAGTCAACAATGTCAGTTTAGTAACTTCTAGCAAGTCCGTGCACTTAACAAGATTCAACATCAGAGTCAACAATGTCAGTTTAGTAACTTCTAGCAAGTCCGTGCACTTAACAAGATTCAACATCAGAGTCAACAATGTCAGTTTAGTAACTTCTAGCAAGTCCGTGCACTTAACAAGATTCAACACCAGAGTCAACAATGTCGGTTTAGTAACTTCTAGCAAGTCCGTGCACTTAACAAGATTCATCATCAGAGTCAACAATGTCGGTTTAGTAACTTCTAGCAAGTCCGTGCACTTAACAAGATTCAACATCAGAGTCAACAATGTCAGTTTAGTAACTTCTAGCAAGTCCGTGCACTTAACAAGATTCATCATCAGAGTCAACAATGTCGGTTTAGTAACTTCTAGCAAGTCCGTGCACTTAACAAGATTCATCATCAGAGTCAACAATGTCAGTTTAGTAACTTCTAGCAAGTCCGTGCACTTAACAAGATTCATCATCAGAGTCAACAATGTCGGTTTAGTAACTTCTAGCAAGTCCATGCACTTAACAAGATTCATCATCAGAGTCAACAATGTCAGTTTAGTAACTTCTAGCAAGTCCGTGCACTTAACAAGATTCAACATCAGAGTCAACAATGTCGGTTTAGTAACTTCTAGCAAGTCCGTGCACTTAACACGATTCATCATCAGAGTCAACAATGTCAGTTTAGTAACTTCTAGCAAGTCCGTGCACTTAACAAGATTCATCACCAGAGTCAACAATGTCAGTTTAGTAACTTCTAGCAAGTCCGTGCACTTAACACGATTCATCATCAGAGTCAACAATGTCAGTTTAGTAGCTTCTAGCAAGTCCGTGCACTTAACAAGATTCAACACCAGAGTCAACAATGTCGGTTTAGTAACTTCTAGCAAGTCCGTGCAGTTAACAAGATTCAACACCAGAGTCAACAATGTCAGTTTAGTAACTTCTAGCAAGTCCGTGCACTTAACAAGATTCATCATCAGAGTCAACAATGTCGGTTTAGTAACTTCTAGCAAGTCCGTGCACTTAACAAGATTCAACATCAGAGTCAACAATGTCGGTTTAGTAACTTCTAGCAAGTCCGTGCACTTAACAAGATTCAACATCAGAGTCAACAATGTCGGTTTAGTAACTTCTAGCAGGTCCGTATACTTAACACGATTCATCATCAGAGTCAACAATGTCAGTTTAGTAACTTCTAGCAAGTCCGTGCACTTAACACGATTCATCATCAGAGTCAACAATGTCAGTTTACTAACTTCTAGCAAGTCCGTGCACTTAACAAGATTCATCATCAGAGTCAACAATGTCGGTTTAGTAACTTCTAGCAAGTCCGTGCACTTAACAAGATTCAACAACAGAGTCAACAATGTCGGTTTAGTAACTTCTAGCAAGTCCGTGCACTTAACAAGATTCATCATCAGAGTCAACAATGTCAGTTTAGTAACTTCTAGCAAGTCCGTGCACTTAACAAGATTCAACACCAGAGTAACCAATGTCAGTTTAGTAACTTCTAGCAAGTCCGTGCACTTAACAAGATTCAACAACAGAGTAACCAATGTCGGTTTAGTAACTTCTAGCAAGTCCGTGCACTTAACAAGATTCAACACCAGAGTAACCAATGTCAGTTTAGTAACTTCTAGCAAGTCCGTGCACTTAACAAGATTCAACAACAGAGTAACCAATGTCAGTTTAGTAACTTCTAGCAAGTCCGTGCACTTAACAAGATTCATCATCAGAGTCAACAATGTCGGTTTAGTAACTTCTAGCAAGTCCGTGCACTTAACAAGATTCAACATCAGAGTCAACAATGTCAGTTTAGTAACTTCTAGCAAGTCCGTGCACTTAACAAGATTCAACACCAGAGTCAACAATGTCAGTTTAGTAACTTCTAGCAAGTCCGTGCACTTAACACGATTCATCATCAGAGTCAACAATGTCGGTTTAGTAACTTCTAGCAAGTCCGTGCACTTAACAAGATTCATCACCAGAGTCAACAATGTCAGTTTAGTAACTTCTAGCAAGTCCGTGCACTTAACACGATTCATCATCAGAGTCAACAATGCTGGTTTAGTAACTTCTAGCAAGTCCGTGCACTTAACAAGATTCTACACCAGAGTCAACAATGTCAGTTTAGTAACTTCTAGCAAGTCCGTGCACTTAACAAGATTCAACACCAGAGTCAACAATGTCAGTTTAGTAACTTCTAGCAAGTCCGTGCACTTAACAAGATTCATTACCAGAGTCAACAATGTCAGTTTAGTAACTTCTAGCAAGTCCGTGCACTTAACACGATTCATCATCAGAGTCAACAATGTCGGTTTAGTAACTTCTAGCAAGTCCGTGCACTTAACAAGATTCATCATCAGAGTCAACAATGTCAGTTTAGTAACTTCTAGCAAGTCCGTGCACTTAACAAGATTCATCATCAGAGTCAACAATGTCAGTTTAGTAACTTATAGCAAGTCCGTGCACTTAACAAGATTCATTACCAGAGTCAACAATGTCAGTTTAGTAACTTATAGCAAGTCCGTGCACTTAACAAGATTCATCATCAGAGTCAACAATGTCGGTTTAGTAACTTCTAGCAAGTCCGTGCACTTAACAAGATTCATCATCAGAGTCAACAATGTCAGTTTAGTAACTTATAGCAAGTCCGTGCACTTAACAAGATTCATTATCAGAGTCAACAATGTCAGTTTAGTAACTTATAGCAAGTCCGTGCACTTAACAAGATTCATTACCAGAGTCAACAATGTCAGTTTAGTAACTTATAGCAAGTCCGTGCACTTAACAAGATTCATCATCAGAGTCAACAATGTCAGTTTAGTAACTTATAGCAAGTCCGTGCACTTAACAAGATTCATCATCAGAGTCAACAATGTCAGTTTAGTAACTTATAGCAAGTCCGTGCACTTAACAAGATTCATCATCAGAGTCAACAATGTCAGTTTAGTAACTTATAGCAAGTCCGTGCACTTAACAAGATTCAACACCAGAGTCAACAATGTCAGTTTAGTAACTTCTAGCAAGTCCGTGCACTTAACAAGATTCATCATCAGAGTCAACAATGTCAGTTTAGTAACTTTTAGCAAGTCCGTGCACTTAACAAGATTCAACACCAGAGTCAACAATGTCGGTTTAGTAACTTCTAGCAAGTCCGTGCACTTAACAAGATTCATCATCAGAGTCAACAATGTCAGTTTAGTAACTTATAGCAAGTCCGTGCACTTAACAAGATTCATCACCAGTCAACAATGTCAGTTTAGTAACTTATAGCAAGTCCGTGCACTTAACAAGATTCATCATCAGAGTCAACAATGTCAGTTTAGTAACTTATAGCAAGTCCGTGCACTTAACAAGATTCATCACCAGTCAACAATGTCAGTTTAGTAACTTATAGCAAGTCCGTGCACTTAACAAGATTCATCATCAGAGTCAACAATGTCAGTTTAGTAACTTATAGCAAGTCCGTGCACTTAACACGATTCATCACCAGTCAACAATGTCAGTTTAGTAACTTATAGCAAGTCCGTGCACTTAACAAGATTCATCATCAGAATCAACAATGTCAGTTTAGTAACTTCTAGCAAGTCCGTGCAGTTAACAAGATTCATCATCAGAGTCAACAATGTCAGTTTAGTAACTTATAGCAAGTCCGTGCACTTAACAAGATTCATCATCAGAATCAACAATGTCAGTATAGTAACTTCTAGCAAGTCCGTGCACTTAACAAGATTCATCATCAGAGTCAACAATGTCAGTTTAGTAACTTATAGCAAGTCCGTGCACTTAACAAGATACATCACGAGAGTCAAAATGTCAGTTTAGTAACTTCTAGCTAGTCCGTGCACTTAACAAGATTCATCACCAGAGTCAAAATGTCAGTTTAGTAACTTCTAGCAAGTCCGTGCACTTAACAAGATACATCACCAGAGTCAAAATGTCAGTTTAGTAACTTCTAGCAAGTCCGTGCACTTAACAAGATACATCACCAGAGTCAAAATGTCAGTTTAGTAACTTCTAGCAAGTCCGTGCACATAACAAGATTCATCACCAGAATCAACAATGTCGGTTTAGTAACTTCAAGCAGGTCCATGCACTTATCTAGGTTCATCACCAGAGTCAACAATTTCAGTTTAGTAACTTCAAGAAAGTCCATTCACTTAACAAGATACATCACCAGAGTCAACAATGTCAGTTTAGTAACTTCTAGCAAGTCCGTGTACTTAACAAGATTCATCACCAGTCAACAATGTCAGTTTAGTAACTTCAAGAAAGTCCATTCACTTAACAAGATACATCACCAGAGTCAACAATGTCAGTTTCGTAACTTCTAGCAAGTCCGTGTACTTAACAAGATTCATCATCAGAGTCAACAATGTCAGTTTAGTAACTTGTAGCAAGTCCGTGTACTTAACAAGATACATCACCAGAGTCAACAATGTCAGTTTAGTAACTTCAAGAAAGTCCATTCACTTAACAAGATACATCACCAGAGTCAACAATGTCAGTTTAGTAACTTCTAGCAAGTCCGTGTACTTAACAAGATTCATCACCAGTCAACAATGTCAGTTTAGTAACTTCTAGCAAGTCCGTGCACTTAACAAGATTCATCACCAGAGTCAACAATGTCGGTTTAGTAACTTCTAGCTAGTCCGTGCACTTAACAAGATTCATTACCAGAGTCAACAATGCAAGTTTAGTAACTTCTAGCTAGTCCGTGCACAAAACAAGATTCATCACCAGAGTCAACAATGTCAGTTTAGTAACTTCTAGCAAGTCCCTACACTTAACAAGATTCATCACAAGAGTCAACAATGTCAGTTTAGTAACTTCTAGCTCGACCGTGCACTTAACAACATTCATCACCAGCGTCAACAATGTCGGTTTAGTAACTTCTAGCAAGTCCGTGCACTTAACAAGATTCAACACCTGACTGAACAATGGCAGTTTAGAAACTTCTAGCTAGTCCGTGAACTTAACAAGATCATCACCAGAGTCAACAATGTCGGTTTAGTAACTTCTACCAAGTCCGTGCAGTTAACAAGATTCATCACCAGTCAACAATGTCAGTTTAGTAACTTCTAGCAAGTCCGTGCACTTAACAAGATTCATCACCAGAGTCAACAATGTCGGTTTAGTAACTTCTAGCTAGTCCGTGCACTTAACACGATTCATCACCAGAGTCAACAATGTCGGTGTAGTAACTTCTAGCAAGTCCGTGCACTTAATACGATTCATCACCAGAGTCAAGAATGTCGGTTTAGTAACTTCTAGCAAGTCCGTGCACTTAACAAGATTCATCACCAGAGTCAACAATGTCGGTTTAGTAACTTCTAGCAAGTCCGTGCACTTAACAAGATTCATCACCAGAGTCAACAATGTCAGTTTAGTAACTTCTAGCAAGTCCGTGCACTTAACAAGATTCATCACCAGAGTCAACAATGTCAGTTTAGTAACTTCTAGCAAGTCCGTGCACTTAACAAGATTCAACACCAGAGTCAACAATGTCAGTTTAGTAACTTCTAGCAAGTCCGTGCACTTAACAAGATTCAACATCAGAGTCAACAATGTCAGTTTAGTAACTTCTAGCAAGTCCGTGCACTTAACAAGATTCAACATCAGAGTCAACAATGTCAGTTTAGTAACTTCTAGCAAGTCCGTGCACTTAACAAGATTCAACACCAGAGTCAACAATGTCGGTTTAGTAACTTCTAGCAAGTCCGTGCACTTAACAAGATTCATCATCAGAGTCAACAATGTCGGTTTAGTAACTTCTAGCAAGTCCGTGCACTTAACAAGATTCAACATCAGAGTCAACAATGTCAGTTTAGTAACTTCTAGCAAGTCCGTGCACTTAACAAGATTCATCATCAGAGTCAACAATGTCGGTTTAGTAACTTCTAGCAAGTCCGTGCACTTAACAAGATTCATCATCAGAGTCAACAATGTCAGTTTAGTAACTTCTAGCAAGTCCGTGCACTTAACAAGATTCATCATCAGAGTCAACAATGTCGGTTTAGTAACTTCTAGCAAGTCCATGCACTTAACAAGATTCATCATCAGAGTCAACAATGTCAGTTTAATAACTTCTAGCAAGTCCGTGCACTTAACAAGATTCAACATCAGAGTCAACAATGTCGGTTTAGTAACTTCTAGCAAGTCCGTGCACTTAACACGATTCATCATCAGAGTCAACAATGTCAGTTTAGTAACTTCTAGCAAGTCCGTGCACTTAACAAGATTCATCACCAGAGTCAACAATGTCAGTTTAGTAACTTCTAGCAAGTCCGTGCACTTAACACGATTCATCATCAGAGTCAACAATGTCAGTTTAGTAGCTTCTAGCAAGTCCGTGCACTTAACAAGATTCAACACCAGAGTCAACAATGTCGGTTTAGTAACTTCTAGCAAGTCCGTGCAGTTAACAAGATTCAACACCAGAGTCAACAATGTCAGTTTAGTAACTTCTAGCAAGTCCGTGCACTTAACAAGATTCATCATCAGAGTCAACAATGTCAGTTTAGTAACTTCTAGCAAGTCCGTGCACTTAACAAGATTCAACACCAGAGTAACCAATGTCAGTTTAGTAACTTCTAGCAAGTCCGTGCACTTAACAAGATTCAACAACAGAGTAACCAATGTCGGTTTAGTAACTTCTAGCAAGTCCGTGCACTTAACAAGATTCAACACCAGAGTAACCAATGTCAGTTTAGTAACTTCTAGCAAGTCCGTGCACTTAACAAGATTCAACAACAGAGTAACCAATGTCAGTTTAGTAACTTCTAGCAAGTCCGTGCACTTAACAAGATTCATCATCAGAGTCAACAATGTCGGTTTAGTAACTTCTAGCAAGTCCGTGCACTTAACAAGATTCAACATCAGAGTCAACAATGTCAGTTTAGTAACTTCTAGCAAGTCCGTGCACTTAACAAGATTCAACACCAGAGTCAACAATGTCAGTTTAGTAACTTCTAGCAAGTCCGTGCACTTAACACGATTCATCATCAGAGTCAACAATGTCGGTTTAGTAACTTCTAGCAAGTCCGTGCACTTAACAAGATTCATCACCAGAGTCAACAATGTCAGTTTAGTAACTTCTAGCAAGTCCGTGCACTTAACACGATTCATCATCAGAGTCAACAATGCTGGTTTAGTAACTTCTAGCAAGTCCGTGCACTTAACAAGATTCTACACCAGAGTCAACAATGTCAGTTTAGTAACTTCTAGCAAGTCCGTGCACTTAACAAGATTCAACACCAGAGTCAACAATGTCAGTTTAGTAACTTCTAGCAAGTCCGTGCACTTAACAAGATTCATTACCAGAGTCAACAATGTCAGTTTAGTAACTTCTAGCAAGTCCGTGCACTTAACACGATTCATCATCAGAGTCAACAATGTCGGTTTAGTAACTTCTAGCAAGTCCGTGCACTTAACAAGATTCATCATCAGAGTCAACAATGTCAGTTTAGTAACTTCTAGCAAGTCCGTGCACTTAACAAGATTCATCATCAGAGTCAACAATGTCAGTTTAGTAACTTATAGCAAGTCCGTGCACTTAACAAGATTCATTACCAGAGTCAACAATGTCAGTTTAGTAACTTATAGCAAGTCCGTGCACTTAACAAGATTCATCATCAGAGTCAACAATGTCGGTTTAGTAACTTCTAGCAAGTCCGTGCACTTAACAAGATTCATCATCAGAGTCAACAATGTCAGTTTAGTAACTTATAGCAAGTCCGTGCACTTAACAAGATTCATTATCAGAGTCAACAATGTCAGTTTAGTAACTTATAGCAAGTCCGTGCACTTAACAAGATTCATTACCAGAGTCAACAATGTCAGTTTAGTAACTTATAGCAAGTCCGTGCACTTAACAAGATTCATCATCAGAGTCAACAATGTCAGTTTAGTAACTTATAGCAAGTCCGTGCACTTAACAAGATTCATCATCAGAGTCAACAATGTCAGTTTAGTAACTTATAGCAAGTCCGTGCACTTAACAAGATTCATCATCAGAGTCAACAATGTCAGTTTAGTAACTTATAGCAAGTCCGTGCACTTAACAAGATTCAACACCAGAGTCAACAATGTCAGTTTAGTAACTTCTAGCAAGTCCGTGCACTTAACAAGATTCATCATCAGAGTCAACAATGTCAGTTTAGTAACTTTTAGCAAGTCCGTGCACTTAACAAGATTCAACACCAGAGTCAACAATGTCGGTTTAGTAACTTCTAGCAAGTCCGTGCACTTAACAAGATTCATCATCAGAGTCAACAATGTCAGTTTAGTAACTTATAGCAAGTCCGTGCACTTAACAAGATTCATCACCAGTCAACAATGTCAGTTTAGTAACTTATAGCAAGTCCGTGCACTTAACAAGATTCATCATCAGAGTCAACAATGTCAGTTTAGTAACTTATAGCAAGTCCGTGCACTTAACAAGATTCATCACCAGTCAACAATGTCAGTTTAGTAACTTATAGCAAGTCCGTGCACTTAACAAGATTCATCATCAGAGTCAACAATGTCAGTTTAGTAACTTATAGCAAGTCCGTGCACTTAACACGATTCATCACCAGTCAACAATGTCAGTTTAGTAACTTATAGCAAGTCCGTGCACTTAACAAGATTCATCATCAGAATCAACAATGTCAGTTTAGTAACTTCTAGCAAGTCCGTGCAGTTAACAAGATTCATCATCAGAGTCAACAATGTCAGTTTAGTAACTTATAGCAAGTCCGTGCACTTAACAAGATTCATCATCAGAATCAACAATGTCAGTATAGTAACTTCTAGCAAGTCCGTGCACTTAACAAGATTCATCATCAGAGTCAACAATGTCAGTTTAGTAACTTATAGCAAGTCCGTGCACTTAACAAGATACATCACGAGAGTCAAAATGTCAGTTTAGTAACTTCTAGCTAGTCCGTGCACTTAACAAGATTCATCACCAGAGTCAAAATGTCAGTTTAGTAACTTCTAGCAAGTCCGTGCACTTAACAAGATACATCACCAGAGTCAAAATGTCAGTTTAGTAACTTCTAGCAAGTCCGTGCACTTAACAAGATACATCACCAGAGTCAAAATGTCAGTTTAGTAACTTCTAGCAAGTCCGTGCACATAACAAGATTCATCACCAGAATCAACAATGTCGGTTTAGTAACTTCAAGCAGGTCCATGCACTTATCTAGGTTCATCACCAGAGTCAACAATTTCAGTTTAGTAACTTCAAGAAAGTCCATTCACTTAACAAGATACATCACCAGAGTCAACAATGTCAGTTTAGTAACTTCTAGCAAGTCCGTGTACTTAACAAGATTCATCACCAGTCAACAATGTCAGTTTAGTAACTTCAAGAAAGTCCATTCACTTAACAAGATACATCACCAGAGTCAACAATGTCAGTTTCGTAACTTCTAGCAAGTCCGTGTACTTAACAAGATTCATCATCAGAGTCAACAATGTCAGTTTAGTAACTTGTAGCAAGTCCGTGTACTTAACAAGATACATCACCAGAGTCAACAATGTCAGTTTAGTAACTTCAAGAAAGTCCATTCACTTAACAAGATACATCACCAGAGTCAACAATGTCAGTTTAGTAACTTCTAGCAAGTCCGTGTACTTAACAAGATTCATCACCAGTCAACAATGTCAGTTTAGTAACTTCTAGCAAGTCCGTGCACTTAACAAGATTCATCACCAGAGTCAACAATGTCGGTTCAGTAACTTCTAGCTAGTCCGTGCACTTAACAAGATTCATTACCAGAGTCAACAATGCAAGTTTAGTAACTTCTAGCTAGTCCGTGCACAAAACAAGATTCATCACCAGAGTCAACAATGTCAGTTTAGTAACTTCTAGCAAGTCCCTACACTTAACAAAATTCATCACAAGAGTCAACAATGTCAGTTTAGTAACTTCTAGCTCGACCGTGCACTTAACAACATTCATCACCAGCGTCAACAATGTCGGTTTAGTAACTTCTAGCAACTCCGTGCACTTAACAAGATTCAACACCTGACTGAACAATGGCAGTTTAGAAACTTCTAGCTAGTCCGTGAACTTAACAAGATCATCACCAGAGTCAACAATGTCGGTTTAGTAACTTCTACCAAGTCCGTGCAGTTAACAAGATTCATCACCAGTCAACAATGTCAGTTTAGTAACTTCTAGCAAGTCCGTGCACTTAACAAGATTCATCACCAGAGTCAACAATGTCGGTTTAGTAACTTCTAGCTAGTCCGTGCACTTAACACGATTCATCACCAGAGTCAACAATGTCGGTGTAGTAACTTCTAGCAAGTCCGTGCACTTAATACGATTCATCACCAGAGTCAAGAATGTCGGTTTAGTAACTTCTAGCAAGTCCGTGCACTTAACAAGATTCATCACCAGAGTCAACAATGTCGGTTTAGTAACTTCTAGCAAGTCCGTGCACTTAACAAGATTCATCACCAGAGTCAACAATGTCAGTTTAGTAACTTCTAGCAAGTCCGTGCACTTAACAAGATTCATCACCAGAGTCAACAATGTCAGTTTAGTAACTTCTAGCAAGTCCGTGCACTTAACAAGATTCAACACCAGAGTCAACAATGTCAGTTTAGTAACTTCTAGCAAGTCCGTGCACTTAACAAGATTCAACATCAGAGTCAACAATGTCAGTTTAGTAACTTCTAGCAAGTCCGTGCACTTAACAAGATTCAACATCAGAGTCAACAATGTCAGTTTAGTAACTTCTAGCAAGTCCGTGCACTTAACAAGATTCAACACCAGAGTCAACAATGTCGGTTTAGTAACTTCTAGCAAGTCCGTGCACTTAACAAGATTCATCATCAGAGTCAACAATGTCGGTTTAGTAACTTCTAGCAAGTCCGTGCACTTAACAAGATTCAACATCAGAGTCAACAATGTCAGTTTAGTAACTTCTAGCAAGTCCGTGCACTTAACAAGATTCATCATCAGAGTCAACAATGTCGGTTTAGTAACTTCTAGCAAGTCCGTGCACTTAACAAGATTCATCATCAGAGTCAACAATGTCAGTTTAGTAACTTCTAGCAAGTCCGTGCACTTAACAAGATTCATCATCAGAGTCAACAATGTCGGTTTAGTAACTTCTAGCAAGTCCATGCACTTAACAAGATTCATCATCAGAGTCAACAATGTCAGTTTAGTAACTTCTAGCAAGTCCGTGCACTTAACAAGATTCAACATCAGAGTCAACAATGTCGGTTTAGTAACTTCTAGCAAGTCCGTGCACTTAACACGATTCATCATCAGAGTCAACAATGTCAGTTTAGTAACTTCTAGCAAGTCCGTGCACTTAACAAGATTCATCACCAGAGTCAACAATGTCAGTTTAGTAACTTCTAGCAAGTCCGTGCACTTAACACGATTCATCATCAGAGTCAACAATGTCAGTTTAGTAGCTTCTAGCAAGTCCGTGCACTTAACAAGATTCAACACCAGAGTCAACAATGTCGGTTTAGTAACTTCTAGCAAGTCCGTGCAGTTAACAAGATTCAACACCAGAGTCAACAATGTCAGTTTAGTAACTTCTAGCAAGTCCGTGCACTTAACAAGATTCATCATCAGAGTCAACAATGTCGGTTTAGTAACTTCTAGCAAGTCCGTGCACTTAACAAGATTCAACATCAGAGTCAACAATGTCGGTTTAGTAACTTCTAGCAAGTCCGTGCACTTAACAAGATTCAACATCAGAGTCAACAATGTCGGTTTAGTAACTTCTAGCAGGTCCGTATACTTAACACGATTCATCATCAGAGTCAACAATGTCAGTTTAGTAACTTCTAGCAAGTCCGTGCACTTAACACGATTCATCATCAGAGTCAACAATGTCAGTTTACTAACTTCTAGCAAGTCCGTGCACTTAACAAGATTCATCATCAGAGTCAACAATGTCGGTTTAGTAACTTCTAGCAAGTCCGTGCACTTAACAAGATTCAACAACAGAGTCAACAATGTCGGTTTAGTAACTTCTAGCAAGTCCGTGCACTTAACAAGATTCATCATCAGAGTCAACAATGTCAGTTTAGTAACTTCTAGCAAGTCCGTGCACTTAACAAGATTCAACACCAGAGTAACCAATGTCAGTTTAGTAACTTCTAGCAAGTCCGTGCACTTAACAAGATTCAACAACAGAGTAACCAATGTCGGTTTAGTAACTTCTAGCAAGTCCGTGCACTTAACAAGATTCAACACCAGAGTAACCAATGTCAGTTTAGTAACTTCTAGCAAGTCCGTGCACTTAACAAGATTCAACAACAGAGTAACCAATGTCAGTTTAGTAACTTCTAGCAAGTCCGTGCACTTAACAAGATTCATCATCAGAGTCAACAATGTCGGTTTAGTAACTTCTAGCAAGTCCGTGCACTTAACAAGATTCAACATCAGAGTCAACAATGTCAGTTTAGTAACTTCTAGCAAGTCCGTGCACTTAACAAGATTCAACACCAGAGTCAACAATGTCAGTTTAGTAACTTCTAGCAAGTCCGTGCACTTAACACGATTCATCATCAGAGTCAACAATGTCGGTTTAGTAACTTCTAGCAAGTCCGTGCACTTAACAAGATTCATCACCAGAGTCAACAATGTCAGTTTAGTAACTTCTAGCAAGTCCGTGCACTTAACACGATTCATCATCAGAGTCAACAATGCTGGTTTAGTAACTTCTAGCAAGTCCGTGCACTTAACAAGATTCTACACCAGAGTCAACAATGTCAGTTTAGTAACTTCTAGCAAGTCCGTGCACTTAACAAGATTCAACACCAGAGTCAACAATGTCAGTTTAGTAACTTCTAGCAAGTCCGTGCACTTAACAAGATTCATTACCAGAGTCAACAATGTCAGTTTAGTAACTTCTAGCAAGTCCGTGCACTTAACACGATTCATCATCAGAGTCAACAATGTCGGTTTAGTAACTTCTAGCAAGTCCGTGCACTTAACAAGATTCATCATCAGAGTCAACAATGTCAGTTTAGTAACTTCTAGCAAGTCCGTGCACTTAACAAGATTCATCATCAGAGTCAACAATGTCAGTTTAGTAACTTATAGCAAGTCCGTGCACTTAACAAGATTCATTACCAGAGTCAACAATGTCAGTTTAGTAACTTATAGCAAGTCCGTGCACTTAACAAGATTCATCATCAGAGTCAACAATGTCGGTTTAGTAACTTCTAGCAAGTCCGTGCACTTAACAAGATTCATCATCAGAGTCAACAATGTCAGTTTAGTAACTTATAGCAAGTCCGTGCACTTAACAAGATTCATTATCAGAGTCAACAATGTCAGTTTAGTAACTTATAGCAAGTCCGTGCACTTAACAAGATTCATTACCAGAGTCAACAATGTCAGTTTAGTAACTTATAGCAAGTCCGTGCACTTAACAAGATTCATCATCAGAGTCAACAATGTCAGTTTAGTAACTTATAGCAAGTCCGTGCACTTAACAAGATTCATCATCAGAGTCAACAATGTCAGTTTAGTAACTTATAGCAAGTCCGTGCACTTAACAAGATTCATCATCAGAGTCAACAATGTCAGTTTAGTAACTTATAGCAAGTCCGTGCACTTAACAAGATTCAACACCAGAGTCAACAATGTCAGTTTAGTAACTTCTAGCAAGTCCGTGCACTTAACAAGATTCATCATCAGAGTCAACAATGTCAGTTTAGTAACTTTTAGCAAGTCCGTGCACTTAACAAGATTCAACACCAGAGTCAACAATGTCGGTTTAGTAACTTCTAGCAAGTCCGTGCACTTAACAAGATTCATCATCAGAGTCAACAATGTCAGTTTAGTAACTTATAGCAAGTCCGTGCACTTAACAAGATTCATCACCAGTCAACAATGTCAGTTTAGTAACTTATAGCAAGTCCGTGCACTTAACAAGATTCATCATCAGAGTCAACAATGTCAGTTTAGTAACTTATAGCAAGTCCGTGCACTTAACAAGATTCATCACCAGTCAACAATGTCAGTTTAGTAACTTATAGCAAGTCCGTGCACTTAACAAGATTCATCATCAGAGTCAACAATGTCAGTTTAGTAACTTATAGCAAGTCCGTGCACTTAACACGATTCATCACCAGTCAACAATGTCAGTTTAGTAACTTATAGCAAGTCCGTGCACTTAACAAGATTCATCATCAGAATCAACAATGTCAGTTTAGTAACTTCTAGCAAGTCCGTGCAGTTAACAAGATTCATCATCAGAGTCAACAATGTCAGTTTAGTAACTTATAGCAAGTCCGTGCACTTAACAAGATTCATCATCAGAATCAACAATGTCAGTATAGTAACTTCTAGCAAGTCCGTGCACTTAACAAGATTCATCATCAGAGTCAACAATGTCAGTTTAGTAACTTATAGCAAGTCCGTGCACTTAACAAGATTCATCATCAGAGTCAACAATGTCAGTTTAGTAACTTCTAGCAAGTCCGTGCACTTAACAAGATTCATCATCAGAGTCAACAATGTCGGTGTAGTAACTTCTAGCAAGTCCGTGCACTTAACAAGATTCATCATCAGAGTCAACAATGTCAGTTTAGTAACTTATAGCAAGTCCGTGCACTTAACAAGATTCATTACCAGAGTCAACAATGTCACTTTAGTAACTTATAGCAAGTCCGTGCACTTAACAAGATTCATCATCAGAGTCAACAATGTCAGTGTAGTAACTTCTAGCAAGTCCGTGCACTTAACAAGATTCAACACCAGAGTCAACAATATCGGTTTAGTAACTTCTAGCAAGTCCGTGCACTTAACAAGATTCATCACCAGAGTCAACAATGTCCGTGTAGTAACTTCTAGCAAGTCCGTGCACTTAACAAGATTCAACACCAGAGTCAACAATGTCAGTTTAGTAACTTCTAGCAAGTCCGTGCACTTAACAAGATTCAACACCAGAGTCAACAATGTCAGTGTAGTAACTTCTAGCAAGTCCGTGCACTTAACAAGATTCAACACCAGAGTCAACAATGTCAGTTTAGTAACTTCTAGCAAGTCCGTGCACTTAACAAGATTCAACACCAGAGTCAACAATGTCAGTTTAGTAACTTCTAGCAAGTCCGTGCACTTAACAAGATTCAACACCAGAGTCAACAATGTCAGTTTAGTAACTTCTAGCAAGTCCGTGCACTTAACAAGATTCAACACCAGAGTCAACAATGTCAGTTTAGTAACTTCTAGCAAGTCCGTGCACTTAACAAGATTCAACACCAGAGTCAACAATGTCAGTTTAGTAACTTCTAGCAAGTCCGTGCACTTAACAAGATTCAACACCAGAGTCAACAATGTCAGTTTAGTAACTTCTAGCAAGTCCGTGCACTTAACAAGATTCAACACCAGAGTCAACAATGTCAGTTTAGTAACTTCTAGCAAGTCCGTGCACTTAACAAGATTCAACACCAGAGTCAACAATGTCAGTTTAGTAACTTCTAGCAAGTCCGTGCACTTAACAAGATTCAACACCAGAGTCAACAATGTCAGTTTAGTAACTTCTAGCAAGTCCGTGCACTTAACAAGATTCAACACCAGAGTCATTAATGTCGGTTTAGTAACTTCTAGCAAGTCCGTGAACTTAACAAGATTCATCACCAGAGTCAACAATGTCAGTTTTGTAATTTCTAGCAAGTCCGTGCAATTAACAAGATTCATCACCAGTCAACAGTGTCGCTTTAGTAACTTCTGGCAAGTCCGTGCACTTAACAAGATTCATCACCAGTCAACAATGTCAGTTTAGTAACTTCTAGCAAGTCCGTGCACTTAACAAGATTCATCACCAGTCAACAATGTCAGTTTAGAAACTTCTAGCAAGTCCGTGCACTTAACAAGATTCATCACCAGTCAACAATGTCAGTTTAGTAACTTCTAGCAAGTCCGTGCACTTAACAAGATTCATCACCAGTCAACAATGTCAGTTTAGTAACTTCTAGCAAGTCCGTGCACTTAACAAGATTCATCACCAGACAACATTGTCAGTTTAGAAACTTCTAGCAAGTCCGTGCACTTATCTAGGTTCATCACCATAGGCAACAATGTCAGTTTAGTAACTTCTAGCAAGTCCGTGCACTTAACAAGATTCATCACCAGTCAACAATGTCAGTTTAGTAACTTCTAGCAAGTCCGTGCACTTATCTAGGTTCATCACCATAGGCGACAATGTCAGTTTAGTAACTTCTAGCAAGTCCGTTCACTTAACAAGATTCATCATCAGTGTCAACAATGTCAGTTTAGTAACTTCTAGCAAGTCCGTGCACTTATCTAGGTTCATCACCATAGGCAACAAAGTCAGTTTAGTAAGTTCTAGCAAGTCCGTGGACTTAACAAGATTCTTCACCAGAGTCAGCAATGTCAGTTTAGTAACATCTAGCAAGTCCGTGCATTTATCTAGGCTCATCACCATAGGCAACAATGTCAATTTAGTATCTTCTAGCAAGTCCGTGCACTTAACAAGATTCATCATCAGAGTCAACAATGTCAGTTTAGTAACTTCTAGCAAGTCCGTGCACTTATCTAGGTTCATCATCAGAGTCAAGAATGTCAGTTTAGTAACTTCTAGCAAGTCCGTGCCCTTATCTAGGTTCATCATCAGGGTCAACAATGTCAGTTTAGTAACTTCTAGCAAGTCCGTGCACTTATCTAGGTTCATCATCAGAGTCAAGAATGTCAGTTTAGTAACTTCTAGCAAGTCCGTGCACTTATCTAGGTTCATCATCAGGGTCAAGAATGTCAGTTTAGTAACTTCTAGCAAGTCCGTGCACTTATCTAGGTTCATCATCAGAGTCAAAATGTCAGTTTAGTAACTTCTAGTAGGTCCGTGCACTTATCTAGGTTCATCATCAGAGTCAGGAATGTCAGTTTAGTAACTTCAAGCAAGTCCGTGCACTTATCTAGGTTCATCATCAGGGTCAAGAATGTCAGTTTCAAGGTCGCGGGTTCAAACCCGGCGGAGGGCGATGGATTTTTTCGGGCGTAAAAATCGTTAGCACGGCTTCCTTCGGAAGGGAAGTAAAGCCGGTGGTCCCGTGTCGTAGATTTACGGCACGTAAAAGAACCTCAAGCCTGATAAAGAGGCCTCTGAGCAAAATTACAGGTGTTTCACGCCCAATATAGAATGGGACGCTAAGAACCATAGTAGTTAAAGAGCGTCGATAAATAAAAAAAAAAAAAAAAAAGTAACTTCTAGCAAGACCGTGCACTTAACTAGGTTCATCATCAGGGTCAAGAATGTCAGTTTAGTAACTTCTAGCAAGACCGTGCACTTATCTAGGTTCATCATCAGAGTCAAGAATGTAAGTTTAGTAACTTCTAGCAAGTCCGTGCACTTATCTAGGTTCATCATCAGAGTCAAGAATGTCAGTTTAGTAACTTCTAGCAAGTCCGTGCACTTATCTAGGTTCATCATCAGGGTCAAGAATGTCAGTTTAGTAACTTCTAGCAAGTCCGTGCACTTATATAGGTTCATCATCAGGGTCAACAATGTCAGTTTAGTAACTTCTAGCAAGTCCGTGCACTTAACAAGATACATCACCAGAGTCAAAATGTCAGTTTAGTAACTTCTAGCAAGTCCGTGCACTTAACAAGATTCATCACCAGAATCAACAATGTCGGTTTAGTAACTTCAAGCAGGTCCATGCACTTATCTAGGTTCATCACCAGAGTCAAAAATGTCAGTTTAGTAACTTCAAGAAAGTCCATTCACTTAACAAGATACATCACCAGAGTCAACAATGTCAGTTTAGTAACTTCTAGCAAGTCCGCGTACTTAACAAGATTCATCACCAGTCAACAATGTCAGTTTAGTAACTTCAAGAAAGTCCATTTACTTAACAAGATACATCACCAGAGTCAACAATGTCAGTTTAGTAACTTCTAGCAAGTCCGTGTACTTAACAAGATTCATCATCAGAGTCAACAATGTCAGTTTAGTAACTTCTAGCAAGTCCGTGTACTTAACAAGATACATCACCAGAGTCAACAATGTCAGTTTAGTAACTTCAAGAAAGTCCATTCACTTAACAAGATTCATCACCAGTCAACAATGTCAGTTTAGTAACTTCTAGCAAGTCCGTGCACTTAACAAGATTCATCACCAGAGTCAACAATGTCGGTTTAGTAACTTCTAGCTAGTCCGTGTACTTAACAAGATTCATTACCAGAGTCAACAATGCAAGTTTAGTAACTTCTAGCTAGTCCGTGCACAAAACAAGATTCATCACCAGAGTCAACAATGTCAGTTTAGTAACTTCTAGCAAGTCCCTACACTTAACAAGATTCATCACAAGAGTCAACAATGTCAGTTTAGTAACTTCTAGCTAGACGGTGCACTTAACAACATTCATCACCAGCGTCAACAATGTCGGTTTAGTAACTTCTAGCAAGTCCGTGCACTTAACAAGATTCAACACCTGACTCAACAATGGCAGTTTAGTAACTTCTAGCTAGTCCGTGCACTTAACAAGATCATCACCAGAGTCAACAATGTCGGTTTAGTAACTTCTACCAAGTCCGTGCAGTTAACAAGATTCATCACCAGTCAACAATGTCAGTTTAGTAACTTCTAGCAAGTCCGTGCACTTAACAAGATTCATCACCAGAGTCAACAATGTCGGTTTAGTAACTTCTAGCTAGTCCGTGCACTTAACACGATTCATCACCAGAGTCAACAATGTCGGTGTAGTAAATTCTAGCAAGTCCGTGCACTTAACACGATTCATCACCAGAGTCAAGAATGTCGGTTTAGTAACTTCTAGCAAGTCCGTGCACTTAACAAGATTCATCACCAGAGTCAACAATGTCGGTTTAGTAACTTCTAGCAAGTCCGTGCACTTAACAAGATACATCACCAGGGTCAACAATGTCAGTTTAGTAACTTCTAGCAAGTCCGTGCAATTAACAAGATTCATCACCAGAGTCAACAATGTCAGTTTAGTAACTTCTAGCAAGTCCGTGCACTTAACAAGATTCATCACCAGAGTCAACAATGTCGGTTTAGTAACTTCTAGCAAGTCCGTGCACTTAACAAGATTCATCACCAGAGTCAACAATGTCAGTTTAGTAACTTCTAGCAAGTCCGTGCACTTAACAAGATTCAACACCAGAGTCAACAATGTCAGTTTAGTAACTTCTAGCAAGTCCGTGCACTTAACAAGATTCAACATCAGAGTCAACAATGTCAGTTTAGTAACTTCTAGCAAGTCCGTGCACTTAACAAGATTCATCATCAGAGTCAACAATGTCAGTTTAGTAACTTCTAGCAAGTCCGTGCACTTTACAAGATTCATCACCAGAGTCAACAATGTCAGTTTAGTAACTTCTAGCAAGTCCGTGCACTTAACAAGATTCAACACCAGAGTCAACAATGTCAGTTTAGTAACTTCTAGCAAGTCCGTGCACTTAACAAGATTCATCATCAGAGTCAACAATGTCAGTTTAGTAACTTCTAGCAAGTCCGTGCACTTAACAAGATTCAACACCAGAGTCAACAATGTCAGTTTAGTAACTTCTAGCAAGTCCGTGCACTTAACACGATTCATCATCAGAGTCACCAATGTCAGTTTAGTAACTTCTAGCAAGTCCGTGCACTTAACAAGCTTCAACATCAGAGTCAACAATGTCGGTTTAGTAACTTCTAGCAAGTCCGTGCACTTAACAAGATTCAACACCAGAGTCAACAATGTCGGTTTAGTAACTTCTAGCAAGTCCGTGCACTTAACACGATTCATCATCAGAGTCAACAATGTCAGTTTAGTAACTTCTAGCAAGTCCGTGCACTTAACAAGATTCAACACCAGAGTCAACAATGTCGGTTTAGTAACTTCTAGCAAGTCCGTGCACTTAACAAGATTCAACACCAGAGTCAACAATGTCAGTTTAGTAACTTATAGCAAGTCCGTGCACTTAACAAGATTCATCATCAGAGTCAACAATGTCGGTTTAGTAACTTCTAGCAAGTCCGTGCAGTTAACAAGATTCAACATCAGAGTCAACAATGTCAGTTTAGTAACTTCTAGCAGGTCCGTGCACTTAACAAGATTCATCATCAGAGTCAACAATGTCAGTTTAGTAACTTCTAGCAAGTCCGTGCACTTAACAAGATTCATCATCAGAGTCAACAATGTCAGTTTAGTAACTTCTAGCAAGTCCGTGCACTTAACAAGATTCAACATCAGAGTCAACAATGTCAGTTTAGTAACTTCTAGCAAGTCCGTGCACTTAACAAGATTCATCATCAGAGTCAACAATGTCGGTTTAGTAACTTCTAGCAAGTCCGTGCACTTAACAAGATTCAACATCAGAGTCAACAATGTCAGTTTAGTAACTTCTAGCAAGTCCGTGCACTTAACAAGATTCAACACCAGAGTCAACAATGTCAGTTTAGTAACTTCTAGCAAGTCCGTGCACTTAACACGATTCATCATCAGAGTCAACAATGTCGGTTTAGTAACTTCTAGCAAGTCCGTGCACTTAACAAGATTCATCACCAGAGTCAACAATGTCAGTTTAGTAACTTCTAGCAAGTCCGTGCACTTAACACGATTCATCATCAGAGTCAACAATGCTGGTTTAGTAACTTCTAGAAGGTCCGTGCACTTAACAAGATTCAACACCAGAGTCAACAATGTCAGTTTAGTAACTTCTAGCAAGTCCGTGCACTTAACAAGATTCAACACCAGAGTCAACAATGTCAGTTTAGTAACTTCTAGCAAGTCCGTGCACTTAACAAGATTCATTACCAGAGTCAACAATGTCAGTTTAGTAACTTCTAGCAAGTCCGTGCACTTAACACGATTCATCATCAGAGTCAACAATGTCGGTTTAGTAACTTCTAGCAAGTCCGTGCACTTAACAAGATTCATCATCAGAGTCAACAATGTCAGTTTAGTAACTTCTAACAAATCCGTGCACTTAACAAGATTCATCATCAGAGTCAACAATGTCAGTTTAGTAACTTATAGCAAGTCCGTGCACTTAACACGATTCATCATCAGAGTCAACAATGTCGGTTTAGTAACTTCTAGCAAGTCCGTGCACTTAACACGATTCATTACCAGAGTCAACAATGTCAGTTTAGTAACTTATAGCAAGTCCGTGCACTTAACAAGATTCATCATCAGAGTCAACAATGTCGGTTTAGTAACTTCTAGCAAGTCCGTGCACTTAACAAGATTCATCATCAGAGTCAACAATGTCAGTTTAGTAACTTCTAGCAAGTCCGTGCACTTAACAAGATTCAACATCAGAGTCAACAATGTCAGTTTAGTAACTTCTAGCAAGTCCGTGCACTTAACAAGATTCATCATCAGAGTCAACAATGTCAGTTTAGTAACTTATAGCAAGTCCGTGCACTTAACAAGATTCATCATCAGAGTCAACAATGTCAGTTTAGTAACTTCTAGCAAGTCCGTGCACTTAACAAGATTCATCATCAGAGTCAACAATGTCAGTTTAGTAACTTATAGCAAGTCCGTGCACTTAACAAGATTCATTATCAGAGTCAACAATGTCAGTTTAGTAACTTATAGCAAGTCCGTGCACTTAACAAGATTCATCATCAGAGTCAACAATGTCAGTTTAGTAACTTCTAGCAAGTCCGTGCACTTAACAAGATTCATCATCAGAGTCAACAATGTCAGTTTAGTAACTTATAGCAAGTCCGTGCACTTAACAAGATTCATCATCAGAGTCAACAATGTCAGTTTAGTAACTTCTAGCAAGTCCGTGCACTTAACAAGATTCATCATCAGAGTCAACAATGTCAGTTTAGTAACTTATAGCAAGTCCGTGCACTTAACAAGATTCATCACCAGTCAACAATGTCAGTTTAGTAACTTATAGCAAGTCCGTGCACTTAACAAGATTCATCATCAGAGTCAACAATGTCAGTTTAGTAACTTATAGCAAGTCCGTGCACTTAACAAGATTCATCACCAGTCAACAATGTCAGTTTAGTAACTTATAGCAAGTCCGTGCACTTAACAAGATTCATCATCAGAGTCAACAATGTCAGTTTAGTAACTTATAGCAAGTCCGTGCACTTAACAAGATTCATCACCAGTCAACAATGTCAGTTTAGTAACTTATAGCAAGTCCGTGCACTTAACAAGATTCATCATCAGAGTCAACAATGTCAGTTTAGTAACTTATAGCAAGTCCGTGCACTTAACAAGATTCATCACCAGAGTCAACAATGTCAGTTTAGTAACTTATAGCAAGTCCGTGCACTTAACAAGATTCATCATCAGAGTCAACAATGTCAGTTTAGTAACTTCTAGCAAGTCCGTGCACTTAACAAGATTCATCATCAGAGTCAACAATGTCAGTTTAGTAACTTATAGCAAGTCCGTGCACTTAACAATATTCATCATCAGAGTCAACAATGTCAGTTTAGTAACTTCTAGCAAGTCCGTGCACTTAACAAGATTCATCATCAGAGTCAACAATGTCAGTTTAGTAACTTATAGCAAGTCCGTGCACTTAACAAGATTCATTACCAGAGTCAACAATGTCAGTTTAGTAACTTCAAGCAGGTCCATGCACTTATCTAGGTTCATCACCAGAGTCAACAATGTCAGTTTAGTAACTTCAAGAAAGTCCATTCACTTAACAAGATACATCACCAGAGTCAACAATGTCAGTTTAGTAAGTTCTAGCAAGTCCGTGTACTTAACAAGATTCATCATCAGAGTCAACAATGTCAGTTTAGTAACTTCTAGCAAGTCCGTGTACTTAACAAGATACATCACCAGAGTCAACAATGTCAGTTTAGTAACTTCAAGAAAGTCCATTCACTTAACAAGATACATCACCAGAGTCAACAATGTCAGTTTAGTAACTTCTAGCAAGTCCGTGTACTTAACAAGATTCATCACCAGTCAACAATGTCAGTTTAGTAACTTCTAGCAAGTCCGTGCACTTAACAAGATTCATCACCAGAGTCAACAATGTCGGTTTAGTAACTTCTAGCTAGTCCGTGTACTTAACAAGATTCATTACCAGAGTCAACAATGCAAGTTTAGTAACTTCTAGCTAGTCCGTGCACAAAACAAGATTCATCACCAGAGTCAACAATGTCAGTTTAGTAACTTCTAGCAAGTCCCTACACTTAACAAGATTCATCACAAGAGTCAACAATGTCAGTTTAGTAACTTCTAGCTAGACCGTGCACTTAACAACATTCATCACCAGCGTCAACAATGTCGGTTTAGTAACTTCTAGCAAGTCCGTGCACTTAACAAGATTCAACACCTGACTCAACAATGGCAGTTTAGTAACTTCTAGCTAGTCCGTGCACTTAACAAGATCATCACCAGAGTCAACAATGTCGGTTTAGTAACTTCTACCAAGTCCGTGCAGTTAACAAGATTCATCACCAGTCAACAATGTCAGTTTAGTAACTTCTAGCAAGTCCGTGCACTTAACAAGATTCATCACCAGAGTCAACAATGTCGGTTTAGTAACTTCTAGCTAGTCCGTGCACTTAACACGATTCATCACCAGAGTCAACAATGTCAGTGTAGTAACTTCTAGCAAGTCCGTGCACTTAACACGATTCATCACCAGAGTCAAGAATGTCGGTTTAGTAACTTCTAGCAAGTCCGTGCACTTAACAAGATTCATCACCAGAGTCAACAATGTCGGTTTAGTAACTTCTAGCAAGTCCGTGCACTTAACAAGATACATCACCAGAGTCAACAATGTCAGTTTACTAACTTCTAGCAAGTCCGTGCAATTAACAAGATTCATCACCAGAGTCAACAATGTCAGTTTAGTAACTTCTAGCAAGTCCGTGCACTTAACAAGATTCATCACCAGAGTCAACAATGTCGGTTTAGTAACTTCTAGCAAGTCCGTGCACTTAACAAGATTCATCACCAGAGTCAACAATGTCAGTTTAGTAACTTCTAGCAAGTCCGTGCACTTAACAAGGTTCAACACCAGAGTCAACAATGTCAGTTTAGTAACTTCTAGCAAGTCCGTGCACTTAACAAGATTCAACACCAGAGTCAAGAATGTCAGTGAGGTAACTTCTAGCATGTCCGTGCACTTAACAAGATTCATCACCAGAGTCAACAATGTCGGTTTAGTAACTTCTAGCAAGTCCGTGCACTTAACAAGATTCAACACCAGAGTCAACAATGTCAGTTTAGTAACTTCTAGCAAGTCCGTGCACTTAACAAGATTCAACATCAGAGTCAACAATGTCAGTTTAGTAACTTCTAGCAAGTCCGTTCACTTAAAAGATTCAACATCAGAGTCAACAATGTCAGTTTAGTAACTTCTAGCAAGTCCGTGCACTTAACAAGATTCAACACCAGAGTCAACAATGTCAGTTTAGTAACTTCTAGCAAGTCCGTGCACTTAACAAGATTCAACATCAGAGTCAACAATGTCGGTTTAGTAACTTCTAGCAAGTCCGTGCACTTAACACGATTCATCATCAGAGTCAACAATGTCAGTTTAGTAACTTCTAGCAAGTCCGTGCACTTAACAAGATTCATCATCAGAGTCAACAATGTCAGTTTAGTAACTTATAGCAAGTCCGTGCACTTAACACGATTCATCATCAGAGTCAACAATGTCAGTTTAGTAACTTCTAGCAAGTCCGTGCACTTAACAAGATTCAACATCAGAGTCAACAATGTCGGTTTAGTAACTTCTAGCAAGTCCGTGCACTTAACAAGATTCAACACCAGAGTCAACAATGTCGGTTTAGTAACTTCTAGCAAGTCCGTGCACTTAACACGATTCATCATCAGAGTCAACAATGTCAGTTTAGTAACTTCTAGCAAGTCCGTGCACTTAACAAGATTCAACACCAGAGTCAACAATGTCGGTTTAGTAACTTCTAGCAAGTCCGTGCACTTAACAAGATTCAACACCAGAGTCAACAATGTCAGTTTAGTAACTTCTAGCAAGTCCGTGCACTTAACAAGATTCATCATCAGAGTCAACAATGTCGGTTTAGTAACTTCTAGCAAGTCCGTGCACTTAACAAGATTCAACATCAGAGTCAACAATGTCAGTTTAGTAACTTCTAGCAAGTCCGTGCACTTAACAAGATTCATCATCAGAGTCAACAATGTCAGTTTAGTAACTTCTAGCAAGTCCGTGCACTTAACAAGATTCATCATCAGAGTCAACAATGTCAGTTTAGTAACTTCTAGCAAGTCCGTGCACTTAACACGATTCATCATCAGAGTCAACAATGCTGGTTTAGTAACTTCTAGCAAGTCCGTGCACTTAACAAGATTCAACACCAGAGTCAACAATGTCAGTTTAGTAACTTCTAGCAAGTCCGTGCACTTAACAAGATTCAACACCAGAGTCAACAATGTCAGTTTAGTAACTTCTAGCAAGTCCGTGCACTTAACAAGATTCATTACCAGAGTCAACAATGTCAGTTTAGTAACTTCTAGCAAGTCCGTGCACTTAACACGATTCATCATCAGAGTCAACAATGTCAGTTTAGTAACTTCTAGCAAGTCCGTGCACTTAACAAGATTCATCATCAGAGTCAACAATGTCAGTTTAGTAACTTCTAGCAAGTCCGTGCACTTAACAAGATTCATCATCAGAGTCAACAATGTCAGTTTAGTAACTTATAGCAAGTCCGTGCACTTAACACGATTCATCATCAGAGTCAACAATGTCGGTTTAGTAACTTCTAGCAAGTCCGTGCACTTAACACGATTCATCATCAGAGTCAACAATGTCAGTTTAGTAACTTCTAGCAAGTGCGTGCACTTAACAAGATTCATTACCAGAGTCAACAATGTCAGTTTAGTAACTTATAGCAAGTCCGTGCACTTAACAAGATTCATCATCAGAGTCAACAATGTCGGTTTAGTAACTTCTAGCAAGTCCGTGCACTTAACAAGATTCATCATCAGAGTCAACAATGTCAGTTTAGTAACTTCTAGCAAGTCCGTGCACTTAACAAGATTCATCATCAGAGTCAACAATGTCAGTTTAGTAACTTATAGCAAGTCCGTGCACTTAACAAGATTCATCATCAGAGTCAACAATGTCGGTTTAGTAACTTATAGCAAGTCCGTGCACTTAACAAGATTCATCATCAGAGTCAACAATGTCGGTTTAGTAACTTCTAGCTAGTCCGTGTACTTAACAAGATTCATTACCAGAGTCAACAATGCAAGTTTAGTAACTTCTAGCTAGTCCGTGCACAAAACAAGATTCATCACCAGAGTCAACAATGTCAGTTTAGTAACTTCTAGCAAGTCCCTACACTTAACAAGATTCATCACAAGAGTCAACAATGTCAGTTTAGTAACTTCTAGCTAGACCGTGCACTTAACAACATTCATCACCAGCGTCAACAATGTCGGTTTAGTAACTTCTAGCAAGTCCGTGCACTTAACAAGATTCAACACCTGACTCAACAATGGCAGTTTAGTAACTTCTAGCTAGTCCGTGCACTTAACAAGATCATCACCAGAGTCAACAATGTCGGTTTAGTAACTTCTACCAAGTCCGTGCAGTTAACAAGATTCATCACCAGTCAACAATGTCAGTTTAGTAACTTCTAGCAAGTCCGTGCACTTAACAAGATTCATCACCAGAGTCAACAATGTCGGTTTAGTAACTTCTAGCTAGTCCGTGCACTTAACACGATTCATCACCAGAGTCAACAATGTCAGTGTAGTAACTTCTAGCAAGTCCGTGCACTTAACACGATTCATCACCAGAGTCAAGAATGTCGGTTTAGTAACTTCTAGCAAGTCCGTGCACTTAACAAGATTCATCACCAGAGTCAACAATGTCGGTTTAGTAACTTCTAGCAAGTCCGTGCACTTAACAAGATACATCACCAGAGTCAACAATGTCAGTTTAGTAACTTCTAGCAAGTCCGTGCAATTAACAAGATTCATCACCAGAGTCAACAATGTCAGTTTAGTAACTTCTAGCAAGTCCGTGCACTTAACAAGATTCATCACCAGAGTCAACAATGTCGGTTTAGTAACTTCTAGCAAGTCCGTGCACTTAACAAGATTCATCACCAGAGTCAACAATGTCAGTTTAGTAACTTCTAGCAAGTCCGTGCACTTAACAAGGTTCAACACCAGAGTCAACAATGTCAGTTTAGTAACTTCTAGCAAGTCCGTGCACTTAACAAGATTCAACACCAGAGTCAAGAATGTCAGTGAGGTAACTTCTAGCATGTCCGTGCACTTAACAAGATTCATCACCAGAGTCAACAATGTCGGTTTAGTAACTTCTAGCAAGTCCGTGCACTTAACAAGATTCAACACCAGAGTCAACAATGTCAGTTTAGTAACTTCTAGCAAGTCCGTGCACTTAACAAGATTCAACATCAGAGTCAACAATGTCAGTTTAGTAACTTCTAGCAAGTCCGTTCACTTAAAAGATTCAACATCAGAGTCAACAATGTCAGTTTAGTAACTTCTAGGAGGCCGTGCACTTAACAAGATTCAACACCAGAGTCAACAATGTCAGTTTAGTAACTTCTAGCAAGTCCGTGCACTTAACAAGATTCAACATCAGAGTCAACAATGTCGGTTTAGTAACTTCTAGCAAGTCCGTGCACTTAACACGATTCATCATCAGAGTCAACAATGTCAGTTTAGTAACTTCTAGCAAGTCCGTGCACTTAACAAGATTCAACACCAGAGTCAACAATGTCAGTTTAGTAACTTCTAGCAAGTCCGTGCACTTAACAAGATTCATCATCAGAGTCAACAATGTCAGTTTAGTAACTTATAGCAAGTCCGTGCACTTAACACGATTCATCATCAGAGTCAACAATGTCAGTTTAGTAACTTCTAGCAAGTCCGTGCACTTAACAAGATTCAACATCAGAGTCAACAATGTCGGTTTAGTAACTTCTAGCAAGTCCGTGCACTTAACAAGATTCAACACCAGAGTCAACAATGTCGGTTTAGTAACTTCTAGCAAGTCCGTGCACTTAACACGATTCATCATCAGAGTCAACAATGTCAGTTTAGTAACTTCTAGCAAGTCCGTGCACTTAACAAGATTCAACACCAGAGTCAACAATGTCGGTTTAGTAACTTCTAGCAAGTCCGTGCACTTAACAAGATTCAACACCAGAGTCAACAATGTCAGTTTAGTAACTTCTAGCAAGTCCGTGCACTTAACAAGATTCATCATCAGAGTCAACAATGTCGGTTTAGTAACTTCTAGCAAGTCCGTGCACTTAACAAGATTCAACATCAGAGTCAACAATGTCAGTTTAGTAACTTCTAGCAAGTCCGTGCACTTAACAAGATTCATCATCAGAGTCAACAATGTCAGTTTAGTAACTTCTAGCAAGTCCGTGCACTTAACAAGATTCATCATCAGAGTCAACAATGTCAGTTTAGTAACTTCTAGCAAGTCCGTGCACTTAACACGATTCATCATCAGAGTCAACAATGCTGGTTTAGTAACTTCTAGCAACTCCGTGCACTTAACAAGATTCAACACCAGAGTCAACAATGTCAGTTTAGTAACTTCTAGCAAGTCCGTGCACTTAACAAGATTCAACACCAGAGTCAACAATGTCAGTTTAGTAACTTCTAGCAAGTCCGTGCACTTAACAAGATTCATTACCAGAGTCAACAATGTCAGTTTAGTAACTTCTAGCAAGTCCGTGCACTTAACACGATTCATCATCAGAGTCAACAATGTCAGTTTAGTAACTTCTAGCAAGTCCGTGCACTTAACAAGATTCATCATCAGAGTCAACAATGTCAGTTTAGTTACTTCTAGCAAGTCCGTGCACTTAACAAGATTCATCATCAGAGTCAACAATGTCAGTTTAGTAACTTATAGCAAGTCCGTGCACTTAACACGATTCATCATCAGAGTCAACAATGTCGGTTTAGTAACTTCTAGCAAGTCCGTGCACTTAACACGATTCATCATCAGAGTCAACAATGTCAGTTTAGTAACTTCTAGCAAGTGCGTGCACTTAACAAGATTCATTACCAGAGTCAACAATGTCAGTTTAGTAACTTATAGCAAGTCCGTGCACTTAACAAGATTCATCATCAGAGTCAACAATGTCGGTTTAGTAACCTCTAGCAAGTCCGTGCACTTAACAAGATTCATCATCAGAGTCAACAATGTCAGTTTAGTAACTTCTAGCAAGTCCGTGCACTTAACAAGATTCATCATCAGAGTCAACAATGTCAGTTTAGTAACTTATAGCAAGTCCGTGCACTTAACAAGATTCATCATCAGAGTCAACAATGTCGGTTTAGTAACTTATAGCAAGTCCGTGCACTTAACAAGATTCATCATCAGAGTCAACAATGTCAGTTTAGTAACTTATAGCAAGTCCGTGCACTTAACAAGATTCATCATCAGAGTCAACAATGTCGGTTTAGTAACTTCTAGCAAGTCCGTGCACTTAACAAGATTCATCATCAGAGTCAACAATGTCAGTTTAGTAACTTCTAGCAAGTCCGTGCACTTAACAAGATTCATCATCAGAGTCAACAATGTCAGTTTAGTAACTTATAGCAAGTCCGTGCACTTAACAAGATTCATCATCAGAGTCAACAATGTCGGTTTAGTAACTTCTAGCAAGTGCGTGCACTTAACAAGATTCATCATCAGAGTCAACAATGTCAGTTTAGTAACTTATAGCAAGTCCGTGCACTTAACAAGATTCATCATCAGAGTCAACAATGTCGGTTTAGTAACTTCTATCAAGTCCGTGCACTTAACAAGATTCATCATCAGAGTCAACAATGTCAGTTTAGTAACTTATAGCAAGTCCGTGCACTTAACAAGATTCATCATCAGAGTCAACAATGTCAGTTTAGTAACTTCTAGCAAGTGCGTGCACTTAACAAGATTCATTACCAGAGTCAACAATGTCAGTTTAGTAACTTATAGCAAGTCCGTGCACTTAACAAGATTCATCATCAGAGTCAACAATGTCAGTTTAGTAACTTCTAGCAAGTCCGTGCACTTAACAAGATTCATCATCAGAGTCAACAATGTCAGTTTAGTAACTTATAGCAAGTCCGTGCACTTAACAAGATTCATTATCAGAGTCAACAATGTCAGTTTAGTAACTTATAGCAAGTCCGTGCACTTAACAAGATTCATCATCAGAGTCAACAATGTCAGTTTAGTAACTTCTAGCAAGTCCGTGCACTTAACAAGATTCATCATCAGAGTCAACAATGTCAGTTTAGTAACTTCTAGCAAGTCCGTGCACTTAACAAGATTCATCATCAGAGTCAACAATGTCAGTTTAGTAACTTATAGCAAGTCCGTGCACTTAACAAGATTCATCACCAGTCAACAATGTCAGTTTAGTAACTTATAGCAAGTCCGTGCACTTAACAAGATTCATCATCAGAGTCAACAATGTCAGTTTAGTAACTTATAGCTAGTCCGTGCACTTAACAAGATTCATCACCAGTCAACAATGTCAGTTTAGTAACTTATAGCAAGTCCGTGCACTTAACAAGATTCATCATCAGAGTCAACAATGTCAGTTTAGTAACGAATAGCAAGTCCGTGCACTTAACAAGATTCATCACCAGAGGCAACAATGTCAGTTTAGTAACTTATAGCAAGTCCGTGCACTTAACAAGATTCATCATCAGAGCCAACAATGTCAGTTTAGTAACTTCTAGCAAGTCCGTGCACTTAACAAGATTCATCATCAGAGTCAACAATGTCAGTTTAGTAACTTATAGCAAGTCCGTGCACTTAACAAGATTCATCATCAGAGTCAACAATGTCAGTTTAGTAACTTCTAGCAAGTCCGTGCACTTAACAAGATTCATCATCAGAGTCAACAATGTCAGTTTAGTAACTTATAGCAAGTCCGTGCACTTAACAAGATTCATTACCAGAGTCAACAATGTCAGTTTAGTAACTTATAGCAAGTCCGTGCACTTAACAAGATTCATCATCAGAGTCAACAATGTCAGTTTAGTAACTTATAGCAAGTCCGTGTACTTAACAAGATTCAACACCAGAGTCAACAATATCGGTTTAGTAACTTCTAGCAAGTCCGTGCACTTAACAAGATTCATCACCAGAGTCAACAATGTCGGTGTAGTAACTTCTAGCAAGTCCGTGCACTTAACAAGATTCAACACCAGAGTCAACAATGTCAGTTTAGTAACTTCTAGCAAGTCCGTGCACTTAACAAGATTCAACACCAGAGTCAACAATGTCAGTGTAGTAACTTCTAGCAAGTCCGTGCACTTAACAAGATTCAACACCAGAGTCATTAATGTCGGTTTAGTAACTTCTAGCAAGTCCGTGCACTTAACAAGATTCATCACCAGAGTCAACAATGTCAGTTTTGTAATTTCTAGCAAGTCCGTGCACTTAACAAGATTCATCACCAGTCAACAGTGTCGCTTTAGTAACTTCTGGCAAGTCCGTGCACGTAACAAGATTCATCACCAGTCAACAATGTCAGTTTAGTAACTTCTAGCAAGTCCGTGCACTTAACAAGATTCATCACCAGTCAACAATGTCAGTTTAGAAACTTCTAGCAAGTCCGTGCACTTAACAAGATTCATCACCAGTCAACAATGTCAGTTTAGTAACTTCTAGCAAGTCCGTGCACTTAACAAGATTCATCACCAGTCAACAATGTCAGTTTAGTAACTTCTAGCAAGTCCGTGCACTTAACAAGATTCATCACCAGTCAACATTGTCACTTTAGAAACTTCTAGCAAGTCCGTGCACTTATCTAGGTTCATCACCATAGGCAACAATGTCAGTTTAGTAACTTCTAGCAAGTCCGTGCACTTAACAAGATTCATCACCAGTCAACAATGTCAGTTTAGTAACTTCTAGCAAGTCCGTGCACTTATCTAGGTTCATCACCATAGGCAACAATGTCGGTTTAGTAACTTCTAGCAAGTCCGTGCACTTAACAAGATTCATCACCAGTCAACAATGTCAGTTTAGAAACTTCTAGCAAGTCCGTGCACTTATCTAGGTTCATCACCATAGGCGACAATGTCAGTTTAGTAACTTCTAGCAAGTCCGTTCACTTAACAAGATTCATCATCAGTGTCAACAATGTCAGTTTAGTAACTTCTAGCAAGTCCGTGCACTTATCTAGGTTCATCACCATAGGCAACAAAGTCAGTTTAGTAAGTTCTAGCAAGTCCGTGGACTTAACAAGATTCTTCACCAGAGTCAGCAATGTCAGTTTAGTAACTTCTAGCAAGTCCGTGCACTTATCTAGGCTCATCACCATAGGCAACAATGTCAATTTAGTATCTTCTAGCAAGTCCGTGCACTTAACAAGATTCATCATCAGAGTCAACAATGTCAGTTTAGTAACTTCTAGCAAGTCCGTGCACTTATCTAGGTTCATCATCAGAGTCAAGAATGTCAGTTTAGTAACTTCTAGCAAGTCCGTGCCCTTATCTAGGTTCATCATCAGGGTCAACAATGTCAGTTTAGTAACTTCTAGCAAGTCCGTGCACTTATCTAGGTTCATCATCAGAGTCAAGAATGTCAGTTTAGTAACTTCTAGCAAGTCCGTGCACTTATCTAGGTTCATCATCAGGGTCAAGAATGTCAGTTTAGTAACTTCTAGCAAGTCCGTGCACTTATCTAGGTTCATCATCAGAGTCAAAATGTCAGTTTAGTAACTTCTAGTAGGTCCGTGCACTTATCTAGGTTCATCATCAGAGTCAGGAATGTCAGTTTAGTAACTTCTAGCAAGTCCGTGCACTTATCTAGGTTCATCATCAGGGTCAAGAATGTCAGTTTCAAGGTCGCGGGTTCAAACCCGGCGGAGGGCGATGGATTTTTTCGGGCGTAAAAATCGTTAGCACGGCTTCCTTCGGAAGGGAAGTAAAGCCGGTGTTCCCGTGTCGTAGATTTACGGCACGTAAAAGAACCTCAAGCCTGATAAAGAGGCCTCTGAGCAAAATTACAGGTGTTTCACGCCCAATATAGAATGGGACGCTAAGAACCATAGTAGTTAAAGAGCGTCCATAAATAAAAAAAAAAAAAGTAACTTCTAGCAAGACCGTGCACTTAACTAGGTTCATCATCAGGGTCAAGAATGTCAGTTTAGTAACTTCTAGCAAGTCCGTGCACTTATCTAGGTTCATCATCAGGGTCAAGAATGTCAGTTTAGTAACTTCTAGCAAGTCCGTGCACTTATCTAGGTTCATCATCAGAGTCAAAATGTCAGTTTAGTAACTTCTAGTAGGTCCGTGCACTTATCTAGGTTCATCATCAGAGTCAGGAATGTCAGTTTAGTAACTTCTAGCAAGTCCGTGCACTTATCTAGGTTCATCATCAGGGTCAAGAATGTCAGTTTCAAGGTCGCGGGTTCAAACCCGGCGGAGGGCGATGGATTTTTTCGGGCGTAAAAATCGTTAGCACGGCTTCCTTCGGAAGGGAAGTAAAGCCGGTGGTCCCGTGTCGTAGATTTACGGCACGTAAAAGAACCTCAAGCCTGATAAAGAGGCCTCTGAGCAAAATTACAGGTGTTTCACGCCCAATATAGAATGGGACGCTAAGAACCATAGTAGTTAAAGAGCGTCCATAAATAAAAAAAAAAAAAAAGTAACTTCTAGCAAGACCGTGCACTTAACTAGGTTCATCATCAGGGTCAAGAATGTCAGTTTAGTAACTTCTAGCAAGACCGTGCACTTATCTAGGTTCATCATCAGAGTCAAGAATGTAAGTTTAGTAACTTCTAGCAAGTCCGTGCACTTATCTAGGTTCATCATCAGAGTCAAGAATGTCAGTTTAGTAACTTCTAGCAAGTCCGTGCACTTATCTAGGTTCATCATCAGGGTCAAGAATGTCAGTTTAGTAACTTCTAGCAAGTCCGTGCACTTATATAGGTTCATCATCAGGGTCAACAATGTCAGTTTAGTAACTTCTAGCAAGTCCGTGCACTTAACAAGATACAACACCAGAATGAACAATGTCAGTGTAGTATCTTCTAACAAATCCGTGCACTTAACAAGATACAACAACAGCGTCAACAATGTCAGTGAGGTAACTTCTAGCAAGTCCGTGCACTTAACAAGATTCAACAACAGAGTCAACAATGTCGGTTTAGGAACTTCTAGCAAGTCCGTGCACTTAACAAGATTCAACACCAGAGTCATCAATGTCAGTGTAGTAACTTCTAGCAAGTCCGTGCACTTAACAAGATACAACACCAGAGTCAACAATGTCAGTGTAGTAAATTCTAGCAAGTCCGTGCACTTAACAAGATACAACACCAGAGTCAACAATGTCAGTTTAGTAACTTCTAGCAAGTCCGTGCACTTAAACACATTCAACACCATAGTCAACAATATCGGTTTACTAACTTCTAGCAAGACCGTGCACTTAACAAGATTCATTACCAGAGTCAACAATGTCAGTTTAGTAACTTCTAGCAAGTCCGTGCACTTAACAAGATTCAACACCAGAGTCAACAATGTCAGTGAGGTAACTTCTAGCAAGTCCGTGCACTTAACAAGATTCAACACCAGAGTCAACAATGTCAGTTTAGTAACTTCTAGCTGGTCCGTGCACTGAACAAGATACAACACCAGAGTCAACAATGTCAGTGAGGTAACTTCTAGCAAGTCCGTGCACTTAACAAGAGTCAACACCAGAGTCAAGAATGTCGGTTTAGTAACTTCTAGCAAGTCCGTGCACTTAACAAGATTCTCATCACCAGAGTCAAGAATGTCGGTTTAGTAACTTCTAGCAAGTCCGTGCACTTAACAAGATTCAACACCAGAGTCAACAATGTCAGTGAGGTAACTTCTAGCAAGTCCGTGCACTTAACAAGATTCAACACCAGAGTCAACAATGTCGGTGTAGTAACTTATAGCTAGTTCGTGCACTTAACAAGATTCAACACCAGAGTCAACAATGTCAGTGAGGTAACTTCTAGCAAGTCCGTGCACTTAACAAGATTCAACACCAGAGTCAACAATGTCAGTGAGGTAACTTCTAGCAAGTCCGTGCACTTAACAAGATTCAACACCAGAGTCAAGAATGTCAGTGAGGTAACTTCTAGCAAGTCCGTGCACTTAACAAGATTCATCACCAGAATCAAGAATGTCGGTTTAGTAACTTCTAGCAAGTCCGTGCACTTAACAAGATTCAACACCAGAGTCAACAATGTCAGCGAGGTAACTTCTAGCAAGTCCGTGCACTTAACAAGATTCAACACCAGAGTCAACAATGTCAGTGAGGTAACTTCTAGCAAGTCCGTGCACTTAACAAGATTCAACACCAGAGTCAACAATGTCAGTGAGGTAACTTCTAGCAAGTCCGTGCACTTAACAAGATTCAACACCAGAGTCAACAATGTCAGTGAGGTAACTTCTAGCAAGTCCGTGCACTTAACAAGATTCAACACCAGAGTCAACAATGTCAGTGAGGGAACTTCTAGCAAGTCCGTGCACTTAACAAGATTCATCACCAGAGTCAAGAATGTCAGTGAGGTAACTTCTAGCAAGTCCGTGCACTTAACAAGATTCATCACCAGAGTCAAGAATGTCGGTTTAGTAACTTCTAGCAAGTCCGTGCACTTAACAAGATTCAACACCAGAGTCAACAATGTCAGTGAGGTAACTTCTAGCAAGTCCGTGCACTTAACAAGATTCAACACCAGAGTCAACAATGTCGGTGTAGTAACTTATAGCTAGTTCGTGCACTTAACAAGATTCAACACCAGAGTCAACAATGTCAGTTTAGTAACTTTTAGCAAGTCCGTGCACTTAACAAGATTCAACTCCAGAGTCAACAATGTCGGTTTAGTAACTTCTAGCAAGTCCGTGCACTTAACAAGATACATCACCAGAGTCAACAATGTCGCTTTAGTAACTTCTAGCAAGTCCGTGCACTTAACAAGATTCATCATCAGAGTCAACAATGTCGGTTTAGTAACTTCTAGCAAGTCCGTGCACTTAACAAGATTCATCACCAGAGTCAACAATGTCGGTTTAGTAACTTCTAGCAAGTCCGTGCACTTAACAAGATACATACCAGAGTCAACAATGTCAGTTTAGTAACTTCTAGCAAGTCCGTGCACTTAACAAGATTCATCACCAGAGTCAACAATGTCGGTTTAGTAACTTCTAGCAAGTCCGTGCACTTAACAAGATTCATCATCAGAGTCAACAATGTCGGTTTAGTAACTTCTAGCAAGTCCGTGCACTTAACAAGATTCATCACCACAGTCAACAATGTCGGTTTAGTAACTTCTAGCAAGTCCGTGCACTTAACAAGATACATCACCAGAGTCAACAATGTCGGTTTAGTAACTTCTAGCAAGTCCGTGCACTTAACAAGATTCATCACCAGAGTCAACAATGTCGGTTTAGTAACTTCTAGCAAGTCCGTGCACTTAACAAGATACATCACCAGAGTCAACAATGTCGGTTTAGTAACTTCTAGCAAGTCCGTGCACTTAACAAGATTCATCACCAGAGTCAACAATGTCGGTTTAGTAACTTGTAGCAAGTCCGTGCACTTAACAAGATTCATCACCAGAGTCAACAATGTCAGTGAGGTAACTTCTAGCAAGTCCGTGCACTTAACAAGATACATCACCAGAGTCAACAATGTCGGTTTAGTAACTTCTAGCAAGTCCGTGCACTTAACAAGATTCATCACCAGAGTCAACAATGTCGGTTTAGTAAATTCTAGCAAGTCCGTGCACTTAACAAGATACAACACCAGAATCAACAATGTCGGTTTAGTAACTTCTAGCAAGTCCGTGCACTTAACAAGATACAAAACAGAGTCAACAATGTCGGTTTAGTAACTTCTAGCAAGTCCGTGCACTTAACAAGGTTCAACACCAGAGTCAACAATGTCGGTTTAGTAACTTCTAGCAAGTCCGTGCACTTAACAAGATACAACACCAGAGTCAACAATGTCAGTGTAGTAACTTCTAGCAAGTCCGTGCACTTAACAAGATACAACACCAGAGTCAACAATGTCGGTTTAGTAACATCTAGCAAGTCCGTGCACTTAACAAGATACAACACCAGAGTCAACAATGTCGGTTTAGTAACATCTAGCAAGTCCGTGCACTTAACAAGGTTCAACACCAGAGTAAACAATGTCGGTTTAGTAACATCTAGCAAGTTCGTGCACTTAACAAGATACAACACCAGAGTCAACAATGTCGGTTTAGTAACATCTAGCAAGTCCGTGCACTTAACAAGATACAACACCAGAGTCAACAATGTCAGTGTAGTAACTTCTAGCAAGTCCGTGCACTTAACAAGATACAACACCAGAGTCAACAATGTCAGTTTAGTAACTTCTGCAAGTCCGTGCACTTAACAAGATACAACACCAGAGTCAACAATGTCGGTTTAGTAACATCTAGCAAGTCCGTGCACTTAACAAGGTTCAACACCAGAGTCAACAATGTCGGTTTAGTAACTTCTAGCAAGTCCGTGCACTTAACAAGATTCATCATCAGAGTCAACAATGTCAGTGTAGTAACTTCTAGCAAGTCCGTGCACTTAACAAGATACAACACCAGAGTCAACAATGTCGGTTTAGTAACTTCTAGCATGTCCGTGCACTTAACAAGATACAACACCAGAGTCAACAATGTCGGTTTAGTTACATCTAGCAAGTCCGTGCACTTAACAAGATACAACACCAGAGTCAACAATGTCGGTTTAGTAACTTCTAGCAAGTCCGTGCACTTAACAAGGTTCAACACCAGAGTCAACAATGTCGGTTTAGTAACATCTAGCAAGTCCGTGCACTTAACAAGATACAACACCAGAGTCAACAATGTCGGTTTAGTAACATCTAGCAAGTCCGTGCACTTAACAAGATACAACACCAGAGTCAACAATGTCAGTGTAGTAACTTCTAGCAAGTCCGTGCACTTAACAAGATACAACACCAGAGTCAACAATGTCGGTTTAGTAACATCTAGCAAGTCCGTGCACTTAACAAGGTTCAACACCAGAGTCAACAATGTCGGTTTAGTAACTTCTAGCAAGTCCGTGCACTTAACAAGATTCATCATCAGAGTCAACAATGTCAGTGTAGTAACTTCTAGCAAGTCCGTGCACTTAACAAGATACAACACCAGAGTCAACAATGTCGGTTTAGTAACTTCTAGCAAGTCCGTGCACTTAACAAGATACAACACCAGAGTCAACAATGTCGGTTTAGTAACTTCTAGCAAGTCCGTGCACTTAACAAGATTCATCACCAGAGTCAACAATGTCGGTTTAGTAAATTCTAGCAAGTCCGTGCACTTAACAAGATACAACACCAGAGTCAACAATGTCGGTTTAGTAACTTCTAGCAAGTCCGTGCACTTAACAAGATACAACACCAGAGTCAACAATGTCAGTGTAGTAACTTCTAGCAAGTCCGTGCACTTAACAAGATACAACACCAGAGTCAACAATGTCGGTTTAGTAACTTCTAGCAAGTCCGTGCACTTAACAAGATTCATCACCAGAGTCAACAATGTCAGTTTAGTAACTTCTAGCAAGTCCGTGCACTTAACAAGATTCAACACCAGAGTCAACAATGCCAGTTTAGTAACTTCTAGCAAGTCCGTGCACTTAACAAGATTCATCACCAGAGTCAACAATGTCAGTGAGGTAACTTCTAGCAAGTCCGTGCACTTAACAAGATTCAACACCAGAGTCAACAATGTCAGTTTAGTAACTTCTAGCTGGTCCGTGCACTTAACAAGATACAACACCAGAGTCAACAATGTCAGTGAGGTAACTTCTAGCAAGTCCGTGCACTTAACAAGAGTCAACACCAGAGTCAAGAATGTCGGTTTAGTAACTTCTAGCAAGTCCGTGCACTTAACAAGATTCTCATCACCAGAGTCAAGAATGTCGGTTTAGTAACTTCTAGCAAGTCCGTGCACTTAACAAGATTCAACACCAGAGTCAACAATGTCAGTGAGGTAACTTCTAGCAAGTCCGTGCACTTAACAAGATTCAACACCAGAGTCAACAAAGTCGGTGTAGTAACTTATAGCTAGTTCGTGCACTTAACAAGATTCAACACCAGAGTCAACAATGTCAGTGAGGTAACTTCTAGCAAGTCCGTGCACTTAACAAGATTCAACACCAGAATCAACAATGTCAGTGAGGTAACTTCTAGCAAGTCCGTGCACTTAACAAGATTCAACACCAGAGTCAAGAATGTCAGTGAGGTAACTTCTAGCAAGTCCGTGCACTTAACAAGATTCATCACCAGAGTCAAGAATGTCGGTTTAGTAACTTCTAGCAAGTCCGTGCACTTAACAAGATTCAACACCAGAGTCAACAATGTCAGTGAGGTAACTTCTAGCAAGTCCGTGCACTTAACAAGATTCAACACCAGAGTCAACAATGTCAGTGAGGTAACTTCTAGCAAGTCCGTGCACTTAACAAGATTCAACACCAGAGTCAACAATGTCAGTGAGGTAACTTCTAGCAAGTCCGTGCACTTAACAAGATTCAACACCAGAGTCAACAATGTCAGTGAGGTAACTTCTAGCAAGTCCGTGCACTTAACAAGATTCAACACCAGAGTCAACAATGTCAGTGAGGTAACTTCTAGCAAGTCCGTGCACTTAACAAGATTCATCACCAGAGTCAAGAATGTCAGTGAGGTAACTTCTAGCAAGTCCGTGCACTTAACAAGATTCATCACCAGAGTCAAGAATGTCGGTTTAGTAACTTCTAGCAAGTCCGTGCACTTAACAAGATTCAACACCAGAGTCAACAATGTCAGTGAGGTAACTTCTAGCAAGTCCGTGCACTTAACAAGATTCAACACCAGAGTCAACAATGTCGGTGTAGTAACTTATAGCTAGTTCGTGCACTTAACAAGATTCAACACCAGAGTCAACAATGTCAGTTTAGTAACTTCTAGCAAGTCCGTGCACTTAACAAGATTCAACACCAGAGTCAACAATGTCAGTTTAGTAACTTTTAGCAAGTCCGTGCACTTAACAAGATTCAACTCCAGAGTCAACAATGTCGGTTTAGTAACTTCTAGCAAGTCCGTGCACTTAACAAGATACATCACCAGAGTCAACAATGTCGCTTTAGTAACTTCTAGCAAGTCCGTGCACTTAACAAGATTCATCATCAGAGTCAACAATGTCAGTTTAGTAACTTGTAGCAAGTCCGTGCACTTAACAAGATTCATCACCAGAGTCAACAATGTCGGTTTAGTAACTTCTAGCAAGTCCGTGCACTTAACAAGATACATCACCAGAGTCAACAATGTCGGTTTAGTAACTTCTAGCAAGTCCGTGCACTTAACAAGATTCATCACCAGAGTCAACAATGTCGGTTTAGTAAATTCTAGCAAGTCCGTGCACTTAACAAGATACAACACCAGAGTCAACAATGTCGGTTTAGTAACTTCTAGCAAGTCCGTGCACTTAACAAGATACAAAACAGAGTCAACAATGTCGGTTTAGTAACTTCTAGCAAGTCCGTGCACTTAACAAGGTTCAACCCCAGAGTCAACAATGTCGGTTTAGTAACTTCTAGCAAGTCCGTGCACTTAACAAGATACAACACCAGAGTCAACAATGTCAGTGTAGTAACTTCTAGCAAGTCCGTGCACTTAACAAGATTCATCATCAGAGTCAACAATGTCAGTGTAGTAACTTCTAGCAAGTCCGTGCACTTAACAAGATACAACACCAGAGTCAACAATGTCGGTTTAGTAACTTCTAGCAAGTCCGTGCACTTAACAAGATACAACACCAGAGTCAACAATGTCGGTTTAGTAACTTCTAGCAAGTCCGTGCACTTAACAAGATACAACACCAGAGTCAACAATGTCAGTGTAGTAACTTCTAGCAAGTCCGTGCACTTAACAAGATACAACACCAGAGTCAACAATGTCGGTTTAGTAACATCTAGCAAGTCCGTGCACTTAACAAGATACAACACCAGAGTCAACAATGTCGGTTTAGTAACATCTAGCAAGTCCGTGCACTTAACAAGGTTCAACACCAGAGTCAACAATGTCGGTTTAGTAACATCTAGCAAGTTCGTGCACTTAACAAGATACAACACCACAGTCAACAATGTCGGTTTAGTAACATCTAGCAAGTCCGTGCACTTAACAAGATACAACACCAGAGTCAACAATGTCAGTGTAGTAACTTCTAGCAAGTCCTTCACTTAACAAGATACAACACCAGAGTCAACAATGTCAGTTTAGTAACTTCTAGCAAGTCCGTGCACTTAACAAGATACAACACCAGAGTCAACAATGTCGGTTTAGTAAAATCTAGCAAGTCCGTGCACTTAACAAGGTTCAACACCAGAGTCAACAATGTCGGTTTAGTAACTTCTAGCAAGTCCGTGCACTTAACAAGATTCATCATCAGAGTCAACAATGTCAGTGTAGTAACTTCTAGCAAGTCCGTGCACTTAACAAGATACAACACCAGAGTCAACAATGTCGGTTTAGTAACTTCTAGCATGTCCGTGCACTTAACAAGATACAACACCAGAGTCAACAATGTCGGTTTAGTAACATCTAGCAAGTCCGTGCACTTAACAAGATACAACACCAGAGTCAACAATGTCGGTTTAGTAACTTCTAGCAAGTCCGTGCACTTAACAAGGTTCAACACCAGAGTCAACAATGTCGGTTTAGTAACATCTAGCAAGTCCGTGCACTTAACAAGATACAACACCAGAGTCAACAATGTCGGTTTAGTAACTTCTAGCAAGTCCGTGCACTTAACAAGATTCATCATCAGAGTCAACAATGTCAGTTTAGTAACTTCTAGCAAGTCCGTGCACTTAACAAGATACAACACCAGAGTCAACAATGTCGGTTTAGTAACTTCTAGCAAGTCCGTGCACTTAACAAGATACAACACCAGAGTCAACAATGTCAGTTTAGTAACTTCTAGCAAGTCCGTGCACTTAACAAGGTTCAACACCAGAGTCAACAATGTCGGTTTAGTAACTTCTAGCAAGTCCGTGCACTTAACAAGATTCATCATCAGAGTCAACAATGTCAGTGTAGTAACTTCTAGCAAGTCCGTGCACTTAACAAGATACAACACCAGAGTCAACAATGTCGGTTTAGTAACTTCTAGCAAGTCCGTGCACTTAACAAGATACAACACCAGAGTCAACAATGTCGGTTTAGTAACTTCTAGCAAGTCCGTGCACTTAACAAGATTCATCACCAGAGTCAACAATGTCGGTTTAGTAAATTCTAGCAAGTTCGTGCACTTAACAAGATACAACACCAGAGTCAACAATGTCGGTTTAGTAACTTCTAGCAAGTCCGTGCACTTAACAAGATACAACACCAGAGTCAACAATGTCAGTGTAGTAACTTCTAGCAAGTCCGTGCACTTAACAAGATACAACACCAGAGTCAACAATGTCGGTTTAGTAACTTCTAGCAAGTCCGTGCACTTAACAAGATTCATCACCAGAGTCAACAATGTCAGTTTAGTAACTTCTAGCAAGTCCGTGCACTTAACAAGATTCAACACCAGAGTCAACAATGTCAGTTTAGTAACTTCTAGCAAGTCCGTGCACTTAACAAGATTCATCACCAGAGTCAACAATGTCGGTTTAGTAACTTCAAGTAAGTCATGCAATTATCTAGGTTCATCACCAGAGTCAACAATGTCGGTTTAGTAACTTCAAGCAAGTCCATGCACTTATCTAGGTTCATCACCAGAGTCAACAATGTCAATTTAGTAACTTCAAGCAAGTCCATTCACTTAACAAGATTCATCACCAGAGTCAACAATGTCGGTTTAGTAACTTCAAGCAAGTCCATGCACTTATCTAGGTTCATCACCAGAGTCAACAATGTCAATTTAGTAACTTCAAGCAAGTCCATTCACTTAAAAAGATTCATCACCAGAGTCAACAATGTCGGTTTAGTAACTTCAAGCAAGTCCATGCACTTATCTAGGTTCATCACCGGAGTCAACAATGTCGGTTTTTTAACTTATAGCAAGTACGTGCACTTAACAAGATTCATCACCAGAGTCAACAATGTCGGTTTTTTAACTTATAGCAAGTCCGTGCACTTAACAAGATTCATCACCAGAGTCAGCAATGTCAGTGTAGTAACTTCTAGAAAGTCCGTGCACTTAACAAGATTCATCACCAGAGTCAACAATGTCGGTTTAGTAACTTCTAGCAAGTCCGTGCACTTAACAAGATTCATCACCAGAGTCAACAATGTCGGTTTTTTAACTTATAGCAAGTCCGTGCACTTAACAAGATTCATCACCAGAGTCAACAATGTCGGTTTAGTAACTTCTAGCAAGTCCGTGCACTTAACAAGATTCATCACCAGAGTCAACAATGTCGGTTTAGTAACTTATAGCAAGTCCGTGCACTTAACAAGATTCATCACCAGAGTCAACAATGTCGGTTTAGTAACTTCTAGCAAGTCCGTGCCCTTAACAAGATTCATCATCAGAGTCAACAATGTCGGTTTAGTAACTTCTAGCAAGTCCGTGCACTTAACAAGATTCATCACCAGAGTCAACAATGTCGGTTTAGTAACTTCTAGCAAGTCCGTGCACTTAACAAGATTCATCACCAGAGTCAACAATGTCGGTTTTTTAACCTATAGCAAGTCCGTGCACTTAACAAGATTCATCACCAGAGTCAACAATGTCGGTTTAGTAACTTCTAGCAAGTCCGTGCACATAACAAGATTCATCACCAGAGTCAACAATGCAAGTTTAGTAACTTCTAGCTAGTCCGTGCACAAAACAAGATTCATCACCAGAGTCAACAATGTCAGTTTAGTAACTTCTAGCAAGTCCCTACACTTAACAAGATTCATCACAAGAGTCAACAATGTCAGTTTAGTAACTTCTAGCTAGACCGTGCACTTAACAACATTCATCACCAGCGTCAACAATGTCGGTTTAGTAACTTCTAGCAAGTCCGTGCACTTAACAAGATTCAACACCTGACTCAACAATGGCAGTTTAGTAACTTCTAGCTAGTCCGTGCACTTAACAAGATCATCACCAGAGTCAACAATGTCGGTTTAGTAACTTCTACCAAGTCCGTGCAGTTAACAAGATTCATCACCAGTCAACAATGTCAGTTTAGTAACTTCTAGCAAGTCCGTGCACTTAACAAGATTCATCACCAGAGTCAACAATGTCGGTTTAGTAACTTCTAGCTAGTCCGTGCACTTAACACGATTCATCACCAGAGTCAACAATGTCAGTGTAGTAACTTCTAGCAAGTCCGTGCACTTAACACGATTCATCACCAGAGTCAAGAATGTCGGTTTAGTAACTTCTAGCAAGTCCGTGCACTTAACAAGATTCATCACCAGAGTCAACAATGTCGGTTTAGTAACTTCTAGCAAGTCCGTGCACTTAACAAGATACATCACCAGAGTCAACAATGTCAGTTTAGTAACTTCTAGCAAGTCCGTGCAATTAACAAGATTCATCACCAGAGTCAACAATGTCAGTTTAGTAACTTCTAGCAAGTCCGTGCACTTAACAAGATTCATCACCAGAGTCAACAATGTCGGTTTAGTAACTTCTAGCAAGTCCGTGCACTTAACAAGATTCATCACCAGAGTCAACAATGTCAGTTTAGTAACTTCTAGCAAGTCCGTGCACTTAACAAGGTTCAACACCAGAGTCAACAATGTCAGTTTAGTAACTTCTAGCAAGTCCGTGCACTTAACAAGATTCAACACCAGAGTCAAGAATGTCAGTGAGGTAACTTCCAGCATGTCCGTGCACTTAACAAGATTCATCACCAGAGTCAACAATGTCGGTTTAGTAACTTCTAGCAAGTCCGTGCACTTAACAAGATTCAACACCAGAGTCAACAATGTCAGTTTAGTAACTTCTAGCAAGTCCGTGCACTTAACAAGATTCAACATCAGAGTCAACAATGTCAGTTTAGTAACTTCTAGCAAGTCCGTTCACTTAAAAGATTCAACATCAGAGTCAACAATGTCAGTTTAGTAACTTCTAGCAAGTCCGTGCACTTAACAAGATTCAACACCAGAGTCAACAATGTCAGTTTAGTAACTTCTAGCAAGTCCGTGCACTTAACAAGATTCAACATCAGAGTCAACAATGTCGGTTTAGTAACTTCTAGCAAGTCCGTGCACTTAACACGATTCATCATCAGAGTCAACAATGTCAGTTTAGTAACTTCTAGCAAGTCCGTGCACTTAACAAGATTCAACACCAGAGTCAACAATGTCAGTTTAGTAACTTCTAGCAAGTCCGTGCACTTAACAAGATTCATCATCAGAGTCAACAATGTCAGTTTAGTAACTTATAGCAAGTCCGTGCACTTAACACGATTCATCATCAGAGTCAACAATGTCAGTTTAGTAACTTCTAGCAAGTCCGTGCACTTAACAAGATTCAACATCAGAGTCAACAATGTCGGTTTAGTAACTTCTAGCAAGTCCGTGCACTTAACAAGATTCAACACCAGAGTCAACAATGTCGGTTTAGTAACTTCTAGCAAGTCCGTGCACTTAACACGATTCATCATCAGAGTCAACAATGTCAGTTTAGTAACTTCTAGCAAGTCCGTGCACTTAACAAGATTCAACACCAGAGTCAACAATGTCGGTTTAGTAACTTCTAGCAAGTCCGTGCACTTAACAAGATTCAACACCAGAGTCAACAATGTCAGTTTAGTAACTTCTAGCAAGTCCGTGCACTTAACAAGATTCATCATCAGAGTCAACAATGTCGGTTTAGTAACTTCTAGCAAGTCCGTGCACTTAACAAGATTCAACATCAGAGTCAACAATGTCAGTTTAGTAACTTCTAGCAAGTCCGTGCACTTAACAAGATTCATCATCAGAGTCAACAATGTCAGTTTAGTAACTTCTAACAAGTCCGTGCACTTAACAAGATTCATCATCAGAGTCAACAATGTCAGTTTAGTAACTTCTAGCAAGTCCGTGCACTTAACACGATTCATCATCAGAGTCAACAATGCTGGTTTAGTAACTTCTAGCAACTCCGTGCACTTAACAAGATTCAACACCAGAGTCAACAATGTCAGTTTAGTAACTTCTAGCAAGTCCGTGCACTTAACAAGATTCAACACCAGAGTCAACAATGTCAGTTTAGTAACTTCTAGCAAGTCCGTGCACTTAACAAGATTCATTACCAGAGTCAACAATGTCAGTTTAGTAACTTCTAGCAAGTCCGTGCACTTAACACGATTCATCATCAGAGTCAACAATGTCAGTTTAGTAACTTCTAGCAAGTCCGTGCACTTAACAAGATTCATCATCAGAGTCAACAATGTCAGTTTAGTTACTTCTAGCAAGTCCGTGCACTTAACAAGATTCATCATCAGAGTCAACAATGTCAGTTTAGTAACTTATAGCAAGTCCGTGCACTTAACACGATTCATCATCAGAGTCAACAATGTCGGTTTAGTAACTTCTAGCAAGTCCGTGCACTTAACACGATTCATCATCAGAGTCAACAATGTCAGTTTAGTAACTTCTAGCAAGTGCGTGCACTTAACAAGATTCATTACCAGAGTCAACAATGTCAGTTTAGTAACTTATAGCAAGTCCGTGCACTTAACAAGATTCATCATCAGAGTCAACAATGTCGGTTTAGTAACCTCTAGCAAGTCCGTGCACTTAACAAGATTCATCATCAGAGTCAACAATGTCAGTTTAGTAACTTCTAGCAAGTCCGTGCACTTAACAAGATTCATCATCAGAGTCAACAATGTCAGTTTAGTAACTTATAGCAAGTCCGTGCACTTAACAAGATTCATCATCAGAGTCAACAATGTCGGTTTAGTAACTTATAGCAAGTCCGTGCACTTAACAAGATTCATCATCAGAGTCAACAATGTCAGTTTAGTAACTTATAGCAAGTCCGTGCACTTAACAAGATTCATCATCAGAGTCAACAATGTCGGTTTAGTAACTTCTAGCAAGTCCGTGCACTTAACAAGATTCATCATCAGAGTCAACAATGTCAGTTTAGTAACTTCTAGCAAGTCCGTGCACTTAACAAGATTCATCATCAGAGTCAACAATGTCAGTTTAGTAACTTATAGCAAGTCCGTGCACTTAACAAGATTCATCATCAGAGTCAACAATGTCGGTTTAGTAACTTCTAGCAAGTGCGTGCACTTAACAAGATTCATCATCAGAGTCAACAATGTCAGTTTAGTAACTTATAGCAAGTCCGTGCACTTAACAAGATTCATCATCAGAGTCAACAATGTCGGTTTAGTAACTTCTAGCAAGTCCGTGCACTTAACAAGATTCATCATCAGAGTCAACAATGTCAGTTTAGTAACTTATAGCAAGTCCGTGCACTTAACAAGATTCATCATCAGAGTCAACAATGTCAGTTTAGTAACTTCTAGCAAGTGCGTGCACTTAACAAGATTCATTACCAGAGTCAACAATGTCAGTTTAGTAACTTATAGCAAGTCCGTGCACTTAACAAGATTCATCATCAGAGTCAACAATGTCAGTTTAGTAACTTCTAGCAAGTCCGTGCACTTAACAAGATTCATCATCAGAGTCAACAATGTCAGTTTAGTAACTTATAGCAAGTCCGTGCACTTAACAAGATTCATTATCAGAGTCAACAATGTCAGTTTAGTAACTTATAGCAAGTCCGTGCACTTAACAAGATTCATCATCAGAGTCAACAATGTCAGTTTAGTAACTTCTAGCAAGTCCGTGCACTTAACAAGATTCATCATCAGAGTCAACAATGTCAGTTTAGTAACTTCTAGCAAGTCCGTGCACTTAACAAGATTCATCATCAGAGTCAACAATGTCAGTTTAGTAACTTATAGCAAGTCCGTGCACTTAACAAGATTCATCACCAGTCAACAATGTCAGTTTAGTAACTTATAGCAAGTCCGTGCACTTAACAAGATTCATCATCAGAGTCAACAATGTCAGTTTAGTAACTTATAGCTAGTCCGTGCACTTAACAAGATTCATCACCAGTCAACAATGTCAGTTTAGTAACTTATAGCAAGTCCGTGCACTTAACAAGATTCATCATCAGAGTCAACAATGTCAGTTTAGTAACTTATAGCAAGTCCGTGCACTTAACAAGATTCATCACCAGAGGCAACAATGTCAGTTTAGTAACTTATAGCAAGTCCGTGCACTTAACAAGATTCATCATCAGAGCCAACAATGTCAGTTTAGTAACTTCTAGCAAGTCCGTGCACTTAACAAGATTCATCATCAGAGTCAACAATGTCAGTTTAGTAACTTATAGCAAGTCCGTGCACTTAACAAGATTCATCATCAGAGTCAACAATGTCAGTTTAGTAACTTCTAGCAAGTCCGTGCACTTAACAAGATTCATCATCAGAGTCAACAATGTCAGTTTAGTAACTTATAGCAAGTCCGTGCACTTAACAAGATTCATTACCAGAGTCAACAATGTCAGTTTAGTAACTTATAGCAAGTCCGTGCACTTAACAAGATTCATCATCAGAGTCAACAATGTCAGTTTAGTAACTTATAGCAAGTCCGTGTACTTAACAAGATTCAACACCAGAGTCAACAATATCGGTTTAGTAACTTCTAGCAAGTCCGTGCACTTAACAAGATTCATCACCAGAGTCAACAATGTCGGTGTAGTAACTTCTAGCAAGTCCGTGCACTTAACAAGATTCAACACCAGAGTCAACAATGTCAGTTTAGTAACTTCTAGCAAGTCCGTGCACTTAACAAGATTCAACACCAGAGTCAACAATGTCAGTGTAGTAACTTCTAGCAAGTCCGTGCACTTAACAAGATTCAACACCAGAGTCATTAATGTCGGTTTAGTAACTTCTAGCAAGTCCGTGCACTTAACAAGATTCATCACCAGAGTCAACAATGTCAGTTTTGTAATTTCTAGCAAGTCCGTGCACTTAACAAGATTCATCACCAGTCAACAGTGTCGCTTTAGTAACTTCTGGCAAGTCCGTGCACGTAACAAGATTCATCACCAGTCAACAATGTCAGTTTAGTAACTTCTAGCAAGTCCGTGCACTTAACAAGATTCATCACCAGTCAACAATGTCAGTTTAGAAACTTCTAGCAAGTCCGTGCACTTAACAAGATTCATCACCAGTCAACAATGTCAGTTTAGTAACTTCTAGCAAGTCCGTGCACTTAACAAGATTCATCACCAGTCAACAATGTCAGTTTAGTAACTTCTAGCAAGTCCGTGCACTTAACAAGATTCATCACCAGTCAACATTGTCACTTTAGAAACTTCTAGCAAGTCCGTGCACTTATCTAGGTTCATCACCATAGGCAACAATGTCAGTTTAGTAACTTCTAGCAAGTCCGTGCACTTAACAAGATTCATCACCAGTCAACAATGTCAGTTTAGTAACTTCTAGCAAGTCCGTGCACTTATCTAGGTTCATCACCATAGGCAACAATGTCGGTTTAGTAACTTCTAGCAAGTCCGTGCACTTAACAAGATTCATCACCAGTCAACAATGTCAGTTTAGAAACTTCTAGCAAGTCCGTGCACTTATCTAGGTTCATCACCATAGGCGACAATGTCAGTTTAGTAACTTCTAGCAAGTCCGTTCACTTAACAAGATTCATCATCAGTGTCAACAATGTCAGTTTAGTAACTTCTAGCAAGTCCGTGCACTTATCTAGGTTCATCACCATAGGCAACAAAGTCAGTTTAGTAAGTTCTAGCAAGTCCGTGGACTTAACAAGATTCTTCACCAGAGTCAGCAATGTCAGTTTAGTAACTTCTAGCAAGTCCGTGCACTTATCTAGGCTCATCACCATAGGCAACAATGTCAATTTAGTATCTTCTAGCAAGTCCGTGCACTTAACAAGATTCATCATCAGAGTCAACAATGTCAGTTTAGTAACTTCTAGCAAGTCCGTGCACTTATCTAGGTTCATCATCAGAGTCAAGAATGTCAGTTTAGTAACTTCTAGCAAGTCCGTGCCCTTATCTAGGTTCATCATCAGGGTCAACAATGTCAGTTTAGTAACTTCTAGCAAGTCCGTGCACTTATCTAGGTTCATCATCAGAGTCAAGAATGTCAGTTTAGTAACTTCTAGCAAGTCCGTGCACTTATCTAGGTTCATCATCAGGGTCAAGAATGTCAGTTTAGTAACTTCTAGCAAGTCCGTGCACTTATCTAGGTTCATCATCAGAGTCAAAATGTCAGTTTAGTAACTTCTAGTAGGTCCGTGCACTTATCTAGGTTCATCATCAGAGTCAGGAATGTCAGTTTAGTAACTTCTAGCAAGTCCGTGCACTTATCTAGGTTCATCATCAGGGTCAAGAATGTCAGTTTCAAGGTCGCGGGTTCAAACCCGGCGGAGGGCGATGGATTTTTTCGGGCGTAAAAATCGTTAGCACGGCTTCCTTCGGAAGGGAAGTAAAGCCGGTGTTCCCGTGTCGTAGATTTACGGCACGTAAAAGAACCTCAAGCCTGATAAAGAGGCCTCTGAGCAAAATTACAGGTGTTTCACGCCCAATATAGAATGGGACGCTAAGAACCATAGTAGTTAAAGAGCGTCCATAAATAAAAAAAAAAAAAGTAACTTCTAGCAAGACCGTGCACTTAACTAGGTTCATCATCAGGGTCAAGAATGTCAGTTTAGTAACTTCTAGCAAGTCCGTGCACTTATCTAGGTTCATCATCAGGGTCAAGAATGTCAGTTTAGTAACTTCTAGCAAGTCCGTGCACTTATCTAGGTTCATCATCAGAGTCAAAATGTCAGTTTAGTAACTTCTAGTAGGTCCGTGCACTTATCTAGGTTCATCATCAGAGTCAGGAATGTCAGTTTAGTAACTTCTAGCAAGTCCGTGCACTTATCTAGGTTCATCATCAGGGTCAAGAATGTCAGTTTCAAGGTCGCGGGTTCAAACCCGGCGGAGGGCGATGGATTTTTTCGGGCGTAAAAATCGTTAGCACGGCTTCCTTCGGAAGGGAAGTAAAGCCGGTGGTCCCGTGTCGTAGATTTACGGCACGTAAAAGAACCTCAAGCCTGATAAAGAGGCCTCTGAGCAAAATTACAGGTGTTTCACGCCCAATATAGAATGGGACGCTAAGAACCATAGTAGTTAAAGAGCGTCCATAAATAAAAAAAAAAAAAAAAAGTAACTTCTAGCAAGACCGTGCACTTAACTAGGTTCATCATCAGGGTCAAGAATGTCAGTTTAGTAACTTCTAGCAAGACCGTGCACTTATCTAGGTTCATCATCAGAGTCAAGAATGTAAGTTTAGTAACTTCTAGCAAGTCCGTGCACTTATCTAGGTTCATCATCAGAGTCAAGAATGTCAGTTTAGTAACTTCTAGCAAGTCCGTGCACTTATCTAGGTTCATCATCAGGGTCAAGAATGTCAGTTTAGTAACTTCTAGCAAGTCCGTGCACTTATATAGGTTCATCATCAGGGTCAACAATGTCAGTTTAGTAACTTCTAGCAAGTCCGTGCACTTAACAAGATACAACACCAGAATGAACAATGTCAGTGTAGTATCTTCTAACAAATCCGTGCACTTAACAAGATACAACAACAGCGTCAACAATGTCAGTGAGGTAACTTCTAGCAAGTCCGTGCACTTAACAAGATTCAACAACAGAGTCAACAATGTCGGTTTAGGAACTTCTAGCAAGTCCGTGCACTTAACAAGATTCAACACCAGAGTCATCAATGTCAGTGTAGTAACTTCTAGCAAGTCCGTGCACATAACAAGATACAACACCAGAGTCAACAATGTCAGTGTAGTAAATTCTAGCAAGTCCGTGCACTTAACAAGATACAACACCAGAGTCAACAATGTCAGTTTAGTAACTTCTAGCAAGTCCGTGCACTTAAACACATTCAACACCATAGTCAACAATATCGGTTTACTAACTTCTAGCAAGACCGTGCACTTAACAAGATTCATTACCAGAGTCAACAATGTCAGTTTAGTAACTTCTAGCAAGTCCGTGCACTTAACAAGATTCAACACCAGAGTCAACAATGTCAGTGAGGTAACTTCTAGCAAGTCCGTGCACTTAACAAGATTCAACACCAGAGTCAACAATGTCAGTTTAGTAACTTCTAGCTGGTCCGTGCACTGAACAAGATACAACACCAGAGTCAACAATGTCAGTGAGGTAACTTCTAGCAAGTCCGTGCACTTAACAAGAGTCAACACCAGAGTCAAGAATGTCGGTTTAGTAACTTCTAGCAAGTCCGTGCACTTAACAAGATTCTCATCACCAGAGTCAAGAATGTCGGTTTAGTAACTTCTAGCAAGTCCGTGCACTTAACAAGATTCAACACCAGAGTCAACAATGTCAGTGAGGTAACTTCTAGCAAGTCCGTGCACTTAACAAGATTCAACACCAGAGTCAACAATGTCGGTGTAGTAACTTATAGCTAGTTCGTGCACTTAACAAGATTCAACACCAGAGTCAACAATGTCAGTGAGGTAACTTCTAGCAAGTCCGTGCACTTAACAAGATTCAACACCAGAGTCAACAATGTCAGTGAGGTAACTTCTAGCAAGTCCGTGCACTTAACAAGATTCAACACCAGAGTCAAGAATGTCAGTGAGGTAACTTCTAGCAAGTCCGTGCACTTAACAAGATTCATCACCAGAATCAAGAATGTCGGTTTAGTAACTTCTAGCAAGTCCGTGCACTTAACAAGATTCAACACCAGAGTCAACAATGTCAGCGAGGTAACTTCTAGCAAGTCCGTGCACTTAACAAGATTCAACACCAGAGTCAACAATGTCAGTGAGGTAACTTCTAGCAAGTCCGTGCACTTAACAAGATTCAACACCAGAGTCAACAATGTCAGTGAGGTAACTTCTAGCAAGTCCGTGCACTTAACAAGATTCAACACCAGAGTCAACAATGTCAGTGAGGTAACTTCTAGCAAGTCCGTGCACTTAACAAGATTCAACACCAGAGTCAACAATGTCAGTGAGGGAACTTCTAGCAAGTCCGTGCACTTAACAAGATTCATCACCAGAGTCAAGAATGTCAGTGAGGTAACTTCTAGCAAGTCCGTGCACTTAACAAGATTCATCACCAGAGTCAAGAATGTCGGTTTAGTAACTTCTAGCAAGTCCGTGCACTTAACAAGATTCAACACCAGAGTCAACAATGTCAGTGAGGTAACTTCTAGCAAGTCCGTGCACTTAACAAGATTCAACACCAGAGTCAACAATGTCGGTGTAGTAACTTATAGCTAGTTCGTGCACTTAACAAGATTCAACACCAGAGTCAACAATGTCAGTTTAGTAACTTTTAGCAAGTCCGTGCACTTAACAAGATTCAACTCCAGAGTCAACAATGTCGGTTTAGTAACTTCTAGCAAGTCCGTGCACTTAACAAGATACATCACCAGAGTCAACAATGTCGCTTTAGTAACTTCTAGCAAGTCCGTGCACTTAACAAGATTCATCATCAGAGTCAACAATGTCGGTTTAGTAACTTCTAGCAAGTCCGTGCACTTAACAAGATTCATCACCAGAGTCAACAATGTCGGTTTAGTAACTTCTAGCAAGTCCGTGCACTTAACAAGATACATACCAGAGTCAACAATGTCAGTTTAGTAACTTCTAGCAAGTCCGTGCACTTAACAAGATTCATCACCAGAGTCAACAATGTCGGTTTAGTAACTTCTAGCAAGTCCGTGCACTTAACAAGATTCATCATCAGAGTCAACAATGTCGGTTTAGTAACTTCTAGCAAGTCCGTGCACTTAACAAGATTCATCACCACAGTCAACAATGTCGGTTTAGTAACTTCTAGCAAGTCCGTGCACTTAACAAGATACATCACCAGAGTCAACAATGTCGGTTTAGTAACTTCTAGCAAGTCCGTGCACTTAACAAGATTCATCACCAGAGTCAACAATGTCGGTTTAGTAACTTCTAGCAAGTCCGTGCACTTAACAAGATACATCACCAGAGTCAACAATGTCGGTTTAGTAACTTCTAGCAAGTCCGTGCACTTAACAAGATTCATCACCAGAGTCAACAATGTCGGTTTAGTAACTTGTAGCAAGTCCGTGCACTTAACAAGATTCATCACCAGAGTCAACAATGTCAGTGAGGTAACTTCTAGCAAGTCCGTGCACTTAACAAGATACATCACCAGAGTCAACAATGTCGGTTTAGTAACTTCTAGCAAGTCCGTGCACTTAACAAGATTCATCACCAGAGTCAACAATGTCGGTTTAGTAAATTCTAGCAAGTCCGTGCACTTAACAAGATACAACACCAGAATCAACAATGTCGGTTTAGTAACTTCTAGCAAGTCCGTGCACTTAACAAGATACAAAACAGAGTCAACAATGTCGGTTTAGTAACTTCTAGCAAGTCCGTGCACTTAACAAGGTTCAACACCAGAGTCAACAATGTCGGTTTAGTAACTTCTAGCAAGTCCGTGCACTTAACAAGATACAACACCAGAGTCAACAATGTCAGTGTAGTAACTTCTAGCAAGTCCGTGCACTTAACAAGATACAACACCAGAGTCAACAATGTCGGTTTAGTAACATCTAGCAAGTCCGTGCACTTAACAAGATACAACACCAGAGTCAACAATGTCGGTTTAGTAACATCTAGCAAGTCCGTGCACTTAACAAGGTTCAACACCAGAGTAAACAATGTCGGTTTAGTAACATCTAGCAAGTTCGTGCACTTAACAAGATACAACACCAGAGTCAACAATGTCGGTTTAGTAACATCTAGCAAGTCCGTGCACTTAACAAGATACAACACCAGAGTCAACAATGTCAGTGTAGTAACTTCTAGCAAGTCCGTGCACTTAACAAGATACAACACCAGAGTCAACAATGTCAGTTTAGTAACTTCTGCAAGTCCGTGCACTTAACAAGATACAACACCAGAGTCAACAATGTCGGTTTAGTAACATCTAGCAAGTCCGTGCACTTAACAAGGTTCAACACCAGAGTCAACAATGTCGGTTTAGTAACTTCTAGCAAGTCCGTGCACTTAACAAGATTCATCATCAGAGTCAACAATGTCAGTGTAGTAACTTCTAGCAAGTCCGTGCACTTAACAAGATACAACACCAGAGTCAACAATGTCGGTTTAGTAACTTCTAGCATGTCCGTGCACTTAACAAGATACAACACCAGAGTCAACAATGTCGGTTTAGTTACATCTAGCAAGTCCGTGCACTTAACAAGATACAACACCAGAGTCAACAATGTCGGTTTAGTAACTTCTAGCAAGTCCGTGCACTTAACAAGGTTCAACACCAGAGTCAACAATGTCGGTTTAGTAACATCTAGCAAGTCCGTGCACTTAACAAGATACAACACCAGAGTCAACAATGTCGGTTTAGTAACATCTAGCAAGTCCGTGCACTTAACAAGATACAACACCAGAGTCAACAATGTCAGTGTAGTAACTTCTAGCAAGTCCGTGCACTTAACAAGATACAACACCAGAGTCAACAATGTCGGTTTAGTAACATCTAGCAAGTCCGTGCACTTAACAAGGTTCAACACCAGAGTCAACAATGTCGGTTTAGTAACTTCTAGCAAGTCCGTGCACTTAACAAGATTCATCATCAGAGTCAACAATGTCAGTGTAGTAACTTCTAGCAAGTCCGTGCACTTAACAAGATACAACACCAGAGTCAACAATGTCGGTTTAGTAACTTCTAGCAAGTCCGTGCACTTAACAAGATACAACACCAGAGTCAACAATGTCGGTTTAGTAACTTCTAGCAAGTCCGTGCACTTAACAAGATTCATCACCAGAGTCAACAATGTCGGTTTAGTAAATTCTAGCAAGTCCGTGCACTTAACAAGATACAACACCAGAGTCAACAATGTCGGTTTAGTAACTTCTAGCAAGTCCGTGCACTTAACAAGATACAACACCAGAGTCAACAATGTCAGTGTAGTAACTTCTAGCAAGTCCGTGCACTTAACAAGATACAACACCAGAGTCAACAATGTCGGTTTAGTAACTTCTAGCAAGTCCGTGCACTTAACAAGATTCATCACCAGAGTCAACAATGTCAGTTTAGTAACTTCTAGCAAGTCCGTGCACTTAACAAGATTCAACACCAGAGTCAACAATGCCAGTTTAGTAACTTCTAGCAAGTCCGTGCACTTAACAAGATTCATCACCAGAGTCAACAATGTCAGTGAGGTAACTTCTAGCAAGTCCGTGCACTTAACAAGATTCAACACCAGAGTCAACAATGTCAGTTTAGTAACTTCTAGCTGGTCCGTGCACTTAACAAGATACAACACCAGAGTCAACAATGTCAGTGAGGTAACTTCTAGCAAGTCCGTGCACTTAACAAGAGTCAACACCAGAGTCAAGAATGTCGGTTTAGTAACTTCTAGCAAGTCCGTGCACTTAACAAGATTCTCATCACCAGAGTCAAGAATGTCGGTTTAGTAACTTCTAGCAAGTCCGTGCACTTAACAAGATTCAACACCAGAGTCAACAATGTCAGTGAGGTAACTTCTAGCAAGTCCGTGCACTTAACAAGATTCAACACCAGAGTCAACAAAGTCGGTGTAGTAACTTATAGCTAGTTCGTGCACTTAACAAGATTCAACACCAGAGTCAACAATGTCAGTGAGGTAACTTCTAGCAAGTCCGTGCACTTAACAAGATTCAACACCAGAGTCAACAATGTCAGTGAGGTAACTTCTAGCAAGTCCGTGCACTTAACAAGATTCAACACCAGAGTCAAGAATGTCAGTGAGGTAACTTCTAGCAAGTCCGTGCACTTAACAAGATTCATCACCAGAGTCAAGAATGTCGGTTTAGTAACTTCTAGCAAGTCCGTGCACTTAACAAGATTCAACACCAGAGTCAACAATGTCAGTGAGGTAACTTCTAGCAAGTCCGTGCACTTAACAAGATTCAACACCAGAGTCAACAATGTCAGTGAGGTAACTTCTAGCAAGTCCGTGCACTTAACAAGATTCAACACCAGAGTCAACAATGTCAGTGAGGTAACTTCTAGCAAGTCCGTGCACTTAACAAGATTCAACACCAGAGTCAACAATGTCAGTGAGGTAACTTCTAGCAAGTCCGTGCACTTAACAAGATTCAACACCAGAGTCAACAATGTCAGTGAGGTAACTTCTAGCAAGTCCGTGCACTTAACAAGATTCATCACCAGAGTCAAGAATGTCAGTGAGGTAACTTCTAGCAAGTCCGTGCACTTAACAAGATTCATCACCAGAGTCAAGAATGTCGGTTTAGTAACTTCTAGCAAGTCCGTGCACTTAACAAGATTCAACACCAGAGTCAACAATGTCAGTGAGGTAACTTCTAGCAAGTCCGTGCACTTAACAAGATTCAACACCAGAGTCAACAATGTCGGTGTAGTAACTTATAGCTAGTTCGTGCACTTAACAAGATTCAACACCAGAGTCAACAATGTCAGTTTAGTAACTTCTAGCAAGTCCGTGCACTTAACAAGATTCAACACCAGAGTCAACAATGTCAGTTTAGTAACTTTTAGCAAGTCCGTGCACTTAACAAGATTCAACTCCAGAGTCAACAATGTCGGTTTAGTAACTTCTAGCAAGTCCGTGCACTTAACAAGATACATCACCAGAGTCAACAATGTCGCTTTAGTAACTTCTAGCAAGTCCGTGCACTTAACAAGATTCATCATCAGAGTCAACAATGTCAGTTTAGTAACTTGTAGCAAGTCCGTGCACTTAACAAGATTCATCACCAGAGTCAACAATGTCGGTTTAGTAACTTCTAGCAAGTCCGTGCACTTAACAAGATACATCACCAGAGTCAACAATGTCGGTTTAGTAACTTCTAGCAAGTCCGTGCACTTAACAAGATTCATCACCAGAGTCAACAATGTCGGTTTAGTAAATTCTAGCAAGTCCGTGCACTTAACAAGATACAACACCAGAGTCAACAATGTCGGTTTAGTAACTTCTAGCAAGTCCGTGCACTTAACAAGATACAAAACAGAGTCAACAATGTCGGTTTAGTAACTTCTAGCAAGTCCGTGCACTTAACAAGGTTCAACCCCAGAGTCAACAATGTCGGTTTAGTAACTTCTAGCAAGTCCGTGCACTTAACAAGATACAACACCAGAGTCAACAATGTCAGTGTAGTAACTTCTAGCCAGTCCGTGCACTTAACAAGATTCATCATCAGAGTCAACAATGTCAGTGTAGTAACTTCTAGCAAGTCCGTGCACTTAACAAGATACAACACCAGAGTCAACAATGTCGGTTTAGTAACTTCTAGCAAGTCCGTGCACTTAACAAGATACAACACCAGAGTCAACAATGTCGGTTTAGTAACTTCTAGCAAGTCCGTGCACTTAACAAGATACAACACCAGAGTCAACAATGTCAGTGTAGTAACTTCTAGCAAGTCCGTGCACTTAACAAGATACAACACCAGAGTCAACAATGTCGGTTTAGTAACATCTAGCAAGTCCGTGCACTTAACAAGATACAACACCAGAGTCAACAATGTCGGTTTAGTAACATCTAGCAAGTCCGTGCACTTAACAAGGTTCAACACCAGAGTCAACAATGTCGGTTTAGTAACATCTAGCAAGTTCGTGCACTTAACAAGATACAACACCACAGTCAACAATGTCGGTTTAGTAACATCTAGCAAGTCCGTGCACTTAACAAGATACAACACCAGAGTCAACAATGTCAGTGTAGTAACTTCTAGCAAGTCCTTCACTTAACAAGATACAACACCAGAGTCAACAATGTCAGTTTAGTAACTTCTAGCAAGTCCGTGCACTTAACAAGATACAACACCAGAGTCAACAATGTCGGTTTAGTAAAATCTAGCAAGTCCGTGCACTTAACAAGGTTCAACACCAGAGTCAACAATGTCGGTTTAGTAACTTCTAGCAAGTCCGTGCACTTAACAAGATTCATCATCAGAGTCAACAATGTCAGTGTAGTAACTTCTAGCAAGTCCGTGCACTTAACAAGATACAACACCAGAGTCAACAATGTCGGTTTAGTAACTTCTAGCATGTCCGTGCACTTAACAAGATACAACACCAGAGTCAACAATGTCGGTTTAGTAACATCTAGCAAGTCCGTGCACTTAACAAGATACAACACCAGAGTCAACAATGTCGGTTTAGTAACTTCTAGCAAGTCCGTGCACTTAACAAGGTTCAACACCAGAGTCAACAATGTCGGTTTAGTAACATCTAGCAAGTCCGTGCACTTAACAAGATACAACACCAGAGTCAACAATGTCGGTTTAGTAACTTCTAGCAAGTCCGTGCACTTAACAAGATTCATCATCAGAGTCAACAATGTCAGTTTAGTAACTTCTAGCAAGTCCGTGCACTTAACAAGATACAACACCAGAGTCAACAATGTCGGTTTAGTAACTTCTAGCAAGTCCGTGCACTTAACAAGATACAACACCAGAGTCAACAATGTCAGTTTAGTAACTTCTAGCAAGTCCGTGCACTTAACAAGGTTCAACACCAGAGTCAACAATGTCGGTTTAGTAACTTCTAGCAAGTCCGTGCACTTAACAAGATTCATCATCAGAGTCAACAATGTCAGTGTAGTAACTTCTAGCAAGTCCGTGCACTTAACAAGATACAACACCAGAGTCAACAATGTCGGTTTAGTAACTTCTAGCAAGTCCGTGCACTTAACAAGATACAACACCAGAGTCAACAATGTCGGTTTAGTAACTTCTAGCAAGTCCGTGCACTTAACAAGATTCATCACCAGAGTCAACAATGTCGGTTTAGTAAATTCTAGCAAGTTCGTGCACTTAACAAGATACAACACCAGAGTCAACAATGTCGGTTTAGTAACTTCTAGCAAGTCCGTGCACTTAACAAGATACAACACCAGAGTCAACAATGTCAGTGTAGTAACTTCTAGCAAGTCCGTGCACTTAACAAGATACAACACCAGAGTCAACAATGTCGGTTTAGTAACTTCTAGCAAGTCCGTGCACTTAACAAGATTCATCACCAGAGTCAACAATGTCAGTTTAGTAACTTCTAGCAAGTCCGTGCACTTAACAAGATTCAACACCAGAGTCAACAATGTCAGTTTAGTAACTTCTAGCAAGTCCGTGCACTTAACAAGATTCATCACCAGAGTCAACAATGTCGGTTTAGTAACTTCAAGTAAGTCATGCAATTATCTAGGTTCATCACCAGTCAACAATGTCGGTTTAGTAACTTCAAGCAAGTCCATGCACTTATCTAGGTTCATCACCAGAGTCAACAATGTCAATTTAGTAACTTCAAGCAAGTCCATTCACTTAACAAGATTCATCACCAGAGTCAACAATGTCGGTTTAGTAACTTCAAGCAAGTCCATGCACTTATCTAGGTTCATCACCAGAGTCAACAATGTCAATTTAGTAACTTCAAGCAAGTCCATTCACTTAAAAAGATTCATCACCAGAGTCAACAATGTCGGTTTAGTAACTTCAAGCAAGTCCATGCACTTATCTAGGTTCATCACCGGAGTCAACAATGTCGGTTTTTTAACTTATAGCAAGTACGTGCACTTAACAAGATTCATCACCAGAGTCAACAATGTCGGTTTTTTAACTTATAGCAAGTCCGTGCACTTAACAAGATTCATCACCAGAGTCAGCAATGTCAGTGTAGTAACTTCTAGAAAGTCCGTGCACTTAACAAGATTCATCACCAGAGTCAACAATGTCGGTTTAGTAACTTCTAGCAAGTCCGTGCACTTAACAAGATTCATCACCAGAGTCAACAATGTCGGTTTTTTAACTTATAGCAAGTCCGTGCACTTAACAAGATTCATCACCAGAGTCAACAATGTCGGTTTAGTAACTTCTAGCAAGTCCGTGCACTTAACAAGATTCATCACCAGAGTCAACAATGTCGGTTTAGTAACTTATAGCAAGTCCGTGCACTTAACAAGATTCATCACCAGAGTCAACAATGTCGGTTTAGTAACTTCTAGCATGTCCGTGCCCTTAACAAGATTCATCATCAGAGTCAACAATGTCGGTTTAGTAACTTCTAGCAAGTCCGTGCACTTAACAAGATTCATCACCAGAGTCAACAATGTCGGTTTTTTAACCTATAGCAAGTCCGTGCACTTAACAAGATTCATCACCAGAGTCAACAATGTCGGTTTAGTAACTTCTAGCAAGTCCGTGCACATAACAAGATTCATCACCAGAGTCAACAATGTCGGTTTTTTAACTTATAGCAAGTCCGTGCACTTAACAAGATTCATCACTAGAGTCAACAATGTCGGTGTAGTAACTTCTAGCAAGTCCGTGCACTTAACAAGATTCATCATCAGAGTCAACAATGTCGGTTTAGTAACTTGTAGCAAGTCCGTGCACTTAACAAGATTCATCACCAGAGTCAACAATGTCGGTTTAGTAACTTCTAGCAAGTCCGTGCACTTAACAAGATTCATCACCAGAGTCAACAATGTCGGTTTTTTAACTTATAGCAAGTCCGCGCACTTAACAAGATTCATCACCAGAGTCAACAATGTCGGTTTTTTAACTTCTAGCAAGTCCGTGCACTTAACAAGATTCATCACCAGAGTCAACAATGTCGCTTTAGTAACTTATAGCAAGTCCGTGCACTTAACAAGATTCATCACCAGAGTCAACACTGTCGGTTTAGTAACTTCTAGCAAGTCCGTGCACTGAACAAGATTCATCACCAGAGTCAACAATGTCGGTTTAGTAACTTGTAGCAAGTCCGCGCACTTAACAAGATTCATCACCAGAGTCAACAATGTAGGTTTTTTAACTTCTAGCAAGTCCGTGCACTTAACAAGATTCATCACCAGAGTCAACAATGTCGCTTTAGTAACTTATAGCAAGTCCGTGCACTTAACAAGATTCATCACCAGAGTCAACAATGTCGGTTTAGTAACTTCTAGCAAGTCCGTGCACTTAACAAGATTTATCACCAGAGTCAACAATGTCGCTTTACTAACTTATAGCAAGTCCGTGGAGTTAACAAGATTCATCACCAGAGTCAACAATGTCGGTTTTTTAACTTATAGCAAGTCCGGGCACTTAACAAGATTCATCACCAGAGTCAACAATGTCGGTTTAGTAACTTGTAGCAAGTCCGTGCACTTAACAAGATTCATCACCAGAGTCAACAATGTCGGTTTAGTAACTTCTAGCAAGTCCGTGCACTTAACACGATTCATCATCAGAGTCAACAATGTCAGTTTAGTAACTTCTAGCAAGTCCGTGCACTTAACACGAATCATCATCAGAGTCAACAATGTCAGTTTACTAACTTCTAGCAAGTCCGTGCACTTAACAAGATTCATCATCAGAGTCAACAATGTCGGTTTAGTAACTTCTAGCAAGTCCGTGCACTTAACAAGATTCAACAACAGAGTCAACAATGTCCGTTTAGTAACTTCTAGCAAGTCCGTGCACTTAACAAGATTCAACAACAGAGTAACCAATGTCAGTTTAGTAACTTCTAGCAAGTCCGGGCACTTAACAAGATTCAACACCAGAGTAACCAATGTCAGTTTAGTAACTTCTAGCAAGTCCGTGCACTTAACACGATTCAACAACAGAGTAACCAATGTCGGTTTAGTAACTTCTAGCAAGTCCGTGCACTTAACAAGATTCAACACCAGAGTAACCAATGTCAGTTTAGTAACTTCTAGCAAGTCCGTGCACTTAACAAGATTCAACAACAGAGTAACCAATGTCAGTTTAGTAACTTCTAGCAAGTCCGTGCACTTAACAAGATTCATCATCAGAGTCAACAATGTCGGTTTAGTAACTTCTAGCAAGTCCGTGCACTTAACAAGATTCAACATCAGAGTCAACAATGTCAGTTTAGTAACTTCTAGCAAGTCCGTGCACTTAACAAGATTCAACACCAGAGTCAACAATGTCAGTTTAGTAACTTCTAGCAAGTCCGTGCACTTAACACGATTCATCATCAGAGTCAACAATGTCGGTTTAGTAACTTCTAGCAAGTCCGTGCACTTAACAAGATTCATCACCAGAGTCAACAATGTCAGTTTAGTAACTTCTAGCAAGTCCGTGCACTTAACACGATTCATCATCAGAGTCAACAATGCTGGTTTAGTAACTTCTAGCAAGTCCGTGCACTTAACAAGATTCAACACCAGAGTCAACAATGTCAGTTTAGTAACTTCTAGCAAGTCCGTGCACTTAACAAGATTCAACACCAGAGTCAACAATGTCAGTTTAGTAACTTCTAGCAAGTCCGTGCACTTAACAAGATTCATTACCAGAGTCAACAATGTCAGTTTAGTAACTTCTAGCAAGTTCGTGCACTTAACACGATTCATCATCAGAGTCAACAATGTCGGTTTAGTAACTTCTAGCAAGTCCGTGCACTTAACAAGATTCATCATCAGAGTCAACAATGTCAGTTTAGTAACTTCTAGCAAGTCCGTGCACTTAACAAGATTCATCATCAGAGTCAACAATGTCAGTTTAGTAACTTATAGCAAGTCCGTGCACTTAACACGATTCATCATCAGAGTCAACAATGTCGGTTTAGTAACTTCTAGCAAGTCCGTGCACTTAACACGATTCATCATCAGAGTCAACAATGTCAGTTTAGTAACTTCTAGCAAGTGCGTGCACTTAACAAGATTCATTACCAGAGTCAACAATGTCAGTTTAGTAACTTATAGCAAGTCCGTGCACTTAACAAGATTCATCATCAGAGTCAACAATGTCGGTTTAGTAACTTCTAGCAAGTCCGTGCACTTAACAAGATTCATCATCAGAGTCAACAATGTCAGTTTAGTAACTTATAGCAAGTCCGTGCACTTAACAAGATTCATTATCAGAGTCAACAATGTCAGTTTAGTAACTTATAGCAAGTCCGTGCACTTAACAAGATTCATCATCAGAGTCAACAATGTCAGTTTAGTAACTTATAGCAAGTCCGTGCACTTAACAAGATTCATCATCAGAGTCAACAATGTCAGTTTAGTAACTTCTAGCAAGTCCGTGCACTTAACAAGATTCATCATCAGAGTCAACAATGTCAGTTTAGTAACTTATAGCAAGTCCGTGCACTTAACAAGATTCATCATCAGAGTCAACAATGTCAGTTTAGTAACTTCTAGCAAGTCCGTGCACTTAACAAGATTCATCATCAGAGTCAACAATGTCAGTTTAGTAACTTATAGCAAGTCCGTGCACTTAACAACATTCATCACCAGTCAACAATGTCAGTTTAGTAACTTCTAGCAAGTCCGTGCACTTAACAAGATTCATCATCAGAGTCAACAATGTCAGTTTAGTAAATTATAGCAAGTCCGTGCACTTAACAAGATTCATCATCAGAGTCAAAAATGTCAGTTTAGTAACTTCTAGCAAGTCCGTGCACTTAACAAGATTCATCATCAGAGTCAACAATGTCAGTTTAGTAACTTATAGCAAGTCCGTGCACTTAACAAGATTCATTACCAGAGTCAACAATGTCAGTTTAGTAACTTATAGCAAGTCCGTGCACTTAACAAGATTCATCATCAGAGTCAACAGTGTCAGTGTAGTAACTTCTAGCAAGTCCGTGCACTTAACAAGATTCAACACCAGAGTCAACAATATCGGTTTAGTAACTTCTAGCAAGTCCGTGCACTTAACAAGATTCATCACCAGAGTCAACAATGTCGGTGTAGTAACTTCTAGCAAGTCCGTGCACTTAACAAGATTCAACACCAGAGTCAAGAATGTCAGTTTAGTAACTTCTAGCAAGTCCGTGCACTTAACAAGATTCAACACCAGAGTCAACAATGTCAGTGTAGTAACTTCTAGCAAGTCCGTGCACTTAACAAGATTCAACACCAGAGTCATTAATGTCGGTTTAGTAACTTCTAGCAAGTCCGTGCACTTAACAAGATTCAACACCAGAGTCATTAATGTCGGTTTAGTAACTTCTAGCAAGTCCGTGCACTTAACAAGATTCATCACCAGAGTCAACAATGTCAGTTTTGTAATTTCTAGCAAGTCCGTGCACTTAACAAGATTCATCACCAGTCAACAGTGTCGCTTTAGTAACTTCTGGCAAGTCCGTGCACTTAACAAGATTCATCACCAGTCAACAATGTCAGTTTAGTAACTTCTAGCAAGTCCGTGCACTTAACAAGATTCATCACCAGTCAACAATGTCAGTTTAGAAACTTCTAGCAAGTCCGTGCACTTAACAAGATTCATCACCAGTCAACAATGTCAGTTTAGTAACTTCTAGCAAGTCCGTGCACTTAACAAGATTCATCACCAGTCAACAATGTCAGTTTAGTAACTTCTAGCAAGTCCGTGCACTTAACAAGATTCATCACCAGTCAACATTGTCAGTTTAGAAACTTCTAGCAAGTCCGTGCACTTATCTAGGTTCATCACCATAGGCAACAATGTCAGTTTAGTAACTTCTAGCAAGTCCTTGCACTTAACAAGATTCATCACCAGTCAACAATGTCAGTTTAGTAACTTCTAGCAAGTCCGTGCACTTATCTAGGTTCATCACCATAGGCAACAATGTCGGTTTAGTAACTTCTAGCAAGTCCGTGCACTTAACAAGATTCATCACCAGTCAACAATGTCAGTTTAGAAACTTCTAGCAAGTCCGTGCACTTATCTAGGTTCATCACCATAGGCGACAATGTCAGTTTAGTAACTTCTAGCAAGTTCGTTCACTTAACAAGATTCATCATCAGTGTCAACAATGTCAGTTTAGTAACTTCTAGCAAGTCCGTGCTCTTATCTAGGTTCATCACCATAGGCAACAAAGTCAGTTTAGTAAGTTCTAGCAAGTACGTGGACTTAACAAGATTCTTCACCAGAGTCAGCAATGTCAGTTTAGTAACTTCTAGCACGTCCGTGCATTATCTAGGCTCATCACCATAGGCAACAATGTCAATTTAGTATCTTCTAGCAAGTCCGTGCACTTAACAAGATTCATCATCAGAGTCAACAATGTCAGTTTAGTAACTTCTAGCAAGTCCGTGCACTTATCTAGGTTCATCATCAGAGTCAAGAATGTCAGTTTAGTAACTTCTAGCAAGTCCGTGCCCTTATCTAGGTTCATCATCAGGGTCAACAATGTCAGTTTAGTAACTTCTAGCAAGTCCGTGCACTTATCTAGGTTCATCATCAGAGTCAAGAATGTCAGTTTAGTAACTTCTAGCAAGTCCGTGCACTTATCTAGGTTCATCATCAGGGTCAAGAATGTCAGTTTAGTAACTTCTAGCAAGTCCGTGCACTTATCTAGGTTCATCATCAGAGTCAAAATGTCAGTTTAGTAACTTCTAGTAGGTCCGTGCACTTATCTAGGTTCATCATCAGAGTCAGGAATGTCAGTTTAGTAACTTCTAGCAAGTCCGTGCACTTATCTAGGTTCATCATCAGGGTCAAGAATGTCAGTTTCAAGGTCGCGGGTTCAAACCCGGCGGAGGGCGATGGATTTTTTCGGGCGTAAAAATCGTTAGCACGGCTTCCTTCGGAAGGGAAGTAAAGCCGGTGGTCCCGTGTCGTAGATTTACGGCACGTAAAAGAACCTCAAGCCTGATAAAGAGGCCTCTGAGCAAAATTACAGGTGTTTCACGCCCAATACAGAATGGGACGCTAAGAACCATAGTAGTTAAAGAGCGTCCATAAATAAAAAAAAAAAAAAAAGTAACTTCTAGCAAGACCGTGCACTTAACTAGGTTCATCATCAGGGTCAAGAATGTCAGTTTAGTAACTTCTAGCAAGACCGTGCACTTATCTAGGTTCATCATCAGAGTCAAGAATGTAAGTTTAGTAACTTCTAGCAAGTCCGTGCACTTATCTAGGTTCATCATCAGAGTCAAGAATGTCAGTTTAGTAACTTCTAGCAAGTCCGTGCACTTATCTAGGTTCATCATCAGGGTCAAGAATGTCAGTTTAGTAACTTCTAGCAAGTCCGTGCACTTATATAGGTTCATCATCAGGGTCAACAATGTCAGTTTAGTAACTTCTAGCAAGTCCGTGCACTTAACAAGATACAACACCAGAGTCAACAATGTCAGTGTAGTATCTTCTAACAAATCCGTGCACTTAACAAGATACAACACCAGCGTCAACAATGTCAGTGAGGTAAATTCTAGCAAGTCCGTGCACTTAACAAGATTCAACAACAGAGTCAACAATGTCGGTTTAGGAACTTCTAGCAAGTCCGTGCACTTAACAAGATTCAACACCAGAGTCAACAATGTCAGTGTAGTAACTTCTAGCAAGTCCGTGCACTTAACAAGATACAACACCAGAGTCAACAATGTCAGTGTAGTAAATTCTAGCGAGTCCGTGCACTTAACAAGATACAACACCAGAGTCAACAATGTCAGTTTAGTAACTTCTAGCAGGTCCGTGCACTTAAACAGATTCAACACCAGAGTCAACAATATCGGTTTACTAACTTCTAGCAAGACCGTGCACTTAACAAGATTCATCACCAGAGTCAACAATGTCAGTTTAGTAACTTCTAGCAAGTCCGTGCACTTAACAAGATTCAACACCAGAGTCAACAATGTCAGTTTAGTAACTTCTAGCTGGTCCGTGCACTTAACAAGATACAACACCAGAGTCAACAATGTCAGTGAGGTAACTACTAGCAAGTCCGTGCACTTAACAAGAGTCAACACCAGAGTCAAGAATGTCGGTTTAGTAACTTCTAGCAAGTCCGTGCACTTAACAAGATTCTCATCACCAGAGTCAAGAATGTCGGTTTAGTAACTTCTAGCAAGTCCGTGCACTTAACAAGATTCAACACCAGAGTCAACAATGTCAGTGAGGTAACTTCTAGCAAGTCCGTGCACTTAACAAGATTCAACACCAGAGTCAACAATGTCAGTGAGGTAACTTCTAGCAAGTCCGTGCACTTAACAAGATTCAACACCAGAGTCAACAATGTCAGTGAGGTAACTTCTAGCAAGTCCGTGCACTTAACAAGATTCAACACCAGAGTCAACAATGTCAGTGAGGTAACTTCTAGCAAGTCCGTGCACTTAACAAGATTCAACACCAGAGTCAACAATGTCAGTGAGGTAACTTCTAGCAAGTCCGTGCACTTAACAAGATTCATCACCAGAGTCAAGAATGTCAGTGAGGTAACTTCTAGCAAGTCCGTGCACTTAACAAGATTCATCACCAGAGTCAAGAATGTCGGTTTAGTAACTTCTAGCAAGTCCGTGCACTTAACAAGATTCAACACCAGAGTCAACAATGTAAGTGAGGTAACTTCTAGCAAGTCCGTGCACTTAACAAGATTCAACACCAGAGTCAACAATGTCGGTGTAGTAACTTATAGCTAGTTCGTGCACTTAACAAGATTCAACACCAGAGTCAACAATGTCAGTTTAGTAACTTTTAGCAAGTCCGTGCACTTAACAAGATTCAACTCCAGAGTCAACAATGTCGGTTTAGTAACTTCTAGCAAGTCCGTGCACTTAACAAGATACATCACCAGAGTCAACAATGTCGCTTTAGTAACTTCTAGCAAGTCCGTGCACTTAACAAGATTCATAATCAGAGTCAACAATGTCGGTTTAGTAACTTCTAGCAAGTCCGTGCACTTAACAAGATTCATCACCAGAGTCAACAATGTCGGTTTAGTAACTTCTAGCAAGTACGTGCACTTAACAAGATACATCACCAGAGTCAACAATGTCGGTTTAGTAACTTCTAGCAAGTCCGTGCACTTAACAAGATTCATCACCAGAGTCAACAATGTCGGTTTAGTAACTTCTAGCAAGTCCGTGCACTTAACAAGATTCATCATCAGAGTCAACAATGTCGGTTTAGTAACTTCTAGCAAGTCCGTGCACTTAACAGGATTCATCACCAGAGTCAACAATGTCGGTTTAGTAACTTCTAGCAAGTCCGTGCACTTAACAAGATACATCACCAGAGTCAACAATGTCGGTTTAGTAACTTCTAGCAAGTCCGTGCACTTAACAAGATTCATCACCAGAGTCAACAATGTCGGTTTAGTAACTTCTAGCAAGTCCGTGCACTTAACAAGATACATCACCAGAGTCAACAATGTCGGTTTAGTAACTTCTAGCAAGTCCGTGCACTTAACAAGATTCATCACCAGAGTCAACAATGTCGGTTTAGTAACTTGTAGCAAGTCCGTGCACTTAACAAGATTCATCACCAGAGTCAACAATGTCGGTTTAGTAACTTCTAGCAAGTCCGTGCACTTAACAAGATACATCACCAGAGTCAACAATGTCGGTTTAGTAACTTCTAGCAAGTCCGTGCACTTAACAAGATTCATCACCAGAGTCAACAATGTCGGTTTAGTAAATTCTAGCAAGTCCGTGCACTTAACAAGATACAACACCAGAGTCAACAATGTCGGTTTAGTAACTTCTAGCAAGTCCGTGCACTTAACAAGATACAAAACAAAGTCAACAATGTCGGTTTAGTAACTTCTAGCAAGTCCGTGCACTTAACAAGGTTCAACACCAGAGTCAACAATGTCGGTTTAGTAACTTCTAGCAAGTCCGTGCACTTAACAAGATACAACACCAGAGTCAACAATGTCAGTGTAGTAACTTCTAGCAAGTCCGTGCACTTAACAAGATACAACTCCAGAGTCAACAATTTCGGTTTAGTAACATCTAGCAAGTCCGTGCACTTAACAAGATACAACACCAGAGTCAACAATGTCGGTTTAGTAACATCTAGCAAGTGGGTGCACTTAACAAGGTTCAACACCAGAGTCAACAATGTCGGTTTAGTAACATCTAGCAAGTTCGTGCACTTAACAAGATACAACACCAGAGTCAACAATGTCGGTTTAGTAACATCTAGCAAGTCCGTGCACTTAACTAGATACAACACCAGAGTCAACAATGTCAGTGTAGTAACTTCTAGCAAGTCCGTGCACTTAACAAGATACAACACCAGAGTCAACAATGTCAGTTTAGTAACTTCTAGCAAGTCCGTGCACTTAACAAGATACAACACCAGAGTCAACAATGTCGGTTTAGTAACATCTAGCAAGTCCGTGCACTTAACAAGGTTCAACACCAGAGTCAACAATGTCGGTTTAGTAACTTCTAGCAAGTCCGTGCACTTAACAAGATTCATCATCAGAGTCAACAATGTCAGTGTAGTAACTTCTAGCAAGTCCGTGCACTTAACAAGATTCAACACCAGAGTCATTAATGTCGGTTTAGTAACTTCTAGCAAGTCCGTGCACTTAACAAGATTCAACACCAGAGTCAACAATGTCAGTTTTGTAATTTCTAGCAAGTCCGTGCACTTAACAAGATTCATCACCAGTCAACAGTGTCGCTTTAGTAACTTCTGGCAAGTCCGTGCACTTAACAAGATTCATCACCAGTCAACAATGTCAGTTTAGTAACTTCTAGCAAGTCCGTGCACTTAACAAGATTCATCACCAGTCAACAATGTCAGTTTAGAAACTTCTAGCAAGTCCGTGCACTTAACAAGATTCATCACCAGTCAACAATGTCAGTTTAGTAACTTCTAGCAAGTCCGTGCACTTAACAAGATTCATCACCAGTCAACAATGTCAGTTTAGTAACTTCTAGCAAGTCCGTGCACTTAACAAGATTCATCACCAGTCAACATTGTCACTTTAGAAACTTCTAGCAAGTCCGTGCACTTATCTAGGTTCATCACCATAGGCAACAATGTCAGTTTAGTAACTTCTAGCAAGTCCGTGCACTTAACAAGATTCATCACCAGTCAACAATGTCAGTTTAGTAACTTCTAGCAAGTCCGTGCACTTATCTAGGTTCATCACCATAGGCAACAATGTCGGTTTAGTAACTTCTAGCAAGTCCGTGCACTTAACAAGATTCATCACCAGTCAACAATGTCAGTTTAGAAACTTCTAGCAAGTCCGTGCACTTATCTAGGTTCATCACCATAGGCGACAATGTCAGTTTAGTAACTTCTAGCAAGTTCGTTCACTTAACAAGATTCATCATCAGTGTCAACAATGTCAGTTTAGTAACTTCTAGCAAGTCCGTGCTCTTATCTAGGTTCATCACCATAGGCAACAAAGTCAGTTTAGTAAGTTCTAGCAAGTACGTGGACTTAACAAGATTCTTCACCAGAGTCAGCAATGTCAGTTTAGTAACTTCTAGCAAGTCCGTGCACTTATCTAGGCTCATCACCATAGGCAACAGTGTCAATTTAGTATCTTCTAGCAAGTCCGTGCACTTAACAAGATTCATCATCAGAGTCAACAATGTCAGTTTAGTAACTTCTAGCAAGTCCGTGCACTTATCTAGGTTCATCATCAGAGTCAAGAATGTCAGTTTAGTAACTTCTAGCAAGTCCGTGCCCTTATCTAGGTTCATCATCAGGGTCAACAATGTCAGTTTAGTAACTTCTAGCAAGTCCGTGCACTTATCTAGGTTCATCATCAGAGTCAAGAATGTCAGTTTAGTAACTTCTAGCAAGTCCGTGCACTTATCTAGGTTCATCATCAGGGTCAAGAATGTCAGTTTAGTAACTTCTAGCAAGTCCGTGCACTTATCTAGGTTCATCATCAGAGTCAAAATGTCAGTTTAGTAACTTCTAGTAGGTCCGTGCACTTATCTAGGTTCATCATCAGAGTCAGGAATGTCAGTTTAGTAACTTCTAGCAAGTCCGTGCACTTATCTAGGTTCATCATCAGGGTCAAGAATGTCAGTTTCAAGGTCGCGGGTTCAAACCCGGCGGAGGGCGATGGATTTTTTCGGGCGTAAAAATCGTTAGCACGGCTTCCTTCGGAAGGGAAGTAAAGCCGGTGGTCCCGTGTCGTAGATTTACGGCACGTAAAAGAACCTCAAGCCTGATAAAGAGGCCTCTGAGCAAAATTACAGGTGTTTCACGCCCAATATAGAATGGGACGCTAAGAACCATAGTAGTTAAAGAGCGTCCATAAATAAAAAAAAAAAAAAAGTAACTTCTAGCAAGACCGTGCACTTAACTAGGTTCATCATCAGGGTCAAGAATGTCAGTTTAGTAACTTCTAGCAAGACCGTGCACTTATCTAGGTTCATCATTAGAGTCAAGAATGTAAGTTTAGTAACTTCTAGCAAGTCCGTGCACTTATCTAGGTTCATCATCAGAGTCAAGAATGTCAGTTTAGTAACTTCTAGCAAGTCCGTGCACTTATCTAGGTTCATCATCAGGGTCAAGAATGTCAGTTTAGTAACTTCTAGCAAGTCCGTGCACTTATATAGGTTCATCATCAGGGTCAACAATGTCAGTTTAGTAACTTCTAGCAAGTCCGTGCACTTAACAAGATACAACACCAGAGTCAACAATGTCAGTGTAGTATCTTCTAACAAATCCGTGCACTTAACAAGATACAACACCAGCGTCAACAATGTCAGTGAGGTAAATTCTAGCAAGTCCGTGCACTTAACAAGATTCAACAACAGAGTCAACAATGTCGGTTTAGGAACTTCTAGCAAGTCCGTGCACTTAACAAGATTCAACACCAGAGTCAACAATGTCAGTGTACTAACTTCTAGCAAGTCCGTGCACTTAACAAGATACAACACCAGAGTCAACAATGTCAGTGTAGTAAATTCTAGCAAGTCCGTGCACTTAACAAGATACAACACCAGAGTCAACAATGTCAGTTTAGTAACTTCTAGCAAGTCCGTGCACTTAAACAGATTCAACACCAGAGTCAACAATATCGGTTTACTAACTTCTAGCAAGACCGTGCACTTAACAAGATTCATCACCAGAGTCAACAATGTCAGTTTAGTAACTTCTAGCAAGTCCGTGCACTTAACAAGATTCAACACCAGAGTCAACAATGTCAGTTTAGTAACTTCTAGCTGGTCCGTGCACTTAACAAGATACAACACCAGAGTCAACAATGTCAGTGAGGTAACTTCTAGCAAGTCCGTGCACTTAACAAGAGTCAACACCAGAGTCAAGAATGTCGGTTTAGTAACTTCTAGCAAGTCCGTGCACTTAACAAGATTCTCATCACCAGAGTCAAGAATGTCGGTTTAGTAACTTCTAGCAAGTCCGTGCACTTAACAAGATTCAACACCAGAGTCAACAATGTCAGTGAGGTAACTTCTAGCAAGTCCGTGCACTTAACAAGATTCAACACCAGAGTCAACAATGTCAGTGAGGTAACTTCTAGCAAGTCCGTGCACTTAACAAGATTCAACACCAGAGTCAACAATGTCAGTGAGGTAACTTCTAGCAAGTCCGTGCACTTAACAAGATTCAACACCAGAGTCAACAATGTCAGTGAGGTAACTTCTAGCAAGTCCGTGCACTTAACAAGATTCAACACCAGAGTCAACAATGTCAGTGAGGTAACTTCTAGCAAGTCCGTGCACTTAACAAGATTCATCACCAGAGTCAAGAATGTCAGTGAGGTAACTTCTAGCAAGTCCGTGCACTTAACAAGATTCATCACCAGAGTCAAGAATGTCGGTTTAGTAACTTCTAGCAAGTCCGTGCACTTAACAAGATTCAACACCAGAGTCAACAATGTCAGTGAGGTAACTTCTAGCAAGTCCGTGCACTTAACAAGATTCAACACCAGAGTCAACAATGTCGGTGTAGTAACTTATAGCTAGTTCGTGCACTTAACAAGATTCAACACCAGAGTCAACAATGTCAGTTTAGTAACTTTTAGCAAGTCCGTGCACTTAACAAGATTCAACTCCAGAGTCAACAATGTCGGTTTAGTAACTTCTAGCAAGTCCGTGCACTTAACAAGATACATCACCAGAGTCAACAATGTCGCTTTAGTAACTTCTAGCAAGTCCGTGCACTTAACAAGATTCATCATCAGAGTCAACAATGTCGGTTTAGTAACTTCTAGCAAGTCCGTGCACTTAACAAGATTCATCACCAGAGTCAACAATGTCGGTTTAGTAACTTCTAGCAAGTACGTGCACTTAACAAGATACATCACCAGAGTCAACAATGTCGGTTTAGTAACTTCTAGCAAGTCCGTGCACTTAACAAGATTCATCACCAGAGTCAACAATGTCGGTTTAGTAACTTCTAGCAAGTCCGTGCACTTAACAAGATTCATCATCAGAGTCAACAATGTCGGTTTAGTAACTTCTAGCAAGTCCGTGCACTTAACAAGATTCATCACCAGAGTCAACAATGTCGGTTTAGTAACTTCTAGCAAGTCCGTGCACTTAACAAGATACATCACCAGAGTCAACAATGTCGCTTTAGTAACTTCTAGCAAGTCCGTGCACTTAACAAGATTCATCACCAGAGTCAACAATGTCGGTTTAGTAACTTCTAGCAAGTCCGTGCACTTAACAAGATACATCACCAGAGTCAACAATGTCGGTTTAGTAACTTCTAGCAAGTCCGTGCACTTAACAAGATTCATCACCAGAGTCAACAATGTCGGTTTAGTAACTTGTAGCAAGTCCGTGCACTTAACAAGATTCATCACCAGAGTCAACAATGTCGGTTTAGTAACTTCTAGCAAGTCCGTGCACTTAACAAGATACATCACCAGAGTCAACAATGTCGGTTTAGTAACTTCTAGCAAGTCCGTGCACTTAACAAGATTCATCACCAGAGTCAACAATGTCGGTTTAGTAAATTCTAGCAAGTCCGTGCACTTAACAAGATACAACACCAGAGTCAACAATGTCGGTTTAGTAACTTCTAGCAAGTCCGTGCACTTAACAAGATACAAAACAGAGTCAACAATGTCGGTTTAGTAACTTCTAGCAAGTCCGTGCACTTAACAAGGTTCAACACCAGAGTCAACAATGTCGGTTTAGTAACTTCTAGCAAGTCCGTGCACTTAACAAGATACAACACCAGAGTCAACAATGTCAGTGTAGTAACTTCTAGCAAGTCCGTGCACTTAACAAGATACAACACCAGAGTCAACAATTTCGGTTTAGTAACATCTAGCAAGTCCGTGCACTTAACAAGATACAACACCAGAGTCAACAATGTCGGTTTAGTAACATCTAGCAAGTCCGTGCACTTAACAAGGTTCAACACCAGAGTCAACAATGTCGGTTTAGTAACATCTAGCAAGTTCGTGCACTTAACAAGATACAACACCAGAGTCAACAATGTCGGTTTAGTAACATCTAGCAAGTCCGTGCACTTAACAAGATACAACACCAGAGTCAACAATGTCAGTGTAGTAACTTCTAGCAAGTCCGTGCACTTAACAAGATACAACACCAGAGTCAACAATGTCAGTTTAGTAACTTCTAGCAAGTCCGTGCACTTAACAAGATACAACACCAGAGTCAACAATGTCGGTTTAGTAACATCTAGCAAGTCCGTGCACTTAACAAGGTTCAACACCAGAGTCAACAATGTCGGTTTAGTAACTTCTAGCAAGTCCGTGCACTTAACAAGATTCATCATCAGAGTCAACAATGTCAGTGTAGTAACTTCTAGCAAGTCCGTGCACTTAACAAGATACAACACCAGAGTCAACAATGTCGGTTTAGTAACTTCTAGCATGTCCGTGCACTTAACAAGATACAACACCAGAGTCAACAATGTCGGTTTAGTAACATCTAGCAAGTCCGTGCACTTAACAAGATTCAACACCAGAGTCAACAATGTCGGTTTAGTAACTTCTAGCAAGTCCGTGCACTTAACAAGGTTCAACACCAGAGTCAACAATGTCGGTTTAGTAACATCTAGCAAGTCCGTGCACTTAACAAGATACAACACCAGAGTCAACAATGTCGGTTTAGTAACATCTAGCAAGTCCATGCACTTAACAAGATACAACACCAGAGTCAACAATGTCAGTGTAGTAACTTCTAGCAAGTCCGTGCACTTAACAAGATACAACACCAGAGTCAACAATGTCAGTTTAGTAACTTCTAGCAAGTCCGTGCACTTAACAAGATACAACACCAGAGTCAACAATGTCGGTTTAGTAACATCTAGCAAGTCCGTGCACTTAACAAGGTTCAACACCAGAGTCAACAATGTCGGTTTAGTAACTTCTAGCAAGTCCGTGCACTTAACAAGATTCATCATCAGAGTCAACAATGTCAGTGTAGTAACTTCTAGCAAGTCCGTGCACTTAACAAGATACAACACCAGAGTCAACAATGTCGGTTTAGTAACTTCTAGCAAGTCCGTGCACTTAACAAGATACAACACCAGAGTCAACAATGTCGGTTTAGTAACTTCTAGCAAGTCCGTGCACTTAACAAGATTCATCACCAGAGTCAACAATGTCGGTTTAGTAAATTCTAGGAAGTCCGTGCACTTAACAAGATACAACACCAGAGTCAACAATGTCGGTTTAGTAACTTCTAGCAAGTCCGTGCACTTAACAAGATACAACACCAGAGTCAACAATGTCAGTGTAGTAACTTCTAGCAAGTCCGTGCACTTAACATGATACAACACCAGAGTCAACAATGTCGGTTTAGTAACTTCTAGCAAGTCCGTGCACTTAACAAGATTCATCACCAGAGTCAACAATGTCAGTTGAGTAACGTCTAGCAAGTCCGTGCACTTAACAAGATTCAACACCAGAGTCAACAATGTCAGTTTAGTAACTTCTAGCAAGTCCGTGCACTTAACAAGATTGATCACCAGAGTCAACAATGTCAGTGAGGTAACTTCTAGCAAGTCCGTGCACTTAACAAGATTCAACACCAGAGTCAACAATGTCAGTTTAGTAACTTCTAGCTGGTCCGTGCACTTAACAAGATACAACACCAGAGTCAACAATGTCAGTGAGGTAACTTCTAGCAAGTCCGTGCACTTAACAAGAGTCAACACCAGAGTCAAGAATGTCGGTTTAGTAACTTCTAGCAAGTCCGTGCACTTAACAAGATTCTCATCACCAGAGTCAAGAATGTCGGTTTAGTAACTTCTAGCAAGTCCGTGCACTTAACAAGATTCAACACCAGAGTCAACAATGTCAGTGAGGTAAATTCTAGCAAGTCCGTGCACTTAACAAGATTCAACACCAGAGTCAACAATGTCGGTGTAGTAACTTATAGCTAGTTCGTGCACTTAACAAGATTCAACACCAGAGTCACCAATGTCAGTGAGGTAACTTCTAGCAAGTCCGTGCACTTAACAAGATTCAACACCAGAGTCAACAATGTCAGTGAGGTAACTTCTAGCAAGTCCGTGCACTTAACAAGATTCAACACCAGAGTCAAGAATGTCAGTGAGGTAACTTCTAGCAAGTCCGTGCACTTAACAAGATTCATCACCAGAGTCAAGAATGTCGGTTTAGTAACTTCTAGCAAGTCCGTGCACTTAACAAGATTCAACACCAGAGTCAACAATGTCAGTGAGGTAACTTCTAGCAAGTCCGTGCACTTAACAAGATTCAACACCAGAGTCAACAATGTCAGTGAGGTAACTTCTAGCAAGTCCGTGCACTTAACAAGATTCAACACCAGAGTCAACAATGTCAGTGAGGTAACTTCTAGCAAGTCCGTGCACTTAACAAGATTCAACACCAGAGTCAACAATGTCAGTGAGGTAACTTCTAGCAAGTCCGTGCACTTAACAAGATTCAACACCAGAGTCAACAATGTCAGTGAGGTAACTTCTAGCAAGTCCGTGCACTTAACAAGATTCATCACCAGAGTCAAGAATGTCAGTGAGGTAACTTCTAGCAAGTCCGTGCACTTAACAAGATTCATCACCAGAGTCAAGAATGTCGGTTTAGTAACTTCTAGCAAGTCCGTGCACTTAACAAGATTCAACACCAGAGTCAACAATGTCGGTGTAATAACTTATAGCTAGTTCGTGCACTTAACAAGATTCAACACCAGAGTCAACAATGTCAGTTTAGTAACTTCTAGCAAGTCCGTGCACTTAACAAGATTCAACACCAGAGTCAACAATGTCAGTTTAGTAACTTTTAGCAAGTCCGTGCACTTAACAAGATTCAACTCCAGAGTCAACAATGTCAGTTTAGTAACTTCTAGCAAGTCCGTGCACTTAACAAGATTCATCACCAGAGTCAACAATGTCGCCTTAGTAACTTCTAGCAAGTCCGTGCACTTAACAAGATTCATCATCAGAGTCAACAATGTCAGTTTAGTAACTTGTAGCAAGTCCGTGCACTTAACAAGATTCATCACCAGAGTCAACAATGTCGGTTTAGTAACTTCTAGCAAGTCCGTGCACTTAACAAGATTCATCACCAGAGTCAACAATGTCGGTTTAGTAACTTCTAGCAAGTCCGTGCACTTAACAAGATTCATCACCAGAGTCAACAATGTCGGTTTAGTAAATTCTAGCAAGTCCGTGCACTTAACAAGATACAACACCAGAGTCAACAATGTCGGTTTAGTAACTTCTAGCAAGTCCGTGCACTTAACAAGATACAAAACAGAGTCAACAATGTCGGTTTAGTAACTTCTAGCAAGTCCGTGCACTTAACAAGGTTCAACCCCAGAGTCAACAATGTCGGTTTAGTAACTTCTAGCAAGTCCGTGCACTTAACAAGATTCATCATCAGAGTCAACAATGTCAGTGTAGTAACTTCTAGCAAGTCCGTGCACTTAACAAGATACAACACCAGAGTCAACAATGTCGGTTTAGTAACATCTAGCAAGTCCGTGCACTTAACAAGATACAACACCAGAGTCAACAATGTCGGTTTAGTAACTTCTAGCAATTCCGTGCACTTAACAAGATACAACACCAGAGTCAACAATGTCAGTGTAGTAACTTCTAGCAAGCCCGTGCACTTAACAAGATACAACACCAGAGTCAACAATGTCGGTTTAGTAACATCTAGCAAGTCCGTGCACTTAACAAGATACAACACCAGAGTCAACAATGTCGGTTTAGTAACATCTAGCAAGTCCGTGCACTTAACAAGGTTCAACACCAGAGTCAACAATGTCGGTTTAGTAACATCTAGCAAGTTCGTGCACTTAACAAGATACAACACCAGAGTCAACAATGTCGGTTTAGTAACATCTAGCAAGTCCGTGCACTTAACAAGATACAACACCAGAGTCAACAATGTCAGTGTAGTAACTTCTAGCAAGTCCTTCACTTAACAAGATACAACACCAGAGTCAACAATGTCAGTTTAGTAACTTCTAGCAAGTCCGTGCACTTAACAAGATACAACACCAGAGTCAACAATGTCGGTTTAGTAAAATCTAGCAAGTCCGTGCACTTAACAAGGTTCAACACCAGAGTCAACAATGTCGGTTTAGTAACTTCTAGCAAGTCCGTGCACTTAACAAGATTCATCATCAGAGTCAACAATGTCAGTGTAGTAACTTCTAGCAAGTCCGTGCACTTAACAAGATACAACACCAGAGTCAACAATGTCGGTTTAGTAACTTCTAGCATGTCCGTGCACTTAACAAGATACAACACCAGAGTCAACAATGTCGGTTTAGTAACATCTAGCAAGTCCGTGCACTTAACAAGATACAACACCAGAGTCAATAATGTCGGTTTAGTAACTTCTAGCAAGTCCGTGCACTTAACAAGGTTCAACACCACAGTCAACAATGTCGGTTTAGTAACATCTAGCAAGTCCGTGCACTTAACAAGATACAACACCAGAGTCAACAATGTCGGTTTAGTAACATCTAGCAAGTCCGTGCACTTAACAAGATACAACACCAGAGTCAACAATGTCAGTGTAGTAACTTCTAGCAAGTCCGTGCACTTAACAAGATACAACACCAGAGTCAACAATGTCAGTTTAGTAACTTCTAGCAAGTCCGTGCACTTAACAAGATACAACACCAGAGTCAACAATGTCGGTTTAGTAACATCTAGCAAGTCCGTGCACTTAACAAGGTTCAACACCAGAGTCAACAATGTCGGTTTAGTAACTTCTAGCAAGTCCGTGCACTTAACAAGATTCATCATCAGAGTCAACAATGTCAGTTTAGTAACTTCTAGCAAGTCCGTGCACTTAACAAGATACAACACCAGAGTCAACAATGTCGGTTTAGTAACTTCTAGCAAGTCCGTGCACTTAACAAGATACAACACCAGAGTCAACAATGTCAGTTTAGTAACTTCTAGCAAGTCCGTGCACTTAACAAGGTTCAACACCAGAGTCAACAATGTCGGTTTAGTAACTTCTAGCAAGTCCGTGCACTTAACAAGATTCATCATCAGAGTCAACAATGTCAGTGTAGTAACTTCTAGCAAGTCCGTGCACTTAACAAGATACAACACCAGAGTCAACAATGTCGGTTTAGTAACTTCTAGCAAGTCCGTGCACTTAACAAGATACAACACCAGAGTCAACAATGTCGGTTTAGTAACTTCTAGCAAGTCCGTGCACTTAACAAGATTCATCACCAGAGTCAACAATGTCGGTTTAGTAAATTCTAGCAAGTCCGTGCACTTAACAAGATACAACACCAGAGTCAACAATGTCGGTTTAGTAACTTCTAGCAAGTCCGTGCACTTAACAAGATACAACACCAGAGTCAACAATGTCAGTGTAGTAAGTTCTAGCAAGTCCGTGCACTTAACAAGATACAATACCAGAGTCAACAATGTCGGTTTAGTAACTTCTAGCAAGTCCGTGCACTTAACAAGATTCATCACCAGAGTCAACAATGTCAGTTTAGTAACTTCTAGCAAGTCCGTGCACTTAACAAGATTCAACACCAGAGTCAACAATGTCAGTTTAGTAACTTCTAGCAAGTCCGTGCACTTAACAAGATTCATCACCAGAGTCAACAATGTCGGTTTAGTAACTTCAAGTAAGTCATGCAATTATCTAGGTTCATCACCAGAGTCAACAATGTCGGTTTAGTAACTTCAAGCAAGTCCATGCACTTATCTAGGTTCATCACCAGAGTCAACAATGTCAATTTAGTAACTTCAAGCAAGTCCATTCACTTAACAAGATTCATCACCAGAGTCAACAATGTCGGTTTAGTAACTTCAAGCAAGTCCATGCACTTATCTAGGTTCATCACCAGAGTCAACAATGTCAATTTAGTAACTTGAAGCAAGTCCATTCACTTAACAAGATTCATCACCAGAGTCAACAATGTCGGTTTAGTAACTTCAAGCAAGTCCATGCACTTATCTAGGTTCATCACCAGAGTCAACAATGTCGGTTTAGTAACTTCAAGCAAGTCCATGCACTTATCTAGGTTCATCACCAGAGTCAACAATGTCGGTTTAGTAACTTCTAGCAAGTCCGTGCACTTAACAAGATTCATCACCAGAGTCAACAATGTCGGTTTAGTAACTTCTAGCAAGTCCGTGCACTTAACAAGATTCATCACCAGAGTCAACAATGTCGGTTTTTTAACTTATAGCAAGTCCGTGCACTTAACAAGATTCATCACTAGAGTCAACAATGTCGGTTTAGTAACTTCTAGCAAGTCCGTGCACTTAACAAGATTCATCACCAGAGTCAACAATGTCGGTTTAGTAACTTATAGCAAGTCCGTGCACTTAACAAGATTCATCACCAGAGTCAACAATGTCGGTTTAGTAACTTCTAGCAAGTCCGTGCACTTAACAAGATTCATCATCAGAGTCAACAATGTCGGTTTAGTAACTTCTAGCAAGTCCGTGCACTTAACAAGATTCATCACCAGAGTCAACAATGTCGGTTTTTTAACTTATAGCAAGTCCGCGCACTTAACAAGATTCATCACCAGAGTCAACAATGTCGGTTTTTTAACTTCTAGCAAGTCCGTGCACTTAACAAGATTCATCACCAGAGTCAAAAATGTCGCTTTAGTAACTTATAGCAAGTCCGTGCACTTAACAAGATTCATCACCAGAGTCAACAATGTCGGTTTAGTAACTTCTAGCAAGTCCGTGCACTTAACAAGATTCATCACCAGAGTCAACAATGTCGGTTTAGTAACTTGTAGCAAGTCCGCGCACTTAACAAGATTCATCACCAGAGTCAACAATGTCGGTTTTTTAACTTCTAGCAAGTCCGTGGACTTAACAAGATTCATCACCAGAGTCAACAATGTCGCTTTAGTAACTTATAGCAAGTCCGTGCACTTAACAAGATTCATCACCAGAGTCAACAATGTCGGTTTAGTAACTTCTAGCAAGTCCGTGCACTTAACAAGATTCATCACCAGAGTCAACAATGTCGGTTTAGTAACTTCTAGCAAGTCCGTGCACTTAACAAGATTCATCACCAGAGTCAACAATGTCGCTTTAGTAACTTATAGCAAGTCCGTGCACTTAACAAGATTCATCACCAGAGTCAACAATGTCGGTTTTTTAACTTATAGCAAGTCCGCGCACTTAACAAGATTCATCACCAGAGTCAACAATGTCGGTTTAGTAACTTGTAGCAAGTCCGTGCACTTAACAAGATTCATCACCAGAGTCAACAATGTCGGTTTAGTAACTTCTAGCAAGTCCGTGCACTTAACAAGATTCATCACCAGAGTCAACAATGTCGGTTTAGTAACTTGTAGCAAGTCCGCGCACTTAACAAGATTCATCACCAGAGTCAACAATGTCGGTTTAGTAACTTCTAGCAAGTCCGTGCACTTAACAAGATTCATCACCAGAGTCAACAATGTCGGTTTAGTAACTTCTAGCAAGTCCGCGCACTTAACAAGATTCATCACCAGAGTCAACAATGTCGGTTTAGTAACTTCTAGCAAGTCCGTGCACTTAACAAGATTCATCACCAGAGTCAACAATGTCGGTTTAGTAACTTGTAGCAAGTCCGCGCACTTAACAAGATTCATCACCAGAGTCAACAATGTCGGTTTAGTAACTTCTAGCAAGTCCGTGCACTTAACAAGATTCATCATCAGAGTCAACAATGTCAGTTTAGTAACTTCTAGCAAGTCCGTGCACTTAACAAGATTCATCACCAGAGTCAACAATGTCAGTTTAGTAACTTCTAGCAAGTCCGTGCACTTAACAAGATTCATCACCAGAGTCAACAATGTCGGTTTAGTAACTTCTAGCAAGTCCGTGCACTTAACAAGATTCATCACCACAGTCAATAATGTCGGTTTTTTAACTTATAGCAAGTCCGTGCACTTAACAAGATTCAACATCAGAGTCAACAATGTCGGTTTAGTAACTTCTAGCAAGTCCGTGCACTTAACAAGATTCAACACCAGAGTCAACAATGTCGGTTTTTTAACTTATAGCAAGTCCGTGCAGTTAACAAGATTCATCACCAGAGTCAACAATGTCGGTTTAGTAACTTCTAGCAAGTCCGTGCACTTAACAAGATTCATCACCAGAGTCAACAATGTCGGTTTTTTAACTTATAGCAAGTCCGTGCACTTAACAAGATTCATCACCAGAGTCAACAATGTCGGTTTAGTAACTTCTAGCAAGTCCGTGCACTTAACAAGATTCATCACCAGAGTCAACAATGTCGGTTTAATAACTTGTAGCAAGTCCGCGCACTTAACAAGATTCATCACCAGAGTCAACAATGTCGGTTTAGTAACTTGTAGCAAGTCCGTGCACTTAACAAGATTAACACCAGAGCCAACAATGTCGTTTTAGTAACTTGTAGCAAGTCCGTGCACTTAACAAGATTCAACACCAGAGTCAACAATGTCGGTTTAGTAACTTGTAGCAAGTCTCCGTGCACTTAACAAGATTCAACACCAGAGTCAACAATGTCGGTTTAGTAACTTGTAGCAAGTCCGTGCACTTAACAAGATTCAACACCAGAGTAACCAATGCCGGTTTAGTAACTTGTAGCAAGTCCGTGCACTTAACAAGATTCAACACCAGAGTAACCAATGCCGGTTTAGTAACTTGTAGCAAGTCCGTGCACTTAACAAGATTCAACACCAGAGTAACCAATGCCGGTTTAGTAACTTGTAGCAAGTCCGTGCACTTAACAAGATTCAACACCAGAGTCAACAATGTCGGTTTAGTAACTTGTAGCAAGTCTCCGTGCACTTAACAAGATTCAACACCAGAGTCAACAATGTCGGTTTAGTAACTTGTAGCAAGTCCGTGCACTTAACAAGATTCAACACCAGAGTAACCAATGCCGGTTTAGTAACTTGTAGCAAGTCCGTGCACTTAACAAGATTCAACACCAGAGTAACCAATGCCGGTTTAGTAACTTGTAGCAAGTCCGTGCACTTAACAAGATTCAACACCAGAGTCAACAATGTCGGTTTAGTAACTTCTAGCAAGTCCGTGCACTTAACAAGATTCAACACCAGAGTCAACAATGTCGGTTTAGTAACTTCTAGCTAGTCCGTGCACTTAACAAGATTCAACACCAGAGTAACCAATGTCGGTTTAGTAACTTCTAGCTAGTCCGTGCACTTAACAAGATTCATCACCAGAGTCAACAATGTCGGTTTAGTAACTTCTAGCAAGTCCGTGCACTTAACAAGATTCAACACCAGAGTAACCAATGCCGGTTTAGTAACTTGTAGCAAGTCCGTGCACTTAACAAGATTCAACATCAGAGTCAACAATGTCAGTTTAGTAACTTCTAGCAAGTCCGTGCACTTAACAAGATTCAACACCAGAGTCAACAATGTCAGTTTAGTAACTTCTAGCAAGTCCGTGCACTTAACAAGATTCAACACCAGAGTAACCAATGCCGGTTTAGTAACTTGTAGCAAGTCCGTGCACTTAACAAGATTCAACACCAGAATCAACAATGTCAGTTTAGTAACTTCTAGCAAGTCCGTGCACTTAACAAGATTCATCACCAGAGTCAACAATGCCGGTTTAGTAACTTGTAGCAAGTCCGTGCACTTAACAAGATTCATCACCAGAGTCAACAATGTCGGTTTAGTAACTTCTAGCAAGTCCGTGCACTAAACAAGATTCAACACCAGGGTAACCAATGCCGGTTTAGTAACTTGTAGCAAGTCCGTGCACTTAACAAGATTCAACAGCAGAGTAACCAATGCCGGTTTAGTAACTTGTAGCAAGTCCGTGCACTTAACAAGATTCAACACCAGAGTAACCAATGCCGGTTTAGTAACTTGTAGCAAGTCCGTGCACTTAACAAGATTCATCACTAGAGTCAACAATGTCGGTTTAGTAACTTCTAGCAAGTCCGTGCACTTAACAAGATTCATCACCAGAGTCAACAATGTCAGTTTAGTAACTTCTAGCAAGTCCGTGCACTTAACAAGATTCAACACCAGAGTCAACAATGTCGGTTTAGTAACTTCTAGCAAGTCCGTGCACTTAACAAGATTCAACACCAGAGTCAACAATGTCAGTTTAGTAACTTCTAGCAAGTCCGTGCACTTAACAAGATTCATCACTAGAGTCAACAATGTCGGTTTAGTAACTTCTAGCAAGTCCGTGCACTTAACAAGATTCATCACCAGAGTCAACAATGTCGGTTTAGTAACTTCTAGCAAGTCCGTGCACTTAACAAGATTCAACACCAGAGTCAACAATGTCGGTTTAGTAACTTCTAGCAAGTCCGTGCACTTAACAAGATTCAACACCAGAGTCAACAATGTCGGTTTAGTAACTTCTAGCAAGTCCGTGCACATAACAAGATTCATCACCAGAGTCAACAATGTCGGTTTTTTAACTTATAGCAAGTCCGTGCACTTAACAAGATTCATCACTAGAGTCAACAATGTCGGTGTAGTAACTTCTAGCAAGTCCGTGCACTTAACAAGATTCATCATCAGAGTCAACAATGTCGGTTTAGTAACTTGTAGCAAGTCCGTGCACTTAACAAGATTCATCACCAGAGTCAACAATGTCGGTTTAGTAACTTCTAGCAAGTCCGTGCACTTAACAAGATTCATCACCAGAGTCAACAATGTCGGTTTTTTAACTTATAGCAAGTCCGCGCACTTAACAAGATTCATCACCAGAGTCAACAATGTCGGTTTTTTAACTTCTAGCAAGTCCGTGCACTTAACAAGATTCATCACCAGAGTCAACAATGTCGCTTTAGTAACTTATAGCAAGTCCGTGCACTTAACAAGATTCATCACCAGAGTCAACAATGTCGGTTTAGTAACTTCTAGCAAGTCCGTGCACTTAACAAGATTCATCACCAGAGTCAACAATGTCGGTTTAGTAACTTGTAGCAAGTCCGCGCACTTAACAAGATTCATCACCAGAGTCAACAATGTCGGTTTTTTAACTTCTAGCAAGTCCGTGCACTTAACAAGATTCATCACCAGAGTCAACAATGTCGCTTTAGTAACTTATAGCAAGTCCGTGCACTTAACAAGATTCATCACCAGAGTCAACAATGTCGGTTTAGTAACTTCTAGCAAGTCCGTGCACTTAACAAGATTCATCACCAGAGTCAACAATGTCGGTTTTTTAACTTATAGCAAGTCCGTGCACTTAACAAGATTCATCACTAGAGTCAACAATGTCGGTTTAGTAACTTCTAGCAAGTCCGTGCACTTAACAAGATTCATCACCAGAGTCAACAATGTCGGTTTAGTAACTTATAGCAAGTCCGTGCACTTAACAAGATTCATCACCAGAGTCAACAATGTCGGTTTAGTAACTTCTAGCAAGTCCGTGCACTTAACAAGATTCATCATCAGAGTCAACAATGTCGGTTAAGTAACTTCTAGCAAGTCCGTGCACTTAACAAGATTCATCACCAGAGTCAACAATGTCGGTTTTTTAACTTATAGCAAGTCCGCGCACTTAACAAGATTCATCACCAGAGTCAACAATGTCGGTTTTTTAACTTCTAGCAAGTCCGTGCACTTAACAAGATTCATCACCAGAGTCAAAAATGTCGCTTTAGTAACTTATAGCAAGTCCGTGCACTTAACAAGATTCATCACCAGAGTCAACCATGTCGGTTTAGTAACTTCTAGCAAGTCCGTGCACTTAACAAGATTCATCACCAGAGTCAACAATGTCGGTTTAGTAACTTGTAGCAAGTCCGCGCACTTAACAAGATTCATCACCAGAGTCAACAATGTCGGTTTTTTAACTTCTAGCAAGTCCGTGCACTTAACAAGATTCATCACCAGAGTCAACAATGTCGCTTTAGTAACTTATAGCAAGTCCGTGCACTTAACAAGATTCATCACCAGAGTCAACAATGTCGGTTTAGTAACTTCTAGCAAGTCCGTGCACTTAACAAGATTCATCACCAGAGTCAACAATGTCGGTTTAGTAACTTCTAGCAAGTCCGTGCACTTAACAAGATTCATCACCAGAGTCAACAATGTCGCTTTAGTAACTTATAGCAAGTCCGTGCACTTAACAAGATTCATCACCAGAGTCAACAATGTCGGTTTTTTAACTTATAGCAAGTCCGCGCACTTAACAAGATTCATCACCAGAGTCAACAATGTCGGTTTAGTAACTTGTAGCAAGTCCGTGCACTTAACAAGATTCATCACCAGAGTCAACAATCTCGGTTTAGTAACTTCTAGCAAGTCCGTGCACTTAACAAGATTCATCACCAGAGTCAACAATGTCGGTTTAGTAACTTGTAGCAAGTCCGCGCACTTAACAAGATTCATCACCAGAGTCAACAATGTCGGTTTAGTAACTTCTAGCAAGTCCGTGCACTTAACAAGATTCATCACCAGAGTCAACAATGTCGGTTTAGTAACTTCTAGCAAGTCCGCGCACTTAACAAGATTCATCACCAGAGTCAACAATGTCGGTTTAGTAACTTCTAGCAAGTCCGTGCACTTAACAAGATTCATCACCAGAGTCAACAATGTCGGTTTAGTAACTTGTAGCAAGTCCGCGCACTTAACAAGATTCATCACCAGAGTCAACAATGTCGGTTTAGTAACTTCTAGCAAGTCCGTGCACTTAACAAGATTCATCATCAGAGTCAACAATGTCAGTTTAGTAACTTCTAGCAAGTCCGTGCACTTAACAAGATTCATCACCAGAGTCAACAATGTCAGTTTAGTAACTTCTAGCAAGTCCGTGCACTTAACAAGATTCATCACCAGAGTCAACAATGTCGGTTTAGTAACTTCTAGCAAGTCCGTGCACTTAACAAGATTCATCACCACAGTCAACAATGTCGGTTTTTTAACTTATAGCAAGTCCGTGCACTTAACAAGATTCAACATCAGAGTCAACAATGTCGGTTTAGTAACTTCTAGCAAGTCCGTGCACTTAACAAGATTCAACACCAGAGTCAACAATGTCGGTTTTTTAACTTATAGCAAGTCCGTGCAGTTAACAAGATTCATCACCAGAGTCAACAATGTCGGTTTAGTAACTTCTAGCAAGTCCGTGCACTTAACAAGATTCATCACCAGAGTCAACAATGTCGGTTTTTTAACTTATAGCAAGTCCGTGCACTTAACAAGATTCATCACCAGAGTCAACAATGTCGGTTTAGTAACTTCTAGCAAGTCCGTGCACTTAACAAGATTCATCACCAGAGTCAACAATGTCGGTTTAATAACTTGTAGCAAGTCCGCGCACTTAACAAGATTCATCACCAGAGTCAACAATGTCGGTTTAGTAACTTGTAGCAAGCCCGTGCACTTAACAAGATTCAACACCAGAGCCAACAATGTCGGTTTAGTAACTTGTAGCAAGTCCGTGCACTTAACAAGATTCAACACCAGAGTCAACAATGTCGGTTTAGTAACTTGTAGCAAGTCTCCGTGCACTTAACAAGATTCAACACCAGAGTCAACAATGTCGGTTTAGTAACTTGTAGCAAGTCCGTGCACTTAACAAGATTCAACACCAGAGTAACCAATGCCGGTTTAGTAACTTGTAGCAAGTCCGTGCACTTAACAAGATTCAACACCAGAGTAACCAATGCCGGTTTAGTAACTTGTAGCAAGTCCGTGCACTTAACAAGATTCAACACCAGAGTAACCAATGCCGGTTTAGTAACTTGTAGCAAGTCCGTGCACTTAACAAGATTCAACACCAGAGTCAACAATGTCGGTTTAGTAACTTGTAGCAAGTCTCCGTGCACTTAACAAGATTCAACACCAGAGTCAACAATGTCGGTTTAGTAACTTGTAGCAAGTCCGTGCACTTAACAAGATTCAACACCAGAGTAACCAATGCCGGTTTAGTAACTTGTAGCAAGTCCGTGCACTTAACAAGATTCAACACCAGAGTAACCAATGCCGGTTTAGTAACTTGTAGCAAGTCCGTGCACTTAACAAGATTCAACACCAGAGTCAACAATGTCGGTTTAGTAACTTCTAGCAAGTCCGTGCACTTAACAAGATTCAACACCAGAGTCAACAATGTCGGTTTAGTAACTTCTAGCTAGTCCGTGCACTTAACAAGATTCAACACCAGAGTAACCAATGTCGGTTTAGTAACTTCTAGCTAGTCCGTGCACTTAACAAGATTCATCACCAGAGTCAACAATGTCGGTTTAGTAACTTCTAGCAAGTCCGTGCACTTAACAAGATTCAACACCAGAGTAACCAATGCCGGTTTAGTAACTTGTAGCAAGTCCGTGCACTTAACAAGATTCAACATCAGAGTCAACAATGTCAGTTTAGTAACTTCTAGCAAGTCCGTGCACTTAACAAGATTCAACACCAGAGTCAACAATGTCAGTTTAGTAACTTCTAGCAAGTCCGTGCACTTAACAAGATTCAACACCAGAGTAACCAATGCCGGTTTAGTAACTTGTAGCAAGTCCGTGCACTTAACAAGATTCAACACCAGAATCAACAATGTCAGTTTAGTAACTTCTAGCAAGTCCGTGCACTTAACAAGATTCATCACCAGAGTCAACAATGCCGGTTTAGTAACTTGTAGCAAGTCCGTGCACTTAACAAGATTCATCACCAGAGTCAACAATGTCGGTTTAGTAACTTCTAGCAAGTCCGTGCACTTAACAAGATTCAACACCAGAGTAACCAATGCCGGTTTAGTAACTTGTAGCAAGTCCGTGCACTTAACAAGATTCAACACCAGAGTAACCAATGCCGGTTTAGTAACTTGTAGCAAGTCCGTGCACTTAACAAGATTCAACACCAGAGTAACCAATGCCGGTTTAGTAACTTGTAGCAAGTCCGTGCACTTAACAAGATTCATCACTAGAGTCAACAATGTCGGTTTAGTAACTTCTAGCAAGTCCGTGCACTTAACAAGATTCATCACCAGAGTCAACAATGTCAGTTTAGTAACTTCTAGCAAGTCCGTGCACTTAACAAGATTCAACACCAGAGTCAACAATGTCGGTTTAGTAACTTCTAGCAAGTCCGTGCACTTAACAAGATTCAACACCAGAGTCAACAATGTCAGTTTAGTAACTTCTAGCAAGTCCGTGCACTTAACAAGATTCATCACTAGAGTCAACAATGTCGGTTTAGTAACTTCTAGCAAGTCCGTGCACTTAACAAGATTCATCACCAGAGTCAACAATGTCGGTTTAGTAACTTCTAGCAAGTCCGTGCACTTAACAAGATTCAACACCAGAGTCAACAATGTCGGTTTAGTAACTTCTAGCAAGTCCGTGCACTTAACAAGATTCAACACCAGAGTCAACAATGTCGGTTTAGTAACTTCTAGCAAGTCCGTGCACATAACAAGATTCATCACCAGAGTCAACAATGTCGGTTTTTTAACTTATAGCAAGTCCGTGCACTTAACAAGATTCATCACTAGAGTCAACAATGTCGGTGTAGTAACTTCTAGCAAGTCCGTGCACTTAACAAGATTCATCATCAGAGTCAACAATGTCGGTTTAGTAACTTGTAGCAAGTCCGTGCACTTAACAAGATTCATCACCAGAGTCAACAATGTCGGTTTAGTAACTTCTAGCAAGTCCGTGCACTTAACAAGATTCATCACCAGAGTCAACAATGTCGGTTTTTTAACTTATAGCAAGTCCGCGCACTTAACAAGATTCATCACCAGAGTCAACAATGTCGGTTTTTTAACTTCTAGCAAGTCCGTGCACTTAACAAGATTCATCACCAGAGTCAACAATGTCGCTTTAGTAACTTATAGCAAGTCCGTGCACTTAACAAGATTCATCACCAGAGTCAACAATGTCGGTTTAGTAACTTCTAGCAAGTCCGTGCACTTAACAAGATTCATCACCAGAGTCAACAATGTCGGTTTAGTAACTTGTAGCAAGTCCGCGCACTTAACAAGATTCATCACCAGAGTCAACAATGTCGGTTTTTTAACTTCTAGCAAGTCCGTGCACTTAACAAGATTCATCACCAGAGTCAACAATGTCGCTTTAGTAACTTATAGCAAGTCCGTGCACTTAACAAGATTCATCACCAGAGTCAACAATGTCGGTTTAGTAACTTCTAGCAAGTCCGTGCACTTAACAAGATTTATCACCAGAGTCAACAATGTCGCTTTAGTAACTTATAGCAAGTCCGTGCACTTAACAAGATTCATCACCAGAGTCAACAATGTCGGTTTTTTAACTTATAGCAAGTCCGGGCACTTAACAAGATTCATCACCAGGGTCAACAATGTCGGTTTAGTAACTTGTAGCAAGTCCGTGCACTTAACAAGATTCATCACCAGAGTCAACAATGTCGGTTTAGTAACTTCTAGCAAGTCCGTGCACTTAACAAGATTCATCACCAGAGTCAACAATGTCGGTTTAGTAACTTGTAGCAATTCCGTGCACTTATCTAGGTTCATCACCATAGGCAACAATGTCGGTTTAGTAACTTCTAGCAAGTCCGTGCACTTAACAAGATTCATCACCAGAGTCAACAATGTCGGTTTAGTAACTTGTAGCAAGTCCGCGCACTTAACAAGATTCATCACCAGAGTCAACAATGTCGGTTTAGTAACTTCTAGCAAGTCCGTGCACATAACAAGATTCATCACCAGAGTCAACAATGTCGGTTTAGTAACTTCTAGCAAGTCCGTGCACTTAACAAGATTCAACATCAGAGTCAACAATGTCGGTTTAGTAACTTCTAGCAAGTCCGTGCACTTAACACGATTCATCATCAGAGTCAACAATGTCAGTTTAGTAACTTCTAGCAAGTCCGTGCACTTAACAAGATTCAACACCAGAGTCAACAATGTCAGTTTAGTAACTTCTAGCAAGTCCGTGCACTTAACACGATTCATCATCAGAGTCAACAATGTCAGTTTAGTAACTTCTAGCAAGTCCGTGCACTTAACAAGATTCAACACCAGAGTCAACAATGTCGGTTTAGTAACTTCTAGCAAGTCCGTGCACTTAACAAGATTCAACACCAGAGTCAACAATGTCAGTTTAGTAACTTCTAGCAAGTCCGTGCACTTAACACGATTCATCATCAGAGTCAACAATGTCAGTTTAGTAACTTCTAGCAAGTCCGTGCACTTAACAAGATTCAACACCAGAGTCAACAATGTCGGTTTAGTAACTTCTAGCAAGTCCGTGCACTTAACAAGATTCAACACAAGAGTCAACAATGTCAGTTTAGTAACTTCTAGCAAGTCCGTGCACTTAACACGATTCATCATCAGAGTCAACAATGTCAGTTTAGTAACTTCTAGCAAGTCCGTGCACTTAACAAGATTCAACACCAGAGTCAACAATGTCGGTTTAGTAACTTCTAGCAAGTCCGTGCACTTAACAAGATTCAACACCAGAGTCAACAATGTCAGTTTAGTAACTTCTAGCAAGTCCGTGCACTTAACAAGATTCATCATCAGAGTCAACAATGTCGGTTTAGTAACTTCTAGCAAGTCCGTGCACTTAACAAGATTCAACATCAGAGTCAACAATGTCGGTTTAGTAACTTCTAGCAACTCCGTGCACTTAACAAGATTCAACATCAGAGTCAACAATGTCGGTTTAGTAACTTCTAGCAAGTCCGTGCACTTAACACGATTCATCATCAGAGTCAACAATGTCAGTTTAGTAACTTCTAGCAAGTCCGTGCACTTAACACGATTCATCATCAGAGTCAACAATGTCAGTTTACTAACTTCTAGCAAGTCCGTGCACTTAACAAGATTCATCATCAGAGTCAACAATGTCGGTTTAGTAACTTCTAGCAAGTCCGTGCACTTAACAAGATTCAACAACAGAGTCAACAATGTCCGTTTAGTAACTTCTAGCAAGTCCGTGCACTTAACAAGATTCAACAACAGAGTAACCAATGTCAGTTTAGTAACTTCTAGCAAGTCCGGGCACTTAACAAGATTCAACACCAGAGTAACCAATGTCAGTTTAGTAACTTCTAGCAAGTCCGTGCACTTAACAAGATTCAACAACAGAGTAACCAATGTCGGTTTAGTAACTTCTAGCAAGTCCGTGCACTTAACAAGATTCAACACCAGAGTAACCAATGTCAGTTTAGTAACTTCTAGCAAGTCCGTGCACTTAACAAGATTCAACAACAGAGTCAACAATGTCAGTTTAGTAACTTATAGCAAGTCCGTGCACTTAACAAGATTCATCATCAGAGTCAACAATGTCAGTTTAGTAACTTCTAGCAAGTCCGTGCACTTAACAAGATTCATCATCAGAGTCAACAATGTCGGTTTAGTAACTTCTAGCAAGTCCGTGCACTTAACAAGATTCAACACCAGAGTCAACAATGTCAGTTTAGTAACTTCTAGCAAGTCCGTGCACTTAACAAGATTCATCATCAGAGTAACCAATGTCAGTTTAGTAACTTCTAGCAAGTCCGTGCACTTAACAAGATTCAACACCAGAGTCAACAATGTCAGTTTAGTAACTTCTAGCAAGTCCGTGCACTTAACAAGATTCATGATCAGAGTCAACAATGTCGGTTTAGTAACTTCTAGCAAGTCCGTGCACTTAACAAGATTCAACACCAGAGTAACCAATGTCAGTTTAGTAACTTCTAGCAAGTCCGTGCACTTAACAAGATTCAACAACAGAGTCAACAATGTCAGTTTAGTAACTTATAGCAAGTCCGTGCACTTAACAAGATTCATCATCAGAGTCAACAATGTCAGTTTAGTAACTTCTAGCAAGTCCGTGCACTTAACAAGATTCATCATCAGAGTCAACAATGTCGGTTTAGTAACTTCTAGCAAGTCCGTGCACTTAACAAGATTCAACACCAGAGTAACCAATGTCAGTTTAGTAACTTCTAGCAAGTCCGTGCACTTAACAAGATTCAACAACAGAGTCAACAATGTCAGTTTAGTAACTTATAGCAAGTCCGTGCACTTAACAAGATTCATCATCAGAGTCAACAATGTCAGTTTAGTAACTTCTAGCAAGTCCGTGCACTTAACAAGATTCATCATCAGAGTCAACAATGTCGGTTTAGTAACTTCTAGCAAGTCCGTGCACTTAACAAGATTCAACATCAGAGTCAACAATGTCAGTTTAGTAACTTCTAGCAAGTCCGTGCACTTAACAAGATTCAACACCAGAGTCAACAATGTCAGTTTAGTAACTTCTAGCAAGTCCGTGCACTTAACACGATTCATCATCAGAGTCAACAATGTCGGTTTAGTAACTTCTAGCAAGTCCGTGCACTTAACAAGATTCATCACCAGAGTCAACAATGTCAGTTTAGTAACTTCTAGCAAGTCCGTGCACTTAACACGATTCATCATCAGAGTCAACAATGCTGGTTTAGTAACTTCTAGCAAGTCCGTGCACTTAACAAGATTCAACACCAGAGTCAACAATGTCAGTTTAGTAACTTCTAGCAAGTCCGTGCACTTAACAAGATTCAACACCAGAGTCAACAATGTCAGTTTAGTAACTTCTAGCAAGTCCGTGCACTTAACAAGATTCATTACCAGAGTCAACAATGTCAGTTTAGTAACTTCTAGCAAGTTCGTGCACTTAACACGATTCATCATCAGAGTCAACAATGTCGGTTTAGTAACTTCTAGCAAGTCCGTGCACTTAACAAGATTCATCATCAGAGTCAACAATGTCAGTTTAGTAACTTCTAGCAAGTCCGTGCACTTAACAAGATTCATCATCAGAGTCAACAATGTCAGTTTAGTAACTTATAGCAAGTCCGTGCACTTAACACGATTCATCATCAGAGTCAACAATGTCGGTTTAGTAACTTCTAGCAAGTCCGTGCACTTAACACGATTCATCATCAGAGTCAACAATGTCAGTGTAGTAACTTCTAGCAAGTCCGTGCACTTAACAAGATTCAACACCAGAGTCATTAATGTCGGTTTAGTAACTTCTAGCAAGTCCGTGCACTTAACAAGATTCAACACCAGAGTCATTAATGTCGGTTTAGTAACTTCTAGCAAGTCCGTGCACTTAACAAGATTCATCACCAGAGTCAACAATGTCAGTTTTGTAATTTCTAGCAAGTCCGTACACTTAACAAGATTCATCACCAGTCAACAGTGTCGCTTTAGTAACTTCTGGCAAGTCCGTGCACTTAACAAGATTCATCACCAGTCAACAATGTCAGTTTAGTAACTTCTAGCAAGTCCGTGCACTTAACAAGATTCATCATCAGAGTCAACAATGTCAGTTTAGTAACTTATAGCAAGTCCGTGCACTTAACAAGATTCATCATCAGAGTTGACAATGTCAGTTTAGTAACTTCTAGCAAGTCCGTGCACTTAACAAGATTCATCATCAGAGTCAACAATGTCAGTTTAGTAACTTATAGCAAGTCCGTGCACTTAACAAGATTCATCACCAGTCAACAATGTCAGTTTAGTAACTTATAGCAAGTCCGTGCACTTAACAAGATTCATCATCAGAGTCAACAATGTCAGTTTAGTAACTTATAGCAAGTCCGTGCACTTAACAAGATTCACCACCAGTCAACAATGTCAGTTTAGTAACTTATAGCAAGTCCGTGCACTTAACAAGATTCATTACCAGAGTCAACAATGTCAGTTTAGTAACTTATAGCAAGTCCGTGCACTTAACAAGATTCATCATCAGAGTCAACAATGTCAGTTTAGTAACTTATAGCAAGTCCGTGCACTTAACAAGATTCATCACCAGAGTCAACAATGTCAGTTTAGTAACTTATAGCAAGTCCGTGCACTTAACAAGATTCATCATCAGAGTCAACAATGTCAGTTTAGTAACTTCTAGCAAGTCCGTGCACTTAACAAGATTCATCATCAGAGTCAACAATGTCAGTTTAGTAACTTATAGCAAGTCCGTGCACTTAACAAGATTCATCATCAGAGTCAACAATGTCAGTTTAGTAACTTCTAGCAAGTCCGTGCACTTAACAAGATTCATCATCAGAGTCAACAATGTCAGTTTAGTAACTTATAGCAAGTCCGTGCACTTAACAAGATTCATTACCAGAGTCAACAATGTCAGTTTAGTAACTTATAGCAAGTCCGTGCACTTAACAAGATTCATCATCAGAGTCAACAATGTCAGTGTAGTAACTTCTAGCAAGTCCGTGCACTTAACAAGATTCAACACCAGAGTCAACAATATCGGTTTAGTAACTTCTAGCAAGTCCGTGCACTTAACAAGATTCATCACCAGAGTCAACAATGTCGGTGTAGTAACTTCTAGCAAGTCCGTGCACTTAACAAGATTCAACACCAGAGTCAAGAATGTCAGTTTAGTAACTTCTAGCAAGTCCGTGCACTTAACAAGATTCAACACCAGAGTCAACAATGTCAGTGTAGTAACTTCTAGCAAGTCCGTGCACTTAACAAGATTCAACACCAGAGTCATTAATGTCGGTTTAGTAACTTCTAGCAAGTCCGTGCACTTAACAAGATTCAACACCAGAGTCATTAATGTCGGTTTAGTAACTTCTAGCAAGTCCGTGCACTTAACAAGATTCATCACCAGAGTCAACAATGTCAGTTTTGTAATTTCTAGCAAGTCCGTGCACTTAACAAGATTCATCACCAGTCAACAGTGTCGCTTTAGTAACTTCTGGCAAGTCCGTGCACTTAACAAGATTCATCACCAGTCAACAATGTCAGTTTAGTAACTTCTAGCAAGTCCGTGCACTTAACAAGATTCATCACCAGTCAACAATGTCAGTTTAGAAACTTCTAGCAAGTCCGTGCACTTAACAAGATTCATCACCAGTCAACAATGTCAGTTTAGTAACTTCTAGCAAGTCCGTGCACTTAACAAGATTCATCACCAGTCAACAATGTCAGTTTAGTAACTTCTAGCAAGTCCGTGCACTTAACAAGATTCATCACCAGTCAACATTGTCAGTTTAGAAACTTCTAGCAAGTCCGTGCACTTATCTAGGTTCATCACCATAGGCAACAATGTCAGTTTAGTAACTTCTAGCAAGTCCGTGCACTTAACAAGATTCATCACCAGTCAACAATGTCAGTTTAGTAACTTCTAGCAAGTCCGTGCACTTATCTAGGTTCATCACCATAGGCAACAATGTCGGTTTAGTAACTTCTAGCAAGTCCGTGCACTTAACAAGATTCATCACCAGTCAACAATGTCAGTTTAGAAACTTCTAGCAAGTCCGTGCACTTATCTAGGTTCATCACCATAGGCGACAATGTCAGTTTAGTAACTTCTAGCAAGTTCGTTCACTTAACAAGATTCATCATCAGTGTCAACAATGTCAGTTTAGTAACTTCTAGCAAGTCCGTGCTCTTATCTAGGTTCATCACCATAGGCAACAAAGTCAGTTTAGTAAGTTCTAGCAAGTACGTGGACTTAACAAGATTCTTCACCAGAGTCAGCAATGTCAGTTTAGTAACTTCTAGCAAGTCCGTGCACTTATCTAGGCTCATCACCATAGGCAACAATGTCAATTTAGTATCTTCTAGCAAGTCCGTGCACTTAACAAGATTCATCATCAGAGTCAACAATGTCAGTTTAGTAACTTCTAGCAAGTCCGTGCACTTATCTAGGTTCATCATCAGAGTCAAGAATGTCAGTTTAGTAACTTCTAGCAAGTCCGTGCCCTTATCTAGGTTCATCATCAGGGTCAACAATGTCAGTTTAGTAACTTCTAGCAAGTCCGTGCACTTATCTAGGTTCATCATCAGAGTCAAGAATGTCAGTTTAGTAACTTCTAGCAAGTCCGTGCACTTATCTAGGTTCATCATCAGGGTCAAGAATGTCAGTTTAGTAACTTCTAGCAAGTCCGTGCACTTATCTAGGTTCATCATCAGAGTCAAAATGTCAGTTTAGTAACTTCTAGTAGGTCCGTGCACTTATCTAGGTTCATCATCAGAGTCAGGAATGTCAGTTTAGTAACTTCTAGCAAGTCCGTGCACTTATCTAGGTTCATCATCAGGGTCAAGAATGTCAGTTTCAAGGTCGCGGGTTCAAACCCGGCGGAGGGCGATGGATTTTTTCGGGCGTAAAAATCGTTAGCACGGCTTCCTTCGGAAGGGAAGTAAAGCCGGTGGTCCCGTGTCGTAGATTTACGGCACGTAAAAGAACCTCAAGCCTGATAAAGAGGCCTCTGAGCAAAATTACAGGTGTTTCACGCCCAATATAGAATGGGACGCTAAGAACCATAGTAGTTAAAGAGCGTCCATAAATAAAAAAAAAAAAAAAGTAACTTCTAGCAAGACCGTGCACTTAACTAGGTTCATCATCAGGGTCAAGAATGTCAGTTTAGTAACTTCTAGCAAGACCGTGCACTTATCTAGGTTCATCATCAGAGTCAAGAATGTAAGTTTAGTAACTTCTAGCAAGTCCGTGCACTTATCTAGGTTCATCATCAGAGTCGAGAATGTCAGTTTAGTAACTTCTAGCAAGTCCGTGCACTTATCTAGGTTCATCATCAGGGTCAAGAATGTCAGTTTAGTAACTTCTAGCAAGTCCGTGCACTTATATAGGTTCATCATCAGGGTCAACAATGTCAGTTTAGTAACTTCTAGCAAGTCCGTGCACTTAACAAGATACAACACCAGAGTCAACAATGTCAGTGTAGTATCTTCTAACAAATCCGTGCACTTAACAAGATACAACACCAGCGTCAACAATGTCAGTGAGGTAAATTCTAGCAAGTCCGTGCACTTAACAAGATTCAACAACAGAGTCAACAATGTCGGTTTAGGAACTTCAAGCAAGTCCGTGCACTTAACAAGATTCAACACCAGAGTCAACAATGTCAGTGTAGTAACTTCTAGCAAGTCCGAGCACTTAACAAGATACAACACCAGAGTCAACAATGTCAGTGTAGTAAGTTCTAGCAAGTCCGTGCACTTAACAAGATACAACACCAGAGTCAACAATGTCAGTTTAGTAACTTCTAGCAAGTCCGTGCACTTAAACAGATTCAACACCAGAGTCAACAATATCGGTTTACTAACTTCTAGCAAGACCGTGCACTTAACAAGATTCATCACCAGAGTCAACAATGTCAGTTTAGTAACTTCTAGCAAGTCCGTGCACTTAACAAGATTCAACACCAGAGTCAACAATGTCAGTTTAGTAACTTCTAGCTGGTCCGTGCACTTAACAAGATACAACACCAGAGTCAACAATGTCAGTGAGGTAACTTCTAGCAAGTCCGTGCACTTAACAAGAGTCAACACCAAAGTCAAGAATGTCGGTTTAGTAACTTCTAGCAAGTCCGTGCACTTAACAAGATTCTCATCACCAGAGTCAAGAATGTCGGTTTAGTAACCTCTAGCAAGTCCGTGCACTTAACAAGATTCAACACCAGAGTCAACAATGTCAGTGAGGTAACTTCTAGCAAGTCCGTGCACTTAACAAGATTCAACACCAGAGTCAACAATGTCAGTGTAGTAACTTCTAGCAAGTCCGTGCACTTAACAAGATTCAACACCAGAGTCAACAATATCGGTTTAGTAACTTCTAGCAAGTCCGTGCACTTAACAAGATTCATCACCAGAGTCAACAATGTCGGTGTAGTAACTTCTAGCAAGTCCGTGCACTTAACAAGATTCAACACCAGAGTCAAGAATGTCAGTTTAGTAACTTCTAGCAAGTCCGTGCACTTAACAAGATTCAACACCAGAGTCAACAATGTCAGTGTAGTAACTTCTAGCAAGTCCGTGCACTTAACAAGATTCAACACCAGAGTCATTAATGTCGGTTTAGTAACTTCTAGCAAGTCCGTGCACTTAACAAGATTCAACACCAGAGTCATTAATGTCGGTTTAGTAACTTCTAGCAAGTCCGTGCACTTAACAAGATTCATCACCAGAGTCAACAATGTCAGTTTTGTAATTTCTAGCAAGTCCGTGCACTTAACAAGATTCATCACCAGTCAACAGTGTCGCTTTAGTAACTTCTGGCAAGTCCGTGCACTTAACAAGATTCATCACCAGTCAACAATGTCAGTTTAGTAACTTCTAGCAAGTCCGTGCACTTAACAAGATTCATCACCAGTCAACAATGTCAGTTTAGAAACTTCTAGCAAGTCCGTGCACTTAACAAGATTCATCACCAGTCAACAATGTCAGTTTAGTAACTTCTAGCAAGTCCGTGCACTTAACAAGATTCATCACCAGTCAACAATGTCAGTTTAGTAACTTCTAGCAAGTCCGTGCACTTAACAAGATTCATCACCAGTCAACATTGTCAGTTTAGAAACTTCTAGCAAGTCCGTGCACTTATCTAGGTTCATCACCATAGGCAACAATGTCAGTTTAGTAACTTCTAGCAAGTCCGTGCACTTAACAAGATTCATCACCAGTCAACAATGTCAGTTTAGTAACTTCTAGCAAGTCCGTGCACTTATCTAGGTTCATCACCATAGGCAACAATGTCGGTTTAGTAACTTCTAGCAAGTCCGTGCACTTAACAAGATTCATCACCAGTCAACAATGTCAGTTTAGAAACTTCTAGCAAGTCCGTGCACTTATCTAGGTTCATCACCATAGGCGACAATGTCAGTTTAGTAACTTCTAGCAAGTTCGTTCACTTAACAAGATTCATCATCAGTGTCAACAATGTCAGTTTAGTAACTTCTAGCAAGTCCGTGCTCTTATCTAGGTTCATCACCATAGGCAACAAAGTCAGTTTAGTAAGTTCTAGCAAGTACGTGGACTTAACAAGATTCTTCACCAGAGTCAGCAATGTCAGTTTAGTAACTTCTAGCAAGTCCGTGCACTTATCTAGGCTCATCACCATAGGCAACAATGTCAATTTAGTATCTTCTAGCAAGTCCGTGCACTTAACAAGATTCATCATCAGAGTCAACAATGTCAGTTTAGTAACTTCTAGCAAGTCCGTGCACTTATCTAGGTTCATCATCAGAGTCAAGAATGTCAGTTTAGTAACTTCTAGCAAGTCCGTGCCCTTATCTAGGTTCATCATCAGGGTCAACAATGTCAGTTTAGTAACTTCTAGCAAGTCCGTGCACTTATCTAGGTTCATCATCAGAGTCAAGAATGTCAGTTTAGTAACTTCTAGCAAGTCCGTGCACTTATCTAGGTTCATCATCAGGGTCAAGAATGTCAGTTTAGTAACTTCTAGCAAGTCCGTGCACTTATCTAGGTTCATCATCAGAGTCAAAATGTCAGTTTAGTAACTTCTAGTAGGTCCGTGCACTTATCTAGGTTCATCATCAGAGTCAGGAATGTCAGTTTAGTAACTTCTAGCAAGTCCGTGCACTTATCTAGGTTCATCATCAGGGTCAAGAATGTCAGTTTCAAGGTCGCGGGTTCAAACCCGGCGGAGGGCGATGGATTTTTTCGGGCGTAAAAATCGTTAGCACGGCTTCCTTCGGAAGGGAAGTAAAGCCGGTGGTCCCGTGTCGTAGATTTACGGCACGTAAAAGAACCTCAAGCCTGATAAAGAGGCCTCTGAGCAAAATTACAGGTGTTTCACGCCCAATATAGAATGGGACGCTAAGAACCATAGTAGTTAAAGAGCGTCCATAAATAAAAAAAAAAAAAAGTAACTTCTAGCAAGACCGTGCACTTAACTAGGTTCATCATCAGGGTCAAGAATGTCAGTTTAGTAACTTCTAGCAAGACCGTGCACTTATCTAGGTTCATCATCAGAGTCAAGAATGTAAGTTTAGTAACTTCTAGCAAGTCCGTGCACTTATCTAGGTTCATCATCAGAGTCGAGAATGTCAGTTTAGTAACTTCTAGCAAGTCCGTGCACTTATCTAGGTTCATCATCAGGGTCAAGAATGTCAGTTTAGTAACTTCTAGCAAGTCCGTGCACTTATATAGGTTCATCATCAGGGTCAACAATGTCAGTTTAGTAACTTCTAGCAAGTCCGTGCACTTAACAAGATACAACACCAGAGTCAACAATGTCAGTGTAGTATCTTCTAACAAATCCGTGCACTTAACAAGATACAACACCAGCGTCAACAATGTCAGTGAGGTAAATTCTAGCAAGTCCGTGCACTTAACAAGATTCAACAACAGAGTCAACAATGTCGGTTTAGGAACTTCAAGCAAGTCCGTGCACTTAACAAGATTCAACACCAGAGTCAACAATGTCAGTGTAGTAACTTCTAGCAAGTCCGTGCACTTAACAAGATACAACACCAGAGTCAACAATGTCAGTGTAGTAAGTTCTAGCAAGTCCGTGCACTTAACAAGATACAACACCAGAGTCAACAATGTCAGTTTAGTAACTTCTAGCAAGTCCGTGCACTTAAACAGATTCAACACCAGAGTCAACAATATCGGTTTACTAACTTCTAGCAAGACCGTGCACTTAACAAGATTCATCACCAGAGTCAACAATGTCAGTTTAGTAACTTCTAGCAAGTCCGTGCACTTAACAAGATTCAACACCAGAGTCAACAATGTCAGTTTAGTAACTTCTAGCTGGTCCGTGCACTTAACAAGATACAACACCAGAGTCAACAATGTCAGTGAGGTAACTTCTAGCAAGTCCGTGCACTTAACAAGAGTCAACACCAAAGTCAAGAATGTCGGTTTAGTAACTTCTAGCAAGTCCGTGCACTTAACAAGATTCTCATCACCAGAGTCAAGAATGTCGGTTTAGTAACCTCTAGCAAGTCCGTGCACTTAACAAGATTCAACACCAGAGTCAACAATGTCAGTGAGGTAACTTCTAGCAAGTCCGTGCACTTAACAAGATTCAACACCAGAGTCAACAATGTCAGTGAGGTAACTTCTAGCAAGTCCGTGCACTTAACAAGATTCAACACCAGAGTCAACAATGTCAGTGAGGTAACTTCTAGCAAGTCCGTGCACTTAACAAGATTCAACACCAGAGTCAACAATGTCAGTGAGGTAACTTCTAGCAAGTCCGTGCACTTAACAAGATTCAACACCAGAGTCAACAATGTCAGTGAGGTAACTTCTAGCAAGTCCGTGCACTTAACAAGATTCATCACCAGAGTCAAGAATGTCAGTGAGGTAACTTCTAGCAAGTCCGTGCACTTAACAAGATTCATCACCAGAGTCAAGAATGTCGGTTTAGTAACTTCTAGCAAGTCCGTGCACTTAACAAGATTCAACACCAGAGTCAACAATGTCAGTGAGGTAACTTCTAGCAAGTCCGTGCACTTAACAAGATTCAACACCAGAGTCAACAATGTCGGTGTAGTAACTTATAGCTAGTTCGTGCACTTAACAAGATTCAACACCAGAGTCAACAATGTCAGTTTAGTAACTTTTAGCAAGTCCGTGCACTTAACAAGATTCAACTCCAGAGTCAACAATGTCGGTTTAGTAACTTCTAGCAAGTCCGTGCACTTAACAAGATACATCACCAGAGTCAACAATGTCGCTTTAGTAACTTCTAGCAAGTCCGTGCACTTAACAAGATTCATCATCAGAGTCAACAATGTCGGTTAAGTAGCTTCTAGCAAGTCCGTGCACTTAACAAGATTCATCACCAGAGTCAACAATGTCGGTTTAGTAACTTCTAGCAAGTATGTGCACTTAACAAGATACATCACCAGAGTCAACAATGTCGGTTTAGTAACTTCTAGCAAGTCCGTGCACTTAGCAAGATTCATCACCAGAGTCAACAATGTCGGTTTAGTAACTTCTAGCAAGTCCGTGCACTTAACAAGATTCATCATCAGAGTCAACAATGTCGGTTTAGTAACTTCTAGCAAGTCCGTGCACTTAACAAGATTCATCACCAGAGTCAACAATGTCGGTTTAGTAACTTCTAGCAAGTCCGTGCACTTAACAAGATACATCACCAGAGTCAACAATGTCGGTTTAGTAACTTCTAGCAAGTCCGTGCACTTAACAAGATTCATAACCAGAGTCAACAATGTCGGTTTAGTAACTTCTAGCAAGTCCGTGCACTTAACAAGATACATCACCAGAGTCAACAATGTCGGTTTAGTAACTTCTAGCAAGTCCGTGCACTTAACAAGATTCATCACCAGAGTCAACAATGTCGGTTTAGTAACTTGTAGCAAGTCCGTGCACTTAACAAGATTCATCACCAGAGTCAACAATGTCGGTTTAGTAACTTCTAGCAAGTCCGTGCACTTAACAAGATACATCACCAGAGTCAACAATGTCGGTTTAGTAACTTCTAGCAAGTCCGTGCACTTAACAAGATTCATCACCAGAGTCAACAATGTCGGTTTAGTAAATTCTAGCAAGTCCGTGCACTTAACAAGATACAACACCAGAGTCAACAATGTCGGTTTAGTAACTTCTAGCAAGTCCGTGCACTTAACAAGATACAAAACAGAGTCAACAATGTCGGTTTAGTAACTTCTAGCAAGTCCGTGCACTTAACAAGGTTCAACACCAGAGTCAACAATGTCGGTTTAGTAACTTCTAGCAAGTCCGTGCACTTAACAAGATACAACACCAGAGTCAACAATGTCAGTGTAGTAACTTCTAGCAAGTCCGTGCACTTAACAAGATACAACACCAGAGTCAACAATTTCGGTTTAGTAACATCTAGCAAGTCCGTGCACTTAACAAGATACAACACCAGAGTCAACAATGTCGGTTTAGTAACATCTAGCAAGTCCGTGCACTTAACAAGGTTCAACACCAGAGTCAACAATGTCGGTTTAGTAACATCTAGCAAGTTCGTGCACTTAACAAGATACAACACCAGAGTCAACAATGTCGGTTTAGTAACATCTAGCAAGTCCGTGCACTTAACAAGATACAACACCAGAGTCAACAATGTCAGTGTAGTAACTTCTAGCAAGTCCGTGCACTTAACAAGATACAACACCAGAGTCAACAATGTCAGTTTAGTAACTTCTAGCAAGTCCGTGCACTTAACAAGATACAACACCAGAGTCAACAATGTCGGTTTAGTAACATCTAGCAAGTCCGTGCACTTAACAAGGTTCAACACCAGAGTCAACAATGTCGGTTTAGTAACTTCTAGCAAGTCCGTGCACTTAACAAGATTCATCATCAGAGTCAACAATGTCAGTGTAGTAACTTCTAGCAAGTCCGTGCACTTAACAAGATACAACACCAGAGTCAACAATGTCGGTTTAGTAACTTCTAGCATGTCCGTGCACTTAACAAGATACAACACCAGAGTCAACAATGTCGGTTTAGTAACATCTAGCAAGTCCGTGCACTTAACAAGATACAACACCAGAGTCAACAATGTCGGTTTAGTAACTTCTAGCAAGTCCGTGCACTTAACAAGGTTCAACACCAGAGTCAACACTGTCGGTTTAGTAACATCTAGCAAGTCCGTGCACTTAACAAGATACAACACCAGAGTCAACAATGTCGGTTTAGTAACATCTAGCAAGTCCGTGCACTTAACAAGATACAACACCAGAGTCAACAATGTCAGTGTAGTAACTTCTAGCAAGTCCGTGCACTTAACAAGATACAACACCAGAGTCAACAATGTCAGTTTAGTAACTTCTAGCAAGTCCGTGCACTTAACAAGATACAACACCAGAGTCAACAATGTCGGTTTAGTAACATCTAGCAAGTCCGTGCACTTAACAAGGTTCAACACCAGAGTCAACAATGTCGGTTTAGTAACTTCTAGCAAGTCCGTGCACTTAACAAGATTCATCATCAGAGTCAACAATGTCAGTGTAGTAACTTCTAGCAAGTCCGTGCACTTAACAAGATACAACACCAGAGTCAACAATGTCGGTTTAGTAACTTCTAGCAAGTCCGTGCACTTAACAAGATACAACACCAGAGTCAACAATGTCGGTTTAGTAACTTCTAGCAAGTCCGTGCACTTAACAAGATTCATCACCAGAGTCAACAATGTCGGTTTAGTAAATTCTAGCAAGTCCGTGCACTTAACAAGATACAACACCAGAGTCAACAATGTCGGTTTAGTAACTTCTAGCAAGTCCGTGCACTTAACAAGATACAACACCAGAGTCAACAATGTCAGTGTAGTAACTTCTAGCAAGTCCGTGCACTTAACAAGATACAACACCAGAGTCAACAATGTCGGTTTAGTAACTTCTAGCAAGTCCGTGCACTAAACAAGATTCATCACCAGAGTCAACAATGTCAGTTTAGTAACGTCTAGCAAGTCCGTGCACTTAACAAGATTCAACACCAGAGTCAACAATGTCAGTTTAGTAACTTCTAGCAAGTCCGTGCACTTAACAAGATTCATCACCAGAGTCAACAATGTCAGTGAGGTAACTTCTAGCACGTCCGTGCACTTAACAAGATTCAACACCAGAGTCAACAATGTCAGTTTAGTAACTTCTAGCTGGTCCGTGCACTTAACAAGATACAACACCAGAGTCAACAATGTCAGTGAGGTAACTTCTAGCAAGTCCGTGCACTTAACAAGAGTCAACACCAGAGTCAAGAATGTCGGTTTAGTAACTTCTAGCAAGTCCGTGCACTTAACAAGATTCTCATCACCAGAGTCAAGAATGTCGGTTTAGTAACTTCTAGCAAGTCCGTGCACTTAACAAGATTCAACACCAGAGTCAACAATGTCAGTGAGGTAACTTCTAGCAAGTCCGTGCACTTAACAAGATTCAACACCAGAGTCAACAATGTCGGTGTAGTAACTTATAGCTAGTTCGTGCACTTAACAAGATTCAACACCAGAGTCACCAATGTCAGTGAGGTAACTTCTAGCAAGTCCGTGCACTTAACAAGATTCAACACCAGAGTCAACAATGTCAGTGAGGTAACTTCTAGCAAGTCCGTGCACTTAACAAGATTCAACACCAGAGTCAAGAATGTCAGTGAGGTAACTTCTAGCAAGTCCGTGCACTTAACAAGATTCATCACCAGAGTCAAGAATGTCGGTTTAGTAACTTCTAGCAAGTCCGTGCACTTAACAAGATTCAACACCAGAGTCAACAATGTCAGTGAGGTAACTTCTAGCAAGTCCGTGCACTTAACAAGATTCAACACCAGAGTCAACAATGTCAGTGAGGTAACTTCTAGCAAGTCCGTGCACTTAACAAGATTCAACACCAGAGTCAACAATGTCAGTGAGGTAACTTCTAGCAAGTCCGTGCACTTAACAAGATTCAACACCAGAGTCAACATTGTCAGTGAGGTAACTTCTAGCAAGTCCGTGCACTTAACAAGATTCAACACCAGAGTCAACAATGTCAGTGAGGTAACTTCTAGCAAGTCCGTGCACTTAACAAGATTCATCACCAGAGTCAAGAATGTCAGTGAGGTAACTTCTAGCAAGTCCGTGCACTTAACAAGATTCATCACCAGAGTCAAGAATGTCGGTTTAGTAACTTCTAGCAAGTCCGTGCACTTAACAAGATTCAACACCAGAGTCAACAATGTCAGTGAGGTAACTTCTAGCAAGTCCGTGCACTTAACAAGATTCAACACCAGAGTCAACAATGTCGGTGTAATAACTTATAGCTAGTTCGTGCACTTAACAAGATTCAACACCAGAGTCAACAATGTCAGTTTAGTAACTTCTAGCAAGTCCGTGCACTTAACAAGATTCAACACCAGAGTCAACAATGTCAGTTTAGTAACTTTTAGCAAGTCCGTGCACTTAACAAGATTCAACTCCAGAGTCAACAATGTCAGTTTAGTAACTTCTAGCAAGTCCGTGCACTTAACAAGATTCATCACCAGAGTCAACAATGTCGCTTTAGTAACTTCTAGCAAGTCCGTGCACTTAACAAGATTCATCATCAGAGTCAACAATGTCAGTTTAGTAACTTGTAGCAAGTCCGTGCACTTAACAAGATTCATCACCAGAGTCAACAATGTCGGTTTAGTAACTTCTAGCAAGTCCGTGCACTTAACAAGATTCATCACCAGAGTCAACAATGTCGGTTTAGTATCTTCTAGCAAGTCCGTGCACTTAACAAGATTCATCACCAGAGTCAACAATGTCGGTTTAGTAAATTCTAGCAAGTCCGTGCACTTAACAAGATACAACACCAGAGTCAACAATGTCGGTTTAGTAACTTCTAGCAAGTCCGTGCACTTAACAAGATACAAAACAGAGTCAACAATGTCGGTTTAGTAACTTCTAGCAAGTCCGTGCACTTAACAAGGTTCAACCCCAGAGTCAACAATGTCGGTTTAGTAACTTCTAGCAAGTCCGTGCACTTAACAAGATTCATCATCAGAGTCAACAATGTCAGTGTAGTAACTTCTAGCAAGTCCGTGCACTTAACAAGATACAACACCAGAGTCAACAATGTCGGTTTAGTAACTTCTAGCAAGTCCGTGCACTTAACAAGATACAACACCAGAGTCAACAATGTCGGTTTAGTAACTTCTAGCAAGTCCGTGCACTTAACAAGATACAACACCAGAGTCAACAATGTCAGTGTAGTAACTTCTAGCAAGTCCGTGCACTTAACAAGATACAACACCAGAGTCAACAATGTCGGTTTAGTAACATCTAGCAAGTCCGTGCACTTAACAAGATACAACACCAGAGTCAACAATGTCGGTTTAGTAACATCTAGCAAGTCCGTGCACTTAACAAGGTTCAACACCAGAGTCAACAATGTCGGTTTAGTAACATCTAGCAAGTTCGTGCACTTAACAAGATACAACACCAGAGTCAACAATGTCGGTTTAGTAACATCTAGCAAGTCCGTGCACTTAACAAGATACAACACCAGAGTCAACAATGTCAGTGTAGTAACTTCTAGCAAGTCCTTCACTTAACAAGATACAACACCAGAGTCAACAATGTCAGTTTAGTAACTTCTAGCAAGTCCGTGCACTTAACAAGATACAACACCAGAGTCAACAATGTCGGTTTAGTAAAATCTAGCAAGTCCGTGCACTTAACAAGGTTCAACACCAGAGTCAACAATGTCGGTTTAGTAACTTCTAGCAAGTCCGTGCACTTAACAAGATTCATCATCAGAGTCAACAATGTCAGTGTAGTAACTTCTAGCAAGTCCGTGCACTTAACAAGATACAACACCAGAGTCAACAATGTCGGTTTAGTAACTTCTAGCATGTCCGTGCACTTAACAAGATACAACACCAGAGTCAACAATGTCGGTTTAGTAACATCTAGCAAGTCCGTGCACTTAACAAGATACAACACCAGAGTCAACAATGTCGGTTTAGTAACTTCTAGCAAGTCCGTGCACTTAACAAGGTTCAACACCACAGTCAACAATGTCGGTTTAGTAACATCTAGCAAGTCCGTGCACTTAACAAGATACAACACCAGAGTCAACAATGTCGGTTTAGTAACATCTAGCAAGTCCGTGCACTTAACAAGATACAACACCAGAGTCAACAATGTCAGTGTAGTAACTTCTAGCAAGTCCGTGCACTTAACAAGATACAACACCAGAGTCAACAATGTCAGTTTAGTAACTTCTAGCAAGTCCGTGCACTTAACAAGATACAACACCAGAGTCAACAATGTCGGTTTAGTAACATCTAGCAAGTCCGTGCACTTAACAAGGTTCAACACCAGAGTCAACAATGTCGGTTTAGTAACTTCTAGCAAGTCCGTGCACTTAACAAGATTCATCATCAGAGTCAACAATGTCAGTTTAGTAACTTCTAGCAAGTCCGTGCACTTAACAAGATTCAACACCAGAGTCAACAATGTCAGTGAGGTAACTTCTAGCAAGTCCGTGCACTTAACAAGATACAACACCAGAGTCAACAATGTCAGTTTAGTAACTTCTAGCAAGTCCGTGCACTTAACAAGGTTCAACACCAGAGTCAACAATGTCGGTATAGTAACTTCTAGCAAGTCCGTGCACTTAACAAGATTCATCATCAGAGTCAACAATGTCAGTGTAGTAACTTCTAGCAAGTCCGTGCACTTAACAAGATACAACACCAGAGTCAACAATGTCGGTTTAGTAACTTCTAGCAAGTCCGTGCACTTAACAAGATACAACACCAGAGTCAACAATGTCGGTTTAGTAACTTCTAGCAAGTCCGTGCACTTAACAAGATTCATCACCAGAGTCAACAATGTCGGTTTAGTAAATTCTAGCAAGTCCGTGCACTTAACAAGATACAACACCAGAGTCAACAATGTCGGTTTAGTAACTTCTAGCAAGTCCGTGCACTTAACAAGATACAACACCAGAGTCAACAATGTCAGTGTAGTAACTTCTAGCAAGTCCGTGCACTTAACAAGATACAACACCAGAGTCAACAATGTCGGTTTAGTAACTTCTAGCAAGTCCGTGCACTTAACAAGATTCATCACCAGAGTCAACAATGTCAGTTTAGTAACTTCTAGCAAGTCCGTGCACTTAACAAGATTCAACACCAGAGTCAACAATGTCAGTTTAGTAACTTCTAGCAAGTCCGTGCACTTAACAAGATTCATCACCAGAGTCAACAATGTCGGTTTAGTAACTTCAAGTAAGTCATGCAATTATCTAGGTTCATCACCAGAGTCAACAATGTCGGTTTAGTAACTTCAAGCAAGTCCATGCACTTATCTAGGTTCATCACCAGAGTCAACAATGTCAATTTAGTAACTTCAAGCAAGTCCATTCACTTAACAAGATTCATCACCAGAGTCAACAATGTCGGTTTAGTAACTTCAAGCAAGTCCATGCACTTATCTAGGTTCATCACCAGAGTCAACAATGTCAATTTAGTAACTTCAAGCAAGTCCATTCACTTAACAAGATTCATCACCAGAGTCAACAATGTCGGTTTAGTAACTTCAAGCAAGTCCATGCACTTATCTAGGTTCATCACCAGAGTCAACAATGTCGGTTTAGTAACTTCAAGCAAGTCCATGCACTTATCTAGGTTCATCACCAGAGTCAACAATGTCGGTTTTTTAACTTATAGCAAGTCCGTGCACTTAACAAGATTCATCACCAGAGTCAACAATGTCGGTTTTTTAACTTATAGCAAGTCCGTGCACTTAACAAGATTCATCACCAGAGTCAACAATGTCAGTGTAGTAACTTCTAGAAAGTCCGTGCACTTAACAAGATTCATCACCAGAGTCAACAATGTCGGTTTAGTAACTTCTAGCAAGTCCGTGCACTTAACAAGATTCATCACCAGAGTCAACAATGTCGGTTTAGTAACTTCTAGCAAGTCCGTGCACTTAACAAGATTCATCACCAGAGTCAACAATGTCGGTTTTTTAACTTATAGCAAGTCCGTGCACTTAACAAGATTCATCACTAGAGTCAACAATGTCGGTTTAGTAACTTCTAGCAAGTCCGTGCACTTAACAAGATTCATCACCAGAGTCAACAATGTCGGTTTAGTAACTTATAGCAAGTCCGTGCACTTAACAAGATTCATCACCAGAGTCAACAATGTCGGTTTAGTAACTTCTAGCAAGTCCGTGCACTTAACAAGATTCATCATCAGAGTCAACAATGTCGGTTTAGTAACTTCTAGCAAGTCCGTGCACTTAACAAGATTCATCACCAGAGTCAACAATGTCGGTTTTTTAACTTATAGCAAGTCCGCGCACTTAACAAGATTCATCACCAGAGTCAACAATGTCGGTTTTTTAACTTCTAGCAAGTCCGTGCACTTAACAAGATTCATCACCAGAGTCAAAAATGTCGCTTTAGTAACTTATAGCAAGTCCGTGCACTTAACAAGATTCATCACCAGAGTCAACAATGTCGGTTTAGTAACTTCTAGCAAGTCCGTGCACTTAACAAGATTCATCACCAGAGTCAACAATGTCGGTTTAGTAACTTGTAGCAAGTCCGCGCACTTAACAAGATTCATCACCAGAGTCAACAATGTCGGTTTTTTAACTTCTAGCAAGTCCGTGCACTTAACAAGATTCATCACCAGAGTCAACAATGTCGCTTTAGTAACTTATAGCAAGTCCGTGCACTTAACAAGATTCATCACCAGAGTCAACAATGTCGGTTTAGTAACTTCTAGCAAGTCCGTGCACCTAACAAGATTCATCACCAGAGTCAACAATGTCGGTTTAGTAACTTCTAGCAAGTCCGTGCACTTAACAAGATTCATCACCAGAGTCAACAATGTCGCTTTAGTAACTTATAGCAAGTCCGTGCACTTAACAAGATTCATCACCAGAGTCAACAATGTCGGTTTTTTAACTTATAGCAAGTCCGCGCACTTAACAAGATTCATCACCAGAGTCAACAATGTCGGTTTATAACTTGTAGCAAGTCCGTGCACTTAACAAGATTCATCACCAGAGTCAACAATGTCGGTTTAGTAACTTCTAGCAAGTCCGTGCACTTAACAAGATTCATCACCAGAGTCAACAATGTCGGTTTAGTAACTTGTAGCAAGTCCGCGCACTTAACAAGATTCATCACCAGAGTCAACAATGTCGGTTTAGTAACTTCTAGCAAGTCCGTGCACTTAACAAGATTCATCACCAGAGTCAACAATGTCGGTTTAGTAACTTCTAGCAAGTCCGCGCACTTAACAAGATTCATCACCAGAGTCAACAATGTCGGTTTAGTAACTTCTAGCAAGTCCGTGCACTTAACAAGATTCATCACCAGAGTCAACAATGTCGGTTTAGTAACTTGTAGCAAGTCCGCGCACTTAACAAGATTCATCACCAGAGTCAACAATGTCGGTTTAGTAACTTCTAGCAAGTCCGTGCACTTAACAAGCTTCATCACCAGAGTCAACAATGTCGGTTTAGTAACTTCTAGCAAGTCCGTGCACTTAACAAGATTCATCACCAGAGTCAACAATGTCGGTTTTTTAACTTATAGCAAGTCCGTGCACTTAACAAGATTCAACATCAGAGTCAACAATGTCGGTTTAGTAACTTCTAGCAAGTCCGTGCACTTAACAAGATTCAACACCAGAGTCAACAATGTCGGTTTTTTAACTTATAGCAAGTCCGTGCAGTTAACAAGATTCATCACCAGAGTCAACAATGTCGGTTTAGTAACTTCTAGCAAGTCCGTGCACTTAACAAGATTCATCACCAGAGTCAACAATGTCGGTTTTTTAACTTATAGCAAGTCCGTGCACTTAACAAGATTCATCACCAGAGTCAACAATGTCGGTTTAGTAACTTCTAGCAAGTCCGTGCACTTAACAAGATTCATCACCAGAGTCAACAATGTCGGTTTAATAACTTGTAGCAAGTCCGCGCACTTAACAAGATTCATCACCAGAGTCAACAATGTCGGTTTAGTAACTTGTAGCAAGTCCGTGCACTTAACAAGATTCAACACCAGAGCCAACAATGTCGGTTTAGTAACTTGTAGCAAGTCCGTGCACTTAACAAGATTCAACACCAGAGTCAACAATGTCGGTTTAGTAACTTGTAGCAAGTCTCCGTGCACTTAACAAGATTCAACACCAGAGTCAACAATGTCGGTTTAGTAACTTGTAGCAAGTCCGTGCACTTAACAAGATTCAACACCAGAGTAACCAATGTCGGTTTAGTAACTTGTAGCAAGTCCGTGCACTTAACAAGATTCAACACCAGAGTAACCAATGCCGGTTTAGTAACTTGTAGCAAGTCCGTGCACTTAACAAGATTCAACACCAGAGTAACCAATGCCGGTTTAGTAACTTGTAGCAAGTCCGTGCACTTAACAAGATTCAACACCAGAGTCAACAATGTCGGTTTAGTAACTTGTAGCAAGTCTCCGTGCACTTAACAAGATTCAACACCAGAGTCAACAATGTCGGTTTAGTAACTTGTAGCAAGTCCGTGCACTTAACAAGATTCAACACCAGAGTAACCAATGCCGGTTTAGTAACTTGTAGCAAGTCCGTGCACTTAACAAGATTCAACACCAGAGTAACCAATGCCGGTTTAGTAACTTGTAGCAAGTCCGTGCACTTAACAAGATTCAACACCAGAGTCAACAATGTCGGTTTAGTAACTTCTAGCAAGTCCGTGCACTTAACAAGATTCAACACCAGAGTCAACAATGTCGGTTTAGTAACTTCTAGCTAGTCCGTGCACTTAACAAGATTCAACACCAGAGTAACCAATGTCGGTTTAGTAACTTCTAGCTAGTCCGTGCACTTAACAAGATTCATCACCAGAGTCAACAATGTCGGTTTAGTAACTTCTAGCAAGTCCGTGCACTTAACAAGATTCAACACCAGAGTAACCAATGCCGGTTTAGTAACGTGTAGCAAGTCCGTGCACTTAACAAGATTCAACATCAGAGTCAACAATGTCAGTTTAGTAACTTCTAGCAAGTCCGTGCACTTAACAAGATTCAACACCAGAGTCAACAATGTCAGTTTAGTAACTTCTAGCAAGTCCGTGCACTTAACAAGATTCAACACCAGAGTAACCAATGCCGGTTTAGTAACTTGTAGCAAGTCCGTGCACTTAACAAGATTCAACACCAGAGTCAACAATGTCAGTTTAGTAACTTCTAGCAAGTCCGTGCACTTAACAAGATTCATCACCAGAGTCAACAATGCCGGTTTAGTAACTTGTAGCAAGTCCGTGCACTTAACAAGATTCATCACCAGAGTCAACAATGTCGGTTTAGTAACTTCTAGCAAGTCCGTGCACTTAACAAGATTCAACACCAGAGTAACCAATGCCGGTTTAGTAACTTGTAGCAAGTCCGTGCACTTAACAAGATTCAACACCAGAGTAACCAATGCCGGTTTAGTAACTTGTAGCAAGTCCGTGCACTTAACAAGATTCAACACCAGAGTAACCAATGCCGGTTTAGTAACTTGTAGCAAGTCCGTGCACTTAACAAGATTCATCACTAGAGTCAACAATGTCGGTTTAGTAACTTCTAGCAAGTCCGTGCACTTAACAAGATTCATCACCAGAGTCAACAATGTCGGTTTAGTAACTTCTAGCAAGTCCGTGCACTTAACAAGATTCAACACCAGAGTCAACAATGTCGGTTTAGTAACTTCTAGCAAGTCCGTGCACTTAACAAGATTCAACACCAGAGTCAACAATGTCGGTTTAGTAACTTCTAGCAAGTCCGTGCACTTAACAAGATTCATCACCAGAGTCAACAATGTCGGTTTAGTAACTTCTAGCAAGTCCGTGCACTTAACAAGATTCATCATCAGAGTCAACAATGTCAGTTTAGTAACTTCTAGCAAGTCCGTGCACTTAACAAGATTCAACACCAGAGTCAACAATGTCGGTTTAGTAACTTCTAGCAAGTCCGTGCACTTAACAAGATTCAACACCAGAGTCAACAATGTCAGTTTAGTAACTTCTAGCAAGTCCGTGCACTTAACAAGATTCATCACTAGAGTCAACAATGTCGGTTTAGTAACTTCTAGCAAGTCCGTGCACTTAACAAGATTCATCACCAGAGTCAACAATGTCGGTTTAGTAACTTCTAGCAAGTCCGTGCACTTAACAAGATTCAACACCAGAGTCAACAATGTCGGTTTAGTAACTTCTAGCAAGTCCGTGCACTTAACAAGATTCAACACCAGAGTCAACAATGTCGGTTTAGTAACTTCTAGCAAGTCCGTGCACTTAACAAGATTCATCATCAGAGTCAACAATGTCAGTTTAGTAACTTATAGCAAGTCCGTGCACTTAACAAGATTCATCACCAGAGTCAACAATGTCGGTTTAGTAACTTCTAGCAAGTCCGTGCACTTAACAAGATTCATCATCAGAGTCAACAATGTCAGTTTAGTAACTTATAGCAAGTCCATGCACTTAACAAGATTCATCATCAGAGTCAACAATGTCAGTTTAGTAACTTCTAGCAAGTCCATGCACTTAACAAGATTCATCATCAGAGTCAACAATGTCAGTTTAGTAACTTATAGCAAGTCCATGCACTTAACAAGATTCATCACTAGAGTCAACAATGTCAGTTTAGTAACTTATAGCAAGTCCATGCACTTAACAAGATTCATCATCAGAGTCAACAATGTCAGTTTAGTAACTTATAGCAAGTCCATGCACTTAACAAGATTCATCACTAGAGTCAACAATGTCAGTTTAGTAACTTATAGCAAGTCAATGCACTTAACAAGATTCATCATCAGAGTCAACAATGTCAGTTTAGTAACTTATAGCAAGTCCATGCACTTAACAAGATTCATCATCAGAGTCAACAATGTCAGTTTAGTAACTTATAGCAAGTCCATGCACTTAACAAGATTCATCATCAGAGTCAACAATGTCAGTTTAGTAACTTATAGCAAGTCCATGCACTTAACAAGATTCATCACCAGAGTCAACAATGTCGGTTTAGTAACTTCTAGCAAGTCCATGCACTTAACAAGATTCATCACTAGAGTCAACAATGTCAGTTTAGTAACTTATAGCAAGTCCGTGCACTTAACAAGATTCATCACTAGAGTCAACAATGTCGGTTTAGTAACTTCTAGCAAGTCCGTGCACTTAACAAGATTCATCACCAGAGTCAACAATGTCGGTTTAGTAACTTCTAGCAAGTCCGTGCACTTAACAAGATTCAACACCAGAGTCAACAATGTCGGTTTAGTAACTTCTAGCAAGTCCGTGCACTTAACAAGATTCATCATCAGAGTCAACAATGTCGGTTTAGTAACTTGTAGCAAGTCCGCGCACTTAACAAGATTCATCACCAGAGTCAACAATGTCGGTTTTTTAACTTATAGCAAGTCCGCGCACTTAACAAGATTCATCACCAGAGTCAACAATGTCAGTTTAGTAACTTATAGCAAGTCCGTGTACTTAACAAGATTCATCATCAGAGTCAACAATGTCAGTTTAGTAACTTATAGCAAGTCCGTGTACTTAACAAGATTCATCATCAGAGTCAACAATGTCGGTTTAGTAACTTGTAGCAAGTCCGCGCACTTAACAAGATTCATCACCAGAGTCAACAATGTCGGTTTTTTAACTTATAGCAAGTCCGTGTACTTAACAAGATTCATCATCAGAGTCAACAATGTCAGTTTAGTAACTTATAGCAAGTCCGTGTACTTAACAAGATTCATCATCAGAGTCAACAATGTCAGTTTAGTAACTTATAGCAAGTCCGTGTACTTAACAAGATTCATCATCAGAGTCAACAATGTCAGTTTAGTAACTTATAGCAAGTCCGTGTACTTAACAAGATTCATCATCAGAGTCAACAATGTCAGTTTAGTAACTTATAGCAAGTCCGTGTACTTAACAAGATTCATCATCAGAGTCAACAATGTCAGTTTAGTAACTTATAGCAAGTCCGTGTACTTAACAAGATTCATCATCAGAGTCAACAATGTCAGTTTAGTAACTTATAGCAAGTCCGTGTACTTAACAAGATTCATCATCAGAGTCAACAATGTCAGTTTAGTAACTTATAGCAAGTCCGTGTACTTAACAAGATTCATCATCAGAGTCAACAATGTCAGTTTAGTAACTTATAGCAAGTCCGTGTACTTAACAAGATTCATCATCAGAGTCAACAATGTCAGTTTAGTAACTTATAGCAAGTCCGTGTACTTAACAAGATTCATCATCAGAGTCAACAATGTCAGTTTAGTAACTTATAGCAAGTCCGTGTACTTAACAAGATTCATCATCAGAGTCAACAATGTCAGTTTAGTAACTTATAGCAAGTCCGTGTACTTAACAAGATTCATCATCAGAGTCAACAATGTCAGTTTAGTAACTTATAGCAAGTCCGTGTACTTAACAAGATTCATCATCAGAGTCAACAATGTCAGTTTAGTAACTTATAGCAAGTCCGTGTACTTAACAAGATTCATCATCAGAGTCAACAATGTCAGTTTAGTAACTTATAGCAAGTCCGTGTACTTAACAAGATTCATCATCAGAGTCAACAATGTCAGTTTAGTAACTTATAGCAAGTCCGTGTACTTAACAAGATTGATCATCAGAGTCAACAATGTCAGTTTAGTAACTTATAGCAAGTCCGTGTACTTAACAAGATTCATCATCAGAGTCAACAATGTCAGTTTAGTAACTTATAGCAAGTCCGTGTACTTAACAAGATTCATCATCAGAGTCAACAATGTCAGTTTAGTAACTTCTAGCAAGTCCGTGCACTTAACAAGATTCAACACCAGAGTCAACAATGTCAGTGAGGTAACTTCTAGCAAGTCCGTGCACTTAACAAGATTCAACACCAGAGTCAACAATGTCAGTGAGGTAACTTCTAGCAAGTCCGTGCACTTAACAAGATTCAACACCAGAGTCAACAATGTCAGTGAGGTAACTTCTAGCAAGTCCGTGCACTTAACAAGATTCAACACCAGAGTCAACAATGTCAGTGAGGTAACTTCTAGCAAGTCCGTGCACTTAACAAGATTCAACACCAGAGTCAACAATGTCAGTGAGGTAACTTCTAGCAAGTCCGTGCACTTAACAAGATTCATCACCAGAGTCAAGAATGTCAGTGAGGTAACTTCTAGCAAGTCCGTGCACTTAACAAGATTCATCACCAGAGTCAAGAATGTCGGTTTAGTAACTTCTAGCAAGTCCGTGCACTTAACAAGATTCAACACCAGAGTCAACAATGTCAGTGAGGTAACTTCTAGCAAGTCCGTGCACTTAACAAGATTCAACACCAGAGTCAACAATGTCGGTGTAGTAACTTATAGCTAGTTCGTGCACTTAACAAGATTCAACACCAGAGTCAACAATGTCAGTTTAGTAACTTTTAGCAAGTCCGTGCACTTAACAAGATTCAACTCCAGAGTCAACAATGTCGGTTTAGTAACTTCTAGCAAGTCCGTGCACTTAACAAGATACATCACCAGAGTCAACAATGTCGCTTTAGTAACTTCTAGCAAGTCCGTGCACTTAACAAGATTCATCATCAGAGTCAACAATGTCGGTTAAGTAGCTTCTAGCAAGTCCGTGCACTTAACAAGATTCATCACCAGAGTCAACAATGTCGGTTTAGTAACTTCTAGCAAGTACGTGCACTTAACAAGATACATCACCAGAGTCAACAATGTCGGTTTAGTAACTTCTAGCAAGTCCGTGCACTTAACAAGATTCATCACCAGAGTCAACAATGTCGGTTTAGTAACTTCTAGCAAGTCCGTGCACTTAACAAGATTCATCATCAGAGTCAACAATGTCGGTTTAGTAACTTCTAGCAAGTCCGTGCACTTAACAAGATTCATCACCAGAGTCAACAATGTCGGTTTAGTAACTTCTAGCAAGTCCGTGCACTTAACAAGATACATCACCAGAGTCAACAATGTCGGTTTAGTAACTTCTAGCAAGTCCGTGCACTTAACAAGATTCATAACCAGAGTCAACAATGTCGGTTTAGTAACTTCTAGCAAGTCCGTGCACTTAACAAGATACATCACCAGAGTCAACAATGTCGGTTTAGTAACTTCTAGCAAGTCCGTGCACTTAACAAGATTCATCACCAGAGTCAACAATGTCGGTTTAGTAACTTGTAGCAAGTCCGTGCACTTAACAAGATTCATCACCAGAGTCAACAATGTCGGTTTAGTAACTTCTAGCAAGTCCGTGCACTTAACAAGATACATCACCAGAGTCAACAATGTCGGTTTAGTAACTTCTAGCAAGTCCGTGCACTTAACAAGATTCATCACCAGAGTCAACAATGTCGGTTTAGTAAATTCTAGCAAGTCCGTGCACTTAACAAGATACAACACCAGAGTCAACAATGTCGGTTTAGTAACTTCTAGCAAGTCCGTGCACTTAACAAGATACAAAACAGAGTCAAAAATGTCGGTTTAGTAACTTCTAGCAAGTCCGTGCACTTAACAAGGTTCAACACCAGAGTCAACAATGTCGGTTTAGTAACTTCTAGCAAGTCCGTGCACTTAACAAGATACAACACCAGAGTCAACAATGTCAGTGTAGTAACTTCTAGCAAGTCCGTGCACTTAACAAGATACAACACCAGAGTCAACAATTTCGGTTTAGTAACATCTAGCAAGTCCGTGCACTTAACAAGATACAACACCAGAGTCAACAATGTCGGTTTAGTAACATCTAGCAAGTCCGTGCACTTAACAAGGTTCAACACCAGAGTCAACAATGTCGGTTTAGTAACATCTAGCAAGTTCGTGCACTTAACAAGATACAACACCAGAGTCAACAATGTCGGTTTAGTAACATCTAGCAAGTCCGTGCACTTAACAAGATACAACACCAGAGTCAACAATGTCAGTGTAGTAACTTCTAGCAAGTCCGTGCACTTAACAAGATACAACACCAGAGTCAACAATGTCAGTTTAGTAACTTCTAGCAAGTCCGTGCACTTAACAAGATACAACACCAGAGTCAACAATGTCGGTTTAGTAACATCTAGCAAGTCCGTGCACTTAACAAGGTTCAACACCAGAGTCAACAATGTCGGTTTAGTAACTTCTAGCAAGTCCGTGCACTTAACAAGATTCATCATCAGAGTCAACAATGTCAGTGTAGTAACTTCTAGCAAGTCCGTGCACTTAACAAGATACAACACCAGAGTCAATAATGTCGGTTTAGTAACTTCTAGCATGTCCGTGCACTTAACAAGATACAACACCAGAGTCAACAATGTCGGTTTAGTAACATCTAGCAAGTCCGTGCACTTAACAAGATACAACACCAGAGTCAACAATGTCGGTTTAGTAACTTCTAGCAAGTCCGTGCACTTAACAAGGTTCAACACCAGAGTCAACAATGTCGGTTTAGTAACATCTAGCAAGTCCGTGCACTTAACAAGATACAACACCAGAGTCAACAATGTCGGTTTAGTAACATCTAGCAAGTCCGTGCACTTAACAAGATACAACACCAGAGTCAACAATGTCAGTGTAGTAACTTCTAGCAAGTCCGTGCACTTAACAAGATACAACACCAGAGTCAACAATGTCAGTTTAGTAACTTCTAGCAAGTCCGTGCACTTAACAAGATACAACACCAGAGTCAACAATGTCGGTTTAGTAACATCTAGCAAGTCCGTGCACTTAACAAGGTTCAACACCAGAGTCAACAATGTCGGTTTAGTAACTTCTAGCAAGTCCGTGCACTTAACAAGATTCATCATCAGAGTCAACAATGTCAGTGTAGTAACTTCTAGCAAGTCCGTGCACTTAACAAGATACAACACCAGAGTCAACAATGTCGGTTTAGTAACTTCTAGCAAGTCCGTGCACTTAACAAGATACAACACCAGAGTCAACAATGTCGGTTTAGTAACTTCTAGCAAGTCCGTGCACTTAACAAGATTCATCACCAGAGTCAACAATGTCGGTTTAGTAAATTCTAGCAAGTCCGTGCACTTAACAAGATACAACACCAGAGTCAACAATGTCGGTTTAGTAACTTCTAGCAAGTCCGTGCACTTAACAAGATACAACACCAGAGTCAACAATGTCAGTGTAGTAACTTCTAGCAAGTCCGTGCACTTAACAAGATACAACACCAGAGTCAACAATGTCGGTTTAGTAACTTCTAGCAAGTCCGTGCACTTAACAAGATTCATCACCAGAGTCAACAATGTCAGTTTAGTAACGTCTAGCAAGTCCGTGCACTTAACAAGATTCAACACCAGAGTCAACAATGTCAGTTTAGTAACTTCTAGCAAGTCCGTGCACTTAACAAGATTCATCACCAGAGTCAACAATGTCAGTGAGGTAACTTCTAGCAAGTCCGTGCACTTAACAAGATTCAACACCAGAGTCAACAATGTCAGTTTAGTAACTTCTAGCTGGTCCGTGCACTTAACAAGATACAACACCAGAGTCAACAATGTCAGTGAGGTAACTTCTAGCAAGTCCGTGCACTTAACAAGAGTCAACACCAGAGTCAAGAATGTCGGTTTAGTAACTTCTAGCAAGTCCGTGCACTTAACAAGATTCTCATCACCAGAGTCAAGAATGTCGGTTTAGTAACTTCTAGCAAGTCCGTGCACTTAACAAGATTCAACACCAGAGTCAACAATGTCAGTGAGGTAACTTCTAGCAAGTCCGTGCACTTAACAAGATTCAACACCAGAGTCAACAATGTCGGTGTAGTAACTTATAGCTAGTTCGTGCACTTAACAAGATTCAACACCAGAGTCACCAATGTCAGTGAGGTAACTTCTAGCAAGTCCGTGCACTTAACAAGATTCAACACCAGAGTCAACAATGTCAGTGAGGTAACTTCTAGCAAGTCCGTGCACTTAACAAGATTCAACACCAGAGTCAAGAATGTCAGTGAGGTAACTTCTAGCAAGTCCGTGCACTTAACAAGATTCATCACCAGAGTCAAGAATGTCGGTTTAGTAACTTCTAGCAAGTCCGTGCACTTAACAAGATTCAACACCAGAGTCAACAATGTCAGTGATGTAACTTCTAGCAAGTCCGTGCACTTAACAAGATTCAACACCAGAGTCAACAATGTCAGTGAGGTAACTTCTAGCAAGTCCGTGCACTTAACAAGATTCAACACCAGAGTCAACAATGTCAGTGAGGTAACTTCTAGCAAGTCCGTGCACTTAACAAGATTCAACACCAGAGTCAACAATGTCAGTGAGGTAACTTCTAGCAAGTCCGTGCACTTAACAAGATTCAACACCAGAGTCAACAATGTCAGTGAGGTAACTTCTAGCAAGTCCGTGCACTTAACAAGATTCATCACCAGAGTCAAGAATGTCAGTGAGGTAACTTCTAGCAAGTCCGTGCACTTAACAAGATTCATCACCAGAGTCAAGAATGTCGGTTTAGTAACTTCTAGCAAGTCCGTGCACTTAACAAGATTCAACACCAGAGTCAACAATGTCAGTGAGGTAACTTCTAGCAAGTCCGTGCACTTAACAAGATTCAACACCAGAGTTAACAATGTCGGTGTAATAACTTATAGCTAGTTCGTGCACTTAACAAGATTCAACACCAGAGTCAACAATGTCAGTTTAGTAACTTCTAGCAAGTCCGTGCACTTAACAAGATTCAACACCAGAGTCAACAATGTCAGTTTAGTAACTTTTAGCAAGTCCGTGCACTTAACAAGATTCAACTCCAGAGTCAACAATGTCAGTTTAGTAACTTCTAGCAAGTCCGTGCACTTAACAAGATTCATCACCAGAGTCAACAATGTCGCTTTAGTAACTTCTAGCAAGTCCGTGCACTTAACAAGATTCATCATCAGAGTCAACAATGTCAGTTTAGTAACTTGTAGCAAGTCCGTGCACTTAACAAGATTCATCACCAGAGTCAACAATGTCGGTTTAGTAACTTCTAGCAAGTCCGTGCACTTAACAAGATTCATCACCAGAGTCAACAATGTCGGTTTAGTAACTTCTAGCAAGTCCGTGCACTTAACAAGATTCATCACCAGAGTCAACAATGTCGGTTTAGTAAATTCTAGCAAGTCCGTGCACTTAACAAGATACAACACCAGAGTCAACAATGTCGGTTTAGTAACTTCTAGCAAGTCCGTGCACTTAACAAGATACAAAACAGAGTCAACAATGTCGGTTTAGTAACTTCTAACAAGTCCGTGCACTTAACAAGGTTCAACCCCAGAGTCAACAATGTCGGTTTAGTAACTTCTAGCAAGTCCGTGCACTTAACAAGATTCATCATCAGAGTCAACAATGTCAGTGTAGTAACTTCTAGCAAGTCCGTGCACTTAACAAGATACAACACCAGAGTCAACAATGTCGGTTTAGTAACTTCTAGCAAGTCCGTGCACTTAACAAGATACAACACCAGAGTCAACAATGTCGGTTTAGTAACTTCTAGCAAGTCCGTGCACTTAACAAGATACAACACCAGAGTCAACAATGTCAGTGTAGTAACTTCTAGCAAGTCCGTGCACTTAACAAGATACAACACCAGAGTCAACAATGTCGGTTTAGTAACATCTAGCAAGTCCGTGCACTTAACAAGATACAACACCAGAGTCAACAATGTCGGTTTAGTAACATCTAGCAAGTCCGTGCACTTAACAAGGTTCAACACCAGAGTCAACAATGTCGGTTTAGTAACATCTAGCAAGTTCGTGCACTTAACAAGATACAACACCAGAGTCAACAATGTCGGTTTAGTAACATCTAGCAAGTCCGTGCACTTAACAAGATACAACACCAGAGTCAACAATGTCAGTGTAGTAACTTCTAGCAAGTCCTTCACTTAACAAGATACAACACCAGAGTCAACAATGTCGGTTTAGTAACTTCTAGCAAGTCCGTGCACTTAACAAGATACAACACCAGAGTCAACAATGTCGGTTTAGTAACATCTAGCTAGTCCGTGCACTTAACAAGGTTCAACACCAGAGTCAACAATGTCGGTTTAGTAACTTCTAGCAAGTCCGTGCACTTAACAAGATTCATCATCAGAGTCAACAATGTCAGTTTAGTAACTTCTAGCAAGTCCGTGCACTTAACAAGATTCAACACCAGAGTCAACAATGTCAGTGAGGTAACTTCTAGCAAGTCCGTGCACTTAACAAGATACAACACCAGAGTCAACAATGTCAGTTTAGTAACTTCTAGCAAGTCCGTGCACTTAACAAGGTTCAACACCAGAGTCAACAATGTCGGTATAGTAACTTCTAGCAAGTCCGTGCACTTAACAAGATTCATCATCAGAGTCAACAATGTCAGTGTAGTAACTTCTAGCAAGTCCGTGCACTTAACAAGATACAACACCAGAGTCAACAATGTCGGTTTAGTAACTTCTAGCAAGTCCGTGCACTTAACAAGATACAACACCAGAGTCAACAATGTCGGTTTAGTAACTTCTAGCAAGTCCGTGCACTTAACAAGATTCATCACCAGAGTCAACAATGTCGGTTTAGTAAATTCTAGCAAGTCCGTGCACTTAACAAGATACAACACCAGAGTCAACAATGTCGGTTTAGTAACTTCTAGCAAGTCCGTGCACTTAACAAGATACAACACCAGAGTCAACAATGTCAGTGTAGTAACTTCTAGCAAGTCCGTGCACTTAACAAGATACAACACCAGAGTCAACAATGTCGGTTTAGTAACTTCTAGCAAGTCCGTGCACTTAACAAGATTCATCACCAGAGTCAACAATGTCAGTTTAGTAACTTCTAGCAAGTCCGTGCACTTAACAAGATTCAACACCAGAGTCAACAATGTCAGTTTAGTAACTTCTAGCAAGTCCGTGCACTTAACAAGATTCATCACCAGAGTCAACAATGTCGGTTTAGTAACTTCAAGTAAGTCATGCAATTATCTAGGTTCATCACCAGAGTCAACAATGTCGGTTTAGTAACTTCAAGCAAGTCCATGCACTTATCTAGGTTCACCACCAGAGTCAACAATGTCAATTTAGTAACTTCAAGCAAGTCCATTCACTTAACAAGATTCATCACCAGAGTCAACAATGTCGGTTTAGTAACTTCAAGCAAGTCCATGCACTTATCTAGGTTCATCACCAGAGTCAACAATGTCAATTTAGTAACTTCAAGCAAGTCCATTCACTTAACAAGATTCATCACCAGAGTCAACAATGTCGGTTTAGTAACTTCAAGCAAGTCCATGCACTTATCTAGGTTCATCACCAGAGTCAACAATGTCGGTTTAGTAACTTCAAGCAAGTCCATGCACTTATCTAGGTTCATCACCAGAGTCAACAATGTCGGTTTTTTAACTTATAGCAAGTCCGTGCACTTAACAAGATTCATCACCAGAGTCAACAATGTCGGTTTTTTAACTTATAGCAAGTCCGTGCACTTAACAAGATTCATCACCAGAGTCAACAATGTCAGTGTAGTAACTTCTAGAAAGTCCGTGCACTTAACAAGATTCATCACCAGAGTCAACAATGTCGGTTTAGTAACTTCTAGCAAGTCCGTGCACTTAACAAGATTCATCACCAGAGTCAACAATGTCGGTTTAGTAACTTCTAGCAAGTCCGTGCACTTAACAAGATTCATCACCAGAGTCAACAATGTCGGTTTTTTAACTTATAGCAAGTCCGTGCACTTAACAAGATTCATCACTAGAGTCAACAATGTCGGTTTAGTAACTTCTAGCAAGTCCGTGCACTTAACAAGATTCATCACCAGAGTCAACAATGTCGGTTTAGTAACTTCTAGCAAGTCCGTGCACTTAACAAGATTCATCATCAGAGTCAACAATGTCGGTTTAGTAACTTCTAGCAAGTCCGTGCACTTAACAAGATTCATCACCAGAGTCAACAATGTCGGTTTAGTAACTTCTAGCAAGTCCGTGCACTTAACAAGATACATCACCAGAGTCAACAATGTCGGTTTAGTAACTTCTAGCAAGTCCGTGCACTTAACAAGATTCATAACCAGAGTCAACAATGTCGGTTTAGTAACTTCTAGCAAGTCCGTGCACTTAACAAGATACATCACCAGAGTCAACAATGTCGGTTTAGTAACTTCTAGCAAGTCCGTGCACTTAACAAGATTCATCACCAGAGTCAACAATGTCGGTTTAGTAACTTGTAGCAAGTCCGTGCACTTAACAAGATTCATCACCAGAGTCAACAATGTCGGTTTAGTAACTTCTAGCAAGTCCGTGCACTTAACAAGATACATCACCAGAGTCAACAATGTCGGTTTAGTAACTTCTAGCAAGTCCGTGCACTTAACAAGATTCATCACCAGAGTCAACAATGTCGGTTTAGTAAATTCTAGCAAGTCCGTGCACTTTACAAGATACAACACCAGAGTCAACAATGTCGGTTTAGTAACTTCTAGCAAGTCCGTGCACTTAACAAGATACAAAACAGAGTCAACAATGTCGGTTTAGTAACTTCTAGCAAGTCCGTGCACTTAACAAGGTTCAACACCAGAGTCAACAATGTCGGTTTAGTAACTTCTAGCAAGTCCGTGCACTTAACAAGATACAACACCAGAGTCAACAATGTCAGTGTAGTAACTTCTAGCAAGTCCGTGCACTTAACAAGATACAACACCAGAGTCAACAATTTCGGTTTAGTAACATCTAGCAAGTCCGTGCACTTAACAAGATACAACACCAGAGTCAACAATGTCGGTTTAGTAACATCTAGCAAGTCCGTGCACTTAACATGGTTCAACACCAGAGTCAACAATGTCGGTTTAGTAACATCTAGCAAGTTCGTGCACTTAACAAGATACAACACCAGAGTCAACAATGTCGGTTTAGTAACATCTAGCAAGTCCGTGCACTTAACAAGATACAACACCAGAGTCAACAATGTCAGTGTAGTAACTTCTAGCAAGTCCGTGCACTTAACAAGATACAACACCAGAGTCAACAATGTCAGTTTAGTAACTTCTAGCAAGTCCGTGCACTTAACAAGATACAACACCAGAGTCAACAATGTCGGTTTAGTAACATCTAGCAAGTCCGTGCACTTAACAAGGTTCAACACCAGAGTCAACAATGTCGGTTTAGTAACTTCTAGCAAGTCCGTGCACTTAACAAGATTCATCATCAGAGTCAACAATGTCAGTGTAGTAACTTCTAGCAAGTCCGTGCACTTAACAAGATACAACACCAGAGTCAACAATGTCGGTTTAGTAACTTCTAGCATGTCCGTGCACTTAACAAGATACAACACCAGAGTCAACAATGTCGGTTTAGTAACATCTAGCAAGTCCGTGCACTTAACAAGATACAACACCAGAGTCAACAATGTCGGTTTAGTAACTTCTAGCAAGTCCGTGCACTTAACAAGGTTCAACACCAGAGTCAACAATGTCGGTTTAGTAACATCTAGCAAGTCCGTGCACTTAACAAGATACAACACCAGAGTCAACAATGTCGGTTTAGTAACATCTAGCAAGTCCGTGCACTTAACAAGATACAACACCAGAGTCAACAATGTCAGTGTAGTAACTTCTAGCAAGTCCGTGCACTTAACAAGATACAACACCAGAGTCAACAATGTCAGTTTAGTAACTTCTAGCAAGTCCGTGCACTTAACAAGATACAACACCAGAGTCAACAATGTCGGTTTAGTAACATCTAGCAAGTCCGTGCACTTAACAAGGTTCAACACCGGAGTCAACAATGTCGGTTTAGTAACTTCTAGCAAGTCCGTGCACTTAACAAGATTCATCATCAGAGTCAACAATGTCAGTGTAGTAACTTCTAGCAAGTCCGTGCACTTAACAAGATACAACACCAGAGTCAACAATGTCGGTTTAGTAACTTCTAGCAAGTCCGTGCACTTAACAAGATACAACACCAGAGTCAACAATGTCGGTTTAGTAACTTCTAGCAAGTCCGTGCACTTAACAAGATTCATCACCAGAGTCAACAATGTCGGTTTAGTAAATTCTAGCAAGTCCGTGCACTTAACAAGATACAACACCAGAGTCAACAATGTCGGTTTAGTAACTTCTAGCAAGTCCGTGCACTTAACAAGATACAACACCAGAGTCAACAATGTCAGTGTAGTAACTTCTAGCAAGTCCGTGCACTTAACAAGATACAACACCAGAGTCAACAATGTCGGTTTAGTAACTTCTAGCAAGTCCGTGCACTTAACAAGATTCATCACCAGAGTCAACAATGTCAGTTTAGTAACGTCTAGCAAGTCCGTGCACTTAACAAGATTCAACACCAGAGTCAACAATGTCAGTTTAGTAACTTCTAGCAAGTCCGTGCACTTAACAAGATTCATCACCAGAGTCAACAATGTCAGTGAGGTAACTTCTAGCAAGTCCGTGCACTTAACAAGATTCAACACCAGAGTCAACAATGTCAGTTTAGTAACTTCTAGCTGGTCCGTGCACTTAACAAGATACAACACCAGAGTCAACAATGTCAGTGAGGTAACTTCTAGCAAGTCCGTGCACTTAACAAGAGTCAACACCAGAGTCAAGAATGTCGGTTTAGTAACTTCTAGCAAGTCCGTGCACTTAACAAGATTCTCATCACCAGAGTCAAGAATGTCGGTTTAGTAACTTCTAGCAAGTCCGTGCACTTAACAAGATTCAACACCAGAGTCAACAATGTCAGTGAGGTAACTTCTAGCAAGTCCGTGCACTTAACAAGATTCAACACCAGAGTCAACAATGGCGGTGTAGTAACTTATAGCTAGTTCGTGCACTTAACAAGATTCAACACCAGAGTCACCAATGTCAGTGAGGTAACTTCTAGCAAGTCCGTGCACTTAACAAGATTCAACACCAGAGTCAACAATGTCAGTGAGGTAACTTCTAGCAAGTCCGTGCACTTAACAAGATTCAACACCAGAGTCAAGAATGTCAGTGAGGTAACTTCTAGCAAGTCCGTGCACTTAACAAGATTCATCACCAGAGTCAAGAATGTCGGTTTAGTAACTTCTAGCAAGTCCGTGCACTTAACAAGATTCAACACCAGAGTCAACAATGTCAGTGAGGTAACTTCTAGCAAGTCCGTGCACTTAACAAGATTCAACACCAGAGTCAACAATGTCAGTGAGGTAACTTCTAGCAAGTCCGTGCACTTAACAAGATTCAACACCAGAGTCAACAATGTCAGTGAGGTAACTTCTAGCAAGTCCGTGCACTTAACAAGATTCAACACCAGAGTCAACAATGTCAGTGAGGTAACTTCTAGCAAGTCCGTGCACTTAACAAGATTCAACACCAGAGTCAACAATGTCAGTGAGGTAACTTCTAGCAAGTCCGTGCACTTAACAAGATTCATCACCAGAGTCAAGAATGTCAGTGAGGTAACTTCTAGCAAGTCCGTGCACTTAACAAGATTCATCACCAGAGTCAAGAATGTCGGTTTAGTAACTTCTAGCAAGTCCGTGCACTTAACAAGATTCAACACCAGAGTCAACAATGTCAGTGAGGTAACTTCTAGCAAGTCCGTGCACTTAACAAGATTCAACACCAGAGTCAACAATGTCGGTGTAATAACTTATAGCTAGTTCGTGCACTTAACAAGATTCAACACCAGAGTCAACAATGTCAGTTTAGTAACTTCTAGCAAGTCCGTGCACTTAACAAGATTCAACACCAGAGTCAACAATGTCAGTTTAGTAACTTTTAGCAAGTCCGTGCACTTAACAAGATTCAACTCCAGAGTCAACAATGTCAGTTTAGTAACTTCTAGCAAGTCCGTGCACTTAACAAGATTCATCACCAGAGTCAACAATGTCGCTTTAGTAACTTCTAGCAAGTCCGTGCACTTAACAAGATTCATCATCAGAGTCAACAATGTCAGTTTAGTAACTTGTAGCAAGTCCGTGCACTTAACAAGATTCATCACCAGAGTCAACAATGTCGGTTTAGTAACTTCTAGCAAGTCCGTGCACTTAACAAGATTCATCACCAGAGTCAACAATGTCGGTTTAGTAACTTCTAGCAAGTCCGTGCACTTAACAAGATTCATCACCAGAGTCAACAATGTCGGTTAAGTAAATTCTAGCAAGTCCGTGCACTTAACAAGATACAACACCAGAGTCAACAATGTCGGTTTAGTAACTTCTAGCAAGTCCGTGCACTTAACAAGATACAAAACAGAGTCAACAATGTCGGTTTAGTAACTTCTAGCAAGTCCGTGCACTTAACAAGGTTCAACCCCAGAGTCAACAATGTCGGTTTAGTAACTTCTAGCAAGTCCGTGCACTTAACAAGATTCATCATCAGAGTCAACAATGTCAGTGTAGTAACTTCTAGCAAGTCCGTGCACTTAACAAGATACAACACCAGAGTCAACAATGTCGGTTTAGTAACTTCTAGCAAGTCCGTGCACTTAACAAGATACAACACCAGAGTCAACAATGTCGGTTTAGTAACTTCTAGCAAGTCCGTGCACTTAACAAGATACAACACCAGAGTCAACAATGTCAGTGTAGTAACTTCTAGCAAGTCCGTGCACTTAACAAGATACAACACCAGAGTCAACAATGTCGGTTTAGTAACATCTAGCAAGTCCGTGCACTTAACAAGATACAACACCAGAGTCAAAAATGTCGGTTTAGTAACATCTAGCAAGTCCGTGCACTTAACAAGGTTCAACACCAGAGTCAACAATGTCGGTTTAGTAACATCTAGCAAGTTCGTGCACTTAACAAGGTACAACACCAGAGTCAACAATGTCGGTTTAGTAACATCTAGCAAGTCCGTGCACTTAACAAGATACAACACCAGAGTCAACAATGTCAGTGTAGTAACTTCTAGCAAGTCCTTCACTTAACAAGATACAACACCAGAGTCAACAATGTCAGTTTAGTAACTTCTAGCAAGTCCGTGCACTTAACAAGATACAACACCAGAGTCAACAATGTCGGTTTAGTAAAATCTAGCAAGTCCGTGCACTTAACAAGGTTCAACACCAGAGTCAACAATGTCGGTTTAGTAACTTCTAGCAAGTCCGTGCACTTAACAAGATTCATCATCAGAGTCAACAATGTCAGTGTAGTAACTTCTAGCAAGTCCGTGCACTTAACAAGATACAACACCAGAGTCAACAATGTCGGTTTAGTAACTTCTAGCATGTCCGTGCACTTAACAAGATACAACACCAGAGTCAACAATGTCGGTTTAGTAACATCTAGCAAGTCCGTGCACTTAACAAGATACAACACCAGAGTCAACAATGTCGGTTTAGTAACTTCTAGCAAGTCCGTGCACTTAACAAGGTTCAACACCACAGTCAACAATGTCGGTTTAGTAACATCTAGCAAGTCCGTGCACTTAACAAGATACAACACCAGAGTCAACAATGTCGGTTTAGTAACATCTAGCAAGTCCGTGCACTTAACAAGATACAACACCAGAGTCAACAATGTCAGTGTAGTAACTTCTAGCAAGTCCGTGCACTTAACAAGATACAACACCAGAGTCAACAATGTCAGTGTAGTAACTTCTAGCAAGTCCTTCACTTAACAAGATACAACACCAGAGTCAACAATGTCAGTTTAGTAACTTCTAGCAAGTCCGTGCACTTAACAAGGTTCAACACCAGAGTCAACAATGTCGGTTTAGTAACTTCTAGCAAGTCCGTGCACTTAACAAGATTCATCATCAGAGTCAACAATGTCAGTTTAGTAACTTCTAGCAAGTCCGTGCACTTAACAAGATTCAACACCAGAGTCAACAATGTCAGTGAGGTAACTTCTAGCAAGTCCGTGCACTTAACAAGATACAACACCAGAGTCAACAATGTCAGTTTAGTAACTTCTAGCAAGTCCGTGCACTTAACAAGGTTCAACACCAGAGTCAACAATGTCGGTATAGTAACTTCTAGCAAGTCCGTGCACTTAACAAGATTCATCATCAGAGTCAACAATGTCAGTGTAGTAACTTCTAGCAAGTCCGTGCACTTAACAAGATACAACACCAGAGTCAACAATGTCGGTTTAGTAACTTCTAGCAAGTCCGTGCACTTAACAAGATACAACACCAGAGTCAACAATGTCGGTTTAGTAACTTCTAGCAAGTCCGTGCACTTAACAAGATTCATCACCAGAGTCAACAATGTCGGTTTAGTAAATTCTAGCAAGTCCGTGCACTTAACAAGATACAACACCAGAGTCAACAATGTCGGTTTAGTAACTTCTAGCAAGTCCGTGCACTTAACAAGATACAACACCAGAGTCAACAATGTCAGTGTAGTAACTTCTAGCAAGTCCGTGCACTTAACAAGATACAACACCAGAGTCAACAATGTCGGTTTAGTAACTTCTAGCAAGTCCGTGCACTTAACAAGATTCATCACCAGAGTCAACAATGTCAGTTTAGTAACTTCTAGCAAGTCCGTGCACTTAACAAGATTCAACACCAGAGTCAACAATGTCAGTTTAGTAACTTCTAGCAAGTCCGTGCACTTAACAAGATTCATCACCAGAGTCAACAATGTCGGTTTAGTAACTTCAAGTAAGTCATGCAATTATCTAGGTTCATCACCAGAGTCAACAATGTCGGTTTAGTAACTTCAAGCAAGTCCATGCACTTATCTAGGTTCATCACCAGAGTCAACAATGTCAATTTAGTAACTTCAAGCAAGTCCATTCACTTAACAAGATTCATCACCAGAGTCAACAATGTCGGTTTAGTAACTTCAAGCAAGTCCATGCACTTATCTAGGTTCATCACCAGAGTCAACAATGTCAATTTAGTAACTTCAAGCAAGTCCATTCACTTAACAAGATTCATCACCAGAGTCAACAATGTCGGTTTAGTAACTTCAAGCAAGTCCATGCACTTATCTAGGTTCATCACCAGAGTCAACAATGTCGGTTTAGTAACTTCAAGCAAGTCCATGCACTTATCTAGGTTCATCACCAGAGTCAACAATGTCGGTTTTTTAACTTATAGCAAGTCCGTGCACTTAACAAGATTCATCACCAGAGTCAACAATGTCGGTTTTTTAACTTATAGCAAGTCCGTGCACTTAACAAGATTCATCACCAGAGTCAACAATGTCAGTGTAGTAACTTCTAGAAAGTCCGTGCACTTAACAAGATTCATCACCAGAGTCAACAATGTCGGTTTAGTAACTTCTAGCAAGTCCGTGCACTTAACAAGATTCATCACCAGAGTCAACAATGTCGGTTTAGTAACTTCTAGCAAGTCCGTGCACTTAACAAGATTCATCACCAGAGTCAACAATGTCGGTTTTTTAACTTATAGCAAGTCCGTGCACTTAACAAGATTCATCACTAGAGTCAACAATGTCGGTTTAGTAACTTCTAGCAAGTCCGTGCACTTAACAAGATTCATCACCAGAGTCAACAATGTCGGTTTAGTAACTTATAGCAAGTCCGTGCACTTAACAAGATTCATCACCAGAGTCAACAATGTCGGTTTAGTAACTTCTAGCAAGTCCGTGCACTTAACAAGATTCATCATCAGAGTCAACAATGTCGGTTTAGTAACTTCTAGCAAGTCCGTGCACTTAACAAGATTCATCACCAGAGTCAACAATGTCGGTTTTTTAACTTATAGCAAGTCCGCGCACTTAACAAGATTCATCACCAGAGTCAACAATGTCGGTTTTTTAACTTCTAGCAAGTCCGTGCACTTAACAAGATTCATCACCAGAGTCAAAAATGTCGCTTTAGTAACTTATAGCAAGTCCGTGCACTTAACAAGATTCATCACCAGAGTCAACAATGTCGGTTTAGTAACTTCTAGCAAGTCCGTGCACTTAACAAGATTCATCACCAGAGTCAACAATGTCGGTTTAGTAACTTGTAGCAAGTCCGCGCACTTAACAAGATTCATCACCAGAGTCAACAATGTCGGTTTTTTAACTTCTAGCAAGTCCGTGCACTTAACAAGATTCATCACCAGAGTCAACAATGTCGCTTTAGTAACTTATAGCAAGTCCGTGCACTTAACAAGATTCATCACCAGAGTCAACAATGTCGGTTTAGTAACTTCTAGCAAGTCCGTGCACTTAACAAGATTCATCACCAGAGTCAACAATGTCGGTTTAGTAACTTCTAGCAAGTCCGTGCACTTAACAAGATTCATCACCAGAGTCAACAATGTCGCTTTAGTAACTTATAGCAAGTCCGTGCACTTAACAAGATTCATCACCAGAGTCAACAATGTCGGTTTTTTAACTTATAGCAAGTCCGCGCACTTAACAAGATTCATCACCAGAGTCAACAATGTCGGTTTAGTAACTTGTAGCAAGTCCGTGCACTTAACAAGATTCATCACCAGAGTCAACAATGTCGGTTTAGTAACTTCTAGCAAGTCCGTGCACTTAACAAGATTCATCACCAGAGTCAACAATGTCGGTTTAGTAACTTGTAGCAAGTCCGCGCACTTAACAAGATTCATCACCAGAGTCAACAATGTCGGTTTAGTAACTTCTAGCAAGTCCGTGCACTTAACAAGATTCATCACCAGAGTCAACAATGTCGGTTTAGTAACTTCTAGCAAGTCCGCGCACTTAACAAGATTCATCACCAGAGTCAACAATGTCGGTTTAGTAACTTCTAGCAAGTCCGTGCACTTAACAAGATTCATCACCAGAGTCAACAATGTCGGTTTAGTAACTTGTAGCAAGTCCGCGCACTTAACAAGATTCATCACCAGAGTCAACAATGTCGGTTTAGTAACTTCTAGCAAGTCCGTGCACTTAACAAGATTCATCACCAGAGTCAACAATGTCGGTTTAGTAACTTCTAGCAAGTCCGTGCACTTAACAAGATTCATCACCAGAGTCAACAATGTCGGTTTTTTAACTTATAGCAAGTCCGTGCACTTAACAAGATTCAACATCAGAGTCAACAATGTCGGTTTAGTAACTTCTAGCAAGTCCGTGCACTTAACAAGATTCAACACCAGAGTCAACAATGTCGGTTTTTTAACTTATAGCAAGTCCGTGCAGTTAACAAGATTCATCACCAGAGTCAACAATGTCGGTTTAGTAACTTCTAGCAAGTCCGTGCACTTAACAAGATTCATCACGAGAGTCAACAATGTCGGTTTTTTAACTTATAGCAAGTCCGTGCACTTAACAAGATTCATCACCAGAGTCAACAATGTCGGTTTAGTAACTTCTAGCAAGTCCGTGCACTTAACAAGATTCATCACCAGAGTCAACAATGTCGGTTTAATAACTTGTAGCAAGTCCGCGCACTTAACAAGATTCATCACCAGAGTCAACAATGTCGGTTTAGTAACTTGTAGCAAGTCCGTGCACTTAACAAGATTCAACACCAGAGCCAACAATGTCGGTTTAGTAACTTGTAGCAAGTCCGTGCACTTAACAAGATTCAACACCAGAGTCAACAATGTCGGTTTAGTAACTTGTAGCAAGTCTCCGTGCACTTAACAAGATTCAACACCAGAGTCAACAATGTCGGTTTAGTAACTTGTAGCAAGTCCGTGCACTTAACAAGATTCAACACCAGAGTAACCAATGTCGGTTTAGTAACTTGTAGCAAGTCCGTGCACTTAACAAGATTCAACACCAGAGTAACCAATGCCGGTTTAGTAACTTGTAGCAAGTCCGTGCACTTAACAAGATTCAACACCAGAGTAACCAATGCCGGTTTAGTAACTTGTAGCAAGTCCGTGCACTTAACAAGATTCAACACCAGAGTCAACAATGTCGGTTTAGTAACTTGTAGCAAGTCTCCGTGCACTTAACAAGATTCAACACCAGAGTCAACAATGTCGGTTTAGTAACTTGTAGCAAGTCCGTGCACTTAACAAGATTCAACACCAGAGTAACCAATGCCGGTTTAGTAACTTGTAGCAAGTCCGTGCACTTAACAAGATTCAACACCAGAGTAACCAATGCCGGTTTAGTAACTTGTAGCAAGTCCGTGCACTTAACAAGATTCAACACCAGAGTCAACAATGTCGGTTTAGTAACTTCTAGCAAGTCCGTGCACTTAACAAGATTCAACACCAGAGTCAACAATGTCGGTTTAGTAACTTCTAGCTAGTCCGTGCACTTAACAAGATTCAACACCAGAGTAACCAATGTCGGTTTAGTAACTTCTAGCTAGTCCGTGCACTTAACAAGATTCATCACCAGAGTCAACAATGTCGGTTTAGTAACTTCTAGCAAGTCCGTGCACTTAACAAGATTCAACACCAGAGTAACCAATGCCGGTTTAGTAACGTGTAGCAAGTCCGTGCACTTAACAAGATTCAACATCAGAGTCAACAATGTCAGTTTAGTAACTTCTAGCAAGTCCGTGCACTTAACAAGATTCAACACCAGAGTCAACAATGTCAGTTTAGTAACTTCTAGCAAGTCCGTGCACTTAACAAGATTCAACACCAGAGTAACCAATGCCGGTTTAGTAACTTGTAGCAAGTCCGTGCACTTAACAAGATTCAACACCAGAGTAACCAATGCCGGTTTAGTAACTTGTAGCAAGTCCGTGCACTTAACAAGATTCAACACCAGAGTAACCAATGCCGGTTTAGTAACTTGTAGCAAGTCCGTGCACTTAACAAGATTCATCACTAGAGTCAACAATGTCGGTTTAGTAACTTCTAGCAAGTCCGTGCACTTAACAAGATTCATCACCAGAGTCAACAATGTCGGTTTAGTAACTTCTAGCAAGTCCGTGCACTTAACAAGATTCAACACCAGAGTCAACAATGTCGGTTTAGTAACTTCTAGCAAGTCCGTGCACTTAACAAGATTCAACACCAGAGTCAACAATGTCGGTTTAGTAACTTCTAGCAAGTCCGTGCACTTAACAAGATTCATCACCAGAGTCAACAATGTCGGTTTAGTAACTTCTAGCAAGTCCGTGCACTTAACAAGATTCATCATCAGAGTCAACAATGTCAGTTTAGTAACTTCTAGCAAGTCCGTGCACTTAACAAGATTCAACACCAGAGTCAACAATGTCGGTTTAGTAACTTCTAGCAAGTCCGTGCACTTAACAAGATTCAACACCAGAGTCAACAATGTCAGTTTAGTAACTTCTAGCAAGTCCGTGCACTTAACAAGATTCATCACTAGAGTCAACAATGTCGGTTTAGTAACTTCTAGCAAGTCCGTGCACTTAACAAGATTCATCACCAGAGTCAACAATGTCGGTTTAGTAACTTCTAGCAAGTCCGTGCACTTAACAAGATTCAACACCAGAGTCAACAATGTCGGTTTAGTAACTTCTAGCAAGTCCGTGCACTTAACAAGATTCAACACCAGAGTCAACAATGTCGGTTTAGTAACTTCTAGCAAGTCCGTGCACTTAACAAGATTCATCATCAGAGTCAACAATGTCAGTTTAGTAACTTATAGCAAGTCCGTGCACTTAACAAGATTCATCACCAGAGTCAACAATGTCGGTTTAGTAACTTCTAGCAAGTCCGTGCACTTAACAAGATTCATCATCAGAGTCAACAATGTCAGTTTAGTAACTTATAGCAAGTCCATGCACTTAACAAGATTCATCATCAGAGTCAACAATGTCAGTTTAGTAACTTCTAGCAAGTCCATGCACTTAACAAGATTCATCATCAGAGTCAACAATGTCAGTTTAGTAACTTATAGCAAGTCCATGCACTTAACAAGATTCATCACTAGAGTCAACAATGTCAGTTTAGTAACTTATAGCAAGTCCATGCACTTAACAAGATTCATCATCAGAGTCAACAATGTCAGTTTAGTAACTTATAGCAAGTCCATGCACTTAACAAGATTCATCACTAGAGTCAACAATGTCAGTTTAGTAACTTATAGCAAGTCCATGCACTTAACAAGATTCATCATCAGAGTCAACAATGTCAGTTTAGTAACTTATAGCAAGTCCATGCACTTAACAAGATTCATCATCAGAGTCAACAATGTCAGTTTAGTAACTTATAGCAAGTCCACGCACTTAACAAGATTCATCATCAGAGTCAACAATGTCAGTTTAGTAACTTATAGCAAGTCCATGCACTTAATAAGATTCAACACCAGAGTCAACAATGTCGGTTTAGTAACTTCTAGCTAGTCCGTGCACTTAACAAGATTCAACACCAGAGTAACCAATGTCGGTTTAGTAACTTCTAGCTAGTCCGTGCACTTAACAAGATTCATCACCAGAGTCAACAATGTCGGTTTAGTAACTTCTAGCAAGTCCGTGCACTTAACAAGATTCAACACCAGAGTAACCAATGCCGGTTTAGTAACGTGTAGCAAGTCCGTGCACTTAACAAGATTCAACATCAGAGTCAACAATGTCAGTTTAGTAACTTCTAGCAAGTCCGTGCACTTAACAAGATTCAACACCAGAGTCAACAATGTCAGTTTAGTAACTTCTAGCAAGTCCGTGCACTTAACAAGATTCAACACCAGAGTAACCAATGCCGGTTTAGTAACTTGTAGCAAGTCCGTGCACTTAACAAGATTCAACACCAGAGTCAACAATGTCAGTTTAGTAACTTCTAGCAAGTCCGTGCACTTAACAAGATTCATCACCAGAGTCAACAATGCCGGTTTAGTAACTTGTAGCAAGTCCGTGCACTTAACAAGATTCATCACCAGAGTCAACAATGTCGGTTTAGTAACTTCTAGCAAGTCCGTGCACTTAACAAGATTCAACACCAGAGTAACCAATGCCGGTTTAGTAACTTGTAGCAAGTCCGTGCACTTAACAAGATTCAACACCAGAGTAACCAATGCCGGTTTAGTAACTTGTAGCAAGTCCGTGCACTTAACAAGATTCAACACCAGAGTAACCAATGCCGGTTTAGTAACTTGTAGCAAGTCCGTGCACTTAACAAGATTCATCACTAGAGTCAACAATGTCGGTTTAGTAACTTCTAGCAAGTCCGTGCACTTAACAAGATTCATCACCAGAGTCAACAATGTCGGTTTAGTAACTTCTAGCAAGTCCGTGCACTTAACAAGATTCAACACCAGAGTCAACAATGTCGGTTTAGTAACTTCTAGCAAGTCCGTGCACTTAACAAGATTCAACACCAGAGTCAACAATGTCGGTTTAGTAACTTCTAGCAAGTCCGTGCACTTAACAAGATTCATCACCAGAGTCAACAATGTCGGTTTAGTAACTTCTAGCAAGTCCGTGCACTTAACAAGATTCATCATCAGAGTCAACAATGTCAGTTTAGTAACTTCTAGCAAGTCCGTGCACTTAACAAGATTCAACACCAGAGTCAACAATGTCGGTTTAGTAACTTCTAGCAAGTCCGTGCACTTAACAAGATTCAACACCAGAGTCAACAATGTCAGTTTAGTAACTTCTAGCAAGTCCGTGCACTTAACAAGATTCATCACTAGAGTCAACAATGTCGGTTTAGTAACTTCTAGCAAGTCCGTGCACTTAACAAGATTCATCACCAGAGTCAACAATGTCGGTTTAGTAACTTCTAGCAAGTCCGTGCACTTAACAAGATTCAACACCAGAGTCAACAATGTCGGTTTAGTAACTTCTAGCAAGTCCGTGCACTTAACAAGATTCAACACCAGAGTCAACAATGTCGGTTTAGTAACTTCTAGCAAGTCCGTGCACTTAACAAGATTCATCATCAGAGTCAACAATGTCAGTTTAGTAACTTATAGCAAGTCCGTGCACTTAACAAGATTCATCACCAGAGTCAACAATGTCGGTTTAGTAACTTCTAGCAAGTCCGTGCACTTAACAAGATTCATCATCAGAGTCAACAATGTCAGTTTAGTAACTTATAGCAAGTCCATGCACTTAACAAGATTCATCATCAGAGTCAACAATGTCAGTTTAGTAACTTCTAGCAAGTCCATGCACTTAACAAGATTCATCATCAGAGTCAACAATGTCAGTTTAGTAACTTATAGCAAGTCCATGCACTTAACAAGATTCATCACTAGAGTCAACAATGTCAGTTTAGTAACTTATAGCAAGTCCATGCACTTAACAAGATTCATCATCAGAGTCAACAATGTCAGTTTAGTAACTTATAGCAAGTCCATGCACTTAACAAGATTCATCACTAGAGTCAACAATGTCAGTTTAGTAACTTATAGCAAGTCCATGCACTTAACAAGATTCATCATCAGAGTCAACAATGTCAGTTTAGTAACTTATAGCAAGTCCATGCACTTAACAAGATTCATCATCAGAGTCAACAATGTCAGTTTAGTAACTTATAGCAAGTCCATGCACTTAACAAGATTCATCATCAGAGTCAACAATGTCAGTTTAGTAACTTATAGCAAGTCCATGCACTTAACAAGATTCATCACCAGAGTCAACAATGTCGGTTTAGTAACTTCTAGCAAGTCCATGCACTTAACAAGATTCATCACTAGAGTCAACAATGTCAGTTTAGTAACTTATAGCAAGTCCGTGCACTTAACAAGATTCATCACTAGAGTCAACAATGTCGGTTTAGTAACTTCTAGCAAGTCCGTGCACTTAACAAGATTCATCACCAGAGTCAACAATGTCGGTTTAGTAACTTCTAGCAAGTCCGTGCACTTAACAAGATTCAACACCAGAGTCAACAATGTCGGTTTAGTAACTTCTAGCAAGTCCGTGCACTTAACAAGATTCATCATCAGAGTCAACAATGTCGGTTTAGTAACTTGTAGCAAGTCCGCGCACTTAACAAGATTCATCACCAGAGTCAACAATGTCGGTTTTTTAACTTATAGCAAGTCCGCGCACTTAACAAGATTCATCACCAGAGTCAACAATGTCAGTTTAGTAACTTATAGCAAGTCCGTGTACTTAACAAGATTCATCATCAGAGTCAACAATGTCAGTTTAGTAACTTATAGCAAGTCCGTGTACTTAACAAGATTCATCACCAGAGTCAACAATGTCGGTTTAGTAACTTCTAGCAAGTCCGTGCACTTAACAAGGTTCAACACCAGAGTCAACAATGTCGGTTTAGTAGATTCTAGCAAGTCCATTCACTTAACAAGGTTCATCACCAGAGTCAACAATGTCGGTTTAGTAGATTCTAGGAAGTCCATTCACTTAACAAGGTTCATCACCAGAGTCAACAATGTCGGGTTAGTAACTTCTAGCAAGTCCATGCACTTAACAAGGTTCAACACCAGAGTCAACAATGTCGGTTTAGTAGATTCTAGCAAGTCCATTCACTTAACAAGGTTCATCAAAAGAGTCAACAATGTCGGTTTAGTAGATTCTAGGAAGTCCATTCACTTAACAAGGTTCATCACCAGAGTCAACAATGTCGGTGTAGGAGATTCTAGCAAGTCCATTCACTTAACAAGGTTCATCACCAGAGTTAACAATGTCGGTTTATGAGATTCTAGCAAGTCCATTCACTTAACAAGGTTCATCACTAGAGTCAACAATGTCGTTTTAGTAGATTCTAGGAAGTCCATTCACATAACAAGGTTCATCACCAGAGTCAACAATGTCAGTTTAGTAACTTTTAGCAATTCCATGCACGTACCTAGGTTCATCACCAGAGTCAACAATGTCAGTTTAGTAACTGATAGCAAGTCCGTGCACTTAACTAGGTTCATCACCAGAGTCAACAATGTCAGTTTTTATCCCAATGTTCTATCTCTTGTCATTCAGGAGATATAAGCGATTAAACAGTAGAAATAAAAAGCCGGTTGTGGCCCACAGAGAGATGCCGACATCTGATAAAGTTCTTTGATCTATGCCGGCAAGCTCCGCCCATTTTATTTCTACTGGGATAAAAACTAATCAATTCTTTGGAATGCGCCGCGTCATTAGGACCTTGTTCCAAGTTGACCGGGATGCCTGGGTTCGAATCCTAGGAGTGAATGCAAATTCATCTTCTAATAACTCGGAGACTAATTAAGATAAAGACGCCAAATAAACTTTATTACATTAGTGTCATTAGGTAGTTTCTTGTGGATGTATATTTTGGTACCTGGTGTCCTGGGTTCGATCCTTAATTTTAAAAACTCCATTATCTCGGAAACTAAGAAAGCTAGAGGAATGGACCAAAGCATGATTGATAGCTGTTATAATGGGTAATTAATACTGTATATAATTTCCAATCAGTTGTCCCTAGTTCGAATCCCGATTTTTAATGACTTGCTTAATTTTACTCTACACTCTAGAAAATATCACTTAAATTGATCCTGTAACTACATACAGCACCTTTAAGCATACCAAACTCATATTATAAATTATTTTGTTCTTGGTGTTCTGGGTTCGAATACTGATTCGATGGAATTTACTTATAAATTTAATAACTCCTAAACCAATTAAGATAAAGACGCCAAATAAACTTTATTGCGTTTATGTTATTAGGTAGTATCTTGTAAATGTGTAACTAGATACCTGACGTCCTGGGTTCGATCCTGAGTTTTAAATTTTCATTATCTCGGGAATTAAGTGAGGTAGAGGAGTGCAGCAAAGCATGATTGATAGGTTCTGTACTGGGTAATTAATGCTGTATATAATTGCCAATCAGTTGTGCTTGGTTCGATTCCTCATCTTTTAATGACTTTCTTAATTTTCCTCTGTACACTAGAATATATCACTTAGATCGATGATGTAACTGCATACCACTTTGTTTAACATGTCAGACTAATATTATAAATTATCTTGTTCCTGGTGTTCCGGGTTCGAATGCCGATTCAATGAAATTTACTTGCAAAAATTTAATAACTCGTAATTTAATTTAGATAAACATGTCAAGGTAGACGCAAACAGAGTATCTAGTCCTTAAATATCGTTATCGTGACAAATATTACTTTAAAGTACTCAGATCGAATCCCGAAGGGTGATCTCATATATCTTCAAGCTTATGGATCATATCAGGTTCGAGTAAAGATTAAATGGTAGATGCTGATATTGGGGAGCTAAAATACATTTATTAAAAGTATTACCGGGTTCGATTTAGAAGCTTAGAATCTGTGTAACTCTGGAAAAATTGCTTTTCTCATGATTGTAGTGAAATGTAATGGTCTTTCTGTGAGAAGATGGAAAGGAAGAATTGAAAAGGGAATAAAACATGAAATAATTAAGTAAATAAGGGGGAAAATCTTCTAGGTTTCCTTTTAAGCTTTTACTTTTAAGTATTGTTATAATACAGCTTGAATTAACCTTGGTACAATAGGTGGTGATGGTGGTGGTGGGCTTGAATTTGAAATATATGTCTGAATGAGCGTGTGGGAATACTTCTCTTGCTGGTGTGACAGCATAAGCAGGTAGTTATGAGACGAGTTTAAACGTGTTTGATGCTGCCAGACATCCTGTCTCTGGGTGTGACGTCATAAACATCCTGTCTCTAGACTTGAGGTTATATGGCTGGGGGGTTAGTACACGTTGAGCGATCATATACAGGTGGTTATGGAGCGAGTTTATGATTGATCTAAAAGGTTCGTGCTCCCTCTATAAATATGGTGATCTAGGGCATTGGACTTCATTGTGCTAATTAGTCTTGAGGTGTTAACATCGTGTTCTCTCCAAGAATAATCAGCTTTCTAAAGTGGTGTCAAGGTGAAGAGGTCTACATTTCATTGATCAGTGATTAATACGTTATTACATCAAGAATAAAGATGAATAACTCAGCGTATAAGGATATTATTCCAAGCGCTACTGGATATGCATGCGGAAAATGTGGGAAGAAGTTCCTCCGAGGTTATGACAAGAGAAGACACGAGATGAGCTGCAAGAAGCTCTTCAAATGTAAACATTGTAATGTAACCTTCAAAGATTGTTATAAGGGACAGCGACACGAAGATATATGTGAAATAAGCAGCCCTCAGAAGAAAAGAAGATTGGAGCCAACTAAACATCAGTTACTGTCAACAATGGAGGACTGTGATATGAAAGAATACGAAACTTCATTCGAAGGACGATTGAAATCGTATTTTATACATGCGAATCAGCTAAGGACCTAAATATGTATCTGCAAGAGGCAAAACAACGTATAATCCAGGCTGTGCATAAAGAGCTTAGCATTCATAAGAGTGTTAAAATTAATCTGCTGGCTGAGTGTCGATTTGTTAACAGTATTGGAGAAAGCTGTGACAAAACATTTAAAACACGGAATCAAGCTGTTTTCCTGGAAACTGATCTGGAGTCAACGATGGAAGTGAAATTCAAGAAATTGGTGACTGAAATGGAGGAGTCTCAGCTTAAGGGTAGCAGCTGGGCTTTGCTTGCTGTGGAAGGAGTTCGACTTCGTATCAACAAGTACAACCCGTTACGAGGAAGTAGCTACATACCACTACCGTCATCTGTCGGAGCTAAAGAAGCGTGTATAAACATTCAGAACTTTACCGACGATAAATGTTTCATGTACTCTATATTAGCTAAATTCATAGGGAAGGATGCGCAACGTGTGAGCAAATACAAACAACTTCAAGACAAGTACGACTTCAGCTGTGTTTCCTACCCTACTCCACTTTCTCAAATACCTAAATTTGAGAAGTTTAACAATATGTCTATTAACGTTTTCGGGTTGGATGAGAAGCATGAAGTGTATCCGATAAAGGTTGCTGATATTGAACTACCTGAACATCGCGACCTGCTACTATTGAATGATAGCAGTGGAAAACATCACTACGTGTATATAAGGAATTTTGAGAAACTCGTTCGACGCCAGAAAACTAACCATAATGGACGGGTTTATACTTGTAAGCGCTGCTTTACACATTTTGATGATCGATATGGACGAAGTGGACAGGAAAAACTACAAGAACATGCAGCCGTCTGCATTCAACATGGTGTTGCAAGGGTAGTTATGCCTACCAAGGAGAAATCAATTGTACAGTTTAAAAATGTTGAGAGGATGCTGAAAGTACCTTATGTCATCTATGCGGATTTTGAGAGTATTCTCACTCCATGCCATACGTGTACACCCAATCCTGAAACTTCCTATACAACACCTTATCAAGAGCACACACCAATGAGCTTCTGTGTTTACGTGAAACCTACATCCAGTGTTGAACATCTCGAAACTGATCTTCCTAAGCATCCCTATGTGTATCGTGGTGCTGATGCTGCTCAGACGTTTATGCTGTACCTTACATCTCTTGCAAAAATGATTGGTAATATATACAAATCTGCTAAGCCTCTAAAACTTACGGATCAACAGCAAAAGGATTTCGAGTCTTCTACGACATGCTACTTGTGTAGAAAACCCTTTACAGAAGAGAACTATAAAGTACGCGACCATGATCACATCAGCGGTGAATATCGTGGAAGTCTTCATAATGAATGTAATTTAGCCTGTAAAACACCTAAATATATACCAGTCTTCATGCATAACCTTAGCGGATATGACTCTCATTTCATTGTTAAGGAGCTGGGTTGTACAAGTGAACGTGTGGAGGTAATTCCTAACTCTGAAGAAAGCTATATCTCATTCACCAAGTATGTAGGAGATATAAAGCTTCGATTTGTGGATAGCTTCCGATTCCTCAGTACAAGCTTGGATAAGTTGGTAAAAAATCTAACCTCGTATCCTGAAACGCTAAAGTACTTTGGAGAAGACAAATTGAAGTTGATGACCCGTAAGGGTGTATTTCCATATGATTTTGTTACGTCATGGGATGCCCTGAACGAGACCTGCTTGCCTCCTAAGGACTCCTTCTACAATAGATTAAATGAAGAAGAAATTACTGATGCTGACTACGATCATGCTAGAAATGTATGGGAGCTGTTTAATGTGAGAAACCTGGGAGAGTACAGCGATCTCTACTTAACTTCGGATGTACTTCTTCTAGCTGACGTCTTTGAGACGTTCAGAGAGCAAACCCTTAAAACACACAAAGTTGATCCTGCCCATTATTTTACCTCTCCAGGTCTTACATGGGACGCCATGTTGCTGTATACTGGAATTAAGCTGGAACTGTTACAAGATTATGATCAACTACTCATGGTGGAATCAGGTATAAGAGGAGGTTTATGCCAAGTTTCTCATCGGTATGCTGAGGCTAATAACACTTATATGGAGAAGTTTGATCCGACGAGACCAACCCAATTTATCACATACGAGGACGCTAATAACCAATATGGGTGGGCAATGTGTCACGCCCTTCCTTTTGGTGGATTTCAGTGGGTGTCACCTGAAGAAATCAACTTAGAAACACTACAAGAAGATGATCCTCATGGGTACATATTAGAAGTCGACATCGAGTATCCTGCAGAACTTCACGATCTACACAACGATCTACCTTTCCTGCCAGAGTGTATGAAACCATTGGAATCATCTACAAAGAAACTGATACCTCATCTTGGACCTCGAAAGAAGTATGTAGTGCATTACATGGCTTTGAAGCAAGCTCTTAGTCATGGACTACGACTAACAAAAATCCATCGCGTGCTACAATTCCGACAGTCTCAGTGGTTGAAACCTTATGTGGAATTTAACAACAGGCTACGACAACAAGCTGCAAATGATTTCGAGAAGGATCTCTACAAACTCTTTAACAACGTTATGTTTGGAAAAACTATGGAGAACCTGCGTAATCGTATGGATATACGACTGGTGACCAATGAAAAAACTCTAGAGAAGCTGATCGCCAAGCCTACGTTTATCGACAGGACGATATATGCTGATAATCTAGCTGCTGTACATATGGCCTCTCGTCAGATTGTATTCAACAAGCCTATATACATTGGTATGAGTGTGTTGGACATCTCCAAGACATTAATGTATAACTATCATTACGACGTTTTGTTGCCTTATTATGGAGCTGAAAACCTGAAGCTTATGTATATGGACACTGATTCGTTCATTCATCGTGTAACAACTGAAGATGTGTACCAGGACAAGCTACGTTTTCTTGAACATCTCGATACAGCTGATTACCCTGCCAACCATATATGTTACTCTACTCAGAACAAGACGGTATTGGGAAAATTTAAAGATGAGGCTAATATCAAAATCATCCTACGCTTTGTTGGACTACGTCCTAAGATGTATGCCTTAGATATTCAAGGGTCAATGATAAAAAAGATTAAAGGTATAAAACGTAGCGCTATTAAGCAGTACATTTCGTTTGACAGCTATACAGACTGTCTTAAAACCAGCGAAATCATCAGAACACCTATGAATCTGATCCTATCACGAAAGCATGCCCTTGCTACAGTACAAGTGAATAAAATTGCATTGACTCCGTTTGATGATAAAAGAATTATTGCTGAGGACGGGATAACAACATATGCGTATGGACATTACGCCATTACAAACAGTGCTTAAAATAATGTAAGTTAAAGATAAAGATTTTCTAGTGAGTCTACAATCTTAAAAAAGAAGGTATCTGTATGCTGTATATGCAGATAGCTGACGCCTGATGAAGAAAGAAGAAGATGGAAGGGAAGGTGGTAACCCTGCCATTAGGAGCAATCCTAGTGCTAGTCTCAAGCCTAGATAAGAGGGGAGAGACATCTATAACGAACTAAAATAAAGGTATGTTGACGTAAAGCTTTTCAATTTGTGAACCAATATGCAGTTTATCCCTCTCCGCATCGTACAATAAGTGTTTAACATATAATAAGTTTGTAAGATTTAGAAAAAAAGTATATAAATTGTTGTAACGTTGGATGAGAAAAGTTTTATAATCGAATTACTCTCTATATTACCATGAGTACCTGTGATACTAGTTGAATTGCCTGTTAAAATGACTTAAATACCTGTGATACTACCCGAATCGTGTGAAATTACATTAAATAGCTCAGATACGAATTCCTGCTCTAAATTAGTACGAGCACCTGTGATACTATCAGAATTGCCTATTAAAATGACTCAAATACCATTGATACAACCTGAATCAGCTGCATTTACCTTAAATAGCCGTGATACAAAATCTCTGATCGAAATTATTACGAGCATCTGTGAAACTATGCTGATTATCCAAATACTTATGATATTACCTGAACTATCTGTAAAATACGAAACTAGGCTATAACCAACCCCTGGAACCTACCCTCCTGTAATGCTTGCTTAATTACTCTAAGCATCTATGTTACTTGAATTATCCTAAATACCTACGATACCCTCTGAATTACCTTGAAATATGAAACTATGCTATACCCAACCCTGGAATCTAGCCTCCTGTGATACTACCTGAATTACTTACCTGTTAGTGTTAGTGGGTTAGCTTTTCCCGTTGCAGGTCACCTTTTTCCCTTTGGTGGTCGCCTTTTTTCCCTTTGCTGGTGACATTTTTCCCTTTGCTGGTCACGTTTTTCCCTTTGCTAGTCAACTTTTTCCCTTTGTGGGCCTCCTTTTTCCCTGAGCAGTCACCTTTTTCCCCTGAACGAGTCACCTTTTCCCTGAATAGGTTACGTGATGGGCATGTCTAGAATTAGCGTTCTAACATTGACATGAAACAGTTTTCCACTAAGTTCACGTCTAAAGTCGCTTTCAAGTCTAGCCCTCCTATTCCCTATCTCTCCTGTATATAAGTCCATATTCCTACTGCTACACTACCTGTCTAGCCTAACACCTCTTCTCCTGTTCCTATACCTCTCATATAAACCATACTCTATTCCTCTAGCTCTGTCTAGCCTAACGCCTCTCTCGTTTACCCATGACTCTCACATAAACCATACTCTGCTCCTCGACCTCTGTCTAGTCTAACTCCTCTCCTCGTTTTCCTATACCACTCATATAAACCATACATTACTCAGCATCTGTCTAGCCTAACACCTCCCCTCGTTTTCCTATACCTCCCATATAAACGTATACTCTAATCCTCAAACCATGTCTAGACTAGCACCTCCCCTCGTATTCCCTATCTTTCTCATATAAAGCGCACTCCCCCTCCTACCACTGTCTAGCCTAGCATCGACCCTCGTATTCCCTATCTCTCGCATATAAACGCCTACTCCATCATTAAAAACTCCTATCCTAATACCTCTCCTCGGTTCGCTAATCGCTCATATTCTACCCTTCAAGTCCTGTTTAGTATAGCATCTTTCCTTGTATTCCCTATCTCTCTCGTATAAAGCATATCCCTCCCTCCTTTAGCATTTGACTAGCCTAGCATCAGCCCAGGTATTCCCTATCTCTCCTGTATATAAGTCCATATTCCTACTGCTACACTACCTGTCTAGCCTAACACCTCTTCTCCTGTTCCTATACCACTCATATAAACCATACTCTACTCCTCGACTTCTGTCTAGCCTAACACCTTTCCTCGTTTTCCTATATCTCTCACATAAACCATACTCTGCTCCTCGACCTCTGTCTAATCTAACTCCTCTCCTCGTTTTCCTATACCACTCATATAAACCATGCACTACGTTTCAAGCCTCTGTCTAGTCTAACACCTCCCCTCGTTTTCCTATACCTCTCATATAAACTATACTCTACTCAGCCTCTGTCTAGCCTAGCACCTCCCCTCGTATTCCCTATCTTTTTCATATAAAGCGCACTCCCCCTCCTACCACTGTCTAGCCTAGCGTCAGTCCTCGTATTCCCTATCTCGCCCATATAAACGCATTTTCCTCCTTGAACCGTCGCATCTAGCCTCGTTTTCCCTATCCTTTCCCATATAAACGCAAAAAACTGCGCTCGATCTCTCCTATATATCCTACTGTCATACCCCAATGGGACTTTCTTTGCAAGTACTTAAGTCCCGGGCTTTTAGTTTCAACCAGTATTAGGTCAATTAATGGAATTAATTGTTCTTTCACACAAGCCGTGTGTTGGAAAGGTAGAATCAGATGACTGAAAAATTCAATGCCATAGCCGGGATTTGAACCACGGATGTTCCGGTCTCCGTCCGGTTGCTCTAACCACTGAGCTACCATGGCAACATGCCAGCACGCACTTAAATTCTCCAGCTGACTCGCATTTTTCCCGGTAAACCACAAGGAGATATCAAATCGTATTGAGATGTCATACCCCAATGGGAGTTTCTTTGCAAGTACTTAAGTCCCGGGCTTTTAGTTTCAACCACTATTAGGTCAATTAATGGAATTAATTGTTCTTTCACACAAGCCGTGTGTTGGAGAGGGTTGGAAAGGTAGAATCAGATGACTGAAAAATTCAATGCCATATCCGGGATTTGAATCACGGATCTCCCGTTCTCCGTGCGGTTGCTCTAACCACTGAACTACCATGACAACATGCCGGTATGCCATTAAATTCTCCAGCTGACTTGCATTCAGTTCAAATCCCGGCTATGGCATTGAGTTTTTCAGTCATCTGGTTCCACCTTTCCAACCCTGTCCAACACACGGCTTGTGTGAAAGAACAATTAATTCCAAGTGATAGCAAGTCCATGCATTTAAGTAGGTTGACCATCAGAGTCAATAATGCCAGTTAAGCAAGTGATAGCAGGTCCATGCATTTAAGTAGGTTGTTCACCAGAGTCATTAATGCCAGTTAAGTAAGTGATAGCAGGTCCATGCATTTAAGTAGGTTGACCACCAGAGGCAATAATGCCAGTTTAGTAATTGATAGCAAGTCTAAGCACTTAACTAGGTTCATCGCCAGAAGCAATAGTGCCAGTTAAGTAACTGATAGCAAGTCCATGCACTTAATTAGTTTCATCACCAGAGTCAACAATGTCAGTTTAGTAAGTTGTAGCAATACCATGCACTTAAGTAGGTTCATACCGCTGCCAACATTCTACTTCAGTGAATGCTATCTGGTCCATTCATTTAGCAAATTTCCCCACAGAAATACAATGCCACTTTAATGACTGCTAGCAGCCCATGCAGTTATCTAAGTTTATGACCGGAACTACCAATGCCAGTTTTCTGACTGCTACAGGGGTATGCCCTGATCTAAGTTCATTACCGGAAGCAACAATGCCACATTTCTGACTGTTGGCAGGTTCATGCAATTACCTCCATCTCTACAGCAACAATGCCAGTGTAGCGATTGTCAGCAGATCCATAAACTTACTTAGGTTTATCAGCAGCGCCAAAAATGCCACTTGAGTGACTGGTATCAGGTCCATGCACTCACCTAGTATATCACCACATCCAACATTGCTGTTTGAGTGCCTGCCAGCAGGTTCATGCACTTATCTAGGTTCATCACCTTAGTGTTTCCTAGTGGGTTCTTGCACTTAGCTAGTTTGATCACCAGAACCAAAAATGTCACTTTAATGACTGCTAGCAGGTCAATGATATTACCTGGGTTCATTATCACAACTAACAATGATACTTTAGTGACTACTAGAAAGGCCATGCACTTATGTGTTCACCAGAGTAACACTACTTTAGTGACCACTAGCTGGTCCATGAGCGTATCTATTTTGATGACACGAGCGAATAATGCCACCTAATTGACTACCAGCAGATCCATCCACTTACTTACGTTCATTCCAGAGCCAATAATGAAACTTTAGTGACTACTAGAAGGTCCATGAGCTTACACAAGTTCATGACTAGAGCCGATGATGCTACTTTAGCGACAAAGTGCAAGTGTGTACAGTTACCTAGGTTCATGACCATAGCTAGTAATGCCACTTATTTAATTGCTTGCAGGTCCATTCGCTTACCTAGTTTCATGGTACGAGTCAATAATCTCCACTTTAGTGACTACTAGCAGGTTCCTGCACTTACTTACGTTCATTGCCAGAGCCAATAATCTACACTTTAAGGTCTACTAGCAGGTTCCTGCACTTACTTACGTTCATTGCCAGAGCCAATAGTCTACATTTTAAGGTCTACTAGAGGGTTCCTGCACTTACTTACGTTCATTGCCAGAGTCAATAAACTCCACTTTAGTGTCTATTAGTAGGTTCCTGCACTTGCCTATGTTCATTGCCAGAGTAAATAATCTCCACTTTAGTGTCTACAAGCAGGTACCTGCACTTACTTACGTTCATTGCCAGAGGCAATAAACTCCACTTTAGTGTCTACTAGTAGGTTCCTGCACTTGCCTATGTTCATTGCCAGAGGTAATAAACTCCACTTTAGTGTCTACTAGCAGGTTCCTGCACTTACTTACGTTCATTGCCAGAGGCAATAAACTCCACTTTAGTGTCTACTAGTAGGTTCCTGCACTTGCCTATATTCATTGCCAGAGCCAATAATCTCCAATTTAGTGTCTACTAGCAGGTTCCTGCACTTCCCTATGTTCATTGCCAGAGCCAATAATCTAAACTTTAAGGTCTACTAGCAGGTTCCTGCACTTACTTACGTTCACTGCCAGAGCCAATAAACTCCACTTTAGTGTCTACTAGTAGGTTCCTGCACTTGCCTATGTTCATTGCCAGAGTCAATAATCTCCAAATTAGTGTCTACTAGCAGGTTCCTGCACTTACTTACGTTCATTGCCAGAGTAAATAATCTCCACTTTAGTGTCTACTAGCAGGTTCCTGCACTTACTTACGTTCATTGCCAGAGTCAATAATCTCCACTTTAATGTCTACTAGCAGGTTCATGCACTTACTTACGTTCATTGCCAGAGTAAATAATCTCCACTTTAGTGTCTACTAGCAGGTTCCTGCACTTACCTACGTTCATTGCCAGAGTCAATAATCTCCACTTTAATGTCTACTAGCAGGTTCCTGCACTTACTTACGTTCATTGCCAGAGTAAATAATCTCCACTTTAGTGTCCACTAGCAGGTTCCTGCACTTACTTACGTTCATTGCCAGAGTAAATAATCTCCACTTTAATGTCTACTAGCAGGTTCCTACACTTACTTACGTTCATTGCCAGAGTAAATAATCTCCACTTTAATGTCTACTAGCAGGTTCATGCACTTACTTACGTTCATTGCCAGAGTAAATAATCTCCACTTTAGTGTCTACTAGCAGGTTCCTGCACTTACTTACGTTCATTGCCAGAGTCAATAATCTCCACTTTAATGTCTACTAGCAGGTTCCTACACTTACTTACGTTCATTGCCAGAGTAAATAATCTCCACTTTAATGTCTACTAGCAGGTTCATGCACTTACTTACGTTCATTGCCAGAGTAAATAATCTCCACTTTAGTGTCTACTAGCAGGTTCCTGCACTTACTTACGTTCATTGCCAGAGTCAATAATCTCCACTTTAATGTCTACTAGCAGGTTCCTGCACTTACTTACGTTCATTGCCAGAGCCAATAATCTCCACTTTAGAGTCTACTAGCAGGTTCCTGCACTTACCTACGTACATGGTTAGACCCAATTATGCCGCATAAGTGACTACTAACAGTAATCGCATTTGTCTAGGTTCACGGCCAGAGCCAATAAGCTCCACTTTAGTGACTACCAGCAGGTTCCTGCACTTGCCTAAGTTCTTTGCTAGAGCCAATAATGACCTTTAATGAAAGTTAAAAGTCTGTCTACTTAGCAAAGATCATCGGAGACAATAGTGACACTTAGGTGTGTGTTAACAGATTCATGCACTTAACTTGTGTTCATCCCTTGACCCAATAAAGATACATTAGTGAATGTTCCAATGTCCATATGCCTAACTAGGTTCATTACCAGAGTCAACTATCCCCCTTTAGTTACTGCTAGCAGATCTGTGCACTTACATAGCTTTACTACCAGAGTCAACTATCCGCCTTTAGTTACTGCTAGCCGATCTGTGCACTTACATAGGTTCATTACCAGAGTCAACTATCCTCCTTTAGCTACTGCTAGCAGATCTGTACACTTACATAGGTTTATTACCAGAGTCAACTATCCGCCTTTAGTTACTGCTAGCAGATCTGTGCACTTACATAGCTTTACTACCAGAGTCAACTATCCCCCTTTAGTTACTGCTAGCAGATCTGTGCAGTTACATAGATTTATTACCAGAGTCAACTATCCCCCTTTAGTTACTGCTAGCAGATCTGTGCACTTACATAGATTTATTACCAGAGTCAACTATCCCCCTTTAGTTACTGCTAGCAGATCTGTGCAGTTACATAGATTTATTACCAGAGTCAACTATCCCCCTTTAGTTACTGCTAGCAGATCTGTGCACTTACATAGGTTTATTACCAGAGTCAACTATTCCCCTTTAGCTACTGCTAGCAGATCTGTGCACTTACATAGGTTCATTACCAGAGTCAACTATCCCCCTTTAGTTACTGCTAGCAGATCTGTGCACTTACATAGGTTCATTACCAGAGTCAACTATCCCCCTTTAGTTACTGCTAGCAGATCTGTGCACTTACATAGGTTCATTGCCAGAGTCAACTATCCCCCTTTAGCTACTGCTAGCAGATCTGTGCACTTACATAGGTTCATTACCAGAGTCAACTAGCCCACTTTAGTTACTGCTAGCAGATCTGTGCACTTACATAGGTTCATTACCAGAGTCAACTAGCCCCCTTTAGTTACTGCTAGCAGATCTGTGCACTTACATAGGTTTACTACCAGAATCAACTATCCTCCTTTAGTTACTGCTAGCAGATCTGTGCACTTACATAGGTTCATTACCAGAGTCAACTAGCCCCCTTTAGTTACTGCTAGCAGATCTGTGCACTTAAATAGGTTTATTACCAGAGTCAAATATCCCTCTTTAGTTACTGCTAGCAGATCTGTGCACTTAAATAGGTTTATTACCAGAGTCAAATATCCCTCTTTAGTTACTGCTAGCAGATCTGTGCACTTACATAGGTTTATTACCAGAGTCAAATATCCCTCTTTAGTTACTGCTAGCAGATCTGTGCACTTACATAGGTTTACTACCAGAATCAACTATCCCCCCTTAGTCACTGCTAGCAGATCTGTGCACTTACATAGGTTTAAAACCAGAGTCAACAATGCTACTTTAGTTACTGCTAGCAGATCTGTGCACTTACATAGGTTTACTACCAGAGTCAACAATGCTACTTTAGTTACTGCTAGCAGATCTGTGCACTTACATAGGTTTATAACCAGATTCAATTATCCCCCTTTAGTTACTACTAGCAGATCTGTGCACTTACATAGGTTTAAAACCAGAGTCAACAATGCTACTTTAGTTACTGCTAGCAGATCTGTGCACTTACATAGGTTTAAAACCAGAGTCAACAATGCTACTTTAGTTACTGCTAGCAGATCTGTGCACTTACATAGGTTTATAACCAGATTCAATTATCCCCCTTTAGTTACTACTAGCAGATCTGTGCACTTACATAGGTTTAAAACCAGAGTCAACAATGCTACTTTAGTTACTGCTAGCAGATCTGTGCACTTACATAGGTTTAAAACCAGAGTCAACAATGCTACTTTAGTTACTGCTAGCAGATCTGTGCACTTACATAGGTTTACTACAAGAGTCAACAATGCTACTTTAGTTACTGCTAGCAGATCTGTGCACTTACATAGGTTTACTACCAGAGTCAACAATGCTACTTTAGTTACTGCTAGCAGATCTGTGCACTTACATAGGTTTAAAACCAGAGTCAACAATGCTACTTTAGTTACTGCTAGCAGATCTGTGCACTTACATAGGTTTACTACCAGAGTCAACAATGCTACTTTAGTTACTGCTAGCAGATCTGTGCACTTACATAGGTTTACTACCAGAGTCAACAATGCTACTTTAGTTACTGCTAGCAGATCTGTGCACTTACATAGGTTTATCAACAGGGTCAACTATCCTCCTTTAGCTACTGCCAGCAGATCTGTGCACTTACATAGGTTTATTACCAGAGTCAACTATCCCCCTTTAGTTACTGCTAGCAGATCTGTGCACTTACAGAGGTTTATTACCAGAGTCAACAATGCCACTTTAGTTACTGCTAGCAGATCTGTGCAGTTACATAGGTTTATTACCAGAGTAAACTATCCCCCTTTAGTTACTGCTAGCAGATCTGTGCACTTACATAGGTTTAAAACCAGAGTCAACAATGCTACTTTAGTTACTGCTAGCAGATCAGTGCACTTACATAGGTTTACTACCAGAGTCAACAATGCTACTTTAGTTACTGCTAGCAGATCTGTGCACTTACATAGGTTTATCAACAGGGTCAACTATCCCCCTTTAGCTACTGCCAGCAGATCTGTGCACTTACATAGGTTTATTACCAGAGTCAACTATCCTCCTTTAGCTACTGCCAGCAGATCTGTGCACTTACATAGGTTTATTACCAGAGTCAACTATCCCCCTTTAGTTACTGCTAGCAGATCTGTGCACTTACAGAGGTTTATTACCAGAGTCAACTATCCCCCTTTAGTTACTGCTAGCAGATCTGTGCACTTACATAGGTTTATTACCAGAGTCAACTATCCTCCTTTAGTTACTGCTAGCAGATCTGTGCACTTACATAGGTTTATTACCAGAGTCAACTATCCTCCTTTAGTTACTGCTAGCAGATCTGTGCACTTACATAGGTTTATTACCAGAGTCAACTATCCCCCTTTAGTTACTGCTAGCAGATCTGTGCACTTACATAGGTTTATTACCAGAGTCAACTATCCCCCTTTAGTTACTGCTAGCAGATCTGTGCACTTACATAGGTTTATTACCAGAGTCAACTATCCCCCTTTAGTTACTGCTAGCAGATCTGTGCACTTACATAGGTTTATTACCAGAGTCAACTATCCTCCTTTAGTTACTGCTAGCAGATCTGTGCACTTACATAGGTTTATTACCAGAGTCAACTATCCCCCTTTAGTTACTGCTAGCAGATCTGTGCACTTACAGAGGTTTATTACCAGAGTCAACAATGCCACTTTAGTTACTGCTAGCAGATCTGTGCAGTTACATAGGTTTATTACCAGAGTAAACTATCCCCCTTTAGTTACTGCTAGCAGATCTGTGCACTTACATAGGTTTACTACCAGAGTCAACAATGCTACTTTAGTTACTGCTAGCAGATCTGTGCACTTACATAGGTTTACTACCAGAGTCAACAATGCTACTTTAGTTACTGCTAGCAGATCTGTGCACTTACATAGGTTTATCAACAGGGTCAACTATCCCCCTTTAGCTACTGCCAGCAGATCTGTGCACTTACATAGGTTTACTACCAGAGTCAACAATGCTACTTTAGTTACTGCCAGCAGATTTGTGCACTTACATAGGTTTACTACCAGAGTCAACAATGCTACTTTAGTTACTGCCAGCAGATCTGTGCACCTACATAGGTTTACTACCAGAGTCAACAATGCTACTTTAGTTACTGCTAGCAGATCTGTGCACATACATAGGTTTACTACCAGAGTCAACAATGCTACTTTAGTTACTGCTAGCAGATCTGTGCACTTACATAGGTTTACTACCAGAGTCAACAATGCTACTTTAGTTACTGCTAGCAGATCTGTGCACTTACATAGGTTTATCAACAGGGTCAACTATCCCCCTTTAGCTACTGCCAGCAGATCTGTGCACTTACATAGGTTTACTACCAGAGTCAACAATGCTACTTTAGTTACTGCTAGCAGATCTGTGCACTTACATAGGTTTACTACCAGAGTCAACAATGCTACTTTAGTTACTGCTAGCAGATCTGTGCACTTACATAGGTTTACTACCAGAGTCAACAATGCTACTTTAGTTACTGCTAGCAGATCTGTGCACTTACATAGGTTTATCAACAGGGTCAACTATCCCCCTTTAGCTACTGCCAGCAGATCTGTGCACTTACATAGGTTTATTACCAGAGTCAACTATCCTCCTTTAGCTACTGCCAGCAGATCTGTGCACTTACATAGGTTTAAAACCAGAGTCAACTATCCTCCTTTAGCTACTGCCAGCAAATCTGTGCACTTACATAGGTTTATTATCAGAGTCAACTATCCTCCTTTAGTTACTGCTAGCAGATCTGTGCACTTACATAGGTTTATTACCACAGTCAACTATCCTCCTTTAGTTACTGCTAGCAGATCTGTGCACTTACATAGGTTTACTACCAGAGTCAACAATGCTACTTTAGTTACTGCTAGCAGATCTGTGCACTTACATAGGTTTATTATCAGAGTCAACTATCCTCCTTTAGTTACTGCTAGCAGATCTGTGCACTTACATAGGTTTATTACCACAGTCAACTATCCTCCTTTAGTTACTGCTAGCAGATCTGTGCACTTACATAGGTTTACTACCAGAGTCAACAATGCTACTTTAGTTACTGCTAGCAGATCTGTGCACTTACATAGGTTTATTACCACAGTCAACTATCCTCCTTTAGTTACTGCTAGCAGATCTGTGCACTTACATAGGTTTATTACCAGAGTCAACTATCCTCCTTTAGTTACTGCTAGCAGATCTGAGCACTTACATAGGTTTATTACCAGAGTCAACTATCCTCCTTTAGCTACTGCTAGCAGATCTGTGCACTTACATAGGTTTATTACCAGAGTCAACTATCCTCCTTTAGCTACTGCTAGCAGATCTGTGCACTTACATAGGTTTATTACCAGAGTCAACTATCCTCCTTTAGTTACTGCTAGCAGATCTGTGCACTTACATAGGTTTATTACCAGAGTCAACTATCCTCCTTTAGCTACTGCTAGCAGATCTGTGCACTTACATAGGTTTATTACCAGAGTCAACTATCCTCCTTTAGCTACTGCTAGCAGATCTGTGCACTTACATAGGTTTATTACCAGAGTCAACTATCCTCCTTTAGTTACTGCTAGCAGATCTGTGCAGTTACATAGGTTCATTACCAGAGTCAACTATCCTCCTTTAGTTACTGCTAGCAGATCTGTGCACTTACATAGGTTTATTACCACAGTCAACTATCCTCCTTTAGTTACTGCTAGCAGATCTGTGCACTTACATAGGTTCATTACCAGAGTCAACTATCCTCCTTTAGTTACTGCTAGCAGATCTGTGCAGTTACATAGGTTTATTACCAGAGTCAACTATCCTCCTTTAGCTACTGCCAGCAGATCTGTGCACTTACATAGGTTCATTACCAGAGTCAACTATCCTCCTTTAGTTACTGCTAGCAGATCTGTGCACTTACATAGGTTCATTACCAGAGTCAACTATCCTCCTTTAGTTACTGCTAGCAGATCTGTGCACTTACATAGGTTCATTACCACAGTCAACTATCCTCCTTTAGTTACTGCTAGCAGATCTGTGCACTTACATAGGTTCATTACCAGAGTCAACTATCCTCCTTTAGTTACTGCTAGCAGATCTGTGCAGTTACATAGGTTTATTACCAGAGTCAACTATCCTCCTTTAGCTACTGCCAGCAGATCTGTGCACTTACATAGGTTCATTACCAGAGTCAACTATCCCCCTTTAGCTACTGCTAGCAGATCTGTGCACTTACATAGGTTTATTACCACAGTCAACTATCCTCCTTTAGTTACTGCTAGCAGATCTGTGCACTTACATAGGTTTATTACCAGAGTCAACTATCCTCCTTTAGTTACTGCTAGCAGATCTGTGCACTTACATAGGTTTATTACCAGAGTCAACTATCCTCCTTTAGTTACTGCTAGCAGATCTGTGCACTTACATAGGTTTATTACCACAGTCAACTATCCTCCTTTAGTTACTGCTAGCAGATCTGTGCACTTACATAGGTTTATTACCAGAGTCAACTATCCTCCTTTAGTTACTGCTAGCAGATCTGTGCACTTACATAGGTTTATTACCAGAGTCAACTATCCTCCTTAAGTTACTGCTAGCAGATCTGTGCACTTACATAGGTTTACTACCAGAGTCAACTATCCTCCTTAGTTACTGCTAGCAGATCTGTGCACTTACATAGGTTTATTACCAGAGTCAACTATCCTCCTTTAGCTACTGCCAGCAGATCTGTGCACTTACATAGTTTAAAACCAGAGTCAACTATCCTCCTTTAGCTACTGCCAGCAGATCTGTGCACTTACATAGGTTTATTACCAGAGTCAACTATCCCCCTTTAGTTACTGCTAGCAGATCTGTGCACTTACAGAGGTTTATTACCAGAGTCAACAATGCCACTTCTAGTTACTGCTAGCAGATCTGTGCACTTACATAGGTTTACTACCAGAGTCAACAATGCTACTTTAGTTACTGCTAGCAGATCTGTGCACTTACATAGGTTTATCAACAGGGTCAACTATCCCCCTTTAGCTACTGCCAGCAGATCTGTGCACTTACATAGGTTTTATTACCAGAGTCAACTATCCTCCTTTAGCTACTGCCTAGCAGATCTGTGCACTTACATAGGTTTAAAACCAGAGTCAACTATCCTCCTTTAGCTACTGCCAGCAGATCTGTGCACTTACATAGGTTTATTACCAGAGTCAACTATCCTCCTTTAGTTACTGCTAGCAGATCTGTGCACTTACATAGGTTTATCAACAGGGTCAACTATCCCCCTTTAGCTACTGCCAGCAGATCTGTGCACTTACATAGGTTTATTACCAGAGTCAACTATCCTCCTTTAGCTACTGCTAGCAGATCTGTGCACTTACATAGGTTTATTACCAGAGTCAACTATCCTCCTTTAGTTACTGCTAGCAGATCTGTGCACTTACATAGGTTTATTACCAGAGTCAACTATCCTCCTTTAGTTACTGCTAGCAGATCTGTGCACTTACAGAGGTTTATTACCAGAGTCAACTATCCTCCTTTAGTTACTGCCAGCAGATCTGTGCACTTACATAGGTTTATTACCAGAGTCAACTATCCTCCTTTAGTTACTGCTAGCAGATCTGTGCACTTACATAGGTTTATTACCAGAGTCAACTATCCTCCTTTAGTTACTGCTAGCAGATCTGTGCACTTACATAGGTTTATTACCAGAGTCAACTATCCTCCTTTAGCTACTGCCAGCAGATCTGTGCACTTACATAGGTTTATTACCAGAGTCAACTATCCTCCTTTAGTTACTGCCAGCAGATCTGTGCACTTACATAGGTTTATTACCAGAGTCAACTATCCTCCTTTAGTTACTGCTAGCAGATCTGTGCACTTACATAGGTTTATTACCAGAGTCAACTATCCTCCTTTAGTTACTGCTAGCAGATCTGTGCACTTACATAGGTTTATTACCAGAGTCAACTATCCTCCTTTAGCTACTGCCAGCAGATCTGTGCACTTACATAGGTTTATTACCAGAGTCAACTATCCTCCTTTAGTTACTGCTAGCAGATCTGTGCACTTACATAGGTTTATTACCAGAGTCAACTATCCTCCTTTAGTTACTGCTAGCAGATCTGTGCACTTACATAGGTTTATTACCAGAGTCAACTATCCTCCTTTAGCTACTGCCAGCAGATCTGTTGCTCTTACATAGTTTAAAACCAGAGTCAACTATCCTACTTTAGCTACTGACAGCAGATCTGTGCACTTACATAGGTTTATTACCAGAGTCAACAATGCCACTTTAGTTACTGCTAGCAGATCTGTGCAGTTACATAGGTTTATTACCAGAGTAAACTATCCCCCTTTAGTTACTGCTAGCAGATCTGTGCACTTACATAGGTTTATTACCAGAGTCAACTATCCTCCTTTAGTTACTGCTAGCAGATCTGAGCACTTACATAGGTTTATTACCAGAGTCAACTATCCCCCTTTAGATACTGCTAGCAGATCTGTGCAGTTACATAGGTTTATTACCAGAGTAAACTATCCCCCTTTAGATACTGCTAGCAGATCTGTGCACTTACATAGGTTAATTACTAGAGTCAACTATCCCACTTTAGTTACTGCTAGCAGATCTGTGCACTTACATAGGTTTATTACCAGAGTCAACTATCCTCCTTTAGTTACTGCTAGCAGATCTGAGCACTTACATAGGTTTATTACCAGAGTAAACTATCCCCCTTTAGTTACTGCTAGCAGATCTGTGCACTTACATAGGTTTATTACCAGAGTAAACTATCCCACTTTAGTTACTGCTAGCAGATCTGTGCACTTACATAGGTTTATTACCAGAGTAAACTATCCCCCTTTAGTTACTGCTAGCAGATCTGTGCACTTACATAGGTTTATTACCAGAGTAAACTATCCCCCTTTAGTTACTGCTAGCAGATCTGTGCACTTACATAGGTTTACTTCCAGAGTAAACTATCCCCCTTTAGTTACTGCTAACAGATCTGTGCAGTTACATAGGTTTATTACCAGAGTAAACTATCCCCCTTTAGTTACTGCTAGCAGATCTGTGCACTTACATAGGTTTACTTCCAGAGTAAACTATCCCCCTTTAGTTACTGCTAGCAGATCTGTGCACTTACATAGGTTTATTACCAGAGTAAACTATCCCCCTTTAGTTACTGCTAGCAGATCTGTGCACTTACATAGGTTTATTACCAGAGTAAACTATCCCCCTTTAGTTACTGCTAGCAGATCTGTGCACTTACATAGGTTTATTACCAGAGTCAACTATCCCCCTTTAGTTACTGCTAACAGATCTGTGCAGTTACATAGGTTTATTACCAGAGTCAACTATCCCCCTTTAGTTACTGCTAGCAGATCTGTGCAGTTACATAGGTTTACTTCCAGAGTCAACAATGCCACTTTAGTTACTGCTAACAGATCTGTGCAGTTACAGAGGTTTATTACCAGAGTCAACAATTCCACTTTAGTTACTGCTAACAGATCTGTGCAGTTACAGAGGTTTATTACCAGAGTCAACTATCCCCCTTTAGTTACTGCTAGCAGATCTGTGCAGTTACAGAGGTTTATTACCAGAGTCAACAATGCCACTTTAGTTACTGCTAACAGATCTGTGCAGTTACAGAGGTTTATTACCAGAGTCAACAATTCCACTTTAGTTACTGCTAACAGATCTGTGCAGTTACATAGGTTTATTACCAGAGTCAACTATCCCCCTTTAGTTACTGCTAGCAGATCTGTGCACTTACATAGGTTTACTTCCAGAGTCAACAATGCCACTTTAGTTACTGCTAACAGATCTGTGCAGTTACATAGGTTTATTACCAGAGTCAACTATCCCCCTTTAGTTACTGCTAACAGATCTGTGCAGTTACATAGGTTTATTACCAGAGTCAACAATGCCACTTTAGTTACTGCTAACAGATCTTTGCAGTTACATAGGTTTATTACCAGAGTCAACTATCCCCCTTTAGTTACTGCTAGCAGATCTGTGCACTTACATAGGTTTACTTCCAGAGCCAACAATGCCACTGTAGTTACTGCTAGCAGATCTGTACACTTACATAGGTTTATTGCCAGAGTCAAATATCCCCCTTTAAGTACTGCTAGCAGATCTGTGCAGTTACATAGGTTTACATAGGTTTATTACCTGAGTCAACTATCCCACTTTACCTACTGCTGGCAGATCTGTACACTTACATAGGTTCATTTCCAGAGTCAACAATCCCCCGTTAGTTACTGCTAGCAGATCTGTGCACTTACATAGGTTCATTACCAGAGTTAACTATCCCCCTTTAGTTTGAGCTAGCAGATCTGTGCACTTACATAGGTTAATTACTAGAGTCAACAATCCCCCGTTAGTTACTGCTAGCAGATCTGTACACTTACATAGGTTCATTACCAGAGTCAACAATCCCCCGTTAGTTACTGTTAGCAGATCTGTGCACTTACATAGGTTAATTACTAGAGTCAACTATCCCACTTTAGTTACTGCTAGCAGATCTGTGCACTTACATAGGTTTATTACCAGAGTAAACTATCCCCCTTTAGTTACTGCTAGCAGATCTGTGCACTTACATAGGTTTATTACCAGAGTCAACTATCCCCCTTTAGTTACTGCTAGCAGATCTGTGCAGTTACATAGGTTTATTACCAGAGTCAACTATCCCCCTTTAGTTACTGCTAACAGATCTGTGCAGTTACATAGGTTTATTACCAGAGTCAACTATCCCCCTTTAGTTACTGCTAGCAGATCTGTGCACTTACATAGGTTTATTACCAGAGTCAACTATCCCCCTTTAGTTACTGCTAGCAGATCTGTGCACTTACATAGGTTTACTTCCAGAGTAAACTATCCCCTTTAGTTACTGCTAGAAGATCTGTGCACTTACATAGGTTTATTACCAGAGTCAACTATCCCCCTTTAGTTACTGCTAACAGATCTGTGCAGTTACATAGGTTTATTACCAGAGTCAACTATCCCCCTTTAGTTACTGCTAGCAGATCTGTGCAGTTACATAGGTTTATTACCAGAGTCAACAATGCCACTTTAGTTACTGCTAACAGATCTGTGCAGTTACATAGGTTTATTACCAGAGTCAACTATCCCCCTTTAGTTACTGCTAGCAGATCTGTGCAGTTACAGAGGTTTATTACCAGAGTCAACAATTCCACTTTAGTTACTGCTAACAGATCTGTGCACTTACATAGGTTTATTACCAGAGTCAACTATCCCCCTTTAGTTACTGCTAGCAGATCTGTGCACTTACATAGGTTTACTTCCAGAGTCAACAATGCCACTTTAGTTACTGCTAACAGATCTGTGCAGTTACATAGGTTTATTACCAGAGTCAACTATCCCCCTTTAGTTACTGCTAGCAGATCTGTGCACTTACAGAGGTTTATTACCAGAGTCAACAATGCCACTTTAGTTACTGCTAACAGATCTGTGCAGTTACATAGGTTTATTACCAGAGTAAACTATCCCCCTTTAGTTACTGCTAGCAGATCTGTGCACTTACATAGGTTTACTTCCAGAGCCAACAATGCCACTTTAGTTACTGCTAGCAGATCTGTGCACTTACATAGGTTTATTGCCAGAGTCAACTATCCCCCTTTAGTTACTGCTAGCAGATCTGTGCACTTACATAGGTTTACTTCCAGAGTAAACTATCCCCCTTTAGTTACTGCTAGCAGATCTGTGCACTTACATAGGTTTACTTCCAGAGTAAACTATCCCCCTTTAGTTACTGCTAGCAGATCTGTGCACTTACATAGGTTTACTTCCAGAGTAAACTATCCCCCTTTAGTTACTGCTAGCAGATCTGTGCACTTACATAGGTTTATTGCCAGAGTCAACTATCCCCCTTTAGTTACTGCTAGCAGATCTGTGCACTTACATAGGTTTACTTCCAGAGTAAACTATCCCCTTTAGTTACTGCTAGAAGATCTGTGCACTTACATAGGTTTACTTCCAGAGTAAACTATCCCCCTTTAGTTACTGCTAGCAGATCTGTGCACTTACATAGCTTTACTACCAGAGTCAACTATCCCCCTTTAGTTACTGCTAGCAGATCTGTGCACCTACATAGGTTTACTACCAGAGTCAACTATCCCCCTTTAGTTACTGCTAGCAGATCTGTGCACCTACATAGGTTTACTTCCAGAGTAAACTATCCCCCTTTAGTTACTGCTAGCAGATCTGTGCACTTACATAGCTTTACTTCCAGAGTAAACTATCCCCCTTTAGTTACTGCTAGCAGATCTGTGCACCTACATAGGTTTACTACCAGAGTCAACTATCCCCCTTTAGTTACTGCTAGCAGATCTGTGCACATACATAGGTTTATTACCCGAGTCAACTATCCCCCTTTAGTTACTGCTAGCAGATCTGTGCACTTACATAGCTTTACTACCAGAGTCAACTATCCCCCTTTAGTTACTGCTAGCAGATCTGTGCACTTACATAGCTTTACTACCAGAATCAACTATCCCCCTTTAGTTACTGTTAGCAGATCTGTGCACTTACATAGCTTTACTACCAGAGTCAACTATCCCCCTTTAGTTACTGCTAGCAGATCTGTGCACAAACATAGCTTTACTACCAGAGTCAACTATCCCCCTTTAGTTACTGTTAGCAGATCTGTGCACTTACATAGCTTTACTACCAGAGTCAACTATCCCCCTTTAGTTACTGCTAGCAGTTCTGTGCACTTACATAGCCTTACTACCAGAGTCAACTATCCCCCTTTAGTTACTGTTAGCAGATCTGTGCACTTACATAGCTTTACTACCAGAGTCAACTATCCCCCTTTAGTCACTGCTAGCAGATCTGTGCACTTACATAGGTTTACTATCAGAGTCAACTATCCCCCTTTAGTTACTGTTAGCAGATCTGTGCACTTACATAGGTTTACTATCAGAGTCAACTATCCCTCTTTAGTTACTGTTAGCAGATCTGTGCACTTACATAGCTTTACTACCAGAGTCAACTATCCCCCTTTAGTTACTGCTAGCAGATCTGTGCACTTACATAGGTTTACTATCAGAGTCAACTATCCCTCTTTAGTTACTGTTAGCAGATCTGTGCACTTACATAGGTTTACTTCCAGAGCCAACAATGCCACTTTAGTTACTGCTAGCAGATCTGTACACTTACATAGGTTTATTGCCAGAGTCAAATATCCCCCTTTAGGTACTGCTAGCAGATCTGTGCACTTACATAGGTTTATTACCTGAGTCAACTATCCCCCTTTAGTTACTGCTAGCAGATCTGTGCACTTACATAGGTTTATTACCTGAGTCAACTATCCCCCTTTAGTGCTGCTAGCAGATCTGTGCACTTACATAGGTTTATTACCTGAGTCAATCCCCCTTTAGTTACTGCTAGCAGATCTGTGCACTTACATAGGTTTACTTCCAGAGCCAACAATGCCACTTTAGTTACTGCTAGCAGATCTGTACACTTACATAGGTTTATTGCCAGAGTCAAATATCCCCCTTTAAGTACTGCTAGCAGATCTGTGCAGTTACATAGGTTTACATAGGTTTATTACCTGAGTCAACTATCCCACTTTACCTACTGCTGGCAGATCTGTACACTTACATAGGTTCATTACCAGAGTCAACAATCCCCCGTTAGTTACTGCTAGCAGATCTGTGCACTTACATAGGTTCATTACCAGAGTTAACTATCCCCCTTTAGTTTGAGCTAGCAGATCTGTGCACTTACATACGTTAATTACTAGAGTCAACAATCCCCCGTTAGTTACTGCTAGCAGATCTGTACACTTACATAGGTTCATTACCAGAGTCAACAATCCCCCGTTAGTTACTGCTAGCAGATCTGTGCACTTACATAGGTTAATTACTAGAGTCAACTATCCCCCTTTAGTTACTGCTGGCAGATCTTTGCACTTATATACGTTTATTACCAGAGTCAACTATCCCCCTTTAGTTACTGCTAGCAGATATGTGATCTGACATAGGTTCATTACCAGAGTAAACTATCCCCCTTTAGTTACTGCTAGCAGATATGTGATCTGACATAGGTTCATTACCAGAGTAAACTATCCCCCTTTAGTTACTGCTAGCAGATATGTGATCTGACATAGGTTCATTACCAGAGTCAACTATCCTCCTTTAGTTACTGCTAGCAGATCTGTGATCTGACATAGGTTCATTACCAGAGTAAACTATCCCCCTTTAGGTACTGCTAGCAGATATGTGATCTGACATAGGTTCATTACCAGAGTAAACTATCCCCCTTTAGTTACTGCTAGCAGATATGTGCACTTACATAGGTTTATTACCAGAGTCAACTATCTCCCTTTAGTTACTGCTAGCAGATCTGTGCACTTACAGAGGTTTATTACCAGAGTCTACTATCCCCCTTAAGCTACTGCTGGCAGATCTGTAAATATACATAGCTTTACTACCAGAGTCAACTATCCTCCTTTAGTTACTGCTAGCAGATCTGTGCACTTACATAGGTTTATTACCAGAGTCAACTATCCCCCTTTAGTTACTGCTAGCAGATCTGTGCACTTACATAGGTTTATTACCAGAGTCAACTATCCCCCTTTAGTTACTGCTAGCAGATCTGTGCACTTACATAGGTTTATTACCAGAGTAAACTATCCCCTTTAGTTACTGCTAGCAGATCTGTGCACTTACATAGGTTTATTACCAGAGTCAACTATCCCCCTTTAGTTACTGCTAGCAGATCTGTGCACTTACATAGGTTTATTACCAGAGTAAACTATCCCCTTTAGTTACTGCTAGCAGATCTGTGCACTTACATAGGTTTATTACCAGAGTCAACTATCCCCTTTAGTTACTGCTAGCAGATCTGTGCACTTACATAGGTTTATTACCAGAGTCAACTATCCCCCTTTAGTTACTGCTAGCAGATCTGTGCACTTACATAGGTTTATTACCAGAGTAAACTATCCCCTTTAGTTACTGCTAGCAGATCTGTGCACTTACATAGGTTTATTACCAGAGTAAACTATCCCCCTTTAGTTACTGCTAGCAGATCTGTGCACTTACATAGGTTTATTACCAGAGTCAACTATCCCCCTTTAGTTACTGCTAGCAGATCTGTGCACTTACATAGGTTTATTACCAGAGTAAACTATCCCCTTTAGTTACTGCTAGCAGATCTGTGCACTTACATAGGTTTATTACCAGAGTAAACTATCCCCCTTTAGTTACTGCTAGCAGATCTGTGCACTTACATAGGTTTATTACCAGAGTAAACTATCCCCCTTTAGTTACTGCTAGCAGATCTGTGCACTTACATAGGTTTATTACCAGAGTAAACTATCCCCCTTTAGTTACTGCTAGCAGATCTGTGCAGTTACATAGGTTCATTACCAGAGTAAACTATCCCCCTTTAGTTACTGCCAGCAGATCTGTGCACTTACATAGGTTTATTACCAGAGTAAACTATCCCCCTTTAGTTACTGCTAGCAGATCTGTGCAGTTACATAGGTTTATTACCAGAGTAAACTATCCCCCTTTAGTTACTGCTAGCAGATCTGTGCACTTACATAGGTTTATTACCAGAGTAAACTATCCCCCTTTAGTTACTGCTAGCAGATCTGTGCACTTACATAGGTTTATTACCAGAGTAAACTATCCCCCTTTAGTTACTGCTAGCAGATCTGTGCACTTACATAGGTTTATTACCAGAGTAAACTATCCCCCTTTAGTTACTGCTAGCAGATCTGTGCAGTTACATAGGTTCATTACTAGAGTCAACTATCCCCCTTTAGTTACTGCCAGCAGATCTGTGCACTTACATAGGTTTATTACCAGAGTAAACTATCCCCCTTTAGTTACTGCTAGCAGATCTGTGCACTTACATAGGTTTATTACCAGAGTCAACTATCCCCCTTTAGTTACTGCTAGCAGATCTGTGCACTTACATAGGTTTACTTCCAGAGTAAACTATCCCCTTTAGTTACTGCTAGAAGATCTGTGCACTTACATAGGTTTATTACCAGAGTCAACTATCCCCCTTTAGTTACTGCTAACAGATCTGTGCAGTTACATAGGTTTATTACCAGAGTCAACTATCCCCCTTTAGTTACTGCTAGCAGATCTGTGCAGTTACATAGGTTTATTACCAGAGTCAACAATGCCACTTTAGTTACTGCTAACAGACCTGTGCAGTTACATAGGTTTATTACCAGAGTCAACTATCCCCCTTTAGTTACTGCTAGCAGATCTGTGCAGTTACATAGGTTTATTACCAGAGTCAACAATTCCACTTTAGTTACTGCTAACAGATCTGTGCAGTTACATAGGTTTATTACAAGAGTCAACTATCCCCCTTTAGTTACTGCTAGCAGATCTGTGCACTTACATAGGTTTACTTCCAGAGTCAACAATGCCACTTTAGTTACTGCTAACAGATCTGTGCAGTTACATAGGTTTATTACCAGAGTCAACTATCCCCCTTTAGTTACTGCTAACAGATCTGTGCAGTTACATAGGTTTATTACCAGAGTCAACAATGCCACTTTAGTTACTGCTAACAGATCTGTGCAGTTACATAGGTTTATTACCAGAGTCAACTATCCCCCTTTAGTTACTGCTAGCAGATCTGTGCACTTACAGAGGTTTATTACCAGAGTCAACAATGCCACTTTAGTTACTGCTAACAGATCTGTGCAGTTACATAGGTTTATTACCAGAGTAAACTATCCCCCTTTAGTTACTGCTAGCAGATCTGTGCACTTACATAGGTTTACTTCCAGAGCCAACAATGCCACTTTAGTTACTGCTAGCAGATCTGTGCACTTACATAGGTTTATTGCCAGAGTCAACTATCCCCCTTTAGTTACTGCTAGCAGATCTGTGCACTTACATAGGTTTACTTCCAGAGTAAACTATCCCCCTTTAGTTACTGCTAGCAGATCTGTGCACTTACATAGGTTTACTTCCAGAGTAAACTATCCCCCTTTAGTTACTGCTAGCAGATCTGTGCACTTACATAGGTTTACTTCCAGAGTAAACTATCCCCCTTTAGTTACTGCTAGCAGATCTGTGCACTTACATAGGTTTACTTCCAGAGTAAACTATCCCCCTTTAGTTACTGCTAGCAGATCTGTGCACTTACATAGGTTTACTTCCAGAGTAAACTATCCCCTTTAGTTACTGCTAGAAGATCTGTGCACTTACATAGGTTTACTTCCAGAGTAAACTATCCCCCTTTAGTTACTGCTAGCAGATCTGTGCACTTACATAGCTTTACTACCAGAGTCAACTATCCCCCTTTAGTTACTGCTAGCAGATCTGTGCACCTACATAGGTTTACTACCAGAGTCAACTATCCCCCTTTAGTTACTGCTAGCAGATCTGTGCACATACATAGGTTTATTACCCGAGTCAACTATCCCCCTTTAGTTACTGCTAGCAGATCTGTGCACTTACATAGCTTTACTACCAGAGTCAACTATCCCCCTTTAGTTACTGCTAGCAGATCTGTGCACTTACATAGCTTTACTACCAGAATCAACTATCCCCCTTTAGTTACTGTTAGCAGATCTGTGCACTTACATAGCTTTACTACCAGAGTCAACTATCCCCCTTTAGTTACTGCTAGCAGATCTGTGCACAAACATAGCTTTACTACCAGAGTCAACTATCCCCCTTTAGTTACTGTTAGCAGATCTGTGCACTTACATAGCTTTACTACCAGAGTCAACTATCCCCCTTTAGTTACTGCTAGCAGATCTGTGCACTTACATAGCCTTACTACCAGAGTCAACTATCCCCCTTTAGTTACTGTTAGCAGATCTGTGCACTTACATAGCTTTACTACCAGAGTCAACTATCCCCCTTTAGTCACTGCTAGCAGATCTGTGCACTTACATAGGTTTACTATCAGAGTCAACTATCCCCCTTTAGTTACTGTTAGCAGATCTGTGCACTTACATAGGTTTACTATCAGAGTCAACTATCCCTCTTTAGTTACTGTTAGCAGATCTGTGCACTTACATAGCTTTACTACCAGAGTCAACTATCCCCCTTTAGTTACTGCTAGCAGATCTGTGCACTTACATAGGTTTACTATCAGAGTCAACTATCCCTCTTTAGTTACTGTTAGCAGATCTGTGCACTTACATAGGTTTACTTCCAGAGCCAACAATGCCACTTTAGTTACTGCTAGCAGATCTGTACGCTTACATAGGTTTATTGCCAGAGTCAAATATCCCCCTTTAGGTACTGCTAGCAGATCTGTGCACTTACATAGGTTTATTACCTGAGTCAACTATCCCCCTTTAGTTACTGCTAGCAGATCTGTGCACTTACATAGGTTTATTACCTGAGTCAACTATCCCCCTTTAGTGCTGCTAGCAGATCTGTGCACTTACATAGGTTTATTACCTGAGTCAATCCCCCTTTAGTTACTGCTAGCAGATCTGTGCACTTACATAGGTTTACTTCCAGAGCCAACAATGCCACTTTAGTTACTGCTAGCAGATCTGTACACTTACATAGGTTTATTGCCAGAGTCAAATATCCCCCTTTAAGTACTGCTAGCAGATCTGTGCAGTTACATAGGTTTACATAGGTTTATTACCTGAGTCAACTATCCCACTTTACCTACTGCTGGCAGATCTGTACACTTACATAGGTTCATTACCAGAGTCAACAATCCCCCGTTAGTTACTGCTAGCAGATCTGTGCACTTACATAGGTTCATTACCAGAGTTAACTATCCCCCTTTAGTTTGAGCTAGCAGATCTGTGCACTTACATACGTTAATTACTAGAGTCAACAATCCCCCGTTAGTTACTGCTAGCAGATCTGTACACTTACATAGGTTCATTACCAGAGTCAACAATCCCCCGTTAGTTACTGCTAGCAGATCTGTGCACTTACATAGGTTAATTACTAGAGTCAACTATCCCACTTTAGTTACTGCAAGCAGATCTGTGCAGTTACATAGATTTATTACCAGAGTCAACTATCCCCCTTTAGTTACTGCTGGCAGATCTTTGCACTTATATACGTTTATTACCAGAGTCAACTATCCCCCTTTAGTTACTGCTAGCAGATATGTGATCTGACATAGGTTCATTACCAGAGTAAACTATCCCCCTTTAGTTACTGCTAGCAGATATGTGATCTGACATAGGTTCATTACCAGAGTAAACTATCCCCCTTTAGTTACTGCTAGCAGATATGTGATCTGACATAGGTTCATTACCAGAGTCAACTATCCTCCTTTAGTTACTGCTAGCAGATCTGTGATCTGACATAGGTTCATTACCAGAGTAAACTATCCCCCTTTAGGTACTGCTAGCAGATATGTGATCTGACATAGGTTCATTACCAGAGTAAACTATCCCCCTTTAGTTACTGCTAGCAGATATGTGCACTTACATAGGTTTATTACCAGAGTCTACTATCCCCCTTAAGCTACTGCTGGCAGATCTGTAAATATACATAGGTTCATTACGAGAGTCAACTATCCCCCGTTAGTTACTGCTAGCAGATCTGTGCACTTACATAGGTTAATTACCAGGGTCAACTATCCCCCTTTAGTTACTGCTAGCAGATCTGTGCACTTACATAGGTTCATTAACAGAGTCAACTTTCCCCTTTAGTTACTGCTAGCAGATCTGTGCACTTACATAGGTTAATTACCAGGGTCAACTATCCCCCTTTAGTTACTGCTAGCAGATCTGTGCAGTTACATAGATTTATTACCAGAGTCAACTATCCCCCTTTAGTTACTGCTAGTAGATCTGTGCACTTACATAGCTTTATTACCAGAGTCAACTATCCCCCTTTAGTTACTGCTAGTAGATCTGTGCAGTTACATAGATTTATTACTAGAGTCAACTATCCCCCTTTAGTTACTGCTAGTAGATCTGTGCACTTACATAGCTTTATTACCAGAGTCAACTATCCCCCTTTAGTTACTGCTAGCAGATCTGTGCAGTTACATAGATTTACTACCAGAGTCAACTATCCCCCTAGAGTTACTGCTAGCAGATCTGTGAACTTACATACGTTTATTTCCAGGGTCAACTATCCCCCTTTAGTTACTGCTAGCAGATCTGTGCACTTACATAGGTTTACTTCCAGAGTAAACTATCCCCCTTTAGTTACTGCTAGCAGATCGGTGCAGTTACATAGATTTATTACCAGAGTCAACTATCCCCCTAGAGTTACTGCTAGCAGATCGGTGCAGTTACATAGCTTTATTACCAGAGTCAACTATCCCCCTTTAGTTACTGCTAGCAGATCGGTGCAGTTACATAGATTTATTACCAGAGTCAACTATCCCCCTTTAGTTACTGCTAGCAGATCGGTGCAGTTACATAGGTTTATTACCAGAGTCAACTATCCCCCTTTAGTTACTGCTAGCAGATCGGTGCAGTTACATAGATTTATTACCAGAGTCAACTATCCCCCTTTAGTTACTGCTAGTAGATCTGTGCACTTACATAGCTTTATTACCAGAGTCAACTATCCCCCTTTAGTTACTGCTAGCAGATCGGTGCAGTTACATAGATTTATTACCAGAGTCAACTATCCCCCTTTAGTTACTGCTAGCAGATCGGTGCAGTTACATAGATTTATTACCAGAGTCAACTATACCCCTTTAGTTACTGCTAGCAGATCTGTGCACTTACATAGGTTTATTACTAGAGTCAACTATCCCCCTTTAGTTACTGCTAGCAGATCTGTGCACTTACATAGGTTTACTACTAGAGTCAACTATCCCCCTTTAGTTACTGCTAGCAGATCTGTGCACTTACATAGGTTTATTACTAGAGTCAACTATCCCCCTTTAGTTACTGCTAGCAGATCTGTGCACTTACATAGGTTTATTACTAGAGTCAACTATACCCCTTTAGTTACTGCTAGCAGATCTGTGCACTTACATAGGTTTATTACTAGAGTAAACTATCCCCCTTTAGTTACTGCTAGCAGATCTGTGCATTTACATAGGTTTACTACCAGAGTAAACTATCCCCCTTAAGTTACTGCTAGCAGATCTGTGCACTTACATAGGTTTATTACCAGAGTCAACTAGCCCACTTTAGTCACTGCTAGCAGATCTGTGCACTTACATAGGTTTATTACCAGAGTCAACTATCCCTTTTTAGTTACAGCTAGCAGATCTGTGCACTTAAATAGGTTTATTACCAGAGTCAACTATCCCACTTTAGTTACAGCTAGCAGATCTGTGCACTTAAATAGGTTTATTACCAGAGTCAACTATCCCACTTTAGTTACTGCTAGCAGATATGTGCACTTAAATACGTTTATTACCAGGGTCAACTATCCCACTTTAATTACTGCTAGCAGATATGTGCACTTACATAGGTTCATTACCAGAGTCAACTATCCCCCTTTAGTTACTGGTAGCAGATCTGTGCACTTACATTGGTTTTTTACCAGAATTACTATCCCCCTTTAGTTACTGCTAACAGATCTGTGCACTTACATAGGTTTACTACCAGAGTCAACAATGCCACTTTAGTTACTGCTAAAAGATCCATGCATTTACCTAGGATCACCATGGAGCCAAAGTAGGTTATTTAGGAGAGAGCTGGGCCACTTTTTTGGGCATATATGGGAAAGGATAGGGAAAACGAGGCTGGATAGGGCGGTTCAGGGAGGAAAATGGGTTTATATGGGAGATATAGGGAATACCAAGACCGATACTAGGCAACACAGGGTTGAAGGAGGGTAGTACGTTTATATGGAAGAGATAGTTGAGATATGTTAGACTAGACAGAGGCTGAGAGTTGAGAATGCGTTTATATGTATGAGGGGTATAGGAACAGGAGAAGAGGTGTTAGGCCAGACAGTGGTTGAGCAGAGTATGTTTTATATGAGTGGTATAGGAAAACGAGGAGAGGTGTTAGACTAGACGGGGTTTGAAACGTAGTGTATGGTTTATATGAGAGATATAGGAAAACGAGGAGAGGTATTAGGCTAGGAGAGTTTGAGTATGTGTTTATAAGGAGAGACGAGAAAACGGAGAGAGTTCCTATGTTAGGACAGACAGGTGTTAAAGGTAGAATGTGCTTTATATAGATTAGATAGGAAACCAAGGAGAGATACTCAGCTAGACAGGGGCGGGAGAAGAATACGCTTTATGAGAGGTAGCGGATACGGGGAGAGATGCTATACTACACAGAGGTTGAGAGTAGAGTATGCGTTTATATGTATGAGAAGTATAGGAACAGGAGGAGGGGTGGTAGGCTAGACAGAGGTTTAGGAGTAGAGTATGGTTTATATGAGAGGTATAGGAAAACGAGGAGAGCTATTAGCTTAGCAGAATTTGAGTATGTGTTTATAAGGAGAGATGAGAAAACGGAGAGAGGTCCTATGCTAGGATAAACAGGTGTTAAAGTTAGGTTAGATAGGAAACCAAGGAGTGATACTCAGCTAGAGAAGGGCAGGAGGGAATGCGCTTTATGAGAGGTAGGGTTACGGGGAGTGGTTTTAGGCTAGACAGAGGTTGAGAGTAGAGTATGCGTTTGTATGTATGAGAAGTATAGAACAGGAGGAGGGATGTTAGGCTAAACAGAGGTTGAGGAGTAGAATATAGTTTATATGTGGGGTATAGAAAAACGCGTAGAGGTGTTAGGCTAGACAGAGGTCGAGGAGTAGAGTATGGTTTATATGAGAGGTACAGGGAAACGAGGAGAGGAGTTAGGCTAGGCAGAGGTAGAGGAGTAGAGTATGGTTTATATGAGAGGTATAGGTAAACGAGGAGAGGAGTTAGGCTAGGCTAGGCAGAGGTAGAGGAGTAGAGTATGGTTTATATGAGAGGTATAGGGAAACGAGGAGAGTCGGTAGGCTAGACAGATAGTGAAGCAGTAGGAATATGGACTTATATACAGGAGAGATAGGGAATAGGAGGGGAGGAGCTAGACTTTGAAAGCGACTTTAAACGTGAACTTAGTGGAAAACTGTTTCATGTCAATGTTAGAACGCTAATTCCAGACATGCCCATCACGTAACCCATTCAGGGAAAAGGTGACTCGCTCAGGGAAAAAGGTGACTGCTCAGGGAAAAAGGTGACCTGACGGGAAAACGGTGACCAGCAAAAGGGAAAAAGCTGACCCGCAAAAGGAAAAAGGTGACCCATAAAGGGAAAAAGTGACCCTTAAAGGGAAAACGTGACCCACAAAGGGAAAAAGGTGACTCACAAATGGAAAAAGGTGACCCACAAAGGGAAAAAGGCGACCAGCAAAGGGAAAAAGGTGACCCATAAAGTGAAAAAGGTGACCCGCAAAGGGAAAAAGGTGACCAGCAACGGGAAAAAGGTGACCAGCAAAGGGAAAAAGGTGACCAGCAAAGGGAAAAAGGTGACCCATAAAGAAAGGGAAAAAGGTGACCCACAAAGGGAAAAAGGTGACCCGCTCAGGGGAAAAAGGTGTCACACAAGGGAAAAAGGGTAGGGAAAAGGTGACCCACTCACGGGAAAGGCTAACCCACTCACACTATTAGGTAAGTAATTCAGCTAGTATTGCAAGAGGCTGACTGCATCATAGCAGTGTATGATTTCACAGGCAATTCAGCTAGTATCGTAGGTATTTACGCTAATTCATCTAGTATCACAGGAGGATAGATTCCAGGGGTTGGGTATAGCATAGTTTCGTATTTCACAGGTAATTCTGATAGTATCGTAGGTATTTAGCATAATTCAAGTATCATAGGTGTTTAGAGTAATTAAGCTAGCATTACAGGAGGGTGGGTTGCAGGGGTCGGTTATAACGTAGTTTCGTATTTCACAGATAGTTCAGGTAACATCGTAAGTATTTGGGTAATCACGATAGTTTCCCAGATACTCGTGATAATTTCGATCAGAGATTTGTATCACAGCTATTTAAGGTAAATGCAGGTAATTAAGGTTGTATCAATGGTATTTGAGTCATTTTAACAGGTAATTCATCTAGTATCATTGATATTTAGGGCAAACCAGACAGTATCACAGGTGCTCATGCTAATTTAGAGCAGGAATTCGTATCAGAGGTAGTTAAGGTTATTTCACATGATTCGGGTAGTATCACGGGTATTTAAGTCATTTTAACAGGTAATTCAACTAGTATCACAGGTACTCATGGTAATATAGAGAGTAATTAGATCATAAACATTTCTCATCCAACGTTACAACAATTTATATACTTTTTTCTAAATCTTACAAACTAATTATATGTTTTACAGTTATTTACGATGCGGAGAGGGATAAACTGCATATTGGTTCACAAATTGAAAGGCTTTGCGTCAACATACCTTTATTTAAGTTCGTTGTAGGTGTCTCTCCCCTTTTATCTAGGCTTGAGACTAGCACTAGGATTGCTCCTAATGGCAGGATTACCACCTTCCCTTCCATCTTCTTCTTTCTTCATCAGGCGTCTGCTAGTTGCATACACAGCACACGGATAAACTTCATTTTTAAGATTGTAGACTCACGAGAAAATCTTAATCTTCGACTTACATTCTCTTAAGCACTGTTTGTAATACTATAATGTCCATACGCATAGGTAGTTATTCCATCCTCAGCAATAATTCTTTTATCATCAAAGGGATTCAATGTAATTTTATTCACTTGCACTGTGGTAACAGCATGCTTTCGTGATAGGATTAGATTCATGGGCGTTCTGATGATTTCACAGGTTTTAAAACAGTCTGTATAGCTGTCAAACGAAACTGCTTAATAGCGCTACGTTTTATACCTTTAATCTTTTTTATCATTGAGCCTTGAATATCTAAGGCATACATCTTAGGACGTAGTCCAACAAAGCGTAGGATGATTTTGCTATTAGCCTCATCTTTAAATTTTCCCAATACCTTCTTGTTCTGAGTAGAGTAACATATATGGTTGGCAGGGTAATCAGCTGTATCGAGATGCTCAAGAAAACGTAGCTTGTCATGGTACACAGCTTCAGTTGTAACACGATGAATGAACGAATCAGTGTCCATATACATAAGCTTCAGGTTTCCAGCTCCATAATAAGGCAATAACACGTCGTAATGATAGTGATACATTAATGTCTTGGAGATGTCCAACACACTCATACCAATGTATATAGCCTTGTTGAATACAATCTGACGAGAGGTCATATGTACAGCAGCTAGATTATCAGCATACATCGGCCTGTCTATAAACGTAGGCTTGGCGATCAGCTTCTCTAGATTTTTTACATTGGTCACCAGTCGTATATGCATACGGTTACGCAGGTTCTCCATAGTTTTTCCAAACATGGCGTTGTTAAAGAGCTTGTAGAGATCCTTCTCGAAATCATTTGCAGCTTGTTGTCGTAGCCTGTTGTTAAATTCCACATAAGGTTTCAACCACCGAGACTGTCGGAATTGTAGCACACGATGGATTTTTGTTAGTCGTAGTCCATGACTAAGAGCTTGCTTCAAAGCCATGTAATGCACTACATACTTCTTTCGAGGTCCAAGATGGGGTATCAGTTTCTTTGTAGATGCTTCCAATGGTTTCATACACTCAGGCAGGAAAGGTAGATCGTTGTGTAGATCGTGAAGTTCAGCAGGATACTCGATGTCGACTTCTAATATGCACCCATGAGGATCATCTTCTTGTAGTGTTTCTAAGTTGATTTCTTCAGGTGACACCCACTGAAATCCACCAAAAGAAAGGGCGTGACACATTGCCCATCCATATTGGTTATTAGCGTCCTCGTATGTGATAAATTGGGTTGGTCTCGACGGATCAAACTTATCCATATGTGTTATTAGCCTCAGCATACCGATGGGAAACTTGGCATAAACCTCCTCTTATACCTGATTCCACCATGAGTAGTTGATCATAATCTTGTAACAGCTCCAGCTTAATTCCAGTATACAGTAACATGGCGTCCCATGTAAGTCCTGGAGAGGTAAAATAATGGGCAGGATCAACTTTGTGTGTTTTAAAGGTTTGCTCTCTGAACGTCTCAAAGACATCAGCTAGGAGTAGTACATCTGAGGTTAAGTAGATATCGCTGTACTCTCCCAGGTTTCTCACATTAAACAGCTCCCATACATTTCTAGCATGATCGTAGTCAGTATCAGTAATTTCTTCTTCATTTAATCTATTGTAGAAGGAGTCCTTAGGAGGCAAGCAGGTCTCGTTCAGGGCATCCCATGACGTAACAAAATCATATGGAAATACACCCTTACGGGTCATCAACTTCAATTTGTCTTCTCCAAAGTACTTTAGTGTTTCAGGATATGAGGTTAGATTTTTTACCAACTTATCCAAGCTTATACTGAGGAATCGGAAGCTGTCCACAAATCGAAGCTTTATATCTCCTACATACTTGGTGAATGAGATATATCTTTCTTCAGAGTTAGGAATTACCTCCACACGTTCACTTGTACAACCCAGCTCCTTAACAATGAAATGAGAGTCATATCCGCTAAGGTTATGCATGAAGACTGGTATATATTTAGGTGTTTTACAGGCTAAACTACATTCATTATGAAGACTTCCACGATATTCACCGCTGATGTGATCATGGTCGCGTACTTTATAGTTCTCTTCTGTAAAGGGTTTTCCACACAAGTAGCATGTCGTAGAAGACTCAAAATCCTTTTGCTGTTGATCCGTAAGCTTCAGAGGCTTAGCAGATTTGTATATGTCATCAATCATTTTTGCAAGAGATGTCAGGTACAGCATAAACTTCTGAGCAGCATCAGCACCACGATACACATAGGGTTGCTTAGGAAGACCAGTTTCGAGATGTTCAACACTGGATGTAGGCTTCACGTAAACACAGAAGCTCATTGGTGTGTGCTCTTGATAAGGGGTTGTATAGGAAGTTTCAGGATTGGGTATACACGTATGGCATGGAGTGAGAATACTCTCAAAATCCGCATAAATGACATAAGGTACTTTCAGCATCCTCTCAACATTTTTAAACTGTACAATTGCTTTCTCCTTGGTAGGCATAACTACCCTTGCAACACCATGTTGATTACAGATGGACACATGTTCTTGTAGTTTTTCCTGTCCACTTCGTCCATATCGATCATCAAAATGTGTAAAGCAGCGCTTACAAGTATAAACCCGTCCATTATGGTTAGTTTTCTGACGTCGAACGAGTTTCTCAAAATTCTTTATATATACGTAGTGATATTTTCCACTACTCTCATTCAATAGTAGCAGGTCACAGTGTTCAGGTAGTTCAATGTCCACAACCTTTATCGGATACGCTTCATGCTTCTCACCTAGCCCGAAAACGTTGATAGACATCTTGTTAAGCTTCTCAAATTTAGGTATTTGAGAAAGTGGAGTAGGATAGGACACACAGCTGAAGTCGTACTTATCTTGAAGCTGCTTGTATTTGCTGACGCGTTGAGGCTTGGTGCTCACGAATTTGGCCAGTATAAAGTACATGAAACATTTCTCATCACTAAAGTTCTGAATGTTTATACATGCTTTCCTTGCTTCAACAGATGACGGTAGTGGTATGTAGCTACTTCCTCGCAACGGATTGTGCTTGTTGATACGAAGTCGAAGTCCTTCCACTGCAAGCAAAGCCCAGTTGCTACCCTTAAGCTGAGACTCCTCCATTTCAGTCACCAATTTCTTGAATCTCGCTTCCAGTGTCGAGTCCAGATCTGTTTCTAGGAAAACAGGATGATTCCTTGTTTTAAATGTTTTGTCACAGGTTTCTCCAATACTGTTAACAAATCGACACTCAACCAGCAGATTAATTTTAACACTCTTGTGAATACCAAGCTCTTTATGCACAGCCTGGATTATGCGTTGTTTTGCCTCATGCAGATACATATTCAGGTCCTTAGGTGATTCACATAGTATAAAATACGATTTCAATCGTCCTTCGAATGAAGTTTCATATTCTTTCATATCACAGTCCTCCATTGTTGATAATAGCTGATGTTTAGTTGGCTCCAATCTTCGTTTCTTCTGAGGGCTGCTTATTTCAAATATACCTTCGTGTCGCTGCCGTTTATAACCATCATTGAAGGTCAAGCTACAATGTTTACATTTGAAGAGCTTCTTGCAGCTCGTCTCGTGTCTTCTCTTGTGATAACCTCGGAGGAACTTATTCCCACATTTTCCGCATGCATATCCAGTAGCGCTTGGAATAATATCCTTATACACTGAGTTATTCATCTTTATTCTTGATGTAATAACGTATTAATCCTTCTTCAAGGGAAATGTAGACCTCTTCACCTTGATAACACTTTAGAAAGCTGATTATTCTTGGAGAGAACACGATGTTAACACCTCAAGACTAATTAGCACAATGAAGTCCAATGCCCTAGATCACCATATTTATAGAGGGAGCACGAACCTTTTAGATCAATCATAAACTCGCTCCATAACCAGATGTATATGATCGCTCAACGTGTATTAACCCCAGCCATATAACCTCACACCCAGAAGCAGGATGTTTATGACGTCACACCCAGAGACAGGATGTCTGGCAGTATCAAACACGTTTAAACTCGTCTCGTAACTACCTGTATATGCTGTCACACCAACAAGAGAAGTATTCCCACACGCTCATTCAGTCAGATGTTCCATTCAAAGCCTACCACCACCCATTACACCAAAGCTAGCACAATCTCTATTATCACAATACTTAAAAGGTAACGTAGAAGATTTTCGCCCTTGTGTAGTTAAATGTATGTATATACTACATTATTTGATGTTTTCATTCCCTTTTCAATTCTTCCTTTCCATCATCCCACAGAAAGACCATTACATTTCACTACAATCACGAGAAAAGCAATTCTTCCAGAGTTAGAGAGATCCTAAGCTTCTAGAATCGAACTCGGTAATACTTTTAATAAATGTGTTTTAGTAATTTAGCTCCCCCGCATCATCATCTACCATTTAATCTTTACTCGAACCTGATATGATTCATAGGCTTGAAGATATATGAAATCACCCCTTCGGGATTCAATCTGAGTACTTTAAAGTAGTTATTGTCATGATAACGATATTTAGGGACTAGGTACTCTTGTTTACGGTTTACTTAACGTATCTATCTAAATTAAATTATGAGTTATTAAATTTGCAAGTAAATTTCATTGAATCGGTATTCGAACCCAGAACACCAGGAACAAAATAATTTATAATATTAGTCTAACATGTTAAACAAAGCTGCATGCAGTTACATCATCGATCTAAGTGATATATTCTAGTGTACAGAGGAAAATTAAGGAAGTCAGTAAAAGATGGGGAATTGAACGAAGCACAACTGGTTGGCAATTATATACAGCATTAATCACCCAGTACAGAGCCTATCAATCATGCTTTGGCCCACTCCTCTACCTTACTTAGTTCCCGAAATAATGAAGATTTAAAAATTAAGGATCGAACCCAGGAACTCAGGTATCTAATTACACATTCACAAGATACTACCTAATAACATAAACCCAATAAAGTTTATTTGGCGTCTTTATCTTAATTAGTTTGGGAGTTATTAAATTTATAATTAAATTACATTTTATCGGTATTCGAACCCAGAATACCAGAAACAAAATTATTTACAATATTAGATTGCCATGTTCAAAAGAGCTGTATACAGTTACACCATCAATCTAAGTGATATATTCTAGTGTATAGAGGAAAATTAAGGAAGTCATTGAAAGATCGGGATTCGAACTAAGGGCAACTGATTGGAAATTATACACAGTATTAATTACTCATCACAGGAGCTATCAATCACGCTTTGGTCCACCCCTCTACTTCTCTTAGTTTCCGAGATAATAAAGATTTAAAAATAAAGGATCGGACCCAGGACACCAGGTACCCAAATATACATTCACAAGAAACTACCTAATGATATAAATGTAAAAAGTTCATTTGGCGTCTTTATCTTAATTAGTCTCTGAGTTATTAGAATATGAATTTGTAATCACTCCTAGGATTCGAACCCAGGCATCCCGGTCAACTTGTAGCAATGCCCTAATGACGCGGCGCATTCCAAAGAATTGATTAGTCTTTATCCCATTGTTCTATCTCTTTTCATTCAGGCGATATAAGCGATTAAACAGTAGGGCACATTTGCCGTGGCTAAATAGTGGGAGGGGGGCTAACTAGCATATTAATTGACATTCCATGCATATTAAGTGGCCGTGTCCCCTACTGTATAATCGCTAATCAATTCTTTGGAATACGCCGCGTCATTAGGGCATTGTTCGAAGTTGACCGGGATGCCTGGGTTCGAATCCTAGGAGTGATTACAAATTCATCTTCTAATAACTCAGATACTAATTAAGATAAAGACGCCAAATAAACGTTTTACATTTATATCATTAGGCAGTTTCTTGTGAATGTGTACTTGGGTACCTGGATTCCTGGGTTCGATCCTTTATTTTTAAATATTTATTATCTCGGAAACTAAGAGAAGTAGGGGGTGGACCAAAGCGTGATTGATAGCTCCTGTGATGAGTAATTAATACTGTGTATAATTTCCAATCAGTTGCCCTTAGTTCGAATCCCGATCTTTCAATGACTTCCTTAATTTTCCTCTATACACTAGAATATATCACTTAGATTGATGGTGTAACTGTATACAGCTCTTTTGAACATGTCGAACTAATATTGTAAATAATTTTGTTTGTGGTATTCTGGGTTCGAATACCGATAAAATGTAATTTAATTATAGATTTAATAACTCCCAAACTAATTAAGATAAAGACGCCACATAATCCTTATTGGGTTTATGTTATTAGGTAGTATCTTGTGAATGTGTAATTAGATACCTGAGTTCCTGGGTTCGATCCTTAATTTTTAAATCTTCATTATTTCGGGAACTAAGTAAGGTAGAGGAGTGGGCCAAAGCATGATTGATAGGCTCTGTACTGGGTGATTAATGCTGTATATAATTGCCAACCAGTTGTGCTTGGTTCGATTCCCCATCTTTTACTGACTTCCTTAATTTTCCTTTGTACACTAGAATATAGCACTTAGATCGATGATGTAACTGCATGCAGCTTTGTTTAACATGTTAGACTAATATTATAAATTATTTTGTTCCTGGTGTTCTGGGTTCGAATACCGATTCAATGAAATTTACTTGCAAATTTAATAACTCGTAATTTAATTTAGATAGATACGTCAAGTAAACCGTAAACAAGAGTACCTTTTCCCTAAATATCGTTATCATGACAATAACTACTTTAAAGTACTCAGATCGAATCCCGAAGGGGTGATTTCATATATCTTCAAGCCTATGAATCATATCAGGTTCGAGTAAAGATTAAATGGTAGATGATGATGCGGGGGAGCTAAATTACTAAAACACATTTATTAAAAGTATTACCGAGTTCGATTCTAGAAGCTTAGGATCTCTCTAACTCTGGAAAAATTGCTTTTCTCGTGATTGTAGTGAAATGTAATGGTCTTTCTGTGGGAAGATGGAAAGGAAGAATTGAAAAGGGAATGAAAACATCAAATAATGTAGTATATACATACTTTTAACTACACAAGGGCGAAAATCTTCTACGTTACCTTTTAAGCCTTTACTTTTAAGTATTGTGATAATAGAGATTGTGCTAGCTTTGGTGTAATGGGTGGTGGTAGGCTTTGAATGGAACATCTGACTGAATGAGCGTGTGGGAATACTTCTCTTGTTGGTGTGACAGCATATACAGGTAGTTACGAGACGAGTTTAAACGTGTTTGATACTGCCAGACATCCTGTCTCTGGGTGTGACGTCATAAACATCCTGCTTCTGGGTGTGAGGTTATATGGCTGGGGTTAATACACGTAGAGCGATCATATACATCTGGTTATGGAGCGAGTTTATGATTGATCTAAAAGGTTCGTGCTCCCTCTATAAATATGGTGATCTAGGACATTGGAATTCATTGTGCTAATTAGTCTTGAGGTGTTAACATCGTGTTCTCTCCAAGAATAATCAGCTTTCTAAAGTGTTATCAAGGTGAAGAGGTCTCATTTACCTTGAAGAAGGATTAATACGTTATTACATCAAGAATAAAGATGAATAACTCAGCGTATAAGGATATTATTCCAAGCGCTACTGGATATGCATGCGGAAAATGTGGGAAGAAGTTCCTCCGAGGTTATCACAAGAGAAGACACGAGATGAGCTGCAAGAAGCTCTTCAAATGTAAACATTGTAGCTTGACCTTCAATGATGGTTATAAGGGGCAGCGACACGAAGGTATATGTGAAATAAGCAGCCCTCAGAAGAAAAGAAGATTGGAGCCAACTAAACATCAGCTATTATCAACAATGGAGGACTGTGATATGAAAGAATATGAAACTTAATTCGAAGGACGATTGAAATCGTATTTTATACGATGTGAATCACCTAAGGACCTGAATATGTATCTGCATGAGGCAAAACAACGCATAATCCAGGCTGTGCATAAAGAGCTTGGTATTCACAAGAGTGTTAAAATTAATCTGCTGGTTGAGTGTCGATTTGTTAACAGTATTGGAGAAACCTGTGAAAAAACATTTAAAACAAGGAATCATCCTGTTTTCCTAGAAACAGATCTGGACTCGACACTGGAAGCGAAATTCAAGAAATTGGTGACTGAAATGGAGGAGTCTCAGCTTAAGGGTAGCAACTGGGCTTTGCTTGCAGTGGAAGGACTTCGACTTCGTATCAACAAGCACAATCCGTTGCGAGGAAGTAGCTACATACCACTACCGTCATCTGTTGAAGCAAGGAAAGCATGTATAAACATTCAGAACTTTAGTGATGAGAAATGTTTCATGTACTCTATACTGGCCAAATTCGTGAGCACCAAGCCTCAACGCGTCAGCAAATACAAGCAGCTTCAAGATAAGTACGACTTCAGCTGTGTTTCCTATCCTACTCAACTTTCTCAAATACCTAAATTTGAGAAGCTTAACAAGATGTCTATCAACGTTTTCGGGCTAGATGAGAAGCATGAAGCGTATCCGATAAAGGTTGTGGACATTGAACTACCTGAACACTGTGACCTGCTACTATTGAATGAGAGTAGTGGAAAACATCACTACGTATATATAAAGAATTTTGAGAAACTCGTTCGACGTCAGAAAACTAACCATAATGAACGGGTTTATACTTGTAAGCGCTGCTTTACACATTTTGATGATCGATATGGACGAAGTGGACAGGAAAAACTACAAGAACATGTGTCCATCTGTAATCAACATGGTGTTGCAAGGGTAGTTATGCCTACCAAGGAGAAAGCAATTGTACAGTTTAAAAATGTTGAGAGGATGCTGAAAGTATCTTATGTCATTTATGCGGATTTTGAGAGTATTCTCACTCCATGCCATACGTGTATACCCAATCCTGAAACTTCCTATACAACCCCTTATCAAGAGCACACACCAATGAGCTTCTGTGTTTACGTGAAGCCTACATCCAGTGTTGAACATCTCGAAACTGGTCTTCCTAAGCAACCCTATGTGTATCGTGGTGCTGATGCTGCTCAGAAGTTTATGCTGTACCTGACATCTCTTGCAAAAATGATTGATGACATATACAAATCTGCTAAGCCTCTGAAGCTTACGGATCAACAGCAAAAGGATTTTGAGTCTTCTACGACATGCTACTTGTGTGGAAAACCCTTTACAGAAGAGAACTATAAAGTACGCGACCATGATCACATCAGCGGTGAATATCGTGGAAGTCTTCATAATGAATGTGATTTAGCCTGTAAAACACCTAAATATATACCAGTCTTCATGCATAACCTTAGCGGATATGACTCTCATTTCATTGTTAAGGAGCTGGGTTGTACAAGTGAACGTGTGGAGGTAATTCCTAACTCTGAAGAAAGATATATCTCATTCACCAAGTATGTAGGAGATATAAAGCTTCGATTTGTGGACAGCTTCCGATTCCTCAGTACAAGCTTGGATAAGTTGGTAAAAAATCTAACCTCATATCCTGAAACACTAAAGTACTTTGGGGAAGACAAATTGAAGTTGATGACCTGTAAGGATGTATTTCCATATGATTTTGTTACGTCATGGGATGCCCTGAACGAGACCTGCTTGCCTCCTAAGGACTCCTTCTACAATAGATTAAATGAAGAAGAAATTACTGATACTGACTACGATCATGCTAGAAATGTATGGGAGCTGTTTAATGTGAGAAACCTGGGAGAGTACAGCGATCTCTACTTAACCTCAGATGTACTACTCCTAGCTGATGTCTTTGAGACGTTCAGAGAGCAAACCTTTAAAACACACAAAGTTGATCCTGCCCATTATTTTACCTCTCCAGGACTTACATGGGACGCCATGTTACTGTATACTGGAATTAAGCTGGAGCTGTTACAAGATTATGATCAACTACTCATGGTGGAATCAGGTATAAGAGGAGGTTTATGCCAAGTTTCCCATCGGTATGCTGAGGCTAATAACACATATGGATAAGTTTGATCCGTCGAGACCAACCCAATTTATCACATACGAGGACGCTAATAACCAATATGGATGCGCAATGTGTCACGCCCTTCCTTTTGGTGGATTTCAGTGGGTGTCACCTGAAGAAATCAACTTAGAAACACTACAAGAAGATGATCCTCATGGGTGCATATTAGAAGTCGACATCGAGTATCCTGCTGAACTTCACGATCTACACAACGATCTACCTTTCCTGCCTGAGTGTATGAAACCATTGGAAGCATCTACAAAGAAACTGATACCCCATCTTGGACCTCGAAAGAAGTATGTAGTGCATTACTGGCTTTGAAGCAGGCTCTTAGTCATGGACTACGACTAACAAAAATCCATCGTGTGCTACAATTCCGACAGTCTCGGTGGTTGAAACCTTATGTGGAATTTAACAACAGGCTACGACAACAAGCTGCAAATGATTTCGAGAAGGATCTCTACAAGCTCTTTAACAACGCCATGTTTGGAAAAACTATGGAGAAACTGCGTAACCGTATGGATATACGACTGGTGACCAATGAAAAAGCTCATATATATGACGATATATGCTGATAATCTAGCTGCTGTACATATGACCTCTCAGATTGTATTCAACAAGCCTATATACATTGGTATGAGTGTGTTGGACATCTCCAAGACGTTAATGTATCACTATCATTACGACGTGTTGTTGCCTTATTATGGAGCTGGAAACCTGAAGCTTATGTATATGGACACTGATTCGTTCATTCATCGTGTTACAACTGAAGATGTGTACCAGGACAAGCTACGTTTTCTTGAGCATCTCGATACAGCTGATTACCCTGCCAACCATATATGTTACTCTACTCAGAACAAGAAGGTATTGGGAAAATTTAAAGATGAGGCTAATAGCAAAATCATCCTACGCTTTGTTGGACTACGTCCTAAGATGTATGCCTTAGATATTCAAGGCTCAATGATAAAAAAGATTAAAGGTATAAAACGTAGCGCTATTAAGCAGTACAATTTCGTTTGACAGCTATACAGACTGTCTTAAAACCTGTGAAATCATCAGAACGCCCATGAATCTAATCCTATCACGAAAGCATGCTGTTACCACAGTGCAAGTGAATAAAATTACATTGAATCCCTTTGATGATAAAAGAATTATTGCTGAGGATGGAATAACTACCTATGCGTATGGACATTATAGTATTACAAACAGTGCTTAAGAGAATGTAAGTCGAAGATTAAGATTTTCTCGTGAGTCTACAATCTTAAAAATGAAGTTTATCCGTGTGCTGTGTATGCAACTAGCAGACGCCTGATGAAGAAAGAAGAAGATGAAAGGGAAGGTGGTAACCCTGCCATTAGGAGCAATCCTAGTGCTAGTCTCAAGCCTAGATAAAAGGGGAGAGACACCTACAACGAACTTAAATAAAAGTATGTTGACGCAAAGCTTTTCAATTTGTGAACCAATATGCAGTTTATCCCTCTCCGCATCGTACAATAACTGTTTAACATATAATAAGTTTGTAAGATTTAGAAAAAAGTATATAAATTGTTGTAACGTTGGATGAGAAATGTTTATGATCTAATTACTCTCTATATTACCATGAGTACCTGTGATACTAGTTGAATTACCTGTTAAAATGACTTAAATACCTGTGATACTACCCGAATCATGTGAAATAACCTTAACTAGCTCTGGTACGAATTCCTGCTCTAAATTAGCATGAGCACCTGTGATACTATCTGGTTGCCCTAAATATCAATGATACTAGATTAATTACCTGTTAAAATGACTCAAATACCATTGATACAACCTTAATTACCTGCATTTACCTTAAATAGCTGTGATACAAATCTCTGATCGAAATTATCACGAGTATCTGTGAAACTATCGTGATTACCCAAATACTTACGATGTTACCTGAACTATCTGTGAAATACCAAACTACGCTATAACCGACCCCTGCAACCCACCCTCCTGTAATGCTAGCTTAATTACTCTAAACACCTATGATACTTGAATTATGCTAAATACCTACGATACTATCAGAATTACCTGTCAAATACGAAATTATGCTATACCCAACGCCTGGAATCTATCCTCCTGTGATACTAGATGAATTAGCCTAAATACCTACGATACTAGCTGAATTACCTGTGAAATCATACACTGCTATGATGCAGTCAGCCTCTTGCAATACTAGCTGAATTACTTACCTAATAGTGTGAGTGGGTTAGCTTTTCCCGTGAGAGGGTCACCTTTTCCCTACCCTTTTTCCTTTGTGGGACACCTTTTCCCCTGTGTGGGTCACCTTTTTCCCTGAGTGGGTCACATTTTTCCCTGCGCGGGTCACCTTTTTCCCTTTGTGGGTCATCTTTTTCCCTTTTCTTTATGGGTCACCTTTTTCCCTTTGCTGGTCACCTTTTTCCGTTGCAGGTCACCTTTTTCCCTTGTTGGTCACCTTTTTCCCTTTGCTGGTCACCTTTTTCCCTTTGCTGGTCACCTTTTTCCCGTTGCAGGTCACCTTTTTCCCTTTGCTGGTCAGCTTTTTCCCGTTGCAGGTCACCTTTTCCCTTTGCTGGTCACCTTTTTCCCTTTGCTGGTCACCTTTTCCCCTTTGCGGGTCACCTTTTTCCTTTATGGGTCACCTTTTTCCCTTTGCTGGTCACCTTTTTCCCTTTGTGGGTCTCCTTTTTTCCTTTGTGGGTCACGTTTTCCCTTTAAGGATCACTTTTTCCCTTTATGGGTCACCTTTTTCCCTTTGCGGGTCAGCTTTTTCCATTTTGCTGGTCACCTTTTTCCCGTTGCAGGTCACCTTTTTCCCTGAGCAGTCACCTTTTTCCCTGAGCGAGTCTCCTTTTCCCTGAATGGGTTACGTGATGGGCATGTCTGGAATTAGCGTTTTAACATTGACATGAAACAGTTTTCCACTAAGTTCACGTCTAAAGTCGCTTTCAAAGTCTAGCCCCTCCCCTCCTATTCCCTATCTCTCCTGTATATAAGTCCATATTCCTACTGCTTCACTATCTGTCTAGCCTACCGACTCTCCTCGTTTCCCTATACCTCTCATATAAACCATACTCTACTCCTCTACCTCTGCCTAGCCTAGCCTAGCCTAGCCTAGCCTAGCCTAACTCCTCTCCTCGTTTCCCTGTACCTCTCATATAAACCATACTCTACTCCTCGACCTCTGTGTAGCCTAACACCTCTACGCGTTTTTCTATACCCCACATATAAACTATACTCTACTCCTCAACCTCTGTTTAGCCTAACACCCCTCCTCCTGTTCTATACTTCTCATACATACAAACGCATACTCTACTCTCAACCTCTGTCTAGCCTAACACCACTCCCCGTAACCCTACCTCTCATAAAGCGCATTCCTTCCTGCCCTTCTCTAGCTGAGTATCACTCCTTGGTTTCCTATCTAACCTAACTTTAACACCTGTTTATCCTAGCATAGGACCTCTCTCCGTTTTCTCATCTCTCCTTATAAACACATACTCAAATTCTCCTAAGCTAATAGCTCTCCTCGTTTTCCTATACCTCTCATATAAACCATACTCTACTCCTAAACCTCTGTCTAGCCTACCACCCCTCCTCCTGTTCCTATACTTCTCATACATATAAACGCATACTCTACTCTCAACCTCTGTGTAGTATAGCATCTCTCCCCGTATCCGCTACCTCTCATAAAGCGTATTCTTCTCCCGCCCCGTCTAGCTGAGTATCTCTCCTTGGTTTCCTATCTAACCTAACTTTAACACCTGTTTATCCTAGCATAGGACCTCTCTCCGTTTTCTCATCTCTCCTTATAAACACATACTCAAATTCTCCTAAGCTAATAGCTCTCCTCGTTTTCCTAGCCCTCTCATATAAACCATACTCTACTCCTCGACCTCTGTCTAGCCTAACACCTCTCCTCGTTTTCCTATATTTCTCATATAAACCATACTCTACTCCTAAACCTCTGTCTAGCCTACCACCCCTCCTCTTGTTCCTATACTTCTCATACATATAAACGCATACTCTACTCTCAACCTCTGTGTAGTACAGCATCTCTCCCCGTACCCGCTACCTCTCATAAAGCGTATTCTTCTCCCGCCCCTGTCTAGCTGAGTATCTCTCCTTGGTTTCCTATCTAATCTATATAAAGCACATTCTACCTTTAACACCTGTCTGTTCTAACATAGGAACTCTCTCCGTTTTCTCGTCTCTCCTTATAAACACATACTCAAACTCTCCTAGCCTAATACCTCTCCTCGTTTTCCTATATCTCTCATATAAACCATACACTACGTTTAAAACCCCGTCTAGTCTAACACCTCTCCTCGTTATCCTATACCACTCATATAAACCATACTCTACTCAACCCCTGTCTAGCCTAACACCTCTTCTCCTGTTCCTATACCCCTCATACATATAAACGCATTCTCTACTCTCAGCCTCTGTCTAGTCCAACATATCTTAACTATCTCTTCCATATAAACGCACTACCCTCCTTCAACCCTGTGTTGCCTAGTATCGGTCTTGGTATTCCCTATCTCTCCCATATAAACCCATTTTCCTCCTTGAACCGCCCCATCCAGCCTCGTTTTCCCTGTCCTTTCCCATATATGCCCAAAAAGTGGCCCAGCTCTCTCCTAAATAACCTACTAGCCAACAACACCATTTACATGACATGGCCAAATTAAATTAATTTTTATTAATGGAAGCTCTTTAACTACTACGGTCCTTAGTATCCCATTGCATATTCGGCGTGGAAAACTAAGAAATTTGCTCAGGAGCTTTTTAACAGGCTTGAGGTTCTTTCATGCACAGTAAATCTATGACATGGAACTACTAGCTTCACCTTCCTTCCTATGTAAGCCATCCTAAGTATTTTTACGTCTGCGTAAATCCAACGCCCTCTGTCTGGTTTGAAATTGTAATATCGAGAACTAGAGATTAGAATGGTGACCACTGCACCCCGGGGGACCACATCGCAGTAGATCTGTGCACTTACCTAGGCTCATCACCAGAGCCAAAGAGACTACTTAAGTGACTACTAGCAGATCTATGCACTTATCTAGCTTCTTCACTAGAGCCAACAACACCACTTAAATGGCTGCTAGCAAATCCGTGCAATTACCTAGTTTCATCAACACAGCCAACAAGACCACTTAAATGGCTGCTAGCAAATCCGTGCACTTACGTAGAGTCATCAACACAGCCAACACCAACACTAAATTGCCTGCTAGCAAATCTGCGCAATTACCTAGTTTCATCAACACAGCCAACACCAACACTAAAATGGCTGCTAGCAAATCTGTGCAATTACCTAGTTTCATCAACACAGCCAACACCAACACTAAAATGGCTGCTAGCAAATCTGTGCAATTACCTAGTTTCATCAACACAGCCAACACCAACACTAAGATAGCTGCTAGCAAATCTGTGCAATTACGTAGTTTCATCAACACAGTCAAACCAAACACTAAAATGGCTGCTAGCAAATCTGTGCAATTACCTAGATTCATCAACACAGCCAACAGGGCCACTAAAATGGCAGCTAGCAAATCTGTGCAATTACCTAGTTTCATCAACACAGCCAACAACAACACTAAAATGGCTGCTAGCAAATCTGTTCAATTATCTACTTTCATCAACACAGCCAAATGACCATTAAAATGGATGCTAGCAAATCTGTGTAATTACCTAGTTTCATCAACACAGCCAACACCAACACTAAAATGGATGCTAGCAAATCTGTGCATTTACGTAGTTTCATCAACACAACCAACACCAACACTAAAATGGCTGCTAGCAAATCTGTGCAATTACCTACTTTCATCAAAACAGCCAAAAGGACCACTAAAATGGATGCTAGCAAATCTGTGCAATTACCTAGTTTCATCAACACAGCCAACACAAACACTAAAATAAATGCTAGCAAATCTGTGCAATTACGTAGTTTCATCAACACAGCCAACACCAACACTAAAATGGCTGCTAGCAAATCTGGGCAATTACCTAGATTCATCAACAAAGCCAACACCTACACTAAAATGGCTGCTAGAAAATCTGTGCAATTACCTAGATTCATCAACACAGCCAACAGGACCACTAAAATGGCTGCTAGCAGATCAGTGCAATTACCTAGATTCATCAACACAGCCTACACCAACACTAAAATGGCTGCTAGCAAATCTGTGCAATTACCTAGTTTCATCAACACAGTCAACAACCAACACTAAAATGGCTGCTAGCAAATCTGTGCAATTACCTCGATTGATCAACACAGCCAACAGGACCACTAAAATGGCTGCTAGCAAATCTGTGCAATTACCTAGTTTCATCAACACAGCCAAAAGGACGACTAAAATGGCTGCTAGCAAATCTGTGCAATTACCTAGTTTCATCAACACAGCCAGCAGGACCACTAAAATAGATGCTAGCAAATCTGTGCAATTACCTAGTTTCATCAACACAGCCAACACCAACATTAAAATGGCTGCTAGCAAATCTGTGCAATTACCTAGTTTCATCTACACAGCCAACACCAACACTAAAATGGCTGCTAGCAAATCTGTGCAATTACCTAGTTTCATGAACACAGCCAACAGGACCACTAAAATAGCTGCTAGCAAATCTGTGCAGTTACCTAGTTTCATCACCACAGTCAACACCAACACTAAAATGGCTGCAAGCAAATCTGTGCAATTACCTAGATTCATCAACACAGCCAACAGGACCACTAAAATGGCTGCTAGCAAATCTGTGCAATTACCTAGTTTCATCAACACAGACAACAGGACCACTAAACTGGCTGCTAGCAAATCTGTGCAATTACCTAGATTCATCAACACAGCCAACAGGACCACTAAAATGGCTGCTAGCAAATCTGTGCAATTACCTAGTTTCATCAACACAGCCAACACCAACACTAAAATGGCTGCTAGCAAATCTGTGCAATTATCTACTTTCATCAACACAGCCATAAGGACCATTAAAATGGATACTAGCAAATCTGTGCAATTACCTAGTTTCAGCAACACAGCCAACACCAACACTAAAATGGATGCTAGCAAATCAGTGCAATTACGTAGTTTCATCAACACAGCCAACACCAACACTAAAATGGCTGCTAGCAAATCTGTGCAATTACCTAGTTTCATCAACACAGCCAACAGGACCACTAAAATGGCTGCTAGCAAATCTGTGCAATTACCTAGATTCATCAACACAGCCAACAGGACCACTAAAATGGCTGCTGGCAAATCTGTGCAATTACCTAGTTTAATCAACACAGCCAACACCAACACTAAAATGGGTGCTAGGAAATCTGTGCAATTACCTAGTTTCATCCACACAGCCAACACCAACACTAAGATAGCTGCTAGCAAATCTGTGCAATTACGTAGTTTCATCAACACAGTCAACACCAACACTTAAAATGGCTGCTAGCAAATCTGTGCAATTACCTAGTTTCATCAACACAGCCAACACCAACACTAAAATGGCTGCTAGCAAATCTGTGCAATTATCTACTTTCATCAAAACAGCCAAAAGGACCACTAAAATGGATGCTAGCAAATCTGTGCAATTACCTAGTTTCATCAACACAGCCAACACAAACACTAAAATAGATGCTAGCAAATCTGTGCAATTACATAGTTTCATCAACACAGCAGACACCAACACTAAAATGGCTGCTAGCAAATCTGTGCAATTACCTAGTTTCATCAACACAGCCAACACCAACACTAAAATGGCTGCTAGCAAATCTATGCAATTACCTAGTTTCAATTACACAGCCAACACCAACACTAAAATGGCTGCTAGCAAATCTGTGCAATTACCTAGTTTCATCAACACAGCCAACAGGACCACTAAAATAGCTGCTAGAAAATCTGTGCAATTACCTAGTTTCATCAACACAGCCAACACCAACACTAAAATGGCTGCTAGAAAATCTGTGCAATTACCTAGATTCATCAACACAACCAACAAGATCACTGAAATGGCTGCTAGCAGATCAGTGCAATTACCTAGATTCATCAACACAGCCTACACCAACACTAAAATGGCTGCTAGCAAATCTGCGCAATTACCTATTTTCATCAACACAGTCAACAACCAACACTAAAATGGCTGCTAGCAAATCTTTGCAATTACCTAGATTCATCAACACAGCCAACAGGACCACTAAAATGGCTGCTAGCAAATCTGTGAAATTACCTAGTTTCATCAACACAGCCAAAAGGACGACTAAAATGGCTGCTGGCAAATCTGTGCAATTACCTAGTTTCATCAACACAGCCAACAGGACCACTAAAATAGCTGCTAGGAAATCTGTGCAATTACCTCGTTTCATCAACACAGCCAACACCAACACTAAAATGGCTGCTAGCAAATCTGTGCAATTAGCTACTTTCATCAAAACAGCCAAAACGACCACTGAAATGGCTGCTAGCAGATCAGTGCAATTACCTAGATTCATCAACACAGCCTACACCAACACTAAAATGGCTGCTAGCAAATCTGTGCAATTACCTAGTTTCATCAACACAGTCAACAACCAACACTAAAATGGCTGATAGCAAATCTTTGCAATTACCTAGATTCATTAACACAGCCAACAGGACCACTAAAATGGCTGCTAGCAAATCTGTGCAATTACCTAGTTTCATCAACACAGCCAACACCAACACTAAAATTGGCTGCTAGCAAATCTGTGCAATTACCTAGTTTCATCAACACAGTCAACAACCAACACTAAAATGGCTGCTAACAAATCTTTGCAATTACCTAGATTCATCAACACAGCCAACAGGACCACTAAAATGGCTGCTAGCAAATCTGTGAAATTACCTAGTTTCATCAACACAGCCAAAAGGACGACTAAAATGGCTGCTAGCAAATCTGTGCAATTACCTAGTTTCATCAACACAGCCAACAGGACCACTAAAATAGCTGCTAGCAAATCTGTGCAATTACCTCGTTTCATCAACACAGCCAACATAAAATGGCTGCTAGCAAATCTGTGCAATTATCTACTTTCATCAAAACAGCCAAAACAACCACTGAAATGGCTGCTAGCAGATCAGTGCAATTACCTAGATTCATCAACACAGCCTACACCAACACTAAAATGGCTGCTAGCAAATCTGTGCAATTACCTAGTTTCATCAACACAGTCAACAACCAACACTAAAATGGCTGCTAGCAAATCTTTGCAATTACCTAGTTTCATCAACACAGCCAACACCAACACTAAAATGGCTGCTAGCAAATCTGTGCAATTACCTAGATTCATCAACACAACCAACAGGATCACTGAAATGGCTGCTAGCAGATCAGTGCAATTACCTAGATTCATCAACACAGACAACAGGACCACTAAAATGGCTGCTAGCAAATCTGTGCAATTACCTAGATTCATTAACACAGCCAACAGGACCACTAAAATGGCTGCTAGCAAATCTCTTCAATTACCTAGTTTCATCAACACAGCCAACACCAAAACTAAAATGGCTGCTAGCAAATCTGTGCAATTATCTACTTTCATCAACACAGCCAAAAGGACCATTAAAATGGATGCTAGCAAATCTGTGCAATTACCTAGTTTCATCAACACAGCCAACACCAACACTAAAATAGCTGCTAACAAATCTGTGCAATTACCTACTTTCATCAACACAGCCAAAAGGACCATTAAAATGGATGCTAGCAAATCTGTGCAATTACCTAGATTCATGAACACAGCCAACAGGACCACTAAAATGGCTGCTAGTAAATCTGTGCAATTACCTAGTTTCATCAACACAGCCAACACCAACACTAAAATGGCTGCTAGCAAATCTGTGCAATTATCTACCTTCATCAACACAGCCAAAAGGACCATTAAAATGGATGCTAGCAAATCTGTGCAATTACCTAGTTTCATCAACATAGCCAACACCAACATTAAAATGAATGCTAGCAAATCTGTGCAATTACCTAGTTTCATCAACACAGCCAACACCAAAACTAAAATGGCTGCTAGCAAATCTGTGCAATTACCTAGTTTCATCAACACAGCCAACACCAACATTAAAATGGCTGCTAGCAAATCTGTGCAATTACCTAGTTTCATCAACACAGCCAACACCAACACTAAAATGGGTGCTAGCAAATCTGTGCAATTACCTAGTTTCATCAACACAGCAACACAAACACTAAAATGGCTGCTAGCAAATCTGTGCAATTACCTAGTTTCATCAACACAGCCAACACCAACACTAAAAAGGCTGCTAGCAAATCTGTGCAATTACCTAGTTTCATCTACACAGCCATCACCAACACTAAAATGGCTGCTAGCAAATCTGTGCAATTACCTAGTTTCACGAACACAGCCAACAGGACCACTAAAATAGCTGCTAGCAAATCTGTGCAGTTACCTAGTTTCATCAACACAGCCAACACCAACACTAAAATGGCTGCTAGCAAATCTGTGCATTTATCTACTTTCATCAAAACAGCCAAAAGGACCACTAAAATGGATGCTAGCAAATCTGTGCAATTACCTAGTTTCATCAACACAGCCAACACAAACACTAAAATAGATGCTAGCAAATCTGTGCAATTACGTAGTTTCATCAACACAGCCAACACCAACACTAAAATGGCTGCTAGCAAATCTGTGCAATTACCTAGATTCATCAACACAGCCAACACCAACACTAAAATGGCTGCTAGAAAATATGTGCAATTACCTAGATTCATCAACACAGCCAACAGGACCACTGAAATGGCTGCTAGCAGATCAGTGCAATTACCTAGATTCATCAACACAGCCTACAGCAACACTAAAATGGCTGGTAGCAAATCTGTGCAATTACCTAGATTCATCAACACAGTCAACAACCAACACTAAAATGGCTGCTAGCAAATCTTTGCAATTACCTAGATTCATCTACACAGGCAACACCAACACTAAAATAGCTGCTAGCAAATCTGTCCAGTTACCTAGTTTCATCAACACAGACAACACCAACACTATAATGGCTGCAAGCAAATCTGTGTAATTACCTAGATTCATCAACACAGCCAACAGGACCACTAAAATGGCTGCTAGCAAATCTGTGCAATTACCTAGTTTCATCAACACAGACAACAGGACCACTAAAATGGCTGCTAGCAAATCTGTGCAATTACCTAGATTCATTAACACAGCCAACAGGACCACTAAAATGGCTGCTAGCAAATCTCTTCAATTACCTAGTTTCATAAACACAGCCAACACCAAAACTAAAATGGCTGCTAGCAAATCTGTGCAATTATCTACTTTCATCAACACAGCCAAAAGGACCATTAAAATGGATGCTAGCAAATCTGTGCAATTACCTAGTTTCATCAACACAGCCAACACCAACACTAAAATAGCTGCTAACAAATCTGTGCAATTACCTACTTTCATCAACACAGCCAAAAGGACCATTAAAATGGATGCTAGCAAATCTGTGCAATTACCTAGATTCATTAACACAGCCAACAGGACCACTAAAATGGCTGCTAGCAAATCTGTGCAATTACCTAGTTTCATCAACACAGCCAACACCAACACTAAAATGGCTGCTAGCAAATCTGTGCAATTATCTACCTTCATCAACACAGCCAAAAGGACTATTAAAATGGATGCTAGCAAATCTGTGCAATTACCTAGTTTCATCAACATAGCCAACACCAACATTAAAATGAATGCTAGCAAATCTGTGCAATTACCTAGTTTCATCAACACAGCCAACACCAAAACTAAAATGGCTGCTAGCAAATCTGTGCAATTACCTAGTTTCATCAACACAGCCAACACCAACATTAAAATGGCTGCTAGCAAATCTGTGCAATTACCTAGTTTCATCAACACAGCCAACACCAACACTAAAATGGGTGCTAGCAAATCTGTGCAATTACCTAGTTTCATCAACACAGCAACACAAACACTAAAATGGCTGCTAGCAAATCTGTGTAATTACCTAGTTTCATCAACACAGCCAACACCAACACTAAAATGGCTACTAGCAAATCTGTGCAATTACCTAGTTTCATCAACACAGCCAACACCAACACTAAGATAGCTGCTAGCAAATCTGTGCAATTACCTAGATTCATCAACACAGCCAACAGGGCCACTAAAATGGCAGCTAGCAAATCTGTGCAATTACCTAGTTTCATCAACACAGCCAACACCAACACTAAAATGGCTGCTAGCAAATCTGTTCAATTATCTACTTTCATCAACACAGCCAAATGACCATTAAAATGGATGCTAGCAAATCTGTGTAATTACCTAGCTTCATCAACACAGCCAACACCAACACTAAGATAGCTGCTAGCAAATCTGTGCAATTACGTAGTTTCATCAACACAGTCAACACCAACACTAAAATGGCTGCTAGCAAATCTGTGCAATTACCTAGATTCATCAACACAGCCAACAGGGCCACTAAAATGGCAGCTAGCAAATTTATGCAATTACCTAGTTTCATCAACACAGCCAACACCAACACTAAAATGGCTGCTAGCAAATCTGTTCAATTATCTACTTTCATCAACACAGCCAAATGACCATTAGAATGGATGCTAGCAAATCTGTGTAATTACCTAGCTTCATCAACACAGCCAACACCAACACTAAAATGGATGCTAGCAAATCTGTGCATTTACGTAGTTTCATCAACACAGCCAACACTAACACTAAAATGGCTGCTAGCAAATCGGTGCAATTACCTAGTTTCATCAACACAGCCAAGAGGACCACTAAAATGGCTGATAGCAAATCTGTGCAGTTACCTAGTTTCATCAACACAGCCAACACAAACACTAAAATGGCTGCTAGCAAATCTGTGCAATTACCTAGTTTCATCAACACAGCTAACACCAAAACTAAAATAGCTGCTAGCAAATCTGTGCATTTACCTAGATTCATCAACACAGTCAACAGGAGCACTATAGAGGCTACCTGCAAATCTGTGCAATTACCTAGATTCATCAACACAGTCAACAGGACCACTATAGAGGCTGCTAGCAAATCTATGCAATTACCTAGATTCATCAACACAGCCATCAGGACCACTAAAATGGCTGTTAGCAAATCTGTGCAATTACCTAGTTTCATCAACACAGCCAACAGGACCACTAATATGGCTGCTAGCAAATCTGTGCAATTACCTAGTTTCAACAACACAGCCAACAGGACCACTAAAATGGCTGCTAGCAAATCTGTGCAATTACCTAGATTTATCAACACAGCCAACACCAACACTAAAATAGCTGCTAACAAATCTGTGCAATTATCTACTTTCATCAACACAGCCAAAAGGACCATTAAAATTGATGCTAGCAAATCTGTGCAATTACCTAGTTTCATCAACACAGCCAACACCAACACTAAAATGAATGCTAGCAAATCTGTGCAATTACCTAGTTTCATCAACATAGCCAACACCAACATTAAAATGAATGCTAGCAAATCTGTGCAATTACCTAGTTTCATCAACACAGCCAACACCAAAACTAAAATGGCTGCTAGCAAATCTGTGCAATTACCTAGTTTCATCAACACAGCCAACACCAACATTAAAATGGCTGCTAGCAAATCTGTGCAATTACCTAGTTTCATCAACACAGCCAACACCAACACTAAAATGGGTGCTAGCAAATCTGTGCAATTACCTAGTTTCATCAACACAGCAACACAAACACTAAAATGGCTGCTAGCAAATCTGTGCAATTACCTAGTTTCATCAACACAGCCAACACCAACACTAAAAAGGCTGCTAGCAAATCTGTGCAATTACCTAGTTTCATCTACACAGCCATCACCAACACTAAAATGGCTGCTAGCAAATCTGTGCAATTACCTAGTTTCACGAACACAGCCAACAGGACCACTAAAATAGCTGCTAGCAAATCTGTGCAGTTACCTAGTTTCATCAACACAGCCAACACCAACACTAAAATGGCTGCTAGCAAATCTGTGCATTTATCTACTTTCATCAAAACAGCCAAAAGGACCACTAAAATGGATGCTAGCAAATCTGTGCAATTACCTAGTTTCATCAACACAGCCAACACAAACACTAAAATAGATGCTAGCAAATCTGTGCAATTACGTAGTTTCATCAACACAGCCAACACCAACACTAAAATGGCTGCTAGCAAATCTGTGCAATTACCTAGATTCATCAACACAGCCAACACCAACACTAAAATGGCTGCTAGAAAATATGTGCAATTACCTAGATTCATCAACACAGCCAACAGGACCACTGAAATGGCTGCTAGCAGATCAGTGCAATTACCTAGATTCATCAACACAGCCTACAGCAACACTAAAATGGCTGGTAGCAAATCTGTGCAATTACCTAGATTCATCAACACAGTCAACAACCAACACTAAAATGGCTGCTAGCAAATCTTTGCAATTACCTAGATTCATCTACACAGGCAACACCAACACTAAAATAGCTGCTAGCAAATCTGTCCAGTTACCTAGTTTCATCAACACAGACAACACCAACACTATAATGGCTGCAAGCAAATCTGTGTAATTACCTAGATTCATCAACACAGCCAACAGGACCACTAAAATGGCTGCTAGCAAATCTGTGCAATTACCTAGTTTCATCAACACAGACAACAGGACCACTAAAATGGCTGCTAGCAAATCTGTGCAATTACCTAGATTCATCAACACAGCCAACAGGGCCACTAAAATGGCAGCTAGCAAATCTGTGCATTTACCTAGTCTCATCACCAAAACCAACAGGCCCACTAAAATGGCTGCTAGCAAATCCGTGCAATTACCTACATTCATCAACACATCCAACATCACCACTAAAATGGCTGCTAGCAAATCCGTGCATTTACCTAGTTTCATCAATACACGCAACAGGACCACTAAAATGGCTGCTAGCAGATCAGTGAACTTAACAACGTTCCCCAATAGAGCAAACAATTGTACTTAAGTCTACAAACAGCTCAGTGCACTTACCTAGGTTCCTCAATAGAGCAAACATTTGTACTTAAGTCTACTAACAGATCAGTGCACTTACCTAGGTTCCACAATAGAGCAAACAATTGTACTTTAGTGACTGCTAGCAGATCAGTGCACTTACCTAGGTTTCTCAATACACAAAACAATTGCACTTCAGTGACTGCTAGCAGATCAGTGCACTTACCTAGGTTCCACAATAGAGCAAACAATTGTACTTTATTGACTGCTAGCAGGTCAGTGCACTTACCTATGTTCCTCAATGGAGCAAACAATGGTACTTAAGTCTACTAACAGATCAGTGGACTTACCTACGTTCCACAATAGAGCAAACAATTTTACTTTAGTGACTGCTAGCAGATCAGTGCACTTACCTAGGTTCCTCAATAAAGAAAACAATTGTACTTTAGTGAGTGCTAGCAGATCAGTGCACTTACCTAGGTTCCACAATAGAGCAAACAATTGTAGTTAAGTCTACTAACAGATCAGTGCACTTACCTAGGTTCCCCAATTGAGCAAACAATTGTACTTAAGTCTACTAAAAGATCAGTGGACTAATCTAGGTTCCCCAATAGAGCAAACAATTGTACTTAAGTCTACTAACAGATCAGTGCACTTACCTAGGTTCCTCAATAGAGCAAACAATTGTACTTTAGTGACTGCTAGCAGATCAGGGCACTTACCTAGGTTCCCCAATAGAGCAAACAATCCTACTTAAGGTACTGCTAACAGATCAGTGCACTTACCTAGGTTCATCAATAGAGCAAACAGTCCTACTTAAGGTACTGCTAACAGATCAGTGCACTTACCTAGGTTCATCAATAGAGCAAACAATCCTACTTAAGCTACTACAAACAGATCAGTCCACTTACCTAGGTTCATCAATAGAGCAAACAATCCCTTAAGCAACTGCTAACAGATTCGTGCACTTACCTAGGTTCATCAATAGAGCAAACAATCCCTTAAGCAACTGCTAACAGATTCGTGCACTTACCTAGGTTCATCAATAGAGCAAACAATCCCTTAAGCAACTGCTAACAGATCAGTGCACTTACCTAGGTTCATCAATAGAGCAAACAATCCTACTTAAGCTACTACAAACAGATCAGTGCACTTACCTAGGTTCATCAATAGAGCAAACAATCCCTTAAGCAACTGCTAACAGATTCGTGCACTTACCTAGGTTCATCAATAGAGCAAACAATCCCTTAAGCAACTGCTAACAGATCAGTCCACTTACCTAGGTTCATCAATAGAGCAAACAATCCTACTTAAGCAACTGCTAACAGATTCGTGCACTTACCTAGGTTCTTCAATAGAGCAAACAATCCCTTAAGCAACTGCTAACAGATCAGTGCACTTACCTAGGTTTATCAATAGAGCAAACAATCCTACTTAAGCAACTGCTAACAGATCAGTGCACTTACCTAGGTTCATAAATAGAGCAAACAATCCTACTTAAGCAACTGCTAACAGATTCGTGCACTTACCTAGCTTCATCAATTGAGCAAACAATCCTACTTAAGCAACTGCTAACAGATTCGTGCACTTACCTAGCTTCATCAATAGAGCAATCAATCCTACTTACGCAACTGCTAACAGATTCGTGCACTTACCTAGCTTCATCAATAGAGCAAACAATCCTACTTTACTGACTGCTAACAGATTCGTTCCCTTCCCAATGTTCATCAATAGAGCAAACAATCCTACTTTACTGACTGCTAACAGATGAGTGCAGTTACCTAGGTTCATCAATAAAGCAAACAATCCTACTTTACTGACTGCTAACAGATGAGTGCAGTTACCTAGGTTCATCAATAGAGCAAACAATCCTACTTTACTGACTGCTAACAGATGAGTGCAGTTACCTGGGTTCATCAATAAAGCAAACAATCCTACTTAAGGTACTGCTAAAAGATCAGTGCACTTACCTAGGTTCATCAATAGAGCAAACAATCCTACTTAAGTTGCTGCTAACATCAATACATCAATAAAAAAATCCTTCTTTAGTGCCTGCTAACACATTCGCGCACTTACCTTGGTTCATCAATAGAGCAAACAATCCTTCTTTAGTGACTGCTAACATATCAGTGCACTTACCTGGGTTCATCAATAGAGCAAACAATCCTACTTAAGTTGCTGCTAACATCAATACATCAATAAAAAAATCCTTCTTTAGTGCCTGCTAACAGATCAGTGCAGTTACCTAGGTTCATCAATACAGCAAACAATCCTACTTTAGTGACTGCTAACAGATCAGTGCACTTACTTAGGTTCATCAATAAAACAATCCTTCTTTAGTGCCTGCTAACAGATCAGTGCACTTACCTAGGTTCATCAATACAGCAAAAAATCCTACTTTAGTGACTGCTTACAGATCACTGCACTTACCTAGGTTCATCTATAGAGCAAACAATCCTACGTTAGTGCCTGCAAAAAGATCAGTGCACTTACCTAGGTTCATCAAAAAAGGAAACAATCCTGTTTTAGTGCCTGCTAACAGATCACTGCACTTACCTAGGTTCATCTATAGAGCAAACAATCCTACGTTAGTGCCTGCTAACAGATCATGCACTTACCTAGGTTCATCAATAAAGGAAACAATCCTGTTTTAGTGCCTGCAAAAAGATCACTGCACTTACCTAGGTTCATCTATAGAGCAAACAATCCTACGTTAGTGCCTGCAAAAAGATCAGTGCACTTACCTAGGTTCATCAAAAAAGGAAACAATCCTGTTTTAGTGCCTGCTAACAGATCACTGCACTTACCTAGGTTCATCTATAGAGCAAACAATCCTACGTTAGTGCCCGCTAACAGATCAGTGCACTTACCTAGGTTCATAAAAAAAGGAAACAATCCTACTTTAGTGCCTGCAAAAAGATCAGTGCACTTACCTAGGTTCATTAATACAGCAACAATCCTACTTAAGGAACTACTAACAGATTTGTGCACTTATCTAGATTCATCAATAGAGCAAACAATCCTACTTTAGTGCCTGCTAACAGATCAGTACCCTTACCTGGGTTCATCAATAGAGCAAATAATTCTACTTTAATGACTGGTAACAGATCTTCGTACTTACCTAGGTTCATTAATAGAGCAAACAATCCTACTTTACTGACTGCTAAGAGATCAGCACACTTATCTAGGTTCATCAATAGAGCAAACAATCTTACTTAAGGAACTGCTAACAGATCAGTACACTTACCTAGGTTCATCAATAGAGCAAACAATCCTACTTTAGTGACTGCTAAGAGATCAGCACACTTATCTAGGTTCATCAATAGAGCAAACAATCTTACTTAAGGAACTGCTAACAGATCAGTACACTTACCTAGGTTCATCAATAGAGCAAACAATCCTACTTAAGCAACTGCTAACAAATCAGTGCACTTACCTAGGTTCATAAATAGAGCATACAATCCTACTTGAGCAACTGCTAAAAGATTCGTGCACTTATCTAGGTTCATCAATAGAGTAAACAATCCTACTTTAGTGACTGCTAACAGATTCGTTCACTTACCTAGGTTCATCAATACAGCAAAAAATCCTACTTTACTGACTGCTAACAGATTCGTGCACTTACCTAGGTTCATCAATAAAGGAAAACATCCTACTTTAGTTACTGCTAACAGTTCAGTGCACTTACCAAGGTGCATCAATAAAGGAAAACATCCTACTTTAGTTACTGCTAACAGTTCAGTGCACTTACCAAGGTGCATCAATAAAGGAAAACATCCTACTTTACTGACTGCTAACAGTTCAGTGCACTTACCAAGGTGCATCAATAAAGGAAAACATCCTACTTTAGTTACTGCTAACACATTCGTGCACTAACCTGGGTTCATCAATAGAGCAAACAATCCTACTTAAGAGACTGCGAACATATCAGCGCACTTACCTGGGTTCATCAATACAGCAAACAATCCTTCTTTAGTGACTGCGAACATATCAGCGCACTTACCTGGGTTCCTCAATACAGCAAACTATCCTACTTTAGTGACTGCAAACATATCAGCGCACTTACCAAGGTTCATCAATAGAGCAAAGAATCCTACTTTAGTGACTGCTAACAGACCAGTGCACTTACCTAGGTGCTTCAATAGAGCAAAATATCCTACTTTAGTGACTGCTACCATATTAGCGCACTTATCTAGGTTCATCAATACAGCAAACAATCCTACTTTAGTGACTGCTAACATATCAGCGCACTTACCTAGGTTGATCGACAGAGCAAACAATCCTACTTAAGTGACTGCTACCAGATTTGTGCACTTACCTAGGTTCATCAATAGAGCAAACAATCCTACTTTAGTGACTGCTAACATATCAGCGCGGATACCTAGGTTCATCAATACAGCAAACAATCCTACTTTAGTGACTGCTAACATATCAGTGCCATTACCTAGGTTCATCAATAAAGTAAACAATCCTACTTTAGTGACTACTAACAGATCAGCGCACTTACCTAGGTTCATCAATAGAGCAAACAATCCTACTTTAGTGACTGCTAACATATCAGTGCCATTACCTAGGTTCATCAATAAAGTAAACAATCCTACTTTAGTGACTGCTAACATATCAGCGCGGATACCTAGGTTCATCAATAGAGCAAACAATCCTACTTTAGTGACTGCTAACATATCAGTGCCATTACCTAGGTTCATCAATAAAGTAAACAATCCTACTTTAGTGACTACTAACAGATCAGCGCACTTACCTAGGTTCATCAATAGAGCAAACAATCCTACTTTAGTGACTACTAACAGATCAGCGCACTTACCTAGGTTCATCAATAGAGCAAACAATCCTACTTTAGTGACTACTAACAGATCAGCGCACTTACCTAGGTTCATCAATAGAGCAAACAATCCTACTTTAGTGACTGCTAACATATCAGCGCACTTACCTATGTTCATCAATACAGCAAACAATCCTACTTTAGTGACTGCTAACAGATCAGCGCACTTATCTAGGTTCATCAATAGAGCAAACAATCCTACTTTAGTGACTGCTAACAGATCAGCGCACTTACCTAGGTTCAACAATAGAGCAAACAAACCTACTTTAGTGACTACTAACAGATCAGCGCACTTACCTAGGTTCATCAATAGAGCAAACAATCCTACTTTAGTGACTGCTAACATATCAGCGCACTTACCTATGTTCATCAATACAGCAAACAATCCTACTTTAGTGACTGCTAACAGATCAGCGCACTTATCTAGGTTCATCAATAGAGCAAACAATCCTACTTTAGTGACTGCTAACAGATCAGCGCACTTACCTAGGTTCAACAATAGAGCAAACAATCCTACTTTAGTGACTGCTAACAGATCAGTGCACTTACCTAGGTTCATCAATACAGCAAACAATCCTACTTCAGTGACTGCTAACAGATTAGTGCACTTACGTAGGTTCCTCAATAGAGCAAACAATCCTACTTTAGTGACTGCTAACATATCAGTGCCATTACCTAGGTTCATCAATAAAGTAAACAATCCTACTTTAGTGACTACTAACAGATTTGTGCACTTACCTAGGTTCATCAATAGCGCAAACAATCCTACTTTAGTGACTGCTAACAGATCAGCGCAGTTACCTAGGTTCATCAATAGAGCAAACAATCCTACTTTAGTGACTGCTAACAGATCAGCGCAGTTACCTAGGTTCATCAATAGAGCAAACAATCCTAATTTAGTGATTGCTAACAGATCAGCGCACTTACCTAGGTTCATCAATAGCGCAAACAATCCTACTTTAGTGACTGCTAACAGATCAGCGCAGTTACCTAGGTTCATCAATAGAGCAAACAATCCTAATTTAGTGATTGCTAACAGATCAGCGCACTTACCTAGGTTCATCAATAGAGCAAAAACTTTTACCTTAGTGACTGCTGACTGAGCAGCGCACTTACCTAAGGCTCATTATCAGAGCAAAAAATCTTACTTGGTGACTGCTAACAGATCAGTGCACTTATCTAGGTTCATCAATAAAGCAAACAATCCTACTTTAGTGACTGCTACCATATTAGCGCACTTACCTAGGTTCATCAATAGCGCAAACAATCGTACTTTAGTGACTGCAAACAGATCAGCGCAGTTACCTAGGTTCATCAATAGAGCAAACAATCCTAATTTAGTGATTGCTAACAGATCAGCGCACTTACCTAGGTTCATCAATAGAGCAAAAACTTTTACCTTAGTGACTGCTGACTGAGCAGCGCACTTACCTAAGGCTCATTATCAGAGCAAAAAATCTTACTTGGTGACTGCTAACAGATCAGTGTACTTATCTAGGTTCATCAATAAAGCAAACAATCCTACTTTAGTCACTGCTAGCAGATCAGCACAGTTACCTAGGTTCATCATCAGAGCAAAGAATCCTACTTTGGTGACTGCTAACAGATCAGCGCACTTACCTAGGTTCATCATCAGAGCAAAGAATCTTACTTTTGTCACTGCTAGCAGATCTGCACAGTTACCTAGGTTCATCATCAGAGCAAACAATCCTACTTTAGTCACTGCTAGCAGATCAGCGCAGTTACCTAGGTTCATCATCAGAGCAAACAATCTTACTTTAGTCACTGCTAGCAGATCAGCGCACTTACCTAGGTTCATCATCAGAGCAAACAATCTTACTTTAGTGACTGCTAGCAGATCAGCGCGCTTACCTAGGCTCATCATCAGAGCAAACAATTTTACTTTAGTGACTGCTAGCAGATCAGAGCACTTACCCAGGTTCATCATCAGTGAAAACAATCCAACTTTAGTGACTGCTACCATATTCTTCCACTTACGTAGGTTCACCATCAGAGCAAGAAATCCTACTTTAGTGACTGCTAGCAAATCAGTGCACTTACCTAGGTTCATCAATACAGGAAACCATCCTATTTTAGTGACTGCTAACAGATTAGCTTTCTTACCTAGGTTCATCAATAGAGCAAACAATCCTACTTAAGCAACTGCTAACAGATTAGTGCACTTACCTAGGTTCATCAATAGAGCAAACAATCCTACTTAAGCAACTGCTAACAGATTAGTGCACTTACCTAGGTTCAACAATAGAGAAAACAATCTTACCCTAGTGACTGCTAACAGATCAGCGCACTTACCTAGGTTCATAAATAGAGCAAACAATCCTACTTAAGCAACTGCTAACAGATTAGTGCACTTAACTAGGTTCATAATAGAGCAAACAATCCTACTTAAGCAACTGTTAACAAATTAGTGCACTTACCTAGGTTCATAAATAGAGCAAACAATCCTACTTGAGCAACTGCTAACAGATTCGTGCACTTATTTAGGTTCATCAATAGAGTAAACAATCCTACTTTACTGACTGCTAACAGATTCGTGCACTTACCTAGGTTCATCAATAAAGGAAAACATCCTACTTTAGTTACTGCTAACACATTCGCGCACTTACCTTGGTTCATCAATAGAGCACACAATCCTTCTTTAGTGACTGCTAACATATCAGTGCACTTACCTGGGTTCATCAATAAAGCAAACAATCCTACTTAAGGTACTGCTAAAAGATCAGTGCACTTACCTAGGTTCATCAATAGAGCAAACAATCCTACTTAAGGTGCTGCTAACATCAATACATCAATAAAAAAATCCTTCTTTAGTGCCTGCTAACAGATCAGTGCAGTTACCTAGGTTCATCAATACAGCAAACAATCCTACTTTAGTGACTGCTAACAGATCAGTGCACTTACTTAGGTTCATCAATAAAAAAATCTTTCTTTAGTGCCTGCTAACAGATCAGTGCACTTACCTAGGTTCATCAATACAGCAAAAAATCCTACTTTAGTGACTGCTTATAGATCACTGCACTTACCTAGGTTCATCTATAGAGCAAACAATCCTACGTTAGTGCCTGGAAAAAGATCAGTGCACTTACCTAGGTTCATCAAAAAAGGAAACAATCCTGTTTTAGTGCCTGCTAACAGATCACTGCACTTACCTAGGTTCATCTATAGAGCAAACAATCCTACGTTAGTGCCTGCTAACAGATCATGCACTTACCTAGGTTCATCAATAAAGGAAACAATCCTGTTTTAGTGCCTGCTAACAGATCAGTGCACTTACCTAGGTTCATAAAAAAAGGAAACATTCCTACTTTAGTGCCTGCAAAAAGATCAGTGCACTTACCTAGGTTCATTAATACAGCAACAATCCTACTTAAGGAACTACTAACAGATTTGTGCACTTATCTAGATTCATCAATAGAGCAAACAATCCTACTTTAGTGCCTGCTAACAGATCAGTGCCCTTACCTGGGTTCATCAATAGAGCAAATAATTCTACTTTAATGACTGGTAACAGATCTGTGTACTTACCTAGGTTCATTAATAGAGCAAACAATCCTACTTTACTGACTGCTAAAAGATCAGCGCACTTATGAAGGTTCATCAATAGAGCAAACAATCCTACTTTAGTGACTGCTAAGAGATCAGCACACTTGTCTAGGTTCATCAATAGAGCAAACAATCTTACTTAAGGAACTGCTAACAGATCAGTGCACTTACCTAGGTTCATAAATAGAGCATACAATCCTACTTGAGCAACTGCTAAAAGATTCGTGCACTTATCTAGGTTCATCAATAGAGCAAACAATCCTACTTGAGCAACTGCTAAAAGATTCGTGCACTTATCTAGGTTCATCAATAGAGCATACAATCCTACTTGAGCAACTGCTAAAAGATTCGTGCACTTATCTAGGTTCATCAATAGAGCAAACAATCCTACTTGAGCAACTGCTAAAAGATTCGTGCACTTATCTAGGTTCATCAATAGAGCATACAATCCTACTTGAGCAACTGCTAAAAGATTCGTGCACTTATCTAGGTTCATCAATAGAGCATACAATCCTACTTGAGCAACTGCTAAAAGATTCGTGCACTTACCTAGGTTCATCAATAGAGCAAACAATCCTACTTTAGTGACTGCTAAGAGATCAGCACACTTGTCTAGGTTCATCAATAGAGCAAACAATCTTACTTAAGCAACTGCTAACAAATCAGTGCACATACCTAGGTTCATAAATAGAGCATACAATCCTACTTGAGCAACTGCTAAAAGATTCGTGCACTTATCTAGGTTCATCAATAGAGTAAACAATCCTACTTTAGTGACTGCTAACAGATTCGTTCACTTACCTAGGTTCATCAATACAGCAAAAAATCCTACTTTACTGACTGCTAACAGTTCAGTGCACTTACCAAGGTTCATCAATAAAGGAAAACATCCTACTTTAGTTACTGCTAACACATTCGCGCACTAACCTGGGTTCATCAATAGAGCAAACAATCCTACTTAAGAGACTGCGAACATATCAGCGCACTTACCTGGGTTCATCAATACAGCAAACAATCCTTGTTTAGTGACTGCGAACATATCAGCGCACTTACCTGGGTTCCTCAATACAGCAAACTATCCTACTTTAGTGACTGCAAACATATCAGCGCACTTACCAAGGTTCATCAATAGAGCAGAGAATCCTACTTTAGTGACTGCTAACAGACCAGTGCACTTACCTAGGTGCTTCAATAGAGCAAAATATCCTACTTTAGTGACTGCTACCATATTAGCGCACTTATCTAGGTTCATCAATACAGCAAACAATCCTACTTTAGTGACTGCTAACAGACCAGTGCACTTACCTAGGTGCTTCAATAGAGCAAAATATCTTACTTTAGTGACTGCTACCATATTAGCGCACTTATTTAGGTTCATCAATACAGCAAACAATCCTACTTTAGTGACTGCTAACATATCAGCGCACTTACCTAGGTTGATCGACAGAGCAAACAATCCTACTTAAGTGACTGCTACCAGATTTGTGCACTTACCTAGGTTCATCAATGGAGCAAACAATCCTACTTTAGTGACTGCTAACATATCAGAGCACTTATCTAGGTTCATCAATAGCGCAAACAATCCTACTTTAGTGACTGCTAACATATCAGCGCACTTATCTAGGTTCATCAATACAGCAAACAATCCTACTTTAGTGACTGCTAACATATCAGAGCACTTATCTAGGTTCATCAATACAGCAAACAATCCTACTTTAGTGACTGCTAACATATCAGCGCACTTATCTAGGTTCATCAATAGCGCAAACAATCCTACTTTAGTGACTGCTAACATATCAGAGCACTTATCTAGGTTCATCAATACAGCAAACAATCCTACTTTAGTGACTGCTAACATATCAGAGCACTTATCTAGGTTCATCAATACAGCAAACAATCCTACTTTAGTGACTGCTAACATATCAGAGCACTTATCTAGGTTCATCAATACAGCAAACAATCCTACTTTAGTGACTGCTAACATATCAGAGCACTTATCTAGGTTCATCAATACAGCAAACAATCCTACTTTAGTGACTGCTAACATATCAGAGCACTTATCTAGGTTCATCAATAGCGCAAACAATCCTACTTTAGTGACTGCTAACAGATTAGTGCACATACGTAGGTTCATCAATACAGCAAACAATCCTACTTTAGTGACTGCTAACAGACCAGTGCACTTACCTAGGTTCATCAATAGAGCAAACAATCCTACTTTAGTGACTGCTAACAGACCAGTGCACTTACCTAGGTTCATCAATAGAGCAAACAATCCTACTTTAATGACTGCTAACATATCAGCGCACTTACCTAGGTTGATCGACAGAGCAAACAATCCTACTTAAGTGACTGCTACCAGATTTTTGCCCTTACCTATGTTCATCAATACAGCAAACAATCCTACTTTAGTTACTGCTAACATATCAGCGCACTTACCTAGGTTCATAAATAGAGCAAACAATCCTACTTAAGCAACTGCTAACAGATTAGTGCACTTAACTAGGTTCATAATAGAGCAAAGAATCCTACTTAAGCAACTGTTAACATATTAGTGCACTTACCTAGGTTCATAAATAGAGCAAACAATCCTACTTGAGCAACTGCTAACAGATTCGTGCACTTATTTAGGTTCATCAATAGAGTAAACAATCCTACTTTACTGACTGCTAACAGATTCGTTCACTTACCTAGGTTCATCAATACAGCAAAAAATCCTACTTTACTGACTGCTAACAGATTCGTGCACTTACCTAGGTTCATCAATAAAGGAAAACATCCTACTTTAGTTACTGCTAACACATGCGCGCACTTACCTTGGTTCATCAATAGAGCAAACAATCCTTCTTTAGTGACTGCTAACATATCAGTGCACTTACCTGGGTTCATCAATAAAGCAAACAATCCTACTTAAGTGACTGCTAACAAATCAGCGCACTTACCTAGGTTCATCAATAGAGTAAACAATCCTTTAGTGACTGCTAACTTATCAGCGCACTTACCTTGGTTCATCAATAGAGCAAACAATCCTTCTTTAGTGACTGCTAACATATCAGCGCACTTACCTGGGTTCATCAATAGAGCAAACAATGCTTCTTTAGTGACTGCTAACATATCAGCGCACTTACCTTGGTTCATCAATAGAGCAAACAATCCTTCTTTAGTGACTGCTAACATATCAGTGCACTTACCTGGGTTCATCAATAGAATAAACAATCTTACTTAAGTGACTGCGAACAGATTCACGCACTTACCTAGGTTCATCAATAGAGGAAAAAATCCTAGTTTAGTGACTGTTAACAGATTTGTGCACTTACCTAGGTTTATCAATAGAGCAAACAATCCTACTTTAGTGACTGCTAACATATCAGCGCCCTTACCTAGGTTCATCAATAAAGTAAACAATCCTACTTTAGTGACTACTAACAGATTTGTGCACTTACCTAGGTTCATCAATAGCGCAAACAATCCTACTTTAGTGACTGCTAACAGATCAGCGCACTTACCTAGGTTCATCAATAGAGCAAACAATCCTACTTTAGTGAATGCTAACAGATCAGCGCACTTACCTAGGTTCATCAATAGAGCAAACAATCCTACTTTAGTGAATGCTAACAGATCAGCGCACTTACCTAGGTTCATCAATAGCGCAAACAATCCTACTTTAGTGACTGCTAACAGATCAGCGCACTTACCTAGGTTCATCAATAGAGCAAACAATCCTACTTTAGTGACTGCTAACAGATTTGTGCACTTACCTAGGTTCATCAATAAAGTAAACAATCCTACTTTAGTGACTACTAACAGATTTGTGCACTTACCTAGGTTCATCAATAGCGCAAACAATCCTACTTTAGTGACTGCTAACAGATCAGCGCACTTACCTAGGTTCATCAATAGAGCAAGCAATCCTACTTTAGTGAATGCTAACAGATCAGCGCACTTACCTAGGTTCATCAATAGAGCAAACAATCCTACTTTAGTGAATGCTAACAGATCAGCGCACTTACCTAGGTTCATCAATAGAATAAACAATCTTACTTAAGTGACTGCGAACAGATTCGCGCACTTACCTAGGTTCATCAATAGAGGAAACAATCCAAGTTTAGTGACTGTTAACAGATTTGTGCACTTACCTAGGTTTATCAATAGAGCAAACAATCCGTCTTTAGTGTTTTCTAACAGATTAGTGCACTACCTAGGTTCATCAATAGAGCAAACAATCCTACTTTAGTGACTAATAACAGACCAGTGCACTTACCTAGGTTCATCAATAGAGCAAACAATTCTACTTTAGTGACTGCTAACAGATCAGTGCACTTACCTAGGTTCATCAATAAAGCAAACAATCCTACTTTAATGACTGCTAACAGATCAGTGCACTTACCTAGGTTCATCAATAGAGCAAACAATCCTACTTTAGTGACTGCTAACAGATCAGTGCACTTACCTAGGTTCATCAATAAAGCAAACAATCCTACTTTAATGACTGCTAACAGATCAGTGCACTTACCTAGGTTCATCAATAGAGCAAACAATCCTACTTTAGTGACTGCTAACAGATCAGTGCACTTACCTAGGTTCATCAATAAAGCAAACAATCCTACTTGAGCAACTGCTAACAGACCAGTGCACTTACCTAGGTTCATCAATACAGCAAACAATCCTACTTGAGCAACTGCTAACAGATCAGTGCACTTACCTAGGTTCATCAATAAAGCAAACAATCCTACTTGAGCAACTGCTAACAGATCAGTGCACTTACCTAGGTTCATCAATAGAGCAAACAATCCTACTTTAGTGACTGCTAACAGATCAGTGCACTTACCTAGGTTCATCAATAAAGCAAACAATCCTACTTTAGTGACTGCTAACAGACCAGTGCACTTACCTAGGTTCATCAATAAAGCAAACAATCCTACTTTAGTGACTGCTAACAGATCAGTGCACTTATCTAGGTTCATCAATAAAGCAAACAATCCTACTTTAGTGACTGCTAACAGATCAGTGCACTTACCTAGGTTCATCAATAAAGCAAACAATCCTACTTTAGTGACTGCTAACAGATCAGTGCACTTATCTAGGTTCATCAATAAAGCAAACAATCCTACTTTAGTGACTGCTAACAGATCAGTGCACTTATCTAGGATCATCAATAAAGCAAACAATCCTACTTTAGTGACTGCTAACAGATCAGTGCACTTACCTAGGTTCATCAATAAAGCAAACAATCCTACTTTAGTGACTGCTAACAGACCAGTGCACTTACCTAGGTTCATCAATAAAGCAAACAATCCTACTTTAGTGACTGCTAACAGACCAGTGCACTTACCTAGGTTCATCAATAAAGCAAACAATCCTACTTTAGTGACTGCTAACAGATCAGTGCACTTACCTAGGTTCATCAATAACGTAAACAATTCTACTTTAGTTACTGCTAACAGATCAGTGCACCTACCAAGGTTCATAAATAGGGCAAACAATCCTACTATAATGACTGCTAACAGATCAGTGCACTTACCAATGTTCATAAATACGGCATACAATCCTATTTTAGTGACTGCTAACACATCAGCGCAGTTAGCTAGGATCATCAATAGAGCAAACAATCCTACTTTAGTGACTGCTACCATATCGGTGCACTTACCTAAGTTCATCAATAACGTAAACAATCCAACTTTAGTGAATACTAACAGATTCGTGCACTTACCTCGGTTCGTCCATAGAGCAAACAATTCTACTTTGGTGACTGCTAACAGATCAGTGCACTTACGTAGGTTCATCAATAGAGCAAACAATCCAACTTTGGTGACTGCTAACAGATCAGTGCACTTACCTCGGTTCATCAATAGAGCAAACAATCCAACTTTGGTGACTGCTAAACGATTCGTGCACTTACCTCGGTTCATCAATAGAGCAAACAATCCAACTTTGGTGACTGCTAACAGATCTGTGCACTTACCCAAGTTCATTAATAAAGCAAACAATCCAACTTTGGTGACTGCTAACAGATCAGTGCACTTACATAGGTTGATCATCAGAACAAACAATTCTACTTTAGTGACTACTAAAACATCTGTGCACTTACCTAGGTTCATAAATAGAGCAAACAATCCTGCTTTTGTGACTGCTAACAGATCAGTGCACTTACATAGGTTGATCATCAGAACAAACAATTCTACTTTAGTGACTACTAAAAGATCTGTGCACTTACCTAGGTTCATAAATAGAGCAAACAATCCAACTTTGGTGACTGCTAACAGATCAGTGCACTTACATAGGTTGATCATCAGAACAAACAATTCTACTTTAGTCACTGCTAACACATCAGTGCAGTTACCTAGGTTCATCAATACAGGAAACAATCCTGCTTTTGTGACTGCTACAGATTCGTGTACTTACCTAGGTTCATCAATACAGATTACAGTCCTACTTAAATGTCTGCTGGCAGATCTGTGGAGATACCTAGGTTCATCAATAGAGGAAAAAATCCTAGTTTAGTTACTGCTAACACATTCGCGCACTTACCTTGGTTCATCAATAGAGCAAACAATCCTTCTTTAGTGACTGCTAACATATCAGCGCACTTACCTGGGTTCATCAATAGAGCAAACAAACCCACTTAAGTGACTGCGAACATATCAGCGCACTTACCTGTATTACATCAATACAGCAAACAATCCTACATAAGTGACAACGAACATATCAGCGCACTTACCTTGGTTCATCAATAGAGCAAACAATACTTCCTTAGTGACTGCTAACATATCAGCGCACTTACCTGGGTTCATCAATAGAGCAAACAAACCTACTTAAGTGACTGCGAACATATCAGCGCACTTACCTGGGTTCATCAATACAGCAAACAATCCTACATAAGTGACTGCGAACATATAAGCTCACTTACCTGGGTTCATCAATAGAGCAAACAATCCTTCTTTAGTGACTGCTAACATATCAGCGCACTTACCTGGGTTCATCAATAGAGCAAACAAACCCACTTAAGTGACTGAGAACATATCAGCGCACTTACCTGTATTACATCAATACAGCAAATAATCCTACATAAGTGACTACGAACATATCAGCGCACTTACCTTGGTTCATCAATAGAGCAAATATTACTTCCTTAGTGACTGCTAACATATCAGCGCACTTACCTGGGTTCATCAATAGAGCAAACAAACCTACTTAAGTGACTGCGAACATATCAGCGCACTTACCTGGGTTCATCAATACAGCAAACAATCCTACATAAGTGACTGCCAACATATCAGCTCACTTACCTGGGTTCATCAATAGAGCAAACAATCCTACTTAAGTGACTGCGAACATATCAGCGCACTTACCTGGGTTCCTCAATAGAGCAAACAATCCTTATTAAGTGACTGCGAACATATCAGCGCACTTTCCTGGGTTCATCAATAGAGCAAACAATCCTACTTATGTGACTGCGAACATATCAGCGCACTTACCTGGGTTCATCAATACAGCAAACAATCCTACTTTAGTGACTGCTAACATATCAGCGCACTTACCAAGGTTCATCAATAGAGCAAACAATCCTACTTTAGTGACTGCTAACAGACCAGTGCACTTAGCTAGGTTCTTCAATAGAGCAAAAAACCCTTCTTTAGTGACTGCTAACAGATCAGCGCACATACCTAGGTTAATCAATAGAGCAAAATATCCTACTTTAGTAACTGCTACCATATCAGCGCACTTACCTAGGTTCATCAATACAGCAAACAATCCTACTTTAATGACTGCTAACATTTCAGCGCACTTACCTAGGTTCATCCATAGAGCAAACAATCCTACTTAAGTGACTGCGAACATATCAGCGCACTTACCTGGGTTCATCAATAGAGCAAACAATGCTACTTTAGTGACTGCTACCATATCAGTGCACTTACCTAGGTTCATCAATAGAGCAAACAATGTTACTTTAGTGACTGCTGACAGGTCAGTGCACTTACCTAGGTTCATCAATAGAGCAAACAATCCTACTTTAGTGACTGCTAACATATCAGCGCACTTACCTGGGTTCATCAATAGAGCAAACAATGTTACTTTAGTGACTGCTACCATATCAGTGCACTTACCTAGGTTCATCAATAGAGCAAACAATGTTACTTTAGTGACTGCTGACAGGTCAGTGCACTTACCTAGGTTCATCAATAGAGCAAACAATCCTACTTAAGTGACTGCGAACATATCAGCGCACTTACCTGGGTTCATCAATAGAGCAAACAATGTTACTTTAGTGACTGCTGACAGGTCAGTGCACTTACCTAGGTTCATCAATAGAGCAAACAATCCTACTTTAGTGACTGCTAACATATCAGCGCACTTACCTAGGTTCATCAATAGAGCAAACTATCCTACGTTAGTGACTGCTAACATATCAGTGCACTTACCTAGGTTCATCAATAGAGCAAACAAACCTACTTTAGTGACTGCTAACATATCAGCGCACTTACCTAGGTTCATCAATAGAGCAAACAATCCTACTTTAGTGACTGCTTACATATCAGTGCACTTACCTAGGTTCATCAATGGAGCAAACAATCCTAATTTAGTGACTGCTAACATATCAGCGCACTTACCTAGGTTCATTAATAGAGCAAACAATGCTACTTTAGTGACTGCTATCATATCAGTGCACTTACCTAGGTTCATCAATAGAGCAAACAATGCTACTTTAGTGACTGCTACCATATCAGTGCACTTACCTAGGTTCATCAATAGAGCAAACAATGTTACTTTAGTGACTGCTGACAGATCAGTGCACTTACCCAGGTTCATCAATAGAGCAAACAATCCTACTTTAGTGATTGCTAACATATCAGCGCACTTACCTAGGTTCATCAATAGAGCAAACTATCCTACTTAAGTGACTGCTAACATATCAGTGCACTTACCTAGGTTCATCAATAGCGCAAACAATCCTACTTTAATGACTGCTAACAGATCAGCGCACTTACCTAGGTTCATCAATAGAGCAAACAATCCTACTTTAGTGATTGCTAACAAATCAGCGCACTTACCTAGGTTCATCAATAGAGCAAACAATCTTACCTTAGTGACTGCTGACTGATCAGCGCACTTACCTAAGGCTCATCATCAGAGCAAAAAATCTTACTTTGGTGACTGCTAACAGATCATCATACTTACCTAGGTTCATCATCAGAGCAAACAATCCTAGTTTGGTGACTGCTAACAGATCAGCGCAGTTACCTAGGTTAATCATCAGAGCAAACAATCTTACTTTAGTCACTGCTAGTAGATCAGCACAGTTACCTAGGTTCATCTTCAGAGCAAACAATCCTACTTTAGTGACTGCTAGCAGATCAGCGCAGTTACCTAGGTTCATCATCAGAGCAAACAATCTTACTTTAGTGACTGCTAGCAGATCAGAGCACTTACGTAGGTTCACCATCAGAGCAAGAAATCCTACTTTAGTGACTGCTAGCAAATCAGTGCACTAACCTAGGTTCATCAATACAGCAAACCATCCTATTTTAGTGACTGCTAACAGAATAGCTTTCTTACCTAGGTTCATCAAGAGAGCAAACAATCCTACTTAAGCAACTGCTAACGTATTAGTGCACTTACCTAGGTTTATCAAAAGAGAAAACAATCTTACTCTAGTGACTGCTAACAGATCAGCGCACTTACCTAGGTTCATAAATAGAGCAAACAATCCTACTTAAGCAACTGCTAACAGATTAGTGCACTTAACTAGGTTCATAATAGAGCAAACAATCCTACTTGAGCAGCTGCTAACAGATTCGTGCACTTATTTAGGTTCATCAATAGAGTAAACAATCCTACTTTAGTGACTGCTAACAGATTAGTGCACTTAACTAGGTTCATAATAGAGCAAACAATCCTACTTGAGCAGCTGCTAACAGATTCGTGCACTTATTTAGGTTCATAAATAGAGCAAACAATCCTACTTAAGCAACTGCTAACAGATTAGTGCACTTAACTAGGTTCATAATAGAGCAAACAATCCTACTTGAGCAGCTGCTAACAGATTCGTGCACTTATTTTGGTTCATCAATAGACTAAACAATCCTTCTTTAGTGACTGCTAACATATCAGTGCACTTACATGGGTTCATCAATACAGCAAACAATCCTACTTAAGTGACTGCTAACAGATCAGCGCACTTACCTAGGTTCATCAATAGAGTAAACAATCCTTCTTTAGTGACTGCTAACATATCAGCGCCCTTACCTTGGTTCATCAATAGAGCAAACAATCCTTCTTTAGTGACTGCTAACATATCAGCGCCCTTACCTTGGTTCATCAATAGAGCAAACAATCCTTCTTTAGTGACTGCTAACATATCAGCGCACTTACCTTGGTTCATCAATAGAGCAAACAATCCTTCTTTAGTGACTGCTAACATATCAGCGCCCTTACCTTGGTTCATCAATAGAGCGAACAATGCTTCTTTAGTGACTGCTAACATATCAGCGCAGTTACCTTGGTTCATCAATAGAGCGAACAATGCTTCTTTAGTGACTGCTAACATATCAGCGCACTTACCTTGGTTCATCAATAGAGTGAACAATGCTTCTTTAGTGACTGCTAACATATCAGCGCAGTTACCTGGGTTCATCAATAGAATAAACAATCTTACTTAAGTGACTGCGAACAGATTCGCGCACTTACCTAGGTTCATCAATAGAGGAAATAGTCCTAGTTTAGTGACTGTTAACAGACCAGTGCACTTACCTAGGTTCATCACTAGAGCAAACAATGCAACTTTAGTGACTGCTGACAGATCAGTGCACTTACCTAGTTTCATCAATACAGCAAACAATCCTACTTAAGTGACTGCTAACAGATCAGCGCACTTACCTAGGTTCATCAATAGAGCAAAATATCCTACTTTAGTGACTGCTACCATATCAGCGCACTTATCTAGGTTCATCAATAGAGCAAACAATCCTACTTTAGTGACTGCTAACATAGCAATGCACTTACCTAGGTTGATCGACAGAGCAAACAATCCTACTTAAGTGACTGCTACCAGATTTGTGCACTTACCTAGGTTCATCAATAACGTAAAGTATCCTACTTTAGTGAATACTAACAGATTCGTGCACTTACCTAGGTTCATTAATAGAGCAAACAATCCTACTTTAGTGACTGCTACCATATTTGTGCCCTTACCTATGTTCGTCAATAAAGCAAACAATTCCACTTTAGTTACAGCTAACAGATGAGTGCACTTACCTAGGTTCATCAATACAGCAAACAATCCTACTTTAGTGACTGCCACCACATCTGTGCACTTACCTAGGTTCATATTAGAGCAAACAATCCTCTTGAGCAACTGCTAACAGATCTGTGCACTTACCTAGGTTCATCAATAGAGCAAACAATCCTGCTTTTGTGACTGCTACGATATCTGTGCACTTACCTAGGTTCATCCATAGATCAAACAATCTTACTTTAATGACTGCAATCAGATTAGTGCACCTACATAGGTTCATCAATACAGCAAATAATCTTACTTTAATGACTGCTAACATATCAGTGCACTTAGCTAGGTTCATCCATAGAGCAAATAATCTTACTTTAGTGACTGCTAACATATCAGTGCACTTATCTAGGTTCATCAATAGAGCAAATAATCTTACTTTAGTGACTGCTAACAGATCAGTGCACTTATCTAGGTTCATTCAATAGAGCAAATAATCTTACTTTAGTGACTGCTAACATATCAGTGCACTTATCTAGGTTCATCAATAGAGCAAATAATCTTACTTTAATGACTGCTAACATATCAGTGCACTTATCTAGGTTCATCAATAGAGCAAATAATCTCACTTTAATGACTGCTAACATATCAGTGCACTTATCTAGGTTCATCAATAGAGCAAATAATCTTACTTTAATGACTGCTAACATATCAGTGCACTTACCTAGGTTCATCAATAGAGCAAATAATCTTACTTTAGTGACTGCTAACATATCAGTGCACATTACCAGAGTCAACAACACTACTAGAGGTATTGCTAGCAGGTCTATCGCTTATCCACGTTCATTACCAGAGTCAACAACACTACTTGTGTGATTGCTAGCAGGTCTATCACTTGTCGAGTTTCATTATCAGAGTCAACAACACTACTTGAGTTATTGCTAGCAGGTCTATCACTTGTCCACGATCATTACCAGAGTCAACAACACTACTTGAGTTATTGCTAGCAGGTCTATCGCTTGTCGAGTTTCATTATCAGAGTCAAACACACTACTTGAGTTATTGCTAGCAGGTCTATCGCTTATCCACGATAATTATCAGAGTCAACAACACTACTTGAGTTATTGCTAGCAGGTCTATCACTTGTTCACGTTCATTACCAGAGTCAACAACACTACTAGAGGTATTGCTAGCAGGTCTATCGCTTATCCACGATCATTATCAGAGTCAACAACACTACTTGTGTGATTGCTAATAGATCTATCACTTATCCACGATCATTTTCAGAGTCAACAACACTACTTGAGTTATTGCTAGCGGGTCTATCACTTGTCCACGTTCATTACCAGAGTCAACAACACTACTAGAGGTATTGCTAGCAGGTCTATCGCTTATGCACGATCATTATCAGAGTCAACAACACTACTTGTGTGATTGCTAGTAGGTCTATCACTTATCCACGTTCATTACCAGAGTCAACAACACTACCTGTGTGATTGCTAGCAGGTCTATCACTTGTCGCGTTTCATTATCAGAGTCAACAACACTACTTGAGTTATTGCTAGCAGGTCTATCACTTGTCCACGATCATTACCAGAGTCAACAACACTACTTGAGTTATTGCTAGCAGGTCTATCACTTGTCGAGTTACATTATCAGAGTCAACAACACCACTTGAGGTATTGCTTACAGGTCTATCGCTTATCCACGATCATTATCAGAGTCAACAACACTACTTGAGTTATTGCTAGCAGGTCTATCACTTGTCCACGTTCATTACCAGAGTCAACAACACTACTTGAGTTATTGCTAGCAGGTCTATCACTTGTCGAGTTTCATTATCAGAGTCAACAACACTACTTGTGTTATTGCTAGCACGTCTATTACTTGTCCAGGATTAATATCAGAGTTCAACAACACTACTTGCGTTATTGCTAGCAGGTATATCTCTTGTCCAGGTTCATTATCAGAGTTCCACAACACTACTTGTGTTGTTGCTAACAGGTATATCACTTGTCCAGGTTTAATATCAGAGTTCAACAACACTATTTGCGCTATTGCTAGCAGGTCTACTACTTGACCAGGTTCATTACCAGAGTCAACAACACTACCTGAGTTATTGCTACCAGGACCATCGCTTTTCTAGGTTCATTACTAGAGTCAACAACACTACTTTAGTTATTTCTACCAGGTCTATCACTTGTCCACGTTCATTATCAGAGTTCAACAACACTACTTCAGTCATTGGTAGCAGGTCTATCAGTTGTCCAGGTTCATTACCAGAGTCAACAACACCACTTGAGGTATTACTATCAGGTCTATCACTTATCTAGGTTCATTATGAGAGTTCAACAATACTACTTAGGTTATTGCTAGCAGGTATATTACTTCTCCAGTTTCATTACTAGAGTCAACAACACTACTTGAGTTATTGCTAGCAGGTCTATCACTTATCCAGGTTCAGTAACAGAGTTCATCAATATTACTTGGGATATTGCTAGCAGGTATATTACTTCTCCAGTTTCATTACTAGAGTCAACAACACTACTTGAGTTATTGCTAGCAGGTCTATCACTTGTCCAGGTTCATTATCAGAGGCAACAACACTACTTGAGTTATAGCTACCAGGTCAATCACTTGACCAGGTTCATTAACAGAGTCAACAACACACCTTGAGTTATTGCTAGCAGGTCTATCACTTGTCCAGGATCAGTGTCAAAGATCAACAACCCTACTTGAGTTATTGCTACCAGGTCTATCACTTGTCCAGGTTCAAAATCAGAGTTCAACAACACTACTTGAGGTATTGCTAGCAGGTCTATTACTTGTCCAGGTTCATTACCAGAGTCAAAAACACTACTAGAGTTATTGTTACAAGGTCTATCACTTATCTAACTTCGTTACAAGAATCAACAACACTACTTGAGTTAGTGCTAGCAGATCTATCACGGTTCCAGAGTCAACAACACCACTTGCGTTATTGGTATGAGGTCTATCATTTGTCAAGGTTCATTACTAGAGCCAACAACACAAATTGAGTTATTGCTAGAAGGTCTAGCAGTTATCTAGGTTCATTATCAGAGTGCAACAACACTACTTGAGTTAGTGCTATTAGGTCTATCACATATAAGGGTTCATTATCAGAGTTCAACAACACTACTTGAGTTATTGCTACCAGGTCTATAACTAGTCCAGGTTTATTATAAGAATTCAACAACACTACTTGAGTTATTGATACCAGGTCTATATCTCGTCCAGGTTTATTATCAGAATTCAACAACACTACTTGTGTTATTGATACCAGGTCTATCAGTTATCTAGGTTCATTACCAGCGTCATCAACACTACTTGATTTATTGCTAGGAGGTCTATCATTTGTCCAGGTTCATTACCAAACTCAACAACACTACTTGAGGTATTAGTAGTAGGACTATCACCATCCAGGTGCAATATCAGAATTCAACAACACTAATTCATTTATGTCTAACAGGTCTATCACTTATCTGGTTTCAATAACACTACTTGAGTTATTGCTAACAGGTCTATTACTTGTCCAGGTTCATTACCAGAGTCTTCAACACTACTTGAGTTATTGCTACCAGGTGTAATACTTAAGTAGGTTCATTACTAGAGTCAGCAACACTACTTGCGTTATTGCTAGCAGGTCTATCGCTTGTGTAGGTTCATTACAAGAGTCAACTACACTACTTGACTTATTGCTAGCAGGCCTATTACTTATCTAAGTTTATTACCAGAATCAACAACATTGAGTTATTGAAAGCAGGTCTATCACTTATCTTGGTCCATTATAAGAGTTCAAAACACTACTTGAGTTTTTGCTAGAACGTCTATCACTTGTCCAGGTACATTATCAGAGTTCAACGCTACTTAAGGTGTTGCTAGCAGGTCTTTAACTTGTCCAGGTTCATTATCAGAGTTCAACAACACTACTTGAGTTATTGCTAGCAGATCTATCACTTGTCCGGGCTCATTTTCAGAGTTCAACACTACTTGAGATATTGCTAACAAGTCTATCACTTGTACAGGTTCATTATCAGAGTTCAACACTACTTGAGATATTGCTAGCAAGTCTATCACTTTGCCAGGTTCATTATCAGAGTTGAACAGTACTTAAGGTATTGCTAGCAGGTCTATGACTTGTCCAGGTTCATTATTAGAGTTCAACAACAGTCTATCACATGTCCAGGTTCAATACCAGAGTGAGCAACACTACTTGAGTTATTGCTAGCAGGTCTTTAACTTATGTAGGTTCATTATCAGAGTTCAACAACTAAACTTTAGTTATTCTAATCGGCTCTATCACTGACCTAGCTTCCATATCAGAGTTCAACAACACTACTTGAGTTATTGCTAACAGCTCTATCACTTGTCCAGGTTCGTTATCGGAGTTCAACAACACTACTTGAGTTATTACTAGCAGGTGTATCACTTGCCAGCTTCATTACCAGAGTCAACAACACTACTTGAGTTATTGCGAGCAGTTATATCACTTATCTAGGTTCATTATCAGAGTCAATAATACTACTTGAGTTATTGCTAGCAAGTCAATCACTCATCCAAGTTCATTTCGGAGTCAACGTAACTACTTGTGTTATTGCTAGCAGTTCTATCACTTGTCCAGGTTCATTATCAGTGTCAACAACACTACTTGAGTTATTGCTAGCAGTTCTGTCACTTGTCCAGGTTCATTATCAGAGTCAACGTAACTACTTGTGTTATTGCTAGTAGTTCTATCACGCATCCAAGTTCATTATCAGAGTCAATGTAACTACTTGTGTTATGGCTAGCAGTTCTATCACTTGTCCAGGTTCATTATCAGAGTCAACAACACTACTTGAGTTATAGCTAGCAGTTCTATCACTCATCCAAGTTCATTATCAGAGTCAACGTAACTACTTGTGTTATTGCTAGCAGTTCTATCACTCATCCAAGTTCATTATCAGAGTCAACGTAACTACTTGTGTTATTGCTAGCAGTTCTATCACTCATCCAAGTTCATTATCAGAGTCAACGTAACTACTTGTGTTATTGCTAGCAGTTCTATCACTTGTCCAGGTTCGTTATCAGAGTCAGCAACACTACTTGAGTAGTAGCTAGCAGTTCTATCACTTGTCCAGGATCATTAACAGAGACAACAACATTACTTGAGTTATTGCTAGCAGTTCAATCACTTATCTAGGTTCATTATCAGATCAACAACACTACTTGAGTTATTGCTAGAATTCTATCACTTTTCTAGGTTCATTTCAGAATTAACGTAACTACTTGTGTTATTGCTAGGAGATCTATCACTTATCTAGCTTCATTACCAGAGTCAACAACACTACTTCAGTTATTGCTAGCAGGTCTATCAGTTGTCCAGGTTCATTACCAGATTCAACAACACCACTTGAGGTATTGCTAGCAGGTCTATCACTTATCAAGGTTCATTATCAGAGTTCAACAATACTACTTGAGATATTGCTAGCAGGTATATTACTTCTCCAGTTTCATTACTAGAGTGAACAACACTACTTGTGTTATTGCTAGCAGGTATATTACTTCTCCAGTTTCATTACTAGAGTCAACAACACTACTTGAGTTATTGATAGCAGGTCTATCACTTGTCCAGGTTCATTACCAGAGTCAACAACACCACTTGAGGTATTGCTAGCAGGTCTATCACTTATCCAGGTTCATTATCAGAGTTCTTCAATACTACTTGAGATATTGCTAGCAGGTATATTACTTCTCCAGTTTCATTACTAGAGTCAACAACACTACTTGAGTTATTGCTAGCAGGTCTATTAGCTTTCGAGGTTCATTACTAGACTCAACAACACTACTTGAATTATTGCTAGCAGGTCTATCACTTATCTAGGTTCATTATCAGAGTCCAAAAATACTACTTGATTTATTGCTAGCACGTCTATCACTTGTCCAGGTTCATTATCAGAGTTCAGCAACACTACTTGAGTTATTGCTTGCAGGTCTATCACTTATCTAGTTCATTACCAAAGTCGACAATACTACTTGAGTTACTCCTACCAGGTAAGTCACTTGTCCAGCTACACTACCAGAGTCAACAACACTACTTGTGTTATTGCTAGCAGGTCTATCACTTCTCTAGGTTCATTACCAGAGCCAACAACACTACTTGTGTTATTGCTTGCAGTTATATTACTTGTCCAGGTTCATTATCAGAGTCAACAACACTACTTGAGTTATTGCTAGAAGTCTATCACTTATCTAGGTTCATTATCAGAGTCAACAACACTACTTGAGTTATTGCTAGAAGTCTATCACTTATCTAGGTTCATTATCAGAGTCAACAACACTACTTGGGTTATTGCTAGAAGTCTATCACTTATCCAGGTTGAAGTGATAAGATCTGCCCAAAATAATAAATAATAACGAAGAAGAATAATTATTAAGGATATCACCAAAATAATAAATAGGAATACCAGTATGAGGGAAGAATAAAAGAGAACATTAAGAATTAGAGAAAGGGGGGAATGAAATCATGAAGAGAGAAAACACGTAGAGGGTAGATATTAATAAATAATATGAACATGAAATAAAACGTGTAGTTGAGAACGAACAAACGTGGCGAAAATCACATAAAGATAGCAGACGTAGGAAAGGACAGGAAAAAGAAGATTAGCGAGCACTTAGGGACAATACAAACCGAGTTTGCAGCACACGGGAAGTCAAGACAACGGGCCTGAAACCGAAGTTAATCAAGCGCACAGAAAACGCAGTAAGGCGAACATAATTCGCTAATGTCCAGACGCGAGCATCGCCCGGTAAATGTCAGAGAGAACAAATGGTAGACGGTGGAAAAATTCAGATATATAACCAATCATAACGTCAGGAAATCACGTGGATAGAAAATAGTGGGTGAGAAACTAGAAAAGAGGCGTGAAATAGAAAATTGTCTATGAGGCAGAGCGACGTTCAGACGGGAGTAAGACAAAAACACTTTGTGTCGAAACGTCAGGGAGAACAGGTACTTTGTGTCGAAATGTCAGGGAGAACAGGTGTCTTGTATCGAACTGTAGGGTAGAGAAGTTCACTCCGTGTTGTACAATGAGGGAGAATTAGATAGATGTAGGAATTCAAAGTACTTTTATATCAGAGAGGGAAACAGTGCAGATGTCTACGAGTATTTATTTATGTATGGGAAACATTAGTTTAAAGGAGCTGTGAGTAAAAGGGTAGCTAGGACATAACTTCAAGAAGTATTTACGGAAGGGCGAGAGCACGGAAACAGTAGCAGGGGTGACAGGGAAAATCGCGTCTTGTGTGGAAAGGAGATCATCAGTGTGGATCAACAATAATAGGCCATTCGAGTGGAGAATGAGAACTTAATTCATCCCCATCCACACTTCCTAAGGTAAGAGACTCCCAAACCTACTCCTCTACCTGAGCAACCGGCAGCAACAACGCTCCTACCACCAAGAACCGAACCATCATATCTACTAATATACCATACCATCCCCAAACTCCGCTACAAAATGGCGCCCAACGTGTCTTCCACCCACGCCTAGCACCCTTCCAAACACCAAAACAAACTCACGGCCACACGACGGAGAACGCCGCCAAGAAGGACTGCAGTCAACAACGGGACTTCAACATCACGACAGAGACAACGTACGAGTAAGTACCAGCAAACTTATTACACCAGTGAAAAGTGAATGTTACTGCGTAGCGGTAAAAACCTCAGCAACACCATGGAGAACGCACCTATGGAACAGCAAACCAACACAGTAGCTAGTCACGAGGAACAAAATTCCAACACTCCATTAACATTAGAAGCGGTTTTGCAGCTAATTTACGCACAATTCCAACACTTAACAACATAAATTTCTTCACAAGGTGAAACCCTGAATAACCAAATCACTGCACAAGGTGAAACTCTGAATAACCAAATCACCGCACAAGGTGAAACCCTGAATAACCAAATCACCACACAAGGTGAAACCCTGAATAACCAAATCACCGCACAAGGCGAAACACTTATCACTCTTAATAACCAAATTACCGCACAAGGTGAACAAATAAACACACAAATCAATACGCAACGAGCAGAACAAAAGGAAGCATTAACCCAGTTAGAATGCAGACTCATGCAACAGGTAAAAACACAATTAGCAACACAAGGGGAAATACTAGAATCTCAGATATTAGCAAGACTTAATACACAATTCAACGAACATAAGACACAACTAGAAGGACACGTGAGTAGACAAGCAAGCCAGGTATAAGAAATTAGTATAGGGCAAGCATCATTAAGAGCTGAGGTTATTACCATCAAATACGACATTCAGGAGGCATGTGGAGAACTGCAGGTGTTAAATGGGAAGGTCACACAAATGTCTGCTGACCAGAGTAAAAATGAACAGCTAAATTGTGATCTGCGTGCAGCATGTGAAAAATTAACAGAGAACGTAAACGAAGAACTGTCGACAATGCGACAAATAATACAAAATACAACGACACAGGCTGCTGCAGAACACAATGAGGCTATAAAACTAATAGAAAGAAACTCGCATGAGCTGGCACAGGTCAGGGCAACAATGCAATTGCACCAGCAAAATAATTTACACGAAAATGCTAGTAACCCTGCCATCTCTCGCGAGGTAAGGACAGCGGAGACGCAAAACGCCTCTTGCGTCGCCGCAGACACCAATTTCAGGTTTTGCTCATTAGGAGTCTAGCTTTACAAATGTGCATGCGTATCCCATACACTACAATTTGTTAAATGAAATAGCTGTACCGCAATTTAACGACTCAAAAGACAATGCGAAACGTTACATCATGGACCTTGACTCGTATTTCGACTTAAAACAAATTCCTGAAAATTTAAAATTGTTGATAGTTAAGAAAGGGTTACAAGGGCGAGCACTCTCTTGGTTCCGGTTAGCAATCGGCGACCACACCACATATGGGGAATTCAAAAACATCTTCCTATCAAAATACTGGAACACCACCACACAGTACGCAGTTAGAATCAAGATAAATAATGGCAAATACACGCCAGGGCAAGCACCACCAGTGATCGATTACTTCTTGGACCTAGCTCAACAAAGTCTTTTACTTGATCCCCCCATGCCAGAACACGAATTCGTGAAAATAATTGTGAGACATTTCCCGGACACCATAAGGAACAACTTAATTGTAGCAAGGGCAACCACAATTTCCGAAACCCTTGAACTCTTGACGGCGCTACAGGTACACCAGAGCGGTAGCTCTTAGAATAGAGCACCGAGCGGAAATTTCAGTAGGTTAAGGGCACCACCCACCTTTCATCACAGAAGAGGACCGTACCCTCAACAGTACCGCTATGAGGACAGGGAAACTATAACCGACACAGGGGCTACTACAATACTCACCGGGGACCACCACGAGAAAACACAAGACGACACATAAATTACGTACGAGTACAAGCAATAGGAGACAAAATTCGCACTGGGGAAACCCTGGAAATGAAAACAGAGTACGAATCACGTCAAGAAATCCGACAGAGCCCGCCGAGAGGTCGCGCACAAAACGGACAGGGTCGACAAGGTTACAACGTGGACGCGCCAACATGGCCACATGATAACCGGCGAGACCAAACACATCAAAACCAAAATACAAAACACCAGAGGAACGAAACTCCACAAACATTACACACGGGGACAATTAAAAAACAAACGTGGTTTAATCGCGACAATCAGGGTGCAACACAACAAGATAACATGCGCGGTGGCGCATACGGTACCGACAACCAGTCGGAAAACTAGAACGGGGTCAGGAAAAATTCCCGTCTTTGGACCCCCTAGCTCTTTGCAACACAGGGAATAAAAATAATGACAACATTATGGCGGACAGACAGGGCGACATTATTGATTCACCTCAGGTATCAATAAACATTGCAGGAGAAGCTTATAATGATATAGTAAACTCCGGAGCCATGTCTTCACTATGTAGCCTGGAATTCTATAAAAATTTAATATCAAGGGGATTAAAACTGCAAAAGCTTCCAGTGCAAAATGTTTACGCTATTTTAGCTATAGGTAAAAAGAGGACTCGAATTCAACAACAAATTATGATAGCTTTCAGAATACATGAAGTGGAATTTGAACATATTTTTCTAGTCGTACCACATTTGGTAACGCAAGTAGTAATAGTCCCAGATGAGCCAATTGGATTAACGATAATCCTGCCGCTAGGGGCGCTAGTGTCGCTAGTGTCGCTGCGTGCGACGGCGGCAAGTTTGAAAAGCGCCATGAGCGGAAGGATTATCGTTATTGCAATTGGTTCATCCGGGACGAGTTAAAAGAATTGAGGATTAGGGAAAGATGAAGGAAAAACAGGAAGTGACGTGGAGTGTTTTGATTGGTAAAACTAAGACGAAATGTGATTGTTTGGTTAATTCGGGTGGAAGATGAAGGAAGGAAGATGAAAGAGTATGGAGGACACGTGATGGAGAGGAGCGGGGTGGCGAGGTGTTGTGTGTGCGGAGGTTGGGACTGAAAGAGGGAAAAGATGGCGAGCGAGAGATAAAAAGTATAACAGAAAGTGACGTGTGAAGTTGTGATTGGTGGGAATAAGAAGTGATGTTATCGGTGGAAAGGAACAAATGAAAGTTGTTGATTGGTAAGAATAAGAGAGATTATGATTGGTGGAAAGAAAAAGGTGTGGGAGTGGGGTATGTTGGAGGTGATGGGAAAGGTAAGTTTTGCTAGCAACAAGATTTGCAAAAGCCTGTGGAGAACTCATCAGCAATTTTTGAACGTTGGATGGTGGTTTTGTTGAGTGGATAGAGAGATGGGGCGATATGAGATGCGGTGGCGAAAATGGGAACTAAACAAGATGGTTGAGACTAGAGGTTTAAGGACGAGGAAATTTCGAGGTTAGTGGTGAACATGGCGGTCGTAAGAGGTGGGGGCAAGGAGACGCGGTGGTGAGAATGGGAACTAAAAGAAGATGGCGGTAGCAAGAGCTTAGAAGAGCAGATTTTGAGGTTAAAATAGTGGGAACTAAAAATGGCGGAGGGTCTGCGACAAGGAGATGCGGTGAGAACTAAACAAGATGGCGGACGCAAGAGGAGGGTAAGGAGATTTGAGGTTACAGTACCAAAACACGAAAGGATATATTCCTACGCCAAGCAGGCCCGAAAAATAATTATGCGTGTGGTACTTACCTGTTACTGGTGTTGATGCGTCACCAAAAGCGCAGCAGCTTCACGCGACACGAAAAAATAAAAGCAAACTGTTTTTGAAAATGCTTAACCAGCTTTAAGATCAACCAACATCACTACGCACTGATATACCTAGGTTTTTTAAAGCGGTACAGACGCCCTTTGCACAGACGTAATTTAACTATACCAAAAACCTGGTACTGGACCATCGTAATGGTCGCTAGCGTACGTAGGAGCAGGGTTCTCATAGCCGGTCGAAAGCGGTCAAAAAAGTGTACGACGTAGGTGTTGACAGTAGCTGCTGTCGAGTCAACCGTCGAGGTGTGAATGAACGAGATCTGTTCTTGCCGGCAATCTGGTTCGGAGATGTGAGGAGCGGCGAGGTGTTGTCTGTGCGGAGGTCGGGACTGAAAGAGGGAAACGATGGCGAACGAGGGATAAAAAGTATAACAGAAAGTGACGTGTGAAGTTGTGATTGGTGGGGATAAGAAGTGATGTTATTGGTGGAAAGGAACAACTGAAAGTTGTTGATTGGTAAGAATAAGAGAGATTATGATTGGTGGAAAGAAAAAGGTGTGGGAGTGGGGTATGTTGGAGGTGATGGGAAAGGTAAGTTTTGCTACCAACAAGATTTGCAAAAGGCTCTCCAGAACTCATCAGCAATTTCAGCAGTCGATGTGCGTCACGATAGGCCCCCTGCGATGAAAGAGCTGCAAACTGCGCGATAACTTGAAAAATATTGCCCGGCGTGACGCATTGCGCGGCGCGCGCGTTTGCCGTAAACCGTTACAGTTGCCATACTTATATTATCCGTCTTTTTCTTTTTTTTCTTTTACTTTTTTTTCGTTTGTTTTTAAAAAAAATAACTAGTTTTTCGGGGGTTTTCTCTGGTTGGTAGACGAATGCAAGCTCTTTCTGCTTTTTCACAGGTTTTCCCTGGTTGGTAGGCGTTTGCTGTAGTGGTTGACGAAGCCCTTTCTAATTTTCGAGGTTTTTCAGGTTTTTCGTGGTTGTCCCTGCCCGGTAGGCAAATGATTAAGTTTTCCCTTGTCGGCGCACGGATACTAGGCACATACTCGCACACACACACACTATAATAGCAGCGTATAAAAAAAATTAAAAAATGATATAAATGGTTGTTTCACGTCATAATAAGCCTATATATACCAAGAATACTGAGTTTTTAAAAAGTGAAGAAATTCGATTTTCTAGCCCCTAGTGAGTGTAAAATCGCGTTTAGTTCACTTCTTTCAAACTTCTTAAAAATCATATAAATGGATGTATCACCTCATAATAAGCCTCTATATACCAAGAATATTGAGTTTTTAACAAAAGAAAATGGATTTTCTAGCCCCTAATGAGTGTAAAATCGCGTTTACTTCACTTCTTTCAAACTGCTTAAAAATCATATAAATCGATGTATTACCTCATAATAAGCCTCTATATAAACTAGTCGCGGGCATCCTTTCCCCAACCGGCTTCAAAGCGAACGGAAACCTTTGAAGCCTGACCATAAACCCATCAGTAAACGATTAGTAGGGTCTTACCATCCCTTAAACACAACACGTGGTCCTTTCTCCAGCTCCACCAAAGCAAAGCGTTGTTAAGATTTTTATGGTGCTTGCGGTTAGGGAGGGTAGGGAACAAGTGTTGGCTACTGCACAAAGGTCGCCGCTTGGGGATCCGAAGGCTGCGATGACCATACCAAGAAAATTGAGTTTTCAAAAAGGCAAGAAATTCGATTTTCTAGCGTCTATTGAATGTAAAATCGCGTTTACTTCACTTCTTTCAAACTTCGAAAAAATCATATAAATGGTTGTTTCACGTCATAATAAGCCTATATATACCAAGAATACTGAGTTTTTAAAAAGTCAAGAAATTCGATTTTCTAGCCCCTAGTGAGTGTAAAATCGCGTTTACTTCACTTCCTTCAAACTGCTTAAAAATCACATAAATGGATGTATCACCTCATAACAAGCCTCTATATACCAAGAATATTGAGTTTTTAACATGTCAAGAAAATCGATTTTCTAGCCCCTAGTGAGTGTAAAATCGCGTTTACTTCACTTCTTTCAAACTTCGAAAAAATCATATAAATGGTTGTTTCACGTCATAATAAGCCTATATATACAAAGAATACTGAGTTTTTAAAAAGTCAAGAAATTCGATTTTCTAGCCCCTAGTGAGTGTAAAATCGCGTTTACTTCACTTCTTTCAAACTTCGAAAAAATCATATAAATGGTTGTTTCACGTCATAATAAGCCTATATACCAAGAATACTGAGTTTTTAAAAAGTCAAGAAATTCGATTTTCTAGCCCCTAGTGTGTGTAAAATCGCGTTTACTACACTTCTTTCAAACTGCTTAAAAATCATATAAATGGATGTATCACCTCATAATAAGCCTCTACATACCAAGAATATTGAGTTTTTAACAAGTCAAGAAAATGGATTTTCTAGCCCCTAGTGAGTGTAAAATCGCGTTTACTTCACTTCTTTCAAACTGCTTAAAAATCATATAAATCGATGTATTACCTCATAATAAGCCTCTATATACCAAGAAAATTGAGTTTTCAAAAAGGCAAGAAATTCGATTTTCTAGCGTCTATTGAGTGTAAAATCGCGTTTACTTCACTTCTTTCAAACTGCTTAAAAATCATATAAATGGTTGTTTCACGTCATAATAAGCCTATATATACCAAGAATATTGAGTTTTTAAAAAGTCTAGAAATTCGATTTTCTAGCCCCTAGTGAGTGTAAAATCGCGTTTACTTCACTTCTTTCAAACTGCTTAATAATGAGAGAATGAGAACTTAATTCATCTCCCATCCACACTTCCTAAGGCAAGAGACTCCCTAACCTACTCCTCTACCTGAGCAGCCGGCAGCAACAACGCTACTACCACCAAGAACCGAACCATCATATCCACTATTATACCATACCATCCCCAAACCCCACTACAAGGTCCATTATCAGAGTCAACAACACTACTAGAGGTATTGCTAGCGGTTATATCACTTATCAGGTCCATTATCAGAGTCAACAACACTACTTGCGTTATTGCTAGAAGTTTATCACTTATCCAGGTCTATTATCAGAGTCAACAACACTACTTGAGTTATTGCTAGCGGTTATATCGCTTATCCAGGTCCATTATCAGAGTCAACAACACTACTTGTGTTATTGCTAGAAGTCTATCACTTATCTAGGTTCATTATCAGAGTCAACAACACCACTTGTGTTATTGCTAGAAGTCTATCACTTATCTAGGTTTATTATCAGAGTCAACAACACTACTTGTGTTATTGCTAGAAGTCTATCACTTATCCAGGTCCATTATCAGAGTCAACAACACTACTTGTGTTATTGCTAGAAGTCTATCACTTATCTAGGTTCATTTTCAGAATCAACAACACCACTTGAGTTATTGCTAGAAGTCTATCACTTATCTAGGTTCATTTTCAGAGTCAACAACACTAGTTGAGTTATTGCTAGCAGTTATATCACTTGTCCAGGTTCATAATCGAGAGTTCAACAACACTACTTGAGTTACTGCTACCAGGTCTATCACTTGTCCAGGTTCATGATCGGAGTTCAAACACAACATTACTTGAGTTATTGCTAGAAGGTCTATCACTTGTCCAGGTTCATCCAGAGTCAACAACACTAGTTGAGTTATTGCTAGAAGGTCTATCACTTGTTCAGGTTCATTACCACAGTCAACAACACTACTTGTGTTATTGCTAGCAGGTCTATCACTTACCTAGCTTCCTTTATCAGAGTTCAACAACACTACTTGAGTTGTACTAGCAGGTCTATCACTTGTCCAGGTTCACTACCAGAGCCAACAACATTACTTGAGTTATTGCTAGCAGTTCAATCACTTGTCCAGGTTCATTATCAGAGTCAACAACACTACTTGAGTTATTGCTACCAGATCTATCACTTACCTAGGTTCATTACAGGAGTCAACAACACTACTTGAGTTGTTCTAGCAGGTCTATCACTTACCTAGGTTCATTACCAGAGTCAACAACACTGCTTGAGTTATTGCTAGAACTTTCACTTACCTAGGTTCATTACCATTGTCAACAACACTACTTGAGTTGTTCTAGCAGGTCTATCACTTACCTAGGTTCATTACCAGAGTCAACAACACTGCTTGAGTTTTTGCTAGGTCTTTCACTTGTCCAGGTTCATTATCAGAGTCAACAATACTACTTGAGTTATTGCTAGCAGGTCTATGACTTGACCAGGTTCATTACCAGAGTCAACAATACTACTTGAGTTATTGAAAGCAGGTCTGTGACTTACCTAGGTTTATTACCAGAGTCAAAAACACTACTCTAGTTATTGCTTGCAGGTCTATCACTTATCTAGGTTCATTACCAGAGTCAACAGAACTACTTGAGTTATTGCTAGCAGGGCTATCACTTACCTAGGTTCATTACCAGAGTCAACAACACTGCTTGAGTTATTGCTAGGAGGACTATTACTTGTCATGGTTCATTACCAGAGTCAACAACACTGCTTGAGTTATTGCTAGCAGGTCTATCACTTGTCCAGGTTCATTACCAGAGTTCAACAACACCACTTGAGTTATTGCTAGCAGGTCTATCACTTACCTAATTCCTTATCAGAGTCAACAGAACTACTTGAGTTATTGCTAGCAGGTTTATTACTTACCTAGGTTCATTACCAGAGTCAACAACACTACTTGAGTTATTGCTAGCAGGTCCATCGCTTACCTAGGTTCATTACCATAGTCAACAACACTACTTGAGTTATTTCTAGCAGGTCCATCACTAAGTTAGGTTCATTAATAGCGCAAGAACTCCATTTTAGTTATTTGTAGCAAGGCTACTGCTTATCTAGGTTCCTTTCCAGGTCAACAACACCCCTTAGTTATTGCTGGCAGGTCTACCACTTATCTAGGATCATCATCAGAGGCATCTATGCCATCGTAGCGACTGCTAGCAGATCCATGCATTTACTTGGGCTCATCACCATAATTATCACCACGACTCTAGTGACTGCTATCATATCCTCGAACTTACCTAGGTTCGGTACCAGATAACACCATTACATATGTGAGTGCTAGCAGATCTGTGCACTCACCTAGGTCTGTCTCCAGAAGCAACGCCACTACTTTAGAGACTGGTTTTATATCCATGCACTTACCTAAGTATATTAGCATAACAACACCATTACCTTAGCAACTGACAGCAGATACGTGCACTTGCCTAAGTTGTCACCAGTGTCAACAGCACCACTTGAATGGTTGTTATCAGCTCGAAGCTCATTCCCGTGTTTGGTACTGGAGCCAACAGCATTACTTTAGCAACTGCTAGCAGATCCGTGCACTTGCCTAAGTTGTCACCAGAGCCAACAACCCCACTTGAGTGGCTGTTATCAGCTCGAAGCACTTTCCCGTGTTTGGTACCGGAGCCAACACCATATTATTTACTGTGTGCTAGCAGATACGTGCACTTGCCTAAGTTGTCACCAGAGCCAACAACCCCACTTGAGTGGCTGTTATCAGCTCGAAGCACTTTCCCGTGTTTGGTACCGGAGCCAACACCATATTATTTACTGTGTGCTAGCAGATCCGTGCACTTGCCTAAGTTGTCACCAGAGCCAACAACCCCACTTGAGTGGCTGTTATCAGCTCGAAGCACTTTCCCGTGTTTGGTACCGGAGCCAACACCATATTATTTACTGTGTGCTAGCAGATACGTGCACTTGCCTAAGTTGTCACCTGAGCCAACAACCCCACTTGAATGGCTGTTATCAGCTCGAAGCACTTTCCCGTGTTTGGTACCGGAGCCAACACCATATTATTTACTGTGTGCTAGCAGATACGTGCACTTGCCTAAGTTGTCACCAGAGCCAACAACCCCACTTGAATGGCTGTTATCAGCTCCAAGCACTTACCCGTGTTTGGTACCGGAGCCAACACCATATTATTTACTGTGTGCTAGCAGATCCGTACATTTGCCAAAGTTGTCACCAGAACCAACAACACTACTTGAATGGCTTTTATCAGCTCCAAGCACTTACCCGTGTTTGGTACCGGAGCCAACACCATATTATTTACTGTGTGCTAGCAGATCCGTGCACTTGCCAAAGTTGTCACCAGAACCAACAACACTAGTTGAATGGCTTTTATCAGCTCCAAGCACTTACCCGTGTTTGGTACTGGAGCCAACACCATATTATTGACTGTGTGCTAGCAGATCCGTACACTTGCCAAAGTTGTCACCAGAACCAACAACACTACTTGAATGGCTTTTATCAGCTCCAAGCACTTACCCGTGTTTGGTACTGGAGCCAACACCATATTATTTACTGTGTGCTAGCAGATCCGTACATTTGCCAAAGTTGTCACCAGAACCAACAACACTACTTGAATGGCTTTTATCAGCTCCAAGCACTTACCCGTGTTTGGTACCGGAGCCAACACCATATTATTTACTGTGTGCTAGCAGATCCGTGCACTTGCCAAAGTTGTCACCAGAACCAACAACACTAGTTGAATGGCTTTTATCAGCTCCAAGCACTTACCCGTGTTTGGTACCGGAGCCAACACCATCACTTTAGTGTGTGCTAAAACATCAGTGCACTTGCCCAAGTTGTCACCAGAGCCAAATACACCATTTGAGGAGCTGCCATCAGCTCGAAGCACTTACGAGTGTTTGGTACCGGAGGCAACACCGTCATTTTAGCAACTGCTAGCAGATCTGTGCACTTGCCTAAGTTGTCACTAGAGGCAACAACAACACTGGAGTGGCTGTTATCAGCTCCAAGCATTACCCGTGTTTGGTAGCGGAGCCAACCTAATCACTTTAGTGTGTGCTAGCAGATTCGTACACTTTCCTAAGTTGTCACCAGAGCTGACGACACCACTTGATTGTCTGTGATGAGCTCCAAGCACTTACCCGTGTTTGGTAGCGGAGCCAACACCATCACTTTAGTGTGTGCTAGAAAATCAGTGCAGTTGCCCAAGTTGTCAGCAGAGCCAAATACACCACCTAGGTGGCTGTGATTAGCTCCAAGCACTTATAATCAGCGCAACAGTTCTAGACACGTGAAAATCTTAATGAGAGCTATGATGCGAGTTGCTTACCAGATCAGGTGGTGACCGGTCGACTGCATGCTGCAGGAGTGCGTGGGACAGTCATCGTCAAATATCCACACCGGTTATGCACTGCGTTGCGCTGATAAACTGAGTTATATACAGTATATTAAAATCCACGCTGTAAAAAGCGCTTAATATAAAAAACGCTGTCAATCATTGCCTCCAATTCTTCCACATCTAACAACCCTTCCTCTTCTGCGGAATCATTCACATTATTGCCGTCATCACTGCTGTCACTACTTTCTGCACTATTATCCTGGATGAGAATTATTTCTATTTGATTTTCTGCAATTCCGTATTTTTCGGAGTAATGATTCTTAATTTATTCAGCATGTCGCCATACATTTTCCCATTCTGGCCTTCCAATTTCAGCAAATTGCTGGCGTTATAACTGCTCCACATATTTTAGTTTAAAAGTGATGTTTCTTCATGCCACCCATTTTTTGATATCAGCCCAGATTAATTCGATTGGGTTTAGATCTGGGCGATACGACGACATTCTAAGTACATTATGGCGATGTTGTATTAGTATCTGGTCACGTATGTATGACTTCTGAAGCTGTTTGTTGGCTTTAATTAAGTTATATAGCTTTGTTTTACTCATGCTTTCATCTAAAGCTTTATTATGTCTAAGTAACCAAGCGCTCATTTCTTCTTTCAAGGAAGTTGAGGTAGGTGGTTTGTGAATTTGAGTGTTGACGCATTGTGAAGCATTGTCGATGACCAGAACAGACCCAGCAGGCATATTAGGTATCAACATGGCGTTATTCACTTCATGTAATTTTCTGTATTCATTTCTTGATGAAAATCTCCTGTTGTTTGTTGCGACTTGTAAAAAAAGGGCATTTGGAACGAAGCCGATCTTTCCAATAGCACGAACGATAATAAGTATTTGCCCTTTGGCAACAGGTGCCTGCAAACCTAATTCGCTATCGTCACTCCAACTTTTAGATGCTGTATGACTACTGTGTATGTATGACTCATCTTCATACATTATGGTATTTGTCTGAAATTTGTAGCACCACCTTGAAAATTGATGCTGATATAAGTACACACTAATATATAAGTACATATAAAATTATAGTCATTTGGAAAGGTAGAATCAGACTGAAAAATTCAATGCCATAGCCGGGATTTGAACCACGGATCTTAGGCTTTCCGTGCCGTTGCTCTAACCGACTAAGCTATCATGGCAACATTTACTTTTTATTTTTTTATTTTATTATTATTTTTTATTTTATTTATTTATTTTGCTTTTCTGTTAGAACTCCTCTATTTGATTTCGGTTTCTTCCATTTGAACCCTAAATCTTTAATAATTTTTCTGAGATTTGTAGCACCACCTTGAAAGTTTCTGCTGTCTTTCAGCTGGATGAGCAATCTGCTTATTGTTAGCACAGTTTTTTCTTCCACATAGGAATTGTGAACCGTGCGCCAAATGACGCATTCGAAATCGTCTATTTCTGCAATACGTTTAGGGACCTTATGTTTCTTCCCAGGTGTGTCAAATGGTACTCTTTCATCCATATGTTTTTTTTTCTCTTATCTTTGAGAACTCTGGAAACGAACTCGGTGAAACACCAGTTGCGTTGACTACTCTTTCTTTCACGCTCTTAAGGCTTTTGTGGAACTCGGATATAATTTCTTCCTTCATCTCTGCTTCTTGCTTCATGAAGTCGATGACATTTGCAATTAATTCCCTACTTTGACTATGTAACACCTTACCACTTAACTTTGAAAACATAGGAGCCATGGTTATAAATATAACAAATATAAAATAAGTACTATTTAGATACTGCAGCTCTCTTTAAAATTACAACCAGATGCAGACTGTATGTGTTACGCACTGTGCGTAAGCAAAGGTATTATATCGCTTTCGTTGATTAAGCTAAACATAAACCATTCCTAGGCTCGGCATCTGGGGTATCAATCAAGGTCACGATTCCAGAAGTTTTGCGCGAGTAATACCCGTGTTTGGTACCGGAGCAAACACCATCACTTTAGTGTGTGCTAGAAAATCAGTGCACTTGCCCAAGTTGTCACAAGAGCCAAATACACCACTTGAGTGGCTGTCATCAGCTCCAAGCACTTACTCGTATTTGGTACCAAAGACAACACCATCACTTTAGTGTGTGCTAGCAGATTCATGCACTTTCCTAAGTTGTCACCAGAGCTGAAAACACCACTTGAATTGCTGTTATCAGCTCCAAGCACTTTCCCGTGTTTGGTACCGGAGTCAACACCGTCACTTTAGTAACTGCTGGCAGATCCGTGCACTTGCCTAAGTTGTCACCCGAGCCAACAACGGCACTTGAGTGGCTGTTATCAGCTCCTAGCACTTACCCGTGTTTGGTACCGGAGCCAAGATCAACACTTTGGTGTGTGCTAGAAAATAAGTGCACTTGCCCAAGTTGTCACCAGAGACAACAACACCACTTGAGTGGCTGTTATCAGCTCCTAGCACTTACCCGTGTTTGGTACCGGAGCCAAGATCAACACTTTGGTGTGTGCTAGAAAATAAGTGCACTTGCCCAAGTTGTCACCAGAGCCAACAACACCACTTGAGTGGCTGTTATCAACTGCAAGCACTTACCCGTGGTTGGTACCGGAGTCAACACCGTCACTTTAGTGTGTGCTAGAAAGTTCGTGCACTTAAATAAGTTGTCACCAGAGCCAACAACCCCACTTGAGTGGCTGTTATCAACTGCAAGCACTTACCCGTGGTTGGTACCGGAACCAACACCATCACTTTAGTGTGTGCTAGAAAGTTCGTGCACTTAAATAAGTTGTCACCAGAGCTACCAACACCATTTGAGTGGCTGTTATCAGCTCCAAGCACCTAACCGAGTTTGGTGCCGGAGCCAACACCGTCATTTTAGCAACTGCTAGCAGATGCGTGCACTTTCCTAAGTTGTCACCAGAGACAACAACACTACTTGAGTGGCTGTTATCAGCTCCAAGCACTTACCCCGTTTTGGTACCGGAGCGAGCACCATCACTTTAGTGTGTGCTAGAAAATCCGTGCACTTGCCTAAGTTGTCACCAGAGACAACAACACTACTTGAGTGGCTGTTATCAGCTGCAAGCACTTACCCGTGTTTGCTACCGCAGCCAACACCGTCACTTTAGCAACTGCTAGCAGATCCGTGCACTTGCCTAAGTTGTCACCAGAGCCAACAACACCACTTGAGTGGCTGTTATCAACTGCAAGCACTTACCCGTGGTTGGTACCGGAACCAACACCATCACTTTAGTGTGTGCTAGAAAGTTCGTGCACTTAAATAAGCTGTCACCAGAGCTACCAACACCATTTGAGTGGCTGTTATCAGCTCCAAGCACCTAACCGAGTTTGGTGCCGGAGCCAACACCGTCACTTTAGCAACTGCTAGCAGATCCGTGCACTTGCCCAAGTTGTCACAAGAGCCAACAACACCACTTGAGTGGCTGTCATCAGCTCCAAGCACTTACCCGAGTTTGGTACTGGAGACCAAACCATCACTTTAGTGTGTGCCAGCAGATTCGTGCACTTTCCTAAGTTGTCACCAGAGCCAACAACACCACTTGAATGGCTGTTATCAGCTCCAAGCACTTTCCCGTGTTTGGTACCGCAGCCAACACCGTCACTTTAGCAACTGCTAGCAGATCCGTGCACTTGCCCAAGTTGTCACCAGAGCCAACAACACCACTTGAATGGCTGTTATCAGCTCCAAGCACTTTCCCGTGTTTGGTACCGGAGCCAACACCGTAACTTAAGCAACCGCTAGCAGATCCGTGCACTTGCCTAAGTTGTCACCAGAGCCAACAACACCACTTGAATGGCTGTTATCAGCTCCAAGCACTTTCCCGTGTTTGGTACCGGAGCCAACACAGTAACTTAAGTAATTGCTAGCAGATTCGTGCACTTGCTTAAGTTGTCACCAGAGCCAAAAACACCACTCGATAGGCATTCTTCAGCTCCAAGCACTTACCCGTGTTTGGCACCGGAGCCAACACCATCACTTTAGTGTGTGCTAGCAGATCCGTACACTTGCCTAAGTTGTCACCAGAGCCAACAACACCACTTGAGTGGCTGTTATCAGCTCGAAGTACTTACCCGTGTTTGGCACCGCAGCCAACACCATCACTTTAGTGTGTGCTAGCTGATCCGTGCACTTGCCTAAGTTGTCACCAGAGCCAACAACTCCACTTGAGTGGCTGTTATCAGCTCGAAGTACTTACCCGTGTTTGGTATCGTACCCAACACCATCACTTTAGTGTGTGCTAGCAGATCCGTGCACTTGCCTAAGTTGTCACCAGAGCCAACAACTCCACTTGAGTGGCTATTATCAGCTTAAGCACTTACCCGTGTTTGGCACCGGAGCCAACACCATCACTTTAGCAACTGCTAGCAGATCCGTGCACTTGCCTAAGTTGTCACCAGAGCCAACAACACCACTTGAGTGGCTGTTATCAGCTCCAGGCACTTACCCGTGTTTTGTACCGGAGCCAACATCATCACTTTAGTGTATGCTAGCAGATCCGTGCACTTGCCTAAGTTGTCACCAGAGCCAAAAACACCACTTGAGTGGCTGTTATCAGCTCGAAGGACTTACCTGTGTTCGGTATCGGAGCCAACACCATCACTTTAGTGTGTGCTAGCAGATCCGTGCACTTGCCTAAGTTGTCACCAGAGCCAACAACTCCACTTGAGTGGCTATTATCAGCTGTAAGCACTTATTCGTGTTTGGTATCGGAGCCAACACCTTCACTTTACTGTGTGCTAGCAGATCCGTGCACCTGCCTAAGTTGTCACCAGAGCCAACAACACCACTTGAGTGGCTGTTATCAGCTCAAAGTACTTTCCCGTGTTTGGTATCGGAGCCAACACCATCACTTTACTGTGTGCTAGCAGATCCGTGCACTTGCCTAAGTTGTCACCAGAGCCAACAACACCACTTGAGTGGCTGTTATCAGCTCGAAGTACTTACCCGTGTTTGGTATCGGAGCCAACACCATCACTTTACTGTGTGCTAGCAGATCCGTGCACTTGCCTAAGTTGTCACCAGAGCCAACAACACCACTCGAGAGGCATTTTTCAGCTCCAAGCACTTACCCGTGTTTTCTATCGGAGCCAACAGCATCACTTTAGTGCGTGCTAGCAGATCCGTGCACTTGCCTAAGTTGTCACCAGAGGCAAAAACACCACTCGAAAGGCATTTTTCAGCTCCAAGCACTTACCCGTGTTTTGTACCGGAGCCAACACCATCACTTTAGTGTGTACTAGCATATCCGTGCACTTGCCTAAGTTGTCACCAGAGCCAAAAACACCACTCGAGAGGCTGTTTTCAACTCCAAGCACTTACCCGTGTTTGGTATTGGAGCCAACACCATCACTTTAGTGTGTGCTGGCAGATCCGTGCACTTGCCTAAGTTGTCACCAGAGCCAATACCACTTGAGTGGCTGTTATCAGCTCCAAGCACTTACCCGTGTTTGGTACCGTAGCCAACACCATCACTTTAGTGTGTGCTAGCACATCCGCAGACTTGCCTAAGTTGTCACCAGAACCAACAAGACCACTTGAGTGGCTATTATCAGCTCCAAGTACTTACCTGTGTTTGGTACCGTAGCCAACACCATCACTTTAGTGTGTGCCTGAAAGTTCTTGCACTTGGCTAAGTTGTCACCAGAGCCAACAACACCACTTGAGTGGCTGTTTTCAGCTCCAAGCTCTTACCCGTGTTTGCTATCGGAGCCAACAGCATCACTTTAGTGTGTGCTAGAAAATCTGTGCACTTTCCTATGTGAATCACCAGGGCCAACAATGCCACTTTAATGACTGCAAGTAGGCCTGTGCACTTACCTAGGTTCATCACCAGACCCAACAACGCCAATGTGCATAGGACCTCGGCGACCTCTGGTACACAAATCACCAGTAGAATGTGATCGCTTGAGCAGACGTGAATCTGTTTCATCATATTCATCGAGATCATTGAAACAGCCATTCTCATGAATGTCACCAATTTGAAATCTCCCATCTTCTGCATTGCATGGCTTGAATCCACATCCTAACAGTAACTCTTTATCACCCAATGTCTTGCTAACGCCGCATCCCCAGATGATCTCGCTCCCGTCACTGCCCTCCTCTGGAGAAAACAAATTTGGTCCTGTGTTAATGTTTTTGAGGTCTATCTGGTGCCCTGCTAAACTTTTAAGAAAATAGTCCACTGTGAGGTCAGCACTTGTCTTGTGATAAGCTGATGTAAAACTTCCCCTAAGTTCATCTTCTTCTGAGTCAGTTCTCAAAAAGCTATCTGTCACAACGTTTCCACTATCACCTGTTGAGCTAGCTAGGCTCTTCGCTATTTTCTTTGTGGTTTCTTGCAGAGACAGCTGAATAGCGAGCTTCAACTGGTGATCGTCTGCACCTACAAATAAATATCACAACATCAGACAGGAAGGTAGTAGGTATGGCATATGATATGAGTGTAGGATGCAACAGTGTTTACAGTGGATTTACAAAATTGTAGATTCAGCAAGCTACTAATTTTTGTTTGCCCTTTTGTTGGTAGAATAGCACTTTCAGGACTGCCATCTGTACCACACATTCTGTAATTGGCAGCTCTCCATCACTGATTTGATTTACTCCATTAGTACAGTCATGAAGACCAATATGGCACTTATACATTGTCCAAAACAAATCAAGAATTAAAAGATTGAATTTACAGAGGACGCAAAAAACTCTCATCATAAAAATGGTCACTATATAACCAAATGTTTTCGTAGCTTCAAAAACTTTGATGTGTAAAACATGAGCTTTGTGCGGTAATTTATTAAACAAACAAATAGCTAAACATTTATACCATGTTGGGATTTGATTAACCAAACCCTGGGAGAAACATGGATATCATTGTTGTCGATAGTTACATTTCACTTTCATTAGACACTGAACTATTTACAGGAGTTATAATTTTTTTTTCAGAGATAACAAAGGCCAGGAGTAGGCATCATGATCAGCTCCAGTTAAAATATGTATTGCCTTTCTTTGTCAAATACAAACTTTGGGGAAGTTTGCCCCACAAGCAAATACCATAACTGAGTGTACTATGAAAAGATGCATAACAACAGTTTTAAAGAATTCCTTTGGTCCGAGAGGGTACCTATTCTAATCAATTCAGAGAATAGGTTCCTCTTGAGAGTCTCTGTGTTAACTTGTGATCAATAACAACTCCTAGAAGTTTAACATATCAATGACTTCTGTTGATAACTGCAGAAACCATGTTAAAAGTTACATTCATGTTATCACTTACTTGCATTATTCACTATATGGACCTAAACACATCCTTGTTGTACTCCATAGTTAGTACTGATAAAATGTGAGTAACCGACATAGCTTGTAAATAAGTGCTTACATGTTACCAGCAACGCTAACAAGCTCATTTCATTCCAGTATGCTAGGACAATGCATAAGCTAAAGATCAGCCAAAGGATGTCACCAGGATGGCAAATTAACCTCTGTACAAAGGTTTGTCATAAATACTCCACCTGACTGTGCAGTTGCTTCATTTTGTTGTAATCATAAACTCCTCATATTGCAATAATTCTCTCCAGCTTTCACTGCCAGTTCACTGATGTGATTTAGTTCAGTTCTATCACTTCCCTGATGTGATTTACTTCAGTTCTCACTGTCAGTTCACTGACGTGATTTAGTTCACTTCTATCACTTCCATGATGTGATTTAGTTCAGTTCTCACTGTCACTTCACTAATGTGAATTAGTTCAGTTCTATCACTTCCCTGATGTGATTTACTTCAGTTCTCACTGTCACTTCACTAATGTGATTTAGTTCAGTTCTATCATTTCCCTGATGTGATTTACTTCAGTTCTCACTGTCACTTCACTAATGTGCTTTAGTTCACTTCTATCACTTCCCTGATGTGATTTAGTTCAGTTCTCACTGTCACTTCACTAATATGATTTAGTTCAGTTCTATCACTTCCCTGATTGATTTACTTCAGTTCTCACTGTCAGTTCACTGATGTGATTTAGTTCACTTCTATCACTTCCCTGATGTGATTTAGTTCAGTTCTCACTGTCACTTCTCTGATGTGATTTAGTTCACTTCTATCACTTCCCTGATGTGATTTACTTCAGCTATCACTGTCACTTCTCTGATGTGATTTAGTTCACTTCTATCACTTCCCTGATTGATTTACTTCAGCTCTCACTGTCACTTCTCTGATGTGATTTACTTCAGCTCTCACTGTCACTTCACTAATATGATTTAGTTCAGCTCTCACTGTCACTTCACTAATATGATTTAGTTCAGCTCTCACTGTCACTTCACTAATATGATTTAGTTCAGTTCTCACTGTCAGTTCACTGACGTGATTTAGTTCACTTCTATCACTTCCATGATGTGATTTAGTTCAGTTCTCACTGTCACTTCACTAATGTGAATTAGTTCAGTTCTATCACTTCCCTGATGTGATTTACTTCAGTTCTCACTGTCAGTTCACTGATGTGATTTAGTTCACTTCTATCACTTCCCTGATGTGATTTACTTCAGTTCTCACTGTCACTTCACTAATGTGAATTAGTTCAGTTCTATCACTTCCCTGATGTGATTTACTTCAGTTCTCACTGTCACTTCACTAATGTGATTTAGTTCAGTTCCATCATTTCCCTGATGTGATTTACTTCAGTTCTCACTGTCACTTCACTAATGTGCTTTAGTTCAGTTCTATCACTTCCCTGATGTGATTTAGTTCAGTTCTCACTGTCACTTCACTAATATGATTTAGTTCAGTTCTATCACTTCCCTGATTGATTTACTTCAGTTCTCACTGTCAGTTCACTGATGTGATTTAGTTCACTTCTATCACTTCCCTGATGTGATTTAGTTCAGTTCTCACTGTCACTTCTCTGATGTGATTTAGTTCACTTCTATCACTTCCCTGATGTGATTTACTTCAGCTATCACTGTCACTTCTCTGATGTGATTTAGTTCACTTCTATCACTTCCCTGATGTGATTTACTTCAGTTCTCACTGTCACTTCACTAATGTGATTTAGTTCAGTTCTATCATTTCCCTGATGTGATTTACTTCAGTTCTCACTGTCACTTCACTAATGTGCTTTAGTTCACTTCTATCACTTCCCTGATGTGATTTAGTTCAGTTCTCACTGTCACTTCACTAATATGATTTAGTTCAGTTCTATCACTTCCCTGATTGATTTACTTCAGTTCTCACTGTCAGTTCACTGATGTGATTTAGTTCACTTCTATCACTTCCCTGATGTGATTTAGTTCAGTTCTCACTGTCACTTCTCTGATGTGATTTAGTTCACTTCTATCACTTCCCTGATGTGATTTACTTCAGCTATCACTGTCACTTCTCTGATGTGATTTAGTTCACTTCTATCACTTCCCTGATTGATTTACTTCAGCTCTCACTGTCACTTCTCTGATGTGATTTACTTCAGCTCTCACTGTCACTTCACTAATATGATTTAGTTCAGCTCTCACTGTCACTTCACTAATATGATTTAGTTCAGCTCTCACTGTCACTTCACTAATATGATTTAGTTCAGCTCTCACTGTCACTTCACTAATATGATTTACTTCAGCTCTCACTGTCACTTCACTAATATGATTTAGTTCAGCTCTCACTGTCACTTCCCTGATTGATTTACTTCAGCTCTCACTGTCACTTCACTAATATGATTTAGTTCAGCTCTCACTGTCACTTCACTAATATGATTTACTTCAGCTCTCACTGTCACTTCACTAATATGATTTACTTCAGCTCTCACTGTCACTTCACTAATATGATTTAGTTCAGTTCTCACTGTCACTTCCCTGATTGATTTACTTCAGCTCTCACTGTCACTTCACTAATATGATTTAGTTCAGTTCTATCACATCCCTGATTGATTTACTTCAGTTCTCACTGTCACTTCACTAATATGATTTAGTTCAGCTCTCACTGTTACTTCTCTGATGTGATTTAGTTCACTTCTATCACTTCCCTGATGTGATTTACTTCAGCTCTCACTGTCACTTCACTAATATGATTTAGTTCAGCTCTCACTGTCACTTCTCTGATGTGATTTAGCACACTTCTATCAGTTCCCAGTTGTGATTTACTTCAGCTCTCACTGTCACTTCACTAATATGATTTAGTTCAGTTCTCACTGTCACTTCTCTGATGTGATTTCGTTCACTTCTATCACTTCCCTGATGTGATTTACTTCAGCTCTCACTGTCACTTCACTAATATGATTTAGTTCAGCTCTCACTGTCACTTCACTAATATGATTTAGTTCAGTTCTCACTGTCACTTCACTAATATGATTTAGTTCAGTTCTATCACTAACCTGATTGATTCAGTTTAGTTCTCACTGTCACTTCTCTGATGTGATTTAGTTCACTTCTATCACGTCCCTGGTGTGAATTACTTCAGCTCTCACTGTCACTTCTCTGATGGGATTTAGTTCACTTGTATCACTTCCCTGATGTGATTTACTTCAGCTCTCACTGTCACTTCTCTGATGTGATTTAGTTCAGTTCTATCACTTCCCTGATGTGATTTACTTCAGCTCTCACTGTCACTTCTCTGATGTGATTTAGTTCACTTCTATCACTTCCCTGATGTGATTTACTTCAGCTCTCAATGTCACTTCACTAATGTGATTTACTTCAGCTCTCACTGTCACTTCACTAATATGATTTATTTCAGTTCTCACCTTCAATTCACTAATGTGATTTAGTTCAGTTCTCACTGTCACTCCACTAATGTGATTTAGTTCAGTTCTCAGTCACTTCTCTCACATGATTTAGTTCAGTTCTCACTGTCACTCCACTAATGTGATTTAGTTCAGTTCTCACTGTCACTTCACTAACATGATTTAGTTCAGTTCTCACTGTCACTCCACTAATGTGATTTAGTTCAGTTCTCAGTCACTTCACTAACATGATTTAGTTCAGTTGTCATTCTCACTTCACTAATGTGATTTAGTTCAGTTCTCACTGTCACTCCACTAATGTGATTTAGTTCAGTTCTCACTGTCACTTCACTAACATGATTTAGTTCAGTTCTCATTCTCACTTCACTAATGTGATTTAGTTCAGTTCTCACTGTCACTTCACTAACATGATTTAGTTCAGTTCTCATTCTCACTCCACTAATGTGATTTAGTTCAGTTCTCACTGTCACTTCACTAACATGATTTAGTTCAGTTCTCATTCTCACTTCACTAATGTGATTTAGTTCAGTTCTCAGTCACTTCACTAACATGATTTAGTTCAGTTCTCATTCTCACTTCACTAATGTGATTTAGTTCAGTTCTCACTGTCACTTCACTAACATGATTTAGTTCAGTTCTCACTGTCACTCCACTAATGTGATTTAGTTCAGTTCTCACTGTCACTTCACTAACATGATTTAGTTCAGTTCTCATTCTCACTTCACTGACGTGATATAGTTCAGTTCTCAGTCACTTCACTAATGTGATTTAGTTCAGTTCTCACTGTCACTCCACTAATGTGATTTAGTTCAGTTCTCACTGTCACTTCACTAACATGATTTAGTTCAGCTCTCATTCTCACTTCCCTAATACGATTTAGTTCAGTTCTCAGTCACTTCACTAACATGATTTAGTTCAGTTCTCAGTCACTTCACTAACATAATTTAGTTCAGTTCTCATTCTCACTTCCCTAATATGATTTAGTTCAGTTCTCATTCTCACTTCCCTAATATGATTTAGTTCAGTTCTCAGTCACTTCACTAACATGATTTAGTTCAGTTCTCAGTCACTTCACTAACATGATTTAGTTCAGTTCTCAGTCACTTCACTAACATGATTTAGTTCAGTTCTCAGTCACTTCACTAACATGATTTAGTTCAGCTCTCATTCTCACTTCCCTAATACGATTTAGTTCAGTTCTCAGTCACTTCATTAACATGATTTAGTTCAGTTCTCAGTCACTTCACTAACATGATTTAGTTCAGTTGTCATTCTCACTTCACTAATGTGATTTAGTTCAGTTCTCACTGTCACTCCACTAATGTGATTTAGTTCAGTTCTCACTGTCACTTCACTAACATGATTTAGTTCAGTTCTCATTCTCACTTCACTGACGTGATTTAGTTCAGTTCTCAGTCACTTCACTAATGTGATTTAGTTCAGTTCTCACTGTCACTTCACTAATGTGATTTAGTTCAGTTCTCACTGTCACTTCACTAACATGATTTAGTTCAGCTCTCATTCTCACTTCCCTAATACGATTTAGTTCAGTTCTCAGTCACTTCACTAACATGATTTAGTTCAGTTCTCAGTCACTTCACTAACATAATTTAGTTCAGTTCTCATTCTCACTTCCCTAATATGATTTAGTTCAGTTCTCATTCTCACTTCCCTAATATGATTTAGTTCAGTTCTCAGTCACTTCACTAACTTGATTTAGTTCAGTTCTCATTCTCACTTCCCTAATATGATTTAGTTCAGTTCTCATTCTCACTTCCCTAATATGATTTAGTTCAGTTCTCAGTCACTTCACTAACATGATTTAGTTCAGTTCTCAGACACTTCACTAACATGAATTAGTTCAGTTCTCATTCTCACTTCCCTAATATGATTTAGTTCAGTTCTCACTGTCACTTCACTGATGTGATTTAGTTCAGTTCTCATTATCACTTCACTGATGTGATTTACTTCAGTTCTCACTGTCAGTTCACTAATGTGATTTACTTCAGTTCTCACTGCCGGTTCACTAATGTGATTTAGTTCAGTTCTCACTGTCACTCCACTAATGTGATTTAGTTCAGTTCTCACTGTCACTTCACTAACATGATTTAGTTCCATTCTCATTCTCACTTCACTGACGTGATTTAGTTCAGTTCTCACTGTCACTTCACTGATGTGATTTAGTTCAGTTCTCAGTCATTTCACTAACATTATTTAGTTCAGTTCTCATTCTCACTTCCCTAATATGATTTAGTTCAGTTCTCACTGTCACTTCACTGATGTGATTTAGTTCAGTTCTCATTATCATTTCACTAATGTGATTTACTTCAGTTCTCATTTGTAACTGTGCATAGCAGTGAAATGAAACATACATAAAATCGCCTATTACTCCACCTGCTTCACTCAATGTGGTGTCTAATAAAAGACTTCTATCTCTTACAGTAGCAGGAGTCACTGTACATAAAAACAGTCATCACAATCTCACTTGTGGAACATCAGAAATACAAGTCACTTACATATAGCCACTAGAGTTTTTGGGGCAGTTTTAAAATATTTGGAAGGCAGAGATAAAGAAGATCACAGAAGAATTTGGTTATCTCTCGATAATGCTTCTGGGCGAGAGCACAAGTGCATCCAATTATTTCCCTTTGTCTCTTCAACCAGCAGTTGTTCAGTTGTATTCCCCCTGGTAAGCACAGGCCATGTTTATCACCTGTAATTGCAGAAGAAGAAGACCTGCAGCATGGGTAGATAACATTCACTGCTGAAATCGTCCAAAGGAAGGAACTCACACCATACATTAACATGCATGCAGCTCACGTGAGTTTATATATCTGCAGTAACATATGTTTTGTTTGTCGCAAATAAATCTGACATTATTAAGGAGGTAACAACTGTGGATTGACCCAGGAGCTCACACTTGGTTCTGGTAGTCTGCTCTTTTCAGAAAAATCTGATGAAGTTCCCATGTACATATGTTTTGTTTGTCACAAATAAATCTGACATTATTAAGGAGGTAACAACTGTGGATTGACCCAGGAGCTCACACTTGGTTCTGGTAGTCTGCTCTTTTCAGAAAAATCTGATGAAGTTCCAATGTACATATGTTTTGTTTGTCACAAATAAATCTGACATTATTAAGGAGGTAACAACTGTGGATTGACCCAGGAGCTAACACTTGGTTCTGGTAGTTTGCTTTTTTCAGAAAAATCTGATGAAGTTCCCATGTACTATTCTTTCAAAATTTGCAAAGCTACAGAATAGTGCTGGGAAGATTTTTTGAGCTTTGCAAGATGGCAACACAAACATTTTTAACCAACTGGCCATGATTCCTCGCAGAACATCTCTAAGATAGGATGCCTACCTACATACAAGTACACTCTCTGTGAAGATGTCATCCTGAACAAACAACATCTCGCCAAATGCAAAGGCCTTAAAAGTGATAACTTACAGACTTGATATTGGGAAGCCAGAGGGAAAATGATGCAGATCAATTAATCCCCAGTGCCTTGATGATCAACAAGAACAATATTTTTAACTACATTTGGCGTCTGCACAATTCTCTCACTTGCACCTGGCTTATGAAACACTTGATCTAAAGTAACTAACCCGTCTTAAAATTAAAATGAGTTTTATTTATGGGCCTCTTTTACTGCTTTGCTTCTTAGTGTCCCATTCTACATTGGGGCTGAACCACTGCTCAGAGGCCTCTTTATCAGGCTTGATGTTCCCGTAAATCTACAACACAAGGCCGGCCGCCTGCTTTAATTCCCTTCCAAAGAAAGCCATGCTAAGGATTTTTACTCCCCAAAACAATCCATTTCCCTGCACTAGTTTTCATCCCGCGACCTACCAGCCCATCTGGTGATGATAAGTCCCAATTGAACAGTCACCTGAATATGCAATGTGTACTAACTATATCTGGTAATTATATGTCTTAAATTGAAGTTGCCTCAATATGCAATGTGTACTAACTATATCTGGTAATTATATGTCTCAAATTGAAGTTGCCTGAATATGCAATGTGTACTAACTAGGTATATCTAGTTATTATATGTCTCAAATTGAAGTTGCCTCAATATGCAATGTGTACTAACCATATCTGGTAATTATATGTCTTAAATTGAAGTTGCCTGAATATGCAATGTGTACTAACCATATCTGGTAATTATATGTCTCAAATTGAAGTTGCCTCAATATGCAATGTGTACTAACCATATCTGGTAATTATATGTCTTAAATTGAAGTTGCCTGAATATGCAATGTGTACTAACTATATCTAGTAATTATATGTCTCAAATTGAAGTTGCCTGAATATACAATGTGTACTAACTAGGTATATCTAGTTATTATATGTCTCAAATTGAAGTTGCCTGAATATGCAATGTGTACTAACTAGGTATATCTAGTTATTATATGTCTCAAATTGAAGTTGCCTGAATATGCAATGTGTACTAACTATATCTAGTAATTATATGTCTTAAATTGAAGTTGCCTGAATATGCAATGTGTACTAACTATATATAGTAATTATATGTCTTAAATTGAAGTTGCCTGAATATGCAATGTGTACTAACTATATCTAGTAATTATATGTCTTAAATTGAAGTTGCCTGAATATGCAATGTGTACTAACCACATCTGGTAATTATATGTCTCAAATTGAAGTTGCCTGAATATGCAATGTGTACTAACTATATCTGGTAATTATATGTCTTAAATTGAAGTTGCCTGAATATGCAATGTGTACTAACCACATCTGGTAATTATATGTCTTAAATTGAAGTTGCCTGAATATGCAATGTGTACTAACTAGGTATATCTAGTTATTATATGTCTCAAATTAAAGTTGCCTGAATATGCAATGTGTACTAACTATATCTAGTAATTATATGTCTTAAATTGAAGTTGCCTGAATATGCAATGTGTACTAACTATATCTAGTAATTATATGTCTTAAATTGAAGTTGCCTGAATATGCAATGTGTACTAACCACATCTGGTAATTATATGTCTTAAATTGAAGTTGCCTGAATATGCAATGTGTACTAACTATATCTAGTAATTATATGTCTTAAATTGAAGTTGCCTGAATATGCAATGTGTACTAACTATATCTAGTAATTATATGTCTTAAATTGAAGTTGCCTGAATATGCAATGTGTACTAACTATATCTAGTAATTATATGTCTTAAATTGAAGTTGCCTGAATATGCAATGTGTACTAACCACATCTGGTAATTATATGTCTCAAATTGAAGTTGCCTGAATATGCAATGTGTACTAACTATATCTGGTAATTATATGTCTTAAATTGAAGTTGCCTGAATATGCAATGTGTACTAACCACATCTGGTAATTATATGTCTTAAATTGAAGTTGCCTGAATATGCAATGTGTACTAACCACATCTGGTAATTATATGTCTTAAATTAAAGTTGCCTGAATATGCAATGTGTACTAACCATATCTGGTAATTATATGTCTTAAATTGAAGTTGCCTGAATATGCAATGTGTACTAACTATATCTGGTAATTATATGTCTTAAATTGAAGTTGCCTGAATATGCAATGTGTACTAACTATATCTGGTAATTATATGTCTTAAATTGAAGTTGCCTGAATATGCAATGTGTACTAACTATATCTGGTAATTATATGTCTCAAATTGAAGTTGCCTGAATATGCAATGTGTACTAACTATATCTGGTAATTATATGTCTTAAATTGAAGTTGCCTGAATATGCAATGTGTACTAACTATATCTGGTAATTATATGTCTTAAATTGAAGTTGCCTGAATATGCAATGTGTACTAACTATATCTGGTAATTATATGTCTCAAATTGAAGTTGCCTGAATATGCAATGTGTACTAACTATATCTAGTAATTATATGTCTTAAATTGAAGTTGCCTGAATATGCAATGTGTACTAACTATATCTAGTAATTATATGTCTTAAATTGAAGTTGCCTGAATATGCAATGTGTACTAACTATATCTAGTAATTATATGTCTTAAATTGAAGTTGCCTGAATATGCAATGTGTACTAACTATATCTAGTAATTATATGTCTTAAATTGAAGTTGCCTGAATATGCAATGTGTACTAACCACATCTGGTAATTATATGTCTCAAATTGAAGTTGCCTGAATATGCAATGTGTACTAACTATATCTGGTAATTATATGTCTTAAATTGAAGTTGCCTGAATATGCAATGTGTACTAACCATATCTGGTAATTATATGTCTTAAATTGAAGTTGCCTGAATATGCAATGTGTACTAACCATATCTGGTAATTATATGTCTTAAATTGAAGTTGCCTGAATATACAATGTGTACTAACCACATCTGGTAATTATATGTCTTAAATTAAAGTTGCCTGAATATACAATGTGTACTAACTAGGTATATCTAGTTATTATATGTCTTAAATTGAAGTTGCCTGAATATGCAATGTGTACTAACTAGGTATATCTAGTTATTATATGTCTTAAATTGAAGTTGCCTGAATATGCAATGTGTACTAACTAGGTATATCTAGTTATTATATGTCTCAAATTGAAGTTGCCTGAATATACAATGTGTACTAACTAGGTATATCTAGTTATTATATGTCTTAAATTAAAGTTGCCTGAATATACAATGTGTACTAACTAGGTATATCTAGTAATTATATGTCTTAAATTGAAGTTGCCTGAATATGCAATGTGTACTAACTAGGTATATCTAGTTATTATATGTCTTAAATTGAAGTTGCCTGAATATGCAATGTGTACTAACTAGGTATATCTAGTTATTATATGTCTCAAATTGAAGTTGCCTGAATATACAATGTGTACTAACTAGGTATATCTAGTAATTATATGTCTTAAATTGAAGTTGCCTGAATATGCAATGTGTACTAACTAGGTATATCTAGTAATTATATGTCTTAAATTGAAGTTGCCTGAATATGCAATGTGTACTAACTAGGTATATCTAGTAATTATATGTCTTAAATTGAAGTTGCCTGAATATGCAATGTGTACTAACTAGGTATATCTAGTAATTATATGTCTTAAATTGAAGTTGCCTGAATATGCAATGTGTACTAACTAGGTATATCTAGTAATTATATGTCTTAAATTGAAGTTGCCTGAATATGCAATGTGTACTAACTAGGTATATCTAGTTATTATATGTCTCAAATTGAAGTTGCCTGAATATGCAATGTGTACTAACCATATCTGGTAATTATATGTCTTAAATTGAAGTTGCCTGAATATGCAATGTGTACTAACCATATCTGGTAATTATATGTCTTAAATTAAAGTTGCCTGAATATGCAATGTGTACTAACTATATCTGGTAATTATATGTCTCAAATTGAAGTTGCCTGAATATGCAATGTGTACTAACCATATCTGGTAATTATATGTCTTAAATTGAAGTTGCCTGAATATGCAATGTGTACTAACCACATCTGGTAATTATATGTCTCAAATTGAAGTTGCCTGAATATGCAATGTGTACTAACCACATCTGGTAATTATATGTCTTAAATTAAAGTTGCCTGAATATGCAATGTGTACTAACCATATCTGGTAATTATATGTCTTAAATTGAAGTTGCCTGAATATGCAATGTGTACTAACCATATCTGGTAATTATATGTCTTAAATTGAAGTTGCCTGAATATGCAATGTGTACTAACCATATCTGGTAATTATATGTCTTAAATTGAAGTTGCCTGAATATGCAATGTGTACTAACTATATCTAGTAATTATATGTCTCAAATTGAAGTTGCCTGAATATGCAATGTGTACTAACTATATCTAGTAATTATATGTCTCAAATTGAAGTTGCCTGAATATGCAATGTGTACTAACCACATCTGGTAATTATATGTCTCAAATTGAAGTTGCCTGAATATGCAATGTGTACTAACCACATCTGGTAATTATATGTCTCAAATTGAAGTTGCCTGAATAAACATTGTGTACTAACTATATCTAGTAATTATATGTCTCGAATTGAAGTTGCCTGAATATGCAATGTGTACTAACTATATCTAGTAATTATATGTCTCGAATTGAAGTTGCCTGAATATGCAATGTGTACTAACCACATCTGGTAATTATATGTCTTAAATTGAAGTTGCTTGAATAAACAATGTGTACTAACCACATCTGGTAATTATATGTCTCAAATTGAAGTTGCTTGAATAAACATTGTGTACTAACCACATCTGGTAATTATATGTCTCAAATTGAAGTTGCTTGAATAAACATTGTGTACTAACTATATCTGGTAATTATATGTCTCAAATTGAAGTTGCTTGAATAAACATTGTGTACTAACTATATCTGGTAATTATATGTCTCAAATTGAAGTTGCCTGAATAAACATTGTGTACTAACTATATCTGGTAATTATATATCTCAAATTGAAGTTGCCTGAATATGCAATGTGTACTAACTATATCTGGTAATTATATGTCTTAAATTGAAGTTGCCTGAATAAACATTGTGTACTAACTATATCTGGTAATTATATGTCTCAAATTGAAGTTGCCTGAATATGCAATGTGTACTAACTATATCTGGTAATTATATGTCTCAAATTGAAGTTGCCTGAATATGCAATGTGTACTAACTATATCTGGTAATTATATGTCTCAAATTGAAGTTGCCTGAATAAACATTGTGTACTAACTATATCTGGTAATTATATGTCTCAAATTGAAGTTGCCTGAATATGCAATGTGTACTAACTATATCTGGTAATTATATGTCTCAAATTGAAGTTGCCTGAATAAACATTGTGTACTAACTATATCTGGTAATTATATGTCTTAAATTGAAGTTGCTTGAATAAACATTGTGTACTAACTATATCTGGTAATTATATGTCTTAAATTGAAGTTGCTTGAATAAACAATGTGTACTAACTATATCTGGTAATTATATGTCTTAAATTGAAGTTGCTTGAATAAACAATGTGTACTAACTATATCTGGTAATTATGTCTTAAATTGAAGTTGCTTGAATAAACAATGTGTACTAACTATATCTGGTAATTATATGTCTTAAATTGAAGTTGCTTGAATAAACAATGTGTACTAACTATATCTGGTAATTATATGTCTCAAATTGAAGTTGCCTGAATAAACATTGTGTACTAACTATATCTGGTAATTATATGTCTCAAATTGAAGTTGCCGGAGTAAACATTTTGTACTAACTATATCTGGTAATTATATGTCTCAAATTGAAGTTGCCTGAATATGCAATGTGTACTAACCACATCTGGTAATTATATGTCTCAAATTGAAGTTGCCTGAATAAACATTGTGTACTAACTATATCTGGTAATTATATGTCTCAAATTAAAGTTGCCTGAATAAACATTGTGTACTAACCACATCTGGTAATTATATGTCTCAAATTGAAGTTGCCTGAATAAACATTGTGTACTAACTATATCTGGTAATTATATGTCTCAAATTGAAGTTGCCTGAATAAACAATGTGTACTAACTATATCTGGTAATTATATGTCTCAAATTTAAGTTGCCTGAATAAACATTGTGTACTAACCACATCTGGTAATTATATGTCTCAAATTGAAGTTGCCTGAATAAACATTGTGTACTAACTATATCTGGTAATTATATGTCTCAAATTGAAGTTGCCTGAATAAACAATGTGTACTAACTATATCTGGTAATTATATGTCTCAAATTGAAGTTGCTTGAATAAACATTGTGTACTAACTATATCTGGTAATTATATGTCTCAAACTGAAGTTGCCTGAGTAAACATTTTGTACTAACTATATCTGATAATTATATGTCTCAAATTGAAGTTGCCTGAATAAACATTGTGTACTAACTATATCTGGTAATTATATGTCTCAAATTGAAGTTGCCTGAATAAACATTGTGTACTAACTATATCTGGTAATTATATGTCTCAAATTGAAGTTGCCTGAATAATCAATGTGTACTAACTATATCTAGTAATTATATGTCTTGATACGGTAATTTGTATCATAAATTACTCAAATATAAATAATGATTGTAATATGAATATGTATTTTTATGTAACATTGATTTCAGAGGTTTATTAATTGTAATTATTATTGGTAAATAATAATATATGGCTTTACTGAAACTGTCAACAATAACGCAATAATGCAACGATGGGGTGAGTTGTTTGTCATTGCCGGGAACCAGGAAGTTACGTAATGTTTCGCGCCTTTTCGGTAAAAGCTTCTAGAATGTTCCCTAAAAGAAATATGTATTAGTGGTTTTCATTGGATATTAAAATAGACGCTAATGTTGGCGCGTTTTATTAGCCAATAGCAGTTCATTTATAATCTTTAGGCGTATCTTGAGGCAAGCCTATAAATAGTGTAGGTTCAAGGGAGTGTTCCCCCAGTTCAACAGAATTCTCAGTACTCTACGCGTCGGTTTCCCAGTTCATCAAAATTTCGTGTACACTACACATCGTCAGCCAGTCCTTCATTTCGTCAAGTTACGCGCAGCAGAATTACAAGAATTGTTATAAAGTATTATACATTTAAAAAAATACACAAAGTTGAAGTACTCGAGTTAAAAGTGATAAGTAAGAAGTTATTACAAACAGTTTCAGTTTGGCGAGTATCTATATCAATATGTGAAAGTGTTCGTGAACGTGTTCTGCAATAAAGATTATAAAACCAATTTCTTCGTCAATATAATTTCTTGATAAAAGATTCCTTTCCGATTCACACCCTGCAAGAGTTAAATGTATACCTAAATAGCTAGCCGGAGGACAATATACATAACCTTAAATTCTTTCAGAAACTAATTGATACAAATTGCTACGCCAGAGGGAGCTACGAACCAAGCAAGGAGTGACGTCACAAGAAGGCTTCAACACACGTGATGTAAACAACATTACGTAAAGCAGCAACCGTCGCATATTGGCTTCCAAACGCGGAGCTACAATTAATGATCTACAACATTAATACCGCATCAAATTGGCGCATCAACGTGGGGCGCGATAACCAGGAAAGGAAGGCGAAGTAACCAGGAAAGGAATGAAGCAGAGTAACCAGGAATACAGCGGTGAAATGATCTACAAGACGCAGATTCCAGAAACAAAAGGGACGACAGACTTCGATCGTAATTCCGAGATTACGATGCAACAAGGAATTCAACTACAAGAAAACATCGAAACGACGTAGATTCATCACAACACAACGCAGAAGCGACATACAAACATAGGAGAATGGGGCAGAACGCTGGACATCAAAGTAACAGCAACATACAGCATCACAAAGGTATCGTAATTTTTTTTTAGAAAACAAAAACAATGGCTGCTAGTAATACAGAAGAAACAATGATGGAAGGGGATAGTGTAACAGTTAGCTGTAATTCAATACAGGTTACAAAAAAAGGCTCAAACAATGTAGTATTGAAGAAAAAAAATGTTAGTGCAGAAAGTCAGAATAGAATAAATTGAAGTTGCCTGAGTAAACATTTTGTACTAACTATATCTGGTAATTATATGTCTCAAATTGAAGTTGCGTGAATAAACATTGTGTACTATCTATATCTGGTAATTATATGTCTCAAATTGAAGTTGCCTGAATAAACATTGTGTACTAACTATATCTGGTAATTATATGTCTCAAATTGAAGTTGCCTGAATAAACATTTTGTACTAACTATATCTGGTAATTATATGTGTCAAATTGAAGTTGCCTGAATAAACATTGTGTACTAACTATATCTGGTAATTATATGTCTCAAATTGAAGTTGCCTGAATAACCAATGTGTACTAACTATATCTAGTAATTATATGCCTCAAATTGAAGTTGCTTGAATATGCAATGTGTACTAACTATATCTGGTAATTATATGTCTCAAATTAAAGTTGCTTGAATATGCAATGTGTACTAACTATATCTGGTAATTATATGTCTTAAATTGAAGTTGCCTGAATATGCAATCTGTACTAACTTTATCTGGTAATTATATGTCTCAAATTGAAGTTGCCTGAATAACCAATGTGTACTAACTATATCTGGTAATTATATGTCTCAAATTGAAGTTGCCTGAATAAACATTGTGTACTAACTATATCTGGTAATTATATGTCTCAAATTGAAGTTGCCTGAATATGCAATGTGTACTAACTATATCTGGTAATTATATGTCTTAAATTGAAGTTTCCTGGATAAACATTGTGTACTAATTATATCTGGTAATTATATGTCTCAAATTGAAGTTGCTTGAATATGCAATGTGTACTAACTGTATCTGGTAATTATATGTCTCAATTGAAGTTGCCTGAATAAACATTGTGTACTAACTATATCTGGTAATTATATGCCTCAAATTGAAGTTGCCTGAATATGCAATGTGTACTAACTATATCTGGTGATTACATGTCATAAATTGAAGTTGCCTGAATATGCAATGTGTACTAACTATATTTGTTACTGCTATGTCTGAAATCAAGAGTCAACTGAATAAATACTGTGTTCTAACCATATTTGTTACTGCTATGTCTGAAATCAAGATTCAACTGAATAAATGCTGTGTTCTAACCATATTTGTTACTGCTATGTCTGAAATCAAGAGTCAACTGAATAAATACTTTGTTCCAACCTTATTTGTTACTGCTATGTCTGAAATCAAGAGTCAACTGAATAAATGCTGTGTTCTAACCATATTTGTTACTGCTATGTCTGAAATCAAGAGTCAACTGAATAAATACTTTGTTCTAACCATATTTGTTACTGCTATGTGTGAAATCTAGAGTCTACTGAATAAATACTGTGTTCTAACCATAATTATTACTGCTGCGTCTGAAATCAAGAGTCAACTGAATAAATACTTTGGTCTAACCATATTTGTTAATGCTATGTCTGAAATCAAGAGTCTACTGAATAAATACTCTGTTCCAACCATATTTGTTACTGCTATGTCTGAAATCAAGAGTCAACTGAATAAATACTGTGTTCTAACCATATTTGTTACTGCTATGTCTGAAATCAATAAATACTTTGTTCTAACCATATTTGTTACTGTTATGTCTGAAATCAATAAATACTTTGTTCTAACCATATTTGTTACTGCTATAACTGAAATCAAGAATCAACTGAATAAATATTGTGTTTTTGAACTTAATGTTGTTGTTCATTTAGCTTCATGCCTGGAAAGCACCTAACATTATATTCCTGTTTTATGTTGTTTGTTCTGGCATGCATCACCCCCACATTAAGATTACATTCCTTTAGTTTGAATCTTTAAATTTAATATTGTAGTTAATTTGGCTTAATGCCTGAGCAGCACCTAACATCGTATCCTTGTTTTATATTGTTTGTTCTGGCATGCACTACAACCACATTAGGGTTACATTACTTAACGTTGAATGTTTCAACTTAATATTCTTGTTAATTTAGCTTGATGCCTGAGAATCACCCTATATTGTCTCCTTGATTTATGTTGTTTGTTCTGGCATGTACCACCACTACATAGTTACAATCCTTTAGGTGTATTATTTCAACTTAATGTTGTTGTACATTTAGCTTCATGCCTGAGAAGCATCTTATATCGTATCCCTGTTTTATGTTGTTTGTTCTGGCCTGCACCCCCGCTACATCAAGGTTAATTCCTTTAGGTGGACTCTTTCAACTTAATGTTGTAGTTCGTTTAGCTTCAAGCCTGAGAAGCACCTTATATCATATCCTTGATTTATGTTGTTTGTTCTGGCATGTACCACCGCTACATCAAGGTTACATTCCTTTAGGTGGATTCTTTCAACTTAATGTTGTTGTTCATTTAGCTTCATGCCTGAGAAGCAACTTATATCGTATCCTTGTTTTATGTTGTTTGTTCTGGCATGTACTACCACTACATCAAGGTTACATTCCTTTAGGTGGATTCTTTCAACTTAATGTTGTTGTTCATTTAGCTTCATACCTGAGAAGCAACTTATACCGTATCCTTGTTTTATGTTGTTTGTTCTGGCATGTACTACCACTACATCAAGGTTACATTCCTTTAGGTGGATTCTTTCAACTTAATGTTGTTGTTCATTTAGCATCAAGCCTGAGAAGCACCTTATATCATATCCTTGTTTTATGTTGTTTGTTCTGGCATGCACCACCGCTGAATCAAGGTTACATTCCTTTAGGTGGATTCTTTCAACTTAATGATGTTGTTCATTTAGCTTCATGCCTGAGAAGCACTTTATACCGTATCCTTGTTTTATGTTGTTTGTTCTGGCATGTACTACCACTACATCAAGGTTACATTCCTTTAGGTGGATTCTTTCAACTTAATGTTGTTGTTCATTTAGCTTCATGCCTGAGAAGCACTTTATATCGTATCCTTGTTTTATGTTGTTTGTTCTGGCATGTACTACCACTACATCAAGGTTACATTCCTTTAGGTGGATTGTTTCAACTTATTGTTGTTGTTCATTTAGCTTGATGCCTGAGAAGCACCTTATTTCGTATCCTTGTTTTATGTTGTTTCTTCTGGCATGCACCACTAACACATTAAGGTTACGTTTCTTTATGTTGAATCTTTCAACTTAATGTTGTTGTTCATTTGGCTTCATGCCTGTGCTGCTCCTAAGATTGTATCCTTATTTTATGTTGTTTGCTCCGGTATACACCACCACCAGATCAAGGTTACATTCCTTTAGGTTGAATCTTTCAACTTAATGTATTGCTCACTTAAGTTGATGCCTGGGTAGCACCTAACATGCTATCCTTGTTTTATGTTGTTCGTTCTGGCATGCACCACCACCACATTAAAGTTACATTCCTTTAGTTTGAATCTTTCAATTTCATGTTGTTGTTCATTAACTTGATGCCTAGGCAGTACTAAACATCGTATTCATATTTTATGTTGTTTGTTCTGGAATGCACCACCACTACATTAAGGTTACATTCCTTTAGGCTAAACCTTTCAACTCAATGTTGTGGTTCATTTAGCTTCATTCCTGGGTAGCACCCAAATTCCTATCCTGGTTTTATGTTGCTTGATGTGGCATGCATCACCACCACATTGAGATTAAATTCCTTTAGGTTGAATCTTTTAACTTAATGTTGTTGTACATTTAGTTTCATGCTTGGGCAAGTTCTTATATTGTATCCTTGTTTTATGTTGTTTGTTCTAGCATGCATCACCACAAAATTAAGATTACATTCCTATACGTTCAATCTTTCAACTTAATGTTGTTGTTCATTTAGCTTCAATCCTGGAAAGCACCTAACATCATATTCCTGTTTTATGTTGTTTGTTCTAGCGTGCAGCACCACCACATTAAGGTTACATTCCTATACGTTCAATCTATCAACTTTATGTTGTTCGTTTAGCTTCATGCCTGGACCGCAACTAACATCATATTCCTGTTTTATGTTGTTTGTTCTAGCGTGCACCACCACCACATTAAGATTACATTCCTATACATTCAATCTTTCAATTTAATGTTGTTGTTCATTTAGCTTCATGACGGGACAGCAGCTAACATCGCATTCCTGTTTTATGTTGTTTGTTTTTGCATGCACCACCACCACAATAACATTACATTCCTATAGGTTTAATTTTTCAACTTAATGTTGTTCAGTTACCTTCATGCCTGGACAGCACCTAACAACGTATTACTGTTTTATGTTGTTTGTTCTAGCGTGCACCACAACCACATTAAGATTACATTCCTATACGTTCAATCTTTCAATTCAATGTTGTTGTTCATTTAGTTTCATGCCTGGACAGCACCTAATATCGTATTCCTGTTTTATGTTGTTTGTTCTAGCGTGCACCACCACCACATTAAGATTACATTACTATACGTTCAATCTTTCAATTGAATGTTGTTGTTCATTTCGCTTCATGCCTGGAAAGCACCTAACATCATATTCCTGTTCTATGTTGTTTGTTCTGGCATGCATCACCACCACATTAAGATTACATTACTTTAGGCTGAATCTTTCAACTTAATGTTGTTGTTCATTTAGCTTGAAGCCTGGGCAGCACCTAACATCGTATCCTTGTTTTATGTTGTTTGTTCTGGGATGCACCACCACATTAACATTACATTCCTTTACGTTGAATCTTTCAACTTAGTGTTGATGTTCATTTAGCTTGATGCTTGGGCAGCACCGTACATCGTATCATTTATGTTGTTTGTTGTGGCATGCATCACCACCACATTAAGATTACATTCCTTTAGTTTGAATCTTTAAATTTAACATTGTAGTTCATTTGGCTTAATGCCTGAGCAGCACCTAACATCGTATCCTTGTTTTATGTTGTTTGTTTTGGCATGCACTACAACCACATTAGGGTTACATTACTTTACGTTTAATATTTCAACTTAATATTCTTGTTAATTTAGATGGATGCCTGAGAATCACCTTATATTGTCTCCTTGATTTATGTTGTTTGTTCTGGCATGTACCACCACTACATCAAGTTACAATCCTTTAGGTGTATTGTTTCAACTTAATGTTGTACATTTAGCTTCATGCCTGAGAAGCACCTTATATCATATCCTTGTTTTATGCTGTTTGTTCTGGCATGCACCACTAACACATTAAGGTTACGTTTCTTTACGTTGAATCTTTCAACTTAATGTTGTTGTTCATTTGGCTTGATGCCTGAGAAGCATCTTACTACGTATCCATGTTTTATGTTGTTGGCTCTGGAATGCAACACCTCTACATCAAGGTTACATTCCTTTAGGTGGATTGTTTCAACTTAATGTTGCTGTACATTTAGCTTCATGCCTGAGAAGCATCCTATATCGTATCCTTGTATTGTTGTTGGCTCTGGAATGCAACACCTCTATATCAAGGTTACATTCCTTTAGGTGGATTGTTTCAACTTAATGTTGTTGTACATTTAGCTTCATGCCTGAGAAGCACCTTATGTTGTATCCATGTTTTATGCCTTTTCTTCTGGCATGCACCACCACTACATCAAGGTTACATTCCCTTAGGTAGATTGTTTCAACTTAATGTTGTTGTACATTTAGCTTCATGCCTGAGAAGCACCTTATATCATATCCTTGTTTTATGCTGTTTCTTCTGGCATGCACCACCACTACATCAAGGTTACATTCCCTTAGGTGGATTGTTTCAACTTAATGTAGTTGTTCATTTAGCTTCATGCCTGCACAGCAGCTAACTACGCATTCCTGTTCTTTGCTGTTTGTTCTAGCATGCACCACCACCACAATAAGACTACATTCCTATACGTTCAATCTTTCAAATTAATGTTGTTAATTTAGCTTCATGCCTGGAGAGCACCTAACATCATATTCCTGTTTCATGTTGTTTGTTCTAGCGTACACCACCACCACATTAAGATTACATTCCTATACATTCAATCTTTCAACTTAATGTTGTTGTTCATTTAGTTCCATGCCGGGACAGCACCAAATATCGTATTCCTGTTTTATGTTGTTTGTTCTAGCGTGCACCACCACCATATTAAGATTACATTACTATACGTTCAATCTTTCAACTGAATGTTGTTGTTCATTTAGCTTCATGCCTGGACAGCACCTAATATTGTATTCCTGTTTTATGTTGTTTGTTCTAGTGTGCACCACCACCATATTAAGATTACATTCCTATACGTTCAACCTTTCAACATAATGTTGTTCATTTAGCTTCAGGCCTGGACAGCACCTAACATCGCATTCCTGTTTTATGTTGTTTGTTGTAGCATGCACCCCCACATTAAGATTACATTCCTTTAGGTTGAATCTTTCAACTTAATGTTGTTGTTCATTTAGCTTGAAGCCTGGGCAGAACCTAACATCGTATCCTTGTTTTATGTTGTTTGTTCTGGGATGCACCACCACATTAAGGTTACATTCCTTTACGTTGAATCTTTGAACTTAGTGTTGTTGTTCATTTAGCTTGATGCCTGGGCAGCACCTTACATTGTATCATTAATTTATGTTGTTTGTTGTGGCATGCATCACCACCACATTAAGATTTCATTGCTTTAGTTTGAATCTTTAAATTTAATATTGTAGTTCATTTGGCTTAATGCCTGAGCAGCACCTAACATCGTATCCTTGTTTTATATTTTTTGTTTTGGCATGCACTACAACAATAGGTTTACATTACTTTACGTTAAATGTTTCAACTTAATATTCTTGTTAATTTAGCTTGATGCCTGAGAATCACCTTATATTCCCTCCTTGATTTATGTTGTTTGTTCTGGCATGTACCACCACTACATCAAGGTTACATTCCTTTAGGTTGATTGTTTCAACTTAATGTTGTTGTTCATTTAGCTTCATGCCTGAGAAGCAACTTATATCGTATCCTTGTTTTATGTTGTTTGTTCTGGCCTGCACCCCCGCTACATCAAGGTTACATTCCTTTAGGTGGACTCTTTCAACTTAATGTTGTAGTTCATTTAGCTTCAAGCCTGAGAAGCACCTTATATCATATCCTTGTTTTATGTTGTTTGTTCTGGCATGTACCACCGCTACATCAAGGTTACATTCCTTTAGGTGGATTCTTTCAACTTAATGTTGTTGTTCATTTAGCTTCATGCCTGAGAAGCACCTTATTTCGTATCCTTGTTTTATGTTGTTTGTTCTGGCATGCACCACTAACACATTAAGGTTACGTTTCTTTACGTTGAATCTTTCAACTTAATGTTGTTGTTCATTTGGCTTGATGCCTGAGGGGCACTTTATTTCGTATCCTTGTTTTATGATGTTTTTTCTGGCATGCACCACCACCTAATTAAGGTTATGTTGCTTTAAGTTGAATCTTTCAACTTGATGTTTTAGTTTATTTAGCTTCATGCCTGCAAAGCACCTAACATTGTATTCCCTTTTTATGTTGTTTGTTCTAGCGTGCAACACCACCACCACATTAAGATTACATTCCTATACGTTCAATCTTTCAACTTAATGTTGTTGTTCATTTACTTTCATGCCTGGACAGCACCTAAGATCGTATTCCTGTTTTATGTTGTTTGTTCTTATATGATTTCAAGACATAATTTTAACATTAAGCTTATAATTTATTTATTATTTTATAATGTACAGCGCCACATTAAGATTACATTACTTTTAGATTGAATCTTTTAACTTAATGTTGTTGTTCATTTACTTTCATGCCTGGTCAGCACGTAACATCATATTCCTGTTTTATGTTGTTTGTTCTAGGGTACACCACCACATATAGATTACATTTCTTTTAAATTGAATCTTTTAACCGAATGTATTTGTTCATTTACTTTCATGCGTGGCAGCACCTAAAATCGTATTCCTGTTTTATGTTGTTTGTTCTAGGGTACACCACCACATTAAGATTACATTTCTTTTAGATTGAATCTTTTAACTTAATGTTGTTGTTCATTTACTTTCATGCCTCCACAGCACCTAACATCGTATTCCTGTTTTATGTTGTTTGTTCTAGGGTACAGCACCACATTAAGATTACATTTCTTTTAGATTGAATCTTTTAACTTAATGTTGTTGTTCATTTACTTTAATGCCTGGACAGCACCTAACATCGTATTCCTGTTTTATGTTGTTTGTTCTAGTGTACACCACCACATTAAGATTACATTTCTTTTAGATTGCTTCTTTTAACTTAATGTTGTTGTTCATTTGGCTTCATGCCTGTGCTGCTCCTAAGATTGTATCCTTGCTTTATGTTGTTTGTTCTAGCGTGCAACAACACCACCACATTAAGATTACATTCCTATACGTTCAATCTTTCAACTTAATGTTGTTGTTCATTTACTTTCATGCGTGGCAGCACCTAAAATCATATTCCTGTTTTATGTTGTTTGTTCTAGGGTACACCACCACATTAAGATTACATTTCTTTTAGATTGAGTCGTTTAACTTAATGTTGTTGTTCATTTGGCTTCATGCCTGTGCTGCTCCTAAGATTGTATCCTTGTTTTATGTTGTTTGTTCCGGTATGCACCACCACCAGATCAAGGTTACATTCCTTTAGGTTGAATCTTTCAACTTAATGTATTGCTCACTTAAGTTGATGCCTGGGTAGCACCTAATATGCTATCCTTGTTTAATGTTGTTCGTTCTGGCATGCACCACCACCACATTAAAGTTACATTCCTTTAGTTTGAATCTTTCAATTTCATGTTGTTGTTCATTTAGCTTCATGCCTGGGTAGCACCCAACATCCTATCCTTGTTTTATGTTGCTTGTTCTGGAATGCACCACCACTACATTAAGGTTACATTCCTTTAGGCTAAACCTTTCAACTCAATGTTGTTGTTCATTTAGCTTCATGCCTGGGTAGCACCCAACATCCTATCCTTGTTTTATGTTGCTTGTTGTGGCATGCCTCACCACTACATTAAGATTACTTTACTTTAGGTTGAATCTTTCAACTTAATGTTGTTGTACATTTGGTTTCATGCTTGGGAAAGATGTTATATTGTATCCTTGTTTTATGTTGTTTGTTCTAGCATGCATTACCAACACATTAAGATTGCATTCTTTTAGGTTGAATCTTTCAACTTAATGTTGTTGTACATTTAGTTTCATGCTTGGGAATGATCTTATATTGTATCCTTGGTTTATGTTGTTTGTTCTGGCATGCATCACCAATACATTAAGATTACATTCCTTTAGTTTGAATCTTTAAATTTAATATTGTAGTTCATTTGGGTTAATGCCTGAGCAGCACCTAACATCGTATCCTTGTTTTATATGGTTTGTTTTGGCATGCACTACAACCCCACTAGGGTTACATTACTTTACGTTGAATGTTTCAACTTAATATTCTTGTTAATTTGGGTTGATGCCTGAGAATCACCTTATATTGTCTCCTTGATTTATGTTGTTTGTTCTGGCATGTACCACCACTACATCAAGGTTACATTCCTTTAGGTGGATTGTTTCAACTTAATGGTTTGTTCATTTAGCTTCATGCCTGAGAAGCATCTTATATCGTATCCTTGTTTTATATTGTTTGTTCTGGCCTTCACCACTGCTACATCAAGGTTACATTCCTTTAGGTGGATTCTTTCAACTTAATGTTGTTGTTCATTTAGCTTCAAGCCTGAGAAGCACCTTATATCGTATCCTTGTTTTATATTGTTTGTTCTGGCCTTCACCACCGCTACATCAAGGTTACTTTCCTTTAGGTGGACTGTTTCAACTTAATGTTGTTGTTCATTTAGCTTCAAGCCTGAGAAGCACCTTATATCGTATCCTTGTTTTATATTGTTTGTTCTGGCCTTCACCCCCGCTACATCAAGGTTACATTCCTTTAGGTGGACTCTTTCAACTTGATGTTGTTGTTGATTTAGCTTCATGCCTGAGAAGCACCTTATGTCGTATCCTTGTTTTATGTGTTTTGTTTTGAAATGCACCACCGCTACATCAAGGTTACATTCCTTTAGGTGGATTCTTTCAAGTTAATGTTGTTGTTCATTTAGCTTCAAGCCTGAGAAGCAGCTTATATCGTATCCTTGTTTTATGTTGTTTGTTCTGGCATGCACACCACTACATCAAGGTTACATTCCTTTAGGTGGATTCTTTCAACTTAATGTTGCTGTTCATTAGCTTCATTACTGAGAAGCATCTTATATCGTATCCTTGTTCTATGTTGTTGGCTCTGGAATGCAACACCTCTACATCAAGGTTACATTCCTTTAGGTGGATTCTTTCAACTTAATGTTGCTGTTCATTTAGCTTCATGCCTGAGAAGCATCTTATATTGTATCCTTGTTTTATGTTGTTGGTTCTGGAAATCAACACCGCTACATCAAGGTTACATTCCTTTAGGTTGATTTTTTCAACCTAATGTTGCTGTTTATTTAGCTTCATGCCTGAGAAGCATCTTATATCGTATCCTTGATTTATGTTGTTGGCTCTGGAGTGCAACACCTCTACATCAAGGTTACATTCCTTTAGGTGGATTGTTTCAACTTAATCTTGCTGTACATTTAGCTTCATGCCTGAGAAGCACCTTATGTTGTATCCATGTTTTATGCCGTTTCTTCTGGCATGCACCACCACTACTTCAAGGTTACATTCCCTTGGGTAGATTGTTTCAAATTAATGTTGTTGTTCATTTAGTTTCATGCCTGGACGGCACCTAACATCATATTCCTGTTTTATGTTCTTTGTTCTAGCGTGAACCACCACCACATTAAGATTACATTCCTATACATTCAATCTTTCAACTTAATAATGTTGTTCATTTAGCTTCATGCCTGGACAGCAGCTAACTACGTATTCCTGTTCTTTGTTGTTTGTTCTAGCATGCACCACCACCAAATTAAGATTACATTCCTATATGTTCAATCTTTCAAATTAATGTTGTTGTTCATTTAGCTTCATGCCTGCACAGCACCTAACATCGTATTCCTGTTTTATGTTGTTGTTTTAGCGTGCACCATCACCAAATTAAGATTACATTCCTATTCGTTCAATCCTTCAACTTAATGTTGTTCATTTAGCTTCATGCCTGGACAGCACCTAACATCATATTCCTGCTTTATGTTGTTTGTTCTAGCTTGCACCACCACCACATTAAGGTTACATTCCTATACGTTGAATCTTTCAAATTAATGTTGTTGTTCATTTAGCTTAATGCCTGGACAGCACCAACATCGTATTCCTGTTTTATGTTGTTTATTCTAGCGTACACCACCACCGCATTAAGATTACGTTCCTATACGTTCAATCTTTCAACTTAAGGTTGTAGATCATTTCGATTCATGCCTGACACGCACCTTATACCGCATCCTTGTTTTATGTTGTTTGTTCATGCATGCATCACCACCACATTAAGATTATATTTCTTTAGGTTGAATCTTTCAAATTATAGTTGTTGTTCATTTAGCTTGATGCCTGAGAAGCATGTAAAATTGTATCCTTGTTTTATGATGTTTGTTCTGGCATGCACCAACACATTAAAGCTACATTGCTTTAGGTTGAATTTTAAATTTCATGTTGTTGTTCATTTAGCTTGATGCCTGTACAGCACCTAATATTGTATCCTTGCTTTATGTTATTTATTCAGGCATACACCACGTCCATCTTAAATTTACATTTTTTTTTCGTTGAACCTTAGAACTTAATGTTGTTGATCATTTAGCTTCATGCCTGGGCAGCACCTAAGATCGTATCCTTGTTTTATGGTGTTTGTTTTGGCATGCACCACCACCACGTAAAGATTGAACTCTTTAGGTTGAATCTTTCAGATTAATGTTGTTGTTCATTTAGCTTCATGCCTGGGAAGTACCTAACATTGTATCCTTGTTTTATGTAGTTTGTTCTGGTATGCACCACCATGACATCATGGTTACATTCCTTTGCGTTGAATGTTTCAATTTCATGTTGTTGTGCATTTAGTTTGATGCCTGGGCACCACCTAACATCGCATCCTTGTTTTATGTTGTTCATTCTGGTATACACCACCATTACATCAAGGTTACATTCCTTTAGGTTGAATCTTTCAACTTAATGTTGTTGTTCATTAAGCTTCATCCTTAAGAAGCACCTTATAACGTAACCTTATTATTTGTTGATTGTTCTGGCATGCACTACCACCACATTAAGATTACATTCCTTTAGTTTGGATCTTTTAACTTAATGTTACTGTTCGTTTAGCTTCACGCTTGGGCAGCACCTAACATTGTATCCTCATTTTATGTAGTTGGTTCTGGCATGCACCACCATCACATTAAGATTACATTCCTATACGTACAATCTTTCAACTTAATGTTGTTGTTCATTTAGCTTCATACCTGGACAGCACCTAACATCGTAATCCTGTTTATGTTGTTTGTTCTACCATGCACCACCACCACATTAAGATAACATTCCTACACGTTCAATTTTTCAACTTACTGTTGTTGTTCATATAGCTTCATGCCTTGAAAGCACCTAACATCGTATTCCTGTTTTATGTTGTTTGTTCTAGCATGCACCACCACCACATTAAGATTACATTCCTATACGTTTAATCTTTCAACTTACTGTTGTTGTTCATATAGCTTCATGCGTTGACAGCACCTAACATGGTATTCCTGATTATGTTGTTTGTTCTGGCATGCACCACCACCACATTGAGATTACATTCCTATACATACAATCTTTCAACTTAATGTTGTTGTTCATTTATATTCATGCCTGGACAGCACCTAACATCGTATTCCTGTTTATGTTGTTTGTTCTAGCATGCACCACCACCACATTAAGATTACATTCCTATACGTTAAATCTTTCAACTTACTGCTGCTGTTCATATAGTTTCATGCCTTGACAGCACCTAACATCGTATTCCTGTTTTATGTTGTTTGTTCTAGCATGCACCACCACCACATTAAGATTACAATCCTATACGTTGAATCTTTCAACTTAATGTTGTTCTTCATTAAGCTTAATGCCTGGAAAGCACCTAACATCGTATTCCTGTTTTATGTATTTTGTTCTAGAGTGCACCACCACCACATTAATATTACATTCCTGTACATTCAATCTTTAAACGTAATGTTGTTCTTCATTTAGCTTCATGCCTGGACAGCACCTAACATCCCATTCCTGCTTTATGTTGTTTGTTCTAGCATGCACCACCACAACAATAAGATTACATTCCTATAGGTTTAATCTTTCAACTTAATGTTGTTCAGTTACCTTCATGCCTGGACAGCACCTAACATCGTATTCCTGTTTTATGTTGTTTGTTCTAGCGTGCACCACCACCACATTAAGATTACATTCCTATATGTTCAATCTTTCAACTTAATGTTGTTGTTAATTTAGTTTCATGCCTGGACAGCACCTAATATCGTATTCGTGTTTTATGTTCTTTGTTCTAGCGTGCACCACCACCACATTCAGATTATATTACTATACGTTCAATCTTTCAATTGAATGTTGTTGTTCATTTAGCTTCATGCCTGGACGGCACCTAACATGGTATTCCTGTTTTATGTTGTTTGTTCTAGCATGCACCACCTCCATATTAAGATTACATTCCTATACGTTCAACCTTTCGTTATAACGTTGCTGTTCATTAAGCTTCATGCCTGGAAAGCACCTAACATCATATTCCTGTTCTATGTTGTTTGTTCTAGCATGCACCACCACCACATTAAGATTACATTCCTATACGTTTAATCTTTCAACGTACTGTTGTTGTTCATATAGCTTCATGCCTTGATAGCACCTAACATGGTATTCCTGATTATGTTGTTTGTTCTGGCATGCACCACCACCACATTGAGATTACATTCCTATACATACAATCTTTCAACTTAATGTTGTTGTTCATTTATATTCATGCCTGGACAGCACCTAACATCGTATTCGTGTTTATGTTGTTTGTTCTAGCATGCACCACCGCCACATTAAGATTACATTCCTATACGTTAAATCTTTCAACTTACTGCTGCTGTTCATATAGTTTCATGCCTTGACAGCACCTAACATCGTATTCCTGTTTTATGTTGTTTGTTCTAGCATGCACCACCACCACATTAAGATTACAATCCTATACGTTGAATCTTTCAAATTAATGTTGTTCTTCATTAAGCTTAATGCCTGGAAAGCACCTAACATCGTATTCCTGTTTTATGTATTTTGTTCTAGAGTGCACCACCACCACATTAATATTACATTCCTGTACATTCAATCTTTAAACGTAATGTTGTTCTTCATTTAGCTTCATGCCTGGACAGCACCTAACATCCCATTCCTGCTTTATGTTGTTTGTTCTAGCATGCACCACCACAACAATAAGATTATATTCCTATAGGTTTAATCTTTCAACTTAATGTTGTTCAGTTACCTTCATGCCTGGACAGCACCTAACATCGTATTCCTGTTTTATGTTGTTTGTTCTAGCGTGCACCACCACCACATTAAGATTACATTCCTATATGTTCAATCTTTCAACTTAATGTTGTTGTTAATTTAGTTTCATGCCTGGACAGCACCTAATATCGTATTCGTGTTTTATGTTCTTTGTTCTAGCGTGCACCACCACCACATTCAGATTATATTACTATACGTTCAATCTTTCAATTGAATGTTGTTGTTCATTTAGCTTCATGCCTGGACGGCACCTAACATGGTATTCCTGTTTTATGTTGTTTGTTCTAGCGTGCACCACCTCCATATTAAGATTACATTCCTATACGTTCAACCTTTCGTTATAACGTTGCTGTTCATTAAGCTTCATGCCTGGAAAGCACCTAACATCATATTCCTGTTCTATGTTGTTTGTTCTGGCATGCATCACCACCACATTAAGATTACATTACTTTAGGCTGAATCTTTCAACTTAATGTTGTTGTTCATTTAGCTTGAAGCCTGGGCAGCACCTAACATCGTATCCTTGTTTTATGTTGTTTGTTCTGGGATGCACCACCACATTAAGGTTACATTCCTTTACGTTGAATCTTTCAACTTAGTGTTGTTGTTCATTTAGCTTGATGCCTGGGTAGCACCTTACATCGTATTGTTAATTTATGTTGTTTGTTGTGGCATGCATCACCACCACATTAAGATTACATTCCTTTAGTTTGAATCTTTAAATTTAACATTGTAGTTCATTTGGCTTAATGCCTGAGCAGCACCTAACATCGTATCCTTGTTTTATATTGTTTGTTTTGGCATGCACTACAACCAAATTAGGGTTACATTACTTTACGTTGAATGTTTCAACTTAATATTCTTGTTAATTTAGCTTGATGCCTGAGAATCACCTTATATTGTCTCCCTGATTTATGTAGTTTGTTCTGGCATGTACCACCACTACATCAAAATACATTCCTTTAGGTGGATTGTTTCAACTTAATGTTGTTCATTTAGCTTCATGCCTGAGAAGCACCTTATGTCGTATCCTTGTTTTATGTTGTTGGCTCTGGAATGCGACACCTCTACATAGAGGTTACATTCCTTTAGGTGGATTGTTTCAACTTAATGTTGTTGTTCATTTAGTATCATGCCTGAGAAGCACCTTATATCGTATCCTTGTTTTATGTTGTTGGCTCTGGAATGCAACACCTCTACATCAAGATTACATTCCTTTAGGTGGATTGTTTCAACTTAATGTTGTTCATTTAGCTTCATGCCTGAGAAGCATCTTATATCGTATCCTTGTTTTATGTTGTTGGCTCTGGAATGCAACACCTCTACATCAAGGTTACATTTCTTTAGGTGGATTGTTTCAACTTAATCTTGCTGTACATTTAGCTTCATGCCTGAGAAACACCTTATGTTGTATTCATGTTTGATATTGTTTCTTCTGGCATGCACCACCACTACATAGAGGTTACATTCCCTTTGGTGGATTGTTTCAACTTAATGTTGTTGTTCATTTAGCTTCATGCCTGAGAAGCACCTTATGTTGTATTCATGTTTTATATTGTTTCTTCTGGCATGCACCACCACTACATAGAGGTTACATTCCCTTTGGTGGATTGTTTCAACTTAATGTTGTTGTTCATTTAGTTTCATGCCTGAGAAGCACCTTATACCGTATCCTTGTTTTATAATGTTTGTTCTGGTATGTACTACCACTACATCAAGGTTACATTCCTTTAGGTGGATTCTTTCAACTTAATCTTTGTTCATTTAGCTTCATGCCTGAGAAGTACCTTATACCGTATCCTTGTCTTATGTTGTTTGTTCTGGCATGTACTACAACTACATCAAGGTTACATTCCTTTAGGTGGATTGTTTCAACTTAATGTTGTTCATTTAGCTTGATGCCTGAGAAGTACCTTATACCGTATCCTTGTTTTATGTTGTTTGTTCTGGCATGTACTACCACTACATCAACGTTACATTCCTTTAGGTGGATTGTTTCAACTTAATGTTTGTTCATTTAGCTTCATGCCTGAGAAGTACCTTATACCGTATCCTTGTTTTATGTTGTTTGTTCTGGCATGTACTACCACTACATCAAGGTTACATTCCTTTAGGTGGATTGTTTCAACTTAATGTTGTTCATTTAGCTTGATGCCTGAGAAGCACCTTATTTCGTATCCTTGTTTAATGTTGTTTGTTCTGGAATGCACCACCGTTACATTAAGGTTACTTTCCTTTAGGCTAAACCTTTGAACTCAATGATGTTGTTCATTTAGCTTCATGCCTGGGTAGCACCCAACATCCTATCCTTGTTTTATGTTGCTTGTTGTGGCATGCCTCACCACTACATTAAGATTACATTCCTTTAGGTTGAATCTTTAAATTTAATGTTGTTGTACATTTAGTTTCATGCTTGGGAAAGATCTTATATCGTATCCTTGTTTTATGTTGTTTGTTCTAGCATGCATTACCAACACATTAAGATTGCATTCTCATTGTTGAATCTTTCAACTTAATGCTGTTGTACATTTAGTTTCATGCTTGGGAAAGATCTTATATTGTATCCTTGTTTTATGTTGTTTGTTCTGGCATGCATCACCACCACACTAAAATTACATTCCTTTAGTTTGAATCCTTAAATTTAATATTGTAGTTCATTTGGCTTAATGCCTGAGTAGCACCTAACATCGTATCCTTGTCTTATATTGTTTGTTTTGGAATGCACTACAACCACATTAGGGTTACATTACTTTACGTTGAATGTTTCAACTTAATATTCTTGTTAATTTTGGTTGATGCCTGAGAATCAGTTTATATTGTCTCCTTCATTTATGTTGTTTGTTCTGGCATGTACCACCACTACATCAAGGTTACATTCCTTTAGGTGGTTTTGTTTCAACTTAATGTTGTTGTTCATTTAGCTTCATGCCTGAGAAGCATCTTATATCGTATCCTTGTTTTATGTTGTATGTTCTGGCCTGCACCCCCGCTACATCAAGGTTACATTCCTTTAGGTGGATTCTTTCAACTTAATGTTGTTGTTCATTTAGCTTCATGCCTGAGAAGCATCTTATATCGTATCCTTGTTTTATGTTGTATGTTCTGGCCTGCACCCCCGCTACATCAAGGTTACATTCCTTTAGGTGGATTCTTTCAACTTAATGTTGTTGTTCATTTAGCTTCATGCCTGAGAAGCATCCTATATCGTATCCTTGTATTGTTGTTGGCTCTGGAATGCAACACCTCTACTTCAAGGTTACATTCCTTTAGGTGGTTTTGTTCCAACTTAATGTTGTTGTTCATTTAGCTTCATGCCTGAGAAGCATCTTATATCGTATCCTTGTTTTATGTTGTTGGCTCTGGAATGCAAAACCGCTACATCAAGGTTACATTCCTTTAGGTGGATTCTTTCAACTTAATGTTGCTGTTTATTTAGCTTCATGCCTGAGAAGCATCTTACTACGTATCCATGTTTTATGTTGTTGGCTCTGGAATGCAACACCTCTACATCAAGGTTACATTCCTTTAGGTGGATTGTTTCAACTTAATGTTGTTGTACATTTAGCTTCATGCCTGAGAAGCACCTTATGTTGTATCCATGTTTTATGCCTTTTCTTCTGGCATGCACCACCACTACATCAAGGTTACATTCCCTTAGGTAGATTGTTTCAACTTAATGTTGTTGTTCATTTAGCTTCATGCCTGCACAGCAGCTAACTACGCATTCCTGTTCTTTGTTGTTTGTTCTAGCATGCACCACCACCACATTAAGATTACATTCCTATACGTTCAATCTTTCAACTTAATGTTGTTGTTCATTTAGTTTCATGCCTGGACAGCACCTAACATCGTATTCCTGTTTCATGTTGTTTGTTCTAGCGTACACCACCACCACATTAAGATTACATTCCTATACGTTCAATCTTTCAACTTAATGTTGTTGTTCATTTAGTTTCATGCCGGGACAGCACCAAATATCGTATTCCTGTTTTATGTTGTTTGTTCTAGCGTGCACCACCACCATATTAAGATTACATTACTATACGTTCAATCTTTCAACTGAATGTTGTTGTTCATTTAGCTTCATGCCTGGACAGCACCTAATATCGTATTCCTGTTTTATGTTGTTTGTTCTAGTGTGCACCACCACCATATTAAGATTACATTCCTATACGTTCAACCTTTCAACATAATGTTGTTCATTTAGCTTCAGGCCTGGACAGCACCTAACATCGCATTCCTGTTTTATGTTGTTTGTTGTAGCATGCACCCCCACATTAAGATTACATTCCTTTAGGTTGAATCTTTCAACTTAATGTTGTTGTTCATTTAGCTTGAAGCCTGGGCAGAACCTAACATCGTATCCTTGTTTTATGTTGTTTGTTCTGGGATGCACCACCACATTAAGGTTACATTCCTTTACGTTGAATCTTTGAACTTAGTGTTGTTGTTCATTTAGCTTGATGCCTGGGCAGCACCTTACATTGTATCATTAATTTATGTTGTTTGTTGTGGCATGCATCACCACCACATTAAGATTTCATTCCTTTAGTTTGAATCTTTAAATTTAATATTGTAGTTCATTTGGCTTAATGCCTGAGCAGCACCTAACATCGTATCCTTGTTTTATATTTTTTGTTTTGGCATGCACTACAACAACATTAGGGTTACATTACTTTACGTTAAATGTTTCAACTTAATATTCTTGTTAATTTAGCTTGATGCCTGAGAATCACCTTATATTCCCTCCTTGATTTATGTTGTTTGTTCTGGCATGTACCACCACTACATCAAGGTTACATTCCTTTAGGTTGATTGTTTCAACTTAATGTTGTTGTTCATTTAGCTTCATGCCTGAGAAGCAACTTATATCGTATCCTTGTTTTATGTTGTTTGTTCTGGCCTGCACCCCCGCTACATCAAGGTTACATTCCTTTTAGGTGGACTCTTTCAACTTAATGTTGTAGTTCATTTAGCTTCAAGCCTGAGAAGCACCTTATATCATATCCTTGTTTTATGTTATTTGTTCTGGCATGTACCACCGCTACATCAAGGTTACAGTCCTTTAGGTGGATTCTTTCAACTTAATGTTGTTGTTCATTTAGCTTCATGCCTGAGAAGCACTTTATACCGTATCCTTGTTTTATGTTGTTTGTTCTGGCATGTACTACCACTACATCAAGGTTACATTCCTTTAGGTGGATTCTTTCAACTTATTGTTGTTGTTCATTTAGCTTGATGCCTGAGAAGCACCTTATTTCGTATCCTTGTTTTATGTTGTTTGTTCTGGCATGCACCACTAACACATTAAGGTTACGTTTCTTTACGTTGAATCTTTCAACTTAATGTTGTTGTTCATTTAGCTTCATGCCTGAGAAGCACTTTATACCGTATCCTTGTTTTATGTTGTTTGTTCTGGCATGTACTACCACTACATCAAGGTTAGATTCCTTTAGGTGGACTGTTTCAACTTAATGTTGTTGTTCATTTAGCTTCATGCCTGAGAAGCACCTTATTTCGTATCCTTGTTTTATGTTGTTTGTTCTGGCATGCACCACTAACACATTAAGGTTACGTTTCTTTACGTTGAATCTTTCAACTTAATGTTGTTGTTCATTTGGCTTGATGCCTGAGGGGCACTTTATTTCGTATCCTTGTTTTATGATGTTTTTTCTGGCATGCACCACCACCTAATTAAGGTTATGTTGCTTTAAGTTGAATCTTTCAACTTGATGTTTTAGTTTATTTAGCTTCATGCCTGCAAAGCACCTAACATTGTATTCCCTTTTTATGTTGTTTGTTCTAGCGTGCAACACCACCACCACATTAAGATTACATTCCTATACGTTCAAACTTTCAACTTAATGTTGTTGTTCATTTACTTTCATGCCTGGACAGCACCTAAGATCGTGTTCCTGTTTTATGTTGTTTGTTCTTATATGATTTCAAGACATAATCTTAACATTAAGCTTATAACTTATAACTTTTCGAAAGTGGGCATCAGGGGAAAATTCTTAGAAATCATAAAATCATACTTGTTAAACCGTATGCAATGCACAGAAATTTATTATCAACAGCATCACATGACAAAATGTGCAAGATCAATTTATGAAACAATGAAGGTGGGTGTACCTCAAGGATCTGTACTTGGACCAATCCTATTCATATTGTATGTAAATGACATTCCTAAATCTTCAGAATATAAAATAATATCATACGCAGATGACACTTCAGTTATATTGACAAGTAAAAATATACATAGCTTAGAGAAATTAGTAACCACAAAAACACAGGATATATGTGAGTACCTAAAATATAACAACTTAAAGGTAAATTTACAAAAAACAAATATGATCGTGTTCCAGCACCGAAATAAGGGATCCACTCAAAGATTACATGCAACACTAAACGATGAGTATATAGAGCAAATACAGAGAATAAAATTTTTAGGGGTAATTATAGATGAGAATATGACATTCAGAAATCACATTGACCTTGTATGTAATAAAATTAGTACTGGTTTATATCTGTTAAGAAAGATGAAAAAATATTTAGACACTGATTATTTAAAGCTAGTATACTATGGTCTAATTCACCCCCATCTTCAATATGGGATTGAAGTCTGGGGCAGCACAGGTATTGTAAATATGAACAGAGTACTGTTAATGCAGAAAAAGTGTTTAAGATGTATCTATGGTCGAAATAGTAGAGAATCATGTAGACAAATCTATGTGGAGGCTAGTGTTTTAACAGTCGTATCACTATATGTGTATAAAGTAATTATGTATGTAGTAAGTAAGTCACATTCTGTAAAAATAAAAGATAGTCACATATATAAAACTAGAACACAAAATAATTACTACAGAGATAATGTAAATAAAAAGGCCACTGAAAAGGATCCAATTACGATGGGTAGGATACTATATAACAAATTACCCAATGACATTAAAAGTTTAGAGGGCAAAGAATTTCAAAGGAGGTTAAAAACATTCTTAATTCAGAAATGCTTGTACAGGTTGAATGAATTGTAAATATTGTATACACATGTAAATTTTGTAACTTTTCATTGTATGACGATGCTTGAAACTTGTAAAAGTCTATAAGCAAATAAAGATTATTATTATTATTATTATTATTATTATTATTATTATTATTATTATTATTATTATTATTATTATTATTATTATTATTATTATTATTATTATTTTATAATGTACACCGCCACATTAAGATTACATTACTTTTAGATTGAATCTTTTAACTTAATGTTGTTGTTCATTTACTTTCATGCCTGGTCAGCACGTAATATCATATTCCTGTTTTATGTTGTTTGTTCTAGGGTACACCACCACATATAGATTACATTTCTTTTAAATTGAATCTTTTAACCGAATGTATTTGTTCATTTACTTTCATGCGTGGCAGCACCTAAAAACGTATTCCTGTTTTATGTTGTTTGTTCTAGGGTACACCACCACATTAAGATTACATTTCTTTTAGATTGAATCTTTTAACTTAATGTTGTTGTTCATTTACTTTCATGCCTCCACAGCACCTAACATCGTATTCCTGTTTTATGTTGTTTGTTCTAGGGTACAGCACCACATTAAGATTACATTTCTTTTAGATTGAATCTTTTAACTTAATGTTGTTGTTCATTTACTTTAATGCCTGGACAGCACCTAACATCGTATTCCTGTTTTATGTTGTTTGTTCTAGTGTACACCACCACATTAAGATTACATTTCTTTTAGATTGCTTCTTTTAACTTAATGTTGTTGTTCATTTGGCTTCATGCCTGTGCTGCTCCTAAGATTGTATCCTTGCTTTATGTTGTTTGTTCTAGCGTGCAACAACACCACCACATTAAGATTACATTCCTATACGTTCAATCTTTCAACTTAATGTTGTTGTTCATTTACTTTCATGCGTGGCAGCACCTAAAATCATATTCCTGTTTTATGTTGTTTGTTCTAGGGTACACCACCACATTAAGATTACATTTCTTTTAGATTGAATCGTTTAACTTAATGTTGTTGTTCATTTGGCTTCATGCCTGTGCTGCTCCTAAGATTGTATCCTTGTTTTATGTTGTTTGTTCCGGTATGCACCATCACCAGATCAAGGTTACATTCCTTTAGGTTGAATCTTTCAACTTAATGTATTGCTCACTTAAGTTGATGCCTGGGTAGCACCTAATATGCTATCCTTGTTTAATGTTGTTCGTTCTGGCATGCACCACCACCACATTAAAGTTACATTCCTTTAGTTTGAATCCTTCAATTTCATGTTGTTGTTCATTTAACTTGATGCCTAGGCAGCACTAAACATCGTATTCATGTTTTATGTTGTTTGTTCTGGAATGCACCACCACTACATTAAGGTTACATTCCTTTAGGCTAAACCTTTCAACTCAATGTTGTTGTTCATTTAGCTTCATGCCTGAGTAGCACCCAACATCCTATCCTTGTTTTATGTTGCTTGTTGTGGCATGCCTCACCACTACATTAAGATTACATTACTTTAGGTTGAATCTTTCAACTTAATGTTGTTGTACATTTGGTTTCATGCTTGGGAAAGATGTTATATTGTATCCTTGTTTTATGTTGTTTGTTCTAGCATGCATTACCAACACATTAAGATTGCATTCTTTTAGGTTGAATCTTTCAACTTAATGTTGTTGTACATTTAGTTTCATGCTTGGGAAAGATCTTATATTGTATCCTTGGTTTATGTTGTTTGTTCTGGCATGCATCACCAATACATTAAGATTACATTCCTTTAGTTTGAATCTTTAGATTTAATATTGTAGTTCATTTGGCTTAATGCCTGAGCAGCACCTAACATCGTATCCTTGTTTTATATGGTTTGTTTTGGCATGCACTACAACCCCACTAGGGTTACATTACTATACGTTGAATGTTTCAACTTAATATTCTTGTTAATTTGGGTTGATGCCTGAGAATCACCTTATATTGTCTCCTTGATTTATGTTGTTTGTTCTGGCATGTACCACCACTACATCAAGGTTACATTCCTTTAGGTGGATTGTTTCAACTTAATGTTGTTGTTCATTTAGCTTCATGCCTGAGAAGCATCTTATATCGTATCCTTGTTTTATATTGTTTGTTCTGGCCTTCACCACTGCTACATCAAGGTTACATTCCTTTAGGTGGATTCTTTCAACTTAATGTTGTTGTTCATTTAGCTTCAAGCCTGAGAAGCACCTTATATCGTATCCTTGTTTTATATTGTTTGTTCTGGCCTTCACCACCGCTACATCAAGGTTACTTTCCTTTAGGTGGACTGTTTCAACTTAATGTTGTTGTTCATTTAGCTTCAAGCCTGAGAAGCACCTTATATCGTATCCTTGTTTTATATTGTTTGTTCTGGCCTTCACCCCCGCTACATCAAGGTTACATTCCTTTAGGTGGACTCTTTCAACTTGATGTTGTTGTTGATTTAGCTTCATGCCTGAGAAGCACCTTATGTCGTATCCTTGTTTTATGTGTTTTGTTCTGAAATGCACCACCGCTACATCAAGGTTACATTCCTTTAGGTGGATTCTTTCAAGTTAATGTTGTTGTTCATTTAGCTTCAAGCCTGAGAAGCAGCTTATATCGTATCCCTTTTTTATGTTGTTTGTTCTGGCATGCACACCACTACATCAAGGTTACATTCCTTTAGGTGGATTCTTTCAACTTAATGTTGCTGTTCATTAGCTTCATTACTGAGAAGCATCTTATATCGTATCCTTGTTCTATGTTGTTGGCTCTGGAATGCAACACCTCTACATCAAGGTTACATTCCTTTAGGTGGATTCTTTCAACTTAATGTTGCTGTTCATTTAGCTTCATGCCTGAGAAGCATCTTATATTGTATCCTTGTTTTATGTTGTTGGTTCTGGAAATCAACACCGCTACATCAAGGTTACATTCCTTTAGGTTATTTTTTCAACCTAATGTTGCTGTTTATTTAGCTTCATGCCTGAGAAGCATCTTATATCGTATCCTTGTTTTATATTGTTGGCTCTGGAGTGCAACACCTCTACATCAAGGTTACATTCCTTTAGGTGGATTGTTTCAACTTAATCTTGCTGTACATTTAGCTTCATGCCTGAGAAGCACCTTATGTTGTATCCATGTTTTATGCCGTTTCTTCTGGCATGCACCACCACTACTTCAAGGTTACATTCCCTTAGGTAGATTGTTTCAAATTAATGTTGTTGTTCATTTAGTTTCATGCCTGGACGGCACCTAACATCATATTCCTGTTTTATGTTCTTTGTTCTAGCGTGAACCACCACCACATTAAGATTACATTCCTATACATTCAATCTTTCAACTTAATAATGTTGTTCATTTAGCTTCATGCCTGGACAGCAGCTAACTACGTATTCCTGTTCTTTGTTGTTTGTTCTAGCATGCACCACCACCAAATTAAGATTACATTCCTATATGTTCAATCTTTCAAATTAATGTTGTTGTTCATTTAGCTTCATGCCTGCACAGCACCTAACATCGTATTCCTGTTTTATGTTGTTGTTTTAGTGTGCACCATCACCAAATTAAGATTACATTCCTATACGTTCAATCCTTCAACTTAAGGTTGTAGATCATTTCGATTCATGCCTGACACGCACCTTATACCGCATCCTTGTTTTATGTTGTTTGTTCTGGCATGCATCACCACCACATTAAGATTATATTTCTTTAGGTTGAATCTTTCAAATTATAGTTATTGTTCATTTAGCTTGATGCCTGAGAAGCATGTAAAATTGTATCCTTGTTTTATGATGTTTGTTCTGGCATGCACCAACACATTAAAGCTACATTGCTTTAGGTTGAATTTTAAATTTCATGTTGTTGTTCATTTAGCTTGATGCCTGTACAGCACCTAATATTGTATCCTTGCTTTATGTTATTTATTCAGGCATACACCACGTCCATCTTAAATTTACATTTTTTTTTCGTTGAACCTTAGAACTTAATGTTGTTGATCATTTAGCTTCATGCCTGGGCAGCACCTAAGATCGTATCCTTGTTTTATGGTGTTTGTTTTGGCATGCACCACCACCACGTAAAGATTGAACTCTTTACGTTGAATCTTTCGGATTAATGTTGTTGTTCATTTAGCTTCATGCCTGGGAAGTACCTAACATTGTATCCTTGTTTTATGTAGTTTGTTCTGGTATGCACCACCATGACATCATGGTTACATTCCTTTACGTTGAATGTTTCAATTTCATGTTGTTGTGCATTTAGTTTGATGCCTGGGCACCACCTAACATCGCATCCTTGTTTTATGTTGTTCATTCTGGTATACACCACCATTACATCAAGGTTACATTCCTTTAGGTTGAATCTTTCAACTTAATGTTGTTGTTCATTAAGCTTCATCCTTAAGAAGCACCTTATAACGTAACCTTATTATTTGTTGATTGTTCTGGCATGCACTACCACCACATTAAGATTACATTCCTTTAGTTTGGATCTTTTAACTTAATGTTACTGTTCGTTTAGCTTCACGCTTGGGCAGCACCTAACATTGTATCCTCATTTTATGTAGTTGGTTCTGGCATGCACCACCATCACATTAAGATTACATTCCTATACGTACAATCTTTCAACTTAATGTTGTTGTTCATTTATCATTTAGCTTCATACCTGGACAGCACCTAACATCGGAATCCTGTTTATGTTGTTTGTTCTACCATGCACCACCACCACATTAAGATTACATTCCTACACGTTCAATTTTTCAACTTACTGTTGTTATTCATATAGCTTCATGCCTTGAAAGCACCTAACATCGTATTCCTGTTTTATGTTGTTTGTTCTAGCATGCACCACCACCACCACATTAAGATTACATTCCTATACGTTTAATCTTTCAACTTACTGTTGTTGTTCATATAGCTTCATGCCTTGACAGCACCTAACATGGTATTCCTGATTATGTTGTTTGTTCTGGCATGCACCACCACCACATTGAGATTACATTCCTATACGTACAATCCTTCAACTTAATGTTGTTGTTCATTTATATTCATGCCTGGACAGCACCTAACATCGTATTCCTGTTTATGTTGTTTGTTCTAGCATGCACCACCACCACATTAAGATTACATTCCTATACGTTAAATCTTTCAACTTACTGCTGCTGTTCATATAGTTTCATGCCTTGACAGCACCTAACATCGTATTCCTGTTTTATGTTGTTTGTTCTAGCATGCACCACCACCACATTAAGATTACAATCCTATACGTTGAATCTTTCAACTTAATGTTGTTCTTCGTTAAGCTTAATGCCTGGAAAGCACCTAACATCGTATTCCTGTTTTATGTATTTTGTTCTAGAGTGCACCACCACCACATTAATATTACATTCCTGTACATTCAATCTTTAAACGTAATGTTGTTCTTCATTTAGCTTCATGCCTGGACAGCACCTAACATCCCATTCCTGCTTTATGTTGTTTGTTCTAGCATGCACCACCACAACAATAAGATTACATTCCTATAGGTTTAATCTTTCAACTTAATGTTGTTCAGTTACCTTCATGCCTGGACAGCACCTAACATCGTATTCCTGTTTTATGTTGTTTGTTCTAGCGTGCACCACCACCACATTAAGATTACATTCCTATATGTTCAATCTTTCAACTTAATGTTGTTGTTAATTTAGTTTCATGCCTGGACAGCACCTAATATCGTATTCGTGTTTTATGTTCTTTGTTCTAGCGTGCACCACCACCACATTCAGATTATATTACTATACGTTCAATCTTTCAATTGAATGTTGTTGTTCATTTAGCTTCATGCCTGGACGGCACCTAACATGGTATTCCTGTTTTATGTTGTTTGTTCTAGCATGCACCACCTCCATATTAAGATTACATTCCTATACGTTCAACCTTTCGTTATAACGTTGTTGTTCATTAAGCTTCATGCCTGGAAAGCACCTAACATCATATTCCTGTTCTATGTTGTTTGTTCTGGCATGCATCACCACCACATTAAGATTACATTACTTTAGGCTGAATCTTTCAACTTAATGTTGTTGTTCATTTAGCTTGAAGCCTGGGCAGCACCTAACATCGTATCCTTGTTTTATGTTGTTTGTTCTGGGATGCACCACCACATTAAGGTTACATTCCTTTACGTTGAATCTTTCAACTTAGTGTTGTTGTTCATTTAGCTTGATGCCTGGGTAGCACCTTACATCGTATCGTTAATTTATGTTGTTTGTTGTGGCATGCATCACCACCACATTAAGATTACATTCCTTTAGTTTGAATCTTTAAATTTAACATTGTAGTTCATTTGGCTTAATGCCTGAGCAGCACCTAACATCATATCCTTGTTTTATATTGTTTGTTTTGGCATGCACTACAACCAAATTAGGGTTACATTACTTTACGTTGAATGTTTCAACTTAATATTCTTGTTAATTTAGCTTGATGCCTGAGAATCACCTTATATTGTCTCCCTGATTTATGTTGTTTGTTCTGGCATGTACCACCACACCATCAAAATACATTCCTTTAGGTGGATTGTTTCAACTTAATGTTGTTCATTTAGCTTCATGCCTGAGAAGCACCTTATGTCGTATCCTTGTTTTATGTTGTTGGCTCTGGAATGCAACACCTCTACATAGAGGTTACGTTCCTTTAGGTGGATTGTTTCAACTTAATGTTGCTGTTCATTTAGTATCATGCCTGAGAAGCACCTTATATCGTATGCTTGTTTTATGTTGTTTGCTCTGGAATGCAACACCTCTACATCAAGGTTACATTCCTTTAGGTGGATTGTTTCAACTTAATGTTGTTCATTTAGCTTCATGCCTGAGAAGCATCTTATATCGTATCCTTGTTTTATGTTGTTGGCTCTGGAATGCAACACCTCTACATCAAGGTAACATTCCTTTAGGTGGATTGTTTCAACTTAATGTTGTTGTTCATTTAGTATCATGCCTGAGAAGCACCTTATATCGTATCCTTGTTTTATGTTGTTGGCTCTGGAATGCAACACCTCTACATCAAGGTAACATTCCTTTAGGTGGATTGTTTCAACTTAATGTTGTTCATTTAGCTTCATGCCTGAGAAGCATCTTATATCGTATCCTTGTTTTATGTTGTTGGCTCTGGAATGCAACACCTCTACATCAAGGTTACATTTCTTTAGGTGGATTGTTTCAACTTAATCTTGCTGTACATTTAGCTTCATGCCTGAGAAGCACCTTATGTTGTATTCATGTTTTATATTGTTTCTTCTGGCATGCACCACCACTACATAGAGGTTACATTCCCTTTGGTGGATTGTTTCAACTTAATGTTGTTGTTCATTTAGGTTCATGCCTGAGAAGCACCTTATACCGTATCCTTGTTTTATAATGTTTGTTCTGGTATGTACTACAACTACATCAAGGTTACCTTCCTTTAGGTGGATTCTTTCAACTTAATGTTTGTTCATTTAGCTTCATGCCTGAGAAGGACCTTATACCGTATCCTTGTTTTATGTTGTTTGTTCTGGCATGTACTACCACTACATCAAGGTTACATTCCTTTAGGTGGATTGTTTCAACTTAATGTTGTTCATTTAGCTTGATGCCTGAGAAGCACCTTATTTCGTATCCTTGTTTAATGTTGTTTGTTCTGGAATGCACCACCGTTACATTAAGGTTACTTTCCTTTAGGCTAAACCTTTGAACTCAATGATGTTGTTCATTTAGCTTCATGCCTGGGTAGCACCCAACATCCTATCCTTGTTTTATGTTGCTTGTTGTGGCATGCCTCACCACTACATTAAGATTACATTCCTTTAGGTTGAATCTTTAAATTTAATGTTGTTGTACATTTAGTTTCATGCTTGGGAAAGATCTTATATCGTATCCTTGTTTTATGTTGTTTGTTCTAGCATGCATTACCAACACATTAAGATTGCATTCTCATTGTTGAATCTTTCAACTTAATGCTGTTGTACATTTAGTTTCATGCTTGGGAAAGATCTTATATTGTATCCTTGTTTTATGTTGTTTGTTCTGGCATGCATCACCACCACACTAAGATTACATTCCTTTAGTTTGAATCCTTAAATTTAATATTGTAGTTCATTTGGCTTAATGCCTGAGTAGCACCTAACATTGTATCCTTGTTTTATATTGTTTGTTTTGGAATGCACTACAACCACATTAGGGTTACATTACTTTACGTTGAATGTTTCAACTTAATATTCTTGTTAATTTTGGTTGATGCCTGAGAATCAGTTTATATTTTCTCCTTCATTTATGTTGTTTGTTCTGGCATGTACCACCACTACATCAAGGTTACATTCCTTTAGGTGGTTTTGTTTCAACTTAATGTTGTTGTTCATTTAGCTTCATGCCTGAGAAGCATCTTATATCGTATCCTTGTTTTATGTTGTATGTTCTGGCCTGCACCCCCGCTACATCAAGGTTACATTCCTTTAGGTGGATTCTTTCAACTTAATGTTGTTGTTCATTTAGCTTCATGCCTGAGAAGCATCTTATATCGTATCCTTGTTTTATGTTGTATGTTCTGGCCTGCACCCCCGCTACATCAAGGTTACATTCCTTTAGGTGGATTCTTTCAACTTAATGTTGTTGTTCATTTAGCTTCATGCCTGAGAAGCATCTTATATCGTATCCTTGTTTTATGTTGTATGTTCTGGCCTGCACCCCCGCTACATCAAGGTTACATTCCTTTAGGTGGATTCTTTCAACTTAATGTTGTTGTTCATTTAGCTTCATGCCTGAGAAGCATCTTATATCGTATCCTTGTATTATGTTGTTTGTTCTGGCATGTACCACCACTACATCAAGGTTACATTCCTTTAGGTGGTTTTGTTTCAACTTAATGTTGTTGTTCATTTAGCTTCAAGCCTGAGAAGCACCTTATGTCGTATCCTTGTTTTATATTGTTTGTTCTGGCCTTCACCACCGCTACATCAAGGTTACATTCCTTTAGGTGGACTCTTTCAACTTAATGTTGTTGTTCATTTAGCTTCATGCCTCAGAAGCACCTTATGTCGTATCCTTGTTTTATGTGTTTTGTTCTGAAATGCACCACCGCTACATCAAGGTTACATTCCTTTAGGTGGACTCTTTCAACTTAATGTTGTTGTTCATTTAGCTTCATGCCTGAGAAGCACCTTATGTCGTATCCTTGTTTTATGTGTTTTGTTCTGAAATGCACTACCGCTACATCAAGGTTACATTCCTTTAGGTTGACTCTTTCAACTTAATGTTGTTGTTCATTTAGCTTCATGCCTGAGAAGCACCTTATGTCGTATCCTTGTTTTATGTGTTTTTATCTGAAATGCACCACCGCTACATCAAGATTACATTCCTTTAGTTGGATTCTTTCACCTTTATGTTGTTGTTCATTTAGCTTCATGCCTGAGAATCACCTTATGTCGTATCCTCGTTTAATGTTGTTTGTTCTGGCATGCACCACCGCTACATCAAGGTTACATTCCTTTAGGCGAGATCTTTCAACTTAATGTTGTTGTTCATTTAGTTTCATGCCTGGACAGCACCTATTATCATATTCCTGTTTTATGTTGTTTGTTCTAGCGTGCACCACCACCAGATTAAGATTACATTACTATACGTTCAATCTTTCAACTGAATGTTGTTGTTCATTTAGCTTCATGCCTGGACAGCACCTAACATCGTATTCCTGTTTTATGTTGTTTGTTCTAGCGTGCACCAAAACCACATTACGATTACATCCCTAGACGTTCAACCTTTCAACTTACTGTTTTTCATTTAGCTTCAGGCCTGGACAGCACCTAACATCGCATTCCTGTTTTATGTTGTTTGTTGTAGCATGCACCACCACATTAAGATTACATTCCTATAGGTTCAATCTTTGAACTTAAGTTGTTGTTCATTTAGCTTCATGCCTGGAAAGCACCTAACATCATATTCCTGTTTTATGTTGTTTGTTCTAGCGTGCATCACCCCCACATTAAGATTACATTCCTTTAGGGCGAATCTTTCAACTTAATATTGTTGTTCATTCAGCTTGATGCCTGGGCAGCACCTTACATCGTATCATTAATTTATGTTGCTTGTTGTGGCATGCATCACCACCACATTAAGATACATTCCTTTAGTTTGAATCTTTAAATTTAATATTGTAGTTCATTTGGCTTAATGCCTTAGCAGCACCTAACATCGTATCCTTGTTTTATATTGTTTGTTTTATCATTCACTACAACCACATTAGGGTTACATTACTTTACGTTGAATGTTTCAACTTAATATTCTTGTTAATTTAGCTAGATGCCTGTGAATCACCTTATATTGTCTGCTTGATTTATTTTGTTTTTTGTGGCATGTACCACCACTACATCCAGGTTATATTCCTTTAGGTGGATTGTTTCAACTTAATGTTGTTGTTCATTTAGCTTCATGCCTGAGAATCATCTTAGTACGTTTCCTTGTTTTATGTTGTTTGTTCTGGCCTGCACCACCGCTACATCAAGGTTACATTCCTTTAGGTGGACTCTTTCAACTTAATGTTTTTGTTCATTTAGCTTCAAGCCTGAGAAGCACCTTATACCGTATCCTTGTTTTATGTTGTTTGTTCTGGCATGTACTACCACTACATCAAGTTTACATTCCTTTAGGTGGATTCTTTCAACTTAATGTTGTTGTTCATTTAGCTTCATGCCAGAGAAGCACCTTATACCGTATCCTTGTTTTATGTTGTTTGTTCTGGCATATACTACCACTACATCAAGTTTACATTCCTTTAGGTGGATTCTTTCAACTTAATGTTGTTGTTCATTTAGCTTCATGCCTGAAAAGCACCTTATACTGTATCCTTGTTTTATGTTGTTTGTTCTGGCATGTACTACCACTACATCAAGGTTACATTCCTTTAGGTGGATTGTTTCAACTTAATATTGTGTTTAATTTAGCTTGATGCCTGAGTAGCACCTTATTTCGTATCCTTGTTTTATGTTGTTTGTTCTGGCATGCACCACTAACACATTAAGGTTACGTTTCTTTACGTTGGATCTTTCAACTTAATGTTGTTGTTCATTTGGCTTGATGCCTGAGGGGCACCTTATTTCGTATCCTTGTTTTATGATGTTTTTTCTGTCAGGCACCACCACCTAATTAAGGTTATGTTGCTTTAAGTTGAATCTTTCAACTTGATGTTGTAGTTCATTTAGCTTCATGCCTGGAAAGCACCTAACATTGTATTCCCTTTTTATGTTGTTTGTTCTAGCGTGCAACACCACCACCACCACATTAAGATTACATTCCTATACGTTTAATCTTTCAACTTAATGTTGTTGTTCATTTACTTTCATGCCTGGACAGCACCTAAGATCGTATTCCTGTTTTATGTTGTTTCTTTTAGGGTACACCACCACATTAAGATTACATTTCTTTTAGATTGATTCTTTTAGCTTAATGTTGTTGTTCATTGGGCTTCATGCCTGTGCTGCTCCTAAGATTGTATCCTTCTTTTATGTTGTTTGTTCCGGTATGCACCACCACCAGATCAAGGCTACATTCCTATAGGTTGAATCTTTCAACTTAATGTATTGCTCACTTAAGTTAATGCCTGGGTAGCACCTAACATGCTATCCTTGTTTTATGTTGTTTGTTCTGGCATGCATAACCACCACATTAAAGTTACATTCCTTTAGGTTGAATCTTTCAATTTCATGTTGTTGTTCATTTAACTTGATGCAGAGGCAGCACCAAACATCGTATTCATGTTTTATGTTGTTTGTTCTGGAATGCACCACCACTACATTAAGGTTACATTCCTTTAACCTAAACCTCTCAACTCAATGTTGTTGTTCATTTAGCTTCATGCCTGGGTAGCACCCAACATCCTATCCTTGTTTTATGTTGCTTGTTGTGGCATGCCTCACCACTACATTAAGATTACATTCCTTTAGGTTGAATCTTTCAAATTAATGTTGTTGTACATTTAGTTTCATGCTTGGGAATGGTCTTATATTGTATCCTTGTTTTATGTTGTTTGTTCTAGCATGCATTACCAACACATTAAGATTGCATTCTTTTAGGTTGAATCTTTCAACTTAATGTTGTTGTACATTTAGTTTCCTGCTTGGGAATGATCTTATATTGTATCCTTGTTTTATGTTGTTTGTTCTGGCATGCATCACCAATACATTAAGATTACATTCCTTTAGTTGAATCTCTAATTTAATATTGTAGCTCATTTGGCTTAATGCCTGTGCAACACCTAACATCGTATCCTTGTTTTATATTGTTTGTTTTGGCATGCACTACAACCACATTAGGCTTACATTACTTTACGTTGAATGATTCAACTTAATATTCTTGTTAATCACCTTATATTGTCTCCTTGATTTATGTTGTTTGTTCTGGCATGTACCACCACTACATCAAGGTTACATTCCTTTAGGTGGATTGTTTCAACTTAATGTTGTTGTTCATTTAGCTTCATGCCTGAGAAGCATCTTATATCGTATCCTTGTTTTATATTGTTTGTTCTGGCCTGCACCACCGCTACATCAAGGTTACATTCCTTTAGGTGGACTCTTTCAACCTAATGTTGTTGTTTATTTAGCTTCGACCCTGAGAAGCATCCTATATTGTATCCTTGTTTTATATTGTTTGTTCTGGCATGTACCACAGCTACATCAAGGTTACATTCCTTTAGGTGGATTCTTTCAAGTTAATGTTGTTGTTCATTTAGCTTCATGCCTGAGAAGCACCTTATACTGTATCCTTGCTTTATGTTGTTTGTTCTGGCATGTAGTACCACTACATCAAGGTTACATTCCTTTAGGTGGGATATTTCAACTTAATGTTGTTGTTCATTTAGCTTCATGGATGAGAAGCACCTTATTTCGTATCCTTGTTTTATGTTGTTTGTTCTGGCATGCACCATTAACACATTAAGGTTACGTTAGTTTACGTTGAATCTTTCAACTTAATGTTGTTGTTCATTTGGCTTGATGCCTGAGGGGCACTTTATTTCGTATCCTGGTTTTGTTGTTTGTTCTAGCGTGCAAACCACCACCACATTAAAATTACATTCCTATACGTTGAATCTTTCAACTTAATGTTGTTGTTCATTTACTTTCATGCCTGGTCAGCAGCTAACATCGTATCCCTGTTTTATGTTGTTTGTTCTAGGGTACACCACCACATTAAGATTACATTTCTTTTAGATTGAATCTTTTAACTTAATGTTGTTGTTCATTTGGCTTCATGCCTGTGCTGCTCCTAAGATTGTATCCTTGTTTTATGTTGTTTGATCCGGCATGCACCACCACCAGATCAAAGTTACATTACTTTAGGTTGAATCTTTCAACTTAATGTACTGCTCACTTAAGCTGATGCCTAGGCAGCACTAAACATCGTATCCATGTCTTATGTTGTTTTTTCTGGAATGCACCACACCACCACATTAAGATTACATTCATTTAGTTTAGGTCTTTCAACTTAATGTTGTTGTTCATATGGCTGCATTCCTGGACAAGTTCTAACACCGTATCCTTGTTTTATGTTGTTTGCTCTGGCATGCACCACCACCACATTAAGATTGCAATTCATTTAGTTTAGGTCTTTCAACTTAATGTTGTTGTTCATATGGCTTCATTCCAGGATAGGTTCTAACACTGTATCCTTGTTTTATGATGTTTGCTCTGGCATGCACCACCACCACATTAAGATTACATTCCTTTAGTTTAGGTCTTTCAACTTAATGTTGTTGTTCATATGGCTTCATGCCTGGACAGGTTCTAACACCGTATCCTTGTTCTATGTTGTTTGCTCTGGCAGGCACCACCACTACATCAAGGTTACATTTCTTTAGGTGGATTCTTTCAACTTAATGTTGTTGTTCATTTAGCTTCATGCCTGAGAAGCACCTTATATCGTATAATTGCTTTATGTTGTTTATTCTGGCATGCACCACCGCTACATCTAGGTTACATTCCTTTAGGTGGATTCTTTCAACTTAATGTTGCTGTTCATTTAGCTTCATGCATGAGAAGCACCTTATGTCGTATCCTTGCTTTATGTTGTTTGTTCTGAAATGCACCACCGCTACAACAAGGTTACATTCCTTTAGGTGGATTCTTTCACCTTAATGTTGTTGTTCATTTAGCTTCATGCCTGAGAAGCACCTTATGTCTTATCCTTGTTTTATGTTGTGTGTTCTGGCATGCACCACCGCTACATCAAGGTTACATTCCTTTAGGTGGATTCTTTCACCTTAATGTTGTTGTTCATTTAGCTTCATGCCTGAGAAGCATCTTATATCGTATCCTTGTTTTATGTTGTTGGCTCTGGAATGCAACACCTCTACATCAAGTTTACATTGCTTTAGGTGGATTGTTTCAACTTAATGTTGCTGTTCATTTAGCTTTATGCCTGAGAAGCAATTTATGTCGTTTCAATGTTTTATGTTGTTTGCTCTGGCATGCAACACCTCTACATCAAGGTTACATTCCTTTAGGTGGATTGTTTCAACTTAATGTTGCTGTACATTTAGCTTCATGCCTGAGAAGCACCTTATGTTGTATTCATGTTTTATGCTGTTTCTTCTGGCATGCACCACCACTACAAAGAGGTTACATTCCCTTAGGTGGATTGTTTCAACTTAATGTTGTTGTTCATTTAGCTTCATGCCTGAGAAGCAATTTATATCGTATCCTTGTTTTATGCTGTTTCTTCTGGCATGCACCACCACAACATCAAGGTTACATTCCTTTAGGTGGATTGGTTCAACTTAATGTTGTTGTTCATTTAGCTTCATGCCTGAGAAGCACCTTATGTCGTATCCTTGTTTTATGCTGTTTCTTATGGCATGCACCACCACTACATCAAGGTTACATTACCTTAGCTGGATTCTTTCAACTTAATGTTGCTGTTCAGTTAGCTTCATGCCTGAGAAGCACCTTATGTCGTATCCTTGTTTTATGTGTTTTGTTCTGAAATGCACCACTGCTACATCAAGGTTACATTCCTTTAGGTGGATTCTTTCACCTTAATGTTGTTGTTCATTTAGCTTCATGGCTGAGAAGCACCTTATGTCGTATCCTTGTTTTATGTTGTTTGTTCTGGTATGCAACACCGCTACATCAAGGTTACATTCCTTTAGGTGGATTCTTTCAACTTAATGTTTCTGTTCATTTAGCTTCATTACTGAGAAGCACCTTATGTCGTATCCTTGTTTTATGTTGTTTGTTCTGGCATGCACCACTGCTACATCAAGGTTACATTCCCTTAGGTATATTGTTTCAACTTAATGTTGGTGTTCATTTAGCTTCATGCCTGAGAAGCACCTTATATCGTATCCTTGTTTTATGCTGTTTCTTCTGGCATGCACCACCACTACATCAAGGTTACATTCCTTTAGGTGGATTGTTTCATCTTAATGTTGTTGTTCATTTAGCTTCATGCCTGAGAAGCACTTTATATCGTATCCTTGTTTTATGCTGTTTCTTCTGGCATGCACCACCACTACATCAAGCGTACATTCCCTTAGGTGGATTGTTTCAACTTAATGTTGTTGTTCATTTAGTTTCATGCCTGGACGGCACCTAACATGATATTCCTGTTTTATGTTGTTTGTTCTAGCGTCCACCACCACCACATTAAGGTTACACTCCTATACGTTCAATCTATCAACTGAATGTTGTTGTTCATTTAGCTTCATGCCTGGATAGCACCTAACATCGTATTCCTGTTTTATGTTGTTTGTTCTAGCGTGCACCACCACATTACGATTACATTCCTAGACGTTCAACCTTTCATAATAATGTTGTTCATTTAGCTTTAGGCCTGGACAGCACCTAACATCGCATTCCTGTTTTATGTTGTTTGTTGTAGCATGCACTACTACATTAAGATTACATTCCTATAGGTTTAATCTTTGAACTTAATGTTGTTGTTCATTTAGCTTCATGCCTGGAAAGCACCTAACATCATATTCCTGTTTTATGTTGTTTGTTCTGGCGTGCATCACCCCCACATTAAGATTACATTCCTGTAGGTTGAATCTTTCAACTTAATGTTGTTCATTTAGCTTGAAGCCTGGGCAGCACCTAACATCGTATCCTTGTTTTATGTTGTTTGTTCTGGGATGCACCACCACATTAAGGTTACATTCCTTTACGTTGAATCTTTCAACTTAGTGTTGTTGTTCATTTAGCTTGATGCCTGGGCAGCACCTTACATCGTATCATTAATTTATGTTGTTTGTGTGGCAAGCATCACCACCACATTAAGATTACATTCCTTTAGTTTGAATCTTTAAATTTAATATTGTAGTTCATTTGGCTTAACGCCTGAGCAGCACCTAACATCGTATCCTTGTTTTATATTGTTTGTTTTGGCATGCACTACAACCACATTAGGGTTACATTACTTTACGTTGAATGTTTCAACTTAATTTTCTTGTTAATTTAGCTTGATGCCTTAGAATCCCCTTATGTTGTCTCCTTGATTTATGTTGTTTGTTCTGGCATGTACCACCACTACATCCAGGTTATATTCCTTTAGGTGGATTGTTTCAACTTAATGTTGTTGTTCATTTAGCTTCATGCCTGAGAAGCACCTTATACCGTATCCTTGTTTTATGTTGTTTGTTCTGGCATGTACTACCACTACATCAAGGTTACATTCCTTTAGGTGGATTGTTTCAACTTATTGTTGTTGTTCATTTAGCTTAATGCCTGAGAAGCACCTTATTTCATATCCTTGTTTTATGTTGTTTGTTCTGGCATGCACCACTAACACATTAAGGTTACGTTTTTTTACGTTGAATCTTTCAACTTAATGTTGTTGTTCATTTGGCTTGATGCCTGAGGGGCACTTTATTTCGTATCCTTGTTATATGATTTTTTTTCTGGCATGCACCACCACCTAATAAAGGTTATGTTGCTTTAAGTTGAATCTTTCAACTTGATGTTGTAGTTCATTTAGCTTCATGCCTGCAAGTAGAAGATATAGGTTCATCCTAAAACACTTTTTGCGTTTATATGGGAAAGGATAGGGAAAACGAGGGTATATGCGGAGGTTCACGGAGGAAAATGCGTTTATATGGGGAAGATAGGGACTACGAGGATCGATGCTAGGCTAGATAGAGGCTGAAGGAATGAGGATGTGCTTTATATGAGAGATACGTGGAATACGAGGAGAAGTGTTGGACGAGATAGGGGTTAAGATGTGGAATATGTATTTATATGGGAAAGATAGGGAAAACGTGAACAGAGGCTAGGATAGACAAATGCTGAAGCAGGAGGAATATGAACATATTTACAGGAGAGATAGGGGATACGTGGAGAGGTACTAGACTATTCAGGGTTTGAAGGGTAGAGTATGACTTTTTATATGAAGAGACGAGGAAAACGAGGGTACATGCTAGGTTGAGAGAACCTTCAAGGAGGAAAAAATGCGTTTATATGGGAGAGATAGGGAAAACGAGGAGAGTTCTGAAGTAGAGAAGGGACTGAAGGAGGGAGAGATATGTTTTATACGACAGAGATAGGGCATACGAGGGGAGGTGCTAGTGCAGACAGAGGTTAAGGAGTACGGTATACGTTAATATGAGGAATATATGGAAAACGGGGGCAGACGGTATGATAGACAGAAGCTGGGCCACTTTTACGTTTATATGGGAAAGGATAGGGTAAAACGAGGGTAGATGCGACAGTTCAAGGAGGAAAATGCCTTTATAGGGGAGAGATAGGGAAAACGAAGGTAGGTGCTAGGTTGAGAGTCTTCAAGGGGGAAAATGCATTTATATGAGATCGGTAGGACATATGAGGAGAAGTGCTAGTCTAGACATGGGTTGAGGAGCAGAGTATACGTTTATATGGGAGAAATATGGAAAACGGGAGAGATACAAGGATAAACAGGGGTTGAAGGAGGAGGAATGTAGGGTTATACGGTAATATAGATAGTAATTCGATTATAAAACTTTTATCATCCAGCGCTGCAACACTTTTATATACTTATTTTCTAAACCTTACAAACTTTATATATGTTAAACTAGTGCGCGAAACGGAGAGAGACAAACTGTATATCGGTTTACAGCGAAGTATACGTCTTAACCTATTGCCACCATGTTTGCTCTGGATGTTCTAATTGTCTATTCATTCCTAACATCATCTAACGTAACCAACAATAACCACGTAACACAACGTAACATAACAGCATGACAAGACGTCGCACTAACTAACATAAGCACGTATCCTCGTAACATCACGTGACATCTCGTAACCAGAAACGTTACACGACGTAACAACACGTACCAACCATGCAACCACGTAACAAAACGTAAGAACAACACGTAACCAACCCATTGCTAAGGCAATCTAAACTAATTCATCCTTCATAACTTAGACAATAAGTACGAGAGCCTAGCCTAGATTAACCCGACCAATCCTAAACGTTCCTCTCATCATCTATTCTACTCAGGCATCGACTAACCTAATCTGGCTAACCAAAGATAACCTCAACTTTCTTTTAGTGAAATTGCAATGTTTTATTCAGGTTTAATTATTCGAGAGTTTTAATTGAAAAGTTTACGTCAACATACCTTTATTTTAGTTCGTTGTAGGCGTCTCTCCCCTTTTTATCTAGGCTTGAGACTAGCACTAGGATTGCTCCTAATGGAAGGGTTACCACCTTCCCTTCCATCTTCTTCTTTCTTCATCGGTCGTCAGCTAGCTGCATATACAGCACACGGATAACCTTCATTTTTTTTAAGATTGTAGACTCACGAGAAAATCTTCATATTCGACTTACATTCTCTTATGCACTACTTGTAATGCTGTAATGTCCATAGGCGTATGTCGTTATACCGTCCTCAGCAATAATTCTTTTATCGTCGTATGGTGTCAATGTAATTTTATTCACTTGTACTGTGGCAAGAGCATGCTGTCGCGACAGGATCAGATTCATGGGCGTTCTGATAATTTCTCTGGTTTTAAGGCAGTCAGTATAGCTCTCGAACGTGACGTACTGCTTAATAGCACTACGTTTTATACCTTTAATCTTTTTTATCATTGAACCGTCGATATCTAGGGCATACATTTTAGGTCGTAGCCCTACAAAGCGTTGAATGATTTTACCATTAGCCTCATCTTTAAATTTCCCAAGTACCTTCTTGTTTAGAGGTGAATAGCATATATGGCTTGTAGGATAATCAGCAGTATCTAGGTGCTCAAGAAAACGTAGCTTATCCTGGTACACATCTTCAGTTGTAACACGATGAATGAACGAATCAGTGTCCATATACATAAGCTTCAGGTTTTCAGCTCCATAATACGGTAGCAACACATCATAGTGATACCGGTACATTAATGTCTTGGAGATATCCAACACACTCATACCGATGTATATAGGCTTGTTGAACACGATCTGTCGGGAGGCCATATGTACAGCAGCTAGATTAGAAGCATATATAGTCCTGTCGATAAACGTTGGCTTTGCAATTAACTTTTCCAGAGTCTTCTCATTTGTCACCAGCCGTATATCCATACGATTACGCAGGTTCTCCATAGTTTTTCCGAACATAGCATTGTTGAACAATTTGTAGAGATCCTTCTCAAAATCATTTGCGGCCTGTTGTCGTAGTCTGTTGTTAAATTCCACATACGGTTTTAACCATCGAGACTGTTGGAATTGTAGCACACGATGGATTTTTGTTAACCGTAGTCCATGATCAAGAGCTTGCTTCAACGCCATGTAATGTAGTACATACTTATTTCGAGGTCCTAGATGAGGTATCAGTTTCTTTGTAGGAGAGTCCTTAGGCGTCATACACTCAGGCAGGAAAGGTAGATCGTTGTGTAGATCGTGAAGTTCTGCAGGATACTCGATGTCGACTTCTAATATGTAGCCGTAAGGATCATCTTCTTGTAGTCTTTCTAAGTCAATTTTTTCAGGTGATACCCACTCAAATCCACCATAAGGGAGAGCGTGACTCATTGCCCACCCATATTGGTTGTTGGCGTCCTCATAGGTAATAAATTGGGTTGGTCTCGACGGATCATACTTCTCCATGTAGGTGTTATTAGCCTCTGCATACCGATGGGACACTTGACATAAACCTCCTCTTATACCAGATTCCACCATGAGTAATTGATCATAATCCTGTAACAATTCCAGCTGAATTCCAGTGTACAGTAACATGGCATCCCATGTAAGTCCTGGAGAGGTGAAATAATGTGCAGGATCGACTTTGTGTGTTTTGAGTGTTTGCTCCCTAAATGTCTCAAAGACATCAGCTAGGAGAAGCACATCAGAGATTAAGTAGAGGTCGCTGTACTCGCCCAGGTTTCTGACATTAAACAGCTCCCATACATTTTTAGCATGATCGTAGTCAGCATCACTAATTTCCTCTTCATTTAATTTATTGTAGAAGGAGTCCTTAGGAGGTAAGCAGGTTTCGTTCAAGACGTCCCATGAAGTGATGTAATCATAGGGAAATACACCCTTACGGGTCATCAACTTCAAATTGTCTTCACCGAAGTACTTCAATGTTTCAGGGTACGATGTTAGATTTTTTACCAGCTTATCCAAGCTTGTACTAGGAACCGAAAACTATCCACAAACCGGAGCTTTATATCTCCAACATACTTGGAGAATGATATATAGCTTTCTTCAGAGCTAGGAATTACTTCCACCCGCTCACTTGTACATCCCAGCTCCTTAACAATGAAGTGTGAGTCATATCCACTGAGGTTGTGCATGAAGACAGGGATATATTTAGGTGTTTTGCAGGCTAAATTACATTCATTATGCAGACTCCCCCGATATTCACCACTGATGTGATCATGGTCGCGTACTTTATAGTTCTCTTCAGTAAAGGTTTTTCCACACAAGTAGCATACTGTAGAGGCGTTAAAATCCATCTGCTGTTGATCTGTAAGTTTCAGGGGCATGACAGATTTGTATATATTATTAATCTCCTTTGCAAGGAATGACAGGTATTCCATAAACTTCTGAGCAGCATCAACACCACGATATACATAGGGATGCTTAGGAAGACCAGTTTCCAGATGTTCAACGTTGGTTGATGGTTTAACGTAAACACAGAAGCTCATTGCTGTGTGCTCTTGATAAGGGGTTGTATAGGAAGTTTCAGGACTGGGAATACACGTATGACATGGAGTGAGAATACTCTCAAAATCCGCATAGATGACATAAGGCACTTTCAGCATCCTCTCCACATTTTTAAACTGTACAATTGATTTCTCCTTTGTAGGCATAACTACCCTTGCAACACCATGTTGATTAGAGATGGTTGCATGTTCTTCCAGTTTTTCCAGCCCACTTCGTCCATATCGATTGTCAAAATGTGTAAAGCACCGCTTACAGGTATATATCACTCTACCATGCTTAGTTTTTTGACATCGAACGAGCTTCTCAAAATTCTTGATATATACATAGTGATGTTTTCCACTACTGTCACTCAATAGCAGGAGGTCACAGTGGTCAGGTAGTTCAGTGTCAGCAACCTTTATCGGATACACTTCATGCTTCTCATCCAGGCCGAAAACGTTGATGGACATCCTATTAAGCTTCGCAAATTTAGGTATTTGAGAAAGCGGAGTAGGATAGGAAACACAGCTGAAGTCGTACTTATCTTGAAGTTTCTTATATTTGCTCACCCGTCGAGGCTTGACGCTGACAAATTTGGCTAATATAGAGTACATAAAGCATAGCTCATCAGTTAAATTCTGGATGTTAATGCAGGCTTTTCTTGCTTCAACAGATGGCGGTAGGGGTATGTAGCTACTTCCTCGTAGCGGATTGTACTTGTTAATACGAAGGCGCACCCCTTCCACAGCAAGCAGAGCCCAGTTGCTACCCTTTAGTTGTGATTCCTCCATTTCAGTAACCAATTTCTTCATTTTGGTTTCCAGCATAGAATCCAGATCCGTTTCTATGAAAACAGCTTGATTTTTGGTTTTAAATGTCTTGTCACAGGTTTCTCCGATACTGTTAACAAATCTACACTCAGCTAACAGATTAATTTTCAAACTCTTGTGAATATCAAGTTCTTTATGCACAGCCTGGATTATCCGCTGTTTTGCTTCATGCAGGTATATATTCAGGTCCTTAGTCGATTCACATCGTATAAAATACGATTTCAAACGTCCAAGGAATGAAGTTTCATATTCTTTCATGTCACACTCCTCCATCGTAGATAACAACTCTTGCTTTGACGGTTCTAATCTACGTTTCTTCTCAGGTCTGTTTATTTCACACGCATCTTCGTGTCGACGACCCTTATAACTGTCTTTGAAGGCTACATTACAATATTTACACTTGAAGAGCTTGTTACAACGTAGCTCATGTCGTCTTTTATCATATCCACGGATGAACTTCTTACAGCATTTACCACAAGAATATCCTGAGACACTAGGAATGATATCCTTATACGATGACTTATTCATTTTTCTTCTTGATATAAGGTATTAACCTTTCTTCAAGGAAATGTACGCCTTGATATCGCTTAGAAAGCTGATTATTTTCTGTGAGAACAGCGATGTTAACACCTCGGAGATGATCAACAGAATGAATTTCAATGCTAGAGGTTGCTCTATTTATAGAGGAAGCACGAACCTTTATGCATCAATTATATAACGTATTAACCCTTCTTCAAGGAAATGTACTCTTCTTCACATTGATAACACTTTAGATTATTTTCTGAGAGAACCGCGATGTTAACACCTCAGAGATGATCAACAGAATGAATTTCAATACTCAAGTTCGCTCTATTTATAGAGAAAGCACGAACCTTTTTTAATCAATTATATCCTGATTATTAATACTAAAAACGGTGATGAAGCGTGTAAGCTGTTATATTTCAATTCGTGTTACGCCGATGTTCGAGCGTCTCCGTATAGCGTCGTATGCTTAGAGAAAGTGTAAAGTATTGTGAAGATGTATGTATTGTTCGGCTATAATCTACAGATTCGGAGAGCTTGACTCCTAAAGGTGATGAACGATCCGTCGACCGAGCAGGAGGCAAGCATTCCCTCCGCGCAACGAAACCTAGATGCAAATGAAAGAAAATCGTGATAGATGAGAAACCACCCAGACATTCGCCTACAGACCAGGGAAAACCATGAAAAATATGGAAGAGTAAGCAACCAACTGCAATCGAACGAGGGAAACCATCAGATTACTCTAGAAGCATAAAATTGCAAATGAAAGGAAATCGGTGTCGATGAGTAACCACTCCAGCATTCGCCTGCAGACCAGGGAAAACCATGAAAAATCGAGATCGGAGTAAACAATTGATTGAAATATAACCCTGAACCCTAAAAATTTACGTAAAAAATGGATTGAAAGGGGATCGTGATAGCAAATACCACTACAGCATTCGATAGCAGACCAGCGAAAACCATGAAAAGATCCGTGATCAGAGTAAACAATTGATTGAAATCTAACCCCTGAACCCTAGAAATTTACGTGAAAAAATGCAAATAAAATGGTTTGAAAGGGAATCGTGATAGCAAATACCACTACAGCATTAGGCAGCAGACCAGCGAAAATCGTGAGAAACGTAAGGTCAGAGTGCTCGTCCCTACGGGAATCGAATCCGAGACCTCTCGAATGCAAAGTGATGCCGTTATTGACTGAACAAAACAGTAAAAACAGACCTCATTAGCAGTCGACATGCTTAAACACGTTAACTTTCACCATATGACGTCACAGTCGGGGACAGTTTGACTATCGCCGCCATGTCGAGACATGCACATTTAGCCATCTCATATTCTAGAGTCATATACAGAAGTTTCATACCAACGTACTCACTACGCTCGCAAAGATAATCTAAAATTTCATCGTTGAAATACTTTGGAAATAGCGTAGAAGTTTTTCCATCCTTATTTAATTCAATTCATGTATATACCCTATTATTTAGTGATTTTTTCAATAATTTCTTCCTCTCATCTCAATCATTCTTCAAAGAATCAGTGTACAATACGCATTTTATACGTTTTAATGTTCGTTTATTTTTTTTAAAAAAAACCGCTACATTTGCCTGTAATTACGAGCAATAATTTTTTTTCAGATTTACTCAGATTTTTAGCTCGTAGAATCGAATTAGGAAATGTTTTAATAAATGTATTGTATTTTTTTAGCTTAAAGTATCTACATTTTTAAAGCTGCCATGACCGTTATTTGTATTTAGTATAAAGATTGTTATATTTTCATTTTTAAGACTTCCTTTGTTAAAGATAATGTCTTGCAATCTATTTTTAAATTTCTTTAAAACCAAAGCGAACGTTAAAAACTATAATGGCTGTCTTCATGTGTCGGAAAGCTAACATGGCCGCTTCAGCCGTCTTTTTTCCATAATCGGAAGCATGCGGTGGAGAAGCGTCCCTTACATGTCGATAAAGAAGCGAGCGCCCGACAGTGCGAGGTACAGAGAAGACCTTCTTTCAGCGTCCACCAGATAGCGGTAAAGTAGAGCGTGCCATGAGATACCAAACACCGAGAAAGAGACAGAGGGGTGGGGGAGGCGGAACAGACGCGCTGGGAGAGAGAGGCAAGACCCTTCAGTTCGGCACAGCACGCCGTAAGGTTCGGACCTATACAGTGGCATGCATATACCAACGCAGCGCGCGTCAGCGTCTTACGTAATCTAGTTATTTACGCTCACTATACCATTTAAATATACATTCATCTAAGAGATATAATATTCGTCAGGATGACAGATGTTCAAATATACATAAAAAAGAAATTAGTTACTGATATAAATGTAATATCGTACGTTCACCATTTTATTTTTAATTACTTTTTTATTTTATTCGAGGATGACTTTGTATTCATGTCACTGGATTCAATCCTAGTCCTCCAGCCCGACTTGGAACAACAATCAATAACGAGCTACAATCCAAGGATATAATCGGTAAAAATAAAAAATTCTTTTTTGGTAAAGGCCGTCAAATAGAAAGGTCTGTAAACGTATGTATTTCCCCTCAATTCCCCTCTTCCTTCCACCCCACAGTAGTAAAATAAATGAGAGTTCTGGCGCAGACAGATGCCGCCAACTGATAAGCTTCTTTGTTCTATGCCGACAAGCACCGCCCCCTTTCTTTGTGCGCTATCCCTTAAAGCCGCCGAAGATGACCCCTCCTTTTCGCAGGTTCCTCCCCCCTTTCTTTGTGCGCTATCCCTTAAAGCCCCCGAAGATGACCCCTCCTTTTGGTCTCCTAGCATGTCGCCTGGTTCTGTGCCGGTGGCCTCTCCGCCCTTGCTTTGTGCGCTAACCTAATGCCGCCTGGGTCTGTCCCCCGGGCGGTTAGGTCGCGTGCCGGTGGTCCCTCCCCTTTGTGGTTTGATTGGTTCCCTGTGGAGGAGCGGGGTTGCGTACGATGCCAATAAGGTATTGCCCCCGTACGCTGGTCCCGCCCCTCTCCTTGTGCGATGTCCTGATCGCTACCCTTACCAATATTGAAAATGGCGGATAGTTCTCATCGCTAATGGTAGTGTGGACAATCCGCCATTGCTCCCGTCGTTAGCGGCAGTGTAGCGGTTGCACAGAAGGCGGGGGCGTGAAACCACATGTCCTCCGGTTATACGATCAAATGATCGGCACATGTCGCCTCAGAGTCGCCATTTATTTTACTACTGTGGGGTGGAAGGAAGAGGGGAAGTGAGGGGAAATACATACGTTTACAGATCTTTCTATTTGACGGTGTTTACCAAAAAAGAATTTTTTATTATTACCGATTATATCCTTGGATTGTAGCTCGTTATTGATTGTTGTTCCAAGTCGGACTGGAGGACTAGGATTGAATCCAGTGACATGAATACAAAGTCATCTTCGAATAAAATAAAAAAGTAATTAAAAATAAAATGGTGAACGTACGATATTACATTTATATCAGTAACTAATTTCTTTGTTATGTATATTTGGACATCTGTCATCCTGACGAATATTATATCTCTTAGATGAATGTATATTTAAATGGTATAGTGAGCGTAAATAACTAGATTACGTAAGACGCTGACGCGCGCTGCAGCTGTATAGGCCCGACACTGCATTAGGTCCGACCCTTACGGCGTGCTGTGCCGTAATGAGGGTCTCGTGTAGCTCTCAGCGCCTCATGAAGCCGGCCTTTCATCCCTACCTTACTCTCTCCAGGTGCCACCCCTCAGCCGCCTTTCGCAAGCCTTCCCCTCTCCGTTCCAAGCGTCAGCCGATACAAGCTTGCTTGCCGACATGTAAGGTCCGCTTCTAAAAGACGACTGAAGTGGCCATGTTAGCTTTCCGACACATGAAGACAGCCATTATAGTTGTTAACGTTCGCTTTGGTTTTAAAAGAAATTTAAAAATTAGATTGCAAGACATTATCTTTAACAAAGGAAGTCTTAAAAATGAAAATATAACAATCTTTATACTAAATACAAATAACGGTCATGGCAGCTTTAAAAATGTAGATACTTTAAGCTAAAAAAATACAATACATTTATTAAAACATTTCCTAATTCGATTCTACGAGCTAAAAATCTGAGTAAATCTGAAAAAAAATTATTGCTCGTAATTACAGGCAAATGTAGCGGTTTTTTTAAAAAAATAAACGAACATTAAAACGTATAAAATGCGTATTGTACACTGATTCTTTGAAGAATGATTGAGATGAGAGGAAGAAATTATTGAAAAAATCACTAAATAATAGGGTATATACATGAATTGAATTAAATAAGGATGGAAAAACTTCTACGCTATTTCCAAAGTATTTCAACGATGAAATTTTAGATTATCTTTGCGAGCGTAGTGAGTACGTTGGTATGAAACTTCTGTATATGACTCTAGAATATGAGATGGCTAAATGTGCATGTCTCGACATGGCGGCGATAGTCAAACTGTCCCCGACTGTGACGTCATATGGTGAAAGTTAACGTGTTTAAGCATGTCGACTGCTAATGAGGTCTGTTTTTACTGTTTTGTTCAGTCAATAACGGCATCACTTTGCATTCGAGAGGTCTCGGATTCGATTCCCGTAGGGACGAGCACTCTGACCTTACGTTTCTCACGATTTTCGCTGGTCTGCTGCCTAATGCTGTAGTGGTATTTGCTATCACGATTCCCTTTCAAACCATTTTATTTGCATTTTTTCACGTAAATTTCTAGGGTTCAGGGGTTAGATTTCAATCAATTGTTTACTCTGATCACGGATCTTTTCATGGTTTTCGCTGGTCTGCTATCGAATGCTGTAGTGGTATTTGCTATCACGATCCCCTTTCAATCCATTTTTTACGTAAATTTTTAGGGTTCAGGGTTATATTTCAATCAATTGTTTACTCCGATCTCGATTTTTCATGGTTTTCCCTGGTCTGCAGGCGAATGCTGGAGTGGTTACTCATCGACACCGATTTCCTTTCATTTGCAATTTTATGCTTCTAGAGTAATCTGATGGTTTCCCTCGTTCGATTGCAGTTGGTTGCTTACTCTTCCATATTTTTCATGGTTTTCCCTGGTCTGTAGGCGAATGTCTGGGTGGTTTCTCATCTATCACGATTTTCTTTCATTTGCATCTAGGTTTCGTTGCGCGGAGGGAATGCTTGCCTCCTGCTCGGTCGACGGATCGTTCATCACCTTTAGGAGTCAAGCTCTCCGAATCTGTAGATTATAGCCGAACAATACATACATCTTCACAATACTTTACACTTTCTCTAAGCATACGACGCTATACGGAGACGCTCGAACATCGGCGTAACACGAATTGAAATATAACAGCTTACACGCTTCATCACCGTTTTTAGTATTAATAATCAGGATATAATTGATTAAAAAAGGTTCGTGCTTTCTCTATAAATAGAGCGAACTTGAGTATTGAAATTCATTCTGTTGATCATCTCTGAGGTGTTAACATCGCGGTTCTCTCAGAAAATAATCTAAAGTGTTATCAATGTGAAGAAGAGTACATTTCCTTGAAGAAGGGTTAATACGTTATATAATTGATGCATAAAGGTTCGTGCTTCCTCTATAAATAGAGCAACCTCTAGCATTGAAATTCATTCTGTTGATCATCTCCGAGGTGTTAACATCGCTGTTCTCACAGAAAATAATCAGCTTTCTAAGCGATATCAAGGCGTACATTTCCTTGAAGAAAGGTTAATACCTTATATCAAGAAGAAAAATGAATAAGTCATCGTATAAGGATATCATTCCTAGTGTCTCAGGATATTCTTGTGGTAAATGCTGTAAGAAGTTCATCCGTGGATATGATAAAAGACGACATGAGCTACGTTGTAACAAGCTCTTCAAGTGTAAATATTGTAATGTAGCCTTCAAAGACAGTTATAAGGGTCGTCGACACGAAGATGCGTGTGAAATAAACAGACCTGAGAAGAAACGTAGATTAGAACCGTCAAAGCAAGAGTTGTTATCTACGATGGAGGAGTGTGACATGAAAGAATATGAAACTTCATTCCTTGGACGTTTGAAATCGTATTTTATACGATGTGAATCGACTAAGGACCTGAATATATACCTGCATGAAGCAAAACAGCGGATAATCCAGGCTGTGCATAAAGAACTTGATATTCACAAGAGTTTGAAAATTAATCTGTTAGCTGAGTGTAGATTTGTTAACAGTATCGGAGAAACCTGTGACAAGACATTTAAAACCAAAAATCAAGCTGTTTTCATAGAAACGGATCTGGATTCTATGCTGGAAACCAAAATGAAGAAATTGGTTACTGAAATGGAGGAATCACAACTAAAGGGTAGCAACTGGGCTCTGCTTGCTGTGGAAGGGGTGCGCCTTCGTATTAACAAGTACAATCCGCTACGAGGAAGTAGCTACATACCCCTACCGCCATCTGTTGAAGCAAGAAAAGCCTGCATTAACATCCAGAATTTAACTGATGAGCTATGCTTTATGTACTCTATATTAGCCAAATTTGTCAGCGTCAAGCCTCGACGGGTGAGCAAATATAAGAAACTTCAAGATAAGTACGACTTCAGCTGTGTTTCCTATCCTACTCCGCTTTCTCAAATACCTAAATTTGCGAAGCTTAATAGGATGTCCATCAACGTTTTCGGCCTGGATGAGAAGCATGAAGTGTATCCGATAAAGGTTGCTGACACTGAACTACCTGACCACTGTGACCTCCTGCTATTGAGTGACAGTAGTGGAAAACATCACTATGTATATATCAAGAATTTTGAGAAGCTCGTTCGATGTCAAAAAACTAAGCATGGTAGAGTGATATATACCTGTAAGCGGTGCTTTACACATTTTGACAATCGATATGGACGAAGTGGGCTGGAAAAACTGGAAGAACATGCAACCATCTCTAATCAACATGGTGTTGCAAGGGTAGTTATGCCTACAAAGGAGAAATCAATTGTACAGTTTAAAAATGTGGAGAGGATGCTGAAAGTGCCTTATGTCATCTATGCGGATTTTGAGAGTATTCTCACTCCATGTCATACGTGTATTCCCAGTCCTGAAACTTCCTATACAACCCCTTATCAAGAGCACACAGCAATGAGCTTCTGTGTTTACGTTAAACCATCAACCAACGTTGAACATCTGGAAACTGGTCTTCCTAAGCATCCCTATGTATATCGTGGTGTTGATGCTGCTCAGAAGTTTATGGAATACCTGTCATTCCTTGCAAAGGAGATTAATAATATATACAAATCTGTCATGCCCCTGAAACTTACAGATCAACAGCAGATGGATTTTAACGCCTCTACAGTATGCTACTTGTGTGGAAAAACCTTTACTGAAGAGAACTATAAAGTACGCGACCATGATCACATCAGTGGTGAATATCGGGGGAGTCTGCATAATGAATGTAATTTAGCCTGCAAAACACCTAAATATATCCCTGTCTTCATGCACAACCTCAGTGGATATGACTCACACTTCATTGTTAAGGAGCTGGGATGTACAAGTGAGCGGGTGGAAGTAATTCCTAGCTCTGAAGAAAGCTATATATCATTCTCCAAGTATGTTGGAGATATAAAGCTCCGGTTTGTGGATAGTTTTCGGTTCCTAGTACAAGCTTGGATAAGCTGGTAAAAAATCTAACATCGTACCCTGAAACATTGAAGTACTTCGGTGAAGACAATTTGAAGTTGATGACCCGTAAGGGTGTATTTCCCTATGATTACATCACTTCATGGGACGTCTTGAACGAAACCTGCTTACCTCCTAAGGACTCCTTCTACAATAAATTAAATGAAGAGGAAATTAGTGATGCTGACTACGATCATGCTAAAAATGTATGGGAGCTGTTTAATGTCAGAAACCTGGGCGAGTACAGCGACCTCTACTTAATCTCTGATGTGCTTCTCCTAGCTGATGTCTTTGAGACATTTAGGGAGCAAACACTCAAAACACACAAAGTCGATCCTGCACATTATTTCACCTCTCCAGGACTTACATGGGATGCCATGTTACTGTACACTGGAATTCAGCTGGAATTGTTACAGGATTATGATCAATTACTCATGGTGGAATCTGGTATAAGAGGAGGTTTATGTCAAGTGTCCCATCGGTATGCAGAGGCTAATAACACCTACATGGAGAAGTATGATCCGTCGAGACCAACCCAATTTATTACCTATGAGGACGCCAACAACCAATATGGGTGGGCAATGAGTCACGCTCTCCCTTATGGTGGATTTGAGTGGGTATCACCTGAAAAAATTGACTTAGAAAGACTACAAGAAGATGATCCTTACGGCTACATATTAGAAGTCGACATCGAGTATCCTGCAGAACTTCACGATCTACACAACGATCTACCTTTCCTGCCTGAGTGTATGACGCCTAAGGACTCTCCTACAAAGAAACTGATACCTCATCTAGGACCTCGAAATAAGTATGTACTACATTACATGGCGTTGAAGCAAGCTCTTGATCATGGACTACGGTTAACAAAAATCCATCGTGTGCTACAATTCCAACAGTCTCGATGGTTAAAACCGTATGTGGAATTTAACAACAGACTACGACAACAGGCCGCAAATGATTTTGAGAAGGATCTCTACAAATTGTTCAACAATGCTATGTTCGGAAAAACTATGGAGAACCTGCGTAATCGTATGGATATACGGCTGGTGACAAATGAGAAGACTCTGGAAAAGTTAATTGCAAAGCCAACGTTTATCGACAGGACTATATATGCTTCTAATCTAGCTGCTGTACATATGGCCTCCCGACAGATCGTGTTCAACAAGCCTATATACATCGGTATGAGTGTGTTGGATATCTCCAAGACATTAATGTACCGGTATCACTATGATGTGTTGCTACCGTATTATGGAGCTGAAAACCTGAAGCTTATGTATATGGACACTGATTCGTTCATTCATCGTGTTACAACTGAAGATGTGTACCAGGATAAGCTACGTTTTCTTGAGCACCTAGATACTGCTGATTATCCTACAAGCCATATATGCTATTCACCTCTAAACAAGAAGGTACTTGGGAAATTTAAAGATGAGGCTAATGGTAAAATCATTCAACGCTTTGTAGGGCTACGACCTAAAATGTATGCCCTAGATATCGACGGTTCAATGATAAAAAAGATTAAAGGTATAAAACGTAGTGCTATTAAGCAGTACGTCACGTTCGAGAGCTATACTGACTGCCTTAAAACCAGAGAAATTATCAGAACGCCCATGAATCTGATCCTGTCGCGACAGCATGCTCTTGCCACAGTACAAGTGAATAAAATTACATTGACACCATACGACGATAAAAGAATTATTGCTGAGGACGGTATAACGACATACGCCTATGGACATTACAGCATTACAAGTAGTGCATAAGAGAATGTAAGTCGAATATGAAGATTTTCTCGTGAGTCTACAATCTTAAAAAAAATGAAGGTTATCCGTGTGCTGTATATGCAGCTAGCTGACGACCGATGAAGAAAGAAGAAGATGGAAGGGAAGGTGGTAACCCTGCCATTAGGAGCAATCCTAGTGCTAGTCTCAAGCCTAGATAAAAAGGGCACCATTCGTCTTAGGAACGGCACGGTAGCAGGTTAGCAAGGCGCATAGTGTATATCGACTTCAGTGGGGAGGGGTGGGGATACACGTTAGAGCGTGTATTCGCCTGAAGTGCAGGTTGGCACGTGCACCGCTTTACGCCTGTATTGGGCAGTTTCTGGTAGTTTTCTTGATTTTCGTATATTTAGAGTGTGGCTGTCGTCTTTTGGTAAGTGTGATTTTTTCTCTTTGTATTCGTGCGGGGATCTGTGAGTTACAGAAAGGGGCGCAGCCCCCAAGGGGGTGCCAAGCCGTACCATGGCGGCGGCAGAGGAGACTCTTTTGTGTGAAACGCCGTGTGTAGGAATGGAGACGGAGGTGATCACTAGCACGCCGATAATATCTCAGATTCAAAGTGCGGAACAATTACACCCGTCCAATGTGCCCATGATGGAGCACCAGTCAAATGGGGAAGTGATAGCACCACGTGTTGCTTCGGCTACGAATCCACCACAGCCACCTTTAAGATACATGCACACGGATGCAGGACCTTATTTTGTGCTTGTGCGTGGTAATAGCCAAAATATAAGGGATTTCCACCCCTTAAAGCTCGGTAAATGGCTGTTCTTACACGCCAAAGGAGTTACGCATAGCAACAAATCGGGGTTTAACCAAATTGAAGTACATTTTGCCTCGGCACAGGGAGCGAATGATTTCTTAGATTCAGATTTTGATTCGATACATGATACCCGATCATACATACCTTCCTATAACCTTTTTGTATCAGGAGTGGTACGGGGAATAGATATAGGCGTGGATCTCGACGAGATTCGCAATCATCTTAGCATGACTGCACAAATACCAGTGCACCATATCATGCGATTTAATCGCCGAGCACAGTTAGATGGGGAAACCCAATATATTCCTACGCGTTTACTGAAAATCACGTTTCGCACGCAAACTTTACCATCCCATATATATCTCTATTATCAAAGGTTTCAGGTGGACCGATACAATGCGCGGGTAGTCGTTTGCACTAAATGTGGGAAATTCCACCATAGGGCCAAATTTTGTAAAAATAAACCACGTTGTCTCAAATGTGGACAAGACCATTTGGATGCGCAACCTGAATGTCTTACGGATAGATTGAGATGCATCAATTGCAAACAGGAACACCTACCCACGGAGACGGAGAAATGCCCGGCATTTCACTTGGAAACACAAATAACGCAGACCATTGCGTCGCTACCAGTGTCACGGTATGAAGCACGCCAAATGGCGACAGGACGAATATCCTATGCCGAGGCTCTACGTACACCTAGTGTTCCATCACCTAGGACACATACCGGGGAACTTTCGCCCACTATATCACAGGTGACAACTCCCGTACCGGGTGCCATGGTGGCGCCACAGGGACTGGGGCGTACAGGGGCTAATGGCTCTAATAAACGTAAATGTATGGCGTCTAGTACTCCTACGACCCCGGAGTGGGTACAGGAGCGCTGGGCACCACACGGCAGGTGGCCCGAGGGGGCGCAGGCAGCTACTAGTAGAAACAGGGACGCATACGAGCTGGGGAGAGATGGTGGTGGGAGACCCACGCCTTCGACTTTACCTCGGGAGAACCCGACAACATGGTTGGCTGACATGGGTAGGGGTGACAATGTATTAGCTCCGGGAGGAGCACAGCTTACACCACAGACACGTGAGCCCAAGGGGATGCCCGGGGTCAGTATGCAACTCAGGACACTCTTTGTAAAATTGTGCATGATGGCACCGGACTACGTTTTACACACCCTCCAGGGGCTGCAGCATCGGCTGCATTTATAAACTTAAACGTCTTAACGTATGGAAGGGCAGCCAATCGTTTACTACTGGAATGCGCGTAGTGTGACTTCAAAGAAGGCGGAACTCCAAACATATTTAGCCCAGGTCCGTCCCTGGGTTGTGATTATCGTGGAAACCTGGCTACGGGAAGGGCAGGCATTTCGACTCCCAGGTTACCACATTTATAGAACGGACAGACAATCTCCGGGTGGGGGTGTGGCTATTTGTGTCGCAGACAACTTGTGCGTATATAATTGGAGGACGGGCATTCGGTTCCCACCGCACCTCGAGGCGGTTCGAGTCGTGCTGGGGGATCTCACTGTCGTCGGTGTTTACACATCGGGCGCTCGATTCACACTACGAGAGTGGGAGAGATTTCTTAACCCCCGTGATTCAAAATACTTACTTGTAGGTGACTTCAATATTGGACATTACGCGACTTTAACACCGCAAAGGAGGCGCTGCGTACCATTAGGACAACTGGCGACTAAACATAGATGGCAGATCCTTACGCAACATTTTACTACTCGGCAGGGATCGCTACAGCAGCTTGATTCCTCGCCGGACATTATATTCGCTACGCCTGACGTGACACCAAAACTACGGGTATCCCGCCTTGAATACACCATGGGTAGCGACCACTACCCGTTCATTCTTTACACCGCTAGTACCACAGCAGTGATACCGCCGGACAGACGACTTCTCCGAACAGATGACTTTGCGCCACATCAATTTCAGGTACAACTACAACACGTTACCCGACTACTCCATGACACCGATACCACTTATGAACACCTGGAGAATACCCTTACCGGATATCTCGATCACTTCCATCCTAAAACACCTCGACGTCCACGCAGAATTCCAAGGCCGCCTTGGTGGACCCCAGAATGCGCCCGACTAGTGGCGGAGAAACGTCGGCTTTATGCTCAATATCATCGGGAACGAACTAGGGAGACCTTCTTACTAGTGCGAGCTAAAGAAGCACACGTTCACCGCCGGTTCCGCCAGATTAAACGTGCAGCTTGGGCCACCTTCTGTAATTCGACTACTACCCGTACCCCTACGGTCCAGGTTTGGAAACGTCTTGCGTGGTTTACGAAAGCCAGACAATCAGCACCGGCACCGATATCGGGAAATCCACGACTGCAGATGGAATTCTTGAGACATGTCGCACCTGACTCACCTCTGGATCCCCCCTTATCTCTTCCGGTTGATACCAATATATCCGACCCATTATTTCGACCGATTACCGGAACTGATGTCCGCAGTGTCGTGATTGGAAGATCAGATAAATCTACCCCGGGACTTGACGATATTACGTATCGACATTTGAAGGCTTTGCCCACCACATGGTACACTTTGCTTGCGAACGCCTTTACTTCCATCCTTCGTACGGGGGTACTACCACTGTCTTGGCGCGAGGTAATTATCTATCCAATCTTAAAACCGGGTAGCGCGGGACTGACCGCTGCAGACTATCGCCCCATTGGCATGCTCCCTACTCTACGCAAAACCTTTGAAAAATTACTACATGACCGTTTAAGCTTTTACTTGGAACGCTATAACTTATGGCCCGCCACACAATATGGATTTCGAAAGGGCCATGGCACCACATTCCCGTTATACATTCTTCTTACCGACATTAATATAGCCTTTCACACACACCGACAGGTGCTTGCACTTTTCCTTGATTTGTCTGCAGCGTATGACCATGTCCTTCTGCCGATGCTTATAGACCGTCTCCGTAAATATTCCATTCCATCTCGTATACGTGCGTTACTTTATGGCCTTTTTTACAATCGCCGTTACCACCTCGCGTCGTATTTTCATAATCCCCACACACGTACTACATCTCGCGGTTTGATACAGGGTTCCACACTAAGTCCTTTGTTATACTCTTTATACATTGGAGATATCCGATCCGAAGTGACAATCACTGCGCGTGTGGTACAATATGCGGACGACCTGGTGATATACACACCGATTCAACCGAATTCCGGGGGCGACTTTCGACTCTTTGAACTAGACTGCCTACGTGTTATACGCTTTTTGGAATCCTTGGGCATGCGGGTTAACATCCGGAAGACGAAATTCCAGCATTTCCGTAGATCGATCCACTAGACCTTCACCATTTGTACTCCACATACTGGACCACGATTTAAGCCCGACACCGACGGTGAAATATCTAGGCCTTCATCTGCAACATAATCTCTCCACCTTATCACATTTCAAATTTCTTGTGACTGCCTTGAATCGTATCAAAAATCTCTTCAGAGCCTGTGCGGCCCGGCATTGGGGCATGCATCCTCTCTTACTACTCCGACTGATACCACCACTGATACACGCTAGATTGGAATACGGACAACTTCTTGTACCGCCATTATCGGGTGGAACTAGATGGACGCTGGACACCTTTTTCTACCAACTGTATAATATCATCTTTCACATTCCGGGTAAACCGGCTAAATACCTCTCGCAAAGACATTTCCCGCGATATCATTTGGAACAGCGGCTATTTGCACTCAGCATACACTTTATGGCTGACCTACTAACTCACTCTCATTCCCCATTGTTACCTAAACTTACCCGTCTATACGAAATATTATGCGCCAAACCCGAAGGGGTGGCGCATTTACCTTTACCACTGATACGCGCTCTTGCCTTATTCCGACAACGCACACAATATTATAGCACGCCGGTATACCCGGCGTATCTGCTGGACATCCCGGCACACACACTCCCGGACTATGTACAAGTTGACACCCGAACATTCCATACTCCGATTTCAGATTATAAGACATTATGGCACGTGTACCGCGAGGACCGGAAGATCGCTTGGAAGGACGATTCCCCACTCCTAATCTTCACAGACGGCTCCAAAACCCCGGAAGGCACTAGTGCGGCGATCTATGTTGACACAACGTCCGAAACTTTTACATGGCGACTGGACGACGCTACTACTATTTATACGGCGGAGTCTATTGCACTCTATAGGGCACTGAAGTACCTACATGGTCATTTAGTACCACACTGTATTGTGTTTACTGACTGCCGCAGTCTTTTGACGGTTCTGCAATGCCCGGTCCGGTGGCCCAAGGTTCCTATATATGAAGTGCTTATCCGGAATCTCCTGCATACTTTACCGGGGACGGTACACCTATTTCTAACCTGGATACCGAGCCACGTAGGAATCCGGGGTAACGAATGTGTGGATGCAGCTGCGCGGGACGCGACGAAGAACCGGACGACCTGTGACCAGTTACGGACGCCTCCATCGGACATTGTAAGCCATCTATTACGGGTGGTGCCCGATATGGGACAGATGCCGCATACAACTGCAGATCATCTAACTACATTTTTATCTAGTTATCCAAGACTACCTAATCGAGCGTTCTCGTCTTACTTTCGCCTTCTATTTCATGTGGCTTTGACTCCTGCGTATCTCTTTCGTATCGGTCTCCGAGATACGGACCTCTGCACCTGTGGTCATCGGGGTGATGTTAATCACCTTTTTTTTGAGTGCCCCCGTCACCAGGCCGCTACGGCTGCTCTCTTTGCCACTTTACACGACATGGGTATTATGGGACCATACCATTTACCTTCGATTCTCCTGCCATTCTCCGGACATCTTTGTAGGGCTTTATTTAGATTCATCACACGCACTAAAATGAAGTTGTAGACGATGGTGTCCCCACTCCTCATTTTAAATACGGCGCCTGCTATCACTGCTTCTAACCGTTTTCCTGAGACGCAGTAGCTCACCTTTGGTGGAGCAGTAGCGTCTAAAAACAAGCCAACAACAACAACAACGATAAAAAGGGGAGAGACGCCTACAACGAACTAAAATAAAGGTATGTTGACGTAAACTTTTCAATTAAAACTCTCGAATAATTAAACCTGAATAAAACATTGCAATTTCACTAAAAGAAAGTTGAGGTTATCTTTGGTTAGCCAGATTAGGTTAGTCGATGCCTGAGTAGAATAGATGATGAGAGGAACGTTTAGGATTGGTCGGGTTAATCTAGGCTAGGCTCTCGTACTTATTGTCTAAGTTATGAAGGATGAATTAGTTTAGATTGCCTTAGCAATGGGTTGGTTACGTGTTGTTCTTACGTTTTGTTACGTGGTTGCATGGTTGGTACGTGTTGTTACGTCGTGTAACGTTTCTGGTTACGAGATGTCACGTGATGTTACGAGGATACGTGCTTATGTTAGTTAGTGCGACGTCTTGTCATGCTGTTATGTTACGTTGTGTTACGTGGTTATTGTTGGTTACGTTAGATGATGTTAGGAATGAATAGACAATTAGAACATCCAGAGCAAACATGGTGGCAATAGGTTAAGACGTATACTTCGCTGTAAACCGATATACAGTTTGTCTCTCTCCGTTTCGCGCACTAGTTTAACATATATAAAGTTTGTAAGGTTTAGAAAATAAGTATATAAAAGTGTTGCTGCGCTGGATGATAAAAGTTTTATAATCGAATTACTATCTATATTACCGTATAACCCTACATTCCTCCTCCTTCAACCCCTGTTTATCCTTGTATCTCTCCCGTTTTTCATATTTCTCCCATATAAACGTATACTCTGCTCCTCAACCCATGTCTAGACTAGCACCTCTCCTCATATGTCCTACCGATCTCATATAAATGCATTTTTCCCCTTGAAGACTCTCTCAACCTAGCACCTACCTTCGTTTTCCCTATCTTTTCCCATATAAACGCATACTCTGTCATTCAGACCTTCCTGTCTAGCCTAGCACTTCTCCTCATATTCCCCCTACCTCTCTCATATAAGACGCATTCCCTACCTCAACCCTGTCTAGCCTAGCATCGACCCTCGTATACCCTATCTCTCGCATATAAACGCCTACTCTATCATTCAAAACTCCTAGCCTAATACCTCTCCTCGGTTCGCTATCTCGCTCATATAAAACACCATATTCTACCCTTCAAGTCCTGTTTAGTAAAACATCTTTCCTTGTATTCCCTATCTCTCTCGTATAAAGCGTATCCCTCCCTCCTTTAGCACCTTACTAGCCCAGCATCAGCCATCGTATTCCCTATCTCTCCCCTATAAATGCATTTTCCTCCTTGAACTGTCGCATCTACCCTCGTTTTCCCTATCCTTTCCCATATAAACGTAAAGTGGCCCAGCTTCTGTCTATCATACCGTCTGCCCCCGTTATCCATATATTCCTCATATAAACGTATACCGTACTCCTTAACCTCTGTCTGCACTAGCACCTCCCCTCGTATGCCCTATCTCTGTCGTATAAAGCATATCTCTCCCTCCTTCAGTCCCTGCTCTACCTCAGAACTCTCCTCGTTTTCCCTATCTCTCCCATAAAAAACGCATTTTTTCCTCCTTGAAGGTTCTCTCAACCTAGCATATACCCTCGTTTTCCTCGTCTCCTCATATAAAAAGTCATACTCTACCCTTCAAACCCTGAATAGTCTAGTACCTCTCCACGTATCCCCTATCTCTCCTGTAAATATGTTCATATTCCTCCTGCTTCAGCATCTGTCTATCCTAGCCTCTGTTCACGTTTTCCCTATCTTTCCCATATAAATGCATATTCCACATCTCAACCCCTATCTAGTCCAACACTTCTCCTCGTATTCCACGTATCTCTCATTTAAAGCACATCCTCATTCCTTCAACCTCTATCTAGCCTAGCATCGATCCTCGTAGTCCCTATCTTCCCCATATAAACGCATTAATCTCCGTGAACCTCCGCATATACCCTCATTTTCCGTATCCTTTCCCATATAAACGCAAAAAGTGTGCCAGGATGGACCTAAATCTTCTACTCCTGCAAAGCACCTAACATTGTATTCCCTTTTTATGTTGTTTGTTCTAGCGTGCAACACCACCTAATTAAGATTACATTCCTATACGTTCAATCTTTCAACTTAATGTTGTTTTTATTTAAAGGTGAGTCGGAATTGTAACACTAACATCACTTAAGTTTACTCACTTAACATGTTTCGGGAAACCGTTGTTCCCATCATCAGAAGGTTAACTCGTCGACTGGCCCGTGTTGTTGGTGTTTCCGTTTTTTGGACTGGATCCTGTGGTGGCATCTTGTGGTGGAGAAATGTACTTCCAGAGAGGATTTGGTGGCGGCAAATCAAAATTCATTAGATGTGTGTTGTGTTTTAGAATGGTGATCTTCTCCCATGCATCTAATTCGGCTGCAAATTTGGCTGGTTTGACTAATGTAATATTGGGTTTGATGTTGTGATTAGTGATCCAAAAATGGTGTGAAACTGCAGATTTGTCCATTTGTTTGTATTTAATACATCTCATGTGCTCCTTTAGCCTAGTTTCTAAGTTTCTTTTTGTCTTACCAATGTATACTTTATTGCAATCTGAACAATTGATTTTATAGATTCCAGCTTTTTTGTCTTGTGGAATGGGGTCTTTTAACTTGTTACAAAGTAATTTCTCTATGTTAAATTTGTTCTGTGGAGCTAGGCTGATGTTATGTTTCATGAAAATCTTCTTAAATTTGTGAAATGTTCTTGGGTGGTATGTGAATTTCTTGAACTTTAGTTCTTTATCTTGCTGGCTGAGATTAGTTGTGTTTCTGATGTGCATCTGTCGTTTGAATTTTGCAATTTTTTTGTCAATAGTTGCTTTGTTGTACCCATTATGTATTGCTGTGTCTACTATATGCTGGTATTCTAACTGGTATTCTTTTTTATTTACGGGGGTATATACCAGTCTATGTGTTAGGCTGTTTAGTACTGCATGTTTGTGTGTGGTTGGATTGAAACTCTTATTTTTTATGTAATTAGTAGAGTGTGTTGGCTTCCTGTATATGCCAAAGGTTAGGTTCTTTTGTTCTCTGATGATTTTTAGGTCTAAAAATGGTAGCATGCCTTCTTTTTCTATTTCTATGGTGAATTTTATTGATTGGTTCTGTAGGTTTAGTAAGGCTAAGGAGTCTTGTATGAACCTATTAGGGACAACAGCGAAGATGTCGTCAACATATCTGTGCCAAACTTTAAACATGTATGGAAAGGAAGTTGTTATGTGTATTTCTAAGTAGCTCATAAATAAATCTGCCAAGAAGGGTGAAAGTGGGTTGCCCATGGTTAGACCAGTTGGTTGTTGATAGAACTTCTTATTGAAACTAAAACAATTTTGTCCAATGCATAAATTGGTAAGTTGTATGAGGTCTTCTATTTCTTCTTCAAGTAGGTTAGTCTGCTGTAGCCATTTCTTTAATTGACGCAGGAGTTGATCTGTAGGGACACTTGGAAATAGTGCAGTGACATCAAAGGAAACTAATCTGTCTTCTGGTTCGAGTTCCAGGGATTTTATCTTCTGTATTAAATCTTCTGAATTCATTATGTTTTTGCTGTTGAATTTTGGTAGTGAAGAGAATCTCTGTACTAACCATTTTGCCAGTTTGTAGGTAGGAGAATCAATATTGCTGACGATTGGTCTCATCTTATTACCCGGTTTGTGTATTTTAGGTAGAGCATACATTCTTGGTAAAATGGGGTGGTCTGGTTTTAATCTAGATTTATCAATGTCTGTTATAGTTTTGCTTTCCTGGATGGTTTGATTGAAGGCTTTTAAATGTGATTTTAATGGGTCTTCTTGAATTTGTATGTAATTTTCTTGTTGCAGCATATTTTCTACTCTGGTAATATAATCATCTTTTTGAAGTACAACTAGTTTATTTCCCTTGTCAGCTTTTGTGTATACTACTGGTTTTGATTTTAATGTTTTGATCACATGTTTGGTTGGGAAATTGTTATGTTTATCTGCTTGTATTTCTTGGAGAACTATTTCACATTCTTTTTTTATAGTGGTTTTACTATTTTCATTTAGGTTGTAAGTAGCAATCTCAATGTCTGCGACTATTTCATCGGTTGTTTTTGTGTAGCCAACACATGTTTTTAGGCCAAGGTTTAATACCGATAATTCTGCTTTGGTGAAAGTTACATTTGAAAGATTAATTACGTCAGAGTATGGCGTCGTTTTTTCATTTTTTAGGTTAGGTTTATATGAATGTTGCTTCCGGCGTAGTAGGTCTAGTTTTTTCTTTAATTTCAGCGTTTTTGTTTTCATCCTGTAGCTAAGAATAGTGAGGAATTTTGATTGCATGTTTTGCCAAAGTGGATAGCCGAGTGTGTCCGTTAATTTAAGGTGAAGAGCATATAATTCCAGTTCCAATTTTTGTAATTTTGCGTAATGGTTGTTTCTCTCAATTATTATTACTTTTTTATCGGCTGATGTTTGGTGTTTGCTGTTTTTGTCGTATTTTACAATTCTCCTTACAAACTTTGGTGTGACTTTGTTTTGTATGCATAGGTTTAAAAAACGGATGTCCGCAAATGTGTTTTTTCTTTTTTCTTCAATTTTTTGGTATCTTTTGATGTCACTTTTTATTCCACTGAAATCTGTATTGAAATTTAGGGTTTCTAATCTTACCTTGTTTTCTGCCATGACTTGTATCTATTTTAACGTGGTGGCCAATTATAACTTTTGCTTCTTGTGACTTGTTGGTCTTATTGATATTGTAATGAAAAGAAGCTAGAAACAGTGATGTGTATTGAATTTATTTAAAGGTGAGTCGGAATTGTAACACTAACATCACTTAAGTTTACTCACTTAACATGTTTCGGGAAACCGTTGTTCCCATCATCAGAAGGTTAACTCGTCGACTGGCCCGTGTTGTTGGTGTTTCCGTTTTTTGGACTGGATCCTGTGGTGGCATCTTGTGGTGGAGAAATGTACTTCCAGAGAGGATTTGGTGGCGGCAAATCAAAATTCATTAGATGTGTGTTGTGTTTTAGAATGGTGATCTTCTCCCATGCATCTAATTCGGCTGCAAATTTGGCTGGTTTGACTAATGTAATATTGGGTTTGATGTTGTGATTAGTGATCCAAAAATGGTGTGAAACTGCAGATTTGTCCATTTGTTTGTATTTAATACATCTCATGTGCTCCTTTAGCCTAGTTTCTAAGTTTCTTTTTGTCTTACCAATGTATACTTTATTGCAATCTGAACAATTGATTTTATAGATTCCAGCTTTTTTGTCTTGTGGAATGGGGTCTTTTAACTTGTTACAAAGTAATTTCTCTATGTTAAATTTGTTCTGTGGAGCTAGGCTGATGTTATGTTTCATGAAAATCTTCTTAAATTTGTGAAATGTTCTTGGGTGGTATGTGAATTTCTTGAACTTTAGTTCTTTATCTTGCTGGCTGAGATTAGTTGTGTTTCTGATGTGCATCTGTCGTTTGAATTTTGCAATTTTTTTGTCAATAGTTGCTTTGTTGTACCCATTATGTATTGCTGTGTCTACTATATGCTGGTATTCTAACTGGTATTCTTTTTTATTTAAGGGGGTATATACCAGTCAATGTGTTAGGCTGTTTAGTACTGCATGTTTGTGTGTGGTTGGATTGAAACTCTTATTTTTTATGTAATTAGTAGAGTGTGTTGGCTTCCTGTATATGCCAAAGGTTAGGTTCTTTTGTTCTCTGATGATTTTTAGGTCTAAAAAACCTACAGAACCAATCAATAAAATTCACCATAGAAATAGAAAAAAGAAGGCATGCTACCATTTTTAGACCTCAGCCAGCAAGATAAAGAACTAAAGTTCAAGAAATTCACATACCACCCAAGAACATTTCACAAATTTAAGAAGATTTTCATGAAACATAACATCAGCCTAGCTCCACAGAACAAATTTAACATAGAGAAATTACTTTGTAACAAGTTAAAAGACCCCATTCCACAAGACAAAAAAGCTGGAATCTATAAAATCAATTGTTCAGATTGCAATAAAGTATACATTGGTAAGACAAAAAGAAACTTAGAAACTAGGCTAAAGGAGCACATGAGATGTATTAAATACAAACAAATGGACAAATCTGCAGTTTCACACCATTTTTGGATCACTAATCACAACATCAAACCCAATATTACATTAGTCAAACCAGCCAAATTTGCAGCCGAATTAGATGCATGGGAGAAGATCACCATTCTAAAACACAACACACATCTAATGAATTTTGATTTGCCGCCACCAAATCCTCTCTGGAAGTACATTTCTCCACCACAAGATGCCACCACAGGATCCAGTCCAAAAAACGGAAACACCAACAACACGGGCCAGTCGACGAGTTAACCTTCTGATGATGGGAACAACGGTTTCCCGAAACATGTTAAGTGAGTAAACTTAAGTGATGTTAGTGTTACAATTCCGACTCACCTTTAAATAAATTCAATACACATCACTGTTTCTAGCTTCTTTTCATTACAATATCAATAAGACCAACAAGTCACAAGAAGCAAAAGTTATAATTGGCCACCACGTTAAAATAGATACAAGTCATGGCAGAAAACAAGGTAAGATTAGAAACCCTAAATTTCAATACAGATTTCAGTGGAATAAAAAGTGACATCAAAAGATACCAAAAAATTGAAGAAAAAAGAAAAAACACATTTGCGGACATCCGTTTTTTAAACCTATGCATACAAAACAAAGTCACACCAAAGTTTGTAAGGAGAATTGTAAAATACGACAAAAACAGCAAACACCAAACATCAGCCGATAAAAAAGTAATAATAATTGAGAGAAACAACCATTACGCAAAATTACAAAAATTGGAACTGGAATTATATGCTCTTCACCTTAAATTAACGGACACACTCGGCTATCCACTTTGGCAAAACATGCAATCAAAATTCCTCACTATTCTTAGCTACAGGATGAAAACAAAAACGCTGAAATTAAAGAAAAAACTAGACCTACTACGCCGGAAGCAACATTCATATAAACCTAACCTAAAAAATGAAAAAACGACGCCATACTCTGACGTAATTAATCTTTCAAATGTAACTTTCACCAAAGCAGAATTATCGGTATTAAACCTTGGCCTAAAAACATGTGTTGGCTACACAAAAACAACCGATGAAATAGTCGCAGACATTGAGATTGCTACTTACAACCTAAATGAAAATAGTAAAACCACTATAAAAAAAGAATGTGAAATAGTTCTCCAAGAAATACAAGCAGATAAACATAACAATTTCCCAACCAAACATGTGATCAAAACATTAAAATCAAAACCAGTAGTATACACAAAAGCTGACAAGGGAAATAAACTAGTTGTACTTCAAAAAGATGATTATATTACCAGAGTAGAAAATATGCTGCAACAAGAAAATTACATACAAATTCAAGAAGACCCATTAAAATCACATTTAAAAGCCTTCAATCAAACCATCCAGGAAAGCAAAACTATAACAGACATTGATAAATCTAGATTAAAACCAGACCACCCCATTTTACCAAGAATGTATGCTCTACCTAAAATACACAAACCGGGTAATAAGATGAGACCAATCGTCAGCAATATTGATTCTCCTACCTACAAACTGGCAAAATGGTTAGTACAGAGATTCTCTTCACTACCAAAATTCAACAGCAAAAACATAATGAATTCAGAAGATTTAATACAGAAGATAAAATCCCTGGAACTCGAACCAGAAGACAGATTAGTTTCCTTTGATGTCACTGCACTATTTCCAAGTGTCCCTACAGATCAACTCCTGCGTCAATTAAAGAAATGGCTACAGCAGACTAACCTACTTGAAGAAGAAATAGAAGACCTCATACAACTTACCAATTTATGCATTGGACAAAATTGTTTTAGTTTCAATAAGAAGTTCTATCAACAACCAACTGGTCTAACCATGGGCAACCCACTTTCACCCTTCTTGGCAGATTTATTTATGAGCTACTTAGAAATACACATAACAACTTCCTTTCCATACATGTTTAAAGTTTGGCACAGATATGTTGACGACATCTTCGCTGTTGTCCCTAATAGGTTCATACAAGACTCCTTAGCCTTACTAAACCTACAGAACCAATCAATAAAATTCACCATAGAAATAGAAAAAGAAGGCATGCTACCATTTTTAGACCTAAAAATCATCAGAGAACAAAAGAACCTAACCTTTGGCATATACAGGAAGCCAACACACTCTACTAATTACATAAAAAATAAGAGTTTCAATCCAACCACACACAAACATGCAGTACTAAACAGCCTAACACATAGACTGGTATATACCCCCGTAAATAAAAAAGAATACCAGTTAGAATACCAGCATATAGTAGACACAGCAATACATAATGGGTACAACAAAGCAACTATTGACAAAAAAATTGCAAAATTCAAACGACAGATGCACATCAGAAACACAACTAATCTCAGCCAGCAAGATAAAGAACTAAAGTTCAAGAAATTCACATACCACCCAAGAACATTTCACAAATTTAAGAAGATTTTCATGAAACATAACATCAGCCTAGCTCCACAGAACAAATTTAACATAGAGAAATTACTTTGTAACAAGTTAAAAGACCCCATTCCACAAGACAAAAAAGCTGGAATCTATAAAATCAATTGTTCAGATTGCAATAAAGTATACATTGGTAAGACAAAAAGAAACTTAGAAACTAGGCTAAAGGAGCACATGAGATGTATTAAATACAAACAAATGGACAAATCTGCAGTTTCACACCATTTTTGGATCACTAATCACAACATCAAACCCAATATTACATTAGTCAAACCAGCCAAATTTGCAGCCGAATTAGATGCATGGGAGAAGATCACCATTCTAAAACACAACACACATCTAATGAATTTTGATTTGCCGCCACCAAATCCTCTCTGGAAGTACATTTCTCCACCACAAGATGCCACCACAGGATCCAGTCCAAAAAACGGAAACACCAACAACACGGGCCAGTCGACGAGTTAACCTTCTGATGATGGGAACAACGGTTTCCCGAAACATGTTAAGTGAGTAAACTTAAGTGATGTTAGTGTTACAATTCCGACTCACCTTTAAATAAATTCAATACACATCACTGTTTCTAGCTTTTTTTCATTACAATATTAATGTTGTTGTTCATTTACTTTCATGCGTGGCAGCACCTAAAATCGTATTCCTGTTTATGTTGTTTGTTCTAGGGTACACCACCACATTAAGATTACATTTCTTTTAGATTGAATCTTTTAACTTAATATTGTTGTTCATTTGGCTTCATGCCTGTGCTGCTCCTAAGATTGTATCCTTGTTTTATGTTGTTTGTTCCGGTATGCACATCCACCAGATCAAGGTTACATTCCTTTAGGTTGAATCTTTCAACTTAATGTATTGCTCACTTAAGTTGATGCCTGGGTAGCACCTAACATGCTATCCTTGTTTTATGTTGTTCGTTCTGGCTTGCACCACCACCACATTAAAGTTACATTCCTTTAGTTTGAATCTTTCAATTTCATGCATTGTTCATTTAACTTCAGGCCTAGGCAGCACTAAACATCGTATTCATGTTTTATGTTGTTTGTTCTGGAATGCACCACCACTACATTAAGGTTACATTCCTTTAGGCTAAACCTTTCAACTCAATTTTGTTGTTCATTTAGCTTCATGCCTGGGTAGAACCCAACATCCTATCCTTGTTTTATGTTGCTTGTTGTGGCATGCCTCACCACTACATTAAGATTACATTCCTTTAGGTTGAATCTTTAAATTTAATGTTGTTGTACATTTAGTTTCATGCTTGGGAAAGATCTTATATCGTATCCTTGTTTTATGTTGTTTGTTCTAGCATGCATTACCAACACATTAAGATTGCATTCTCATTGTTGAATCTTTCAACTTAATGCTGTTGTACATTTAGTTTCATGCTTGGGAAAGATCTTATATTGTATCCTTGTTTTATGTTGTTTGTTCTGGCATGCATCACCACCACACTAAGATTACATTCCTTTAGTTTGAATCTTTCAATTTCATGCATTGTTCATTTAACTTCAGGCCTAGGCAGCACTAAACATCGTATTCATGTTTTATGTTGTTTGTTCTGGAATGCACCACCACTACATTAAGGTTACATTCCTTTAGGCTAAACCTTTCAACTCAATTTTGTTGTTCATTTAGCTTCATGCCTGGGTAGAACCCAACATCCTATCCTTGTTTTATGTTGCTTGTTGTGGCATGCCTCACCACCACATAAAGATTACATTCCTTTAAGTTGAATCTTTCAACTTAATGTTGTTGTACATTTAGTTTCATGCTTGGGAAAGATCTTATATTGTATCCTTGTTTTATGTTGTTTGTTCTAGCATGCATTACCAACACATTAAGATTGCATTCTTTTAGGTTGAATCTTTCAACTTAATGTTGTTGTACATTTAGTTTCATGCTTGGGAAAGATCTTATATTGTATCCTTGCTTTATGTTGTTTGTTCTGGCATGCATCACCAATACATTAAGATTACATTCCTTTAGTTTGAATCTTTAAATTTAATATTGTTGTTTATTTAGCTCATGCCTGAGAAGCACCTTATGTCGTATCCTTGTTTTATGTTGTTTGTTCTAGCGTGCACCACCACCACATTAAGATTAAATTCCTATACATTCAATCTTTCAACTTAATGTGGTTCAGTAACCTTCATGCCTGGACAGCACCTAACATCGTATTCCTGTTTTCTGTTGTTGGTTCTAGCGTGCACCACGACCAAATTAAGATTACATTCCTATACGTTCAATCTTTCAACTTAATGTTGTTGTTCATTTAGTTTCATGCCTGGACAGCACCTAATATCGTATTCCTGTTTTATGTTGTTTGTTCTAAGGTGCACCACCACCACATTAAGATTACATTCCTATACATTCAATCTTTCAACTTAATGCTGTTGTTCATTTAGCTTCATGCCTGGACAGCACCTAATATCGTATTCCTGTTCTATGTTGTTTGTTCTAGCGTGCACCACCACCACATTATGATTACATTCCTATATGTTCAATCTTTCAACTTAATGTTGTTGTTCATTTAGTTTCATGCCTGGACAGCACCTAATATCACATTCCTGTTTTATGTTGTATGTTCTAGCGTGCACCACCACCACCACATTAAGATTACATTACTATACGTTCAATCTTTCAACTGAATGTTGTTGTTCATTAAGCTTCATGCCTGGACAGCACCTAACATCGTATTCCTGTTTTATGTTGTTTGTTCTAGCGTGCACCACCACCACATTAAGATTACATTCCTATACGTTCAACCTTTCAACATAATGTTGTTCATTTAGCTTCAGGCCTGGACAGCACCTAACAGCGCATTCCTGTTTTATGTTGTTTGTTCTAGCGTGCACCACCACCACATTAAGATTACATTTCTATACGTTCAACCTTTCAACATAATGTTGTTTATTAAGCTTCATGCCTGGACAGCACCTAACATCGCATTCCTGTTTTATGTTGTTTGTTGTAGCATGCACCACCACATTAAGATTACGTTCCTATAGGTTCAATCTTTCAACTTAATGTTGTTGTTCGTTTAGCTTCATGCCTGGAAAGCACCTAACATCATATTCCTGTTTTATGTTGTTTGTTCTGGCATGCATCACCACCACATTAAGATTACATTCCTTTAGGTTGAATCTTTCAACTTAATGTTGTTGTTCATTTGGCTTAATGCCTGAGCAGCACCTCACATCGTATCCTTGTTTTATATGGTTTGTTTTGGAATGCACTACAACCACATTAGGGTTACATTACTTTACGTTAAATGTTTCAACTTAATATTCTTGTTAATTTAGGTTGATGCCTGTGAATCACCTTATATTGTCTCCTTGATTTATGTTGTTTGTTCCGGGATATACCACCACTACATCAAGGTTACATTCCTTTAGGTGGACTGTTTCAACTTAATGTTGTTGTTCATTTAGCTTCATGCCTGAGAAGCATCTTATATCGTATCGTTGTTTTATGCTGTTTCTTCTGGCCTGCACCCCCGCTACATCAAGGTTACATTCCTTTAGGTGGACTCTTTCAGCTTAATGTTTGTTCATTTAGTTTCATGCCTGAGAAGCACCTTATACTGTATCCTTGTTTTATATTGTTTGTTCTGGCATGTAGTACCACTACATCAAGGTTACATTCCTTTAGGTGGATTATTTCAACTTAATGTTGTTCATTTAGCTTCATGCCTGAGAAGCACCTTATACCGTATCCTTGTTTTATGTTGTTTGTTCTGGCATGTACTACCACTACATCAAGGTTACATTCCTTTAGGTGGATTGTTTCAACTGAATGTTGTTGTTCATTTAGCTTGATGCCTGAGAAGCACCTTATTTAGTATCCTTGTTTTATGTTGTTTGTTCTGGCATGCACCACAAACACATTAAGTTTACGTTTCTTTACGTTGAATCTTTCAACTTAATGTTGTTGTTCTATTCGCTTGATGCCTGAGGGGCACCTTATTTCGTATCTTTGTTTTATGAGGTTTTTTATGGCATGCACCACCACCTAATTAAGGTTATGTTGCTTTAAGTTGAATCTTTCAACTTTATGTTTTAGATCATTTAGCTTCATGCCTGGAAAGCATCTAACATTGTATTCCTGTTTTATGTTGTTTGTTCTAGCGTGCAACACAACCACCACATTAAGATTACATTCCTATACGTTCAATCTTTCAACTTAATATTGTTGTTCATTTACTTTCATGCCTGGACAGCACCTAACATCGTATTCCTGTTTTATGTTGTTTGTTCTAGGGTACACCACCACATTAAGATTACATTTCTTTTAGATTGAATCTTTGAACTTAATGTTGTTGTTCATTTGACTTCATGCCTGTGCTGCTCCTAAGATTGTATCCTTGTTTTATGTTGTTTGTTCCGGCATGCACCACCACCAGATCAAGGTTACATTCCTTTAGGTTGAATCTTTCAACTTAATGTATTGCTCACTTAAGCTGATGCCTGGGTAGCACCTAACATGCTATCCTTGTTTTATGTTGTTTGTTCTGGCATGCACCACCATCACATTAAAGTTACATTCCTTTAGGTTGAATCTTTCAATTTCATGTTGTTGTTCATTTAACTTGATGTCTAGGCAGCACTAAAAATCGTATCTATTTTTAAGTTGTTTGTTCTGGAATGCACCACCACAGTAAGATTACATTCCTTTAGTTTAGGTCTTTCAACCTAATGTTGTTGTTCATATGGCTTCAATCCTGGACAAGTCCTAACATCGTATCCTTGGTTTATGTTGTTTGCTCTGGCATGCACCTCCACCACATTAAGATTACATTCCTTTAGTTTAAGTATTTCAACTTAATGTTGTTGTTCATATGGCTTCATGCCTGGACAGGTTCTAAAATCGTATCCTTGTTTTATGTTGTTTGCTTTGGCATGCACCACCACACTTTGAGATTACATTCCTTTAGTTTAGGTCTTTAAACTTAATGTTGTTGTTCATATGGCTTCATGCCTGGACAGGTCCTATAATCGTATCCTTGCTTTATGTTGTTTGTTCTGAAATGCACCACCGCTACATCAAGGTTACATTCCTTTAGGTGGATTCTTTCACCTTAATGTTGTTGTTCATTTAGCTTCATGCCTGAGAAGCACCTTATGTCGTATCCTTGTTTTATGTTGTTTGTTCTGGCATGCACCACCGCTACATCAAGGTTACATTCCTTTAGGTGGATTCTTTCACCTTAATGTTGTTGTTCATTTAGCTTCATGCCTGAGAAGCACCTTATGTCGTATCCTTGTTTTATGTTGTTTGTTCTGGCATGCACCACAGCTACATCAAGGTTACATTCCTTTAGGTGGATTCTTTCACCTTAATGTTGCTGTTCATTTAGCTTCATGCCTGAGAAGCACCTTATATCGTATAATTGCTTTATGTTGTTTATTCTGGCATGCACCACCGCTACATAAGGTTACATACCTTTAGGTGAATTCTTTCAACTTAATGTTGCTGTTCATTTAGCTTCATGCCTGAGATGCACCTTATGTTGTATCCTTGTTTTATGTTGTTTGTACTGAAATGCACCACCGCTACATAAGGTTACATACCTTTAGGTGAATTCTTTCAACTTAATGTTGCTGTTCATTTAGCTTCATGCCTGAGAAGCACCTTATGTTGTATCCTTGTTTTATGTTGTTTGTTCTGAAATGCACCAATGCTACATAAGGTTACATTCCTTTAGGTGGATTCTTTCACCTTAATGTTGCTGGTCATTTAGCTTCATGCCTGAGAAGCACCTTATGTCGTATCCTTGTTTTATGTTGTTTATTCTGGCATGCACCACCGCTACATCAAGGTTACATTCCTTTAGGTGGATTCTTTCAACTTAATGTTGCTGTTCATTTAGCTTCATGCCTGAGAAGCATCTTATATCGTATCTGCGACGGAAGATGCTTGTTTACGTAATATGTTTTTGTGTATTTGTAGCCCCACGTTGTGGAGGCCAATTTGCAACGGATGTTGCTTGTTTACGTTTTGTTAACGTAATATGTGTTTGTGTATTTGTAGCCCTACGTTGTGGAAGCCAATTTGCGAGTGAATAATGTTTCTTACGTAGTTTGTGTAGCGTAAGTTATTAGAACTTGTAGATCATGTTGTGCTGCTTACTTCACGCGTTGCCATCTTGTGACGTCACTCCTTGTTTGGTTTGTAGCTCCATCTGGCGTTAGCAATTTGCATGAATTAGTGTTCGAAAGAATTTAAGTTTCGTATATTGTCCTCCGGCTAGCTATCATCTTATCTTGGTAGGACATATATCTCTTTGCAGGTTGTGAAGCAGAAAGGAATCTTTTATCCAGAAATTATACTTAATGAAGAAATTGGTTTTATAATTTTTATTGCCGAACACGTTCACTAACACTTTTTACATATTGATCTGGATACTCGCCAAACTGAAACTGTTTGTAATAACTTCTTACTTATCACTTTTAACTCGCATACTTCAACTTTGTGTATATTTAACTGTATAATACTTTAGATTCTCGTAATTCTGCTGCGCGTAACTTATGACGAACTGACTGACTGAAAACAACGTGTAACGTGCTAGAAATTTTGATGAACTGGGCGACCGACGTGTAAGGTATTGAGAATTTTGTTGAACTGGGGGCGATCTACCATGGACTCGACTTTATATACTCCCACTCCTCGACATGCCTAAAGATTATAAATGAACTGCTATTGGCTAATAAAACGCGCCAACATTAGCGTCTATTTTAATATCCAATGAAAACCACGAATACATATTGCTTTTAGGAACTATTCTAGAATGTTCTACCGAAACCGCGCGAAACATTACATAACTTCCTTGTTCCCAGTAATGATAAACAGCTCACCCCATCGCTGCATTATTGCGCAATTATTGACAGTTTCAGTAAAGCCGTATATTATTATTTACCAATAATAATTACAATTAATAAACATCTGAAATCAATGTCACATAAAAATACATATTCATATTACAATCATTATTTACATTTAAGTAATTTGTGATACAAATTACCGTATCATATGCCCCACTAGAAACATAATTATAAATATTTATAACTTGTTTGGAAATTTTATAATTGTGTTTTTAGTCTCCTAAATCTTGGAACACACGCTATCACTTTCACTTAACACTTCACACGCATTTAACACACGACATATGTTTTATCTCGCCACTACTTACTGGCTCTAGTTTAATTAATTTAGATATTAATCTGACATCACAAAAAATTTTTTTATATAGCAAATACTGTACCCTGAATTATTTAATTAATGTTACAAAGTGGTTTACTTTTTTTAAGTTGTTGACAAAAATTTTATACATTTAAGATTTTTGTAATTATTACACATATTTACCAAAATATTTACCCTCTACACCAATATTTACATCTCTTAAATCTAGGCACTGTTTCACATGTTCTATTTAATTATTTTTACCCATTTTTGTTATTTTGTACTTTATTTTAACAATACTCTTGGAATTGTATTTATGTATTTTTTTTTATTTTAATATCATATTAAGTTTCAATCTTTGCATTCTTAATTTTAGAATGTTGTTACAGTTGCTAAAAATTTAATTTTTTTTTTTTTATTTCTCTTTTCAAATGACATATATAAATAGATAACCCTCTTACGTTCCAATACATTTCTCTGCAAGTCATCTTTAACTATCCAGCATTTACTTTACATCTCATTGCTATTTACCCTCCTGGATCAAATTGTGTGTGGCTAAACATTACTCGTAGCCGTATCCTAACCTTCAAATTATTGTTCATGAATAACCTCTTGTATTCATTTGAAATTTCGTCCCCTAATAACATTTGAAAACAATCTAAAGTTTCTTGAACTACACATCTCTTAACAACTTTCATTTTCAATTCTTTTACTATCTCTTTAATTTGAAAGTACTCTGACAAATCTGTACTAAACTGTACTGGACTGGAGTTTTCAATTTGAACATCTTGGTACAATTTCTTTCTTTGCATTACTGACTCCTTCTGTATTTCTGATATCTCCCCTCTGAAATTAACTTGCGCCTTATTTACATCTACATTCATAACCTCATTTATCTCTCTTATCTCACTTGCAATGTTACTCATTCTACTACCTGACTCTGTACATTCTACGTCAACATGTTCATTTTTAGTATTAACCTCACTTTCTTTGTTACCTATTTCCCTGCTCATGTCTAGCATTTTCTTTGAAATTTCTCCTGTCTCACTTGCTATTACTTCCTCATTTTCATCTCTCATTTCTGGCATACTACTATCTAACTTCATAACTTTCTTTTCAATTTCTTCACTGCTTTGATCTACTGTTTGCTCTAATTTCTCATTCCTCCTACCAATACTTTCAATTGATTTCCTGTTTTGTTCCAAGCTCTTATCAATATCTTCCCTCAATTCTCTCTTATTCTGATCTAGTTTTTGTTCTAAACTCCTATCAATATCTTCTCTTAATTCCCTATTATTCTTTTGCATATCTTCCCTTAATTTCTCATTATTCTTTTGCATATCTTCCCTCAATTTATCTGTAATACTCTTACTAAGGTCTTCCCTTAATTCTTCCCTCAATTCCCTCTAATTCTTTTCCATATTCTCATTCAACTTTTTTAGCATTTCCATAATCATACTAGTATCAAGATTAACATTTCCTGCTATTCTATTCTGACTTTCTGCACTAACATTTTCATCCTCAAATCCTAAAAAGTCTGGGCTATTTCCTGTAACCTGTATTGAATTACAACTAACTGTTACATTATCTCCCTCCATAATTATTTCTTCTGTATTATTGGTAGCCATTGTCTTTTTTATCCTACCACTCCTCAGTAACATTTAAATTTGTTTACCCCCTTTTTTTTTTAAATTAAGATACTCTAACCTCTGTGATGCTGTCTGTTGATGTTACTTTGATCTCCAGCTTTTCTGCCCCATTCTCCTAGGTTTGTATGTCGCTTCGATGAAACTGCGTAGTCTTGTTGTCCTGTAGTTTGAATTTCCCAGTTGCCTCGTAATCTCGGAATTACAATGTCCAATTATCCATGTAGTCTGTCCTCCCTGTTGTTTCTGGAATCTGCGTCTTGTAGATCCTTTCATTGCTGCATCCTTTCCTGGTCACTCTGCTTCATTCCTGGTCATCGTGTTCCTTTCCTGGTCATTTCGCCCCATGTTGGGCGCCAATTTGCGACGGAAGATGCTTGTTTACGTAATATGTTTTTGTGTATTTGTAGCCCCACGTTGTGGAGGCCAATTTGCAACGGATGTTGCTTGTTTACGTTTTGTTAACGTAATATGTGTTTGTGTATTTGTAGCCCTACGTTGTGGAAGCCAATTTGCGAGTGAATAATGTTTCTTACGTAGTTTGTGTAGCGTAAGTTATTAGAACTTGCAGATCATGTTGTGCTGCTTACTTCACGCGTTGCCATCTTGTGACGTCACTCCTTGTTTGGTTTGTAGCTCCATCTGGCGTTAGCAATTTGCATGAATTAGTGTTCGAAAGAATTTAAGTTTCGTATATTGTCCTCCGGCTAGCTATCATCTTATCTTGGTAGGACATATATCTCTTTGCAGGTTGTGAAGCAGAAAGGAATCTTTTATCCAGAAATTATACTTAATGAAGAAATTGGTTTTATAATTTTTATTGCCGAACACGTTCACTAACACTTTTTACATATTGATCTGGATACTCGCCAAACTGAAACTGTTTGTAATAACTTCTTACTTGTCACTTTTAACTCGCATACTTCAACTTTGTGTATATTTAACTGTATAATACTTTAGATTCTCGTAATTCTGCTGCGCGTAACTTATGACGAACTGACTGACTGAAAACAACGTGTAACGTGCTAGAAATTTTGATGAACTGGGCGACCGACGTGTAAGGTATTGAGAATTTTGTTGAACTGGGGGTGATCTACCATGGACTCGACTTTATATACTCCCACTCCTCGACATGCCTAAAGATTATAAATGAACTGCTATTGGCTAATAAAACGCGCCAACATTAGCGTCTATTTTAATATCCAATGAAAACCACGAATACATATTGCTTTTAGGAACTATTCTAGAATGTTCTACCGAAACCGCGCGAAACATTACATAACTTCCTTGTTCCCAGTAATGATAAACAGCTCACCCCATCGCTGCATAATTGCACAATTATTGACAGTTTCAGTAAAGCCGTATATTATTATTTACCAATAATAATTACAATTAATAAACATCTGAAATCAATGTCACATAAAAATACATATTCATATTACAATCATTATTTACATTTAAGTAATTTGTGATACAAATTACCGTATCATATCCTTGTTTTATGTTGTTTGTTCTAGCGTGGACCACCACCACATTAAGATTACATTCCTATACATTCAATCTTTCAACTTAATGTGGTTCAGTAACCTTCATGCCTGGACAGCACCTAACATCGTATTCCTGTTTTATGTTGTTTGTTCTAGCGTGCACCACCACCAAATTAAGATTACATTCCTATACATTCAATCTTTCAACTTAATGCTGTTGTTCATTTAGCTTCATGCCTGGACAGCACCTAATATCGTATTCCTGTTTTATGTTGTTTGTTCTAGCGTGCACCACCACCACATTAAGGTTACATTCCTATATGTTTAATCTTTCAACTTAATGTTGTTGTTCATTTAGTTTTATGCCTGGACAGCAACTAATATCGCAGTCCTGTTTTATGTTGTTTGTTCTAGCGTGCACCACCACCACCACCACCACCACCACCACCACCACATTAAGATTACATTACTATACGTTCAATCTTTCAACTGAATGTTGTTGTTCATTTAGCTTCATGCCTGGACAGCACCTAACATCGTATTGCTGTTTTATGTTGTTTGTTCTAGCGTGCACCACCACCACATTAAGATTACATTCCTATACATTCAACCTTTCAACATAATGTTGTTCATTTAGCTTCAGGCCTGGACAGCACCTAACATCGCATTCCTGTTTTATGTTGTTTGTTGTAGCATGCACCACCACATTAAGATTACGTTCCTATAGGTTCAATCTTTCAACTTAATGTTTTTGTTCATTTAGCTTCATGCCTGGAAAGCACCTAACATCATATTCCTGTTTTATGTTGTTTGTTCTGGCATGCATCACCACCACATTAAGATTACATTCCTTTAGGTTGAATCTTTCAGCTTAATGTTGTTGTTCATTTAGCTTGAAGCCTGGGCAGCACCTAACATCGTATCCTTGTTTTATGTTGTTTCTTCTGGGATGCAGCACCACATTAAGGTTACATTCCTTTACGTTGAATCTTATAACTTAATGTTGTTGTACATTTAGTTTCATGCTTGGGAAAGATCTTAATTTGTATCCTTGTTTTATGTTGTTTGTTCTGGCATGCATCACCAATACATTAAGATTACATTCCTTTAGTTTGAATCTTTAAATTTAATATTGTAGTTCATTTGGGTTAATGCCTGAGCAGCACTTAGCATCGTATCCTTGTTTTATATTGTTTATTTTGGCATGCACTACAACCACATTAGGGTTACATTACTTTACGTTGAATGTTTCAACTTAATATTCTTGTTAATTTAGCTTGATGCCTGAGAATCACCTTATATTGTCTCCTTGATTTATGTTGTTTGTTCTGGCATGTACCGCCACTACATCTTTCAATTTCATGTTGTTCATTTAACTTGTTGCCTAGGCAGCACTAAAAATCATAGCCATGTTTTATGTTGTTTGTTCTGGAATACACCACCACCACATTAAGATTACATTCCTTTAGTTTAGGTCTATCAACTTAATGTTGTTGTTCATATGGCTTCATTGCTGGACAAGTCCTAACATCGTATCTTTGTTTTATGTTGTTTGCTCTGGCATGCACCACCACCACATTAAGATTACATTCCTTTAGTTTAGCTCTTTCAACTTAATGTTGTTGTTCATATGGCTTCATGCCTGGAACGGTTCTAAAATCGTATTCTTGTTTTTAGTTGTTTGCTCTGGCATGCACCACCACTACATTAAGGTTACATTTCTTTAGGTGGAGTCTTTCAAATTTATGTTGTTGTTCATTTAGCTTCATGCCTTAGAAGCAGCTTATATTGTATAATTGCTTTACGTTGTTTATTCTGGCATGCACCGCCACTACATAAGGTTACATTACTTTAGGTGGAATCTTTTAACTTAATGTTGCTGTTCATTTAGCTTCATGCCTTCTAAGCATCTTATATCATATAATTGCTTTACGTTGTTTATTCTGGCATGCACCGCCGCTACATAAGGTTACATTACTTTAGGTGGAATCTTTTAACTTAATGTTGCTGTTCATTTAGCTTCATGCCTGAGAAGCACCTAATGTTGTATCCTTGTTTTATGTTGTTTGTTCTGAAATGCACCACCGCTACATAAAGTTACATTGCTTTAGCTGGATTCTTTCAACTTAATGTTGCTGGTCATTTAGCTTCATGCCTGAGAAGCATCTTATATCGTATCCTGGTTTTATGTTGTTTGTTCTGGCATGTAGTACCACTACATCAAGGTTACATTCCTTTAGGTGGATTCTTTCAACTTAATGTTGCTGTTCATTTAGCTTCATGCCTGAGAAGCACCTTATGTCGTTTCCTTGTTTTATGTTGTTTGTTCTTGCATGCAGCACCGCTACATCAAGGTTACATTCCTTTAGGTGGATTCTTTCAACTTAATGTTGTTGTTCATTTAGCTTCATGCCTGAGAAGCACTTTATGTTGTATCCTTGTTTTATATTGTTTGTTCTGGCCTTCACCACCGCTACATCAAGGTTAAATTCCTTTAGGTGGATTCTTTCACCTTAATGTTGTTGTTCATTTAGCTTCATGCCTGAGAAGCACCTTATGTCGTATCCTTGTTTTATGTTTTTTGTTCTGGCATGCAGCACCGCTACATCAAGGTTACATTCCTTTAGGTGGATTCTTTCACCTTAATGTTGTTGTTCATTTAGCTTCAAGCCTGACAAGCATTTTATATCGTATCCTGGTTTTATGTTGTTTATTTTGGCATGCACCACCGCTACATAACGTTACATTCCTTTAGGTGGATTCTTTCAACTTAATGTTGATGTTCATTTAGCTTCATGCCTGAGAAGCACCTTATGTTGTATCCTTGTTTTATGTTGTTTGTACTGAAATGCACCACCGCTACATAAAGTTACATTCCTTTAGATGGATTCCTTCAACTTAATGTTGCTGGTCATTTAGCTTCATGCCTGAGAAGCACCTTATGTCGTATCGTTGTTTTATGTTGTTTATTCTGGCATGCACAACCGCTACATCAAGGTTACATTCCTTTAGGTGGATTCTTTCAACTTAATGTTGCTGTTCATTTAGCTTCATGCCTGACAAGCACCTTATATCGCATTCTTGTTTTATGTTGTTTATTCTGGCATGTACCACCGCTACATAAGGTTACATTCCTTTAGGTGGATTCTTTAAACTTAATGTTGCTGTTCATTTAGCTTCATGCCTGACAAGCACCTTATATCGCATCCTTGTTTCATGTTGTTTATTCTGGCATGCACCACCTCTACATCAAGGTTACATTCCTTTAGGTGGATTGTTTCAACTTAATGTTGCTGTACATTTAGCTTCATGCCTGAGAAGCACCTTTTTGTGCATTCATGTTTTATGCTATTTCTTATGGCATGCACCACAACTACATCAAGGTTAGATTCCCTTTAGGTGGAATCTTTCAACTTAATGTTGCTGTTCATTTGGCTTCATGCCTGAGAAGCACCTTATGTTGTATCCTTGTTTTATGTTGTTTGTTCTGAAGTGCACCACCGCTACATAAAGTTACATTCCTTTAGGTGGATTCTTTCAACTTAATGTTGCTGGTCATTTAGCTTCATGCCTGAGAAGCATCTTATATCGTATCCTGGTTTTATGTTGTTTGTTCTGGCATGTAGTACCGCTACATCAAGGTTACATTCCTTTAGGTGGATTCTTTCACCTTAATGTTGTTGTTCATTTAGCTTCATGGCTGAGTAGCATCTTATATCATATCCTTGTTTTATGTTGTTGGCTCTGGAATGCAACACCTCTACATACGGTTACATTCCTTTAGGGGGATTCTTTCAACTTAATGTTGCAGTTCATTTAGCTTCATGCTTGAGAAGCATATTATATCGTATCCTTGTTTTACCTTGTTGGCTCTGGAATGCAGCACCGCTACATCAAGGTTACATTCCTTTAGGTGGATTCCTTTAACTTAATGTTTCTGTTTATTTAGCTTCATGCCTGAGAAGCATCTTATATCGTATCCTTGTTTTATATTGTTGGCTCTGGAATGCAACACCTCTACATCAAGGTTACATTCCTTTAGGTGGATTATTTTAACTTAATGTTGTTGTTCATTTAGCTTCAAGCCTGAGAAGCACCTTATATTGTATCCTTGTTTTATGCTGTTTGTTCTGGCATGCACCACCACTACATCAAGGTTACATTCGTTTAGGTGGATTGTTTCAACTTAATGTTGTTGTTCATTTAGTTTCATATCTGAGAAGCACCTTATATCGTATCCTTGTTTTATGCTATTTCTTCTGGCATGCACCACCACTACATCAAGGTTACATTCGTTTAGGTGGATTGTTTCAACTTAATGTTGTTGTTCATTTAGTTTCATATCTGAGAAGCACCTTATATTGTATCCTTGTTTTATGCTATTTCTTCTGGCATGCACCACCACTACATCTAGGTTACATTCCCTTAGGTGGAATCTTTTCAACTTAATGTTGTTGTTCATTTAGCTTCATGCCTGGACGGCACCTAACATCATATTTCTGTTTTATGTTGTTTGTTCTAGCGTGCACAACCACCACATTAAGGTTACATTCCTATACGTTCAATCTATCAACTTTATGTTGCTGTTCGTTTAGCTTCATGCCTGGACAGCACCTAACATCGTATTCCTGTTTTATGTTATTTGTTCTATCGTCCACCACCACTACCACATTAAGATTACATTCCTATACATTCAATCTTTCAAATTAATGTGGTTCAGTAACCTTCATGCCTGGACACCACCTAACATCGTATTCCTGTTTTATGTTGTTTGTTCTAGCATGCACCACCACCAAATTAAGATTACATTCCTATACATTCAATCTTTCAACTTAATGCTGTTGTTCATTTAGCTTCATGCCTGGATAGCACCTAATATCGTATTCCTGTTTTATGTTGTTTGTTCTAGCGTACACCACCACCACATTAAGATTACATTCCTATATGTTCAATCTTTCAACTTAATGCTGTTGTTCATTTAGCTTCATGCCTGGACAGCACCTAATATCGTATTCCTGTTTTATGTTGTTTGTTCTAGCGTGCACCACCACCAGATTAAGGTTACATTCCTATATGTTCAATCTTTAAACTTAATGTTGTTGTTCATTTAGTTTCATGCCTGGACAGCACCTAATATCGCAGTCCTGTTTTATGTTGTTTGTTCTAGCGTGCACCACCACCACATTAAGATTACATTCCTATACGTTCAACCTTTCAACATAATGTTGTTCATTTAGCTTCAGGCCTGGACAGCACCTAACATCGCATTCCTGTTTTATGTTGTTTGTTCTGGCATGCATCACCACCACATTAAGATTACATTCCTTTAGGTTGAATCTTTCAGCTTAATGTTGTTGTTCATTTAGCTTGAAGCCTGGGCAGCACCTAACATCGTATCCTTGTTTTATGTTGTTTCTTCTGGGATGCACCACCACATTAAGGTTACATTCCTTTACGTTGAATCTTATAACTTAATGTTGTTGTACATTTAGTTTCATGCTTGGGAAAGATCTTAATTTGTATCCTTGTTTTATGTTGTTTGTTCTGGCATGCATCACCAATACATTAAGATTACATTCCTTTAGTTTGAATCTTTAAATTTAATATTGTAGTTCATTTGGGTTAATGCCTGAGCAGCACCTAGCATCGTATCCTTGTTTTATATTGTTTATTTTGGCATGCACTACAACCACATTAGGGTTACATTACTTTACGTTGAATGTTTCAACTTAATATTCTTGTTAATTTAGCTTGATGCCTGAGAATCACCTTATATTGTCTCCTTGATTTATGTTGTTTGTTCTGGCATGTACCGCCAATACATCTTTCAATTTCATGTTGTTCATTTAACTTGATGCCCAGGCAGGACTAAAAATCATAGCCGTGTTTTATGTTGTTTGTTCTGGAATACACCACCACCACATTAAGATTACATTCCTTTAGTTTAGGTCTTTCAACTTAATGTTGTTGTTCATATGGCTTCATTCCTGGACAAGTCCTAACATCGTATCCTTGTTTTATGTTGTTTGCTCTGGCATGCACCACCACTACATTAAGGTTACATTTCTTTAGGTGAAGTCTTTCAACTTTATGTTGTTGTTCATTTAGCTTCATGCCTGAGAAGCACCTTATGTCGTATCCTTGTTTTATGTTGTTTGATCTGGCATGCACCACAGCTACATCAAGGTTACATTCCTTTAGGTGGATTCTTCCAACTTAATGTTGCTGTTCATTTAGCTTCATGACTTAGAAGCATCTTATATCGTATAATTGCTTTACGTTGTTTATTCTGGCATGCACCGCCGCTACATAAGGTTACATTGCTTTAGGTGGAATCTTTCAACTTAATGTTGCTGTTCATTTAGCTTCATGCCTGAGAAGCACCTTATGTCGTATCCTTGTTTTATGTGGTTTGTTCTGAAATGCACCACCGCTACATAAAGTTACATTGCTTTAGGTGGATTCTTTCAACTTAATGTTGCTGGTCGTTTAGCTTCATGCCTGAGAAGCATCTTATATCGTATCCTGGTTTTATGTTGTTTGCTCTGGCATGTAGTACCACTACATCAAGGTTATTTTCCTTTAGGTGGATTATTTCAACTTAATGTTGCTGGTCATTTAGCTTCATGCCTGAGAAGCACCTTATGTCGTATCCTGGTTTTATGTTGTTTATTCTGGCATGCACCACCGCTACATCAAGGTTACATTCCTTTAGCTGGGTCCTTTCAACTTAATGTTGCTGTTCATGTAGCTTCATGCCTGAGAAGCACCTTATATGGTATCCTTGTTTTATGTTGTTTGTTCTGGCATGTACCACTGCTACATAAGGTTACATTCCTTTAGGTGGATTCTCTCAACTTAATGTTGCTGTTCATTTAGCTTCATGCCTGAGAAGCACCTTATGTCGTTTCCTTGTTTTATGTTCTTTGTTCTGAAATGCACCACCGCTACATCAAGGTTACAATCCTTTACGTGGATTCTTTCACCTTAATGTTGTTGTTCATTTAGCTTCATGCCTGGAAGCACCTTAAGTCGTATCCTTGTTTTATATTGTTTGTTCTGGTCTTCACCACCGCTACATCAAGGTTAAATTCCTTTAGTTGGATTCTTTCACCTTAATGTTGTTGTTCATTTAGCCTCATGCCTGAGAAGCACCTTATGTCGTATCCTTGTTTTATGTTGTTTGTTCTGGCATGTAGTACCACTACAACATGGTTACATTCCTTTAGGTGGATTATTTCAACTTAATGTTGCTGTTCATGTAGCTTATGCCTGAGAAGCACCTTATATCGTATCCTTGTTTTATGTTGTTTGTTCTGGCATGTACCACCGCTACATAAGGTTACATTCCTTTAGGTGGAATGTTTCAACTTAATGTTGCTGCTCATTTAGCTTCATGCCTGAGAAGCACCTTATGTTGTTTCCTTGTTTTATGTTCTTTGTTCTGAAAAGCACCACCGCTACATCAAGAATACATTCCTTTAGGTGGATTCTTTCACCTTCATGTTGTTGTTCATTTAGCTTCATACCTGAGAAGCACTTTATGTTGTATCCTTGTTTTATATTGTTTGTTCTGGCCTTCACCACCGCTACATCAAGGTTAAATTCGTTTAGGTGGATTCTTTCACCTTAATGTTGTTGTTCATTTAGCTTCATGCCTGAGCAGCACCATATGTTGTATCCTTGTTTTATATTGTTTGTTCTGGCCTTCACCACCGCTACATCAAGGTTAAATTCCTTTAGGTGGATTCTTTCACCTTAATGTTGTTGTTCATTTAGCTTCAAGCCTGACAAGCATTTTATATCGTATCCTTGTTTTATGTTGTTTATTCTGGCATGCACCACCGCTACATAACGTTACATTCCTTTAGGTGGATTCTTTCAACTTAATGTTGATGTTCATTTAGCTTCATGCCTGAGAAGCACCTTATGTTGTATCCTTGTTTTATATTGTTTGTTCTGGCCTTCACCACCGCTACATAACGTTACATTCCTTTAGGTGGATTCTTTCAACTTAATGTTGTTGTTCATTTAGCTTCATGCCTGAGAAGCACTTTATGTTGTATCCTTGTTTTATATTGTTTATTCTGGCATGCACCACCGCTACATAACGTTACATTCCTTTAGGTGGATTCTTTCAACTTAATGTTGTTGTTCATTTAGCTTCATGCCTGAGAAGCATTTTATATCGTATCCTTGTTATATGTTGTTTATTCTGGCATGCACCACCGCTACATAACGTTACATTCCTTTAGGTGGATTCTTTCAACTTAATGTTGTTGTTCATTTAGCTTCATGCCTGAGAAGCACTTTATGTTGTATCCTTGTTTTATATTGTTTGTTCTGGCCTTCACCACCGCTACATCAAGGTTAAATTCCTTTAGGTGGATTCTTTCACCTTAATGTTGTTGTTCATTTAGCTTCATGCCTGAGAAGCACCTTATGTCGTATCCTTGTTTTATGTTTTTTGTTCTGGCATTCAGCACCGCTACATCAAGGTTACATTCCTTTAGGTGGATTCTTTCACCTTAATGTTGTTGTTCATTTAGCTTCAAGCCTGACAAGCATTTTATATCGTATCCTTGTTTTATGTTGTTTATTCTGGCATGCACCACCGCTACATAACGTTACATTCCTTTAGGTGGATTCTTTCAACTTAATGTTGATGTTCATTTAGCTTCATGCCTGAGAAGCACCTTATGCTGTATCCTTGTTTTATGTTGTTTGTACTGAAATGCACCACCGCTACATAAGGTTACATTCCTTTAGATGGATTCCTTCAACTTAATGTTGCTGGTCATTTAGCTTCATGCCTGAGAAGCACCTTATGTCGTATCGTTGTTTTATGTTGTTTATTCTGGCATGCACCACCGCTACATCAAGGTTACATTCCTTTAGGTGGATTCTTTCAACTGAATGTTGCTGTTCATTTAGCTTCATGCCTGACAAGCACCTTATATCGCATCCTTGTTTTATGTTGTTTATTCTGGCATGTACCACCGCTACATAGGGTTACATTCCTTTAGGTGGATTCTTTAAACTTAATGTTGCTGTTCATTTAGCTTCATGCCTGAGAAGCACCTTATGTTGTATAAATGTTTTATGTTGTTTGCTCTGGCATGCACCACCTCTACATCAAGGTTACATTCCTTTAGGTGGATTGTTTCAACTTAATGTTGCTGTACATTTAGCTTCATGCTTGAGAAGCACCTTATTGTGCATTCATGTTTTATGCTGTTTCTTATGGCATGCACCACAACTACATCAAGGTTAGATTCCCTTAGGTGGATTCTTTTAACTTAATGTTGTTGTTCATTTAGCTTCATGCCTAAGAAGCAATTTATATCGTATCCTTGTTTTATGCTGTTTCTTCTGGCATGCACCACCACTACATCAAGGTTACACTCCCTTAGGTGGATTCTTTTAACTTAATGTTGCTGTTCATTTAGCTTCATGCCTGACAAGGGCCTTATATCGCATCCTTGTTTTATGTTGTTTGCTCTGGCATGTACCACCGCTACATAAGGTTACATTCCTTTAGGTGGATTCTTTAAACTTAATGTTGCTGTTCATTTAGCTTCATGCCTGAGAAGCACCTTATGTTGTATAAATGTTTTATGTTGTTTGCTCTGGCATGCACCACCTCTACATCAAGGTTACATTCCTTTAGGTGGATTGTTTCAACTTAATGTTGCTGTACATTTAGTTCATGCCTGAGAAGCACCTTATGTTGTATTCATGTTTTATGCTGTTTCTTATGGCATGCACCACAACAACATCAAGGTTAGATTCCCTTAGGTGGATTCTTTTAACTTAATGTTGTTGTTCATTTAGCTTCATGCCCTAGAAGCAATTTATATCGTATCCTTGTTTTATGCTGTTTCTTCTGGCGTGCACCACCACTACATCAAGGTTTCCTTCCCTTAGGTCGATTCTTTCAACTTAATGTTGTTCATTTAGCTTCATGCCTGAGAAGCACCTTATATCGTATAACTGCTTTACGTTGTTTATTCTGGCATGCACCGCCGCTACATAAGGTTACATTTCTTTAGGTAGAATCTTTCAACTTAATGTTGCTGTTCATTTAGCTTCATGCCTGAGAAGCACCTTATGTTGTATCCTTGTTTTATGTTGTTTGTTCTGAAGTGCACCACCGCTACATAAAGTTACATTCCTTTAGGTGGCTTCTTTCAACTTAATGTTGCTGGTCATTTAGCTTCATGCCTGAGAAGCATCTTATGTCGTATCCTGGTTTTATGTTGTTTGTTCTGGCATGTAGTACCACTACATCAAGGTTACATTCCTTTAGGTGGATTATTTCAACTTAATCTTGCTGGTCATTTAGCTTCATGCCTGAGAAGCACCTTATGTCATATCCTTGTTTTATGTTGTTTATTCTGGCATGCACCACCGCTACATCAAGGTTACATTCCTTTAGGTGGATTCTTTCACCTTAATGTTGTTGTTCATTTAGCTTCAGGGCTGAGTAGCTTCTTATATCATATCCTTGTTTTATGTTGTTGGCTCTGGAATGCAACACCTCTACATCAAGGTTACATTCCTTTAGGGGGATTCTTTCACTTAATGTTCCAGTTCATTTAGCTTCATGCTTGAGAAGCATCTTATATCGTATCCTTGTTTTATGTTGTTGGCTCTGGAATGCAGCACCGCTACATCAAGGTTACATTACTTTAGGTGGATTCCTTTAACTTAAAGTTTCTGTTTATTTAGCTTCATGCCTGAGAAGCATCTTATATCTTATCCTTGTTTCATGTTGATGGCTCTGGAATGCAACACCTCTACATCAAGGTTACATTCCTTTAGGTGGATTGTTTCAACTTAATGTTGCTGTTCATTTAGCTTCATGCCTGAGAAGCACCTTATGTTGTATCCATGTTTTATGCCATTGCTTCTGGCATGCACCACCACTACATCAAGGTTACATTCCCTTAGGTAGATTGTTTCAACTTAATGTTGTTGTTCATTTAGCTTCATGCCTGAGAAGCACCTTACATTGTATCCTTGTTTTATGCTGTTTCTTCTGGCATGCACCACCACTACATCAAGGTTACATTCGTTTAGGTGGATTGTTTCAACTTAATGTTGTTGTTCATTTAGTTTCATATCTGAGAAGCACCTTATATTGTATCCTTGTTTTATGCTATTTCTTCTGGCATGCACCACCACTACATCTAGGTTACTTTCCCTTAGGTGGAATCTTTTCAACTTAATGTTGTTGTTCATTTAGCTTCATGCCTGGACGGCACCTAACATCGTATTCCTGTTTTATGTTGTTTGTTCTATCGTGCACCACCACCACCACATTAAGATTACATTCCTATACATTCAATCTTTCAACTTAATGTGGTTCAGTAACCTTCATGCCTGGACAGCACCTAACATCGTATTCCTGTTTTATGTTGTTTGTTCTAGCGTGCACCACCACCAAATTAAGATTACATTCCTATACGTTCAATCTTTCAACTTAATGTTGTTGTTCATTTAGTTTCATGCCTGGACAGCACCTAATATCGTATTCCTGTTTTATGTTGTTCGTTCTAACGTGCACTACCACCACATTAAGATTACATTCCTATACATTAAATCTATCAACTTAATGGTGTTGTTCATTTAGCTTCATGCCTGGATAGCACCTAATATCGTATTCCTGTTTTATGTTGTTTGTTCTAGCGTACACCACCACCACATTAAGATTACATTCCTATATGTTCAATCTTTCAACTTAATGCTGTTGTTCATTTAGCTTCATGCCTGGACAGCACCTAATATCGTATTCCTGTTTTATGTTGTTTGTTCTAGCGTGCACCACCACCACATTCAGGTTACATTCCTATATGTTTAATCTTTCAACTTAATGTTGTTGTTCATTTAGTTTCATGCCTGGACAGCACCTAATTTCGCAGTCCTGTTTTATGTTGTTTGTTCTAGCGTACACCACCACCACCACATTAAGATTACATTCCTATACGTTCAACCTTTCAACATAATGTTGTTCATTTAGCTTCAGGCCTGGACAGCACCTAACATCGCATTCCTGTTTTATGTTGTTTGTTCTGGCATGCATCACCACCACATTAAGATTACATTCCTTTAGGTTGAATCTTTCAGCTTAATGTTGTTGTTCATTTAGCTTGAAGCCTGGGCAGCACCTAACATCGTATCCTTGTTTTATGCTGTTTCTTCTGGGATGCACCACCACATTAAGGTTACATTCCTTTACGTTGAATCTTATAACTTTATGTTGTTGTACATTTAGTTTCATGCTTGGGAAAGATCTTAATTTGTATCCTTGTTTTATGTTGTTTGTTCTGGCATGCATCACCAATACATTAAGCTTACATTCCTTTAGTTTGAATCTTTAAATTTAATATTGTAGTTCATTTGGGTTAATGCCTGAGCAGCACCTAGCATCGTATCCTTGTTTTATATTGTTTATTTTGGCATGCACTACAACCACATTAGGGTTACATTACTTTACGTTGAATGTTTCAACTTAATATTCTTGTTAATTTAGCTTGATGCCTGAGAATCACCTTATATTGTCTCCTTGATTTATGTTGTTTGTTCTGGCATGTACCGCCAGTACATCTTTCAATTTCATGTTGTTCATTTAACTTGGTGCCTAGGCAGCACTAAAAATCATAGCCATGTTTTATGTTGTTTGTTCTGGAATACACCACCACCACATTAAGATTACATTCCTTTAGTTTAGGTCTTTCAACTTAATGTTGTTGTTCATATGGCTTCATTCCTGGACAAGTCCTAACATCGTATCCTTGTTTTATGTTGTTTGCTCTGGCATGCTCCACCACTACATTAAGATTACATTCCTTTAGTTTAGCTCTTTCAACTTAATGTTGTTGTTCATATGGCTTCATGCCTGGACAGGTTCTAAAATCGTATTCTTGTTTTAAGTTGTTTGCTCTGGCATGCACCAACACTACATTAAGGTTACATTTCTTTAGGAGAAGTCTTTCAACTTTATGTTGTTGTTCATTTGCCCTCATGCCTTAGAAGCACCTTAGGTCGTATCCTTGTTTTATGCTGTTTGTTCTGGCATGCACCACAGCTACATCAAGGTTACATTCCTTTAGGTGGATTCTTCCAACTTAATGTTGCTGTTCATTTAGCTTCATGCCTTAGAAGCATCTTATATCATATAATTGCTTTACGTTGTTTATTCTGGCATGCACCGCCGCTACATAAGATTACATTACTTTAGGTGGAATCTTTCAACTTAATGTTGCTGTTCATTTACCTTCATGCCTGAGAAGCACCTTATTATGTATCCTTGTTTTATGTTGTTTGTTCTGAAATGCACCACCGCTACATAAAGTTACATTGCTTTAGGTGGATTCTTTCAACTTAATGTTGCAGGTCGTTTAGCTTCATGCCTGAGAAGCATCTTATATCGTATCCTGGTTTTATGTTGTTTGTTCTGGCATGTAGTACCACTACATCAAGGTTATTTTCCTTTAGGTGGATTATTTTAACTTAATGTTGCTGTTCATTTGGCTTCATGCCTGAGAAGCACCTTATGTTGTATCCTTGTTTTATGTTGTTTGTTCTGAAGTGCACCACCGCTACATAAAGTTACATTCCTTTAGGTGGATTCTTTCAACTTAATGTTGCTGGTCATTTAGCTTCATGCCTGAGAAGCATCTTATATCGTATCCTGGTTTTATGTTGTTTGTTCTGGCATGTAGTACCGCTACATCAAGGTTACATTCCTTTAGGTGGATTCTTTCACCTTAATGTTGTTGTTCATTTAGCTTCATGGCTGAGTAGCATCTTATATCATATCCTTGTTTTATGTTGTTGGCTCTGGAATGCAACACCTCTACATATGGTTACATTCCTTTAGGGGGATTCTTTCAACTTAATGTTGCAGTTCATTTAGCTTCATGCTTGAGAAGCATATTATATCGTATCCTTGTTTTATGTTGTTGGCTCTGGAATGCAGCACCGCTACATCAAGGTTACATTCCTTTAGGTGGATTCCTTTAACTTAATGTTTCTGTTTATTTAGCTTCATGCCTGAGAAGCATCTTATATCGTATCCTTGTTTTATGTTGTTGGCTCTGGAATGCAACACCTCTACATCAAGGTTACATTCCTGTAGGTGGATTGTTTCAACTTAATGTTGTTGTTCATTTAGTATCATATCTGAGAAGCCCCTTATATTGTATCCTTGTTTTATGCTATTTCTTCTTGCATGCACCACCACTACATCTAGGTTACATTCCCTTAGGTGGAATCTTTTCAACTTAATGTTGTTGTTCATTTAGCTTCATGCCTGGACGGCACCTAACATCATATTTCTGTTTTATGTTGTTTGTTCTAGCGTGCACAACCACCACATTAAGGTTACATTCCTATACGTTCAATCTATCAACTTTATGTTGCTGTTCGTTTAGCTTCATGCCTGGACAGCACCTAACATCGTATTCCTGTTTTATGTTATTTGTTCTATCGTCCACCACCACTATCACATTAAGATTACATTCCTATACATTCAATCTTTCAAATTAATGTGGTTCAGTAACCTTCATGCCTGGACACCACCTAACATCGTATTCCTGTTTTATGTTGTTTGTTCTAGCGTGCACCACCACCAAATAAAGATTACATTCCTATACATTCAATCTTTCAACTTAATGCTGTTGTTCATTTAGCTTCATGCCTGGATAGCACCTAATATCGTATTCCTGTTTTATGTTGTTTGTTCTAGCGTACACCACCACCACATTAAGATTACATTCCTATATGTTCAATCTTTCAACTTAATGCTGTTGTTCATTTAGCTTCATGCCTGGACAGCACCTAATATCGTATTCCTGTTTTATGTTGTTTGTTCTAGCGTGCACCACCACCAGATTAAGGTTACATTCCTATATGTTCAATCTTTCAACTTAATGTTGTTGTTCATTTAGTTTCATGCCTGGACAGCACCTAATATCGCAGTCCTGTTTTATGTTGTTTGTTCTAGCGTGCACCACCACCACATTAAGATTACATTCCTATACGTTCAACCTTTCAACATAATGTTGTTCATTTAGCTTCAGGCCTGGACAGCACCTAACATCGCATTCCTGTTTTATGTTGTTTGTTCTGGCATGCATCACCACCACATTACGATTACATTCCTTTAGGTTGAACCTTTCAGCTTAATGTTGTTGTTCATTTAGCTTGAAGCCTGGGCAGCACCTAACATTGTATCCTTGTTTTATGTTGTTTCTTCTGGGATGCACCACCACATTAAGGTTACATTCCTTTACGTTGAATCTTATAACTTAATGTTGTTGTACATTTAGTTTCATGCTTGGGAAAGATCTTAATTTGTATCCTTGTTTTATGTTGTTTGTTCTGGCATGCATCACCAATACATTAAGATTACATTCCTTTAGTTTGAATCTTTAAATTTAATATTGTAGTTCATTTGGGTTAATGCCTGAGCAGCACCTAGCATCGTATCCTTGTTTTATATTGTTTATTTTGGCATGCACTACAACCACATTAGGGTTACATTACTTTACGTTGAATGTTTCAACTTAATATTCTTGTTAATTTAGCTTGATGCCTGAGAATCACCTTATATTGTCTCCTTGATTTATGTTGTTTGTTCTGGCATGTACCGCCAATACATCTTTCAATTTCATGTTGTTCATTTAACTTGATGCCCAGGCAGCACTAAAAATCATAGCCATGTTTTATGTTGTTTGTTCTGGAATACACCACCACCACATTAAGATTACATTCCTTTAGTTTAGGTCTTTCAACTTAATGTTGTTGTTCATATGGCTTCATTCCTGGACAAGTCCTAACATCGTATCCTTGTTTTATGTTGTTTGCTCTGGCATGCACCACCACTACATTAAGATTACATTCCTTTAGTTTAAGTCTTTCAACTTAATGTTGTTGTTCATATGGCTTCATTCCTGGACAAGTCCTAACATCGTATCCTTGTTTTATGTTGTTTGCTCTGGCATGCACCACCACTACATTAAGGTTACATTTCTTTAGGTGAAGTCTTTCAACTTTATGTTGTTGTTCATTTAGCTTCATGCCTGAGAAGCACCTTATGTCGTATCCTTGTTTTATGTTGTTTGATCTGGCATGCACCACAGCTACATCAAGGTTACATTCCTTTAGGTGGATTCTTCCAACTTAATGTTGCTGTTCATTTAGCTTCATGACTTAGAAGCATCTTATATCGTATAATTGCTTTACGTTGTTTATTCTGGCATGCACCGCCGCTACATAAGGTTACATTGCTTTAGGTGGAATCTTTCAACTTAATGTTGCTGTTCATTTAGCTTCATGCCTGAGAAGCACCTTATGTCGTATCCTTGTTTTATGTGGTTTGTTCTGAAATGCACCACCGCTACATAAAGTTACATTGCTTTAGGTGGATTCTTTCAACTTAATGTTGCTGGTCATTTAGCTTCATGCCTGAGAAGCACCTTATGTCGTATCCTGGTTTTATGTTGTTTATTCTGGCATGCACCACCGCTACATCAAGGTTACATTCCTTTAGCTGGGTCCTTTCAACTTAATGTTGCTGTTCATGTAGCTTCATGCCTGAGAAGCACCTTATATGGTATCCTTGTTTTATGTTGTTTGTTCTGGCATGTACCACTGCTACATAAGGTTACATTCCTTTAGGTGGATTCTCTCAACTTAATGTTGCTGTTCATTTAGCTTCATGCCTGAGAAGCACCTTATGTCGTTTCCTTGTTTTATGTTCTTTGTTCTGAAATGCACCACCGCTACATCAAGGTTACAATCCTTTACGTTGATTCTTTCACCTTAATGTTGTTGTTCATTTAGCTTCATGCCTGGAAGCACCTTAAGTCGTATCCTTGTTTTATATTGTTTGTTCTGGCCTTCACCACCGCTACATCAAGGTTAAATTCCTTTAGTTGGATTCTTTCACCTTAATGTTGTTGTTCATTTAGCTTCATGCCCGAGAAGCACCTTATGTCGTATCCTTGTTTTATGTTGTTTGTTCTTGCATGCAGCACCGCTACGTCAAGGTTACATTCCTTTAGGTGGATTCTTTCAACTTAATGTTGATGTTCATTTAGCTTCATGCCTGAGAAGCACCTTATGTTGTATCCTTGTTTTATATTGTTTGTTCTGGCCTTCACCACCGCTACATAACGTTACATTCCTTTAGGTGGATTCTTTCAACTTAATGTTGTTGTTCATTTAGCTTCATGCCTGAGAAGCACTTTATGTTGTATCCTTGTTTTATATTGTTTATTCTGGCATGCACCACCGCTACATAACGTTACATTCCTTTAGGTGGATTCTTTCAACTTAATGTTGTTGTTCATTTAGCTTCATGCCTGAGAAGCATTTTATATCGTATCCTTGTTATATGTTGTTTATTCTGGCATGCACCACCGCTACATAACGTTACATTCCTTTAGGTGGATTCTTTCAACTTAATGTTGTTGTTCATTTAGCTTCATGCCTGAGAAGCACTTTATGTTGTATCCTTGTTTTATATTGTTTGTTCTGGCCTTCACCACCGCTACATCAAGGTTAAATTCCTTTAGGTGGATTCTTTCACCTTAATGTTGTTGTTCATTTAGCTTCATGCCTGAGAAGCACCTTATGTCGTATCCTTGTTTTATGTTTTTTGTTCTGGCATTCAGCACCGCTACATCAAGGTTACATTCCTTTAGGTGGATTCTTTCACCTTAATGTTGTTGTTCATTTAGCTTCAAGCCTGACAAGCATTTTATATCGTATCCTTGTTTTATGTTGTTTATTCTGGCATGCACCACCGCTACATAACGTTACATTCCTTTAGGTGGATTCTTTCAACTTAATGTTGATGTTCATTTAGCTTCATGCCTGAGAAGCACCTTATGCTGTATCCTTGTTTTATGTTGTTTGTACTGAAATGCACCACCGCTACATAAGGTTACATTCCTTTAGATGGATTCCTTCAACTTAATGTTGCTGGTCATTTAGCTTCATGCCTGAGAAGCACCTTATGTCGTATCGTTGTTTTATGTTGTTTATTCTGGCATGCACCACCGCTACATCAAGGTTACATTCCTTTAGGTGGATTCTTTCAACTGAATGTTGCTGTTCATTTAGCTTCATGCCTGACAAGCACCTTATATCGCATCCTTGTTTTATGTTGTTTATTCTGGCATGTACCACCGCTACATAGGGTTACATTCCTTTAGGTGGATTCTTTAAACTTAATGTTGCTGTTCATTTAGCTTCATGCCTGAGAAGCACCTTATGTTGTATAAATGTTTTATGTTGTTTGCTCTGGCATGCACCACCTCTACATCAAGGTTACATTCCTTTAGGTGGATTGTTTCAACTTAATGTTGCTGTACATTTAGCTTCATGCTTGAGAAGCACCTTATTGTGCATTCATGTTTTATGCTGTTTCTTATGGCATGCACCACAACTACATCAAGGTTAGATTCCCTTAGGTGGATTCTTTTAACTTAATGTTGTTGTTCATTTAGCTTCATGCCTAAGAAGCAATTTATATCGTATCCTTGTTTTATGCTGTTTCTTCTGGCATGCACCACCACTACATCAAGGTTACACTCCCTTAGGTGGATTCTTTTAACTTAATGTTGCTGTTCATTTAGCTTCATGCCTGACAAGGGCCTTATATCGCATCCTTGTTTTATGTTGTTTGCTCTGGCATGTACCACCGCTACATAAGGTTACATTCCTTTAGGTGGATTCTTTAAACTTAATGTTGCTGTTCATTTAGCTTCATGCCTGAGAAGCACCTTATGTTGTATAAATGTTTTATGTTGTTTGCTCTGGCATGCACCACCTCTACATCAAGGTTACATTCCTTTAGGTGGATTGTTTCAACTTAATGTTGCTGTACATTTAGTTCATGCCTGAGAAGCACCTTATGTTGTATTCATGTTTTATGCTGTTTCTTATGGCATGCACCACAACAACATCAAGGTTAGATTCCCTTAGGTGGATTCTTTTAACTTAATGTTGTTGTTCATTTAGCTTCATGCCCTAGAAGCAATTTATATCGTATCCTTGTTTTATGCTGTTTCTTCTGGCGTGCACCACCACTACATCAAGGTTTCCTTCCCTTAGGTCGATTCTTTCAACTTAATGTTGTTCATTTAGCTTCATGCCTGAGAAGCACCTTATATCGTATAACTGCTTTACGTTGTTTATTCTGGCATGCACCGCCGCTACATAAGGTTACATTTCTTTAGGTAGAATCTTTCAACTTAATGTTGCTGTTCATTTAGCTTCATGCCTGAGAAGCACCTTATGTTGTATCCTTGTTTTATGTTGTTTGTTCTGAAGTGCACCACCGCTACATAAAGTTACATTCCTTTAGGTGGCTTCTTTCAACTTAATGTTGCTGGTCATTTAGCTTCATGCCTGAGAAGCATCTTATGTCGTATCCTGGTTTTATGTTGTTTGTTCTGGCATGTAGTACCACTACATCAAGGTTACATTCCTTTAGGTGGATTATTTCAACTTAATCTTGCTGGTCATTTAGCTTCATGCCTGAGAAGCACCTTATGTCATATCCTTGTTTTATGTTGTTTATTCTGGCATGCACCACCGCTACATCAAGGTTACATTCCTTTAGGTGGATTCTTTCACCTTAATGTTGTTGTTCATTTAGCTTCAGGGCTGAGTAGCTTCTTATATCATATCCTTGTTTTATGTTGTTGGCTCTGGAATGCAACACCTCTACATCAAGGTTACATTCCTTTAGGTGGATTCTTTCACTTAATGTTCCAGTTCATTTAGCTTCATGCTTGAGAAGCATCTTATATCGTATCCTTGTTTTATGTTGTTGGCTCTGGAATGCAGCACCGCTACATCAAGGTTACATTACTTTAGGTGGATTCCTTTAACTTAATGTTTCTGTTTATTTAGCTTCATGCCTGAGAAGCATCTTATATCTTATCCTTGTTTCATGTTGATGGCTCTGGAATGCAACACCTCTACATCAAGGTTACATTCCTTTAGGTGGATTGTTTCAACTTAATGTTGCTGTTCATTTAGCTTCATGCCTGAGAAGCACCTTATGTTGTATCCATGTTTTATGCCATTGCTTCTGGCATGCACCACCACTACATCAAGGTTACATTCCCTTAGGTAGATTGTTTCAACTTAATGTTGTTGTTCATTTAGCTTCATGCCTGAGAAGCACCTTACATTGTATCCTTGTTTTATGCTGTTTCTTCTGGCATGCACCACCACTACATCAAGGTTACATTCGTTTAGGTGGATTGTTTCAACTTAATGTTGTTGTTCATTTAGTTTCATATCTGAGAAGCACCTTATATTGTATCCTTGTTTTATGCTATTTCTTCTGGCATGCACCACCACTACATCTAGGTTACTTTCCCTTAGGTGGAATCTTTTCAACTTAATGTTGTTGTTCATTTAGCTTCATGCCTGGACGGCACCTAACATCGTATTCCTGTTTTATGTTGTTTGTTCTATCGTGCACCACCACCACCACATTAAGATTACATTCCTATACATTCAATCTTTCAACTTAATGTGGTTCAGTAACCTTCATGCCTGGACAGCACCTAACATCGTATTCCTGTTTTATGTTGTTTGTTCTAGCGTGCACCACCACCAAATTAAGATTACATTCCTATACGTTCAATCTTTCAACTTAATGTTGTTGTTCATTTAGTTTCATGCCTGGACAGCACCTAATATCGTATTCCTGTTTTATGTTGTTCGTTCTAACGTGCACTACCACCACATTAAGATTACATTCCTATACATTAAATCTATCAACTTAATGGTGTTGTTCATTTAGCTTCATGCCTGGATAGCACCTAATATCGTATTCCTGTTTTATGTTGTTTGTTCTAGCGTACACCACCACCACATTAAGATTACATTCCTATATGTTCAATCTTTCAACTTAATGCTGTTGTTCATTTAGCTTCATGCCTGGACAGCACCTAATATCGTATTCCTGTTTTATGTTGTTTGTTCTAGCGTGCACCACCACCACATTCAGGTTACATTCCTATATGTTTAATCTTTCAACTTAATGTTGTTGTTCATTTAGTTTCATGCCTGGACAGCACCTAATTTCGCAGTCCTGTTTTATGTTGTTTGTTCTAGCGTACACCACCACCACCACATTAAGATTACATTCCTATACGTTCAACCTTTCAACATAATGTTGTTCATTTAGCTTCAGGCCTGGACAGCACCTAACATCGCATTCCTGTTTTATGTTGTTTGTTCTGGCATGCATCACCACCACATTAAGATTACATTCCTTTAGGTTGAATCTTTCAGCTTAATGTTGTTGTTCATTTAGCTTGAAGCCTGGGCAGCACCTAACATCGTATCCTTGTTTTATGCTGTTTCTTCTGGGATGCACCACCACATTAAGGTTACATTCCTTTACGTTGAATCTTATAACTTTATGTTGTTGTACATTTAGTTTCATGCTTGGGAAAGATCTTAATTTGTATCCTTGTTTTATGTTGTTTGTTCTGGCATGCATCACCAATACATTAAGCTTACATTCCTTTAGTTTGAATCTTTAAATTTAATATTGTAGTTCATTTGGGTTAATGCCTGAGCAGCACCTAGCATCGTATCCTTGTTTTATATTGTTTATTTTGGCATGCACTACAACCACATTAGGGTTACATTACTTTACGTTGAATGTTTCAACTTAATATTCTTGTTAATTTAGCTTGATGCCTGAGAATCACCTTATATTGTCTCCTTGATTTATGTTGTTTGTTCTGGCATGTACCGCCAGTACATCTTTCAATTTCATGTTGTTCATTTAACTTGATGCCTAGGCAGCACTAAAAATCATAGCCATGTTTTATGTTGTTTGTTCTGGAATACACCACCACCACATTAAGATTACATTCCTTTAGTTTAGGTCTTTCAACTTAATGTTGTTGTTCATATGGCTTCATTCCTGGACAAGTCCTAACATCGTATCCTTGTTTTATGTTGTTTGCTCTGGCATGCTCCACCACTACATTAAGATTACATTCCTTTAGTTTAGCTCTTTCAACTTAATGTTGTTGTTCATATGGCTTCATGCCTGGACAGGTTCTAAAATCGTATTCTTGTTTTAAGTTGTTTGCTCTGGCATGCACCAACACTACATTAAGGTTACATTTCTTTAGGAGAAGTCTTTCAACTTTATGTTGTTGTTCATTTGCCCTCATGCCTTAGAAGCACCTTAGGTCGTATCCTTGTTTTATGCTGTTTGTTCTGGCATGCACCACAGCTACATCAAGGTTACATTCCTTTAGGTGGATTCTTCCAACTTAATGTTGCTGTTCATTTAGCTTCATGCCTTAGAAGCATCTTATATCATATAATTGCTTTACGTTGTTTATTCTGGCATGCACCGCCGCTACATAAGATTACATTACTTTAGGTGGAATCTTTCAACTTAATGTTGCTGTTCATTTACCTTCATGCCTGAGAAGCACCTTATTATGTATCCTTGTTTTATGTTGTTTGTTCTGAAATGCACCACCGCTACATAAAGTTACATTGCTTTAGGTGGATTCTTTCAACTTAATGTTGCAGGTCGTTTAGCTTCATGCCTGAGAAGCATCTTATATCGTATCCTGGTTTTATGTTGTTTGTTCTGGCATGTAGTACCACTACATCAAGGTTATTTTCCTTTAGGTGGATTATTTTAACTTAATGTTGCTGTTCATTTGGCTTCATGCCTGAGAAGCACCTTATGTTGTATCCTTGTTTTATGTTGTTTGTTCTGAAGTGCACCACCGCTACATAAAGTTACATTCCTTTAGGTGGATTCTTTCAACTTAATGTTGCTGGTCATTTAGCTTCATGCCTGAGAAGCATCTTATATCGTATCCTGGTTTTATGTTGTTTGTTCTGGCATGTAGTACCGCTACATCAAGGTTACATTCCTTTAGGTGGATTCTTTCACCTTAATGTTGTTGTTCATTTAGCTTCATGGCTGAGTAGCATCTTATATCATATCCTTGTTTTATGTTGTTGGCTCTGGAATGCAACACCTCTACATATGGTTACATTCCTTTAGGGGGATTCTTTCAACTTAATGTTGCAGTTCATTTAGCTTCATGCTTGAGAAGCATATTATATCGTATCCTTGTTTTATGTTGTTGGCTCTGGAATGCAGCACCGCTACATCAAGGTTACATTCCTTTAGGTGGATTCCTTTAACTTAATGTTTCTGTTTATTTAGCTTCATGCCTGAGAAGCATCTTATATCGTATCCTTGTTTTATGTTGTTGGCTCTGGAATGCAACACCTCTACATCAAGGTTACATTCCTGTAGGTGGATTGTTTCAACTTAATGTTGTTGTTCATTTAGTATCATATCTGAGAAGCCCCTTATATTGTATCCTTGTTTTATGCTATTTCTTCTTGCATGCACCACCACTACATCTAGGTTACATTCCCTTAGGTGGAATCTTTTCAACTTAATGTTGTTGTTCATTTAGCTTCATGCCTGGACGGCACCTAACATCATATTTCTGTTTTATGTTGTTTGTTCTAGCGTGCACAACCACCACATTAAGGTTACATTCCTATACGTTCAATCTATCAACTTTATGTTGCTGTTCGTTTAGCTTCATGCCTGGACAGCACCTAACATCGTATTCCTGTTTTATGTTATTTGTTCTATCGTCCACCACCACTATCACATTAAGATTACATTCCTATACATTCAATCTTTCAAATTAATGTGGTTCAGTAACCTTCATGCCTGGACACCACCTAACATCGTATTCCTGTTTTATGTTGTTTGTTCTAGCGTGCACCACCACCAAATAAAGATTACATTCCTATACATTCAATCTTTCAACTTAATGCTGTTGTTCATTTAGCTTCATGCCTGGATAGCACCTAATATCGTATTCCTGTTTTATGTTGTTTGTTCTAGCGTACACCACCACCACATTAAGATTACATTCCTATATGTTCAATCTTTCAACTTAATGCTGTTGTTCATTTAGCTTCATGCCTGGACAGCACCTAATATCGTATTCCTGTTTTATGTTGTTTGTTCTAGCGTGCACCACCACCAGATTAAGGTTACATTCCTATATGTTCAATCTTTCAACTTAATGTTGTTGTTCATTTAGTTTCATGCCTGGACAGCACCTAATATCGCAGTCCTGTTTTATGTTGTTTGTTCTAGCGTGCACCACCACCACATTAAGATTACATTCCTATACGTTCAACCTTTCAACATAATGTTGTTCATTTAGCTTCAGGCCTGGACAGCACCTAACATCGCATTCCTGTTTTATGTTGTTTGTTCTGGCATGCATCACCACCACATTACGATTACATTCCTTTAGGTTGAACCTTTCAGCTTAATGTTGTTGTTCATTTAGCTTGAAGCCTGGGCAGCACCTAACATTGTATCCTTGTTTTATGTTGTTTCTTCTGGGATGCACCACCACATTAAGGTTACATTCCTTTACGTTGAATCTTATAACTTAATGTTGTTGTACATTTAGTTTCATGCTTGGGAAAGATCTTAATTTGTATCCTTGTTTTATGTTGTTTGTTCTGGCATGCATCACCAATACATTAAGATTACATTCCTTTAGTTTGAATCTTTAAATTTAATATTGTAGTTCATTTGGGTTAATGCCTGAGCAGCACCTAGCATCGTATCCTTGTTTTATATTGTTTATTTTGGCATGCACTACAACCACATTAGGGTTACATTACTTTACGTTGAATGTTTCAACTTAATATTCTTGTTAATTTAGCTTGATGCCTGAGAATCACCTTATATTGTCTCCTTGATTTATGTTGTTTGTTCTGGCATGTACCGCCAATACATCTTTCAATTTCATGTTGTTCATTTAACTTGATGCCCAGGCAGCACTAAAAATCATAGCCATGTTTTATGTTGTTTGTTCTGGAATACACCACCACCACATTAAGATTACATTCCTTTAGTTTAGGTCTTTCAACTTAATGTTGTTGTTCATATGGCTTCATTCCTGGACAAGTCCTAACATCGTATCCTTGTTTTATGTTGTTTGCTCTGGCATGCACCACCACTACATTAAGATTACATTCCTTTAGTTTAAGTCTTTCAACTTAATGTTGTTGTTCATATGGCTTCATTCCTGGACAAGTCCTAACATCGTATCCTTGTTTTATGTTGTTTGCTCTGGCATGCACCACCACTACATTAAGGTTACATTTCTTTAGGTGAAGTCTTTCAACTTTATGTTGTTGTTCATTTAGCTTCATGCCTGAGAAGCACCTTATGTCGTATCCTTGTTTTATGTTGTTTGATCTGGCATGCACCACAGCTACATCAAGGTTACATTCCTTTAGGTGGATTCTTCCAACTTAATGTTGCTGTTCATTTAGCTTCATGACTTAGAAGCATCTTATATCGTATAATTGCTTTACGTTGTTTATTCTGGCATGCACCGCCGCTACATAAGGTTACATTGCTTTAGGTGGAATCTTTCAACTTAATGTTGCTGTTCATTTAGCTTCATGCCTGAGAAGCACCTTATGTCGTATCCTTGTTTTATGTGGTTTGTTCTGAAATGCACCACCGCTACATAAAGTTACATTGCTTTAGGTGGATTCTTTCAACTTAATGTTGCTGGTCATTTAGCTTCATGCCTGAGAAGCACCTTATGTCGTATCCTGGTTTTATGTTGTTTATTCTGGCATGCACCACCGCTACATCAAGGTTACATTCCTTTAGCTGGGTCCTTTCAACTTAATGTTGCTGTTCATGTAGCTTCATGCCTGAGAAGCACCTTATATGGTATCCTTGTTTTATGTTGTTTGTTCTGGCATGTACCACTGCTACATAAGGTTACATTCCTTTAGGTGGATTCTCTCAACTTAATGTTGCTGTTCATTTAGCTTCATGCCTGAGAAGCACCTTATGTCGTTTCCTTGTTTTATGTTCTTTGTTCTGAAATGCACCACCGCTACATCAAGTTTACAATCCTGTACGTTGATTCTTTCACCTTAATGTTGTTGTTCATTTAGCTTCATGCCTAGAAGCACCTTAAGTCGTATCCTTGTTTTATATTGTTTGTTCTGGCCTTCACCACCGCTACATCAAGGTTAAATTCCTTTAGTTGGATTCTTTCACCTTAATGTTGTTGTTCATTTAGCTTCATGCCCGAGAAGCACCTTATGTCGTATCCTTGTTTTATGTTGTTTGTTCTTGCATGCAGCACCGCTACGTCAAGGTTACATTCCTTTAGGTGGATTCTTTCACCTTTATGTTGTTCATTTAGCCTCATGCCTGAGAAGCACCTTATGTCGTATCCTTGTTTTATGTTGTTTGTTCTGGCATGTAGTACCACTACAACATGGTTACATTCCTTTAGGTGGATTATTTCAACTTAATGTTGCTGTTCATGTAGCTTCATGCCTGAGAAGCACCTTATATCGTATCCTTGTTTTATGTTGTTTGTTCTGGCATGTACCACCGCTACATAAGGTTACATTCCTTTAGGTGGATTCTTTCAACTTAATGTTGCTGCTCATTTAGCTTCATGCCTGAGAAGCACCTTATGTTGTTTCCTTGTTTTATGTTCTTTGTTCTGAAAAGCACCACCGCTACATCAAGGTTACATTCCTTTAGGTGGATTGTTTCACCTTCATGTTGTTGTTCATTTAGCTTCATACCTGAGAAGCACTTTATGTTGTATCCTTGTTTTATATTGTTTGTTCTGGCCTTCACCACCGCTACATCAAGGTTAAATTCGTTTAGGTGGATTCTTTCACCTTAATGTTGTTGTTCATTTAGCTTCATGCCTGAGAAGCACCATATGTTGTATCCTTGTTTTATATTGTTTGTTCTGGCCTTCACCACCGCTACATCAAGGTTAAATTCCTTTAGGTGGATTCTTTCACCTTAATGTTGTTGTTCATTTAGCTTCAAGCCTGACAAGCATTTTATATCGTATCCTTGTTTTATGTTGTTTATTCTGGCATGCACCACCGCTACATAACGTTACATTCCTTTAGGTGGATTCTTTCAACTTAATGTTGATGTTCATTTAGCTTCATGCCTGAGAAGCACCTTATGTTGTATCCTTGTTTTATATTGTTTGTTCTGGCCTTCACCACCGCTACATAACGTTACATTCCTTTAGGTGGATTCTTTCAACTTAATGTTGTTGTTCATTTAGCTTCATGCCTGAGAAGCACTTTATGTTGTATCCTTGTTTTATATTGTTTATTCTGGCATGCACCACCGCTACATAACGTTACATTCCTTTAGGTGGATTCTTTCAACTTAATGTTGTTGTTCATTTAGCTTCATGCCTGAGAAGCATTTTATATCGTATCCTTGTTATATGTTGTTTATTCTGGCATGCACCACCGCTACATAACGTTACATTCCTTTAGGTGGATTCTTTCAACTTAATGTTGTTGTTCATTTAGCTTCATGCCTGAGAAGCACTTTATGTTGTATCCTTGTTTTATATTGTTTGTTCCGGCCTTCACCACCGCTACATCAAGGTTAAATTCCTTTAGGTGGATTCTTTCACCTTAATGTTGTTGTTCATTTAGCTTCATGCCTGAGAAGCACCTTATGTCATATCCTTGTTTTATGTTTTTTGTTCTGGCATTCAGCACCGCTACATCAAGGTTACATTCCTTTAGGTGGATTCTTTCACCTTAATGTTGTTGTTCATTTAGCTTCAAGCCTGACAAGCATTTTATATCGTATCCTTGTTTTATGTTGTTTATTCTGGCATGCACCACCGCTACATAACGTTACATTCCTTTAGGTGGATTCTTTCAACTTAATGTTGATGTTCATTTAGCTTCATGCCTGAGAAGCACCTTATGTTGTATCCTTGTTTTATGTTGTTTGTACTGAAATGCACCACCGCTACATATGGTTACATTCCTTTAGATGGATTCCTTCAACTTAATGTTGCTGGTCATTTAGCTTCATGCCTGAGAAGCACCTTATGTCGTATCGTTGTTTTATGTTGTTTATTCTGGCATGCACCACCGCTACATCAAGGTTACATTCCTTTAGGTGGATTCTTTCAACTGAATGTTGCTGTTCATTTAGCTTCATGCCTGACAAGCACCTTATATCGCATCCTTGTTTTATGTTGTTTATTCTGGCATGTACCACCGCTACATAAGGTTACATTCCTTTAGGTGGATTCTTTAAACTTAATGTTGCTGTTCATTTAGCTTCATGCCTGAGAAGCACCTTATGTTGTATAAATGTTTTATGTTGTTTGCTCTGGCATGCACCACCTCTACATCAAGGTTACATTCCTTTAGGTGGATTGTTTCAACTTAATGTTGCTGTACATTTAGCTTCATGCTTGAGAAGCACCTTATTGTGCATTCATGTTTTATGCTGTTTCTTATGGCATGCACCACAACTACATCAAGGTTAGATTCTTTTAGGTGGATTCTTTTAACTTAATGTTGTTGTTCATTTAGCTTCATGCCTAAGAAGCAATTTATATCGTATCCTTGTTTTATGCTGTTTCTTCTGGCATGCACCACCACTACATCAAGGTTACACTCCCTTAGGTGGATTCTTTTAACTTAATGTTGCTGTTCATTTAGCTTCATGCCTGACAAGGGCCTTATATCGCATCCTTGTTTTATGTTGTTTGCTCTGGCATGTACCACCGCTACATAAGGTTACATTCCTTTAGGTGGATTCTTTAAACTTAATGTTGCTGTTCATTTAGCTTCATGCCTGAGAAGCACCTTATGTTGGATAAATGTTTTATGTTGTTTGCTCTGGCATGCACCACCTCTACATCAAGGTTACATTCCTTTAGGTGGATTGTTTCAACTTAATGTTGCTGTACATTTAGTTCATGCCTGAGAAGCACCTTATGTTGTATTCATGTTTTATGCTGTTTCTTATGGCATGCACCACAACAACATCAAGGTTAGATTCCCTTAGGTGGATTGTTTCAACTTAATGTTGCTGGTCATTTAGCTTCATGCCTGAGAAGCACCTTATGTCGTATCCTTGTTTTATATTGTTTGTTCTGGCCTTCACCACCGCTACATCAAGGTTAAATTCCTTTAGTTGGATTCTTTGACCTTAATGTTGTTGTTCATTTAGCTTCATGCCTGAGAAGCACCTTATGTCGTATCCTTGTTTTATGTTGTTTGTTCTTGCATGCAGCACCGCTACATCAAGGGTACATTCCTTTAGGTGGATTCTTTCACCTTTATGTTGTTCATTTAGCATCATGCCTGAGAAGCACCTTATGTCGTATCCTTGTTTTATGTTGTTTGTTCTGGCATGCACCACCGCTACATCAAGGTTACAATCCTTTATGTGGATTCTTTGAACTTAATGTTGCTGTTCATTTAGCTTCATGCCTGAGAAGAACCTTATGTCGTATCCTTGTTTTATGTTGTTTGTTCTGGCATGCACTACCGCTACATCAAAGTTACATTCCTTTAGGTGGATTCTTTCACCTTAATGTTGTTGTTCATTTAGCTTCATGCCTAACAAGCATCTTATATCTTATCCTTGTTTTATGTTGTTTGTTCTGGCATGCACCACCGCTACATAAGGTTACGATCCTTTAGGTGGATTCTTTCAACTTAATGTTGATGTTCATTTAGCTTCATGCCTGAGAAGCATCTTATGTTCTATCCTTGTTTTATGTTGTTTGTTCTGAAATGCACCACCGCTACATAAGGTTACATTCCTTTAGGTGGATTGTTTCAGCTTAATGTTGCTGTACATTTAGCTTCATGCCTGAGAAGCACCTTATGTTGTATTCATGTTTTATGCTGTTTCTTATGGCATGCACCACCACTACATCAAGGTTAGATTCCCTTAGGTGGATTGTTTCAACTTAATGTTGCTGGTCATTTAGCTTCATGCCTTCGAAGCAATTTATATCGTATCCTTGTTTTATGCTGGTTCTTCTGGCATGCACCACCACTACTTCAAGGTTACATTCCCTTAGGTGGATTCTTTTAACTTAATGTTGTTGTTCATTTAGCTTCATGCCTTAGAAGCAATTTATATCGTATCCTTGTTTTATGCTGGTTCTTCTGGCATGCACCACCACTACTTCAAGGTTACCTTCCCTTAGGTGGATTCTTTCAACTTAATGTTGTTGTTCATTTAGCTCTATGTCTGAGAAGCACCTTATATCGTATAATTGCTTTACGTTGTTTATTCTGGCATGCACCGCCGCTACATAAGATTACATTTCTTTAGGTGGAATCTTTCAACTTAATGTTGCTGTTCATTTAGCTTCATGCCTGAGAAGCACCTTATATCGTATAATTGCTTTACGTTGTTTATTCTGGCATGCACCGCCGCTACATAAGGTTACATTCCTTTAGGTGGAATCTTTCAACTTAATGTTGCTGTTCATTTAGCTTCATGCCTGAGAAGCACCTTATGTTGTATCCTTGTTTTATGTTGTTTGTTCTGAAATGCACCACCGCTGCATGAAGTTACATTCCTTTAGGTGGATTCTTTCAACTTAATGTTGCTGGTCATTTAGCTTCATGCCTGAGAAGCATCTTATATCGTATCCTGGTTTTATGTTGTTTGTTCAGGCATGTAGTACCACTACATCAAGGTTACATTCCTTTACGTGGATTATTTCAACTTAATGTTGCTGGTCATTTAGCTTCATTCCTGAGAAGCACCTTATGTCGTATCCTTGTTTTATGCTGTTTATTCTGGCATGCACCACCGTAACATGAAGGTTACATTCCTTTAGGTGGATTCTTTCACCTTAATGTTGTTGTTCATTTAGCTTCATGCCTGAGAAGCATCTAATATCATATCCTTGTTTTATGTTGTTGGCTCTGGAATGCAACACCTCTACATCAAGGTTACATTCCTTTAGGGGGATTCTTTCAACTTAATGTTGCAGTTCATTTAGCTTCATGCCTGAGAAGCATCTTATATCGTATCCTTGTTTTATTTTGTTGGCTCTGGAATGCAACACCTCTACATCAAGGTTACATTCCTTTAGGTGGATTGTTTCAACTTAATGTTGCTGTTCATTTAGCTTCATGCCTGAGAAACACCTTATGTTGTATCCATGTTTTATGCCATTGCTTCTGGCATGCACCACCACTACATCAAGGTTACATTCCCTTAGGTAGATTGTTTCAACTTAATGTTGTTGTTCATTTAGCTTCATGCCTGAGAAACACCTTATATTGTATCCTTGTTTTATGCTATTTCTTCTGGCATGCACCACCACTACATCAAGGTTACATTCCCTTAGGTGGAATCTTTTCAACTTAATGTTGATGTTCATTTAGCTTCATGCCTGGACGGCACCTTACATCATATTTCTGTTTTATGTTGTTTGTTCTAGCGTGCACCACCACCACATTAAGGTTACATTCCTATACGTTTAATCTATCAACTTTATGTTGTTGTTCGTTTAGCTTCATGCCTGGTCAGCACCTAACATCGTATTCCTGTTTTATGTTGTTTGTTCTAGCGTGCACCACCACCACATTAAGATTACATTCCTATTCATTCAATCTTTCAACTTAATGTTGTTGTTCATTCAGTTTCATGCCTGGACAGCGCCTAATATCGTATTCCTGTTTTATGTTGTTTGTTCTAACGTGCACCACCACCACATAAAGATTACATTCCTATACATTCAATCTTTCAACTTAATGCTGTTGTTCATTTGGCTTCATGCCTGGATAGCACCTGATATCGTATTCCTGTTTTATGTTGTTTGTTCTAGCGTACACCACCACCACATTAAGATTACATTCCTATATGCTCAATCTTTCAACTTAATGTTGTTGTTCATTTAGTTTCATGCCTGGACAGCACCTAATATCGCATTCCTGTTTTATGTTGTTTGTTCTAGCGTGCACCACCACCACCACCACCACATTAAAATTACATCACTATACGTTCAATCTTTCAACTGAATGTTGTTGTTCATTTAGCTTCATGCCTGAAGAGCACCTTATACCGTATCCTTGTTTTATGTTGTTTGTTCCGGCATGTACTACAGCTACATCAAGGTTACATTGCTTTAGGTGGATTCTTTCAACGTAATGTTGTTGTTCATTTAGCTTCATGCCTGAGAAGCACCTTATACCGTATCCTTGTTTTATGTTGTTTGTTCCGGCATGTACTACAGCTACATCAAGGTTACATTGCTTTAGGTGGATTCTTTCAACGTAATGTTGTTGTTCATTTAGCTTCATGCCTGAGAAGCACCTTATACCGTATTCCTGTTTTATGTTGTTTGTTCTAGCATGCACCACCACCACATTAAGATTACATTCCTATACATTCAATCTTTCAACTTAATGCTGTTGTTCATTTAGCTTCATGCCTGGACAGCACCTAATATCGTATTCCTGTTTTATGTATTTTGTTCTAGCTTGCACCACCACTTTAAGATTACGTTCCTATAGGATCAATCTTTCAACTTAATGTTGTTGTTCATTTAGTTTCATGCCTGGACAGCACCTAATATCGCATTCCTGTTTTATGTTGTTTGTTCTAGCGTGCACCACCACCACCACCACATTAAAATTACATCACTATACGTTTAATCTTTCAACTGAATGTTGTTGTTCATTTAGCTTCATGCCTGAAGAGCACCTTATACCGTATCCTTGTTTTATGTTGTTTGTTCCGGCATGTACTAAAGCCACATTAAGATTACATTCCTTTAGGTTGAATCTTTCAACTTAATGTTGTTGTACATTTAGTTTCCTGCTTGGGAAAGATCTTATATTGTATCCTTGTTTTATTTTGTTTGTTCTAGCATGCATCACCACCAAATTAAGATTACATTCCTATACTTTCAATCTTTCAACTTAATGTTGTTGTTCATTTAGCTTCATGCCTTGGCAGCACCTAACATCGGGTTCCTCTTTTATGTTGTTTGTTCTAGCGTGCACCACCACCATATTAAGATTACATTCCTATACATTCAATCTTTCAACTTAATGTCATTGTTCATTTACCTTCATACCTGGACAGCACCTAACATCGTATTCCTGTTTTATGTTGTTTGTTCTAGCGTGCACCACCACCAAATTAAGACTACATTCCTATACATTCAATCTTTCAACTTAATGTTGTCGTTCATTTAGTTTCATGCCTGGACAGCACATAATATCGTATTCCTGTTTTATGTTGTTTCTTCTAGCGTTGCACCACCACCACATTAAGATTACATTCCTATACATTCAATCTTTCAACTTAATGCTGTTGTTCATTTAGCTTCATGCCTGGACAGCACCTAATATCGTATTCCTGTTTTATGTATTTTGTTCTAGCTTGCACCACCACTTTAAGATTACGTTCCTATAGGATCAATCTTTCAACTTAATGTAGTTGTTCATTTAGTTTCATGCCTGGACACCACCTAATATCGTATTCCTGTTTTATGTTGTTTGTTCTAGCGTGCACCACCACCACCACATTAAGATTACATTACTATACGTTCAATCTTTCAACTTAATGTTGTTGTACATTTAGCTTGAACCGTGGGCAGCACCTAAAATCGTATCTTTGTTTTATGTTGTTTGTTCTGGGATGCACCACCACATTAAGGTTACATTCCTTTACGTTGAATCTTTCAACTTAGTGTTGTTGTCATTTAGCTTGATGCCTGGGCAGCACCTTAATTCGTATCCTTAATTTATGTTGTTTGTTGTGGCATGCATCACCACCAAATTAAGATTACATTGCTTTAGTTTGAATCTTTAAATTTAATATTGTAGTTCATTTGGCTTAATGCCTGAGCAACACCTAACATCGTATCCTTGTTTTATATTGTTTGTTTTGGCATGCACTACAACCACATTAGGGTTACATTACTTAACGATGAATGTTTCAACTTAATACTCTTGTTAAATTAGCTTGATGCCTGAGAATCACCTTATATTCTTTCCTTGATTTATGTTGTTTGTTCTGGCATATACCACCACTACATCAAGTTACAATCCTTTAGGTGGAATCTTTCAACTTAATGTTGTTGTTCATTTAGCTTCATGCCTGAGAAGCACCTTATATCGTATCCTTGTTTTATGTTGTTTGTTCTGGCATGTACCACCGCTACATAAGGTTACATTCCTTTAGGTGGATTCTTTAAACTTAATGTTGCTGTTCATTTAGCTTCATGCCTGAGAAGCACCTTTTGTTGTATAAATGTTTTATGTTGTTTGCTCCGGCATGCACCACCTCGACATCAAGGTTACGTTCCTTTAGGTGGATTGTTTAAACTTAATGTTGCTGTACATTTAGCTTCATGCCTGAGAAGCACCTTATGTTGTATTCATGTTTTATGCTGTTTCTTATGGCATGCACCACCACTAGATCAAGGATAGATTCCCTTAGGTGGATTGTTTCAACTTAATGTTGCTGTTCATTTAGCTTCATGCCTTAGAAGCAATTTATATCGTATCCTTGTTTTATGCTGTTTCTTCTGGCATGCACCACCACTACATCAAGGGTACCTTCCCTTAGGTGGAATCTTTCAACTTAATGTTGCTGTTCATTTAGCTTCATGCCTGAGAAGCACCTTATGTTGTATCCTTGTTTTATGTTGTTTGTTCTGAAATGCACCACCGCTACATAAAGTTACATTCCTTTAGGTGGATTCTTTCAACTTAATGTTGCTGGTCATTTAGCTTCATGCCTGAGAAGCATCTTATATCGTATCCTGGTTTTATGTTGTTTGTTCTGGCATGTAGTACCACTACATCAAGGTTACATTCCTTTAGGTGGATTATTTCATCTTAATGTTTTTGTTCATTTAGCTTCAAGCCTGAGAAGCACCTTATATCGTATCCTTGTTTTATGTTGTTTGTTCTAACGTGCACCACCACCACATTAAGATTACATTCCTATATGTTCAATCTTTCAACTTAATGTTGTTGTTCATTTAGTTTCATGCCTGGACAGCACCTAATATCGTATTCCTGTTTTATGTTGTTTGTTCTAACGTGCACCACCACCACATTAAGATTACATTCCTATATGTTCAATCTTTCAACTTAATGTTGTTGTTCATTTAGTTTCATGCCTGGACAGCACCTAATATCGTATTCCTGTTTTATGTTGTTTGTTCTAACGTGCACCACCACCACATTAAGATTACATTCCTATATGTTCTATCTTTCAACTTAATGTTGTTGTTCATTTAGTTTCATGCCTGGACAGCACCTAATATCGCATTCCTGTTTTATGTTGTTTGTTCTAGCATGCATCACCACCACCACCACATTAAGATTACATTACTATACGTTCAATCTTTCAACTGAATGTTGTTGTTCATTTAGCTTCATGCCTGGACAGCACCTAACATCGCATTCCTGTTTTATGTTGTTTGTTGTAGCATGCACCACCACATTAAGATTACATTCCTATAGGTTCAATCATTCAACTTAATGTTGTTGTTCATTTAGCTTCATGCCTGGAAAGCACCTAACATCATATTCCTGTTTTATGTTGTTTGTTCTGGAATGCACCACCACCACATTAAGATTACATTCCTTTAGGTTGAATCGTTCAACTTAATGTTGTTGTTCATTAGGTTGAAACCTGGGCAGCACCTAACATCGTATCTTTGTTTTATGTTGTTTGTTCTGGGATGCACCAGCATATTAAGGTTACATTCCTTTACGTTGAATCTTATAACTTAATGTTGTTGTACATTTACTTTCATGCTTGAGAAAGATCTTATATTCTATCCTTGTTTTATGTTGTTTGTTCTGGCATGCATTACCAATACATTAAGATTACATTCCTTTAGTTTTAATCTTTAAATTTAATATTGTAGTTCATTTGGCTTAATGCCTGAGCAGCACCTTACATCGTATCATTAATTTATGTTGTTTGTTGTGGCATGCATCACCACCACATTAAGATTACATTCCTTTAGTTTGAATCTTTAAGTTTAATATTGTAGTTCATTTGGCTTAATGCCAGAGCAGCACCTAGCATCGTATCCTTGTTTTATATGGTTTGTTTTGGCATGCACTACAACCACATTAGGGTTACATTACTTTACGTTGAATGTTTCGACTTAATATTGTTGTTAATTTAGCTTGATGGCTGAGAATAACCTTATATTGTCTCCTTGAATTATGTTGTTTGTTCTGGCATGTACTGCCACTACATCCAGGTTACATTCCTTTAGGTGGATATTTTCAACTTAATGTTGTTGTTCATATAGCTTAATGCCTGAGAAGCATCTTATATCGTATCCTTGTTTTATGTTGTTTGTTCTGGCCTGCACCACGGCTACATCAAGGTTACATTCCTTTAGGTGGACTCTTTCAACTTAATGTTGTTGTTCATTTAGCTTCATGCCTGAGAAGCATTTTATATCGTATCGTTGTAGTTATTTGTGCAATGAGTCACTAAGGTCAGGAATTTTCCCTGACAGAATGAAATTTTCCATTGTTAAACCACTTTTCAAAAAAGGCAAACGCAATAATGTTTCAAATTATAGACCAATATCTCTCTTGCCAATTTTCTCAAAGGTTCTTGAAAAGGTGATGTTTAATAGACTTTATAAATACCTTGAATGTAACAACATACTTGTCAGGGATCAGTTCGGGTTCAGAAAAGGAATGTCGACCAATAATGCAACTTATAAACTTACTCATGAAGTGTTAACTGCATTAAACAAAAAAATGCATGTAGGTGGGATTTTTTGTGACTTAGCAAAGGCATTTGACTGTGTTAATCATGATATTCTGATAGCAAAATTGAAATTCTATGGACTAAAAAATGAAACTCTAAGTTGGTTTGTATCATATCTAAATGAAAGAAAACAAAGTGTTGAAGTTGTCAATGATATTGAATTTGGAAAACAGACATCAAAATGGAAAACAGTAACACATGGAGTGCCCCAAGGTTCAGTCCTAGGACCTTTATTATTCTTGATCTACATAAATGACCTATCACTTTATATAAAGGATATTGCAAGTATAATTCTGTTTGCTGATGACACGAGTGTTCTGGTGACTAGTAAAAACTTGAATGAGTGTGTAATTAAATTGAATTATGTTTTGAACTGTATGTCACACTGGTTTAAAGCTAACAAATTATCTGTAAATTTAGACAAAACAAAAGTTGTTAAATTTATAACCCATCAATCACTACACACTCCAATAGAAATTGGGATTAATGACATGTCACTAGAACAAATAGACAACATTAAATTTCTGGGCCTCCAAGTAGACAGATATTTAGATTGGAAAGTTCACATTAGGTATATCATACCCAAACTCAGTTCTGCATGTTATGCTATCCGAGCATTGGTAAATGTCAGTTCTATAGATACACTTAAATTAGTATACTATGCATATTTTAACTCTATCATTGAATATGGAATATTATTTTGGGGAAATTCGGTAGAAAGTCAACGAATATTCCTCATGCAAAAGAAGGTTATAAGAATCATTTCCAGTACTCATAGCAGACACTCTTGCAAACATCTTTTTAGAAGACTAAAGTTATTAACCCTACCTTGCATGTATATATTTTCAATCTTAAAATTCTATGTATGCAATCGAACCACATTTATTACAAACATGGAAATTCATGAGATAAACACTAGACAAAAGGGTAACATCCATCGTCCCAGTACAAAGCTTTCTTGCTTCCAGAAAGGTGTATATTATGAGACCATAAAAATATTTAATACTCTCCCTAATGATCTTAAGAGAAAAGTTGACAACTTCAATGTATTTAAAACTGCTGTTAAAGAGTACCTATGCTCAAAAGCATATTATTCTGTACAAGATTATCTTAATGACAAATTATCCTACTGATAATACTTATATAGCTCTGTAAGTAGTATTAGTAAATATTAATGACAATTGCCAGTCATATTTGATATCTGCTCTAGAATTAATGAAGCTATTTAAATGTATGTATATTAAGAACTGATATTAAATGCTATGCATTACACATCAAATAGAACAAAATGATCAGACTAACAAAGGTAAAATCCTAGTGAATGTTAAAATAACTGTTCTTGCCTATATGTATGTTAACCTTATAACAGTAAGGAGGTATACAACTCTGTAATAAATTACACTTGATTTGTTTCATTTTGTATATAATATGTCCTTATTTTATTTTAAATGTTCTGTATACTATGTAATATTTATGTATATATGTAACTTTATTGTACATTTCCTTAACACCCATATAGTATTTGTATTTTATTTCAAATGTTCCATATTCTATGTAATATTTATGTTTATATATAATTTTTGTACATTTCCTTGACATGTTCTATGTTCACAAGTCTTTATGGCTGCTAGTGAACTCACAGAATACAATCTAATCTAATCTAATCTAATCTTATGTTGTTTGTTCTGGCATGTACCACCGCTACATCAAGGTTACATTCCCTTAGGTGGACTCTTTCAACTTAATGTTGTTGTTCATTTAGCTTCATGCCTGAGCAGCATCTTATATCGTATCCTTGTATTATGTTGTTTGTTCTGGCATGTACTACCACTACATCAAGGTTACATTCCTTTAGGTGGTTTTGTTTCAACCTAATGTTGTTGTTCATTTAGCTTCAAGCCTGAGAAGCACCTTATGTCGTATCCTTGTTTTACGTTGTTTGTTCTGGCATGTACTACCACTACATCAAGGTTACATTCCTTTAGGTGGATTGTTTCAACTTAATGTTGTTATTCATTTAGCTTCAAGCCTGAGAAGCACCTTATGTCGTATCCTTGTTTTATGTTGTTTGTTCTGGCATGTACCACCACTACATCAAGGTTACATTCCTTTAGGTGGATTGTTTCAACTTAATGTTGTTGTTCATTTAGCTTCAAGCCTGAGAAGCACCTTATGTCGTATCCTTGTTTTACGTTGTTGGCTCTGGAAGGCAACACCACTACATCAAGGTTACATTCCTTTAGGTGGATTGTTTCAACTTAAGGTTGCTGTACATTTAGCTTCATGCCTGAGAAGCATCTTATGTCGTATCCTTGTTTTATGCTGTTTCTTCTGGCATGCACCACCACTAAATCAAGGTTACATTCCCTTAGGTGGATTGTTTCAACTTAATGTTGTTGTTCATTTAGCTTCATGCCTGAGAAGCATCTTATGTCGTATCCTTGTTTTATGCTGTTTCTTCTGGCATGCACCACCACTACATCAAGGTTACATTCCCTTAGGTGGATTGTTTCAACTTAATATTGTTGTTCATTTTGTTTCATGCCTGAGAAGCACCTTATATCGTATCCTTGTTTTATGCTGTATCTTCTGGCATGCACCACCACTACATCAAGGTTACATTCCCTTAGGTGGATTGTTTCAACTTAATGTTGTTGTTCATTTAGCTTCATGCCTGAGAAGCAACTTATGTCGTATCCTTGTTTTATGTTGTTTGCTCTGGAATGCAACACTGCTACATCAAGGTTACATTCCTTTAGGTGGATTCTTTCAACTTAATGTTGCTGTTCATTTAGCTTCATGCCTGAGAAGCACCTTATGTCGTATCCTTGTTTTATGTTGTTTGCTCTGGAATGCAACACTGCTACATCAAGGTTACATTCCTTTCGGTGGATTCTTTCAACTTAATGTTGCTGGTCATTTATCTTCATGCCTGTGAAGCACCTTATGTCGTATCCTTGTTTTATGTTGTTTATTCTGGCATGCACCACCGCTACATCAAGGGTACATCACTTTAGGTGGATTCTTTCAACTTAATGTTGCTGTTCATTTAGCTTCATGCCTGAGAAGCACCTTATATCGTATCCTTGTTTTATGTTGTTTGTTCTGGCATGTACCACCGCTACATAAGGTTACATTCCTTTAGGTGGATTCTTTAAACTTAATGTTGCTGTTCATTTAGCTTCATGCCTGAGAAGCACCTTTTGTTGTATAAATGTTTTATGTTGTTTGCTCTGGCATGCAGCACCTCGACATCAAGGTTACATTCCTTTAGGTGGATTGTTTCAACTTAATGTTGCTGTACATTTAGCTTCATGCCTGAGAAGCACCTTATGTTGTATTCATGTTTTATTCTGTTTCTTATGGCACGCACCACCACTAGATCAAGGATAGATTCCCTTAGGTGGATTGTTTCAACTTTATGTTGCTGTTCATTTAGCTTCATGTCTTAGAAGCAATTTATATCGTATCCTTGTTTTATGTTGTTTGTTCTGGCATGTACCACCGCTACATAAGGTTACATTCCTTTAGGTGGATTCTTTAAACTTAATGTTGCTGTTCATTTAGCTTCATGCCTGAGAAGCACCTTTTGTTGTATAAATGTTTTATGTTGTTTGCTCTGGCATGCAGCACCTCGACATCAAGGTTACATTCCTTTAGGTGGATTGTTTCAACTTAATGTTGCTGTACATTTAGCTTCATGCCTGAGAAGCACCTTATGTTGTATTCATGTTTTATTCTGTTTCTTATGGCACGCACCACCACTAGATCAAGGATAGATTCCCTTAGGTGGATTGTTTCAACTTTATGTTGCTGTTCATTTAGCTTCATGTCTTAGAAGCAATTTATATCGTATCCTTGTTTTATGCTGTTTCTTCTGGCATGCACCACCACTACATCAAGGGTACCTTCCCTTAGGTGGAATCTTTCAACTTAATGTTGCTGTTCATTTAGTTTCATGCCTGAGAAGCACCTTATGTTGTATCCTTGTTTTATGTTGTTTGTTCTGGCATGTACTACAGCTACATCAAGGTTACATTGCTTTAGGTGGATTCTTTCAACGTAATGTTGTTGTTCATTTAGCTTCATGCCTGAGAAGCACCTTATACCGTATCCTTGTTTTATGTTGTTTGTTCAGGCATGCACCACTAACACATTAAGGTTACGTTTCTTTACGTTGAATTTTTCAACTTAATGTTGTTGTTCATTTGGCTTGATGCCTGAGGGGCACCTTATTTCGTATCCTTGTTTTATGATGTTTTTTCTGGCATGCACCGCCACCTAATTAAGGTTATGTTGCTTTAAGATGAATCTTTCAACTTGATGTTGTAGTTCATTTAGCTTCATGCCTGGAAAGCACCTAACATTGTATTCCCTTTCTATGTTGTTTGTTCTAGCGTGCAACTCCACCACCAGCTTAAGATTACATTCCTATACGTTCAATCTTTCAACTTAATGTTGTTGTTCATTTACTTTCATGCCTGGACGGCACCTAAAATCGTATTCCTGTTTTATGTTGGTTGTTCTAGAGTACACCAGCACATTAAGATTACATTTCTTTTAGATTGAATGTTTTAACTTAATGTTGTTGTTCATTTGGCTTCATGCCTGTGCTGCTCCTAAGATTGTATCCTTGTTTTATGTTGTTTGTTCCGGTATGCACCACCACCAGATAAAGGTTACATTCGTTTAGGTTGATTCTTTCAACTTAATGTATTGCTCACTTAAGTTGATGCCTGGGTAGCACCTAACATGCTATCCTTATTTTATGTTGTTTGTTCTGGCATGCACCACCACCACATTAAAGTTACATTCCTTTAGGTTGAATCTTTCAATTTCATGTTGTTCATTTAACTTGATGCCTAGGCAGCCCTAAACATCGGATTCATGTTTTATGTTGTTATTTCTGAAATGCACTACCACTACATTAAGGTTACATTCCTTTAGGGTAAACCTTTCAACTCAATGTTGTTGTTCATTTAGCTTCATGCCTGGGTAGCACCCACATCCTATCCTTGCTTTATGTTGCTTGTTGTGGCATGCCTCACCACCACATTAAGATTACATTCCTTTAGGTTGAATCTTTCAACTTAATGTTGTTGTACATTTAGTTTCCTGCTTGGGAAAGATCTTATATTGTATCCTTGTTTTATTTTGTTTGTTCTAGCATGCATCACCCCCAAATTAAGATTACATTCCTATACTTTCAATCTTTCAACTTAATGTTGTTGTTCATTTAGCTTCATGCCTTGGCAGCACCTAACATCGGGTTCCTGTTTTATGTTGTTTGTTCTGGCATGCACCACTAACACATTAAGATTACATTCCTATACATTCAATCTTTCAACTTAATGTTGTTCATTTAGCTTGATGCCTGAGAAGCACCTTATTTCGTATCCTTGTTTTATGTTGTTTGTTCTGGCATGCACCACTAACACATTAAGGTTACGTTTCTTTACGTTGAATCTTTCAACTTAATGTTGTTCATTTAGCTTGATGCCTGAGAAGCACCTTATTTCGTATCCTTGTTTTATGTTGTTGGCTCTGGAATGCAACACTTTACATCAAGGTTACATTCCTTTAGGTGGAATGTTTCAACTTAATGTTGCTGTTCATTTACCTTCATGCCTGAGAAGCACCTTATGTCGTATCAATGTTTTATATAGTTTGATCTGGCATGCACCACCTCTACATCAAGGTTACATTCCTTTAGGTGGATTAGTTTCAACTTAATGTTGCTGTACATTTAGCTTCATGCCTGAGAAGCACCTTATGTTGTATCCATGTTTTATGCTGTATATTCCGGCATGCACCACCACTACATCAAGGTTACATTCCCTTAGGTGGATTGTTGCAACTTAATGCTGTTGTTCATTTAGCCTCATGCCTGGGCAGCACCTAACATCGTATTCCTGCTTTATGTTGTTTGTTCTAGCATGCACCTCCACCACTTTGAGATTACATTCCTATACGTTCAATCTTTCAACTTAATGTTGTTGTTCATTTAGCTTCATGCCTGGACAGCACCTAACATTGTATTCCTGTTTTATGTTGTTTTTCTAGCGTGTACCACCACCACATTGAGATTACATTCCTATACGTTCAATCTTTCAACTTAATGTTGTTGTTTATTTAGCTTCATGCCTGGAGAGGTGCTAACATCCTATCCTTGTTTTATGTTGTTTGTCGTGGCATGTACCACCACTACATCAAGGTTACAATCCTTTAGGTTGAATCTTTGAACTTAATGTTGTTGTTTATTTAGCTTCATGCCCAAGAAGCACCATATATCATATCCTGGTTTAGTTTGTTTGTTCTGGCATGTACCACCTCCACAATTAAGGTTACATTCCTTTAGGTTGAATCTTTCAACTTAATGCTGTTGTTCATTTAGCTTGAAGCCTGGGCAGCACCTAACGTCGTATCCTTGTTTTATGTTGTTTTTTCTGGGATGCACCACCATATTAAGATTACATTCCTTTAGGTTGAATCTTTCAACTTAATGTTGTTGGTTATTTAGCTTCATGCCTAAGAAGCACCATATATCATATCCTTGTTTTAGTTTGTTTGTTCTGGCATATACCACCTACACAATTAAGGTTACATTCCTCTTCGTTGAATCTTTCAATTTAATGTTGTTGTTTATTTAGATTGAATCCTGGGCAGCACCTAACGTCGTATCCTTGTTTTATGTTGTATGTTCTGGGATGCACCATCACATTAAGGTTACATTCCATTACGTAGAATCTTTCAACTTAGTGTTTTTGTCATTTAGATTGATGCCTGGGCAGCACCTTACATCCTATCCTTAATTTATGTTGTTTGTTGTGGCATGCATCAGCACCACATTAAGATTACATTCCTTTAGTTTGAATCTTTCAATTTAAAATTGTAGTTCATTTGGCTTAATGCCTGGGCAGCAACTAACATCGTATCCTTGTTTTATATTGTTGTTTTGGCATGCACTACAACCACATTAGGGTAACATTACTTTACGTTAAATGTTTCAACTTAATGTTGTTGTTCATTTAGCTTCATGCCTGAGAAGCACCCTATATCGTATCCTTGTTTTATGTCATTTCTTTAGGTGGATTCTTTCAACTTAATGTTGTTGTTCATTTAGCTTCATGCCTGAGAAGGACCTTATGTCGTATCCTTGTTTTATGTTGTTGGCTATGGAATGCAACACCGCTAGATCAAGGTTACATTCCTTTAGGTGGATTCTTTCACCTTAATGTTGTTGTTCATTTAGCTTCATGCCTGAGAAGCACCTTATGTCGTATCCTTGTTTTATGTTGTTTGTTCTGGCATGCACCACTGCTACATCAAGGTTACACTCCTTGAGGTGGATTCTTTCACCTTAATGTTGCTGCTTATTTAGCTTCATGCCTGAGAAGCACCTTATGTCATATCCTTGCTTGATGTTGTTTCTTCTGGCATGCACCACCGCTACATAAAGGTTACATTCCTTTAGGTAGATTCTCTCACCTTAATGTTGTTGTTCATTTAGCTTCATGCCTGAGAAGCATCTTATATCGTATCCTTGTTTTATGTTGTTGGCTTTGGAATACAACACCGCTACATCAAGGTTACATTCCTTTAGGTGGATTCTTTCAACTTAATGTTGCTGTTCATTTAGCTTCATGCCTCAGAAGCATCTTATATCGTATCCTTGTTTTATGTTGTTGGCTCTGGAATACAACACCTCTACATCAGGGTTACATTCCTTTAGGTGGATTCTTTCAACTTAATGTTGCTGTTCATTTAGCTTCATAACTCAGAAGCATCTTATATCGTATCCTTGTTTTATGTTGTTGGATCTGGAATGCAACACCTCTACATCAAGGTTACATTCCTTTAGGTGGATTCTTTCAACTTAATGTTGCTGTTCATTTAGCTTCATGCCTGAGAAGCATCTTATATCGTATCCTTGTTTTATGTTGTTGGCTCTGGAATGCAACACCACTACATCAAGGTTACATTCCTTTAGGTGGATTGTTTCAACTTAATGTTGTTGTTCATTTAGCTTCATGCCTGAGAAGCACCTTATGTCGTATCCTTGTTTTATGTTGTTTGCTCTGGAATGCAACACTGCTACATCAAGGTTACATTCCTTTAGGTGGATTCTTTCAACTTAATGTTGCTGTTCATTTAGCTTCATGCCTGAGAAGCATCTTATATCGTATCCTTGTTTTATGTTGTTGGCTCTGGAATGCAACACCACTACATCAAGGTTACATTCCTTTAGGTGGATTGTTTCAACTTAATGTTGTTGTTCATTTAGCTTCATGCCTGAGAAGCACCTTATGTCGTATCCCTGTTTTATGTTGTTTGCTCTGGAATGCAACACTGCTACATCAAGGTTACATTCCTTTAGGTGGATTCTTTCAACTTAATGTTGCTGTTCATTTAGCTTCATGCCTGAGAAGCACCTTATGTCGTATCCTTGTTTTATGTTGTTGGCTCTGGAATGCAACACCACTACATCAAGGTTACATTCCTTTAGGTGGATTCTTTCAACTTAATGTTGCTGTTCATTTAGCTTCATGCCTGAGAAGCACCTTATGTCGTATCCTTGTTTTATGTTGTTTGTTCTGGCATACACCACCGCTACTTCAAGGTTACATTCCTTTAGCTGTATTGTTTCAACTTAATGTTGTTTGTTCTGGCATGCACCACCGCTACATAAGGTTACATTCCTTTAGGTGGATTGTTTCAACTTAATGTTGCTGTTCATTTAGCTTCATGCCTGAGAAGCTCCTTATGTCGTATCCTTGGTTTATGTTGTTCGTTCTGGCATGCACCACCGCTACTTCAAGGTTACATTCCTTTAGGTGGATTGTTTCAACTTAATGTTGCTGTTCATTTGGCTTCATGCCTCGGCAGCACTAAACATCGTATCCTTGTTTTATGGTGTTTGTTCTGGAATGCACCACCACTACATCAAGGTTACATTCCTTTAGGTTAAACCTTTCAACTTAATGTTGTTGTTCATTTAGCTTCATGCCTGGGTAGCACCCAACATCTTATCCTTGTTTTGTGTTGCTTGTTCCGGCATGCACCACCACTACATTAAAATTACATTCCTTTAGGTTGAATCTTTCAATTGCATGTTGTTCATTTAGTTTGATTCCTGAGAAGCACCTTATTTCGTATCCTTGTTTTATGTTGTTTGTTCTGGCATGCACCACTAACACATTAAGGTTATGTTTCTTTACGTTGAATCTTTCAACTTAATGTTGTTGTTCATGCGGCTTGATGCCTGAGGGGCACCTTATTTCGTATCCTTGTTTTATGATGTTTTTTCTGGCATGCACCACCACCTAATTAAGGTTATTTTGCTTTAAGTTGAATCTTTCAACTTGATGTTGTAGTTCATTTATTTTCATGCTTGGGCAGGATCTTATATCGTATCCTTTTTTTTTGCAAAGCTGTCCTGAAAACTTTAGCATGGAGTTGCCTAATCCTATGATGTTCAATATCGCTCTTCTTCTTGCAGTGGTGTTAAACCTCAGGTTCACATGCTTTTACATACTCAATATGCTGTCCTTTGAGTTATCCTCAGCCCATCAATTCCAATTTGCACTTACACTTATATGTTGCACTTGATTGTTCCACAGTTCACCCAAGTATCAGTTTCTGTGACTGGATTTCACTTTTTGTACCTGTTTTCATACATGCTACTTTTTTTTTAGGACGCCCAAGTCTCTTTCTCTTAGTTCTGAATTTTCTTTTTCCAGAACTGGAAGTTCTTTTCTCAGCAGACTAACATGTTCCTTATCCTTATTTGTCATATTTTTCTCTATTTTTAAGACATTATTTTCACTACAGGCTTATTATTTCCTTTTGGACATCTCCAATGTCCCTGTTCAGAATCCCAATTATTATATATAGCATTGATGCCATTTCCTTCTCGTGAGTATTCATGAATGCTGGTTGGTTATCCACATATTACTTGCTTGTTTCTCCATATTGTGTTTATCCCCTTCTTTTACACACTTTCCGTTATTACTACATTTTGATGTGGTATTATCTGCTGAGAATATATCAGCATATTCAGCACTATTATTGCTAATTTTGAGCTCCATGCTCCAGATCACTATTACATTCCATTACAGCAAATACCCCAACCCTAGTACGATCTATAGATTGAGTATAACAAGTATACATTGCCAGAACACAGACAAATCTGTTTTAGCACATCATACAACATAAACCTGTTAAAATCAGCAACAAGCACTAATAAGCTGGACAACTTAAAACATAAGAACCACCCCATGAAGTTCGAATGCTGCCTCACCAGATGCTTCCACAAACAACACACAACCATTCGGAAATAGGCTGCCGATGTGAATGCATTGAAAGTAAGTGGAACAGTTAGTACCCCAACCAGCTCTTCAACTTCAAATGATATGTAATTTGCTTTTTAAGCTGGCATATTTTCATCTCAATGACTATTTCACCATATGTCTGACAATTGTTGCACACTTAATAGGATCCACAAATTCAACTCACCTCTTGTGTTACTTGGCTCAACACTTGTACCAGGCTGTCCTGGGGAATTGTCCTGAGCCTTCTTTGCTGCCTCTTCTGCTGCCCTCTGCCTCTTCTTCATCTCGTCTTCGATCATTTGGAGTCGCGACATTTCCAATGCTATGACCAGATCCATGTTATAATCTGCTGTTACATTCACCCGATACACTGTAACAGAGGGAACCACAAAATATATGTAAAATACTTCACAAACTGAGCCAGTATACAGTACTCAATTTATATGAATAATTCATCAAAATAAAAACAACATCTTTAAGGAACACATCACTGGCTAAACACACTACTAGGGATAGATATGGCACTACGATGTTACGAAACCATGTTACGGGTTTACCAAAACGTTCAACAAGATAAATGAGTGCCAGAACTAGGAGGACTAGGAAGAATAAGTATAATAATGGAAAGTCATTTCAAATATTGGTAGAGATTTTCAAAAATAGACGAAATAAGTATAATAAAAAATACCTGGAGTATCAAAACCAGCCGTTATGGGGAGATACAAAATGGGGTATGTTTCGCACCAGGGGAGTAAGCAATGTCAGTGGATTTTACAAAGTAGTAATTTAAATCTGCAAATGGAAGAAACGTATAGATGACAGCAATCAATTTGCAAGAAGATGTCCTGTGTGGAAGTGTAGTAGGATAATACTCTCGAAAACTCCACTCAATTTGAAAGTACATGTGCATTGGACCATTATTTAAAACAACTGTGATAAATTTGAAAGAAAATGTCTTGTATGGAAGTGAAGTGGGACATTATTATAAATAAATGTAATCACTTTGAAAGAAGATGTCTTGTATGGAAGTGAAGTGGGACATTATTATAAATAAATGTAATCACTTTGAAAGAAAATGTCTTGTATGGAAGTGAAGTGGGACATTATTATAAATAAATGTAATCACTTTGAAAGAAGATGTCTTGTATGGAAGTGTAGTGACACAATATTATATATAGCTGTCATCAATTCAAAAGAAGATGTCTTGTGAAGAAGTGTAGAGGGACAATATTATACATAGCAGTGATCAATTCAAATGAAGATGTCTTGTGGAAGTGTAGTGGGACAATATTATACATAGCTGTGATCAATTCAAAAGAAGATGTCTTGTGTACAAGTGTAGTGGGACAATATTATACATAGCTGTGATCAATTCAAAAGAAGATGTCTTGTGTGCAAGTGTAGTGGGACAATATTATACATAGCTGTGATCAATTCAAAAGAAGATGTCTTGTGGAAGTGTAGTGGGACAATATTATACATAGCTGTGATCAATTCAAAAGAAGATGTCTTGTGTGGAAGTGTAGTGGGACAATATTATACATAGCTGTGATCAATTCAAAAGAAGATGTCTTGTGGAAGTGTAGTGGGACAATATTATACATAGCTGTGATCAATTCAAAAGAAGATGTCTTGTGTGGAAGTGTAATGGGACAATATTATACACAGCTGTGATCAATTCAAAAGAAGATGTCTTGTATGGAAGTGTAGTGACACAATATTATATATAGCTGTCATCAATTCAAAAGAAGATGTCTTGTGCGGAAGTGTAGAGGGACAATATTATACATAGCTGTGATCAATTCAAAAGAAGATGTCTTGTGTGCAAGTGTAGTGGGACAATATTATACATAGCTGTGATCAATTCAAAAGAAGATGTCTTGTGTACAAGTGTAGTGGGACAATATTATACATAGCTGTGATCAATTCAAAAGAAGATGTCTTGTGTACAAGTGTAGTGGGACAATATTATACATAGCTGTGATCAATTCAAAAGAAAATGTTTTGTGTGGAAGTGTAGTGGGACAATATTATACATAGCTGTAATCAATTCAAAAGAAAACGTTTTGTGCGGAAGTGTAGTGGGACAATATTATACACAGCTGTGATCAATTCAAAAGAAGATGTCTTGTGCGGAAGTGTAGTGGGACAATATTATACATAGCTGTGATCAATTCAAAAGAAAATGTTTTGTGTGGAAGTGTAGTGGGACAATATTATACATAGCTGTGATCAATTCAAAAGAAGATGTCTTGTGTGGAAGTATAGTGGGACAATATTATACATAGCTGTGATCAATTCAAAAGAAAATGTTTTGTGTGGAAGTGTAGTGGGACAATATTATACATAGCTGTGATCAATTCAAAAGAAAATGTTTTGTGCGGAAGTGTAGCAGGACAATATTATAGATAGCTGTTATTAATTAGAAAGAAGATGTCTTGTTTGGAAGTGTAGTGGGACAATATTTTAGATAGCTTTGATTAATTTGAAAGAAGATGTCTTGTGTGGACGTGTAGTGCGACAATATTATACATAGTTGTGATTAATTTGAAAGAAGATGTCTTGTCTGGAAGTGTAGTGGGACAATATCATACATAGCTGTGATTAATTTGAAAGAAGATGTCCTGCTAGAAATTGTAGTGGGACAATAATATAGATAGCTGTGATTAATTTGTAGAAAGTTGTCATGTGTGAAATTGTAGTGGGACAATATTATAGTTAGCTTTTATTAATTTGAATGATGATGTCTTGTCTGGAAGTATAGTGGGACAATATTTTAGATAGCTGTGATTAATTTGAAAGAGGATTTCTTGTGTGGAAGTGTAGTGGGACAATATTATAGATAGCTGTTATTAATTTGAAAGAAGATGTCTCGTGTGGAAGTGTAGTAAGACAATATTATACATAGCTGAGATTAATTTGAAAGAAGATGTCTTGTGTGGAAGTGTAGCAGGACAATATTATAGATAGCTGTTATTAATTTGAAAGAAGATGTCTTGTTTGAAGTGTAGTCGGACAATATTTTAGATAGCTGTGATTAATTTGAAAGAAGATGTCTTGTGTGGAAGTGTAGTGGGGCAATACCATACATAATTGTGATTAATTTTAAAGCTGTCATGTTTGAAATTGTAGTGGGACAATATTATAGATAGCTGTGATTAATTTGAAAGAAGATGTCCTGTTTGAAATTGTAGTGGGACATGATTATAGATAGCTGTGATTAATTTGAAAGAAGATGTCTGGTGTGGAAGTGTACTACGACATTATTATAGATACCTGTGAGTAATATGAAAGAAGATGTCTTGTGTGGAAGTATAGTAGGACAATATTATAGATAGCTGTGATTAATTTTAAAGAAGATGTCCTGTTTGAAATTGTAGTGGGACAATATTATAGATAGCTGTGATTAATTTGAAAGAAGATGTCCTGTTTGAAATTGTAGTGGGACAATATTATAGATAGCTGTGATTAATTTGAAAGAAGATGTCCTGTTTGAAATTGTAGTGGGACAATATTATAGATAGCTGTGATTAATTTGAAAGAAGCTGTCGTGTTTGAAATTGTAGTGGGACAATATTATACATAGCTGTGATTAATTTGAAAGAAGATGTCCTGTTTGAAATTGTAGTGGGACAATATTATTCATAGCTGTGATTAATTTTAAAGAAGATGTCCTGTTTGAAATTGTAGTGGGACAAGATTATAGATAGCTGTGATTAATTTGAAAGAAGATGTCTTGTGTGGTAGTGTAGTAGGACAATATTATAGATAGCTGTGGTTAATTTGTAAGAAGATGTCCTGTTTGAAATTGTAGTAGGACAATATTATAGATAGCTGTGTTTAATTTGAAAGAAGATGTCTTGTGAGGAAGTGTAGTAGGACAATACTATACATAGCTGTGATTAATTTGAAAGTAGATGTCCTGTGTGGAAGTTTAGTAGGACAATATTATACATAGCTGTGATTAATTTGAAAGTAGATGTCCTGTGTGGAAGTTTAGTAGGACAATACTATAGATAGCTGTGATTAGTTAGAAAGAAGATGTATTGTGTGGAAGTGTAGTAGGACAATATTATAGATAGCTGTGATTAATTTGAAAGAAGATGTCCTGTTTGAAATTGTAGTAGGACAGTATTATACATAGCTGTGATTAAATTGAAAGAACATGTCCTGCTTGAAAATGTAGTGGGACAATATTATAGATAGCTGTGATTAATTTGAAAGAAGTTGTCTTGAGTAGAAGTGTAGTAGGACAACATTATACATAGCTGTGATTAATTTGAAAGAAGATGTCTTGTGTGGAAGTGCAGTATGATAATATTAAACATAGCTGTGATTAATTTGAAAGAAGATGTCTTGTGTGGAAATGTAGTAGGACAATATTATAAAAAGGTGTGATCAACTCAAAAGAAGATGTTTTACTGGAAGTGTAGGGGAAGAATGTTATACATAGCTGTGATCAATTCAAAAGAAGATGTCTTGTGTGGAAGTGTAGCGGGACAATATTATACATAGCTGTGTTTAAATTGAAAGAACATCTCTTGTGTAGAAGTGTAGTGGGACAATATTATACATAGCTGTGTTTAAATTGAAAGAACATTTCTTGTGTAGAAGTGTAGTGGGACAATATTATACATAGCTGTGATTAATTGAAAGAAGATGTCTTGTTTCGAAGTGTAGTGGGACAATATTATACAAAGCTGTGTTTAAATTGAAAGAACATCTCTTGTGTAGAAGTGTAGTGGGACAATATTATACATAGCTGTGATTAATTGAAAGAAGATGTCTTGTTTCGAAGTGTAGTGGGACAATATTATACATAGCTGTGATCAATTCAAAAGAAGATGTCTTGTGTGGAAGTGTAACGGGACAATATTATACATAGGTGTGATTAATTGAAAGAAGATGTCTTGTTTCGAAGTGTAGTGGGACAATATTATACATAGCTGTGATCAATTCAAAAGAAGATGTCTTGTGTGGAAGTGTAGCGGGACAATATTACACATAGCTGTGATTAATTTGAAAGAAGATGTCTTGTGTAGAAGTATAGGGGGACAATATTATACATAGCTGTGTTTAATTTCAAAGAAGATGTATTGTCTGGAAGTATAGTGGGACAATATTATACATAGCTGTGATTAAATTGAAAGAACATCTCTTGTGTAGAAGTGTAGTGGGACAATATTATACATAGCTGTGAGTAATATGAAAGAAGATGTCTTGTGTGGAAGTGTAGTGGGACAATATTATACATAGCTGTGAGTAATATGAAAGAAGATGTCTTGTGTGGAAGTGTAGTGGGACAATATTATACATAGCTGTGAGTAATATGAAAGAAGATGTCTTGTGTGGAAGTGTAGTGGGACAATATTATACATAGCTGTGAGTAATATGAAAGAAGATGTCTTGTGTAGAAGTGTAGTGGGACAATATTATACATAGCTGTGAGTAATATGAAAGAAGATGTCTTGTGTGGAAGTGTAGTGGGACAATATTATACATAGCTGTGAGTAATATGAAAGAAGATGTCTTGTGTGGAAGTGTAGTGGGACAATATTATACACAGCTGTGATTAATGTGAAAGATGTCTTGTGTAGCAGTATAGTGGGACAATATTATACATAGCTGTGATTAATTTAAAGGATGTCTTGTATGGAAGTGTAGTGGGACAATATTATACATAGCGGTGTTTAATTTCAAAGAAGATGTATTGTCTGGAAGTATAGTGGGACAATATTATACATAGCTGTGATTAAATTGAAAGAACATCTCTTGTGTAGAAGTGTAGTGGGACAATATTATACATAGCTGTGATTAATTTGAAAGAACATCTCTTGTGTAGAAGTGTAGTGGGACAATATTATACATAGCTGTGATTAAATTGAAAGAACATCTCTTGTGTAGAAGTATAGTGGGACAATATTATACATAGCTGTGATTAAATTGAAAGAACATCTCTTGTGTAGAAGTGTAGTGGGACAATATTATACATAGCTGTGAATAAATTGAAAGAACATCTCTTGTGTAGAAGTATAGTGGGACAATATTATACATAGCTGTGATTAAATTGAAAGAACATCTCTTGTGTAGAAGTGTAGTGGGACAATATTATACATAGCTGTGATTAAATTGAAAGAACATCTCTTGTGTAGAAGTATAGTGGGACAATATTATACATAGCTGTGATTAATTTGAAAGAACATCTCTTGTGTAGAGGTGTAGTGGGACAATATTATACATAGCTGTGATTAAATTGAAAGAACATCTCTTGTGTAGAAGTATAGTGGGACAATATTATACATAGCTGTGATTAAATTGAAAGAACATCTCTTGTGTAGAAGTGTAGTGGGACAATATTATACATAGCTGTGAGTAATATGAAAGAAGACGTCTTGTGTGGAAGTGTAGTGGGACAATATTATACACAGCTGTGATTAATTTGAAAGATGTCTTGTGTAGCAGTATATTGGGACAATATTATACATAGCTGTGATTAATTTAAAGGATGCCTTGTGTGGAAGTGTAGAAGAACAATATTATAGATAGCTCTGATTACTTTCAAAGAAGACATCCTGTTAGGAAGTGTAGTGAGACAATATTTTAGATAGCTGTGATTAATTTGAAAGAAAGTGTCTTGTGTAGAAGTGTAGTGGGACAATATTATACATAGCTGTGATTAATTTGAAAGACGATGTCTTGTGTGGAAGTGTAGTGGGACAATATTATAGATAGCTGTGATTAATTTGAAAGATGTCTTGTGTAGAAGTGTAGTGGGACATTATTATACATAGCTGTGATTAATTTGAAAGAAGATGTCTTGTGTGGAAGTGTAGTGGGACAATATTATACATAGCCGTGATTAATTTGAAAGATGTCTGGTGTAGAAGTATAGTGGGACAATATTATACATAGCTGTGACTAATTTGAATGAGCATGTCTTGTGTGGAAGTTCAGTGGGATAATATTATACATAGCTGTGATTAATTTGAAAGATGTCTTGTGTACAAGTGTACTGGGACAATATTATAGATAGCTGTGATTAATTTGAAACAAGATGTCTTGTCTGGAAGTATAGTGGGACAATATTATACATAGCTGTGGTTACTTTGAAAGAAAATGTCTTGTGTGGAAGTGTCGAGGGACAAAATTATGGATAGCTGTGATTAATTTGAAAGAAGATGTCTTGTCTGGAAGTTTAAAGGGACAATATTATAGATAGCTGTGTTTAATTTGAAAGATGTCTTGTGTAGAAGTGTAGTAGGGCAATATTATACATACCTGTGATCAATTCAAAAGAAGATGTCTTGTCTGGAAGTATAGTGGGACAATATTATACATAGCTGTGATTAATTTGAAAGAAGATGTCTTGAGTGGAAGTGTAGAGGTAATATATCATAGATAGCTGTGATTAATAAGAAAGAAGATGTCTTGCATGGAAGTGTAGTGGGACAATATTATTCATAGCTCTGATTAATTTGAAATATGTCTTATGTAGTAGTGTAGTGGGACAATATTATAGAAAGCTGTTATTAGTTTGAAAGAAGGTGTCTTGTCTGGAAGTATAGTGGGACAATATTATACATAGCTGTGATTAATTTGAAAGAAGATGTCCCGTTTGAAATTGTTGTGGGACAATATTATAGATAGCTGTGATTAATTTGAAAGAAGATGTCCTGTTTGAAATTGTAGTGGGACAATATTATACATAGCTGTGATTAATTTGAAAGAAAATTTCCTGTTTGAAATTGTAGTGGGACAATATTATAGATAGCTGTGATTTATTTGAAAGAAGATGTCCTGTTTGAAATTGTAGTGGGACAATATTATAGATAGCTGTGATTAATTTGAAAGAAGATGACTTGTATGGAAGTGTAGTAGGACAATATTGTAGATAACTGTGATTAATTTGAAAGAAGATGTCTTGTGTGGAAGTGTAGTAGGACAATATTATACATAACTGTGATTAATTTGAAAGAAGATGTCTTGTGTGGAAGTGTAGTAGGACAATATTATACATAACTGTGATTAATTTGAAAGAAGATGTCTTGTGTGGAAGTGTAGTAGGACAATATTATAGATAGCTCTGATTAATTTGAAAGAAGATGTCTTGTGTGGATGTGTAATAGGACAATATTATAGATAGCTGTGATTAATCTGAAAGAAGATGTTTTGTTTGAAATTGTAGTAGGACAATATTATTCATAGCTGTGATTAATTTGAAAGAAGATGTCCTGTGTGGAAGTGTAGTAGGACCATATTATAGATAGCTGATATTAATTTGAATGAAGATGTCTTGTGTAGAAGTGTAGTGGGACAAATTTATAGATAGCTGTTATTAATTTGTAAGAAGATGTCTTGTTTGGAAGTGAAGTAGGACAATATTATAGATAGCTGTTATTAATTTGAAAGAGGATGTCTTGTATAGAAGTGTAGTGGGACAATATTATAGATAGCTGTTATTAATTTGTAAGAAGATGTCTTGTTTGGCAGTTAAGTAGGACAATATTATAGATAGCTGTTATTAATTTGAAAGAAGATGTCTTGTTTGAAGTGTAGTCGGACAATATTTTAGATAGCTGTGATTAATTTGAAAGAAGATGTCTTGTGTGGAAGTGTAGTGGGGCAATACCATACATATTTGTGATTAATTTTAAAGCTGTCATGTTTGAAACTGTAGTGGGACAATATTATAGATAGCTGTGATTAATTTGAAAGAAGATGTCCTGTTTGAAATTGTAGTGGGAGATGATTATAGATAGCTGTGATTAATTTGAAAGAAGATGTCTGGTGTGGAAGTGTACTACGACATTATTATAGATACCTGTGAGTAATATGAAAGAAGATGTCTTGTGTGGAAGTATAGTAGGACAATATTATAGATAGCTGTGATTAATTTTAAAGAAGATGTCCTGTTTGAAATTGTAGTGGGACAATATTATAGATAGCTGTGATTAATTTGAAAGAAGATGTCCTGTTTGAAATTGTAGTGGGACAATATTATAGATAGCTGTGATTAATTTGAAAGAAGATGTCCTGTTTGAAATTGTAGTGGGACAATATTATAGATAGCTGTGATTAATTTGAAAGAAGCTGTCGTGTTTGAAATTGTAGTGGGACAATATTATACATAGCTGTGATTAATTTGAAAGAATATGTCCTGTTTGAAATTGTAGTGGGACAATATTATTCATAGCTGTGATTAATTTTAAAGAAGATGTCCTGTTTGAAATTGTAGTGGGACAAGATTATAGATAGCTGTGATTAATTTGAAAGAAGATGTCTTGTGTGGTAGTGTAGTAGGACAATATTATAGATAGCTGTGGTTAATTTGTAAGAAGATGTCCTGTTTGAAATTATAGTAGGACAATATTATAGATAGCTGTGTTTAATTTGAAAGAAGATGTCTTGTGAGGAAGTGTAGTAGGACAATACTATACATAGCTGTGATTAATTTGAAAGTAGATGTCCTGTGTGGAAGTTTAGTAGGACAATATTATACATAGCTGTGATTAATTTGAAATTAGATGTCCTGTGTGGAAGTTTAGTAGGACAATACTATAGATAGCTGTGATTAGTTAGAAAGAAGATGTATTGTGTGGAAGTGTAGTAGGACAATATTATAGATAGCTGTGATTAATTTGAAAGAAGATGTCCTGTTTGAAATTGTAGTAGGACAGTATTATACATAGCTGTGATTAAATTGAAAGAACATGTCCTGCTTGAAAATGTAGTGGGACAATATTATAGATAGCTGTGATTAATTTGAAAGAAGTTGTCTTGAGTAGAAGTGTAGTAGGACAACATTATACATAGCTGTGATTAATTTGAAAGAAGATGTCTTGTGTGGAAGTGCAGTATGATAATATTAAACATAGCTGTGATTAATTTGAAAGAAGATGTCTTGTGTGGAATTGTAGTAGGACAATATTATAAAAAGGTGTGATCAACTCAAAAGAAGATGTTTTGCTGGAAGTGTAGGGGAAGAATGTTATACATAGCTGTGATCAATTCAAAAGAAGATGTCTTGTGTGGAAGTGTAGCGGGACAATATTATACATAGCTGTGTTTAAATTGAAAGAACATCTCTTGTGTAGAAGTGTAGTGGGACAATATTATACATAGCTGTGTTTAAATTGAAAGAACATTTCTTGTGTAGAAGTGTAGTGGGACAATATTATACATAGCTGTGATTAATTGAAAGAAGATGTCTTGTTTCGAAGTGTAGTGGGACAATATTATACATAGCTGTGTTTAAATTGAAAGAACATCTCTTGTGTAGAAGTGTAGTGGGACAATATTATACATAGCTGTGATTAATTGAAAGAAGATGTCTTGTTTCGAAGTGTAGTGGGACAATATTATACATAGCTGTGATCAATTCAAAAGAAGATGTCTTGTGTGGAAGTGTAACGGGACAATATTATACATAGGTGTGATTAATTGAAAGAAGATGTCTTGTTTCGAAGTGTAGTGGGACAATATTATACATAGCTGTGATCAATTCAAAAGAAGATGTCTTGTGTGGAAGTGTAGCGGGACAATATTACACATAGCTGTGATTAATTTGAAAGAAGATGTCTTGTGTAGAAGTATAGTGGGACAATATTATACATAGCTGTGTTTAATTTCAAAGAAGATGTATTGTCTGGAAGTATAGTGGGACAATATTATACATAGCTGTGATTAAATTGAAAGAACATCTCTTGTGTAGAAGTGTAGTGGGACAATATTATACATAGCTGTGAGTAATATGAAAGAAGATGTCTTGTGTGGAAGTGTAGTGGGACAATATTATACATAGCTGTGAGTAATATGAAAGAAGATGTCTTGTGTGGAAGTGTAGTGGGACAATATTATACATAGCTGTGAGTAATATGAAAGAAGATGTCTTGTGTGGAAGTGTAGTGGGACAATATTATACATAGCTGTGAGTAATATGAAAGAAGATGTCTTGTGTAGAAGTGTAGTGGGACAATATTATACATAGCTGTGAGTAATATGAAAGAAGATGTCTTGTGTGGAAGTGTAGTGGGACAATATTATACATAGCTGTGAGTAATATGAAAGAAGATGTCTTGTGTGGAAGTGTAGTGGGACAATATTATACACAGCTGTGATTAATGTGAAAGATGTCTTGTGTAGCAGTATAGTGGGACAATATTATACATAGCTGTGATTAATTTAAAGGATGTCTTGTGTGGAAGTGTAGTGGGACAATATTATACATAGCGGTGTTTAGTTTCAAAGAAGATGTATTGTCTGGAAGTATAGTGGGACAATATTATACATAGCTGTGATTAAATTGAAAGAACATCTCTTGTGTAGAAGTGTAGTGGGACAATATTATACATAGCTGTGATTAATTTGAAAGAACATCTCTTGTGTAGAAGTGTAGTGGGACAATATTATACATAGCTGTGATTAAATTGAAAGAACATCTCTTGTGTAGAAGTATAGTGGGACAATATTATACATAGCTGTGATTAAATTGAAAGAACATCTCTTGTGTAGAAGTGTAGTGGGACAATATTATACATAGCTGTGATTAAATTGAAAGAACATCTCTTGTGTAGAAGTATAGTGGGACAATATTATACATAGCTGTGATTAAATTGAAAGAACATCTCTTGTGTAGAAGTGTAGTGGGACAATATTATACATAGCTGTGATTAAATTGAAAGAACATCTCTTGTGTAGAAGTATAGTGGGACAATATTATACATAGCTGTGATTAATTTGAAAGAACATCTCTTGTGTAGAGGTGTAGTGGGACAATATTATACATAGCTGTGATTAAATTGAAAGAACATCTCTTGTGTAGAAGTATAGTGGGACAATATTATACATAGCTGTGATTAAATTGAAAGAACATCTCTTGTGTAGAAGTGTAGTGGGACAATATTATACATAGCTGTGAGTAATATGAAAGAAGACGTCTTGTGTGGAAGTGTAGTGGGACAATATTATACACAGCTGTGATTAATTTGAAAGATGTCTTGTGTAGCAGTATATTGGGACAATATTATACATAGCTGTGATTAATTTAAAGGATGCCTTGTGTGGAAGTGTAGAAGAACAATATTATAGATAGCTCTGATTACTTTCAAAGAAGACATCCTGTTAGGAAGTGTAGTGAGACAATATTTTAGATAGCTGTGATTAATTTGAAAGAAAGTGTCTTGTGTAGAAGTGTAGTGGGACAATATTATACATAGCTGTGATTAATTTGAAAGACGATGTCTTGTGTGGAAGTGTAGTGGGACAATATTATAGATAGCTGTGATTAATTTGAAAGATGTCTTGTGTAGAAGTGTAGTGGGACATTATTATACATAGCTGTGATTAATTTGAAAGAAGATGTCTTGTGTGGAATTGTAGTGGGACAATATTATACATAGCCGTGATTAATTTGAAAGATGTCTGGTGTAGAGGTATAGTGGGACAATATTATACATAGCTGTGACTAATTTGAATGAGCATGTCTTGTGTGGAAGTTCAGTGGGATAATATTATACATAGCTGTGATTAATTTGAAAGATGTCTTGTGTACAAGTGTACTGGGACAATATTATAGATAGCTGTGATTAATTTGAAACAAGATGTCTTGTCTGGAAGTATAGTGGGACAATATTATACATAGCTGTGGTTACTTTGAAAGAAAATGTCTTGTGTGGAAGTGTCGAGGGACAAAATTATGGATAGCTGTGATTAATTTGAAAGAAGATGTCTTGTCTGGAAGTTTAAAGGGACAATATTATAGATAGCTGTGTTTAATTTGAAAGATGTCTTGTGTAGAAGTGTAGTAGGGCAATATTATACATACCTGTGATCAATTCAAAAGAAGATGTCTTGTCTGGAAGTATAGTGGGACAATATTATACATAGCTGTGATTAATTTGAAAGAAGATGTCTTGAGTGGAAGTGTAGAGGTAATATATCATAGATAGCTGTGATTAATAAGAAAGAAGATGTCTTGCATGGAAGTGTAGTGGGACAATATTATTCATAGCTCTGATTAATTTGAAATATGTCTTATGTAGTAGTGTAGTGGGACAATATTATAGAAAGCTGTTATTAGTTTGAAAGAAGGTGTCTTGTCTGGAAGTATAGTGGGACAATATTATACATAGCTGTGATTAATTTGAAAGAAGATGTCCCGTTTGAAATTGTTGTGGGACAATATTATAGATAGCTGTGATTAATTTGAAAGAAGATGTCCTGTTTGAAATTGTAGTGGGACAATATTATAGATAGCTGTGATTAATTTGAAAGAAGATGACTTGTATGGAAGTGTAGTAGGACAATATTGTAGATAACTGTGATTAATTTGAAAGAAGATGTCTTGTGTGGAAGTGTAGTAGGACAATATTATACATAACTGTGATTAATTTGAAAGAAGATGTCTTGTGTGGAAGTGTAGTAGGACAATATTATAGATAGCTCTGATTAATTTGAAAGAAGATGTCTTGTGTGGATGTGTAATAGGACAATATTATAGATAGCTGTGATTAATCTGAAAGAAGATGTTTTGTTTGAAATTGTAGTAGGACAATATTATTCATAGCTGTGATTAATTTGAAAGAAGATGTCCTGTGTGGAAGTGTAGTAGGACCATATTATAGATAGCTGATATTAATTTGAATGAAGATGTCTTGTGTAGAAGTGTAGTGGGACAAATTTATAGATAGCTGTTATTAATTTGTAAGAAGATGTCTTGTTTGGAAGTAAGTAGGACAATATTATAGATAGCTGTTATTAATTTGTAAGAAGATGTCTTGTTTGGAAGTGAAGTAGGACAATATTATAGATAGCTGTTATTAATTTGAAAGAGGATGTCTTGTATAGAAGTGTAGTGGGACAATATTATAGATAGCTGTTATTAATTTGTAAGAAGATGTCTTGTTTGGCAGTTAAGTAGGACAATATTATAGATAGCTGTTATTAATTTGAAAGAGAATGTCTTGTGTAGAAGTGTAGTGGGACAATATTATAGATAGCTGTGATAAATTTGAAAGAAGATGTCTTGTGTAGAAGTGAAATAGGACAATATTATAGAGACCTGTTATTAATTTGAAAGAAGATGTTTTGTGTGGAAGTGTAGTAGGACAATATTATAGATAGCTGTGATTAATTTGAAAGAAGATGTCCTGTTTGAAAGTGTAGTAGGACAATATTATAGATAGCTGTGATTAATTTGAAAGAAGATGTCCTGTTTGGAAGTGTAGTAGGACAATATTATAGAGACCTGTTATTAATTTGAAAGAAGATGTTTTGTGTGGAAGTGTAGTAGGACAATATTATAGAGAGCTGTTATTAATTTGAAAGAAGATGTCTTGTGTGGAAGTGTAGAGGGACAATATTATAGAGAGCTGTTATTAATTTGAAAGAAGATGTTTTGTGTGGAAGTGTAGTAGGACAATATTATAGAGACCTGTTATTAATTTGAAAGAAGATGTTTTGTGTGGAAGTGTAGTAGGACAATATTATAGAGAGCTGTTATTAATTTGAAAGAAGATGTCTTGTTTGAAAGTGTAGTAGGACAATATTATAGATGGCTGTGATTAATTTGAACGAAGATGTCTTGTGTGGAAGTGTAGTAGGACAATATTATAGATAGCTGTGATTAATTTGAAAGAAGATGTCCTGTTTGAAATTGTAGTAGGACAGTATTATACATAGCTGTGGTTAAATTGAAAGAAGATGTCATGTGTGGAAATGTAGTAGGACAATATTATAAAAAGGTGTGATTAATGCAAAAGAAGATGTCTTGTGTGGAAGTGTAGAAGGACAATATTATACATAGCCGTGATTAATTTGAAAGAAAATGTCTTGTGTGGAAGTGTAGTGGGACTATATTATACATAGCTGTGATCAATTCAAAAGAAGATGTCTTGTCTGGAAGTGTAGTGGGACAATATTATACATAGCTGTCATTAATTTGAAAGAAGATGTCTTGTCTCGAAGTATAGAGGGACAATATTATACATAGCTGTGATCAATTCAAAGAAGATGTCTTGTGTGGCAGTGTAGTGGGACAATATTATACATAGCTGTGATCAATTCAAAAGAAGATGTCTTGTGTGGAAGTGAAGTCGGACAATATTATACATACCTGTGATCAATTCAAAAGAAGATGTCTTTTGTAGAACTGGTGTGGGACAATAATATACATAGCTGTGATCAATTCAAAAGAAGATGTCTTGTGTGGAAGTATAATGGGACAATATTATACATAGCTGTGATTAATTTGAAAGCTGATTGCTTGTGTGCAAGTGTAGTGGGACAATATTATACATAGCTGTGATTAATTTGAAAGCTGATAGCTTGTGTGCAAGTGTAGTGGGACAATATTATACATAGCTGTGATTAATTTGAAAGCTGATAGCTTGTGTGCAAGTGTAGTGGGACAATATTATACATAGCTGTGATTAATTTGAAAGCTGATAGCTTGTGTGCAAGTGTAGTGGGACAATATTATACATAGCTGTGATTAATTTGAAAGCTGATGTCTTGTGTGCAAGTGTAGTGGGACAATATTATACATAGCTGTGATTAATTTGAAAGCTGATAGCTTGTGTGCAAGTGTAGTGGGACAATATTATATATAGCTGTGATTAATTTGAAAGAGGATGTCTTGTGTGGAAGTGTAGTGGGACAATATTATACATAGCTGTGATTAATTTGAAAGCTGATGTCTTGTGTGCAAGTGTAGTGGGACAATATTATACATAGCTGTGATTAATTTGAAAGCTGATGTCTTGTGTGCAAGTGTAGTGGGACAATATTATATATAGCTGTGATTAATTTGAAAGAGGATGTCTTGTGTGCAAGTGTAGTGGGACAATATTATACATAGCTGTGATTAATTTGAAAGCTGATGTCTTGTGTGCAAGTGTAGTGGGACAATATTATACATAGCTGTGATTAATTTGAAAGCTGATAGCTTGTGTGCAAGTGTAGTGGGACAATATTATACATAGCTGTGATTAATTTGAAAGCTGATGTCTTGTGTGCAAGTGTAGTGGGACAATATTATACATAGCTGTGATTAATTTGAAAGCTGATGTCTTGTGTGCAAGTGTAGTGGGACAATATTATACATAGCTGTGATTAATTTGAAAGCTGATGTCTTGTGTGCAAGTGTAGTGGGACAATATTATATATAGCTGTGATTAATTTGAAAGAGGATGTCTTGTGTGCAAGTGTAGTGGGACAATATTATATATAGCTGTGATTAATTTGAAAGAGGATGTCTTGTGTGCAAGTGTAGTGGGACAATATTATACATAGCTGTGATTAATTTGAAAGCTGATGTCTTGTGTGGAAGTGTAGTGGGACAATATTATACATAGCTGTGATTAATTTGAAAGCTGATAGCTTGTGTGCAAGTGTAGTGGGACAATATTATATATAGCTGTGATTAATTTGAAAGAGGATGTCTTGTGTGGAAGTGTAGTGGGACAATATTATACATAGCTGTGATTAATTTGAAAGCTGATAGCTTGTGTGCAAGTGTAGTGGGACAATATTATATATAGCTGTGATTAATTTGAAAGAGGATGTCTTGTGTGGAAGTGTAGTGGGACAATGTTATACACAGCTGTGATTAATTTGAAAGAGGATGTCTTGTGTGGAAGTGTAGTGGGACAATGTTATACACAGCTGTGAATAATTTGAAAGAGGATGTCTTGTGTGGAAGTGTAGTGGGACAATGTTACACACAGCTGTGAATAATTTGAAAGAGGATGTCTTGTGTGGAAGTGTAGTGGGACAATGTTATACACAGCTGTGATTAATTTCTAAGAGCATGTCTTGTGTGGAAGTGTAGTGGGACAATGTTATACACAGCTGTGAATAATTTGAAAGAGGATGTCTTGTGTGGAAGTGTAGTGGGACAATGTTATACACAGCTGTGATTAATTTGAAAGAGGATGTCTTGTGTGGAAGTGTAGTGGGACAATGTTATACACAGCTGTGAATAATTTGAAAGAGGATGTCTTGTGTGGAAGTATAGTGGGACAATGTTATACACAGCTGTGATTAATTTGAAAGAGGATGTCTTTTCTAGAAGTGTAGTGGGACAATGTTATACACAGCTGTGAATAATTTGAAAGAGGATGTCTTGTGTGGAAGTGTAGTGGGACAATATAATATATAGCTGTGATTAATTTGAAAGAGGATGTCTTGTGTGGAAGTGTAGTGGGACAATATTATACACAGCTGTGAATAATTTGAAAGAGGATGTCTTGTGTGGAAGTGTAGTGGGACAATGTTATACTCAGCTGTGATTAATTTGAAAGAGGATGTCTTTTGTAGAAGTGTAGTGGGACAGTATTTTAGATAGCTGTGATTAATTTGAAAGAAGATGTCTTGTGTGGAAGTGTAGTGGGACAATATTTTAAATAGCTGTGATTAATTTGAAAGAAGATGTCTTGTGTAGAAGTGTAGTGGGACAATATTATACATAGCTGTTTTTAATTTGAAAGAAGATGTCTTGTGTAGAAGTGTAGTGGGAGTATATTATACATAGCTGATACTAATTTGAAAGAAGATGTCTTGTGTAGAAGTGTAGTGGGACAATATTATACATAGCTGTCATTAATTTGAAAGAAGATGTCTTGTTTGGAAGTGTAGTGGGACAATATTATAGATAGCTTTTATTAATTTGAAAGATGTATTGTCTGGAAGTATAGTGGGACAATATTTTAGATAGCTGTGATCAATTCAAAAGAAGATGTCTTGTGTGCAAGTGTAGTGGGACAATATTATATATACCTGTGATCAATTCAAAAGAAGATGTCTTGTGCAAGTGTAGTGGGACAATATTATATATACCTGTGATCAATTCAAAAGAAGATGTCTTGTGTGCAAGTGTAGTGGGACAATACTATACATAGCTGTGATCAATTCAAAAGAAGATGTCTTGTGGAAGTGTAGTAGGACAACATTATACATAGCTGTGATCAATTCAAAAGAAGATGTCTTGTGTGCAAGTGTAGTGGGACAATATTATATATACCTGTCATCAATTCAAAAGAAGATGTCTTGTGTGCAAGTGTAGTGGGACAATATTATATATACCTGTGATCAATTCAAAAGAAGATGTCTTGTGTGCAAGTGTAGTGGGACAATATTATACATAGCTGTGATCAATTCAAAAGAAGATGTCTTGTGTGCAAGTGTAGTGGGACAATATTATACATAGCTGTGATCAATTCAAAAGAAGATGTCTTGTGTGCAAGTGTAGTGGGACAATATTATATATACCTGTCATGAATTCAAAAGAAGATGTCTTGTGTGCAAGTGTAGTGGGACAATATTATATATACCTGTGATCAATTCAAAAGAAGATGTCTTGTGTGCAAGTGTAGTGGGACAATATTATACATAGCTGTGATCAATTCAAAAGAAGATGTCTTGTGTGCAAGTGTAGTGGGACAATATTATATATACCTGTCATCAATTCAAAAGAAGATGTCTTGTGTGCAAGTGTAGTGGGACAATATTATATATACCTGTCATCAATTCAAAAGAAGATGTCTTGTGTGCAAGTGTAGTGGGACAATATTATATATACCTGTGATCAATTCAAAAGAAGATGTCTTGTGTGCAAGTGTAGTGGGACAATATTATACATAGCTGTGATCAATTCAAAAGAAGATGTCTTGTGTGCAAGTGTAGTGGGACAATATTATACATAGCTGTGATCAATTCAAAAGAAGATGTCTTGTGTGCAAGTGTAGTGGGACAATATTATATATACCTGTCATCAATTCAAAAGAAGATGTCTTGTGTGCAAGTGTAGTGGGACAATATTATATATACCTGTGATCAATTCAAAAGAAGATGTCTTGTGTGCAAGTGTAGTGGGACAATATTATACATAGCTGTGATCAATTCAAAAGAAGATGTCTTGTGTGCAAGTGTAGTGGGACAATATTATACATAGCTGTGATCAATTCAAAAGAAGATGTCTTGTGTGCAAGTGTAGTGGGACAATATTATACATAGCTGTGATCAATTCAAAAGAAGATGTCTTGTGGAAGTGTAGTAGGACAATATTATACATAGCTGTGATCAATTCAAAAGAAGATGTCTTGTGTACAAGTGTAGTGGGACAATATTATATATACCTGTGATCAATTCAAAAGAAGATGTCTTGTGTGCAAGTGTAGTGGGACAATATTATACATAGCTGTGATCAATTCAAAAGAAGATGTCTTGTGGAAGTGTAGTAGGACAATATTATACATAGCTGTGATCAATTCAAAAGAAGATGTCTTGTGTACAAGTGTAGTGGGACAATATTATATATACCTGTGATCAATTCAAAAGAAGATGTCATGTGTGCAAGTGTAGTGGGACAATATTATACATAGCTGTGATCAATTCAAAAGAAGATGTCTTGTGGAAGTGTAGTAGGACAATATTATACATAGCTGTGATCAATTCAAAAGAAGATGTCTTGTGTACAAGTGTAGTGGGACAATATTATACATAGCTGTGATCAATTCAAAAGAAGATGTCTTGTGTGCAAGTGTAGTGGGACAATATTATACATAGCTGTGATCAATTCAAAAGAAGATGTCTTGTGTGGAAGTGTAGTGGGACAATATTATACATAGCTGTGATCAATTCAAAAGAAGATGTCTTGTGTGCAAGTGTAGTGGGAGAATATTATACATAGCTGTGATCAATTCAAAAGAAGATGTCTTGTGGAAGTGTAGTAGGACAATATTATACATAGCTGTGATCAATTCAAAAGAAGATGTCTTGTGTGGAAGTGTAGTGGGACAATATTATACATAGCTGTGATCAATTCAAAAGAAGATGTCTTGTGGAAGTGTAGTGGGACAATATTATACATAGCTGTGATCAATTCAAAAGAAGATGTCTTGTGTGGAAGTGTAGTGGGACAATATTATACACAGCTGTGATCAATTCAAAAGAAGATGTCTTGTATGGAAGTGTAGTGACACAATATTATATATAGCTGTCATCAATTCAAAAGAAGATGTCTTGTGCGGAAGTGTAGAGGGACAATATTATACATAGCTGTGATCAATTCAAAAGAAGATGTCTTGTGTGCAAGTGTAGTGGGACAATATTATACACAGCTGTGATCAATTCAAAAGAAGATGTCTTGTGCGGAAGTGTAGTGGGACAATATTATAATAGCTGTAATCAATTCAAAAGAAAATGTTTTGTGCGGAAGTGTAGTGGGACAATATTATACACAGCTGTGATCAATTCAAAAGAAGATGTCTTGTGCGGAAGTGTAGTGGGACAATATTATACATAGCTGTGATCAATTCAAAAGAAAATGTTTTGTGTGGAAGTGTAGTGGGACAATATTATACATAGATGTGATCAATTCAAAAGAAGATGTCTTGTGTGGAAGTATAGTGGGACAATATTATACATAGCTGTGATCAATTCAAAAGAAGATGTCTTGTGTGGAAGTGTAGTGGGACAATATTATACATAGCTGTGATCAATTCAAAAGAAAATGTTTTGTGCGGAAGTGTAGCAGGACAATATTATAGATAGCTGTTATTAATTAGAAAGAAGATGTCTTGTTTGGAAGTGTAGTGGGACAATATTTTAGATAGCTTTGATTAATTTGAAAGAAGATGTCTTGTGTGGTCGTGTAGTGTGACAATATTATACATAGTTGTGATTAATTTGAAAGAAGATGTCTTGTCTGGAAGTGTAGTGGGACAATATCATACATAGCTGTGATTAATTTTAAAGAAGATGTCCTGCTAGAAATTGTAGTGGGACAATAATATAGATAGCTGTGATTAATTTGTAGAAAGTTGTCATGTGTGAAATTGTAGTGGGACAATATTATAGTTAGCTTTTATTAATTTGAATGACGATGTCTTGTCTGGAAGTATAGTGGGACAATATTTTAGATAGCTGTGATTAATTTGAAAGAGGATTTCTTGTGTGGAAGTGTAGTTGGACAATATTATAGATAGCTGTTATTAATTTGAAAGAAGATGTCTCGTGTGGAAGTGTAGTAAGACAATATTATACATAGCTGAGATTAATTTGAAAGAAGATGTCTTGTGTGGAAGTGTAGCAGGACAATATTATAGATAGCTGTTATTAATTTGAAAGAAGATGTCTTGTTTGAAGTGTAGTCGGACAATATTTTAGATAGCTGTGATTAATTTGAAAGAAGATGTCCCGTTTGAAATTGTTGTGGGACAATATTATAGATAGCTGTGATTAATTTGAAAGAAGATGTCCTGTTTGAAATTGTAGTGGGACAATATTATACATAGCTGTGATTAATTTGAAAGAAAATTTCCTGTTTGAAATTGTAGTGGGACAATATTATAGATAGCTGTGATTAATTTGAAAGAAGATGTCCTGTTTGAAATTGTGGTGGGACAATATTATAGATAGCTGTGATTAATTTGAAAGAAGATGACTTGTATGGAAGTGTAGTAGGACAATATTGTAGATAACTGTGATTAATTTGAAAGAAGATGTCTTGTGTGGAAGTGTAGTAGGACAATATTATACATAGCTGTGATTAATTTGAAAGAAGATGTCCTGTTTGAAATTGTAGTGGGACAATATTATTCATAGCTGTGATTAATTTTAAAGAAGATGTCCTGTTTTAAATTGTAGTGGGACAATATTATAGATAGCTGTGATTAATTTGAAAGAAGATGTCTTGTGTGGTAGTGTAGTAGGACAATATTATAGATAGCTGTTGTTAATTTGTAAGAAGATGTCCTGTTTGAAATTGTAGTAGGACAATATTATAGATAGCTGTGTTTAATTTGAAAGAAGATGTCTTGTGTGGAAGTGTAGCAGGACAATATTATAGATAGCTGTTATTAATTTGAAAGAAGATGTCTTGTGTGAAGTGTAGTCGGACAATATTTTAGATAGCTGTGATTAATTTGAAAGAAGATGTCTTGTGTGGAAGTGTAGTGGGGCAATACCATACATAGCTATGATTAATTTTAAAGATGTCATGTATGAAATTGTAGTGGGACAATATTATAGATAGCTGTGATTAATTTGAAAGAAGATGTCCTGTTTGAAATTGCAGTGGGACATGATTATAGATAGCTGTGATTAATTTGAAAGAAGATGTCTGGTGAGGAAGTGTACTAGGACATTATTATAGATACCTGTGAGTAATATGAAAGAAGATGTCTTGTGTGGAAGTATAGTAGGAAAATATTATAGATAGCTGTGATTAATGTTAAAGAAGATGTCCTGTTTGAAATTGTAGTGGGACAATATTATAGATAGCTGTGATTAATTTGAAAGAAGACGTCTTGTGTGGTAGTGTAGTAGGACAATATTATAGATAGCTGTGATTAATTTGAAAGAAGATGTCCTGTTTGAAATTGTAGTAGGACAATATTATAGATAGCTGTGTTTAATTTGAAAGAAGATGTCTTGTGAGGAAGTGTAGGAGGACAATATTATATATAGCTGTGATTAATTTGAAAGTAGATGTCCTGTGTGGAAGTTTAGTAGGACAATATTATACATAGCTGTGATTAGTTTGAAAGAAGATGTATTGTGTGGAAGTGTAGTAGGACAGTATTATAGATAGCTGTGATTAATTTGAAAGATGTTCTGTTTGAAATTGTAGTAGGACAGTATTATACATAGCTGTGATTAAATTGAAAGAAGATGTCCTGCTTGAAAATGTAGTGGGACAATATTATAGATAGCTGTGATTAATTTGAAAGAAGATGTCTTGAGTAGAAGTGTAGTAGGACAACATTATACATAGCTGTGATTAATTTGAAAGAAGATGTCTTGTGTGGAAGTGCAGTATGATAATATTAAACATAGCTGTGATTAATTTGAAAGAATATGTCTTGTGTGGAAATGTAGTAGGACAATATTATAAAAAGGTGTGATTAATTCAAAAGAAGTGTCTTGTGTGGAAGTATAGAAGGACAATATTATACATCGCTGTGATTAATTTGAAAGAAGATGTCTTGTGTAGAAGTGTAGTGGGACTATATTATACAAAGCTGTGATCAACTCAAAAGAAGATGTTTTGCTGGAAGTGTAGGGGAAGAATGTTATACATAGCTGTGATCAATTCAAAAGAAGATGTCTTGTGTGGAAGTGTAGCGGGACAATATTACACATAGCTGTGATTAATTTGAAAGAAGATGTCTTGTGTAGAAGTATAGTGGGACAATATTATACATAGCTGTGTTTAATTTCAAAGAAGATGTATTGTCTGGAAGTATAGTGGGACAATATTATACATAGCTGTGATTAAATTGAAAGAACATCTCTTGTGTAGAAGTGTAGTGGGACAATATTATACATAGCTGTGAGTAATATGAAAGAAGATGTCTTGTGTGGAAGTGTAGTGGGACAATATTATACACAGCTGGGATTAATTTGAAAGATGTCTTGTGTGGAAGTGTCGAGGGACAAAATTATGGATAGCTGTGATTAATTTGAAAGAAGATGTCTTGTCTGGAAGTTTAAAGGGACAATATTATAGATAGCTCTGATTACTTTCAAAGAAGGCATCCTGTTAGGAAGTGTAGTGAGACAATATTTTAGATAGCTGTGATTAATTTGAAAGAAAGTGTCTTGTGTAGAAGTGTAGTGGGACAATATTATACATAGCTGTGATTAATTTGAAAGAAGATGTCTTGTGTGGAAGTGTAGTGGGACAATATTATAGATAGCTGGAATTAATTTGAAAGAAGATGTCTTGTGTGGAAGTGTAGTGGGACAATATTATACATAGCCGTGATTAATTTGAAAGATGTCTGGTGTAGAAGTATAGTGGGACAATATTATACATAGCTGTGATCAATTCAAAAGAAGATGTCTTGTGTGGAAGTGTAGCGGGACAATATTACACATAGCTGTGATTAATTTGAAAGAAGATGTCTTGTGTAGAAGTATAGTGGGACAATATTATACATAGCTGTGTTTAATTTCAAAGAAGATGTATTGTCTGGAAGTATAGTGGGACAATATTATACATAGCTGTGATTAAATTGAAAGAACATCTCTTGTGTAGAAGTGTAGTGGGACAATATTATACATAGCTGTGAGTAATATGAAAGAAGATGTCTTGTGTGGAAGTGTAGTGGGACAATATTATACATAGCTGTGAGTAATATGAAAGAAGATGTCTTGTGTGGAAGTGTAGTGGGACAATATTATACATAGCTGTGAGTAATATGAAAGAAGATGTCTTGTGTGGAAGTGTAGTGGGACAATATTATACATAGCTGTGAGTAATATGAAAGAAGATGTCTTGTGTAGAAGTGTAGTGGGACAATATTATACATAGCTGTGAGTAATATGAAAGAAGATGTCTTGTGTGAAAGTGTAGTGGGACAATATTATACATAGCTGTGAGTAATATGAAAGAAGATGTCTTGTGTGGAAGTGTAGTGGGACAATATTGTGGCATGTGCACAGATTATAACTTTAGTTGCGCTCTCTGGTTACCCAAGGGAAGGTTGGCAGTTTATCCGAGGAGGGGCGTTTGAGGGGAAATAGTCTTATTGGAAGGGATATGGCGTTAGGACGCCAAGCTTAACGAGTTTTTCAAAAGAGTCAGTGTCTAGGCTTCGTGTTGTTCAGATGTAAGGATAGCTGCGCAACGATATGGCGTTCTCGTCCCGGCAGACACATGGGTAAGTTTATTATAATAAATCTTCTAATTAATCTTCTTCCTTGACTTTTTAATTATGGTAGTATAGAATCCTTGCCTCTCCCTTCAGCCAGGAATTATGTCAGTGTAAGAATATTTGTGAATTTAACTTTAGCTGCGTCCCTTTTGTCGGTGCCTCTTAAATTAGTTTCCTTTGTCTGAATAACGATCCCTCTCGCAGCGAGTGCTCTCCCCTGAAAGTTAAATAATAAATTACAGATTATTGAGGTACGCGACAAATTGGCGGAGGTGCCGAGCAATTAGTTTGAATTGTTTTGAGATTTTAAGTGCAAAATTTTTTTTTCCCTCCAAATGTAACGGTTTGTCCTCCACGTGGTCGTGAAAAATGTAAAGTTCTTTCTGGCTAAAGGGTAAGGATTTTTATACTTTTATTTGTGATTCTCTTCTTCTAAATTTTGTTTCCATCATTTCTGAAAGTTTGGTGTCGAAATTTCAATTTTGAGTTCATTTTTGCATATTTTTTTTCATTGTCTGCCGGGTGACGCTAAATATTCTGACTCCATTTTCCCCTTGTTTTGGCTTCATTTCCTTTAAATTATATCACTGTGTTCCGTTCTTTGTGCTGGTTATTTTCAAGAAAAAATGTTTTTGTGAAATTTGAGAAGAAACGAGCGAGATAGTTGTTTCAAAATGTGCTCGTCACGTGTTGGCTATCCGTTTGCAAATCTTCTTTTCTGTGCTTATTAGCAGTGGTTTGGAAATGTATTACTTTATATTCCAGTGATTGTGATTTCTAGCTATTTACTGCACTTTTCTGAGTTATTTTTCGTGTAACTTTTATGTACGCACGTGTGTTGTGTAACTCCCGCGTGGTCGTGCATTTCAGCAACAATTTTTAGCTTGTGTAACCAGTCTTCTTCAGCACGTGTTTTGGCGCGTTTCTTTGCGTGTGCATATCAGATTATATACATTTGATTTTAGAAAAAATGAGAAGTTTTGTGTGCTAGTTTAGAATTACAAGTCTGTATTCTGCTCCTTTTGAGAATCTTCGCGGTGGTCACAGTAAGTGTGACGTAGTTTTAAGTTCCAGTTCGAGGTTTCTCACTGCAGCTATCATTTTGTTATCTTCCATATGTCCATTCTGCTTAAAAATCTTGGTATTGTGCCCAAGTGGCTTGTGTAGCCGTGTGTTAGTATAATTTTCTGATATTTCGCCGCGGGCGCTTAATTGTGTTCTTTCTGCAACTGTTTTATTTGGCTATGTTCTGATCTTGCTACTTACATTCATGTGATGCTATAAGTGTTTAGGTTGGTGTAATCTGAATTGCTTGGTTCTACTGTTTGTTTATTGGTTGCGTTATCTTTTGTGCTACAATCATGCCTAAACGACGTACTGCACAGAAATCTGATATAGCAATTGTTCCAGTTACCGAGCACAGTGAGATGGAATCTCTGTCCAGTGTTAGTACGCCTGTTGTTACGCAGTTGTCAGTGATGCCTACTCCGCCTGTCGTGGCACATGTCCCGCCACCAGCTGCCTGCCGTCCGGTCATTGACCCCTCGTACTTTGAGAATTCTAGTAGGATGTCGGCACATGAATTTCTGCAGAACTTTGAAATGGTCGCTGCTGCTAATGGCTGGTCAGAGGAAATTAAATTGAAATGCTTTCCATGCTATTTACGAGATACTGCTGCATCATGGTTTCAAACTTTTCGCCATCGGCACCCTCACCATGATTGGATTTTCTTATCTACACAATTTTTAAATGCATTTCAGTTAACAAACCAGAGTGATATTCTGGAAATGAAACTCAGACAGCGGGTACAGTTGGATGATGAACCTGTTATTAGTTACATCTATGACGTACTATCTTTATGTGACCAAGTCAATCCAGCTATGTTGCAGTTGGAACAAATTAAACATTTGCTTAAAGGTCTTAGACCTCTGTATGTGCAAGCTTTATTGCCATTAAATCCTCAAACTGTTGATGAGGTGATTCAAATCATTCGACGAGTGGACAAAGCTCAGCTTTACATGCAGAACCGTGAACATCTAGTGTCTGCTCAATCTCAGGCTGCAGTGGTTACGCCACCCTCTGCTCTATTTAATACTGCATCTGCTCCTGCTGTTATTTTACCAGCTTCTCCTCAGCCTTCTCTTGTGAGCGTACCTATCGATCCTATGCATCAGCTGATTGATTGTGTGGAACAGTTATGTAACAGAGTTAACCAGTTTCAGTTACCATCTGCGGAGAGAACTTCCCAGCATTCACAGCTTCCACGGTCAGCTGACTTCAACCGGAGGGACCCACCCGTCACCTGCTATAGATGCAACAGGCAGGGCCACCTGGCTCGCTTTTGCCGGAGCCGCCTCCCGCAGTCAAAAAACGACTGGCGCCGAGCCTCGCGCGACGAGACGTAGCAGCACCACCACCCACCAGCATGGCTGCACCTCAACGGGACATGGCTACACCTCAACGGGATGTGTCTGCAGTATCAGGTCAGATATTGCAAGTTCCTGGTCGTATTGCCCAGACAGAGCTCTCCATCTTGCTCGATACAGGAAGCGCAGTGAGTATTGTGAATGCTGCACATGTTATTGATCATTCTACACTAAAACCTATAGAGATGATGCTCCGCACTGCAGGAAACAAGTTACTTGATGCACCTTACCACACTGTGTTAGATTTCCATATTAATGATGTTCTTTTTCAGGAGGATGTACTAGTTGTGAAAGAGTTGTCCCATGATTTGATTTTAGGTAATGACTTTTTGCAAACCCATGATGTTATAATTGATTATGCACAAAATCTGATAACCTTGAAATCTTCTAAGAATGATGCATTCAGTATACCAATAACTCTCACACAAGGACCTTTTGTTGATATGGCAGTAAACCCTCTCCAAGATAATGATTGTACAGATTCTGGTGTTAAAATGGCAGTTATGCATGATGTTAAAATTCCACCTCTGTCTACATGCTATATATCAGTTAAGCCTTTGTCAACCATTAGTAATGAGGTTATGTTTGAACCTGCTCTCAACATAATGCAAAAGAAGAATCTTTCTATTCCACCGTTATTGTGTCATTCTACCTCTGAACTTAGTATTCCAGTGCATAATAATACTTCAGTTCCACAAACATTGTTTGCAAATACAGTCTTAGCTAAAGCGTATGATGTTGCACTTGTTCAGAGTAATTCTGTTTTGTCATCCGATGTTACTCCTCTGCCAGCTCCAAATTGTAATTTTAATGTTAATGGTAAACTCTTGGAAACACAAAGGGCTGACTTACATGCTTTGTTATTGAAATATAGTGATCTTTTTGCCACAACATTACAAGAACTTGGTACTACAGATGTTGCAGAATTTGATATCAAAGTAAATGATCCTAAACCAATTAAGCAAAGACCATATAGAGTTCCCCATAAACAAAAAGAAATTATTGCTGAGCAAGTTAAAGAGATGCAGGACGCTGGCATTATCAAGGAATCACAGTCCTCCTGGGCTTCTCCTGTAGTACTTGTCAAAAAGAAAGATGGCTCCATGAGATTTTGTGTCGACTATAGAAAATTGAATGCTGTTACAGAGACCACCTCTTTTCCTTTACCATTGATAGATGATTTGTTAAGTTATTTGGGGGAGGCTAAATGGTTTGTCTCATTAGATTTACTGTCAGCATACTTTCAGGTACCTATTACAGAGGATAGCCAGAAGTACACTTCTTTTGTCACTTTTCAGGGTCAATATCAATTTACACGCTTGAGTTTTGGGTTGGCAAATGCCCCTAGGTTCTTCAGTTATATCGCAGACAAGTTGTTAGGCGATTTGAATTTTAAAAAGGCTATTGCATATCTGGATGACATTGTTGTTTTTGCTAAAACCTTTGAGGAGTTGTTGCAAAATCTTGAGGCTGTTTTTCAACGTCTGGATCACCACAAGTTTAAACTTAAACCAGAAAAATGTTTCTTCGCCATGCAAAAGATCAAACTCTTAGGTTTTGAAGTTTCTAAAGATGGTATTTCACCTGATTCTGATAAAGTTGTTTCCATTCAAAATTTGCCTCGTCCTAAGAATGTTCGAGATGTCAGAAAAGTGTTAGGATTGTTTAATTTTTACAGGAAATTCATCAAGGACTATGCTAATATTGCTCAACCTCTAATTCAGTTGACTAGGAAGAATCAAAGTTTTATTTGGGGATCTGATCAGCAAACTGCATTTCAAAATTTGAAAGACTTATTAGTTTCGGCCCCTGTCTTAGCTCACTATACTCCTGGTGCTTATACAGAACTACACTCTGATGCCAGTGGATTAGGGGTTGCCTCAGTGTTGTATCAGAAGATTGATAATGTGTTGAAACCAGTGGGCTATGCTTCGAGGACACTATCTAAATGTGAACGTAATTACAGTGTTCCTGAGTTGGAATTGTTGGCCATCTTGTTTGGACTTACCCACTTCCGCAGTTTTGTTTATGGCTACAAGGTTCATATTGTATCTGATCATCACTCTCTTTGTTATCTAAATAATTTGAAAGATTTGACTGGGCGTTTGGCACGATGGAGTTTGAAATTGCAAGAGTTTGATTATACCATTTCTTATAAGTCTGGCAAGAAACATCATGATGCTGATACTCTATCGAGATTTCCTGTGTTACAACCTACAGAAGGTGATCTTGATCAGCTTGATGAACTCCCCACATGTTTGCTGTCATCAGTTGAAGTTGCTGACCATCAGAAGAAAGATACTGGGTTACTGGAGCTTATTAATGCTCTCCATGATCCTCCGTCGGCCCCTGCTAAGCTTCAGAGACAAGTTTCCAACTACACACTCAAATCAGGTGTTCTTTATCGTAAAAATGCTGGCTCTACTGGCCCCCTCCATCTACTGGTTATTCCAGAAGCTCTAAAACATGAAATTCTTTCTTCATGTCATGATGATCCTCTTTCAGGCCACTTAGGTTTCTCGAAAACATTTGCCAAAATTCACTCCAGGTATTACTGGGTTGGTATGAAGAAAGATATTGAACATTTTGTCCGAACCTGTCCCAGCTGTCAAACAAGAAAGGGACCGAAGAATCAGAAACCAGCAGGCTTATTACAACCAATTCCGGTTACATCTGTAGGCGAGCGGTGGGGTATTGATTTGCTTGGGCCTCTCCCACGCTCCAATTCTGGACACAAGTATGTTGTCGTTGCGACCGAGTATGCTTCTCGCTGGGTCGAGTCTGCGTCGCTTTCTTCAGCAACAATTCCTCAAGTTGATAAATTTATTTTGCACAACATCATCTGTAAGCATGGAGCCCCTGCTGCCTTGTTATCTGATCGTGGCTCAGTTTTCTTGAGTGAGGTGACACAAGAATTGTTGAGATCTTTATCAGTGTCTTCCAATTTCACCAGTGCTTATCATCCAGCTTGCAACGGACTTACTGAAAGATTTAACCAAACCCTCTTAAATATGCTCAGCCATTTTGTGGATAATAATCAGAAGAATTGGGACTCAATTTTGCCCTATGTCATCTTTTCATATAACTCGAGTGTTCAAGAGTCTACTAAATTTTCACCCTTTTTCTTGATATATGGTCGAGAACCTTCATTACCTAACCAGGTTCAGCTACAAGCTACGTCTAATGACCTTTTTGTGAGGCAGACATTGCAAGAGATTCAAAAGGCACGAGAGGTTGCTGTTGCTAATATTACAAAGCAGCAGGTGAAGCAAAAAGAAGCATTTGATGCTAAACATCGAGATGTGATTTATAATGTGGGTCAATTAGTTAAAGTTTTCACTCCCATTAGGAAGAAAGGTAAATGTACAAAGTTGTTACATAGATATTTTGGTCCTTTTGAAATTATCCGACAGATCACTCCTGTTACCTACCTTGTTGGTCGACCTCATGCTCCCCGTACCAAACATCAGAGTGTTCATGTGTCACGCCTTTACCCTTACTATGATCCTGTGGGTCCTTATAGACTGTAAAGTCTGAGTTTTTGATGCTTAATTAAGCCTTACTTTTCAGGAATATGTGATATGAATGTCTCTGCTAAATTACAAGTATATTGTTATTTTGGGTGTGATTTAAATTTTGAATTGTGTTTTGATAACTGCAAATCATTTGTTTTGTTGTATTATGCTGCAGGAATGTGTTTTAGGTGTACAATGTGCTTAATTGAGCTTTCATTTTCAGGAATGTTTTGTGACAATATTGTTTTGAGTAATGATGTGATGTTGTTTTGTTGCATTCGATTTGATTTGATATGATTTGATTTGATATGATATGACTCGATTTGATTTTGGGTTCCATAATGATGCTATGATCTTTATTTGCAGAAAATTTGTTGCATGAATAGTGTTTGTATGTATGTGTGTATTTGAGGTTATGTGATATAGGTGAGATTTGCCTCGGTGGGAGTGCCAAGTGTAACCCCGATGGCGTGGTGTGAGGTTATGTGAGAGATAAGAGTTGAGATTTGCCTCGGTGGATGTGCGTAAGAGTAACCCCGACGGTGTTGATGAGGAGAGATGAGATATCAGCTTCGGTGGAGGTGCCACAGTGTAACCCCGATAGTTGAAGTGTATGAATGTGTTGATTTTTCAGGAGGGCTACATGTACCTGGAAAGTTGATGTGATGATTGTACTGATTTTGCTTATTGGTGTTGCTGTAACGTGCCCAGTATAGCGTGTGTGATGAATTCACACGAGATTATATAGATGGAAGTGAATGTAATGAAAATAATTTTTTTTTCTCTGTTTATGCAACAAGTTTATTACCATCTTAGATAGCAAATGTTAATAACACCTGTTTTTTCCAGCTTATTTCTTGATTTTGAGGATGTAGATGCAACATTATAATGTCATGTTATTTGTGTAATTCCTGAATTAATGTGATTTCTTGAAGGTTATGCCTATGTCAAATGTTTTGAATTTACAGCATGTTAAATGAGACACGTAAGTGCAGATGTTTTGTTTTGGAGAGAAAATTGAAAGACGATGATGATTGAAGTAATGATCGAGATTGCACTATTACTGCTACTGATGATGATGATTATTATGGAAGATGATAGTTAAACTGCGATGAGAAAAATAATAATGTGGACAAGAAATTGTAGTCATGACAAGAGTAGGACACTAGTAGTTGAAAGCATGTCACGTGGCGTAGTTTAGAAATGTATTGTGGATGTAGCTTGTAGTGATGTATACACTAGTTTGAGTAGATAGTTAAGTCAGTGTTGTGTGTAATTTGGGGCCATGGTCAGTGTGAATGAGTTCATTTCATCGTCATGTGTGACTGTCTTGTAAGTGCACTTACTTTCTTTTGTTAGTGATACCAGCTGGTTATTGAGATGTAATATTGGGATCCCAAGATAAGGTTATGTTTCATTTCTGTCATGTTTATGTACTTTGAGTCTGTTTTACTGTTATTTGCATTATGCAGCATTGTAAGTTTAATTTTGGATGGCAACTCTGTAAAATTTCTTTTTATGCCAAATTGTTCTAATTTTCTTTTCTCTTTACTTGCCCATGTCAAAAGAATTTTTTTGTGTACACTTTTCATACTTTAAAATCTTTATTTGTAAAGGACATACCCTTCTTTTCTGTGTGATTCTTTGTGGGAGCATCCTGTTTATTGTGTCGTGGTTTTGTTTTAGAATTATGCTGTGGTAGAGAGCGAGAAAATCCAAGAGCATCCCCGGGGCACACCAGAAGTCAAGAAACACCACAGGGAAGCTGTCGGGCAGCCACTACACTGCCGTGGCATAAGGAGCCACCATGTCGGGGGGCAGTCCAAGCCAGCGACTGCCCACCCTGTTGTCATCACCAGAGACCTGCGGTGCTAATCCTACACCAGGACAAATCGTCGTTGTGGGCACTGTCTAAACCACCCACAAACAGTTACGGCAGTTCATCACCCTTTTGCGCAGTGTAGTGTGCCTGTGAACTAAGGCAGCGTGGTGTGTGCGTGTGCGGGATGCCAAAGCTAGTGCATTAACAATATTACGTCGACTGCACTTACATCACTCTCGCTTCTCATTATCGCCCAGCACCATTGTCGTCGGCTGGGTGCAACCACAAATATGTATTGCTCTTTTATTTTACATCACACATTTCTATGTCATTTTTTTTTTTGGTATGTCTTTCTTTTGTTTTTTCCTGTATTTTCTACTTATTTTCTTTCTGTCGACGAGGACGTCGACTTGGGTGGCCAGGGGGAGATGTGGCATGTGCACAGATTATAACTTTAGTTGCGCTCTCTGGTTACCCAAGGGAAGGTTGGCAGTTTATCCGAGGAGGGGCGTTTGAGGGGAAATAGTCTTATTGGAAGGGATATGGCGTTAGGACGCCAAGCTTAACGAGTTTTTCAAAAGAGTCAGTGTCTAGGCTTCGTGTTGTTCAGATGTAAGGATAGCTGCGCAACGATATGGCGTTCTCGTCCCGGCAGACACATGGGTAAGTTTATTATAATAAATCTTCTAATTAATCTTCTTCCTTGACTTTTTAATTATGGTAGTATAGAATCCTTGCCTCTCCCTTCAGCCAGGAATTATGTCAGTGTAAGAATATTTGTGAATTTAACTTTAGCTGCGTCCCTTTTGTCGGTGCCTCTTAAATTAGTTTCCTTTGTCTGAATAACGATCCCTCTCGCAGCGAGTGCTCTCCCCTGAAAGTTAAATAATAAATTACAGATTATTGAGGTACGCGACAATATTATACACAGCTGTGATTAATGTGAAAGATGTCTTGTGTAGCAGTATAGTGGGACAATATTATACATAGCTGTGATTAATTTAAAGTATGTCTTGTGTGGAAGTGTAGTGGACAATATTATACATAGCGGTGTTTAATTTCAAAGAAGATGTATTGTCTGGAAGTATAGTGGGACAATATTATACATAGCTGTGATTAAATTGAAAGAACATCTCTTGTGTAGAAGTGTAGTGGGACAATATTATACATAGCTGTGATTAATTTGAAAGAACATCTCTTGTGTAGAAGTGTAGTGGGACAATATTATACATAGCTGTGATTAAATTGAAAGAACATCTCTTGTGTAGAAGTATAGTGGGACAATATTATACATAGCTGTGATTAAATTGAAAGAACATCTCTTGTGTAGAAGTGTAGTGGGACAATATTATACATAGCTGTGATTAAATTGAAAGAACATCTCTTGTGTAGAAGTATAGTGGGACAATATTATACATAGCTGTGATTAAATTGAAAGAACATCTCTTGTGTAGAAGTGTAGTGGGACAATATTATACATAGCTGTGATTAAATTGAAAGAACATCTCTTGTGTAGAAGTATAGTGGGACAATATTATACATAGCTGTGATTAAATTGAAAGAACATCTCTTGTGTAGAAGTGTAGTGGGACAATATTATACATAGCTGTGAGTAATATGAAAGAAGACGTCTTGTGTGGAAGTGTAGTGGGACAATATTATACACAGCTGTGATTAATTTGAAAGATGTCTTGTGTAGCAGTATATTGGGACAATATTATACATAGCTGTGATTAATTTAAAGGATGCCTTGTGTGGAAGTGTAGAAGAACAATATTATAGATAGCTCTGATTACTTTCAAAGAAGACATCCTGTTAGGAAGTGTAGTGAGACAATATTTTAGATAGCTGTGATTAATTTGAAAGAAAGTGTCTTGTGTAGAAGTGTAGTGGGACAATATTATACATAGCTGTGATTAATTTGAAAGACGATGTCTTGTGTGGAAGTGTAGTGGGACAATATTATAGATAGCTGTGTTTAATTTGAAACAAGATGTCTTGTCTGGAAGTATAGTGGGACAATATTATACATAGCTGTGGTTAATTTAAAGGACGATGTCTTGTCTGGAAGTTTAAAGGGACAATATTATAGATAGCTGTGTTTAATTTGAAAGATGTCTGGTGTAGAAGTATAGTGGGACAATATTATACATAGCTGTGACTAATTTGAAAGAGGATGTCTTGTGTGGAAGTTCAGTGGGATAATATTATACATAGCTGTGATTAATTTGAAAGATGTCTTGTGTACAAGTGTACTGGGACAATATTATAGATAGCTGTGATTAATTTGAAACAAGATGTCTTGTCTGGAAGTATAGTGGGACAATATTATACATAGCTGTGGTTACTTTGAAAGAAAATGTCTTGTGTGGAAGTGTCGAGGGACAAAATTATGGATAGCTGTGATTAATTTGAAAGAAGATGTCTTGTCTGGAAGTTTAAAGGGACAATATTATAGATAGCTGTGTTTAATTTGAAAGATGTCTTGTGTAGAAGTAGAGTAGGGCAATATTATACATACCTGTGATCAATTCAAAAGAAGATGTCTTGTCTGGAAGTATAGTGGGACAATATTATACATAGCTGTGATTAATTTGAAAGAAGATGTCTTGAGTGGAAGTGTAGAGGTAATATATCATAGATAGCTGTGATTAATAAGAAAGAAGATGTCTTGCATGGAAGTGTAGTGGGACAATATTATTCATAGCTCTGATTAATTTGAAATATGTCTTACGTAGTAGTGTAGTGGGACAATATTATAGAAAGCTGTTATTAGTTTGAAAGTAGGTGTCTTCTCTGGAAGTATAGTGGGACAATATTATACATAGCTGTGATTAATTTGAAAGAAGATGTCCCGTTTGAAATTGTTGTGGGACAATATTATAGATAGCTGTGATTAATTTGAAAGAAGATGTCCTGTTTGAAATTGTAGTGGGACAATATTATACATAGCTGTGATTAATTTGAAAGAAAATTTCCTGTATGAAATTGTAGTGGGACAATATTATAGATAGCTGTGATTAATTTGAAAGAAGATGTCCTGTTTGAAATTGTGGTGGGACAATATTATAGATAGCTGTGATTAATTTGAAAGAAGATGACTTGTATGGAAGTGTAGTAGGACAATATTGTAGATAACTGTGATTAATTTGAAAGAAGATGTCTTGTGTGGAAGTGTAGTAGGACAATATTATACATAACTGTGATTAATTTGAAAGAAGATGTCTTGTGTGGAAGTGTAGTGGGGCAATACCATACATAGCTGTGATTAATTTTAAAGATGTCATGTATGAAATTGTAGTGGGACAATATTATAGATAGCTGTGATTAATTTGAAAGAAGATGTCCTGTTTGAAATTGTAGTGGGACATGATTATAGATAGCTGTGATTAATTTGAAAGAAGATGTCTGGTGTGGAAGTGTACTAGGACATTATTATAGATACCTGTGAGTAATATGAAAGAAGATGTCTTGTGTGGAAGTATAGTAGGACAATATTATAGATAGCTGTGATTAATTTTAAAGAAGATGTGCTGTTTGAAATTGTAGTGGGACAATATTATAGATAGCTGTGATTAATTTGAAAGAAGATGTCTTGTGTGGTAGTGTAGTAGGACAATATTATAGATAGCTGTGATTAATTTGAAAGAAGATGTCCTGTTTGAAATTGTAGTAGGACAATATTATAGATAGCTGTGTTTAATTTGAAAGAAGATGTCTTGTGAGGAAGTGTAGGAGGACAATATTATACATAGCTGTGATTAATTTGAAAGTGGATGTCCTGTGTGGAAGTTTAGTAGGACAATATTATACATAGCTGTGATTAATTTGAAAGAAGATGTCTTGTGTAGAAGTGTAGAGGGACAATATTATAGATAGCTGTGATGAATTTGAAAGAAGATGTCTTGTGTAGAAGTAAAGTAGGACAATATTATAGATAGCTGTTATTAATTTGAAAGAAGATGTCTTGTGTAGAAGTGTAGTGGGACAATATTATAGATAGCTGTTATAAATTTGAAAGAAGATGTCTTGTCTGGAATTAAGTGGGACAATATTATAGATAGCTGTTATAAATTTGAAAGAAGATGTCTTGTCTGGAATTAAGTAGGACAATATTGTAGCTAGCTGTGATTAATTTAAAGAAGATGTCTTGTGTGGAAGTGTAGTAGGACAAAATTATACATAGCTGTGATTAATTTGAAAGAAGATGTCTTGTTTGGAAGTGTAGTGGGACAATATTATAGATAGCTGTTATAAATTTGAAAGAAGATGTCTTGTTTGGAAGTGTAGTGGGACAATATTATAGATAGCTGTTATAAATTTGAAAGAAGATGTCATGTCTGGAATTAAGTGGGACAATATTATAGATAGCTGTTATAAATTTGAAAGAAGATGTCTTGTCTGGAATTAAGTGGGACAATATTATAGATAGCTGTTATAAATTTGAAAGAAGATGTCTTGTCTGGAATTAAGTGGGACAATATTATAGATAGCTGTTATTAATTTGAAAGAAGATGTCCTGTTTGGAAGTGTAGTGGGACAATATTATAGATAGCTGTTATAAATTTGAAAGAAGATGTCTTGTCTGGAATTAAGTGGGACAATATTATAGACAGCTGTGATTAACTTGAAAGAAGATGTCTTGTTTGGAAGTGTAGTAGGACAATATTATAGAGAGCTGTTATTAATTTGAAAGAAGATGTTTTGTGTGGAAGTGTAGTGGGACAATATTATAGATAGCTGTGATTAATTTGAAAGAAGATGTCTTGTGTAGAAGTGAAGTAGGACAATATTATAGATAGCTGTTATTAATTTGAAAGAAGATGTCTTGTGTAGAAGTGTAGTGGGACAATATTATACATAGCTGTTATTAATTTGAAAGAAGATGTCTTGTGTAGAAGTGTAGTGGGACAATATTATACATAGCTGATATTAATTTGAAAGAAGATGTCTTGTGTAGAAGTGTAGTGGGACAATATTATACATAGCTGTGATTAATTTGAAAGAAGATGTCTTGTTTGGAAGTGTAGTGGGACAATATTATAGATAGCTGTTATTAATTTTAAAAGAAGATGTCTTGTTTGGAAGTGTAGTGGGACAATATTATAGATAGCTGTTATTAATTTTAAAAGAAGATGTCTTGTTTGGAAGTGTAGTGGGACAATATTATAGATAGCTGTTATTAATTTGAAAGAAGATGTCTTGTTTGGAAGTGTAGTGGGACAATATTATAGATAGCTGTTATTAATTTTAAAAGAAGATGTCTTGTTTGGAAGTGTAGTGGGACAATATTATAGATAGCTGTTATTAGTTTGAAAGATGATGTCTTGTCTGGAAGTATAGTGGGACAATATTTTAGATAGCTGTGATTAATTTGAAAGAGGATGTCTTGTTTGGAAGTGTAGTGGGACAATATTATAGAGAGCTGTTATTAATTTGAAAGAGGATGTCTTGTTTGAAATTGTAGTAGGACAATATTATAGATAGCTGTGATTAATTTGAAAGAAGATGTCTTGTGAGGAAGTGTAGTAGGACAATATTGTAGCTAGCTGTGATTAATTTGAAAGAGGATGTCTTGTGTGGAAGTGTATTGAACAATATTATAGAAAGCCGTTATTAATTTGAAAGAAGATGTTTTGTTTGGAAGTGTAGTGGGAGAATATTATAGATAGCTTTTATTAATTTGAAAGAAGTTGTCTTCTTTGGAAGTATAGTGGGACAATATTATAGATAGCTGTTATTAATTTGAAAGAAGATGTCTTGTTTGGAAGTGTAGTGGGAGAATATTATAGATAGCTTTTATTAATTTGAAAGAAGTTGTCTTGTCTGGAAGTATAGTGGGACAATATTTTAGATAGCTGTGATTAATTTGAAAGAGGATGTCTTGTGTGGAAGTGTAGTGAACAATATTATAGAAAGCTGTTATTAATTTGAAAGAAGATGTCTTGTTTGAAATTGTAGTAGGACAATATTATAGATAGCTGTGATTAATTTGAAAGAAGATGTCTTGTGAGGAAGTGTAGTAGGACAATATTGTAGCTAGCTGTGATTAATTTAAAGAAGATGTCTTGTGTGGAAGTGTAGTAGGACAAAATTATACATAGCTGTGATTAATTTGAAAGAAGATGTACTGTGTGGAAGTGTAGTAGGACAACATTATAGATAGCTGTTATAAATTTGAAAGAAGGTGTCTTGTCTGGAATTAAGTGGGACAATATTATAGATAGCTGTTATTTATTTGAAAGAAGATGTCCTGTTTGGAAGTGTAGTGGGACAATATTATAGATAGCTGTTATAAATTTGAAAGAAGATGTCTTGACTGGAATTAAGTGGGACAATATTATAGATAGCTGTTATAAATTTGAAAGAAGATGTCTTGTCTGGAATTAAGTAGGACAATATTGTAGCTAGCTGTGATTAATTTAAAGAAGATGTCTTGTGTGGAAGTGTAGTAGGACAAAATTATACATAGCTGTGATTAATTTGAAAGAAGATGTCTTGTTTGGAAGTGTAGTGGGACAATATTATAGATAGCTGTTATAAATTTGAAAGAAGATGTCTTGTTTGGAAGTGTAGTGGGACAATATTATAGATAGCTGTTATAAATTTGAAGAAGATGTCATGTCTGGAATTAAGTGGGACAATATTATAGATAGCTGTTATAAATTTGAAAGAAGATGTCTTGTCTGGAATTAAGTGGGACAATATTATAGATAGCTGTTATAAATTTGAAAGAAGATGTCTTGTCTGGAATTAAGTGGGACAATATTATAGATAGCTGTTATTAATTTGAAAGAAGATGTCCTGTTTGGAAGTGTAGTGGGACAATATTATAGATAGCTGTTATAAATTTGAAAGAAGATGTCTTGTCTGGAATTAAGTGGGACAATATTATAGACAGCTGTGATTAACTTGAAAGAAGATGTCTTGTTTGGAAGTGTAGTAGGACAATATTATAGAGAGCTGTTATTAATTTGAAAGAAGATGTTTTGTGTGGAAGTGTAGTGGGACAATATTATAGATAGCTGTGATTAATTTGAAAGAAGATGTCTTGTGTAGAAGTGAAGTAGGACAATATTATAGATAGCTGTTATTAATTTGAAAGAAGATGTCTTGTGTAGAAGTGTAGTGGGACAATATTATACATAGCTGTTATTAATTTGAAAGAAGATGTCTTGTGTAGAAGTGTAGTGGGACAATATTATACATAGCTGATATTAATTTGAAAGAAGATGTCTTGTGTAGAAGTGTAGTGGGACAATATTATACATAGCTGTGATTAATTTGAAAGAAGATGTCTTGTTTGGAAGTGTAGTGGGACAATATTATAGATAGCTGTTATTAATTTTAAAAGAAGATGTCTTGTTTGGAAGTGTAGTGGGACAATATTATAGATAGCTGTTATTAATTTGAAAGAAGATGTCTTGTTTGGAAGTGTAGTGGGACAATATTATAGATTGCTGTTATTAATTTTAAAAGAAGATGTCTTGTTTGGAAGTGTAGTGGGACAATATTATAGATAGCTGTTATTAATTTGAAAGAAGATGTCTTGTTTGGAAGTGTAGTGGGACAATATTATAGATAGCTGTTATTAATTTTAAAAGAAGATGTCTTGTTTGGAAGTGTAGTGGGACAATATTATAGATAGCTGTTATTAATTTGAAAGAAGATGTCTTGTTTGGAAGTGTAGTGGGACAATATTATAGATAGCTGTTATTAATTTTAAAAGAAGATGTCTTGTTTGGAAGTGTAGTGGGACAATATTATAGATAGCTGTTATTAATTTGAAAGAAGATGTCTTGTCTGGAATTAAGTGGAAAAATATTATAGATAGCTGTTATTAATTTGAAAGAAGATGTCCTGTTTGGAAGTGTAGTGGGACAATATTATAGATAGCTGTTATAAATTTGAAAGAAGATGTCTTGTCTGGAATTAAGTGGGACAATATTATAGACAGCTGTGATTAACTTGAAAGAAGATGTCTTGTTTGGAAGTGTAGTAGGACAATATTATAGAGAGCTGTTATTAATTTGAAAGAAGATGTTTTGTGTGGAAGTGTAGTGGGACAATATTATAGATAGCTGTGATTAATTTGAAAGAAGATGTCTTGTGTAGAAGTGAAGTAGGACAATATTATAGATAGCTGTTATTAATTTGAAAGAAGATGTCTTGTGTAGAAGTGTAGTGGGACAATATTATACATAGCTGTTATTAATTTGAAAGAAGATGTCTTGTGTAGAAGTGTAGTGGGACAATATTATACATAGCTGATATTAATTTGAAAGAAGATGTCTTGTGTAGAAGTGTAGTGGGACAATATTATACATAGCTGTGATTAATTTGAAAGAAGATGTCTTGTTTGGAAGTGTAGTGGGACAATATTCTAGATAGCTGTTATTAATTTTAAAAGAAGATGTCTTGTTTGGAAGTGTAGTGGGACAATATTATAGATAGCTGTTATTAATTTGAAAGAAGATGTCTTGTTTGGAAGTGTAGTGGGACAATATTATAGATTGCTGTTATTAATTTTAAAAGAAGATGTCTTGTTTGGAAGTGTAGTGGGACAATATTATAGATAGCTGTTATTAATTTGAAAGAAGATGTCTTGTTTGGAAGTGTAGTGGGACAATATTATAGATAGCTGTTATTAATTTTAAAAGAAGATGTCTTGTTTGGAAGTGTAGTGGGACAATATTATAGATAGCTGTTATTAATTTGAAAGAAGATGTCTTGTTTGGAAGTGTAGTGGGACAATATTATAGATAGCTGTTATTAATTTTAAAAGAAGATGTCTTGTTTGGAAGTGTAGTGGGACAATACTATAGATAGCTGTTATTAATTTGAAAGAAGATGTCTTGTCTGGAAGTATAGTGGGACAATATTTTAGATAGCTGTTATTAATTTGAAAGAGGATGTCTTGTTTGGAAGTGTAGTGGGACAATATTATAGAGAGCTGTTATTAATTTGAAAGAGGATGTCTTGTTTGAAATTGTAGTAGGACAATATTATAGATAGCTGTGATTAATTTGAAAGTAGATGTCTTGTGAGGAAGTGTAGTAGGACAATATTGTAGCTAGCTGTGATTAATTTGAAAGAGGATGTCTTGTGTGGAAGTGTATTGAACAATATTATAGAAAGCCGTTATTAATTTGAAAGAAGATGTCTTGTTTGGAAGTGTAGTGGGAGAATATTATAGATAGCTTTTATTAATTTGAAAGAAGTTGTCTTGTTTGGAAGTATAGTGGGACAATATTATAGATAGCTGTTATTAATTTGAAAGAAGATGTCTTGTTTGGAAGTGTAGTGGGAGAATATTATAGATAGCTTTTATTAATTTGAAAGAAGTTGTCTTGTCTGGAAGTATAGTGGGACAATATTTTAGATAGCTGTGATTAATTTGAAAGAGGATGTCTTGTGTGGAAGTGTAGTGAACAATATTATAGAAAGCTGTTATTAATTTGAAAGAAGATGTCTTGTTTGAAATTGTAGTAGGACAATATTATAGATAGCTGTGATTAATTTGAAAGAAGATGTCTTGTGAGGAAGTGTAGTAGGACAATATTGTAGCTAGCTGTGATTAATTTAAAGAAGATGTCTTGTGTGGAAGTGTAGTAGGACAAAATTATACATAGCTGTGATTAATTTGAAAGAAGATGTACTGTGTGGAAGTGTAGTAGGACAACATTATAGATAGCTGTTATAAATTTGAAAGAAGGTGTCTTGTCTGGAATTAAGTGGGACAATATTATAGATAGCTGTTATTAATTTGAAAGAAGATGTCCTGTTTGGAAGTGTAGTGGGACAATATTATAGATAGCTGTTATAAATTTGAAAGAAGATGTCTTGTCTGGAATTAAGTGGGACAATATTATAGATAGCTGTTATAAATTTGAAAGAAGATGTCTTGTCTGGAATTAAGTAGGACAATATTGTAGCTAGCTGTGATTAATTTAAAGAAGATGTCTTGTGTGGAAGTGTAGTAGGACAAAATTATACATAGCTGTGATTAATTTGAAAGAAGATGTCTTGTTTGGAAGTGTAGTGGGACAATATTATAGATAGCTGTTATAAATTTGAAAGAAGATGTCTTGTTTGGAAGTGTAGTGGGACAATATTATAGATAGCTGTTATAAATTTGAAAGAAGATGTCATGTCTGGAATTAAGTGGGACAATATTATAGATAGCTGTTATAAATTTGAAAGAAGATGTCTTGTCTGGAATTAAGTGGGACAATATTATAGATAGCTGTTATAAATTTGAAAGAAGATGTCTTGTCTGGAATTAAGTGGGACAATATTATAGATAGCTGTTATTAATTTGAAAGAAGATGTCCTGTTTGGAAGTGTAGTGGGACAATATTATAGATAGCTGTTATAAATTTGAAAGAAGATGTCTTGTCTGGAATTAAGTGGGACAATATTATAGACAGCTGTGATTAACTTGAAAGAAGATGTCTTGTTTGGAAGTGTAGTAGGACAATATTATAGAGAGCTGTTATTAATTTGAAAGAAGATGTTTTGTGTGGAAGTGTAGTGGGACAATATTATAGATAGCTGTGATTAATTTGAAAGAAGATGTCTTGTGTAGAAGTGAAGTAGGACAATATTATAGATAGCTGTTATTAATTTGAAAGAAGATGTCTTGTGTAGAAGTGTAGTGGGACAATATTATACATAGCTGTTATTAATTTGAAAGAAGATGTCTTGTGTAGAAGTGTAGTGGGACAATATTATACATAGCTGATATTAATTTGAAAGAAGATGTCTTGTGTAGAAGTGTAGTGGGACAATATTATACATAGCTGTGATTAATTTGAAAGAAGATGTCTTGTTTGGAAGTGTAGTGGGACAATATTATAGATAGCTGTTATTAATTTTAAAAGAAGATGTCTTGTTTGGAAGTGTAGTGGGACAATATTATAGATAGCTGTTATTAATTTGAAAGAAGATGTCTTGTTTGGAAGTGTAGTGGGACAATATTATAGATAGCTGTTATTAATTTTAAAAGAAGATGTCTTGTTTGGAAGTGTAGTGGGACAATATTATAGATAGCTGTTATTAATTTGAAAGAAGATGTCTTGTTTGGAAGTGTAGTGGGACAATATTATAGATTGCTGTTATTAATTTTAAAAGAAGATGTCTTGTTTGGAAGTGTAGTGGGACAATATTATAGATAGCTGTGATTAATTTGAAAGAAGATGTCTTGTTTGGAAGTGTAGTGGGGCAATATTATAGATAGCTGTTATTAATTTTAAAAGAAGATGTCTTGTTTGGAAGTGTAGTGGGACAATATTATAGATAGCTGTTATTAATTTGAAAGAAGATGTCTTGTTTGGAAGTGTAGTGGGACAATATTATAGATAGCTGTTATTAATTTTAAAAGAAGATGTCTTGTTTGGAAGTGTAGTGGGACAATATTATAGATAGCTGTTATTAGTTTGAAAGAAGATGTCTTGTCTGGAAGTATAGTGGGACAATATTTTAGATAGCTGTGATTAATTTGAAAGAGGATGTCTTGTTTGGAAGTGTAGTGGGACAATATTATAGAGAGCTGTTATTAATTTGAAAGAGGATGTCTTGTTTGAAATTGTAGTAGGACAATATTATAGATAGCTGTGATTAATTTGAAAGAAGATGTCTTGTGAGGAAGTGTAGTAGGACAATATTGTAGCTAGCTGTGATTAATTTGAAAGAGGATGTCTTGTGTGGAAGTGTATTGAACAATATTATAGAAAGCCGTTATTAATTTGAAAGAAGATGTCTTGTTTGGAAGTGTAGTGGGAGAATATTATAGATAGCTTTTATTAATTTGAAAGAAGTTGTCTTCTTTGGAAGTATAGTGGGACAATATTATAGATAGCTGTTATTAATTTGAAAGAAGATGTCTTGTTTGGAAGTGTAGTGGGAGAATATTATAGATAGCTTTTATTAATTTGAAAGAAGTTGTCTTGTCTGGAAGTATAGTGGGACAATATTTTAGATAGCTGTGATTAATTTGAAAGAGGATGTCTTGTGTGGAAGTGTAGTGAACAATATTATAGAAAGCTGTTATTAATTTGAAAGAAGATGTCTTGTTTGAAATTGTAGTAGGACAATATTAAAGATAGCTGTGATTAATTTGAAAGAAGATGTCTTGTGAGGAAGTGTAGTAGGACAATATTGTAGCTAGCTGTGATTAATTTAAAGAAGATGTCTTGTGTGGAAGTGTAGTAGGACAAAATTATACATAGCTGTGATTAATTTGAAAGAAGATGTACTGTGTGGAAGTGTAGTAGGACAACATTATAGATAGCTGTTATAAATTTGAATGAAGGTGTCTTGTCTGGAATTAAGTGGGACAATATTATAGATAGCTGTTATTAATTTGAAAGAAGATATCCTGTTTGGAAGTGTAGTGGGACAATATTTTAGATAGCAATGATTAATTTGAAAGAAGATGTCTTGTGTGGACGTGTAGTGCGACAATATTATACGTAGCTGTGATTAATTTGAAAGAAGATGTCTTGTCTGGAAGTGTAGTGGGACAATATCATACATAGCTGTGATTAATTTGAAAGAAGATGTCCTGCTAGAAATTGTAGTGGGACAATAATATAGATAGCTGTGATTAATTTGTAGAAAGTTGTCATGTGTGGAATTGTAGTGGGACAATATTATAGTTAGCTTTTATTAATTTGAATGATGATGTCTTGTCTGGAAGTATAGTGGGACAATATTTTAGTTAGCTGTGATTAATTTGAAAGAGGATTTCTTGTGTGGAAGTGTAGTGGGACAATATTATAGATAGCTGTTATTAATTTGAAAGAAGATGTCTCGTGTGGAAGTGTAGTAAGACAATATTATACATAGCTGAGATTAATTTGAAAGAAGATGTCTTGTGTGGAAGTGTAGCAGGACAATATTATAGATAGCTGTTATTAATTTGAAAGAAGATGTCTTGTTTGAAGTGTAGTCGGACAATATTTTAGATAGCTGTGATTAATTTGAAAGAAGATGTCTTGTGTGGAAGTGTAGTGGGGCAATACCATACATAGCTGTGATTAATTTTAAAGATGTCATGTATGAAATTGTAGTGGGACAATATTATAGATAGCTGTGATTAATTTGAAAGAAGATGTCCTGTTTGAAATTGTAGTGGGACATGATTATAGATAGCTGTGATTAATTTGAAAGAAGATGTCTGGTGTGGAAGTGTACTAGGACATTATTATAGATACCTGTGAGTAATATGAAAGAAGATGTCTTGTGTGGAAGTATAGTAGGACAATATTATAGATAGCTGTGATTAATTTTAAAGAAGATGTCCTGTTTGAAATTGTAGTGGGACAATATTATAGATAGCTGTGATTAATTTGAAAGAAGATGTCTTGTGTGGTAGTGTAGTAGGACAATATTATAGATAGCTGTGATTAATTTGAAAGAAGATGTCCTGTTTGAAATTGTAGTAGGACAATATTATAGATAGCTGTGTTTAATTTGAAAGAAGATGTCTTGTGAGGAAGTGTAGGAGGACAATATTATACATAGCTGTGATTAATTTGAAAGTGGATGTCCTGTGTGGAAGTTTAGTAGGACAATATTATACATAGCTGTGATTAATTTGAAAGTAGATGTCCTGTGTGGAAGTTTAGTAGGACAATATTATAGATAGCTGTGATTAGTTTGAAAGAAGATGTATTGTGTGGAAGTGTAGTAGGACAATATTATAGATAGCTGTGATTAATTTGAAAGATGTTCTGTTTGAAATTGTAGTAGGACAGTATTATACATAGCTGTGATTAAATTGAAAGAAGATGTCCTGCTTGAAAATGTAGTGGGACAATATTATAGATAGCTGTGATTAATTTGAAAGAAGATGTCTTGAGTAGAAGTGTAGTAGGACAACATTATACATAGCTGTGATTAATTTGAAAGAAGATGTCTTGTGTGGAAGTGCAGTATGATAATATTAAACATAGCTGTGATTAATTTGAAAGAATATGTCTTGTGTGGAAATGTAGTAGGACAATATTATAAAAAGGTGTGATTAATTCAAAAGAAGTGTCTTGTGTGGAAGTATAGAAGGACAATATTATACATAGCTGTGATTAATTTGAAAGAAGATGTCCTGTGTAGAAGTGTAGTAGGACAATATTATAAAGAGCTGTTATTAATTTGAAAGAAGATGTCTTGTGTAGAAGTGTAGAGGGACAATATTATAGAGAGCTGTTATTAATTTGAAAGAAGATGTCTTGTGTGGAAGTGTAGAGGGACAATATTATAGAGAGCTGTTATTAATTTGAAAGAAGATGTCTTGTGTGGAAGTGTAGAGGGACAATATTATACATAGCTGTTATTAATTTGAAAGAAGATGTCTTGTGTGGAAGTGTAGAGGGACAATATTATAGAGAGCTGTTATTAATTTGAAAGAAGATGTCTTGTGTAGAAGTGTAGAGGGACAATATTATAGAGAGCTGTTATTAATTTGAAAGAAGATGTCTTGTGTGGAAGTGTAGAGGGACAATATTATAGAGAGCTGTTATTAATTTGAAAGAAGATGTCTTGTGTAGAAGTGTAGTAGGACAATATTATAGAGAGCTGTTATTAATTTGAAAGAAGATGTCTTGTGTGGAAGTGTAGAGGGACAATATTATAGAGAGCTGTTATTAATTTGAAAGAAGATGTCTTGTGTAGAAGTGTAGAGGGACAATATTATAGAGAGCTGTTATTAATTTGAAAGAAGATGTCTTGTGTAGAAGTGTAGAGGGACAATATTATAGAGAGCTGTTATTAATTTGAAAGAAGATGTCTTGTGTAGAAGTGTAGTAGGACAATATTATAGAGAGCTGGTATTAATTTGAAAGAAGATGTCTTGTGTAGAAGTGTAGAGGGACAATATTATAGAGAGCTGTTATTAATTTGAAAGAAGATGTCTTGTGTAGAAGTGTAGTAGGACAATATTATAGAGAGCTGGTATTAATTTGAAAGAAGATGTCTTGTGTAGAAGTGTAGTAGGACAATATTATAGAGAGCTGGTATTAATTTGAAAGAAGATGTCTTGTGTAGAAGTGTAGAGGGACAATATTATAGAGAGCTGTTATTAATTTGAAAGAAGATGTCTTGTGTGGAAGTGTAGAGGGACAATATTATAGAGAGCTGTTATTAATTTGAAAGAAGATGTCTTGTGTGGAAGTGTAGAGGGACAATATTATAGAGAGCTGTTATTAATTTGAAAGAAGATGTCTTGTGTAGAAGTGTAGTAGGACAATATTATAGAGAGCTGTTATTAATTTGAAAGAAGATGTCTTGTGTGGAAGTGTAGAGGGACAATATTATAGAGAGCTGTTATTAATTTGAAAGAAGATGTCTTGTGTAGAAGTGTAGAGGGACAATATTATAGAGAGCTGTTATTAATTTGAAAGAAGATGTCTTGTGTGGAAGTGTAGAGGGACAATATTATAGAGAGCTGTTATTAATTTGAAAGAAGATGTCTTGTGTAGAAGTGTAGTAGGACAATATTATAGAGAGCTGTTATTAATTTGAAAGAAGATGTCTTGTGTAGAAGTGTAGAGGGACAATATTATAGAGAGCTGTTATTAATTTGAAAGAAGATGTCTTGTGTAGAAGTGTAGTAGGACAATATTTTAGATAGCTGTGATTAATTTGAAAGAAGATGTCTTGTGTGGAAGTGTAGAGGGACAATATTATACAAAGCTGTGATCAACTCAAACGAAGATGTTTTGTCTGGAAGTGTAGTGGGACAATATTATACGAATAATCAAATTGAGAATGCAATAGATATCCTTATTACAGTTATGCAAAGGGCGGGAGAGGAAATGAAAACAAAAAAAAAGAGCGCTTACATATATGATACGGACTGGTTTGACAAAGAATGTAGGGTATCAAAAAGACAAGTAAAACAACTGTTGGTTAGGTGGAGAGAATTAGGTGATAGAAAATCTAGGGACGATTATATGCAAGGGAGGAATTCACATAATTTATTGTTAGAACAAAAGAAAAAGGACTGGAGGGAACGCAATGAAAGGAATTTGATAAAATTTCTAAATGAGAATAATGTTAATAAGCTATGGCAGGTTCTTAGGTCGACCTATAATAAATGTGTAACTAAACCCAATGTTGAGCCAGGACAATGGATGGAGTATTTTGAAACACTATATAGGGAAGAAAGGAGTATAGGAAGTACGGAATTTTTGGAAATAAGGAATGTTTTTGTAGAGATATTGGATGGTGAAATTAGGAGTGAGGCAATAATAAAACAAGTTAAGTCACTGAAGAAAAATAAAGCTACTGGAATTGATGGCATCCCAACAGAGTTTCTTAAGGAGTGGTGTAATGAAACAGGGAGAGTGAAAATTTTACTAGATTTATTTAATGTAATTATTAGAAAGGGTTATGTACCTAAACGATGGAGAGAAGCTATCATCCATCCTATATATAAAGGCAATAGCAATGTCGATAAACCTAATAGCTACAGAGGTATTGCATTATTATCAAATATAGGAAAACTTTTTGCGGGCATTTTAGTAGTGAGACTACAATTTTGGGTTGAAGAATATAATATCCTTTCGGAATTACAGATGGGCTTTCGCAAGGGAAGAACAATTGATAATTTATTTATTATAGAGACATTAGCAGACAAATATTTAAAAAGAAAAAAGGCGTAAATTGTATATGGCTTTTGTAGACTTAGAGAAGCCTTATGCCCGAATTGACCTACAACTTCTGTGGCATAAATTAGTGTGTAAGGGAGTAAGTCAGCAATTGGTGAATATTCTTAAAGCACTGTATTTTGAGAACACCTTCTGTGTAAGGGTGGAGACAGGCTGTGTAACAAAACAAATTCCACAAAAGAAAGGCCTTAGGCAAGGATGTAAGTTACGTCCAGTTTTATTTAATTTATACATAGATGATGTCTTACTAGAAATTGGAAGGAATAATAACTGTGCACCAGTAATTAACAACATCCAAATTCCAGGACTTCTTTTTGCAGATGACCTAGTGGTAGGATCTATTACAGTAAGTGGTATAAAACAACCATTACAAGCAATTGATGTATATTGTAAAGAATGGAGGTTAAAAGTGAATCAAGAGAAAACACAGATTGTGGTTTTCAAAAAGGGGGGAAAATTAGGCAAATATGAAAAGTGGAAGGGAGAGAATAAAGATTACAGGGTAGTGCGTGACTGTATCTATTTAGGAGTAAAAATAGATGGAGGTAATAAATGGGAGAAACAAAAGAAGTTTGCATTGGCAAAAGGTAAAGGGGCAATGGCAGCAATTAGAAGCTGCAAATATAAAGTACCTAATATAAATGTTAAATGGCTAGAAAACGTTTATGAGATGGTTGTGGAGGCAAAATGATGTATGGTATAGAAATATGGGGATTAGATAGAGGATGGGAATGTATAGATGTGGTGCACAGGATGTTTTGTAGAGAAATACTAGGGCTACCGAAGTCAATTGTAAGACAGGTAGCACAATTACAAATGGGCAGGGTGCCAACTACGGGGAAGATAATGGAAAGAGCTTTGAAATTTTGGATCAGAAGTTTAAATCTAGGAAAAAGTAATGTGTCAAGACAATGTATTCAATACCAAGAGAAGAGCTTAATGGATGATGGATGGGTAAGTAAATTACGGAATATTTTGGAGAAAAATGGGTTAGGAGATATATGGAGAAGGAGAGTAAATAACGTAAAACATTTTCCGAAAAAGGCAAGGAAAAGACTGGAAGATATAGAAATACAAATCATGTCAGTGAGATTGCCGAAAAGAGCTCATTAGTTTATTATAGGCCAACGAAAAATACATGGGGTAGGGAAAAATATATAGACATAGTAAATAAAGAAGAGAGAGAATCTATTGCATGGTTAAGAACCGGAGCATGGAGGCTAAAAGGGATAAGACAGGTTATTCCTCAGAACCAATGTCCAATATGTGGTGGTAATGAAGACATTGACACATAGTATTTAAGTACCAAGGAACAGAAAATTGGAGAAAAGAATTTTTTAATAAGAAGTGGTTGAAGGGGGATAGAAATACACTTATAATTGAAATGATATGCAAGGACGCTAAAAGCATTGGACAGTTTTTGTGTAAAATAAAAAATAAATGGCTTTGGACAGTGGAAAGAGAAAAGTAAGAGGTAGTGCATCTTACTTTGAATGGAAAACTATAGGGAATGTGTGATGGTTAAGTAATCAATAAATGGAAAGTGAAAAAAAAAGTGGAAATGGGACATGGGGGAAAAAAAAACTAAAAAAAAAAAAAAAAGAGCAAGATAATTTAGTGACAAGAAATTGTAAAATGTAAATAAACTGTAGTGATTGTCTACTGAATAAGTGACCAGTGTCAAAATGGAGTAGACAATCAAATTTCTAAAACTCTTAGCACAATAAAATAAAAAACTTGGAGTAGGGTTATACCATATTCTTTGAAGTGCTCTTGAGTAAGTTTTCAAGCAAAGTTTTATTAACTGGGACTGGTGTTATATCCTAATCTTTGTGGTGGTTCTGATTTTGTTTTCCAGCAAGGTTTGATAGCTTGGACGAGGGTTATACCATATTCATTGTGGTGGTAATGTGTATGTTTTCAAGCAAAGGTTTGTTAATTTGGACAAGGGTGATACCATACTCTTTGTGGTGGTAATGAGGATTTTTCAAGCAAGGTTTGATACCATATTCTCTGTATTGTTACTAAGTATGTTTGTCAGCAAAGTTTTGTTAACTTGGACTAGGGTTATGCCATATTCTTTGTGGTGGTAAGAAGTACGCTTTCAAGCAAAGTTTTGTTAACTTGGACTAGTGTTATACCATATTCTTTGTGGTACTGATGAATGTGTTTTCAAGCAAAGTTTTCTTAACTTGGACTAGGGTTATACAATATTCTTTGTGGTGTTCCTGAGTATGTTTTCAAGCAAAGTTTTGTTAACCTGCACTAGGGTTATACCATATTCTTTGTGGTGGTAATGAGTATGTTTTCAAGCAAAGGTTTGTTAACTTGGACTAGGGTTATACCATATTCTTTGTGGTGGTCCTGAGTATGTTTTCAAGCAACGTTTTGTAAACTTGGACTAGGGTTATACCATATTCTTTCTGGTGGTAATGTGTATGTTTTCAAGCAAAGTGTTGTTAACTTGGACTAGGGTTATACCATATTCCTTCTGGTGGTCCTGAGCATGTTTTCAAGCAAAGTTTTGTTAACTTGGACTAGGGTTATACCATATTCATTCTGGTGGTCCTGAGTATGTTTTCAAGCAAAGTTTTGTTAACTTGGACTAGGATTATACCATATTCTTTGTGGTGGTCCTGAGTATGTTTTCAAGCAAAGTTTTGTTAACTTGGACTAGGGTTATACCATATTCTTTGTGGTGGTCCTGAGTATGTTTTCAAGCAAAGTTTTGTTACTTTGGACTAGGATTATACCATATTCCTTCTGGTGGTAATGTGTATGTTTTCAAGCAAAGGTGTGTTAATTTGGACAAGGGTGATACCATACTCTTTGTGGTGGTAATGAGGATTTTTCAAGCAAGGTTTGATACCATATTCTCTGTATTGTTACTAAGTATGTTTGTCAGCAAAGTTTTGTTAACTTGGACTAGGGTTATGCCATATTCTTTGTGGTGGTAAGAAGTACGCTTTCAAGCAAAGTTTTTTAACTTGGACTAGTGTTATACCATATTCTTTGTGGTACTGATGAATGTGTTTTCAAGCAAAGTTTTGTTAACTTGGACTAGGGTTATACAATATTCTTTGTGGTGTTCCATGGTATGTTTTCAAGCAAAGTTTTGTTAACCTGCACTAGGGATATACCATATTCTTTGTGGTGGTAATGAGTATGTTTTCAAGCAAAGTTTTGTTAACTTGGACTAGGGTTATACAATATTCTTTGTGGTGTTCCTGAGTATGTTTTCAAGCATGGTTTTGTTAACTTGGACTAGGATTATACCATATTCCTTCTGGTGGTCCTGAGTATGTTTTCAAGCAAAGTTTTGTTAACTTGGACTAGGATTATACCATATTCCTTCTGGTGGTCCTGAGCATGTTTTCAAGCAAAGTTTTGTTAACTTGGACTAGGGTTATACCATATTCCTTCTGGTGGTCCTGAGTATGTTTTCAAGCAAAGTTTTGTTAACTTGGACTAGGATAATACCATATTCCTTCTGGTGGTCCTGAGTATGTTTTCAAGCAAAGTTTTGTTAACTTGGACTAGGATTATACCATATTCCTTCTGGTGGTCCTGAGCATGTTTTCAAGCAAAGTTTTGTTAACTTGGACTAGGGTTATACCATATTCCTTCTGGTGGTCCTGAGTATGTTTTCAAGCAAAGTTTTGTTAACTTGGACTAGGATTATACCATATTCCTTCTGGTGGTCCTGAGTATGTTTTCAAGCAAAGTTTTGTTAACCTTGGACTAGGATTATACCATATTCGTTGTGGTGGTCCTGAGTATGTTTTCAAGCACAGTTTTGTTAACTTGGACTAGGATTATACCATATTCCTTCTGAAGGTCCTGAGTATGTTTTCAAGCAAAGTTTTGTTAACTTGGACTAGGCTTGTACCATATTCCTTCTGGTGGTCCTGAGTATGTTTTCAAGCAAAGGTTTGTTAACTTGGACTAGGGTTATACCATATTCTTTGTGGTGGTCCTGAGTATGTTTTCAAGCAACGTTTTAACTTGGACTAGGGTTATACCATATTCTTTCTGGTGGTAATGTGTATGTTTTCAAGCAAAGTGTTGTTAACTTGGACTAGGGTTATACCATATTCCTTCTGGTGGTCCTGAGCATGTTTTCAAGCAAAGTTTTGTTAACTTGGACTAGGGTTATACCATATTCCTTCTGGTGGTCCTGAGTATGTTTTCAAGCAAAGTTTTGTTAACTTGGACTAGGATTATACCATATTCTTTGTGGTGGTCCTGAGTATGTTTTCAAGCAAAGTTTTGTTAACTTGGACTAGGATTATACCATATTCCTTCTGGTGGTAATGTGTATGTTTTCAAGCAAAGGTTTGTTAATTTGGACAAGGGTGATACCATACTCTTTGTGGTGGTAATGAGGATTTTTCAAGCAAGGTTTGATACCATATTCTCTGTATTGTTACTAAGTATGTTTGTCAGCAAAGTTTTGTTAACTTGAACTAGGGTTATGCCATATTCTTTGTGGTGGTAAGAAGTACGCTTTCAAGCAAAGTTTTGTTAACTTGGACTAGTGTTATACCATATTCTTTGTGGTACTGATGAATGTGTTTTCAAGCAAAGTTTTGTTAACTTGGACTAGGGTTATACAATATTCTTTGTGGTGTTCCTGAGTATGTTTTCAAGCATGGTTTTGTTAACTTGGACTAGGGTTATACCATGTTCCTTGTTGTGGTCCTGAGTATGTTTTCAAGCAAAGTTTTGTTAACTTGGACTAGGATTATACCATATTCCTTCTGGTGGTCCTGAGCATGTTTTCAAGCAAAGTTTTGTTAACTTCGACTAGGGTTATACCATATTCCTTCTGGTGGTCCTGAGTATGTTTTCAAGCAAAGGTTTGTTAACTTGGACTAGGGTTATACCATATTCCTTCTGGTGGTCCTGAATATGTTTTCAAGCAAAGGTTTGTTAACTTGGACTAGGGTTATACCATATTCCTTCTGGTGGTCCTGAATATGTTTTCAAGCAAAGGTTTGTTAACTTGGACTAGGGTTATACCATATTCTTTGTGGTGGTCCTGAGTATGTTTTCAAGCAACGTTTTGTAAACTTGGACTAGGGTTATACCATATTCTTTCTGGTGGTAATGTGTATGTTTTCAAGCAAAGTTTTGTTAACTTGGACTAGGGTTATACCATATTCCTTCTGGTGGTCCTGAGCATGTTGTAAAGCAAAGTTTTGTTAACTTGGACTAGGATTATACCATATTCTTTGTGGTGGTCCTGACTATGTTTTCAAGCAAAGTTTTGTTAACTTGGACTAGGATTATACCATATTCCTTCTGGTGGTCCTGAGTATGTTTTCAAGCAAAGTTTTGTTAACTTGGACTAGGATTATACCATATTCCTTCTGGTGGTCCTGAGCATGTTTTCAAGCAAAGTTTTGTTAACTTGGACTAGGGTTATACCATATTCCTTCTGGTGGTCCTGAGTATGTTTTCAAGCAAAGTTTTGTTAACTTGGACTAGGCTTGTACCATATTCCTTCTGGTGGTCCTGAGTATGTTTTCAAGCAAAGGTTTGTTAACTTGGACTAGGGTTATACCATATTCTTTGTGGTGGTCCTGAGTATGTTTTCAAGCAACGTTTTGTAAACTTGGACTAGGGTTATACCATATTCTTTCTGGTGGTAATGTGTATGTTTTCAAGCAAAGTGTTGTTAACTTGGACTAGGGTTATACCATATTCCTTCTGGTGGTCCTGAGCATGTTTTCAAGCAAAGTTTTGTTAACTTGGACTAGGGTTATACCATATTCCTTCTGGTGGTCCTGAGTATGTTTTCAAGCAAAGTTTTGTTAACTTGGACTAGGATTATACCATATTCTTTGTGGTGGTCCTGAGTATGTTTTCAAGCAAAGTTTTGTTAACTTGGACTAGGATTATACCATATTCTTTGTGGTGGTCCTGAGTATGTTTTCAAGCAAAGTTTTGTTAACTTGGACTAGGATTATACCATATTCTTTGTGGTGGTCCTGAGTATGTTTTCAAGCAAAGTTTTGTTAACTTGGACTAGGATTATACCATATTCCTTCTGGTGGTAATGTGTATGTTTTCAAGCAAAGGTTTGTTAATTTGGACAAGGGTGATACCATACTCTTTGTGGTGGTAATGAGGATTTTTCAAGCAAGGTTTGATACCATATTCTCTGTATTGTTACTAAGTATGTTTGTCAGCAAAGTTTTGTTAACTTGGACTAGGGTTATGCCATATTCTTTGTGGTGGTAAGAAGTATGCTTTCAAGCAAAGTTTTTTTAACTTAGACTAGTGTTATACCATATTCTTTGTGGTACTGATGAATGTGTTTTCAAGCAAAGTTTTGTTAACTTGGACTAGGGTTATAAAATATTCTTTGTGGTGTTCCTGAGTATGTTTTCAAGCAAAGTTTTGTTAACCTGCACTAGGGTTATACCATATTCTTTGTGGTGGTAATGAGTATGTTTTCAAGCAAAGTTTTGTTAACTTGGACTAGGGTTATACAATATTCTTTGTGGTGTTCCTGAGTATGTTTTCAAGCATGGTTGTGTTAACTTGGACTAGGGTTATACCATGTTCCTTGTTGTGGTCCTGAGTATGTTTTCAAGCAAAGTTTTGTTAACTTGGACTAGGATTATACCATATTCCTTCTGGTGGTCCTGAGCATGTTTTCAAGCAAAGTTTTGTTAACTTGGACTAGGGTTATACCATATTCCTTCTGGTGGTCCTGAGTATGTTTTCAAGCAAAGTTTTGTTAACTTGGACTAGGATTATACCATATTCCTTCTGGTGGTCCTGAGCATGTTTTCAAGCAAAGGTTTGTTAACTTGGACTAGGGTTATACCATATTCTTTGTGGTGGTCCTGAGTATGTTTTCAAGCAACGTTTTGTAAACTTGGACTAGGGTTATACCATATTCTTTCTGGTGGTAATGTGTATGTTTTCAAGCAAAGTCTTGTTAACTTGGACTAGGGTTATACCATATTCCTTCTGGTGGTCCTGAGCATGTTTTCAAGCAAAGTTTTGTTAACTTGGACTAGGATTATACCATATTCTTTGTGGTGGTCCTGAGTATGTTTTCAAGCAAAGTTTTGTTAACTTGGACTAGGATTATACCATATTCCTTCTGGTGGTCCTGAGTATGTTTTCAAGCAAAGTTTTGTTAACTTGGACTAGGATTATACCATATTCCTTCTGGTGGTCCTGAGCATGTTTTCAAGCAAAGTTTTGTTAACTTGGACTAGGGTTATACCATATTCCTTCTGGTGGTCCTGAGTATGTTTTCAAGCAAAGTTTTGTTAACTTGGACTAGGATTATACCATATTCCTTCTGGTGGTCCTGAGCATGTTTTCAAGCAAAGTTTTGTTAACTTGGACTAGGCTTGTACCATATTCCTTCTGGTGGTCCTGAGTATGTTTTCAAGCAAAGGTTTGTTAACTTGGACTAGGGTTATACCATATTCTTTGTGGTGGTCCTGAGTATGTTTTCAAGCAACGTTTTGTAAACTTAGACTAGGGTTATACCATATTCTTTCTGGTGGTAATGTGTATGTTTTCAAGCAAAGTGTTGTTAACTTGGACTAGGGTTATACCATATTCCTTCTGGTGGTCCTGAGCATGTTTTCAAGCAAAGTTTTGTTAACTTGGACTAGGGTTATACCATATTCCTTCTGGTGGTCCTGAGTATGTTTTCAAGCAAAGTTTTGTTAACTTGGACTAGGATTATACCATATTCTTTGTGGTGGTCCTGAGTATGTTTTCAAGCAAAGTTTTGTTAACTTGGACTAGGATTATACCATATTCCTTCTGGTGGTAATGTGTATGTTTTCAAGCAAAGGTTTGTTAATTTGGACAAGGGTGATACCATACTCTTTGTGGTGGTAATGAGGATTTTTCAAGCAAGGTTTGATACCATATTCTCTGTATTGTTACTAAGTATGTTTGTCAGCAAAGTTTTGTTAACTTGGACTAGGGTTATGCCATATTCTTTGTGGTGGTAAGAAGTACGCTTTCAAGCAAAGCTTTGTTAACTTGGACTAGTGTTATACCATATTTTTTGTGGTACTGATGAATGTGTTTTCAAGCAAAGTTTTGTTAACTTGGACTAGGGTTATACAATATTCTTTGTGGTGTTCCTGAGTATGTTTTCAAGCAAAGTTTTGTTAACCTGCACTAGGGTTATACCATATTCTTTGTGGTGGTAATGAGTATGTTTTCAAGCAAAGGTTTGTTAACTTGGACTAGGATTATACCATATTCCTTCTGGTGGTCCTGAGCATGTTTTCAAGCAAAGTTTTGTTAACTTGGACTAGGGTTATACCATATTCCTTCTGGTGGTTCTGAGTATGTTTTCAAGCAAAGGTTTGTTAACTTGGACTAGGGTTATACCATATTCCTTCTGGTGGTCCTGAATATGTTTTCAAGCAAAGGTTTGTTAACTTGGACTAGGGTTATACCATATTCTTTGTGGTGGTCCTGAGTATGTTTTCAAGCAACGTTTTGTAAACTTGGACTAGGGTTATACCATATTCTTTCTGGTGGTAATGTGTATGTTTTCAAGCAAAGTTTTGTTAACTTGGACTAGGGTTATACCATATTCCTTCTGGTGGTCCTGAGCATGTTTTAAAGCAAAGTTTTGTTAACTTGGACTAGGATTATACCATATTCTTTGTGGTGGTCCTGAGTATGTTTTCAAGCAAAGTTTTGTTAACTTGGACTAGGATTATACCATATTCCTTCTGGTGGTCCTGAGTATGTTTTCAAGCAAAGTTTTGTTAACTTGGACTAGGATTATACCATATTCCTTCTGGTGGTCCTGAGCATGTTTTCAAGCAAAGTTTTGTTAACTTGGACTAGGGTTATACAATATTCCTTCTGGTGGTCCTGAGTATGTTTTCAAGCAAAGTTTTGTTAACTTGGACTAGGCTTGTACCATATTCCTTCTGGTGGTCCTGAGTATGTTTTCAAGCAAAGGTTTGTTAACTTGGACTAGGGTTATACCATATTCTTTGTGGTGGTCCTGAGTATGTTTTCAAGCAACGTTTTGTAAACTTGGACTAGGGTTATACCATATTCTTTCTGGTGGTAATGTGTATGTTTTCAAGCAAAGTGTTGTTAACTTGGACTAGGGTTATACCATATTCCTTCTGGTGGTCCAGAGCATGTTTTCAAGCAAAGTTTTGTTAACTTGGACTAGGGTTATACCATATTCCTTCTGGTGGTCCTGAGTATGTTTTCAAGCAAAGTTTTGTTAACTTGGACTAGGATTATACCATATTCTTTGTGGTGGTCCTGAGTATGTTTTCAAGCAAAGTTTTGTTAACTTGGACTAGGATTATACCATATTCCTTCTGGTGGTCCTGAGTATGTTTTCAAGCAAAGTTTTGTTAACTTGGACTAGGATTATACCATATTCCTTCTGGTGGTCCTGAGCATGTTTTCAAGCAAAGTTTTGTTAACTTGGACTAGGGTTATACCATATTCCTTCTGGTGGTCCTGAGTATGTTTTCAAGCAAAGTTTTGTTAACTTGGACTAGGCTTGTACCATATTCCTTCTGGTGGTCCTGAGTATGTTTTCAAGCAAAGGTTTGTTATCTTGGACTAGGGTTATACCATAATCTTTGTGGTGGTCCTGAGTATGTTTTCAAGCAACGTTTTGTAAACTTGGACTAGGGTTATACCATATTCTTTCTGGTGGTAATGTGTATGTTTTCAAGCAAAGTGTTGTTAACTTGGACTAGGGTTATACCATATTCCTTCTGGTGGTCCTGAGCATGTTTTCAAGCAACGTTTTGTTAACTTGGACTAGGGTTATACCATATTCCTTCTGGTGGTCCTGAGTATGTTTTCAAGCAAAGTTTTGTTAACTTGGACTAGGATTATACCATATTCTTTGTGGTGGTCCTGAGTATGTTTTCAAGCAAAGTTTTGTTAACTTGGACTAGGATTATACCATATTCTTTGTGGTGGTCCTGAGTATGTTTTCAAGCAAAGTTTTGTTAACTTGGACTAGGATTATACCATATTCTTTGTGGTGGTCCTGAGTATGTTTTCAAGCAAAGTTTTGTTAACTTGGACTAGGATTATACCATATTCCTTCTGGTGGTAATGTGTATGTTTTCAAGCAAAGGTTTGTTAATTTGGACAAGGGTGATACCATACTCTTTGTGGTGGTAATGAGGATTTTTCAAGCAAGGTTTGATACCATATTCTCTGTATTGTTACTAAGTATGTTTGTCAGCAAAGTTTTGTTAACTTGGACTAGGGTTATGCCATATTCTTTGTGGTGGTAAGAAGTACGCTTTCAAGCAAAGTTTTTTTAACTTGGACTAGTGTTATACCATATTCTTTGTGGTACTGATGAATGTGTTTTCAAGCAAAGTTTTGTTAACTTGGACTAGGGTTATACAATATTCTTTGTGGTGTTCCTGAGTATGTTTTCAAGCAAAGTTTTGTTAACCTGCACTAGGGTTATACCATATTCTTTGTGGTGGTAATGAGTATGTTTTCAAGCAAAGTTTTGTTAACTTGGACTAGGGTTATACAATATTCTTTGTGGTGTTCCTGAGTATGTTTTCAAGCATGGTTGTGTTAACTTGGACTAGGGTTATACCATGTTCCTTGTTGTGGTCCTGAGTATGTTTTCAAGCAAAGTTTTGTTAACTTGGACTAGGATTATACCATATTCCTTCTGGTGGTCCTGAGCATGTTTTCAAGCAAAGTTTTGTTAACTTGGACTAGGGTTATACCATATTCCTTCTGGTGGTCCTGAGTATGTTTTCAAGCAAAGTTTTGTTAACTTGGACTAGGGTTATACCATATTCTTTCTGGTGGTAATGTGTATGTTTTCAAGCAAAGTTTTGTTAACTTGGACTAGGGTTATACCATATTCCTTCTGGTGGTGCTGAGCATGTTTTCAAGCAAAGTTTTGTTAACTTGGACTAGGATTATACCATATTCTTTGTGGTGGTCCTGAGTATGTTTTCAAGCAAAGTTTTGTTAACTTGGACTAGGATTATACCATATTCCTTCTGGTGGTCCTGAGTATGTTTTCAAGCAAAGTTTTGTTAACTTGGACTAGGATTATACCATATTCCTTCTGGTGGTCCTGAGCATATTTTCAAGCAAAGTTTTGTTAACTTGGATTAGGGTTATACCATATTCCTTCTGGTGGTCCTGAGCATGTTTTCAAGCAAAGTTTTGTTAACTTGGACTAGGCTTGTACCATATTCCTTCTGGTGGTCCTGAGTATGTTTTCAAGCAAAGGTTTGTTAACTTGGACTAGGGTTATACCATATTCTTTGTGGTGGTCCTGAGTATGTTTTCAAGCAACGTTTTGTAAACTTGGACTAGGGTTATACCATATTCTTTCTGGTGGTAATGTGTATGTTTTCAAGCAAAGTATTGTTAACTTGGACTAGGGTTATACCATATTCCTTCTGGTGGTCCTGAGCATGTTTTCAAGCAAAGTTTTGTTAACTTGGACTAGGGTTATACCATATTCCTTCTGGTGGTCCTGAGTATGTTTTCAAGCAAAGTTTTGTTAACTTGGACTAGGATTATACCATATTCTTTGTGGTGGTCCTGAGTATGTTTTCAAGCAAAGTTTTGTTAACTTGGACTAGGATTATACCATATTCCTTCTGGTGGTAATGTGTATGTTTTCAAGCAAAGGTTTGTTAATTTGGACAAGGGTGATACCATACTCTTTGTGGTGGTAATGAGGATTTTTCAAGCAAGGTTTGATACCATATTCTCTGTATTGTTACTAAGTATGTTTGTCAGCAAAGTTTTGTTAACTTGGACTAGGGTTATGCCATATTCTTTGTGGTGGTAAGAAGTACGCTTTCAAGCAAAGTTTTGTTAACTTGGACTAGTGTTATACCATATTCTTTGTGGTACTGATGAATGTGTTTTCAAGCAAAGGTTTGTTAACTTGGACTAGGGTTATACAATATTCTTTGTGGTGTTCCTGAGTATGTTTTCAAGCAAAGTTTTGTTAACCTGCACTAGGGTTATACCATATTCTTTGTGGTGGTAATGAGTATGTTTTCAAGCAAAGTTTTGTTAACTTGGACTAGGGTTATACAATATTCTTTGTGGTGTTCCTGAGTATGTTTTCAAGCATGGTTTTGTTAACTTGGACTAGGGTTATACCATGTTCCTTGTTGTGGTCCTGAGTATGTTTTCAAGCAAAGTTTTGTTAACTTGGACTAGGATTATACCATATTCCTTCTGGTGGTCCTGAGCATGTTTTCAAGCAAAGTTTTGTTAACTTGGACTAGGGTTATACCATATTCCTTCTGGTGGTCCTGAGTATGTTTTCAAGAAAAGGTTTGTTAACTTGGACTAGGGTTATACCATATTCCTTCTGGTGGTCCTGAATATGTTTTCAAGCAAAGGTTTGTTAACTTGGACTAGGGTTATACCATATTCTTTGTGGTGGTCCTGAGTATGTTTTCAAGCAACGTTTTGTAAACTTGGACTAGGGTTATACCATATTCTTTCTGGTGGTAATGTGTATGTTTTCAAGCAAAGTTTTGTTAACTTGGACTAGGGTTATACCATATTCCTTCTGGTGGTCCTGAGCATGTTTTAAAGCAAAGTTTTGTTAACTTGGACTAGGATTATACCATATTCTTTGTGATGGTCCTGAGTATGTTTTCAAGCAAAGTTTTGTTAACTTGGACTAGGATTATACCATATTCCTTCTGGTGGTCCTGAGTATGTTTTCAAGCAAAGTTTTGTTAATTTGGACTAGGATTATACCATATTCCTTCTGGTGGTCCTGAGCATGTTTTCAAGCAAAGTTTTGTTAACTTGGACTAGGGTTATACCATATTCCTTCTGGTGGTCCTGAGTATGTTTTCAAGCAAAGTTTTGTTAACTTGGACTAGGCTTGTACCATATTCCTTCTGGTGGTCCTGAGTATGTTTTCAAGCAAAGGTTTGTTAACTTGGACTAGGGTTATACCATATTCTTTGTGGTGGTCCTGAGTATGTTTTCAAGCAACGTTTTGTAAACTTGGACTAGGGTTATACCATATTCTTTCTGGTGGTAATGTGTATGTTTTCAAGCAAAGTGTTGTTAACTTGGACTAGGGTTATACCATATTCCTTCTGGTGGTCCTGAGCATGTTTTCAAGCAAAGTTTTGTTAACTTGGACTAGGGTTATACCATATTCCTTCTGGTGGTCCTGAGTATGTTTTCAAGCAAAGTTTTGTTAACTTGGACTAGGATTATACCATATTCTTTGTGGTGGTCCTGAGTATGTTTTCAAGCAAAGTTTTGTTAACTTGGACTAGGATTATACCATATTCTTTGTGGTGGTCCTGAGTATGTTTTCAAGCAAAGTTTTGTTAACTTGGACTAGGATTATACCATATTCCTTCTGGTGGTCCTGAGTATGTTTTCAAGCAAAGTTTTGTTAACTTGGACTAGGATTATACCATATTCCTTCTGGTGGTCCTGAGCATGATTTCAAGCAAAGTTTTGTTAACTTGGACAAGGGTGATACCATACTCTTTGTGGTGGTAATGAGGATTTTTCAAGCAAGGTTTGATACCATATTCTCTGTATTGTTACTAAGTATGTTTGTCAGCAAAGTTTTGTTAACTTGGACTAGGGTTATGCCATATTCTTTGTGGTGGTAAGAAGTACGCTTTCAAGCAAAGTTTTTTTAACTTGGACTAGTGTTATACCATATTCTTTGTGGTACTGATGAATGTGTTTTCAAGCAAAGTTTTGTTAACTTGGACTAGGGTTATACAATATTCTTTGTGGTGTTCCTGAGTATGTTTTCAAGCAAAGTTTTGTTAACCTGCACTAGGGTTATACCATATTCTTTGTGGTGGTAATGAGTATGTTTTCAAGCAAAGTTTTGTTAACTTGGACTAGGGTTATACAATATTCTTTGTGGTGTTCCTGAGTATGTTTTCAAGCATGGTTGTGTTAACTTGGACTAGGGTTATACCATGTTCCTTGTTGTGGTCCTGAGTATGTTTTCAAGCAAAGTTTTGTTAACTTGGACTAGGATTATACCATATTCCTTCTGGTGGTCCTGAGCATGTTTTCAAGCAAAGTTTTGTTAACTTGGACTAGGGTTATACCATATTCCTTCTGGTGGTCCTGAGTATGTTTTCAAGCAAAGTTTTGTTAACTTGGACTAGGCTTGTACCATATTCCTTCTGGTGGTCCTGAGTATGTTTTCAAGCAAAGGTTTGTTAACTTGGACTAGGGTTATACCATATTCTTTGTGGTGGTCCTGAGTATGTTTTCAAGCAACGTTTTGTAAACTTGGACTAGGGTTATACCATATTCTTTCTGGTGGTAATGTGTATGTTTTCAAGCAAAGTGTTGTTAACTTGGACTAGGGTTATACCATATTCCTTCTGGTGGTCCTGAGCATGTTTTCAAGCAACGTTTTGTTAACTTGGACTAGGGTTATACCATATTCCTTCTGGTGGTCCTGAGTATGTTTTCAAGCAAAGTTTTGTTAACTTGGACTAGGATTATACCATATTCTTTGTGGTGGTCCTGAGTATGTTTTCAAGCAAAGTTTTGTTAACTTGGACTAGGATTATACCATATTCTTTGTGGAGGTCCTGAGTATGTTTTCAAGCAAAGTTTTGTTAACTTGGACTAGGATTATACCATATTCTTTGTGGTGGTCCTGAGTATGTTTTCAAGCAAAGTTTTGTTAACTTGGACTAGGATTATACCATATTCCTTCTGGTGGTAATGTGTATGTTTTCAAGCAAAGGTTTGTTAATTTGGACAAGGGTGATACCATACTCTTTGTGGTGGTAATGAGGATTTTTCAAGCAAGGTTTGATACCATATTCTCTGTATTGTTACTAAGTATGTTTGTCAGCAAAGTTTTGTTAACTTGGACTAGGGTTATGCCATATTCTTTGTGGTGGTAAGAAGTACGCTTTCAAGCAAAGTTTTTTTAACTTGGACTAGTGTTATACCATATTCTTTGTGGTACTGATGAATGTGTTTTCAAGCAAAGTTTTGTTAACTTGGACTAGGGTTATACAATATTCTTTGTGGTGTTCCTGAGTATGTTTTCAAGCAAAGTTTTGTTAACCTGCACTAGGGTTATACCATATTCTTTGTGGTGGTAATGAGTATGTTTTCAAGCAAAGTTTTGTTAACTTGGACTAGGGTTATACAATATTCTTTGTGGTGTTCCTGAGTATGTTTTCAAGCATGGTTGTGTTAACTTGGACTAGGGTTATACCATGTTCCTTGTTGTGGTCCTGAGTATGTTTTCAAGCAAAGTTTTGTTAACTTGGACTAGGATTATACCATATTCCTTCTGGTGGTCCTGAGCATGTTTTCAAGCAAAGTTTTGTTAACTTGGACTAGGGTTATACCATATTCCTTCTGGTGGTCCTGAGTATGTTTTCAAGCAAAGTTTTGTTAACTTGGACTAGGGTTATACCATATTCTTTGTGGTGGTAATGTGTATGTTTTCAAGCAAAGTTTTGTTAACTTGGACTAGGGTTATACCATATTCCTTCTGGTGGTGCTGAGCATGTTTTCAAGCAAAGTTTTGTTAACTTGGACTAGGATTATACCATATTCTTTGTGGTGGTCCTGAGTATGTTTTCAAGCAAAGTTTTGTTAACTTGGACTAGGATTATACCATATTCCTTCTGGTGGTCCTGAGTATGTTTTCAAGCAAAGTTTTGTTAACTTGGACTAGGATTATACCATATTCCTTCTGGTGGTCCTGAGCATGTTTTCAAGCAAAGTTTTGTTAACTTGGACTAGGGTTATACCATATTCCTTCTGGTGGTCCTGAGTATGTTTTCAAGCAAAGTTTTGTTAACTTGGACTAGGATTATACCATATTCCTTCTGGTGGTCCTGAGCATGTTTTCAAGCAAAGTTTTGTTAACTTGGACTAGGCTTGTACCATATTCCTTCTGGTGGTCCTGAGTATGTTTTCAAGCAAAGGTTTGTTAACTTGGACTAGGGTTATACCATATTCTTTGTGGTGGTCCTGAGTATGTTTTCAAGCAACGTTTTGTAAACTTGGACTAGGGTTATACCATATTCTTTCTGGTGGTAATGTGTATGTTTTCAAGCAAAGTGTTGTTAACTTGGACTAGGGTTATACCATATTCTTTCTGGTGGTCCTGAGCATGTTTTCAAGCAAAGTTTTGTTAACTTGGACTAGGGTTATACCATATTCCTTCTGGTGGTCCTGAGTATGTTTTCAAGCAAAGTTTTGTTAACTTGGACTAGGATTATACCATATTCTTTGTGGTGGTTCTGAGTATGTTTTCAAGCAAAGTTTTGTTAACTTGGACTAGGATTATACCATATTCCTTCTGGTGGTAATGTGTATGTTTTCAAGCAAAGGTTTGTTAATTTGGACAAGGGTGATACCATACTCTTTGTGGTGGTAATGAGGATTTTTCAAGCAAGGTTTGATACCATATTCTCTGTATTGTTACTAAGTATGTTTGTCAGCAAAGTTTTGTTAACTTGGACTAGGGTTATGCCATATTCTTTGTGGTGGTAAGAAGTACGCTTTCAAGCAAAGTTTTGTTAACTTGGACTAGTGTTATACCATATTCTTTGTGGTACTGATGAATGTGTTTTCAAGCAAAGTTTTGTTAACTTGGACTAGGGTTATACAATATTCTTTGTGGTGTTCCTGAGTATGTTTTCAAGCAAAGTTTTGTTAACCTGCACTAGGGTTATACCATATTCTTTGTGGTGGTAATGAGTATGTTTTCAAGCAAAGTTTTGTTAACTTGGACTAGGGTTATACAATATTCTTTGTGGTGTTCCTGAGTATGTTTTCAAGCATGGTTTTGTTAACTTGGACTAGGGTTATACCATGTTCCTTGTTGTGGTCCTGAGTATGTTTTCAAGCAAAGTTTTGTTAACTTGGACTAGGATTATACCATATTCCTTCTGGTGGTCCTGAGCATGTTTTCAAGCAAAGTTTTGTTAACTTGGACTAGGGTTATACCATATTCCTTCTGGTGGTCCTGAGTATGTTTTCAAGCAAAGGTTTGTTAACTTGGACTAGGGTTATACCATATTCCTTCTGGTGGTCCTGAATATGTTTTCAAGCAAAGGTTTGTTAACTTGGACTAGGGTTATACCATATTCTTTGTGGTGGTCCTGAGTATGTTTTCAAGCAACGTTTTGTAAACTTGGACTAGGGTTATACCATATTCTTTCTGGTGGTAATGTGTATGTTTTCAAGCAAAGTTTTGTTAACTTGGACTAGGGTTATACCATATTCCTTCTGGTGGTCCTGAGCATGTTTTAAAGCAAAGTTTTGTAAACTTGGACTAGGGTTATACCATATTCTTTCTGGTGGTAATGTGTATGTTTTCAAGCAAAGTGTTGTTAACTTGGACTAGGGTTATACCATATTCCTTCTGGTGGTCCTGAGCATGTTTTCAAGCAAAGTTTTGTTAACTTGGACTAGGGTTATACCATATTCCTTCTGGTGGTCCTGAGTATGTTTTCAAGCAAAGTTTTGTTAACTTGGACTAGGATTATACCATATTCTTTGTGGTGGTCCTGAGTATGTTTTCAAGCAAAGTTTTGTTAACTTGGACTAGGATTATACCATATTCCTTCTGGTGGTAATGTGTATGTTTTCAAGCAAAGGTTTGTTAATTTGGACAAGGGTGATACCATACTCTTTGTGGTGGTAATGAGGATTTTTCAAGCAAGGTTTGATACCATATTCTCTGTATTGTTACTAAGTATGTTTGTCAGCAAAGTTTTGTTAACTTGGACTAGGGTTATGCCATATTCTTTGTGGTGGTAAGAAGTACGCTTTCAAGCAAAGTTTTGTTAACTTGGACTAGTGTTATACCATATTCTTTGTGGTACTGATGAATGTGTTTTCAAGCAAAGTTTTGTTAACTTGGACTAGGGTTATACAATATTCTTTGTGGTGTTCCTGAGTATGTTTTCAAGCAAAGTTTTGTTAACCTGCACTAGGGTTATACCATATTCTTTGTGGTGGTAATGAGTATGTTTTCAAGCAAAGTTTTGTTAACTTGGACTAGGGTTATACAATATTCTTTGTGGTGTTCCTGAGTATGTTTTCAAGCATGGTTTTGTTAACTTGGACTAGGGTTATACCATGTTCCTTGTTGTGGTCCTGAGTATGTTTTCAAGCAAAGTTTTGTTAACTTGGACTAGGATTATACCATATTCCTTCTGGTGGTCCTGAGCATGTTTTCAAGCAAAGTTTTGTTAACTTGGACTAGGGTTATACCATATTCCTTCTGGTGGTCCTGAGTATGTTTTCAAGCAAAGGTTTGTTAACTTGGACTAGGGTTATACCATATTCCTTCTGGTGGTCCTGAATATGTTTTCAAGCAAAGGTTTGTTAACTTGGACTAGGGTTATACCATATTCTTTGTGGTGGTCCTGAGTATGTTTTCAAGCAACGTTTTGTAAACTTGGACTAGGGTTATACCATATTCTTTCTGGTGGTAATGTGTATGTTTTCAAGCAAAGTTTTGTTAACTTGGACTAGGGTTATACCATATTCCTTCTGGTGGTCCTGAGCATGTTTTAAAGCAAAGTTTTGTTAACTTGGACTAGGATTATACCATATTCTTTGTGGTGGTCCTGAGTATGTTTTCAAGCAAAGTTTTGTTAACTTGGACTAGGATTATACCATATTCCTTCTGGTGGTCCTGAGTATGTTTTCAAGCAAAGTTTTGTTAACTTGGACTAGGATTATACCATATTCCTTCTGGTGGTCCTGAGCATGTTTTCAAGCAAAGTTTTGTTAACTTGGACTAGGGTTATACCATATTCCTTCTGGTGGTCCTGAGTATGTTTTCAAGCAAAGTTTTGTTAACTTGGACTAGGCTTGTACCATATTCCTTCTGGTGGTCCTGAGTATGTTTTCAAGCAAAGGTTTGTTAACTTGGACTAGGGTTATACCATATTCTTTGTGGTGGTCCTGAGTATGTTTTCAAGCAACGTTTTGTAAACTTGGACTAGGGTTATACCATATTCTTTCTGGTGGTAATGTGTATGTTTTCAAGCAAAGTGTTGTTAACTTGGACTAGGGTTATACCATATTCCTTCTGGTGGTCCTGAGCATGTTTTCAAGCAAAGTTTTGTTAACTTGGACTAGGGTTATACCATATTCCTTCTGGTGGTCCTGAGTATGTTTTCAAGCAAAGTTTTGTTAACCTGCACTAGGGTTATACCATATTCTTTGTGGTGGTAATGAGTATGTTTTCACGCAAAGTTTTGTTAACTTGGACTAGGGTTATACCATATTCTTTGTGGTGGTCCTGAGTATGTTTTCAAGCAAAGTTTTGTTAACTTGGACTAGGATTATACCATATTCCTTCTGGTGGTCCTGAGTATGTTTTCAAGCAAAGTTTTGTTAACTTGGACTAGGATTATACCATATTCCTTCTGGTGGTCCTGAGCATGTTTTCAAGCAAAGTTTTGTTAACTTGGACTAGGGTTATACCATATTCCTTCTGGTGGTCCTGAGCATGTTTTCAAGCAAAGTTTTGTTAACTTGGACTAGGCTTGTACCATATTCCTTCTGGTGGTCCTGAGTATGTTTTCAAGCAAAGGTTTGTTAACTTGGACTAGGGTTATACCATATTCTTTGTGGTGGTCCTGAGTATGTTTTCAAGCAACGTTTTGTAAACTTGGACTAGGGTTATACCATATTCTTTCTGGTGGTAATGTGTATGTTTTCAAGCAAAGTGTTGTTAACTTGGACTAGGGTTATACCATATTCCTTCTGGTGGTCCTGAGCATGTTTTCAAGCAAAGTTTTGTTAACTTGGACTAGGGTTATACCATATTCCTTCTGGTGGTCCTGAGTATGTTTTCAAGCAAAGTTTTGTTAACTTGGACTAGGATTATACCATATTCTTTGTGGTGGTCCTGAGTATGTTTTCAAGCAAAGTTTTGTTAACTTGGACTAGGGTTATACCATATTCCTTCTGGTGGTCCTGAGTATGTTTTCAAGCAAAGTTTTGTTAACTTGGACTAGGGTTATACCATATTCTTTGTGGTGGTAATGTGTATGTTTTCAAGCAAAGTTTTGTTAACTTGGACTAGGGTTATACCATATTCCTTCTGGTGGTGCTGAGCATGTTTTCAAGCAAAGTTTTGTTAACTTGGACTAGGATTATACCATATTCTTTGTGGTGGTCCTGAGTATGTTTTCAAGCAAAGTTTTGTTAACTTGGACTAGGATTATACCATATTCCTTCTGGTGGTCCTGAGTATGTTTTCAAGCAAAGTTTTGTTAACTTGGACTAGGATTATACCATATTCCTTCTGGTGGTCCTGAGCATGTTTTCAAGCAAAGTTTTGTTAACTTGGACTAGGGTTATACCATATTCCTTCTGGTGGTCCTGAGTATGTTTTCAAGCAAAGTTTTGTTAACTTGGACTAGGATTATACCATATTCCTTCTGGTGGTCCTGAGCATGTTTTCAAGCAAAGTTTTGTTAACTTGGACTAGGCTTGTACCATATTCCTTCTGGTGGTCCTGAGTATGTTTTCAAGCAAAGGTTTGTTAACTTGGACTAGGGTTATACCATATTCTTTGTGGTGGTCCTGAGTATGTTTTCAAGCAACGTTTTGTAAACTTGGACTAGGGTTATACCATATTCTTTCTGGTGGTAATGTGTATGTTTTCAAGCAAAGTGTTGTTAACTTGGACTAGGGTTATACCATATTCTTTCTGGTGGTCCTGAGCATGTTTTCAAGCAAAGTTTTGTTAACTTGGACTAGGGTTATACCATATTCCTTCTGGTGGTCCTGAGTATGTTTTCAAGCAAAGTTTTGTTAACTTGGACTAGGATTATACCATATTCTTTGTGGTGGTTCTGAGTATGTTTTCAAGCAAAGTTTTGTTAACTTGGACTAGGATTATACCATATTCCTTCTGGTGGTAATGTGTATGTTTTCAAGCAAAGGTTTGTTAATTTGGACAAGGGTGATACCATACTCTTTGTGGTGGTAATGAGGATTTTTCAAGCAAGGTTTGATACCATATTCTCTGTATTGTTACTAAGTATGTTTGTCAGCAAAGTTTTGTTAACTTGGACTAGGGTTATGCCATATTCTTTGTGGTGGTAAGAAGTACGCTTTCAAGCAAAGTTTTGTTAACTTGGACTAGTGTTATACCATATTCTTTGTGGTACTGATGAATGTGTTTTCAAGCAAAGTTTTGTTAACTTGGACTAGGGTTATACAATATTCTTTGTGGTGTTCCTGAGTATGTTTTCAAGCAAAGTTTTGTTAACCTGCACTAGGGTTATACCATATTCTTTGTGGTGGTAATGAGTATGTTTTCAAGCAAAGTTTTGTTAACTTGGACTAGGGTTATACAATATTCTTTGTGGTGTTCCTGAGTATGTTTTCAAGCATGGTTTTGTTAACTTGGACTAGGGTTATACCATGTTCCTTGTTGTGGTCCTGAGTATGTTTTCAAGCAAAGTTTTGTTAACTTGGACTAGGATTATACCATATTCCTTCTGGTGGTCCTGAGCATGTTTTCAAGCAAAGTTTTGTTAACTTGGACTAGGGTTATACCATATTCCTTCTGGTGGTCCTGAGTATGTTTTCAAGCAAAGGTTTGTTAACTTGGACTAGGGTTATACCATATTCCTTCTGGTGGTCCTGAATATGTTTTCAAGCAAAGGTTTGTTAACTTGGACTAGGGTTATACCATATTCTTTGTGGTGGTCCTGAGTATGTTTTCAAGCAACGTTTTGTAAACTTGGACTAGGGTTATACCATATTCTTTCTGGTGGTAATGTGTATGTTTTCAAGCAAAGTTTTGTTAACTTGGACTAGGGTTATACCATATTCCTTCTGGTGGTCCTGAGCATGTTTTAAAGCAAAGTTTTGTTAACTTGGACTAGGATTATACCATATTCTTTGTGGTGGTCCTGAGTATGTTTTCAAGCAAAGTTTTGTTAACTTGGACTAGGATTATACCATATTCCTTCTGGTGGTCCTGAGTATGTTTTCAAGCAAAGTTTTGTTAACTTGGACTAGGATTATACCATATTCCTTCTGGTGGTCCTGAGCATGTTTTCAAGCAAAGTTTTGTTAACTTGGACTAGGGTTATACCATATTCCTTCTGGTGGTCCTGAGTATGTTTTCAAGCAAAGTTTTGTTAACTTGGACTAGGCTTGTACCATATTCCTTCTGGTGGTCCTGAGTATGTTTTCAAGCAAAGGTTTGTTAACTTGGACTAGGGTTATACCATATTCTTTGTGGTGGTCCTGAGTATGTTTTCAAGCAACGTTTTGTAAACTTGGACTAGGGTTATACCATATTCTTTCTGGTGGTAATGTGTATGTTTTCAAGCAAAGTGTTGTTAACTTGGACTAGGGTTATACCATATTCCTTCTGGTGGTCCTGAGCATGTTTTCAAGCAAAGTTTTGTTAACTTGGACTAGGGTTATACCATATTCCTTCTGGTGGTCCTGAGTATGTTTTCAAGCAAAGTTTTGTTAACTTGGACTAGGATTATACCATATTCTTTGTGGTGGTCCTGAGTATGTTTTCAAGCAAAGTTTTGTTAACTTGGACTAGGATTATACCATATTCTTTGTGGTGGTCCTGAGTATGTTTTCAAGCAAAGTTTTGTTAACTTGGACTAGGATTATACCATATTCTTTGTGGTGGTCCTGAGTATGTTTTCAAGCAAAGTTTTGTTAACTTGGACTAGGATTATACCATATTCTTTGTGGTGGTCCTGAGTATGTTTTCAAGCAAAGTTTTGTTAACTTGGACTAGGATTATACCATATTCTTTGTGGAGGTCCTGAGTATGTTTTCAAGCAAAGTTTTGTTAACTTGGACTAGGATTATACCATATTCTTTGTGGTGGTCCTGAGTATGTTTTCAAGCAAAGTTTTGTTAACTTGGACTAGGATTATACCATATTCCTTCTGGTGGTAATGTGTATGTTTTCAAGCAAAGGTTTGTTAATTTGGACAAGGGTGATACCATACTCTTTGTGGTGGTAATGAGGATTTTTCAAGCAAGGTTTGATACCATATTCTCTGTATTGTTACTAAGTATGTTTGTCAGCAAAGTTTTGTTAACTTGGACTAGGGTTATGCCATATTCTTTGTGGTGGTAAGAAGTACGCTTTCAAGCAAAGTTTTTTTAACTTGGACTAGTGTTATACCATATTCTTTGTGGTACTGATGAATGTGTTTTCAAGCAAAGTTTTGTTAACTTGGACTAGGGTTATACAATATTCTTTGTGGTGTTCCTGAGTATGTTTTCAAGCAAAGTTTTGTTAACCTGCACTAGGGTTATACCATATTCTTTGTGGTGGTAATGAGTATGTTTTCAAGCAAAGTTTTGTTAACTTGGACTAGGGTTATACAATATTCTTTGTGGTGTTCCTGAGTATGTTTTCAAGCATGGTTGTGCTAACTTGGACTAGGGTTATACCATGTTCCTTGTTGTGGTCCTGAGTATGTTTTCAAGCAAAGTTTTGTTAACTTGGACTAGGATTATACCATATTCCTTCTGGTGGTCCTGAGCATGTTTTCAAGCAAAGTTTTGTTAACTTGGACTAGGGTTATACCATATTCCTTCTGGTGGTCCTGAGTATGTTTTCAAGCAAAGTTTTGTTAACTTGGACTAGGGTTATACCATATTCTTTCTGGTGGTAATGTGTATGTTTTCAAGCAAAGTTTTGTTAACTTGGACTAGGGTTATACCATATTCCTTCTGGTGGTGCTGAGCATGTTTTAAAGCAAAGTTTTGTTAACTTGGACTAGGATTATACCATATTCTTTGTGGTGGTCCTGAGTATGTTTTCAAGCAAAGTTTTGTTAACTTGGACTAGGATTATACCATATTCCTTCTGGTGGTCCTGAGTATGTTTTCAAGCAAAGTTTTGTTAACTTGGACTAGGATTATACCATATTCCTTCTGGTGGTCCTGAGCATGATTTCAAGCAAAGTTTTGTTAACTTGGACTAGGGTTATACCATATTCCTTCTGGTGGTCCTGAGTATGTTTTCAAGCAAAGTTTTGTTAACTTGGACTAGGATTATACCATATTCCTTCTGGTGGTCCTGAGCATGTTTTCAAGCAAAGTTTTGTTAACTTGGACTAGGCTTGTACCATATTCCTTCTGGTGGTCCTGAGTATGTTTTCAAGCAAAGGTTTGTTAACTTGGACTAGGGTTATACCATATTCTTTGTGGTGGTCCTGAGTATGTTTTCAAGCAACGTTTTGTAAACTTGGACTAGGGTTATACCATATTCTTTCTGGTGGTAATGTGTATGTTTTCAAGCAAAGTGTTGTTAACTTGGACTAGGGTTATACCATATTCCTTCTGGTGGTCCTGAGCATGTTTTCAAGCAAAGTTTTGTTAACTTGGACTAGGGTTATACCATATTCCTTCTGGTGGTCCTGAGTATGTTTTCAAGCAAAGTTTTGTTAACTTGGACTAGGATTATACCATATTCTTTGTGGTGGTCCTGAGTATGTTTTCAAGCAAAGTTTTGTTAACTTGGACTAGGATTATACCATATTCCTTCTGGTGGTAATGTGTATGTTTTCAAGCAAAGGTTTGTTAATTTGGACAAGGGTGATACCATACTCTTTGTGGTGGTAATGAGGATTTTTCAAGCAAGGTTTGATACCATATTCTCTGTATTGTTACTAAGTATGTTTGTCAGCAAAGTTTTGTTAACTTGGACTAGGGTTATGCCATATTCTTTGTGGTGGTAAGAAGTACGCTTTCAAGCAAAGTTTTGTTAACTTGGACTAGTGTTATACCATATTCTTTGTGGTACTGATGAATGTGTTTTCAAGCAAAGTTTTGTTAACTTGGACTAGGGTTATACAATATTCTTTGTGGTGTTCCTGAGTATGTTTTCAAGCAAAGTTTTGTTAACCTGCACTAGGGTTATACCATATTCTTTGTGGTGGTAATGAGTATGTTTTCAAGCAAAGTTTTGTTAACTTGGACTAGGGTTATACAATATTCTTTGTGGTGTTCCTGAGTATGTTTTCAAGCATGGTTTTGTTAACTTGGACTAGGGTTATACCATGTTCCTTGTTGTGGTCCTGAGTATGTTTTCAAGCAAAGTTTTGTTAACTTGGACTAGGATTATACCATATTCCTTCTGGTGGTCCTGAGCATGTTTTCAAGCAAAGTTTTGTTAACTTGGACTAGGGTTATACCATATTCCTTCTGGTGGTCCTGAGTATGTTTTCAAGCAAAGGTTTCTTAACTTGGACTAGGGTTATACCATATTCCTTCTGGTGGTCCTGAATATGTTTTCAAGCAAAGGTTTGTTAACTTGGACTAGGGTTATACCATATTCTTTGTGGTGGTCCTGAGTATGTTTTCAAGCAACGTTTTGTAAACTTGGACTAGGGTTATACCATATTCTTTCTGGTGGTAATGTGTATGTTTTCAAGCAAAGTTTTGTTAACTTGGACTAGGGTTATACCATATTCCTTCTGGTGGTCCTGAGCATGTTTTAAAGCAAAGTTTTGTTAACTTGGACTAGGATTATACCATATTCTTTGTGGTGGTCCTGAGTATGTTTTCAAGCAAAGTTTTGTTAACTTGGACTAGGATTATACCATATTCCTTCTGGTGGTCCTGAGTATGTTTTCAAGCAAAGTTTTGTTAACTTGGACTAGGATTATACCATATTCCTTCTGGTGGTCCTGAGCATGTTTTCAAGCAAAGTTTTGTTAACTTGGACTAGGGTTATACCATATTCCTTCTGGTGGTCCTGAGTATGTTTTCAAGCAAAGTTTTGTTAACTTGGACTAGGCTTGTACCATATTCCTTCTGGTGGTCCTGAGTATGTTTTCAAGCAAAGGTTTGTTAACTTGGACTAGGGTTATACCATATTCTTTGTGGTGGTCCTGAGTATGTTTTCAAGCAACGTTTTGTAAACTTGGACTAGGGTTATACCATATTCTTTCTGGTGGTAATGTGTATGTTTTCAAGCAAAGTGTTGTTAACTTGGACTAGGGTTATACCATATTCCTTCTGGTGGTCCTGAGCATGTTTTCAAGCAAAGTTTTGTTAACTTGGACTAGGGTTATACCATATTCCTTCTGGTGGTCCTGAGTATGTTTTCAAGCAAAGTTTTGTTAACTTGGACTAGGATTATACCATATTCTTTGTGGTGGTCCTGAGTATGTTTTCAAGCAAAGTTTTGTTAACTTGGACTAGGATTATACCATATTCTTTGTGGTGGTCCTGAGTATGTTTTCAAGCAAAGTTTTGTTAACTTGGACTAGGATTATACCATATTCCTTCTGGTGGTAATGTGTATGTTTTCAAGCAAAGGTTTGTTAATTTGGACAAGGGTGATACCATACTCTTTGTGGTGGTAATGAGGATTTTTCAAGCAAGGTTTGATACCATATTCTCTGTATTGTTACTAAGTATGTTTGTCAGCAAAGTTTTGTTAACTTGGACTAGGGTTATGCCATATTCTTTGTGGTGGTAAGAAGTACGCTTTCAAGCAAAGTTTTTTTAACTTGGACTAGTGTTATACCATATTCTTTGTGGTACTGATGAATGTGTTTTCAAGCAAAGTTTTGTTAACTTGGACTAGGGTTATACAATATTCTTTGTGGTGTTCCTGAGTATGTTTTCAAGCAAAGTTTTGTTAACCTGCACTAGGGTTATACCATATTCTTTGTGGTGGTAATGAGCATGTTTTCAAGCAAAGTTTTGTTAACTTGGACTAGGGTTATACCATATTCCTTCTGGTGGTCCTGAGTATGTTTTCAAGCAAAGTTTTGTTAACTTGGACTAGGATTATACCATATTCCTTCTGGTGGTCCTGAGCATGTTTTCAAGCAAAGTTTTGTTAACTTGGACTAGGCTTGTACCATATTCCTTCTGGTGGTCCTGAGTATGTTTTCAAGCAAAGGTTTGTTAACTTGGACTAGGGTTATACCATATTCTTTGTGGTGGTCCTGAGTATGTTTTCAAGCAACGTTTTGTAAACTTGGACTAGGGTTATACCATATTCTTTCTGGTGGTAATGTGTATGTTTTCAAGCAAAGTGTTGTTAACTTGGACTAGGGTTATACCATATTCCTTCTGGTGGTCCTGAGCATGTTTTCAAGCAAAGTTTTGTTAACTTGGACTAGGGTTATACCATATTCCTTCTGGTGGTCCTGAGTATGTTTTCAAGCAAAGTTTTGTTAACTTGGACTAGGATTATACCATATTCTTTGTGGTGGTTCTGAGTATGTTTTCAAGCAAAGTTTTGTTAACTTGGACTAGGATTATACCATATTCCTTCTGGTGGTAATGTGTATGTTTTCAAGCAAAGGTTTGTTAATTTGGACAAGGGTGATACCATACTCTTTGTGGTGGTAATGAGGATTTTTCAAGCAAGGTTTGATACCATATTCTCTGTATTGTTACTAAGTATGTTTGTCAGCAAAGTTTTGTTAACTTGGACTAGGGTTATGCCATATTCTTTGTGGTGGTAAGAAGTACGCTTTCAAGCAAAGTTTTGTTAACTTGGACTAGTGTTATACCATATTCTTTGTGGTACTGATGAATGTGTTTTCAAGCAAAGTTTTGTTAACTTGGACTAGGGTTATACAATATTCTTTGTGGTGTTCCTGAGTATGTTTTCAAGCAAAGTTTTGTTAACCTGCACTAGGGTTATACCATATTCTTTGTGGTGGTAATGAGTATGTTTTCAAGCAAAGTTTTGTTAACTTGGACTAGGGTTATACAATATTCTTTGTGGTGTTCCTGAGTATGTTTTCAAGCATGGTTTTGTTAACTTGGACTAGGGTTATACCATGTTCCTTGTTGTGGTCCTGAGTATGTTTTCAAGCAAAGTTTTGTTAACTTGGACTAGGATTATACCATATTCCTTCTGGTGGTCCTGAGCATGTTTTCAAGCAAAGTTTTGTTAACTTGGACTAGGGTTATACCATATTCCTTCTGGTGGTCCTGAGTATGTTTTCAAGCAAAGGTTTGTTAACTTGGACTAGGGTTATACCATATTCCTTCTGGTGGTCCTGAATATGTTTTCAAGCAAAGGTTTGTTAACTTGGACTAGGGTTATACCATATTCTTTGTGGTGGTCCTGAGTATGTTTTCAAGCAACGTTTTGTAAACTTGGACTAGGGTTATACCATATTCTTTCTGGTGGTAATGTGTATGTTTTCAAGCAAAGTTTTGTTAACTTGGACTAGGGTTATACCATATTCCTTCTGGTGGTCCTGAGCATGTTTTAAAGCAAAGTTTTGTTAACTTGGACTAGGATTATACCATATTCTTTGTGGTGGTCCTGAGTATGTTTTCAAGCAAAGTTTTGTTAACTTGGACTAGGATTATACCATATTCCTTCTGGTGGTCCTGAGTATGTTTTCAAGCAAAGTTTTGTTAACTTGGACTAGGATTATACCATATTCCTTCTGGTGGTCCTGAGCATGTTTTCAAGCAAAGTTTTGTTAACTTGGACTAGGGTTATACCATATTCCTTCTGGTGGTCCTGAGTATGTTTTCAAGCAAAGTTTTGTTAACTTGGACTAGGCTTGTACCATATTCCTTCTGGTGGTCCTGAGTATGTTTTCAAGCAAAGGTTTGTTAACTTGGACTAGGGTTATACCATATTCTTTGTGGTGGTCCTGAGTATGTTTTCAAGCAACGTTTTGTAAACTTGGACTAGGGTTATACCATATTCTTTCTGGTGGTAATGTGTATGTTTTCAAGCAAAGTGTTGTTAACTTGGACTAGGGTTATACCATATTCCTTCTGGTGGTCCTGAGCATGTTTTCAAGCAAAGTTTTGTTAACTTGGACTAGGGTTATACCATATTCCTTCTGGTGGTCCTGAGTATGTTTTCAAGCAAAGTTTTGTTAACTTGGACTAGGATTATACCATATTCTTTGTGGTGGTCCTGAGTATGTTTTCAAGCAAAGTTTTGTTAACTTGGACTAGGATTATACCATATTCCTTCTGGTGGTAATGTGTATGTTTTCAAGCAAAGGTTTGTTAATTTGGACAAGGGTGATACCATACTCTTTGTGGTGGTAATGAGGATTTTTCAAGCAAGGTTTGATACCATATTCTCTGTATTGTTACTAAGTATGTTTGTCAGCAAAGTTTTGTTAACTTGGACTAGGGTTATGCCATATTCTTTGTGGTGGTAAGAAGTACGCTTTCAAGCAAAGTTTTTTTAACTTGGACTAGTGTTATACCATATTCTTTGTGGTACTGATGAATGTGTTTTCAAGCAAAGTTTTGTTAACTTGGACTAGGGTTATACAATATTCTTTGTGGTGTTCCTGAGTATGTTTTCAAGCAAAGTTTTGTTAACCTGCACTAGGGTTATACCATATTCTTTGTGGTGGTAATGAGTATGTTTTCAAGCAAAGTTTTGTTAACTTGGACTAGGGTTATACAATATTCTTTGTGGTGTTCCTGAGTATGTTTTCAAGCATGGTTGTGTTAACTTGGACTAGGGTTATACCATGTTCCTTGTTGTGGTCCTGAGTATGTTTTCAAGCAAAGTTTTGTTAACTTGGACTAGGATTATACCATATTCCTTCTGGTGGTCCTGAGCATGTTTTCAAGCAAATTTTTGTTAACTTGGACTAGGGTTATACCATATTCCTTCTGGTGGTCCTGAGTATGTTTTCAAGCAAAGTTTTGTTAACTTGGACTAGGCTTGTACCATATTCCTTCTGGTGGTCCTGAGTATGTTTTCAAGCAAAGGTTTGTTAACTTGGACTAGGGTTATACCATATTCTTTGTGGTGGTCCTGAGTATGTTTTCAAGCAACGTTTTGTAAACTTGGACTAGGGTTATACCATATTCTTTCTGGTGGTAATGTGTATGTTTTCAAGCAAAGTGTTGTTAACTTGGACTAGGGTTATACCATATTCCTTCTGGTGGTCCTGAGCATGTTTTCAAGCAACGTTTTGTTAACTTGGACTAGGGTTATACCATATTCCTTCTGGTGGTCCTGAGTATGTTTTCAAGCAAAGTTTTGTTAACTTGGACTAGGATTATACCATATTCTTTGTGGTGGTCCTGAGTATGTTTTCAAGCAAAGTTTTGTTAACTTGGACTAGGATTATACCATATTCTTTGTGGAGGTCCTGAGTATGTTTTCAAGCAAAGTTTTGTTAACTTGGACAAGGATTATACCATATTCTTTGTGGTGGTCCTGAGTATGTTTTCAAGCAAAGTTTTGTTAACTTGGACTAGGATTATACCATATTCCTTCTGGTGGTAATGTGTATGTTTTCAAGCAAAGGTTTGTTAATTTGGACAAGGGTGATACCATACTCTTTGTGGTGGTAATGAGGATTTTTCAAGCAAGGTTTGATACCATATTCTCTGTATTGTTACTAAGTATGTTTGTCAGCAAAGTTTTGTTAACTTGGACTAGGGTTATGCCATATTCTTTGTGGTGGTAAGAAGTACGCTTTCAAGCAAAGTTTTTTTAACTTGGACTAGTGTTATACCATATTCTTTGTGGTACTGATGAATGTGTTTTCAAGCAAAGTTTTGTTAACTTGGACTAGGGTTATACAATATTCTTTGTGGTGTTCCTGAGTATGTTTTCAAGCAAAGTTTTGTTAACCTGCACTAGGGTTATACCATATTCTTTGTGGTGGTAATGAGTATGTTTTCAAGCAAAGTTTTGTTAACTTGGACTAGGGTTATACAATATTCTTTGTGGTGTTCCTGAGTATGTTTTCAAGCATGGTTGTGCTAACTTGGACTAGGGTTATACCATGTTCCTTGTTGTGGTCCTGAGTATGTTTTCAAGCAAAGTTTTGTTAACTTGGACTAGGATTATACCATATTCCTTCTGGTGGTCCTGAGCATGTTTTCAAGCAAAGTTTTGTTAACTTGGACTAGGGTTATACCATATTCCTTCTGGTGGTCCTGAGTATGTTTTCAAGCAAAGTTTTGTTAACTTGGACTAGGGTTATACCATATTCTTTCTGGTGGTAATGTGTATGTTTTCAAGCAAAGTTTTGTTAACTTGGACTAGGGTTATACCATATTCCTTCTGGTGGTGCTGAGCATGTTTTAAAGCAAAGTTTTGTTAACTTGGACTAGGATTATACCATATTCTTTGTGGTGGTCCTGAGTATGTTTTCAAGCAAAGTTTTGTTAACTTGGACTAGGATTATACCATATTCCTTCTGGTGGTCCTGAGTATGTTTTCAAGCAAAGTTTTGTTAACTTGGACTAGGATTATACCATATTCCTTCTGGTGGTCCTGAGCATGATTTCAAGCAAAGTTTTGTTAACTTGGACTAGGGTTATACCATATTCCTTCTGGTGGTCCTGAGTATGTTTTCAAGCAAAGTTTTGTTAACTTGGACTAGGATTATACCATATTCCTTCTGGTGGTCCTGAGCATGTTTTCAAGCAAAGTTTTGTTAACTTGGACTAGGCTTGTACCATATTCCTTCTGGTGGTCCTGAGTATGTTTTCAAGCAAAGGTTTGTTAACTTGGACTAGGGTTATACCATATTCTTTGTGGTGGTCCTGAGTATGTTTTCAAGCAACGTTTTGTAAACTTGGACTAGGGTTATACCATATTCTTTCTGGTGGTAATGTGTATGTTTTCAAGCAAAGTGTTGTTAACTTGGACTAGGGTTATACCATATTCCTTCTGGTGGTCCTGAGCATGTTTTCAAGCAAAGTTTTGTTAACTTGGACTAGGGTTATACCATATTCCTTCTGGTGGTCCTGAGTATGTTTTCAAGCAAAGTTTTGTTAACTTGGACTAGGATTATACCATATTCTTTGTGGTGGTCCTGAGTATGTTTTCAAGCAAAGTTTTGTTAACTTGGACTAGGATTATACCATATTCCTTCTGGTGGTAATGTGTATGTTTTCAAGCAAAGGTTTGTTAATTTGGACAAGGGTGATACCATACTCTTTGTGGTGGTAATGAGGATTTTTCAAGCAAGGTTTGATACCATATTCTCTGTATTGTTACTAAGTATGTTTGTCAGCAAAGTTTTGTTAACTTGGACTAGGGTTATGCCATATTCTTTGTGGTGGTAAGAAGTACGCTTTCAAGCAAAGTTTTGTTAACTTGGACTAGTGTTATACCATATTCTTTGTGGTACTGATGAATGTGTTTTCAAGCAAAGTTTTGTTAACTTGGACTAGGGTTATACAATATTCTTTGTGGTGTTCCTGAGTATGTTTTCAAGCAAAGTTTTGTTAACCTGCACTAGGGTTATACCATATTCTTTGTGGTGGTAATGAGTATGTTTTCAAGCAAAGTTTTGTTAACTTGGACTAGGGTTATACAATATTCTTTGTGGTGTTCCTGAGTATGTTTTCAAGCATGGTTTTGTTAACTTGGACTAGGGTTATACCATGTTCCTTGTTGTGGTCCTGAGTATGTTTTCAAGCAAAGTTTTGTTAACTTGGACTAGGATTATACCATATTCCTTCTGGTGGTCCTGAGCATGTTTTCAAGCAAAGTTTTGTTAACTTGGACTAGGGTTATACCATATTCCTTCTGGTGGTCCTGAGTATGTTTTCAAGCAAAGGTTTCTTAACTTGGACTAGGGTTATACCATATTCCTTCTGGTGGTCCTGAATATGTTTTCAAGCAAAGGTTTGTTAACTTGGACTAGGGTTATACCATATTCCTTCTGGTGGTCCTGAGTATGTTTTCAAGCAAAGTTTTGTTAACTTGGACTAGGGTTATACCATATTCTTTCTGGTGGTAATGTGTATGTTTTCAAGCAAAGTTTTGTTAACTTGGACTAGGGTTATACCATATTCCTTCTGGTGGTGCTGAGCATGTTTTAAAGCAAAGTTTTGTTAACTTGGACTAGGATTATACCATATTCTTTGTGGTGGTCCTGAGTATGTTTTCAAGCAAAGTTTTGTTAACTTGGACTAGGATTATACCATATTCCTTCTGGTGGTCCTGAGTATGTTTTCAAGCAAAGTTTTGTTAACTTGGACTAGGATTATACCATATTCCTTCTGGTGGTCCTGAGCATGATTTCAAGCAAAGTTTTGTTAACTTGGACTAGGGTTATACCATATTCCTTCTGGTGGTCCTGAGTATGTTTTCAAGCAAAGTTTTGTTAACTTGGACTAGGATTATACCATATTCCTTCTGGTGGTCCTGAGCATGTTTTCAAGCAAAGTTTTGTTAACTTGGACTAGGCTTGTACCATATTCCTTCTGGTGGTCCTGAGTATGTTTTCAAGCAAAGGTTTGTTAACTTGGACTAGGGTTATACCATATTCTTTGTGGTGGTCCTGAGTATGTTTTCAAGCAACGTTTTGTAAACTTGGACTAGGGTTATACCATATTCTTTCTGGTGGTAATGTGTATGTTTTCAAGCAAAGTGTTGTTAACTTGGACTAGGGTTATACCATATTCCTTCTGGTGGTCCTGAGCATGTTTTCAAGCAAAGTTTTGTTAACTTGGACTAGGGTTATACCATATTCCTTCTGGTGGTCCTGAGTATGTTTTCAAGCAAAGTTTTGTTAACTTGGACTAGGATTATACCATATTCTTTGTGGTGGTCCTGAGTATGTTTTCAAGCAAAGTTTTGTTAACTTGGACTAGGATTATACCATATTCCTTCTGGTGGTAATGTGTATGTTTTCAAGCAAAGGTTTGTTAATTTGGACAAGGGTGATACCATACTCTTTGTGGTGGTAATGAGGATTTTTCAAGCAAGGTTTGATACCATATTCTCTGTATTGTTACTAAGTATGTTTGTCAGCAAAGTTTTGTTAACTTGGACTAGGGTTATGCCATATTCTTTGTGGTGGTAAGAAGTACGCTTTCAAGCAAAGTTTTGTTAACTTGGACTAGTGTTATACCATATTCTTTGTGGTACTGATGAATGTGTTTTCAAGCAAAGTTTTGTTAACTTGGACTAGGGTTATACAATATTCTTTGTGGTGTTCCTGAGTATGTTTTCAAGCAAAGTTTTGTTAACCTGCACTAGGGTTATACCATATTCTTTGTGGTGGTAATGAGTATGTTTTCAAGCAAAGTTTTGTTAACTTGGACTAGGGTTATACAATATTCTTTGTGGTGTTCCTGAGTATGTTTTCAAGCATGGTTTTGTTAACTTGGACTAGGGTTATACCATGTTCCTTGTTGTGGTCCTGAGTATGTTTTCAAGCAAAGTTTTGTTAACTTGGACTAGGATTATACCATATTCCTTCTGGTGGTCCTGAGCATGTTTTCAAGCAAAGTTTTGTTAACTTGGACTAGGGTTATACCATATTCCTTCTGGTGGTCCTGAGTATGTTTTCAAGCAAAGGTTTCTTAACTTGGACTAGGGTTATACCATATTCCTTCTGGTGGTCCTGAATATGTTTTCAAGCAAAGGTTTGTTAACTTGGACTAGGGTTATACCATATTCTTTGTGGTGGTCCTGAGTATGTTTTCAAGCAACGTTTTGTAAACTTGGACTAGGGTTATACCATATTCTTTCTGGTGGTAATGTGTATGTTTTCAAGCAAAGTTTTGTTAACTTGGACTAGGGTTATACCATATTCCTTCTGGTGGTCCTGAGCATGTTTTAAAGCAAAGTTTTGTTAACTTGGACTAGGATTATACCATATTCTTTGTGGTGGTCCTGAGTATGTTTTCAAGCAAAGTTTTGTTAACTTGGACTAGGATTATACCATATTCCTTCTGGTGGTCCTGAGTATGTTTTCAAGCAAAGTTTTGTTAACTTGGACTAGGATTATACCATATTCCTTCTGGTGGTCCTGAGCATGTTTTCAAGCAAAGTTTTGTTAACTTGGACTAGGGTTATACCATATTCCTTCTGGTGGTCCTGAGTATGTTTTCAAGCAAAGTTTTGTTAACTTGGACTAGGCTTGTACCATATTCCTTCTGGTGGTCCTGAGTATGTTTTCAAGCAAAGGTTTGTTAACTTGGACTAGGGTTATACCATATTCTTTGTGGTGGTCCTGAGTATGTTTTCAAGCAACGTTTTGTAAACTTGGACTAGGGTTATACCATATTCTTTCTGGTGGTAATGTGTATGTTTTCAAGCAAAGTGTTGTTAACTTGGACTAGGGTTATTTCATATTCCTTCTGGTGGTCCTGAGCATGTTTTCAAGCAAAGTTTTGTTAACTTGGACTAGGGTTATACCATATTCCTTCTGGTGGTCCTGAGTATGTTTTCAAGCAAAGTTTTGTTAACTTGGACTAGGATTATACCATATTCTTTGTGGTGGTCCTGAGTATGTTTTCAAGCAAAGTTTTGTTAACTTGGACTAGGATTATACCATATTCTTTGTGGTGGTCCTGAGTATGTTTTCAAGCAAAGTTTTGTTAACTTGGACTAGGATTATACCATATTCTTTGTGGTGGTCCTGAGTATGTTTTCAAGCAAAGTTTTGTTAACTTGGACTAGGATTATACCATATTCCTTCTGGTGGTAATGTGTATGTTTTCAAGCAAAGGTTTGTTAATTTGGACAAGGGTGATACCATACTCTTTGTGGTGGTAATGAGGATTTTTCAAGCAAGGTTTGATACCATATTCTCTGTATTGTTACTAAGTATGTTTGTCAGCAAAGTTTTGTTAACTTGGACTAGGGTTATGCCATATTCTTTGTGGTGGTAAGAAGTACGCTTTCAAGCAAAGTTTTTTTAACTTGGACTAGTGTTATACCATATTCTTTGTGGTACTGATGAATGTGTTTTCAAGCAAAGTTTTGTTAACTTGGACTAGGGTTATACAATATTCTTTGTGGTGTTCCTGAGTATGTTTTCAAGCAAAGTTTTGTTAACCTGCACTAGGGTTATACCATATTCTTTGTGGTGGTAATGAGCATGTTTTCAAGCAAAGTTTTGTTAACTTGGACTAGGGTTATACCATATTCCTTCTGGTGGTCCTGAGTATGTTTTCAAGCAAAGTTTTGTTAACTTGGACTAGGATTATACCATATTCCTTCTGGTTGTCCTGAGCATGTTTTCAAGCAAAGTTTTGTTAACTTGGACTAGGCTTGTACCATATTCCTTCTGGTGGTCCTGAGTATGTTTTCAAGCAAAGGTTTGTTAACTTGGACTAGGGTTATACCATATTCTTTGTGGTGGTCCTGAGTATGTTTTCAAGCAACGTTTTGTAAACTTGGACTAGGGTTATACCATATTCTTTCTGGTGGTAATGTGTATGTTTTCAAGCAAAGTGTTGTTAACTTGGACTAGGGTTATACCATATTCCTTCTGGTGGTCCTGAGCATGTTTTCAAGCAAAGTTTTGTTAACTTGGACTAGGGTTATACCATATTCCTTCTGGTGGTCCTGAGTATGTTTTCAAGCAAAGTTTTGTTAACTTGGACTAGGATTATACCATATTCTTTGTGGTGGTTCTGAGTATGTTTTCAAGCAAAGTTTTGTTAACTTGGACTAGGATTATACCATATTCCTTCTGGTGGTAATGTGTATGTTTTCAAGCAAAGGTTTGTTAATTTGGACAAGGGTGATACCATACTCTTTGTGGTGGTAATGAGGATTTTTCAAGCAAGGTTTGATACCATATTCTCTGTATTGTTACTAAGTATGTTTGTCAGCAAAGTTTTGTTAACTTGGACTAGGGTTATGCCATATTCTTTGTGGTGGTAAGAAGTACGCTTTCAAGCAAAGTTTTGTTAACTTGGACTAGTGTTATACCATATTCTTTGTGGTACTGATGAATGTGTTTTCAAGCAAAGTTTTGTTAACTTGGACTAGGGTTATACAATATTCTTTGTGGTGTTCCTGAGTATGTTTTCAAGCAAAGTTTTGTTAACCTGCACTAGGGTTATACCATATTCTTTGTGGTGGTAATGAGTATGTTTTCAAGCAAAGTTTTGTTAACTTGGACTAGGGTTATACAATATTCTTTGTGGTGTTCCTGAGTATGTTTTCAAGCATGGTTTTGTTAACTTGGACTAGGGTTATACCATGTTCCTTGTTGTGGTCCTGAGTATGTTTTCAAGCAAAGTTTTGTTAACTTGGACTAGGATTATACCATATTCCTTCTGGTGGTCCTGAGCATGTTTTCAAGCAAAGTTTTGTTAACTTGGACTAGGGTTATACCATATTCCTTCTGGTGGTCCTGAGTATGTTTTCAAGCAAAGGTTTGTTAACTTGGACTAGGGTTATACCATATTCCTTCTGGTGGTCCTGAATATGTTTTCAAGCAAAGGTTTGTTAACTTGGACTAGGGTTATACCATATTCTTTGTGGTGGTCCTGAGTATGTTTTCAAGCAACGTTTTGTAAACTTGGACTAGGGTTATACCATATTCTTTCTGGTGGTAATGTGTATGTTTTCAAGCAAAGTTTTGTTAACTTGGACTAGGGTTATACCATATTCCTTCTGGTGGTCCTGAGCATGTTTTAAAGCAAAGTTTTGTTAACTTGGACTAGGATTATACCATATTCTTTGTGGTGGTCCTGAGTATGTTTTCAAGCAAAGTTTTGTTAACTTGGACTAGGATTATACCATATTCCTTCTGGTGGTCCTGAGTATGTTTTCAAGCAAAGTTTTGTTAACTTGGACTAGGATTATACCATATTCCTTCTGGTGGTCCTGAGCATGTTTTCAAGCAAAGTTTTGTTAACTTGGACTAGGGTTATACCATATTCCTTCTGGTGGTCCTGAGTATGTTTTCAAGCAAAGTTTTGTTAACTTGGACTAGGCTTGTACCATATTCCTTCTGGTGGTCCTGAGTATGTTTTCAAGCAAAGGTTTGTTAACTTGGACTAGGGTTATACCATATTCTTTGTGGTGGTCCTGAGTATGTTTTCAAGCAACGTTTTGTAAACTTGGACTAGGGTTATACCATATTCTTTCTGGTGGTAATGTGTATGTTTTCAAGCAAAGTGTTGTTAACTTGGACTAGGGTTATACCATATTCCTTCTGGTGGTCCTGAGCATGTTTTCAAGCAAAGTTTTGTTAACTTGGACTAGGGTTATACCATATTCCTTCTGGTGGTCCTGAGTATGTTTTCAAGCAAAGTTTTGTTAACTTGGACTAGGATTATACCATATTCTTTGTGGTGGTCCTGAGTATGTTTTCAAGCAAAGTTTTGTTAACTTGGACTAGGATTATACCATATTCCTTCTGGTGGTAATGTGTATGTTTTCAAGCAAAGGTTTGTTAATTTGGACAAGGGTGATACCATACTCTTTGTGGTGGTAATGAGGATTTTTCAAGCAAGGTTTGATACCATATTCTCTGTATTGTTACTAAGTATGTTTGTCAGCAAAGTTTTGTTAACTTGGACTAGGGTTATGCCATATTCTTTGTGGTGGTAAGAAGTACGCTTTCAAGCAAAGTTTTTTTAACTTGGACTAGTGTTATACCATATTCTTTGTGGTACTGATGAATGTGTTTTCAAGCAAAGTTTTGTTAACTTGGACTAGGGTTATACAATATTCTTTGTGGTGTTCCTGAGTATGTTTTCAAGCAAAGTTTTGTTAACCTGCACTAGGGTTATACCATATTCTTTGTGGTGGTAATGAGTATGTTTTCAAGCAAAGTTTTGTTAACTTGGACTAGGGTTATACAATATTCTTTGTGGTGTTCCTGAGTATGTTTTCAAGCATGGTTGTGTTAACTTGGACTAGGGTTATACCATGTTCCTTGTTGTGGTCCTGAGTATGTTTTCAAGCAAAGTTTTGTTAACTTGGACTAGGATTATACCATATTCCTTCTGGTGGTCCTGAGCATGTTTTCAAGCAAATTTTTGTTAACTTGGACTAGGGTTATACCATATTCCTTCTGGTGGTCCTGAGTATGTTTTCAAGCAAAGTTTTGTTAACTTGGACTAGGCTTGTACCATATTCCTTCTGGTGGTCCTGAGTATGTTTTCAAGCAAAGGTTTGTTAACTTGGACTAGGGTTATACCATATTCTTTGTGGTGGTCCTGAGTATGTTTTCAAGCAACGTTTTGTAAACTTGGACTAGGGTTATACCATATTCTTTCTGGTGGTAATGTGTATGTTTTCAAGCAAAGTGTTGTTAACTTGGACTAGGGTTATACCATATTCCTTCTGGTGGTCCTGAGCATGTTTTCAAGCAACGTTTTGTTAACTTGGACTAGGGTTATACCATATTCCTTCTGGTGGTCCTGAGTATGTTTTCAAGCAAAGTTTTGTTAACTTGGACTAGGATTATACCATATTCTTTGTGGTGGTCCTGAGTATGTTTTCAAGCAAAGTTTTGTTAACTTGGACTAGGATTATACCATATTCTTTGTGGAGGTCCTGAGTATGTTTTCAAGCAAAGTTTTGTTAACTTGGACTAGGATTATACCATATTCTTTGTGGTGGTCCTGAGTATGTTTTCAAGCAAAGTTTTGTTAACTTGGACTAGGATTATACCATATTCCTTCTGGTGGTAATGTGTATGTTTTCAAGCAAAGGTTTGTTAATTTGGACAAGGGTGATACCATACTCTTTGTGGTGGTAATGAGGATTTTTCAAGCAAGGTTTGATACCATATTCTCTGTATTGTTACTAAGTATGTTTGTCAGCAAAGTTTTGTTAACTTGGACTAGGATTATGCCATATTCTTTGTGGTGGTAAGAAGTACGCTTTCAAGCAAAGTTTTTTTAACTTGGACTAGTGTTATACCATATTCTTTGTGTACTGATGAATGTGTTTTCAAGCAAAGTTTTGTTAACTTGGACTAGGGTTATACAATATTCTTTGTGGTGTTCCTGAGTATGTTTTCAAGCAAAGTTTTGTTAACCTGCACTAGGGTTATACCATATTCTTTGTGGTGGTAATGAGTATGTTTTCAAGCAAAGTTTTGTTAACTTGGACTAGGGTTATACAATATTCTTTGTGGTGTTCCTGAGTATGTTTTCAAGCATGGTTGTGCTAACTTGGACTAGGGTTATACCATGTTCCTTGTTGTGGTCCTGAGTATGTTTTCAAGCAAAGTTTTGTTAACTTGGACTAGGATTATACCATATTCCTTCTGGTGGTCCTGAGCATGTTTTCAAGCAAAGTTTTGTTAACTTGGACTAGGGTTATACCATATTCCTTCTGGTGGTCCTGAGTATGTTTTCAAGCAAAGTTTTGTTAACTTGGACTAGGGTTATACCATATTCTTTCTGGTGGTAATGTGTATGTTTTCAAGCAAAGTTTTGTTAACTTGGACTAGGGTTATACCATATTCCTTCTGGTGGTGCTGAGCATGTTTTAAAGCAAAGTTTTGTTAACTTGGACTAGGATTATACCATATTCTTTGTGGTGGTCCTGAGTATGTTTTCAAGCAAAGTTTTGTTAACTTGGACTAGGATTATACCATATTCCTTCTGGTGGTCCTGAGTATGTTTTCAAGCAAAGTTTTGTTAACTTGGACTAGGATTATACCATATTCCTTCTGGTGGTCCTGAGCATGATTTCAAGCAAAGTTTTGTTAACTTGGACTAGGGTTATACCATATTCCTTCTGGTGGTCCTGAGTATGTTTTCAAGCAAAGTTTTGTTAACTTGGACTGGGATTATACCATATTCCTTCTGGTGGTCCTGAGCATGTTTTCAAGCAAAGTTTTGTTAACTTGGACTAGGCTTGTACCATATTCCTTCTGGTGGTCCTGAGTATGTTTTCAAGCAAAGGTTTGTTAACTTGGACTAGGGTTATACCATATTCTTTGTGGTGGTCCTGAGTATGTTTTCAAGCAACGTTTTGTAAACTTGGACTAGGGTTATACCATATTCTTTCTGGTGGTAATGTGTATGTTTTCAAGCAAAGTGTTGTTAACTTGGACTAGGGTTATACCATATTCCTTCTGGTGGTCCTGAGCATGTTTTCAAGCAAAGTTTTGTTAACTTGGACTAGGGTTATACCATATTCCTTCTGGTGGTCCTGAGTATGTTTTCAAGCAAAGTTTTGTTAACTTGGACTAGGATTATACCATATTCTTTGTGGTGGTCCTGAGTATGTTTTCAAGCAAAGTTTTGTTAACTTGGACTAGGATTATACCATATTCCTTCTGGTGGTAATGTGTATGTTTTCAAGCAAAGGTTTGTTAATTTGGACAAGGGTGATACCATACTCTTTGTGGTGGTAATGAGGATTTTTCAAGCAAGGTTTGATACCATATTCTCTGTATTGTTACTAAGTATGTTTGTCAGCAAAGTTTTGTTAACTTGGACTAGGGTTATGCCATATTCTTTGTGGTGGTAAGAAGTACGCTTTCAAGAAAAGTTTTGTTAACTTGGACTAGTGTTATACCATATTCTTTGTGGTACTGATGAATGTGTTTTCAAGCAAAGTTTTGTTAACTTGGACTAGGGTTATACAATATTCTTTGTGGTGTTCCTGAGTATGTTTTCAAGCAAAGTTTTGTTAACCTGCACTAGGGTTATACCATATTCTTTGTGGTGGTAATGAGTATGTTTTCAAGCAAAGTTTTGTTAACTTGGACTAGGGTTATACAATATTCTTTGTGGTGTTCCTGAGTATGTTTTCAAGCATGGTTTTGTTAACTTGGACTAGGGTTATACCATGTTCCTTGTTGTGGTCCTGAGTATGTTTTCAAGCAAAGTTTTGTTAACTTGGACTAGGATTATACCATATTCCTTCTGGTGGTCCTGAGCATGTTTTCAAGCAAAGTTTTGTTAACTTGGACTAGGGTTATACCATATTCCTTCTGGTGGTCCTGAGTATGTTTTCAAGCAAAGGTTTCTTAACTTGGACTAGGGTTATACCATATTCCTTCTGGTGGTCCTGAATATGTTTTCAAGCAAAGGTTTGTTAACTTGGACTAGGGTTATACCATATTCTTTGTGGTGGTCCTGAGTATGTTTTCAAGCAACGTTTTGTAAACTTGGACTAGGGTTATACCATATTCTTTCTGGTGGTAATGTGTATGTTTTCAAGCAAAGTTTTGTTAACTTGGACTAGGGTTATACCATATTCCTTCTGGTGGTCCTGAGCATGTTTTAAAGCAAAGTTTTGTTAACTTGGACTAGGATTATACCATATTCTTTGTGGTGGTCCTGAGTATGTTTTCAAGCAAAGTTTTGTTAACTTGGACTAGGATTATACCATATTCCTTCTGGTGGTCCTGAGTATGTTTTCAAGCAAAGTTTTGTTAACTTGGACTAGGATTATACCATATTCCTTCTGGTGGTCCTGAGCATGTTTTCAAGCAAAGTTTTGTTAACTTGGACTAGGGTTATACCATATTCCTTCTGGTGGTCCTGAGTATGTTTTCAAGCAAAGTTTTGTTAACTTGGACTAGGCTTGTACCATATTCCTTCTGGTGGTCCTGAGTATGTTTTCAAGCAAAGGTTTGTTAACTTGGACTAGGGTTATACCATATTCTTTGTGGTGGTCCTGAGTATGTTTTCAAGCAACGTTTTGTAAACTTGGACTAGGGTTATACCATATTCTTTCTGGTGGTAATGTGTATGTTTTCAAGCAAAGTGTTGTTAACTTGGACTAGGGTTATACCATATTCCTTCTGGTGGTCCTGAGCATGTTTTCAAGCAAAGTTTTGTTAACTTGGACTAGGGTTATACCATATTCCTTCTGGTGGTCCTGAGTATGTTTTCAAGCAAAGTTTTGTTAACTTGGACTAGGATTATACCATATTCTTTGTGGTGGTCCTGAGTATGTTTTCAAGCAAAGTTTTGTTAACTTGGACTAGGATTATACCATATTCTTTGTGGTGGTCCTGAGTATGTTTTCAAGCAAAGTTTTGTTAACTTGGACTAGGATTATACCATATTCTTTGTGGTGGTCCTGAGTATGTTTTCAAGCAAAGTTTTGTTAACTTGGACTAGGATTATACCATATTCCTTCTGGTGGTAATGTGTATGTTTTCAAGCAAAGGTTTGTTAATTTGGACAAGGGTGATACCATACTCTTTGTGGTGGTAATGAGGATTTTTCAAGCAAGGTTTGATACCATATTCTCTGTATTGTTACTAAGTATGTTTGTCAGCAAAGTTTTGTTAACTTGGACTAGGGTTATGCCATATTCTTTGTGGTGGTAAGAAGTACGCTTTCAAGCAAAGTTTTTTTAACTTGGACTAGTGTTATACCATATTCTTTGTGGTACTGATGAATGTGTTTTCAAGCAAAGTTTTGTTAACTTGGACTAGGGTTATACAATATTCTTTGTGGTGTTCCTGAGTATGTTTTCAAGCAAAGTTTTGTTAACCTGCACTAGGGTTATACCATATTCTTTGTGGTGGTAATGAGCATGTTTTCAAGCAAAGTTTTGTTAACTTGGACTAGGGTTATACCATATTCCTTCTGGTGGTCCTGAGTATGTTTTCAAGCAAAGTTTTGTTAACTTGGACTAGGATTATACCATATTCCTTCTGGTTGTCCTGAGCATGTTTTCAAGCAAAGTTTTGTTAACTTGGACTAGGCTTGTACCATATTGCTTCTGGTGGTCCTGAGTATGTTTTCAAGCAAAGGTTTGTTAACTTGGACTAGGGTTATACCATATTCTTTGTGGTGGTCCTGAGTATGTTTTCAAGCAACGTTTTGTAAACTTGGACTAGGGTTATACCATATTCTTTCTGGTGGTAATGTGTATGTTTTCAAGCAAAGTGTTGTTAACTTGGACTAGGGTTATACCATATTCCTTCTGGTGGTCCTGAGCATGTTTTCAAGCAAAGTTTTGTTAACTTGGACTAGGGTTATACCATATTCCTTCTGGTGGTCCTGAGTATGTTTTCAAGCAAAGTTTTGTTAACTTGGACTAGGATTATACCATATTCTTTGTGGTGGTTCTGAGTATGTTTTCAAGCAAAGTTTTGTTAACTTGGACTAGGATTATACCATATTCCTTCTGGTGGTAATGTGTATGTTTTCAAGCAAAGGTTTGTTAATTTGGACAAGGGTGATACCATACTCTTTGTGGTGGTAATGAGGATTTTTCAAGCAAGGTTTGATACCATATTCTCTGTATTGTTACTAAGTATGTTTGTCAGCAAAGTTTTGTTAACTTGGACTAGGGTTATGCCATATTCTTTGTGGTGGTAAGAAGTACGCTTTCAAGCAAAGTTTTGTTAACTTGGACTAGTGTTATACCATATTCTTTGTGGTACTGATGAATGTGTTTTCAAGCAAAGTTTTGTTAACTTGGACTAGGGTTATACAATATTCTTTGTGGTGTTCCTGAGTATGTTTTCAAGCAAAGTTTTGTTAACCTGCACTAGGGTTATACCATATTCTTTGTGGTGGTAATGAGTATGTTTTCAAGCAAAGTTTTGTTAACTTGGACTAGGGTTATACAATATTCTTTGTGGTGTTCCTGAGTATGTTTTCAAGCATGGTTTTGTTAACTTGGACTAGGGTTATACCATGTTCCTTGTTGTGGTCCTGAGTATGTTTTCAAGCAAAGTTTTGTTAACTTGGACTAGGATTATACCATATTCCTTCTGGTGGTCCTGAGCATGTTTTCAAGCAAAGTTTTGTTAACTTGGACTAGGGTTATACCATATTCCTTCTGGTGGTCCTGAGTATGTTTTCAAGCAAAGGTTTGTTAACTTGGACTAGGGTTATACCATATTCCTTCTGGTGGTCCTGAATATGTTTTCAAGCAAAGGTTTGTTAACTTGGACTAGGGTTATACCATATTCTTTGTGGTGGTCCTGAGTATGTTTTCAAGCAACGTTTTGTAAACTTGGACTAGGGTTATACCATATTCTTTCTGGTGGTAATGTGTATGTTTTCAAGCAAAGTTTTGTTAACTTGGACTAGGGTTATACCATATTCCTTCTGGTGGTCCTGAGCATGTTTTAAAGCAAAGTTTTGTTAACTTGGACTAGGATTATACCATATTCTTTGTGGTGGTCCTGAGTATGTTTTCAAGCAAAGTTTTGTTAACTTGGACTAGGATTATACCATATTCCTTCTGGTGGTCCTGAGTATGTTTTCAAGCAAAGTTTTGTTAACTTGGACTAGGATTATACCATATTCCTTCTGGTGGTCCTGAGCATGTTTTCAAGCAAAGTTTTGTTAACTTGGACTAGGGTTATACCATATTCCTTCTGGTGGTCCTGAGTATGTTTTCAAGCAAAGTTTTGTTAACTTGGACTAGGCTTGTACCATATTCCTTCTGGTGGTCCTGAGTATGTTTTCAAGCAAAGGTTTGTTAACTTGGACTAGGGTTATACCATATTCTTTGTGGTGGTCCTGAGTATGTTTTCAAGCAACGTTTTGTAAACTTGGACTAGGGTTATACCATATTCTTTCTGGTGGTAATGTGTATGTTTTCAAGCAAAGTGTTGTTAACTTGGACTAGGGTTATACCATATTCCTTCTGGTGGTCCTGAGCATGTTTTCAAGCAAAGTTTTGTTAACTTGGACTAGGGTTATACCATATTCCTTCTGGTGGTCCTGAGTATGTTTTCAAGCAAAGTTTTGTTAACTTGGACTAGGATTATACCATATTCTTTGTGGTGGTCCTGAGTATGTTTTCAAGCAAAGTTTTGTTAACTTGGACTAGGATTATACCATATTCCTTCTGGTGGTAATGTGTATGTTTTCAAGCAAAGGTTTGTTAATTTGGACAAGGGTGATACCATACTCTTTGTGGTGGTAATGAGGATTTTTCAAGCAAGGTTTGATACCATATTCTCTGTATTGTTACTAAGTATGTTTGTCAGCAAAGTTTTGTTAACTTGGACTAGGGTTATGCCATATTCTTTGTGGTGGTAAGAAGTACGCTTTCAAGCAAAGTTTTTTTAACTTGGACTAGTGTTATACCATATTCTTTGTGGTACTGATGAATGTGTTTTCAAGCAAAGTTTTGTTAACTTGGACTAGGGTTATACAATATTCTTTGTGGTGTTCCTGAGTATGTTTTCAAGCAAAGTTTTGTTAACCTGCACTAGGGTTATACCATATTCTTTGTGGTGGTAATGAGTATGTTTTCAAGCAAAGTTTTGTTAACTTGGACTAGGGTTATACAATATTCTTTGTGGTGTTCCTGAGTATGTTTTCAAGCATGGTTGTGTTAACTTGGACTAGGGTTATACCATGTTCCTTGTTGTGGTCCTGAGTATGTTTTCAAGCAAAGTTTTGTTAACTTGGACTAGGATTATACCATATTCCTTCTGGTGGTCCTGAGCATGTTTTCAAGCAAATTTTTGTTAACTTGGACTAGGGTTATACCATATTCCTTCTGGTGGTCCTGAGTATGTTTTCAAGCAAAGTTTTGTTAACTTGGACTAGGCTTGTACCATATTCCTTCTGGTGGTCCTGAGTATGTTTTCAAGCAAAGGTTTGTTAACTTGGACTAGGGTTATACCATATTCTTTGTGGTGGTCCTGAGTATGTTTTCAAGCAACGTTTTGTAAACTTGGACTAGGGTTATACCATATTCTTTCTGGTGGTAATGTGTATGTTTTCAAGCAAAGTGTTGTTAACTTGGACTAGGGTTATACCATATTCCTTCTGGTGGTCCTGAGCATGTTTTCAAGCAACGTTTTGTTAACTTGGACTAGGGTTATACCATATTCCTTCTGGTGGTCCTGAGTATGTTTTCAAGCAAAGTTTTGTTAACTTGGACTAGGATTATACCATATTCTTTGTGGTGGTCCTGAGTATGTTTTCAAGCAAAGTTTTGTTAACTTGGACTAGGATTATACCATATTCTTTGTGGAGGTCCTGAGTATGTTTTCAAGCAAAGTTTTGTTAACTTGGACTAGGATTATACCATATTCTTTGTGGTGGTCCTGAGTATGTTTTCAAGCAAAGTTTTGTTAACTTGGACTAGGATTATACCATATTCCTTCTGGTGGTAATGTGTATGTTTTCAAGCAAAGGTTTGTTAATTTGGACAAGGGTGATACCATACTCTTTGTGGTGGTAATGAGGATTTTTCAAGCAAGGTTTGATACCATATTCTCTGTATTGTTACTAAGTATGTTTGTCAGCAAAGTTTTGTTAACTTGGACTAGGGTTATGCCATATTCTTTGTGGTGGTAAGAAGTACGCTTTCAAGCAAAGTTTTTTTAACTTGGACTAGTGTTATACCATATTCTTTGTGGTACTGATGAATGTGTTTTCAAGCAAAGTTTTGTTAACTTGGACTAGGGTTATACAATATTCTTTGTGGTGTTCCTGAGTATGTTTTCAAGCAAAGTTTTGTTAACCTGCACTAGGGTTATACCATATTCTTTGTGGTGGTAATGAGTATGTTTTCAAGCAAAGTTTTGTTAACTTGGACTAGGGTTATACAATATTCTTTGTGGTGTTCCTGAGTATGTTTTCAAGCATGGTTGTGCTAACTTGGACTAGGGTTATACCATGTTCCTTGTTGTGGTCCTGAGTATGTTTTCAAGCAAAGTTTTGTTAACTTGGACTAGGATTATACCATATTCCTTCTGGTGGTCCTGAGCATGTTTTCAAGCAAAGTTTTGTTAACTTGGACTAGGGTTATACCATATTCCTTCTGGTGGTCCTGAGTATGTTTTCAAGCAAAGTTTTGTTAACTTGGACTAGGGTTATACCATATTCTTTCTGGTGGTAATGTGTATGTTTTCAAGCAAAGTTTTGTTAACTTGGACTAGGGTTATACCATATTCCTTCTGGTGGTGCTGAGCATGTTTTAAAGCAAAGTTTTGTTAACTTGGACTAGGATTATACCATATTCTTTGTGGTGGTCCTGAGTATGTTTTCAAGCAAAGTTTTGTTAACTTGGACTAGGATTATACCATATTCCTTCTGGTGGTCCTGAGTATGTTTTCAAGCAAAGTTTTGTTAACTTGGACTAGGATTATACCATATTCCTTCTGGTGGTCCTGAGCATGATTTCAAGCAAAGTTTTGTTAACTTGGACTAGGGTTATACCATATTCCTTCTGGTGGTCCTGAGTATGTTTTCAAGCAAAGTTTTGTTAACTTGGACTAGGATTATACCATATTCCTTCTGGTGGTCCTGAGCATGTTTTCAAGCAAAGTTTTGTTAACTTGGACTAGGCTTGTACCATATTCCTTCTGGTGGTCCTGAGTATGTTTTCAAGCAAAGGTTTGTTAACTTGGACTAGGGTTATACCATATTCTTTGTGGTGGTCCTGAGTATGTTTTCAAGCAACGTTTTGTAAACTTGGACTAGGGTTATACCATATTCTTTCTGGTGGTAATGTGTATGTTTTCAAGCAAAGTGTTGTTAACTTGGACTAGGGTTATACCATATTCCTTCTGGTGGTCCTGAGCATGTTTTCAAGCAAAGTTTTGTTAACTTGGACTAGGGTTATACCATATTCCTTCTGGTGGTCCTGAGTATGTTTTCAAGCAAAGTTTTGTTAACTTGGACTAGGATTATACCATATTCTTTGTGGTGGTCCTGAGTATGTTTTCAAGCAAAGTTTTGTTAACTTGGACTAGGATTATACCATATTCCTTCTGGTGGTAATGTGTATGTTTTCAAGCAAAGGTTTGTTAATTTGGACAAGGGTGATACCATACTCTTTGTGGTGGTAATGAGGATTTTTCAAGCAAGGTTTGATACCATATTCTCTGTATTGTTACTAAGTATGTTTGTCAGCAAAGTTTTGTTAACTTGGACTAGGGTTATGCCATATTCTTTGTGGTGGTAAGAAGTACGCTTTCAAGCAAAGTTTTGTTAACTTGGACTAGTGTTATACCATATTCTTTGTGGTACTGATGAATGTGTTTTCAAGCAAAGTTTTGTTAACTTGGACTAGGGTTATACAATATTCTTTGTGGTGTTCCTGAGTATGTTTTCAAGCAAAGTTTTGTTAACCTGCACTAGGGTTATACCATATTCTTTGTGGTGGTAATGAGTATGTTTTCAAGCAAAGTTTTGTTAACTTGGACTAGGGTTATACAATATTCTTTGTGGTGTTCCTGAGTATGTTTTCAAGCATGGTTTTGTTAACTTGGACTAGGGTTATACCATGTTCCTTGTTGTGGTCCTGAGTATGTTTTCAAGCAAAGTTTTGTTAACTTGGACTAGGATTATACCATATTCCTTCTGGTGGTCCTGAGCATGTTTTCAAGCAAAGTTTTGTTAACTTGGACTAGGGTTATACCATATTCCTTCTGGTGGTCCTGAGTATGTTTTCAAGCAAAGGTTTCTTAACTTGGACTAGGGTTATACCATATTCCTTCTGGTGGTCCTGAATATGTTTTCAAGCAAAGGTTTGTTAACTTGGACTAGGGTTATACCATATTCTTTGTGGTGGTCCTGAGTATGTTTTCAAGCAACGTTTTGTAAACTTGGACTAGGGTTATACCATATTCTTTCTGGTGGTAATGTGTATGTTTTCAAGCAAAGTTTTGTTAACTTGGACTAGGGTTATACCATATTCCTTCTGGTGGTCCTGAGCATGTTTTAAAGCAAAGTTTTGTTAACTTGGACTAGGATTATACCATATTCTTTGTGGTGGTCCTGAGTATGTTTTCAAGCAAAGTTTTGTTAACTTGGACTAGGATTATACCATATTCCTTCTGGTGGTCCTGAGTATGTTTTCAAGCAAAGTTTTGTTAACTTGGACTAGGATTATACCATATTCCTTCTGGTGGTCCTGAGCATGTTTTCAAGCAAAGTTTTGTTAACTTGGACTAGGGTTATACCATATTCCTTCTGGTGGTCCTGAGTATGTTTTCAAGCAAAGTTTTGTTAACTTGGACTAGGCTTGTACCATATTCCTTCTGGTGGTCCTGAGTATGTTTTCAAGCAAAGGTTTGTTAACTTGGACTAGGGTTATACCATATTCTTTGTGGTGGTCCTGAGTATGTTTTCAAGCAACGTTTTGTAAACTTGGACTAGGGTTATACCATATTCTTTCTGGTGGTAATGTGTATGTTTTCAAGCAAAGTGTTGTTAACTTGGACTAGGGTTATACCATATTCCTTCTGGTGGTCCTGAGCATGTTTTCAAGCAAAGTTTTGTTAACTTGGACTAGGGTTATACCATATTCCTTCTGGTGGTCCTGAGTATGTTTTCAAGCAAAGTTTTGTTAACTTGGACTAGGATTATACCATATTCTTTGTGGTGGTCCTGAGTATGTTTTCAAGCAAAGTTTTGTTAACTTGGACTAGGATTATACCATATTCTTTGTGGTGGTCCTGAGTATGTTTTCAAGCAAAGTTTTGTTAACTTGGACTAGGATTATACCATATTCTTTGTGGTGGTCCTGAGTATGTTTTCAAGCAAAGTTTTGTTAACTTGGACTAGGATTATACCATATTCCTTCTGGTGGTAATGTGTATGTTTTCAAGCAAAGGTTTGTTAATTTGGACAAGGGTGATACCATACTCTTTGTGGTGGTAATGAGGATTTTTCAAGCAAGGTTTGATACCATATTCTCTGTATTGTTACTAAGTATGTTTGTCAGCAAAGTTTTGTTAACTTGGACTAGGGTTATGCCATATTCTTTGTGGTGGTAAGAAGTACGCTTTCAAGCAAAGTTTTTTTAACTTGGACTAGTGTTATACCATATTCTTTGTGGTACTGATGAATGTGTTTTCAAGCAAAGTTTTGTTAACTTGGACTAGGGTTATACAATATTCTTTGTGGTGTTCCTGAGTATGTTTTCAAGCAAAGTTTTGTTAACCTGCACTAGGGTTATACCATATTCTTTGTGGTGGTAATGAGTATGTTTTCAAGCAAAGTTTTGTTAACTTGGACTAGGGTTATACAATATTCTTTGTGGTGTTCCTGAGTATGTTTTCAAGCATGGTTGTGGTAACTTGGACTAGGGTTATACCATGTTCCTTGTTGTGGTCCTGAGTATGTTTTCAAGCAAAGTTTTGTTAACTTGGACTAGGATTATACCATATTCCTTCTGGTGGTCCTGAGTATGTTTTCAAGCAAAGTTTTGTTACCTTGGACTAGGATTATACCATATTCCTTCTGGTGGTCCTGAGCATGTTTTCAAGCAAAGGTTTGTTAACTTGGACTAGGGTTATACCATATTCTTTGTGGTGGTCCTGAGTATGTTTTCAAGCAACGTTTTGTAAACTTGGACTAGGGTTATACCATATTCTTTCCGGTGGTAATGTGTATGTTTTCAAGCAAAGTTTTGTTAACTTGGACTACGGTTATACCATATTCCTTCTGGTGGTCCTGAGCATGTTTTCAAGCAAAGTTTTGTTAACTTGGACTAGGATTATACCATATTCTTTGTGGTGGTCCTGAGTATGTTTTCAAGCAAAGTTTTGTTAACTTGGACTAGGATTATACCATATTCCTTCTGGTGGTCCTGAGTATGTTTTCAAGCAAAGTTTTGTTAACTTGGACTAGGATTATACCATATTCCTTCTGGTGGTCCTGAGCATGTTTTCAAGCAAAGTTTTGTTAACTTGGACTAGGGTTATACCATATTCCTTCTGGTGGTCCTGAGTATGTTTTCAAGCAAAGTTTTGTTAACTTGGACTAGGATTATACCATATTCCTTCTGGTGGTCCTGAGCATGTTTTCAAGCAAAGTTTTGTTAACTTGGACTAGGCTTGTACCATATTCCTTCTGGTGGTCCTGAGTATGTTTTCAAGCAAAGGTTTGTTAACTTGGACTAGGGTTATACCATATTCTTTGTGGTGGTCCTGAGTATGTTTTCAAGCAACGTTTTGTAAACTTGGACTAGGGTTATACCATATTCTTTCTGGTGGTAATGTGTATGTTTTCAAGCAAAGTGTTGTTAACTTGGACTAGGGTTATACCATATTCCTTCTGGTGGTCCTGAGCATGTTTTCAAGCAAAGTTTTGTTAACTTGGACTAGGGTTATACCATATTCCTTCTGGTGGTCCTGAGTATGTTTTCAAGCAAAGTTTTGTTAACTTGGACTAGGATTATACCATATTCTTTGTGGTGGTCCTGAGTATGTTTTCAAGCAAAGTTTTGTTAACTTGGACTAGGATTATACCATATTCCTTCTGGTGGTAATGTGTATGTTTTCAAGCAAAGGTTTGTTAATTTGGACAAGGGTGATACCATACTCTTTGTGGTGGTAATGAGGATTTTTCAAGCAAGGTTTGATACCATATTCTCTGTATTGTTACTAAGTATGTTTGTCAGCAAAGTTTTGTTAACTTGGAGTAGGGTTATGCCATATTCTTTGTGGTGGTAAGAAGTACGCTTTCAAGCAAAGTTTTGTTAACTTGGACTAGTGTTATACCATATTCTTTGTGGTACTGATGAATGTGTTTTCAAGCAAAGTTTTGTTAACTTGGACTAGGGTTATACAATATTCTTTGTGGTGTTCCTGAGTATGTTTTCAAGCAAAGTTTTGTTAACCTGCACTAGGGTTATACCATATTCTTTGTGGTGGTAATGAGTATGTTTTCAAGCAAAATTTTGTTAACTTGGACTAGGGTTATACAATATTCTTTGTGGTGTTCCTGAGTATGTTTTCAAGCATGGTTTTGTTAACTTGGACTAGGGTTATACCATGTTCCTTGTTGTGGTCCTGAGTATGTTTTCAAGCAAAGTTTTGTTAACTTGGACTAGGATTATACCATATTCCTTCTGGTGGTCCTGAGCATGTTTTCAAGCAAAGTTTTGTTAACTTGGACTAGGGTTATACCATATTCCTTCTGGTGGTCCTGAGTATGTTTTCAAGCAAAGGTTTGTTAACTTGGACTAGGGTTATACCATATTCCTTCTGGTGGTCCTGAATATGTTTTCAAGCAAAGGTTTGTTAACTTGGACTAGGGTTATACCATATTCTTTGTGGTGGTCCTGAGTATGTTTTCAAGCAACGTTTTGTAAACTTGGACTAGGGTTATACCATATTCTTTCTGGTGGTAATGTGTATGTTTTCAAGCAAAGTTTTGTTAACTTGGACTAGGGTTATACCATATTCCTTCTGGTGGTCCTGAGCATATTTTCAAGCAAAGTTTTGTTATCTTGGACTAGGGTTATACCATATTCCTTCTGGTGGTCCTGAGTATGTTTTCAAGCAAAGTTTTGTTAACTTGGACTAGGATTATACCATATTCTTTGTGGTGGTCCTGAGTATGTTTTCAAGCAAAGTTTTGTTAACTTGGACTAGGATTATACCATATTCCTTCTGGTGGTCCTGAGTATGTTTTCAAGCAAAGTTTTGTTAACTTGGACTAGGATTATACCATATTCCTTCTGGTGGTCCTGAGTATGTTTTCAAGCAAAGTTTTGTTAACTTGGACTAGGGTTATACCATATTCCTTCTGGTGGTCCTGAGTATGTTTTCAAGCGAAGTTTTGTTAACTTGGACTAGGGTTATACCATATTCTTTGTGGTGGTCCTGAGTATGTTTTCAAGCAAAGTTTTGTTAACTTGGACTAGGATTATACCATATTCCTTCTGGTGGTCCTGAGTATGTTTTCAAGCAAAGTTTTGTTAACTTGGACTAGGATTATACAATATTCTTTGTGGTGTCCCTGAGTATGTTTTCAAGCAAAGTTTTGTTAACCTGCACTAGGGTTATACCATATTCTTTGTGGTGGTAATGAGTATGTTTTCAAGCAAAGTTTTGTTAACTTGGACTAGGGTTATACAATATTCTTTGTGGTGTTCCTGAGTATGTTTTCAAGCATGGTTTTGTTAACTTGGACTAGGGTTATACCATGTTCCTTGTTGTGGTCCTGAGTATGTTTTCAAGCAAAGTTTTGTTAACTTGGACTAGGATTATACCATATTCCTTCTGGTGGTCCTGAGCATGTTTTCAAGCAAAGTTTTGTTAACTTGGACTAGGGTTATACCATATTCCTTCTGGTGGTCCTGAGTATGTTTTCAAGCAAAGGTTTGTTAACTTGGACTAGGGTTATACCATATTCCTTCTGGTGGTCCTGAATATGTTTTCAAGCAAAGGTTTGTTAACTTGGACTAGGGTTATACCATATTCTTTGTGGTGGTCCTGAGTATGTTTTCAAGCAACGTTTTGTAAACTTGGACTAGGGTTATACCATATTCATTCTGGTGGTAATGTGTATGTTTTCAAGCAAAGTTTTGTTAACTTGGACTAGGGTTATACCATATTCCTTCTGGTGGTCCTGAGCATATTTTCAAGCAAAGTTTTGTTAGTTGGACTAGGGTTATACCATATTCCTTCTGGTGGTCCTGAGTATGTTTTCAAGCAAAGTTTTGTTAACTTGGACTAGGATTATACCATATTCTTTGTGGTGGTCCTGAGTATGTTTTCAAGCAAAGTTTTGTTAACTTGGACTAGGATTATACCATATTCCTTCTGGTGGTCCTGAGCATGTTTTCAAGCAAAGTTTTGTTAACTTGGACTAGGGTTATACCATATTCCTTCTGGTGGTCCTGAGTATGTTTTCAAGCAAAGGTTTGTTAACTTGGACTAGGGTTATACCATATTCCTTCTGGTGGTCCTGAATATGTTTTCAAGCAAAGGTTTGTTAACTTGGACTAGGGTTATACCATATTCTTTGTGGTGGTCCTGAGTATGTTTTCAAGCAACGTTTTGTAAACTTGGACTAGGGTTATACCATATTCATTCTGGTGGTAATGTGTATGTTTTCAAGCAAAGTTTTGTTAACTGGGCTAGGGTTATACCATATTCCTTCTGGTGGTCCTGAGCATATTTTCAAGCAAAGTTTTTTAGTTGGACTAGGGTTATACCATATTCCTTCTGGTGGTCCTGAGTATGTTTTCAAGCAAAGTTTTGTTAACTTGGACTAGGATTATACCATATTCTTTGTGGTGGTCCTGAGTATGTTTTCAAGCAAAGTTTTGTTAACTTGGACTAGGATTATACCATATTCCTTCTGGTGGTCCTGAGTATGTTTTCAAGCAAAGTTTTGTTAACTTGGACTAGGATTATACCATATTCCTTCTGGTGGTCCTGAGCATGTTTTCAAGCAAAGTTTTGTTAACTTGGACTAGGGTTATACCATATTCCTTCTGGTGGTCCTGAGTATGTTTTCAAGCGAAGTTTTGTTAACTTGGACTAGGGTTATACCATATTCTTTGTGGTGGTCCTGAGTATCTTTTCAAGCAAAGTTTTGTTAACTTGGAATAGGGTTATACCATATTCTTTGTGGTGGTCCTGAGTATGTTTTCAAGCAAAGGTTTGTTAACTTGGACTAGGGTTATACCATATTCTTTGTGGTGGTCCTGGGTATTTTTTCAATCAAAGTTTTGTTAACTTGGACTAGGGTTATACCATATTCTTTGTGGTGGTCCTGAGTATGTTTTCAAGCAACGTTTTGTAAACTAGGACTAGGGTTATACCATATTCCTTCTGGTGTTCCTGAGTATGTTTTGAAGCAAAGGTTTGTTAACTTGTACTAGGGTTATATCATATTGTTTGTGGTGGTTCTGAGTATGTTTTCAAGCAACGTTTTGTGAACTTAGACTAGGGTTATACCATATTCCTTCTGGTGGTAATGAGCATGTTTTCAAGCAAAGTTTTGTTAACTTGGACTAGGGTTATACCATATTGTTTGTGGTGGTTCTGAGTATGTTTTCAAGCAACGTTTTGTGAACTTGGACTAGAGTTATACCATATTCCTTCTGGCGGTCCTGAGTATGTTTTCAAGCAAAGTTTTGTTAACTTGGACTAGGGTTATACCATATTCCTTCTGGTGGTCCTGAGTATGTTTTCAAGCAAAGTTTTGTTAACTTGGACTAGGGTTATACCATATTCCTTCTGGTGGTCCTGAGTATGTTTTCAAGCAAAGTTTTGTTAACTTGGACTAGGGTTATACCATATTCTTTGTGGTGGTCCTGGGTATGTTTTCAAGCAACGTTTTGTGAACTTGGACTAGGGTTATACCATATTCCTTCTGGTGGTAATGAGTATGTTTTCAAGCAAAGTTTTGTTAACTTGGACTAGGGTTATACCATATTCTTTGTGGTGGTCCTGAGTATGTTTTCAAGCAAAGTTTTGTTAACTTGGACTAGGGTTATACCATATTCTTTGTGGTGGTCCTGAGTATGCTTTCAAGCAAAGTTTTGTTAAGTTGGACTAAGGTTATACCATATTCTTTGTGGTGGTCCTGAGTATGTTTTCAAGCAAAGTTTTGTTAACTTGGACTAGGGTTATACCATATTCCTTCTGGTGGTAATGAGTATGTTTTCAAGCAAAGTTTTGTTAACTTGGACTAGGGTTATACCATATTCTTTGTGGTGGTCCTGAGTATGTTTTCAAGCAAAGTTTTGTTAACTTGGACTAGGGTTATACCATATTCTTTGTGGTGGTCCTGAGTATGCTTTCAAGCAAAGTTTTGTTAAGTTGGACTAAGGTTATACCATATTCTTTAAGTTGGTCCTAGGTATGCTTTTAAGCAAAGTTTTTTTTTTTTTAACTTGGGCAAGAGTTACTATTTTCATAGAATATTTTGATGAATTTCTGGAAGGTACAGGGTAGGAAAGTGAATTTTTTAAAAACTTTGTAGTTTTGTTGAGTTAGCTAAGCGTGGTGATTTCCGTTGTTTGGTGTTTTTTAATTTCTTTATGTTATTGTGTACTATCTTTGTATTATCTATCTTGTTTGATTTATAAGCTTTATAGTTCTTATAACTGCAAAAAGATATTCTTTGTGATCATGTAATCAGAATGGAATTTCAAAGCCATCACTTGGCAATGCAAATTTCAAAATATCAGACTATTGTTTCATTTTACTGTTTTGTTTTTCTCTGATACCTAAAAGTAAATGTGTAATGGAGATGAAGATAGAAGAAGAAGCTGTAGTATCAATACTTTGAATGACTAATGCACTGCATGCAGCAACTTACCATCCTCCTCTGTTCCTATTCTGGCAGTGCGACTACATCGCAGGCTGCAGTAGTCATGTACCGCAGATGTGCGAGGATTACGTGCTCTTGGTCGACTACAGCCCACTCTGTTGCATTCACCAAGCAGACTTACTGCTAATGCACGATTCACCTCTGTTTCCTGTGAACCAAACTGTCACATTGGATTATATCATTTCTAAAGTGTTGGTCAGCTTATCTCACTTGAATTGAAACCTTAAGTAAGTTTCCTTCATAACAAATATATTACATCTTAGCTGTTCGATACTGTGCTAATGCACGATTCACCTCTGTTTCCTGTGAACCAAACTGTCACATTGGATTATATCATTTCTAAAGTGTTGGTCAGCTTATCTCACTTGAATTGAAACCTTAAGTAAGTTTCCTTCATAACAAATATATTACATCTTAGCTGTTCGATACTGTGCTAATGCATCATTCACCTCTGTTTCCTGTGAACCAAACTGTCACATTGGATTATATCATTTCTAAAGTGTTGGTCAGCTTATCTCACTTGAATTGAAACCTTAAGTAAGTTTCCTTCATAACAAATATATTACATCTTAGCTGTTCGATACTGTGCTAATGCATCATTCACCTCTGTTTCCTGTGAACCAAACTGTCACATTGGATTATATCATTTCTAAAGTGTTGGTCAGCTTATCTCACTTGAATTGAAACCTTAAGTAAGTTTCCTTCATAACAAATATATTACATCTTAGCTGTTCGATACTGTGCTAATGCACGATTCACCTCTGTTTCCTGTGAACCAAACTGTCACATTGGATTATATCATTTCTAAAGTGTTGGTCAGCTTATCTCACTTGAATTGAAACCTTAAGTAAGTTTCCTTCATAACAAATATATTACATCTTAGCTGTTCGATACTGTGCTAATGCATCATTCACCTCTGTTTCCTGTGAACCAAACTGTCACATTGGATTATATCATTTCTAAAGTGTTGGTCAGCTTATCTCACTTGAATTGAAACCTTAAGTAAGTTTCCTTCATAACAAATATATTACATCTTAGCTGTTCGATACTGTGCTAATGCACGATTCACCTCTGTTTCCTGTGAACCAAACTGTCACATTGGATTATATCATTTCTAAAGTGTTGGTCAGCTTATCTCACTTGAATTGAAACCTTAAGTAAGTTTCCTTCATAACAAATATATTACATCTTAGCTGTTCGATACTGTGCTAATGCATCATTCACCTCTGTTTCCTGTGAACCAAACTGTCACATTGGATTATATCATTTCTAAAGTGTTGGTCAGCTTATCTCACTTGAATTGAAACCTTAAGTAAGTTTCCTTCATAACAAATATATTACATCTTAGCTGTTCGATACTGTGCTAATGCACGATTCACCTCTGTTTCCTGTGAACCAAACTGTCACATTGGATTATATCATTTCTAAAGTGTTGGTCTCACTTGAATTGAAACCTTAAGTAAGTTTCCTTCATAACAAATATATTACATCTTAGCTGTTCGATACTGTGCTAATGCATCATTCACCTCTGTTTCCTGTGAACCAAACTGTCACATTGGATTATATCATTTCTAAAGTGTTGGTCTCACTTGAATTGAAACCTTAAGTAAGTTTCCTTCATAACAAATATATTACATCTTAGCTGTTCGATACTGTGCTAATGCATCATTCACCTCTGTTTCCTGTGAACCAAACTGTCACATTGGATTATATCATTTCTAAAGTGTTGGTCAGCTTATCTCACTTGAATTGAAACCTTAAGTAAGTTTCCTTCATAACAAATATATTACATCTTAGCTGTTCGATACTGTGCTAATGCATCATTCACCTCTGTTTCCTGTGAACCAAACTGTCACATTGGATTATATCATTTCTAAAGTGTTGGTCTCACTTGAATTGAAACCTTAAGTAAGTTTCCTTCATAACAAATATATTACATCTTAGCTGTTCGATACTGTGCTAATGCATCATTCACCTCTGTTTCCTGTGAACCAAACTGTCACATTGGATTATATCATTTCTAAAGTGTTGGTCAGCTTATCTCACTTGAATTGAAACCTTAAGTAAGTTTCCTTCATAACAAATATATTACATCTTAGCTGTTCGATACTGTGCTAATGCACGATTCACCTCTGTTTCCTGTGAACCAAACTGTCACATTGGATTATATCATTTCTAAAGTGTTGGTCTCACTTGAATTGAAACCTTAAGTAAGTTTCCTTCATAACAAATATATTACATCTTAGCTGTTCGATACTGTGCTAATGCATCATTCACCTCTGTTTCCTGTGAACCAAACTGTCACATTGGATTATATCATTTCTAAAGTGTTGGTCTCACTTGAATTGAAACCTTAAGTAAGTTTCCTTCATAACAAATATATTACATCTTAGCTGTTCGATACTGTGCTAATGCATCATTCACCTCTGTTTCCTGTGAACCAAACTGTCACATTGGATTATATCATTTCTAAAGTGTTGGTCTCACTTGAATTGAAACCTTAAGTAAGTTTCCTTCATAACAAATATATTACATCTTAGCTGTTCGATACTGTGCTAATGCATCATTCACCTCTGTTTCCTGTGAACCAAACTGTCACATTGGATTATATCATTTCTAAAGTGTTGGTCTCACTTGAATTGAAACCTTAAGTAAGTTTCCTTCATAACAAATATATTACATCTTAGCTGTTCGATACTGTGCTAATGCATCATTCACCTCTGTTTCCTGTGAACCAAACTGTCACATTGGATTATATCATTTCTAAAGTGTTGGTCTCACTTGAATTGAAACCTTAAGTAAGTTTCCTTCATAACAAATATATTACATCTTAGCTGTTCGATACTGTGCTAATGCATCATTCACCTCTGTTTCCTGTGAACCAAACTGTCACATTGGATTATATCATTTCTAAAGTGTTGGTCAGCTTATCTCACTTGAATTGAAACCTTAAGTAAGTTTCCTTCATAACAAATATATTACATCTTAGCTGTTCGATACTGTGCTAATGCATCATTCACCTCTGTTTCCTGTGAACCAAACTGTCACATTGGATTATATCATTTCTAAAGTGTTGGTCAGCTTATCTCACTTGAATTGAAACCTTAAGTAAGTTTCCTTCATAACAAATATATTACATCTTAGCTGTTCGATACTGTGCTAATGCATCATTCACCTCTGTTTCCTGTGAACCAAACTGTCACATTGGATTATATCATTTCTAAAGTGTTGGTCAGCTTATCTCACTTGAATTGAAACCTTAAGTAAGTTTCCTTCATAACAAATATATTACATCTTAGCTGTTCGATACTGTGCTAATGCATCATTCACCTCTGTTTCCTGTGAACCAAACTGTCACATTGGATTATATCATTTCTAAAGTGTTGGTCTCACTTGAATTGAAACCTTAAGTAAGTTTCCTTCATAACAAATATATTACATCTTAGCTGGTCGATACTGTGCTAATGCATGCAAAATAACCTGTGGGGCACCAGTTTGAGCACACACAACTCTCCAAACTGGCCAGCTGATAAGTAGTCGCTTCAGAATAATACCCATCATGTGCCACTTCCCTTACATTTTTTCTGTTCCAGAATATACCTTTTGGCATATTCTAGTATCCTCCCTTTCTAGAACATTCTTGGTTATATGTGGGGCCTATATAATGAGGGCATCCCTTGTCCACAAGTTAGTTAAGAAGTACAGGTGAACACTGCTGAGTGCAGTACATTTCTGTGACTCAAGTGTAATGTTTGTGCTACACTGAACTCCTAAGTGATAAATAAAACCACCGGTATTCTCATTGTTACAAGAGGCTGAACCTCAAATTGCCTTTCATACTGTGGTCACCTTAACAGATATATCCAAGTGAGAGGGATATCTTTGAACAGGACGTATTGACTAAATAAAACAACTGGTGTTCTCATTGTTACAAGAGGCTGAAGCTCAAATTGTCCTTCATACTGTGGTCACCTTTAAAGGTATATCCAAGTGAGAGGGATATCAGTGAACAGGGTGTATTGACTAAATAAAACAACTGGTGTTCTCATTGTTCCAAGAGGCTGAAGCTCAAATTGTCTTTCATACATTGGTCACCTTTACAGGTATATCCAACTGAGAGGGATATCATTGAACAGGGTGTATTGACTAAATAAAACAACTGGTGTTCTCATTGTTCCAAGAGGCTGAAGCTAAACTGTCATTCATACTGTGATCACTTTTACAGATATATCCAAGTGAGAGGGATATCAGTGAACAGGGTGTATTGACTGAATAAAACAACTGGTGTTCTCATCGTTACAAGAGGCTGAGGATCACAATGACTTTAACACATTGGTCACCTTTACAGATATATCCAACTGAGAGGGATATCATAGAACAGGGTGTATTGACTAAATAAAACAACTGGTGTTCTCATTGTTACAAGAGGCTGAAGATCACAATGTCTTTAACACATTTGTCACCTTTAAAGATATATGCAAGTGAAAGGGATACCATTGAGCAGGGTGTATTGACTAAATAAAACAACTGGTGTTCTCATTGTTACAAGAGGATGAAGATCACAATGTTTTTAACACATTGGTCACCTTTAAAGATATATCCAAGTGAGAGGGATACCATTGAACAGGGTGTATTGACTAAATAAAACAACTGGTGTTCTCATTGTTACAAGAGGCTGAAGCTCAAACTGTCATTCATACTGTGGTCACTTTTACAGATATATCCAAGTGAGAGGGATATCAGTGAACAGGGTGTATTGACTGAATAAAACAACTGGTGTTCTCATCGTTACAAGAGGCTGAGGATCACAATGACTTTCACACATTGGTCACCTTTACAGATATATCCAACTGAGAGGGATATCATAGAAATGGGTGTATTGACTAAATAAAACAACTGGTGTTCTCATTGTTACAAAAGGCTGAAGATCACAATGTCTTTAACACATTGGTCACCTTTACAGATATATCCAACTGAGAGGGATATCATTGTACAGGGTGTATTGACTAAAAAAATAACTGGTGTTCTCATTGTTTCAAGAGGCTGAAGATCACAATGTCTTTAACACATTGGTCACCCTTAAAGATATATCCAAGTGAGAGGGATACCATTCAACAGGGTGTATTGACTAACTAAAACAACTGGTGTTCTCATTGTTACAGGAGGCTGAAGATCAGAATGTCTTTCACACATTGGTCACCTTTACAGATATATCCAAGTGAGAGGGATATCATTGAACAGGGTGTATTGACTAAAAAAATAACTGGTGTTCTCATTGTTTCAAGAGGCTGAAGATCACAATGTCTTTAACACATTGGTCACCCTTAAAGATATATCCAAGTGAGAGGGATACCATTCAACAGGGTGTATTGACTAACTAAAACAACTGGTGTTCTCATTGTTACAGGAGGCTGAAGATCAGAATGTCTTTCACACATTGGTCACCTTTACAGATATATCCAACTGAGAGGGATATCATTGTACAGGGTGTATTGACTAAAAAAATAACTGGTGTTCTCATTGTTTCAAGAGGCTGAAGATCACAATGTCTTTAACACATTGGTCACCCTTAAAGATATATCCAAGTGAGAGGGATACCATTCAACAGGTTGTATTGACTAAATAAAACAACCGGTGTTCTCATCGTTACAAGAGGCTGAAGCTCAAATTGTCTTACATACTGTGGTCACCTTTACAGATATATCCAAGATTAGATTAGATTAGATTAGATTGTATTCTGTGAGTTCACTAGCAGCCATAAAGACTTGTGAACATAGAACATGTCAAGGAAATGTACAAAAATTATATATAAACATAAATATTACATAGAATATGGAACATTTGAAATAAAATACAAATACTATATGGGTGTTAAGGAAATGTACAATAAAGTTACATATATACATAAATATTACATAGTATACAGAACATTTAAAATAAAATAAGGACATATTATATACAAAATGAAACAAATCAAGTGTAATTTATTACAGAGTTGTATACCTCCTTACTGTTATAAGGTTAACATATGTATAGGCAAGAACAGTTATTTTAACATTCACTAGGATTTTACCTTTGTTAGTCTGATCATTTTGTTCTATTTGATGTGTAATGCATAGCATTTACTGTCAGTTCTTAATATACATACATTTAAATAGCTTCATTAATTCTAGAGCAGATATCAAATATGACTGGCAATTGTCATTAATATTTACTAATACTACTTACAGATATAAGTAGTATCAGTAGGATAATTTGTCATTAAGATAATCTTGTACAGAATAATATGCTTTTGAGCATAGGTACTCTTTAACAGCAGTTTTAAAGACATTGAAGTTGTCAACTTTTCTCTTAAGATCATTAGGGAGAGTATTAAATATTTTTATGGTCTCATAATATACACCTTTCTGGAAGCAAGAAAGCTTTGTACTGGGACGATGGATGTTACCCTTTTGTCTAGTGTTTATCTCATGAATTTCCATGTTTGTAATAAATGTGGTTCGATTGCATACATAGAATTTTAAGATTGAAAATATATACATGCAAGGTAGGGTTAATAACTTTAGTCTTCTAAAAAGATGTTTGCAAGAGTGTCTGCTATGAGTGCTGGAAATGATTCTTATAACCTTCTTTTGCATGAGGAATATTCGTTGACTTTCTACCGAATTTCCCCAAAATAATATTCCATATTCAATGATAGAGTTAAAATATGCATAGTATACTAATTTAAGTGTATCTATAGAACTGACATTTACCAATGCTCGGATAGCATAACATGCAGAACTGAGTTTGGGTATGATATACCTAATGTGAACTTTCCAATCTAAATATCTGTCTACTTGGAGGCCCAGAAATTTAATGTTGTCTATTTGTTCTAGTGACATGTCATTAATCCCAATTTCTATTGGTGTGTGTAGTGATGGATGGGTTATAAATTTAACAACTTTTGTTTTGTCTAAATTTACAGATAATTTGTTAGCTTTAAACCAGTGTGACATACAGTTCAAAACATAATTCAATTTAATTACACACTCATTCAAGTTTTTACTAGTCACCAGAACACTCGTGTCATCAGCAAACAGAATTATACTTGCAATATCCTTTATATAAAGTGATAGGTCATTTATATAGATCAAGAATAATAAAGGTCCTAGGACTGAACCTTGGGGCACTCCATGTGTTACTGTTTTCCATTTTGATGTCTGTTTTCCAAATTCAATATCATTGACAACTTCAACACTTTGTTTTCTTTCATTTAGATATGATACAAACCAACTTAGAGTTTCATTTTTTAGTCCATAGAATTTCAATTTTGCTATCAGAATATCATGATTAACACAGTCAAATGCCTTTGCTAAGTCACAAAAAATCCCACCTACATGCATTTTTTTGTTTAATGCAGTTAACACTTCATGAGTAAGTTTATAAGTTGCATTATTGGTCGACATTCCTTTTCTGAACCCGAACTGATCCCTGACAAGTATGTTGTTACATTCAAGGTATTTATAAAGTCTATTAAACATCACCTTTTCAAGAACCTTTGAGAAAATTGGCAAGAGAGATATTGGTCTATAATTTGAAACATTATTGCGTTTGCCTTTTTTGAAAAGTGGTTTAACAATGGAAAATTTCATTCTGTCAGGGAAAATTCCTGACCTTAGTGACTCATTGCACAAATAACTAAGGGGAGTGGAAATTTGAGATGAGCATGATTTTAAGACTTTTATTGTTATTTCATCATAACCAGAAGAGTTTTTTGTTTTGAAAGAGTTAATAATTTTGTTTATTTCAGAAGGTGTTGTCAGGCTAACTTTAAATTCAGGCACTTCATTAGTGAAATTTGATCTTAGAAATTCCAAAGCTGCCTCTTTACTTCCAAAATTAATACTAATTTTGTTTGTTACATCCAAAAAGAATTTGTTAAATATTTCTGCAACTTCATGAGGTTTACTAATTTCTTGATTATCAATGTTTAGTGTTATTAAGTCATTTTGTAATGAGGATTTACCGGCTTCTCTTTTTATTATATTCCAAGTAGTTTTTATTTTATTGTCAGAGAGTTGAATCTGTTTATTGTAATGCAATATTCTAGCCGCTTTTATTACCTTCTTTAGAAGCTTACAATATTTTTTGAAGTAGTGTTTTAAATCTATATTATTACTAATTCTTACTTGCTCATATAATTCTCTTTTACGTCTACATGACGTCCTAATTCCTAAAGTGATCCAGGCGTTCTCTCTTTTGAAGTTAGATATTTTGTTTAACTTGACCAGGAAGCAAGCTTCAAAGTGGGTTTTGAAACACTGAAGAAAGATGTTATATTTATTATTGGTTCCATTCGTTTGGTAAGTTTGATTCCATGACTCAAGTTCAAGTATTTTGCTAAACTCACTCAGAGTATTTTCATTTATTTCCCTAGATTTCTGATAAGTATATTTAGGTTTGGATTTTAAATTTAACTTTTTAATGTGTAGAACTTGTGCATCGTGATCCGACAGGCCATTAGATTTTGATGAGACATTGCAAAAATTAATGCTATCTGAGTTTACAAATATATTATCTATAGCTGTAGAGGAGCTGTTTTGGATTCTTGTTGGAAAGTTTACTGTATGTGACATGTGGTATGTTGTAAGTAAAGTGCTGAGTTGTTCCCTTTGAGGACTAGGTTTCAAATAATCAACATTTATATCACCACATATGATTAATTCTCTTTTTGGTTTGAATAAAAATTTTAGAAGATGTTCAAGTTGCTTTCTGAATATTTCAAAATTGCCTAAGGGAGATCGATAAAGGGCTACTATAGTTAAATTCAATTTACCTTCATTTAGCTGAACTGCACAGAGTTCAAGGTTTTGTTCACTACAAAACTTGGATAAATCCAAAACTTTATAAGTCACATCATTTCTGACATATATACAAACCCCACCTTTATGTAAGATTTTTCTTGAAAACTCTGCTGCTAAAGAGTACCCATGCAGTAAAATTGGCTGAAATTCCTGTTGTGTCAAGTGGTGTTCGGATAAACACAAGATGTGTGGCAGTGAGTTTTCAGTATTAAGACTAATAGTAAGTTCATCTACTTTGTTTCTTAAGCCTCTTATATTCTGATGAAATACAGACAGGCAGTTTTTATTTTTATTATTATCATTATTACTATTGATGTCAGAAGCATTATTTCTATAGTTACTTGTGGATACAGAGGTATTTGGGATGGTTATCTCAATTTGCTTTAAGTGTCGATGATTATGTTGACTATGGGACATACTTAACCTAAAAAAGACCTCCTACTAGTGACAACAGGAATTTTACCCTTAATTCTGTCAGCAATAAGAAGAGAAAGCTTCTCTTTGCCTCTAGAATTTAGGTGTAGGCCATGAGAGGTATAACCATTCCTGCCTATACCGTCGACATCTATCATACACAAGTGAGATGCAGCAGGACTTAACAAGGCACGCTCAAGTCTCAGATTCACATCCCTCACCCTCCAATGAAGCTGAGGCTTGTCATGCCTATGTAAAAGACCCACTACCTTCACATTAGTATGGCTGCTGGTCTCACTGATGTCACACAGATCCTTTTCAATAATATAACTACTATTTCTATCCAGGCTATTCCCTGGCCCACCCACTATCACTACATGATCCCTCTTGGTAAAACCTGCAGTTAGCTTTACCAGGTCTTCAGTGACATCAGAGAGCGCAGCACTGGGTTTAACTATGCCTACTACATCATAATCACACCCCAAGTCCCGTTTGAGCAGGGATGCTATGCCCCTCCCATGACTACTCCCAAGCAACAAGACCTTGCTTTTTGTGTGATTTACAGATTCATCTAAGACCTGCTCTTGGGGATTTGTGGCCTGATCAACATTCAGCGTTTCAAGAACACTGAATCTGTTGCTCAGTTGGACAAGATGTTGATCATCAGCAGAGAAATGCCTTTTCCTCCTGAGATTCTTCTTAGAAACCATCCTGAAGTCCTGAAAGTTATTAGCCAAAATATTTGAAGCCGAAACAGTGCTTCTAGTTTCTTTTTTGAAAAATTCTAGTTCTTTTCTCAGGTTGGAAATGGTTTCCTCGTGCTTTCTGACCAGTGCCTTATACTTACAAAGTTCACAAAACCACTCCGCACAATTACTCACATTCTCACTAACAATGTTTGCACACGCCCAGTGAAACCAAAACTTACATCCTGCACAGAAAACACCCTGGCTAACCCTCCGGCGACAAGCACCACAATTACCACTAAGATCACACGATTTACCACTCATTATTAGCACACTGCACTGACAGACACAATAAAGCTAAACTAACACCGTCAGAAGATTAGTACAATCTGCAAGCACTTATGTTACGACTACAATGTTTACTACAGTTATACCAATTTATAATACACCTACAGCTTTATATCTTAATAAGTTACTCTACAACACACACACACGCACAGAAATCACATACAATTACAAAAAGATAATCTAACACACGTCTACCTTACTTAAACCACTAGTAACGCACCAAAACACTTATTTCACTTCTTAAACTACTGATAATACAACAAGCACTAATTTCACCTTTTAAACCACTAGTAATGCACTAAGTAATTTCCTAATTAAGCACACACACAAGTCACTGATCGTCCAAAGACAGAAAACACGAAAAAATAGGCTATACAAACACAAACAGATCAATTCAATATGGCGGACGTAAACAGCTGATATTAACACATGGTATTATTTGTTTTTTTTACACTACAATGTATAATAAAAATATATTCTTATGTGAAAGCAGCTGCAATTTAAACTCGACTACACTCCTAAAAGCTTTAACTACTGAGAGATGAAAGTTTTAAGAAAATATAAGTAAAAATACGGGAGCTCACAAACACAGTGCCTACACTCAGAAGCCACCTAGCGGAAGCTGAGAGGGATATCATTGAACAGGGTGTATTGGCTAAATAAAACAACTGGTGTTCTCATTGTTCCAAGAGTCTGAAGCTCAAATTGTCATTCATACTGTGGCCACTTTTACAGATTTATCCAAGTGAGAGGGATATCATTGAACAGGGTGTATTGACTAAATAAAACAAATGGTGTTCTCATTGTTACAAGAAGCTGAAGATCACAATGTCTTTCACACATTGGTCACCTTTACAGATATATCCAAGTGAGAGGGATATCATTGAACAAGTGTACTGACTAAATAAACAACTGGTGTTCTCATTGTTACAAGAGGCTGAAGCTCAAATTGTCTTTCATACTGTGGTCACCTTTACAGATATATCCAAGTGAAAGGGATATCATTGAACAGGGTGTATTGACTAAGTAAAACAAATGGTGTTCTCATTGTTACAAGAGGCTGAAGCTCAAATTGTCTTTCATACTGTGGTCAGCTTTACAGATATATCCAAGTGAAAGGGATATCATTGAACAGGGTGTATTGACTAAGTAAAACAAATGGTGTTCTCATTGTTACAAGAGGCTGAGGATCACAATGTCTTTCATACATTGGTCACCTTTACAGATATATCCAAGTGAGAGGGATATCTTTGAACAGGGTGTATTGACTAAATAAAACAACTGGTGTTCTCATTGTTACAAGAGGCTGAGGATCACAATGTCTTTCATACATTGGTCACCTTTAAAGATATATCCAAGTGAGAGGGATATCATTGAACACGGTGTATTGACTAAATAAAACAACCGGTGTTCTCATTGTTACAAGAGGCTGAAGATCACAATATCTTTCACACATTGGTCACCTTTACAGATATATCCAAGTGAGAGGGATATCATTGTACAGGGTGTATTGACTAAATAAAACAACTGGTGTTCCCATTGTTACAAGAGGCTAAAGATCACAATATCTTTCACACATTGGTCACCTTTACAGATATATCCAAGTTAGAGGGATATCATTCAACAGGGTGTATTAACTAAATAAAACAACTGGTGTTCTCATTGTTACTAGAGGCTGAAGATCAGAATGTCTTTCACACATTGGTCACCTTTACAGATATATCCAAGTGGGAGGGATATCATTGAACAGGGTGTATTGACTAAATAAAACAACTGGTGTTCTCATTGTTACAAGAGGCTTAAGCCCAACTGTCTTACATACTGTAGTCACCTTTACAGATACCTCCAAGTGAGAGGGATATCATTGAACAGGGTGTATTGACTAAATAAAACAACTGGTGTTCTCATTGTTACAAGAAGCTGAAGATCACAATTTCTTTCACACATTTGTCACCTTTACAGATATATCCAACTGAGAGGGATATCATTAAACAGGGTGTATTGACTAAATAAAACAACTGGTGTTCTCGTTGTTACAAGATGCTGAAGATCACAATGTCTTTCACACATTGGTCACCTTTACAGATATATCCAAACGAGAGGGATATCATTGAACAGGGTGTATTAACTAAATAAAACAACTGGTGTTCTCATTGTTACTAGAGGCTGAAGATCAGAATGTCTTTCACACATTGGTCACCTTTACAGATATATCCAACTGAGAGGGATATCATCGAACAGGGTGTATTGACTAAAAAAATAACTGGTGTTCTCATTGTATCAAGAGGCTGAAGCTCAAATTGTCATTCATACTGTGGTCACCTTTAGAGATATATCCAAGTGAGAGGGATATCATTGAACAGGGTGTATTGACTAAATAAAATAACTGGTTTTCTCGTTGTTACAAGAGGCTAAAGATCACAATTTCATTCATACTGTGGTCACCTTTACAGATATATAAAAGTGAGAGGGATATCATTGTACAGGGTGTATTGACTAAATAAAACAACTGGTGTTCTCATCGTTACAAGAGGTTAAAGCTCAAATTGTCTTACATACTGTGATCACCTTTACAGAAATATCCAAGTGAGACAAATTCATTCAACAGGGTGTATTGACTAAATAAAACCACTGCTGTTCTCATTGTTACAAGAGGCTGAAAATCACAATGTCTTTCACACACTGGTCACCTTTACAGATATATCCAAGTGAGAGGGATATCATTGAACAGGTTGTATTGACTAAATAAAACAACTGGTGTTCTCATTGTTACAAGAGGCTTAAGCCCAACTGTCTTACATACTGTAGTCACCTTTACAGATACCTCCAAGTGAGAGGGATATCATTGAACAGGGTGTATTGACTAAATAAAACAACTGGTGTTCTCATTGTTACAAGAAGCTGAAGATCACAATTTCTTTCACACATTTGTCACCTTTACAGATATATCCAACTGAGAGGGATATCATTAAACAGGGTGTATTGACTAAATAAAACAACTGGTGTTCTCGTTGTTACAAGATGCTGAAGATCACAATGTCTTTCACACATTGGTCACCTTTACAGATATATCCAAACGAGAGGGATATCATTGAACAGGGTGTATTGACTAAATAAAACAACCGTTGTTCTCATAGTTACAAGAGGCTGAGGATCACAATGTCTTTCACACATTGGTCACCTTTACAGATATGTCCAAGTGAGAGGGATATCATTGAACAGGGTGTATTGACTAAAGAAAACAACTGGTGTTCTCATTGTTACAAGAGGCTGAGGATCACAATGTCTTTCACACATTGGTCACCTTTACAGATATATCCAACTGAGAGGGATATCATTGAACAGGGTGTATTGACTAAAGAAAACAACCGTTGTTCTCATAGTTACAAGAGGCTGAGGATCACAATGTCTTTCACACATTGGTCACCTTTACAGATATGTCCAAGTGAGAGGGATATCATTGAACAGGGTGTATTGACTAAAGAAAACAACTGGTGTTCTCATTGCTACAAGAGGCTGAGGATCACAATGTCTTTCACACATTGGTCACCTTTACAGATATATCCAACTGAGAGGGATATCATTGAACAGGGTGTATTGACTAAATAAAACAACTGGTGTTCTCATTGTTACAAGAGGCTGAAGATCACAATGTCTTTCACACAATGGTCACCTTTACAGATATATCCAAGTGAGAGGGATATCATCGAACAGGGTGTATTGACTAAATAAAACAACTGGTGTTCTCATTGTTACAAGAGGCTTAAGATCACAATTTCTTTCATACTGTGGTCACATTTACAGATATATAAAAGTGAGAGGAATATCATCGAACAGGGTGTATTTTCTAAAAAAATAACTGGTGTTCTCATTGTTACTAGAGGCTGAAGATCAGAATGTCTTTCACACATTGGTCACCTTTACAGATATATAAAAGTGAGAGGGACATCATTGTACAGGGTGTATTGACTAAATAAAACAACTGGTGTTCTCATCGTTACATGAGGCTATAGCTCAAATTATCTTACATACTGTGATCACCTTTACAGAAATATCCAAGTGAGAGAAATTCATTGAACAGGGTGTATTGACTAAATAAAACCACTGGTGTTCTCATTGTAACAAGAGGCTGAAGATCACAATGTCTTTCACACATTGGTCACCTTTACAGATATATCCAAGTAAGAGGAATATCACTGAACAGGGTGTATTGACTAAATAAAACCACTGGTGTTCTCATTGTTAGAAGAGGCTGAAGATCACAATGTCTTTCACACATTGGTCACCTTTACAGATTAATCCAAGTAAGAGGGATATCATTGAACAGGTTGTATTGACTAAATAAAACAACTGGTATTCTCATTGTTAGAAGAGGCTGAAGATCACAATGTCTTTCACACATTGGTCACCTTTACAGATATATCCAAGTGAGAGGGATATCATTGAACAGGGTGTATTGACTAAATAAAACAACCGTTGTTCTCATAGTTACAAGAGGCTGAAGATCACAATGTCTTTCACACATTGGTCACCTTTACAGATATATCCAAGTAAGAGGGATATCATTGAACAGGTTGTATTGACTAAATAAAACCACTGGTGTTCTCATTGTAACAAGAGGCTGAAGATCACAATGTCTTTCACACATTGGTCACCTTTACAGATATATCCAAGTAAGAGGGATATCACTGAACAGGTTGTATTGACTAAATAAAACAACTGGTGTTCTCATTGTTAGAAGAGGCTGAAGATCACAATTTCTTTCACACATTGGTAACCTTTACAGATATATCCAAGTGAGAGGGATATCATTGAACAGGTTGTATTGACTAAATAAAACAACTGGTGTTGTCATTGTTACAAGAGGCTTAAGCTCAAATTGTCTTACATACTGTGGTCACCTTTACAGATACATCCAAGTGAGAGGGATATCATTGAACAGGGTGTATTGACTAAATAAAACAACTGGTGTTCTCATTGTTACAAGAAGCTGAAGATCACAATTTCTTTCACACATTGGTCACCTTTACAGATATATCCAACTGAGAGGGATATCTTTAAACAGGGTGTATTGACTAAATAAAACAACTGGTGTTCTCGTTGTTACAAGATGCTGAAGATCACAATGTCTTTCACACATTGGTCACCTTTACAGATATATCCAAACGAGAGGGATATCATTGACCAGGGTGTATTGACTAAATAAAACAACCGGTGTTCTCATAGTTACAAGAGGCTGAGGATCACAATGTCTTTCACACATTGGTCACCTTTACAGATATATCCAAACCAGAGGGATATCATTGACCAGGGTGTATTGACTAAATAAAACAACCGGTGTTCCCATTGTTACAAGAGGCTGAAGATCACAATGTCATTCACACATTAGTCAGATTTACAGATATGTCCAAGTGAGAGGGATATCATTGAACAGGGTGTATTGACTAAATAAAACAACTGGTGTTCTCATTGTTACAAGAGGCTGAAGCTCAAATTGTCTTTCCTACTGTGGTCACCTTTACAGATATATCCAAGTGAGAGGGATATCATTGTACAGGGTGTATTGACTTGACTAAATAAAACAACCGGAGTTCTCATTGTTACAAGAGGCTGAAGATCACAATGTCTTTCACACATTGGTCACCTTTACAGATATATCCAAGTGAGAGGGATATCATTGAACGGGTTGTATTGACTAAATAAAACAACTGGTGTTCTCATTGTTACAAGAGGCTTAAGCTCAAATTGTCTTACATACTGTGGTCACCTTTACAGATACATCCAAGTGAGAGGGATATCATTGAACAGGGTGTATTGACTAAATAAAACAACTGGTGTTCTCATTGTTACAAGAGGCTGAAGATCACAATTTCTTTCACACATTAGTCACCTTTACAGATATATCCAACTGAGAGGGATATCATTGAACACGGTGTATTGACTAAATAAAACAACTGGTGTTCTCGTTGTTACAAGATGCTAAAGATCACAATGTCTTTCACACATTGGTCAGCTTTTCAGATATATCCAAATGAGAGGGATATCATTGAACAGGGTGTATTGACTAAATAAAACAACCGGTGTTCTCATTGTTACAAGAGGCTGAGATGATGATGATGATGATGATGATGATGATATGCGGTTTAAGGGCGCTAAACTGCTATGGTCATCAGCGCCCTTACAATGTATAAAAGATAAGGTCAAAATATAAAACAGGAAAAAGAACCGCATATTTAAAAAACGGGACACAAACTCGCGATGTTCAAAAAGCTAAAACTAACAATAATATAACAATAACAATAATAACAATAACAACAATAATAAGAATACAACAATAATAACAATAACAACAATAAGATCAATACAAATATCTGAAAAACCAACACAAAAAAAGCATAGGCAATAAAAGATTAAAACGTGTCAGGAACTGTAGAATGCGAGGGACATGAGCGCCATATGTCCACTGGGGATAACAGTTCCCATAAAAACAGACAGAATAAAAGTACTAAGCTAACAGACGCCCAACGCATTAAATGCGCAGATTAAAATCACTGTCATGAATAAAACGTAAAACACATTCTACAGCACGCGTGTCGTCTGCCAAAACGTTGGCTAGGCCAACAAGCAGACCCACACGAGCACGCAATGCAGCTAAAACCTGTCACTCTGTTAAAATGTGACGCGCCGTTAAGGGCACGTCACACTGCCCAAGAGTGGTGCGGGGTCACCACTGAGCAAATACTATGACTAAAAACACAATGTCCAATCCGTAGACGAGCTAAAATTACCTCTTCCCGACGACAAGAACGAGAAGAGGTACCCCAGATCAACGGGAAAGGCTTAACCTCCCGTAACTTGTTCCCCCGGAGGGCCGTCCACTCATCGCGCCAGCGCGAGAGGATGCGGCGACGTAAAATAACACACGAATCTGACGAGGGAACAACAGAAGTAAAAAATCTGGGTAATAAAATCGCCGATTTCGCAGCGGCGTCGGCAGACTCATTACCTGAGATGCCCACATGACCTGGAATCCACATGAAGGGCACGCTGATGCCAGAGACACCAAGCGAGTGGAGCAGGTCATGTATGCGCTGTACGAGTGGGTGGTAATGGTACAGCGCATGAATAGTCTGAAGGGCACTCAGAGAGTCCGTACAAATAAAACAGTGGCGTAAGTCGTGCCGCTGAATGTATAAAACAGATTGATAAATGCTAAAAAGTTCGGCGGTAAAAATTGAACATTGTCGAGGTAAACGAAAAGTAAAACTCTGTACACCAAAAACAAACGCACATCCTACTCCAACATCAGTCTTAGACCCATCAGTATATATAAAATGACAGTCCCCGAACTGCGCCTGTACTTCTAAAAAGGCGGATCTAAGAACAGAAGCAGGGGTCGCATTTTTCGGCATCGACGTTAGCCCAAGGTGGATGTGGGCCTCAGCGCGCTACCATGGAGGAAAACGCGTTTCCCCTCGGGTGAGGGCCGGCGCTGGCGTAACGTCCAAATGCCGAAGTAGCAGTCGAAATCGAACCCCTGGAGTGAGCAATGCAGAGGAGCTAACGAAATATTGGCGATCAAGCGAATCCTCGTAAAATACATCGAAGGACGGGTGGTTAGGCAAGCTTGAGAGCCGACAAGCATAGCTGCACAAAGGCATCTCACGCCGGAAGGACAGCGGAGGCTCTGCAGCTTCTGCGTACAGACTGGGTACAGGGCTAGTTGGAAAGGCCCCTGTAGCGACTCTTATGCCACGATGGTGAATGGCATTCAATCGACGTAACACAGATGGACGTGCCGACGAATAAACAATACACTCGTAATCAAGCTTGGATCGGACCAAAGAGCGATATAGGCGAAGAAGGACGGTCCGATCAGCTCCCCAGGATGTGCCACTTAAAACACGTAAAATATTAAGAGAACGGTCACACTTTGCTTTTAAAAAGGAAACGTGCGAGGTCCAACACAACTTCCTATCAAAAATCAACCCCAAAAATTTCGCCTCGTCTGCAAACGGAAGTATCCCTGGCCCAAGATGGAGAGAGGGCGGAGGGAAATACTTCCGGCGCCAGAAGTTGATGCAGACGGATTTCTCGGCGGAGAAATTAAAGCCGTTGGCGTTACTCCAGGCGTAGAGACGGTCGATACAGCTCTGGAGACGGCGTTCGATAGACAGGTCCGCCGTGAACTGCAATAAATAGCGAAATCGTCAACAAAAAGGGACGATGAAATGCCAGGTGGAATACAATCAACAATGGGGTTGATAGCAATCGCAAAAGGTGTGACACTGAGTACAGAGCCCTGCGGAACTCCGTTCTCTTGAATAAAACGACGAGATAAAACCGAGCCCACACGTACACGAAAGACGCGGTCAGTCATAAACTCCCGAAGAAATATGGGAAGACGACCGCGGATATTCCAATCGTGAAGTGTACGTAAAATGCCGCCCCTCCAACAAGTGTCATAAGGTTTCTCCAGGTCAAAAAATACAGCCACGGTTTGACACTTTCTCAGAAATCCATTCATAATATGCGTCGACAAAGACACCAGATGGTCGACGGTAGAGCGATAGCGACGAAACCCGCACTGAGCGTTCGCAAGAAGTTTCTGAGACTCAAGCCACCATGTCAACCGCCCGTTGATCATGCGCTCCCTCACCTTGCAAATGCAACTGGTGAGGGAGATAGGGCGGTAGCTGGAAGGTAGTTGGCGATCCTTCCCAGGCTTAAGTATAGGGACAATGGTGGCTTCGCGCCAAACGGAAGGAAAAATGCTGTCTTGCCAAATACGGTTATAGACCTGTAAGAGAAATAGTTTACTGTCGGCTGAAAGGTTCTTTAACATCAGGACATGAATGCCGTCCGGCCCAGGAGCGGAGTGCCGAGAGCAATGAAGAGCGTGCTCCAGCTCCCTCATTCATTGTGAATAGTTCGTTATAGCATTCATCATTAGCAGACCGAAAAGTATATGATGCGGAATCCAGCCGGTCTTTAATAGAGCGAAAGCCGGCGGAATAATGGTCTGAACTGGAAACCGCCTTAACGGCAGCACCCAGAGTGTTAGCGATGGCAGCCGGATCCACTATGGTGGCATTAGAAACCTGAAGGCCAGAAACCGTACAATGTGACACTTTACCTGAGAAGCGACGAAGTTTATCCCAAACAACGGATGAAGGCGTAAAACGATTAAAAGACTCGACAAAACGAGCCCAAGATGCCTTCTTGCTATCCTGAATAATGCGACGAGCCCTGGCGCGCGATTGTTTAAAAGTCACCAAATTATCAAGTGTAGGGTGTCGCCGAAACACCCTAAGTGCAGTCCTACGGGCACGAACGGCGTCCCGACAATCCTCGTTCCACCACGGAACAGGTGGCCGCCGAGGTTGGGAGGATGAACAGGATATTGCGCGTTCGGCGGCAGAGAAAATAATAGACGTAAGGTGCTGCACTAGTTGGTTAATGTCGGAGAAGGGCTGGTCGTCAAAATGCACGAGGCTGGAATACAAGCTCCAGTCGGCTTTTGCGAATATCCAGGTAGGTACTCTGGAATGCTGTACGTGGTGCGACAGAAGAGAAACGATGCAGGGGTAATGGTCGCTGGAGTAGGTGTCAGCGACGACGTTCCACTGAAGACGACCTGCAAGCTGGAGTGAGCAAACGGCAAGGTCCAGGTGAGAGAATGTACCAGAAGAATCTGAAATAAAAGTAGGTGCACCTGTATTGAGGATGGAAAGATTGAACTGATAAAAAATGTCGGAAAGAAGAGTTCCTCTCGCACAAGCCCTTGGCGAACCCTACAGTGGGTGATGGGGATTAAAATCTCCCAACAGAAGAAATGGTGTTGGGAGAGCGGACAGGAGAGCTCGAATGTCCGCGGGAGCGAGAGGAGACGATGGAGGTGAATACACAGAGCCAACAGAAAACAAAAAGCCGGGTAAGTGAAGGCGAACGGCAACAGCTTGCAAGTCGGATGTAAGTGTGACGGGTTTAAAATGAACGTCGTTACGCACTAACAACATGACACCTCCATGAGCAGGAGTACCCTCCTCCGGTTCAAGGTCGTAGCGAACCGGAGTATATCCTCGGAGATCAAAAGGATCGTGAGGGCGAAGCTTAGTCTCCTGCAAACACACGACCATAGGCGAATGGGAACGCAATAAAAGTTGCAGTTCCGCCCTATGCGATCGTACACCACGTACATTCCAGGTCAGGATAGCCATTAAGAAAAAGGGATAAACTGTCTACTTAGAAGGGCGGCTTAAAATTACCTTTTGTTTAACCTTGGGGCTCGGGCTTTTGGTATGGAGTTGGTCAGACTCCATAGCTTCCTCGGAGGGAGGGCTCACGCGCTCAGTGCCAGAGACCGATTCAAGCGCCGTGAATCGGTTCTGGGTGGCGATGGGTGAGGGGTGCCGCTGATAGCGGCTTGTCCCAGGACCTTCCTGGGACAGCGACCTCCGAGGAGGAGAAGGTGAACTATTGTTACCGCGCGCACGCGGAGGGTCTTTCAAAAAATCTTCCCTACGAAGTTTCTGCTTGGGCTTCTTTTCAGCGGCTTGCGACTTCATTGATTTTGGACCAGGTTTATAGGGCTTGGTAACAGTAGCTTTAATGGACGGCCGGATGGTAGTGGCGGTTAATCCTGTCATGGTCCAAGTCTGAGTTTCGGCATCTACTCGTGGTATTGGCGAGGATCCAACAGAACTAAATGTGCCAGAACGCAGGAGTGAAGGTTGGCGCGCATGGTAACGCCTCCGGGCTTCAGCGAAGGAAAGTTTTTCCTTTACCCGGATCTCCTGGATCGCCTTCTCGTCCAAGTACCGCGGACAGTCGGCAAACGAAGCAGAATGAGACCCTTTACAATTAACGCAGACGGGGGCTGTTGAACAGGTACCTTCGTGTGAGGGCTGGCTACATGTTGCACAGATGTTAACGGCATTCTTACAGGAGACTTGCGTATGCCCAAAACGTTGGCATTTAAAACAACGCAGAGGTCTAGGAATAAAAGGCCTCAAAAAATCCGTTCGTACCCTGCGGAAATGCTCGTGGGCAGATCGACGCCATCAAATGTAATAAACAGGGTACGAGTGGGTACCAATACGCCGTCGCGTTTGGCCTGCACTCGATGGACCGCTGTCACCTTCTAGTCTGCAAGATATTCTACCAGATCCTCGTCCGATATACCATCGAGGCTATGGGTGGTAATGACGCCTCGAAAGGAATTCAATGTGCGGTGCTTCTCCACACGGATGGGATAGCCGTGGAGAAGCGTAGCGCGCAACAAGGTCTTACTTTGCTGATCGGATTTCGTTTGGGCTAATAAGGAACCATTCCGTAGACGAGTGCAGGACTGAACCGCACAAGCAATAGCATCAATGCCCTTTTGAATGATGAAAGGGTTCACCCTCTCAAAACTTTGTCCTTCTTCGGTTCGTGAAATGACCAAGTAACAACCAGTTGTCGGTGGTGTCACTTCTGTTACATAAACTTTTCGGCGCTTGTTAGTATTAATGGAGGAAGGGTGCTCCATAGCGAAATAAATCCTCCACCATTGCAACCGTCTCCGACCTCGGGCTCTGACTTCTCGGGCGTTACCCCGGCTTGGGTGAGTGGCCTATCTATACCAGACTCACCCCAGGGTCATACCTCCCAGAACATAGACAGAGGGACCCAATCGCCGTCAGAAGTCAGCAGCTCATGCAATGGCCCCCCCCGCGGGGCTGCAGTTGAACAGCGGATACGAACACAAACCCTACATGACGACCCCGGGTGGTGGGGATGACGCCATTACCCACTCACCCAGCTGCGCACCTGGTGCGCGGGTATCCGTCAGGCTGTGTCCACGTAGGATTAAAAGAAAGATAAAAGAAACTAAAACTGTGTGGGCGTTTCTGATGCAAGGTAGGCCGGCGAGGAAGAAAAAGAGATGCGTAAATGAATGGACGTGGTGCGAAATGTCCAGACGTAAAAGCGAAGAAAGAAACGATGGCGAGGGGCGACATGATATGAAATGCACAGAACGCACGAGAGCCTACCTTGATTCCCCCGGTCACGAGAACGAACCCACCTCGACCGGACGGGGGTGGAAGGATGGTGATGGCGATGATTGGCTCGGGTACCCCGGGTGCGCCTAACCCGTACTCACAAAAGGTGAGCCCCTGGGGGAAAGAGGCTGAGGATCACAATGTCTTTCACACATTGGTCACCTTTACAGATATATCCAACTGAGAGGGATATCATTGAACAGGGTGTATTCACTAAATAAAACAACTGGTGTTCTCATTGTTACAAGAGGCTGAAGATCACAATGTCTTTCACACATTGGTCACCTTTACAGATATATCCAAGTGAGAGGGATATCATTGAACAGGGTGTATTCACTAAATAAAACAACTGGTGTTCTCATTGTTACAAGAGGCTGAAGATCACAATGTCTTTCACACATTGGTCACCTTTACAGATATATCCAACTGAGAGGGATATCATTGAACAGGGTGTATTGACTAAATAAAACAACTGGTGTTCTCATTGTTACAAGAGGCTGAAGATCACAATGTCTTTCACACATTGGTAACCTCTACAGATATATCCAAGTGAGAGGGATATCATTGAACAGGGTGTATTGACTAAATAAAACAACTGGTGTTCTCATTGTTACAAGAGGCTGAAGATCACAATGTCTTTCACACATTGGTCACCTTTACAGATATATCCAACTGAGAGGGATATCATTGAACAGGGTGTATTGACTAAATAAAACAACTGGTGTTCTCATCGTTACAAGAGGCTGAAGAACACAATGTCTTTCACACATTGGTCACCTTTACAGATATATCCAACTGAGAGGGATATCATTGAACAGGGTGTATTGACTAAATAAAACAACTGGTGTTCTCATTGTTACACGAGGCTGAAGAACACAATGTCTTTCACACATTGGTCACCTTTACAGATATATCCAACTGAGAGGGATATCATTGAACAGGGTGTATTGACTAAATAAAACAACTGGTGTTCTCATTGTTACAAGAGGCTGAAGATCACAATGTCTTTCACACATTTGTCACCTTTACAGATATATCCAAGTGAGAGGGATACATTGAACAGGTGTACTGACTAAATAAAACAACTGGTGTTCTCATTGTTACAAGAGGCTGAAGCTCAAATTGTCTTTCATACTGTGGTCACCTTTACAGATATATCCAAGTGAAAGGGATATCATTGAACAGGGTGTATTGACTAAATAAAATAAATGGTGTTCTCATTGTTCCAAGAGGCTGAGGATCACAATGTCTTTCACACATTGGTCACCTTTACGGATATATCCAACTGAGAGGGATATTGTTGAACAGGGTGTATTGACTAAATAAGACAACCGGTGTTCTCATTGTTACAAGAGGCTGAAGATCAGAATGTCTTTCACACATTGGTCACCTTTACAGATATATCCAAGTGAGAGGGATATCATTGTACAGGGTGTATTGACTAAATAAAGCAACTGGTGTTCTCATTGTTACAAGAGGCTGAAGATCAGAATGTCTTTCACACATTGTTCACCTTTACAGATATATCCAAGTGAGAGGGATATCATTGAACAGGGTGTATTGACTAAAAAATTAACTAGTGTTCTCATTGTTTCAAGAGGCTGAAGCTCAAATTGTCATTCATACTGTGGTCACCTTTACAGACATATCCAAGTGAGAGGGATACCATTGAACAGGGTGTATTGACTAAATAAAATAACTGGTTTTCTCATTGTTACAAGAGGCTAAAGGTCACAATTTATTTCATACTGTGGTCACCTTTACAGATATATCCAAGTGCGAAGGATATAATTGAACAGGGTGTATTGACTAAATAAAACAACTGGTGTTCTCATTGTTACAAGAGGCTTAAGTTCAAATTGTCTTACATACTGTGGTCACCTTTACAGATACATCCAAGTGAGAGGGATATCATTGAACAGGGTGTATTGACTACATAAAACAACTGCTGTTCTCATTGTTACAAGAAGCTGAAGATCACAATGTCTTTCACACATTGGTCAGCTTTACAGATATATCCAAGTGAGAGGGATATCATTGAACAGGTGTACTGACTAAATAAAACAACTGGTGTTCTCATTGTTACAAGAGGCTGAAGCTCAAATTGTCTTTCATACTGTGGTCACCTTTACAGATATATCCAAGTGAAAGGGATATCATTGAACAGGGTGTATTGACTAAGTAAAACAAATGGTGTTCTCATTGTTACAAGAGGCTGAAGATCACAATGTCTTTCATACATGGGTCACCTTTAAAGATATATCCAAGTGAGAGGGATATCATTGAACAGGGTGTATTGACTAAATAAAACAACCGGTGTGCTCATTGTTACAAGAGGCTGAAGATCACAATATCTTTCACACATTGGTCACCTTTACAGATATATCCAAGTGAGAGGGACATCATTGTACAGGACGTATTGACTAAATAAAACAACTGGTGTTCTCATTGTTACAAGAGGCTAAAGATAAGAATGTCTTTCACACATTGGTCACCTTTACAGATATATCCAAGTGAGAGGGATATCATTGAACAGGGTGTATTGACTAAATAAAACAACTGGTCTTCTCATTGTTACAAGAGGCTGAAGATCACAATGTCTTTCACACATTGGTCACCTTTACAGATATATCCAACTGAGAGGGATATCATTGAACAGGGTGTATTGACTAAATAAAACAACTGGTGTTCTCATCGTTACAAGAGGCTGAAGAACACAATGTCTTTCACACATTGGTCACCTTTACAGATATATCCAACTGAGAGGGATATCATTGAACAGGGTGTATTGACTAAATAAAACAACTGGTGTTCTCATTGTTACACGAGGCTGAAGAACACAATGTCTTTCACACATTGGTCACCTTTACAGATATATCCAAGTGAGAGGGATATCATTGAACAGGGTGTATTGACTAAATAAAACAACTGGTGTTCTCATTGTTACAAGAGGCTGAAGATCACAATGTCTTTCACACATTTGTCACCTTTACAGATATATCCAAGTGAGAGGGATACATTGAACAGGTGTACTGACTAAATAAAACAACTGGTGTTCTCATTGTTACAAGAGGCTGAAGCTCAAATTGTCTTTCATACTGTGGTCACCTTTACAGATATATCCAAGTGAAAGGGATATCATTGAACAGGGTGTATTGACTAAATAAAATAAATGGTGTTCTCATTGTTCCAAGAGGCTGAGGATCACAATGTCTTTCACACATTGGTCACCTTTACGGATATATCCAACTGAGAGGGATATTGTTGAACAGGGTGTATTGACTAAATAAGACAACCGGTGTTCTCATTGTTACAAGAGGCTGAAGATCAGAATGTCTTTCACACATTGGTCACCTTTACAGATATATCCAAGTGAGAGGGATATCATTGTACAGGGTGTATTGACTAAATAAAGCAACTGGTGTTCTCATTGTTACAAGAGGCTGAAGATCAGAATGTCTTTCACACATTGTTCACCTTTACAGATATATCCAAGTGAGAGGGATATCATTGAACAGGGTGTATTGACTAAAAAATTAACTAGTGTTCTCATTGTTTCAAGAGGCTGAAGCTCAAATTGTCATTCATACTGTGGTCACCTTTACAGACATATCCAAGTGAGAGGGATACCATTGAACAGGGTGTATTGACTAAATAAAATAACTGGTTTTCTCATTGTTACAAGAGGCTAAAGGTCACAATTTATTTCATACTGTGGTCACCTTTACAGATATATCCAAGTGCGAAGGATATAATTGAACAGGGTGTATTGACTAAATAAAACAACTGGTGTTCTCATTGTTACAAGAGGCTTAAGTTCAAATTGTCTTACATACTGTGGTCACCTTTACAGATACATCCAAGTGAGAGGGATATCATTGAACAGGGTGTATTGACTACATAAAACAACTGCTGTTCTCATTGTTACAAGAAGCTGAAGATCACAATGTCTTTCACACATTGGTCAGCTTTACAGATATATCCAAGTGAGAGGGATATCATTGAACAGGTGTACTGACTAAATAAAACAACTGGTGTTCTCATTGTTACAAGAGGCTGAAGCTCAAATTGTCTTTCATACTGTGGTCACCTTTACAGATATATCCAAGTGAAAGGGATATCATTGAACAGGGTGTATTGACTAAGTAAAACAAATGGTGTTCTCATTGTTACAAGAGGCTGAAGATCACAATGTCTTTCATACATGGGTCACCTTTAAAGATATATCCAAGTGAGAGGGATATCATTGAACAGGGTGTATTGACTAAATAAAACAACCGGTGTGCTCATTGTTACAAGAGGCTGAAGATCACAATATCTTTCACACATTGGTCACCTTTACAGATATATCCAAGTGAGAGGGACATCATTGTACAGGACGTATTGACTAAATAAAACAACTGGTGTTCTCATTGTTACAAGAGGCTAAAGATAAGAATGTCTTTCACACATTGGTCACCTTTACAGATATATCCAAGTGAGAGGGATATCATTGTACAGGATATATTGACTAAATAAAACAACTGGTGTTCTCATTGTTACAAGAGGCTGAAGATCACAATGTCTTTCACACATTGTTCACCTTTACAGATATATCCATGTGAGAGGGATATTATTGAACAGGGTGTATTGACTAATAAAATAACTGGTGTTCTCATTGTTTCAAGAGCCTGAAGCTCAAATTGTCATTCATACTGTGGTCACCTTTATAGACATATCCAAGTGAGAGGGATACCATTGAACAGGGTGTATTGACTAAAAAAAATAACTGGTTTTCTCATTGTTACAAGAGGCTAAAGATCACAATTTCTTTCATACTGTGGTCACCTTTACAGATACATCCAAGTGAGAGGGATATCATTGAACAGGGTGTATTGACTAAATAAAACAACTGGTGTTCTCATTGTTAGAAGAGGCTTAAGTTCCAATTGTCTTACATACTGTGGTCACCTTTACAGATATATACAAGTGAGAGGGATATCATTGAACAGGGTGTATTGACTACATAAAACACCTGGTGTTCTCATTGTTACAAGAAGCTGAAGATCACAATTTCTTTCACACATTGGTCACCTTTACAGATATATCCAACTGAGAGGGATATCATTGAACAGGGTGAATTGACTAAATAAAACAACTGGTGTTCTCATTGTTACAAGAGGCTGAAGATCACAATGTCTTTCACACATTGGTCACCTTTACAGATATGTCCAAGTTAGAAGTATATCATTGAACAGGGTGTATTGACTAAATAAACAACCGGTGTTCTCATTGTTACAAGAGGCTGAAGATCACAAAGTCTATCACACATTGGTCACGTTTACAGATATATAAAAGTTAGAGGGATATCATTTCACAGGGTGTATTGACTAAATAAAACAACTGGTGTTCTCATTGTTCCAAGAGGCTGAAGCTCAAATTGTCATTCATACTGTGGTCACTTTTACAGATTTATCCAAGTGAGAGGGATATCATTGAACAGGGTGTATTGACTAAATAAAACAACTGGTGTTCTCATAGTTACAAGAGGCTGAAGATCACAATGTCTTTCACACATTGGTCACCTTTACAGATATATCCAAGTGAGAGGGATATCATTGAACAGGACGTATTGACTAAATAAAACAACTGGTGTTCTCATCGTTACAAGAGGCTGAAGCTCAAATTGTCATTCATACTGTGGTCACTTTTACAGATATATCCAAGTTAGAAGTATATCATTGAACAGGGTGTATTGACTAAATAAAAGATCTGGAGTTCTCATTGTTACAAGAGGCTGAAGCTCAAATTGTCATTCATACGTTGGTTAGCTTTACAGATATATAAAAGTGAGAGGATTATAATTGAACAGGGTGTATTGACTAAATAAAACAACCGGTGTTTTATTGTTATAAGAGGCTGAAGATTACAATGTGTTTTACACATTGGTCACCTTTGCAGATATATCCAAGTGAGAGGGATATCATTGAACAGGGTGTATTGACTAAATAAAACAACTGGTGTTCCCATTGTTACAAGAGGCTGAAGATCACAATGTCTTTATACGTTGGTCACCTTTATAGATATATCCAGGGTGAGAGGGATATCATTGAACAGAGTGTATTGACTAAATAAAACAACTGGTGTTCTCATTGTTACAAGAGGCTGAATATCACAATGTCTTTCATACTTTGGTCACCTTTACAGATATATCCAAGTGAGAGGGATATCATTGAACAGGGTGTATTGACTAAAAAAATAACTGGTGTTCTCATTGTTTCAAGAGGCTGAAGCTCAAATTGTCATTCATACTGTGGTCACCTTTATAGATATATCCAAGTGAGAGGGATACCATTGAACAGGGTGTATTGACTAAAAAAAATAACTGGTTTTCTCATTGTTACAAGAGGCTAAAGATCACAATTTCTTTCATACTGTGGTCACCTTTACAGATACATCCAAGTGAGAGGGATATCATTGAACAGGGTGTATTGACTAAATAAAACAACTGGTGTTCTCATTGTTACAAGAGGCTGAAGATCACAATGTCTTTCATACATGGGTCACCTTTAAAGATATATCCAAGTGAGAGGGATATCATTGAACAGGGTGTATTGAATAAATAAAACAACCGGTGTGCTCATTGTTACAAGAGGCTGAAGATCACAATATCTTTCACACATTGGTCACCTTTACAGATATATCCAAGTGAGAGGGACATCATTGTACAGGACGTATTGACTAAATAAAACAACTGGTGTTCTCATTGTTACAAGAGGCTAAAGATAAGAATGTCTTTCACACATTGGTCACCTTTACAGATATATCCAAGTGAGAGGGATATCATTGTACAGGATATATTGACTAAATAAAACAACTGGTGTTCTCATTGTTACAAGAGGCTGAAGATCACAATGTCTTTCACACATTGTTCACCTTTACAGATATATCCATGTGAGAGGGATATTATTGAACAGGGTGTATTGACTAATAAAATAACTGGTGTTCTCATTGTTTCAAGAGCCTGAAGCTCAAATTGTCATTCATACTGTGGTCACCTTTATAGACATATCCAAGTGAGAGGGATACCATTGAACAGGGTGTATTGACTAAAAAAAATAACTGGTTTTCTCATTGTTACAAGAGGCTAAAGATCACAATTTCTTTCATACTGTGGTCACCTTTACAGATACATCCAAGTGAGAGGGATATCATTGAACAGGGTGTATTGACTAAATAAAACAACTGGTGTTCTCATTGTTAGAAGAGGCTTAAGTTCCAATTGTCTTACATACTGTGGTCACCTTTACAGATATATACAAGTGAGAGGGATATCATTGAACAGGGTGTATTGACTACATAAAACACCTGGTGTTCTCATTGTTACAAGAAGCTGAAGATCACAATTTCTTTCACACATTGGTCACCTTTACAGATATATCCAACTGAGAGGGATATCATTGAACAGGGTGAATTGACTAAATAAAACAACTGGTGTTCTCATTGTTACAAGAGGCTGAAGATCACAATGTCTTTCATACATGGGTCACCTTTAAAGATATATCCAAGTGAGAGGGATATCATTGAACAGGGTGTATTGACTAAATAAAACAACCGGTGTGCTCATTGTTACAAGAGGCTGAAGATCACAATATCTTTCACACATTGGTCACCTTTACAGATATATCCAAGTGAGAGGGACATCATTGTACAGGACGTATTGACTAAATAAAACAACTGGTGTTCTCATTGTTACAAGAGGCTAAAGATAAGAATGTCTTTCACACATTGGTCACCTTTACAGATATATCCAAGTGAGAGGGATATCATTGTACAGGATATATTGACTAAATAAAACAACTGGTGTTCTCATTGTTACAAGAGGCTGAAGATCACAATGTCTTTCACACATTGTTCACCTTTACAGATATATCCATGTGAGAGGGATATTATTGAACAGGGTGTATTGACTAATAAAATAACTGGTGTTCTCATTGTTTCAAGAGCCTGAAGCTCAAATTGTCATTCATACTGTGGTCACCTTTATAGACATATCCAAGTGAGAGGGATACCATTGAACAGGGTGTATTGACTAAAAAAAATAACTGGTTTTCTCATTGTTACAAGAGGCTAAAGATCACAATTTCTTTCATACTGTGGTCACCTTTACAGATACATCCAAGTGAGAGGGATATCATTGAACAGGGTGTATTGACTAAATAAAACAACTGGTGTTCTCATTGTTAGAAGAGGCTTAAGTTCCAATTGTCTTACATACTGTGGTCACCTTTACAGATATATACAAGTGAGAGGGATATCATTGAACAGGGTGTATTGACTACATAAAACACCTGGTGTTCTCATTGTTACAAGAAGCTGAAGATCACAATTTCTTTCACACATTGGTCACCTTTACAGATATATCCAACTGAGAGGGATATCATTGAACAGGGTGAATTGACTAAATAAAACAACTGGTGTTCTCATTGTTACAAGAGGCTGAAGATCACAATGTCTTTCACACATTGGTCACCTTTACAGATATGTCCAAGTTAGAAGTATATCATTGAACAGGGTGTATTGACTAAATAAACAACCGGTGTTCTCATTGTTACAAGAGGCTGAAGATCACAAAGTCTATCACACATTGGTCACGTTTACAGATATATAAAAGTTAGAGGGATATCATTTCACAGGGTGTATTGACTAAATAAAACAACTGGTGTTCTCATTGTTCCAAGAGGCTGAAGCTCAAATTGTCATTCATACTGTGGTCACTTTTACAGATTTATCCAAGTGAGAGGGATATCATTGAACAGGGTGTATTGACTAAATAAAACAACTGGTGTTCTCATAGTTACAAGAGGCTGAAGATCACAATGTCTTTCACACATTGGTCACCTTTACAGATATATCCAAGTGAGAGGGATATCATTGAACAGGACGTATTGACTAAATAAAACAACTGGTGTTCTCATCGTTACAAGAGGCTGAAGCTCAAATTGTCATTCATACTGTGGTCACTTTTACAGATATATCCAAGTTAGAAGTATATCATTGAACAGGGTGTATTGACTAAATAAAAGATCTGGAGTTCTCATTGTTACAAGAGGCTGAAGCTCAAATTGTCATTCATACGTTGGTTAGCTTTACAGATATATAAAAGTGAGAGGATTATAATTGAACAGGGTGTATTGACTAAATAAAACAACCGGTGTTTTATTGTTATAAGAGGCTGAAGATTACAATGTGTTTTACACATTGGTCACCTTTGCAGATATATCCAAGTGAGAGGGATATCATTGAACAGGGTGTATTGACTAAATAAAACAACTGGTGTTCCCATTGTTACAAGAGGCTGAAGATCACAATGTCTTTATACGTTGGTCACCTTTATAGATATATCCAGGGTGAGAGGGATATCATTGAACAGAGTGTATTGACTAAATAAAACAACTGGTGTTCTCATTGTTACAAGAGGCTGAATATCACAATGTCTTTCATACTTTGGTCACCTTTACAGATATATCCAAGTGAGAGGGATATCATTGAACAGGGTGTATTGACTAAAAAAATAACTGGTGTTCTCATTGTTTCAAGAGGCTGAAGCTCAAATTGTCATTCATACTGTGGTCACCTTTATAGATATATCCAAGTGAGAGGGATACCATTGAACAGGGTGTATTGACTAAAAAAAATAACTGGTTTTCTCATTGTTACAAGAGGCTAAAGATCACAATTTCTTTCATACTGTGGTCACCTTTACAGATACATCCAAGTGAGAGGGATATCATTGAACAGGGTGTATTGACTAAATAAAACAACTGGTGTTCTCATTGTTACAAAAAGCTGAAGATCACAATTTCTTTCACACATTGGTCACCTTTACAGATATATCCAACTGAGAGGGATATCATTGAACAGGGTGTATTGACTAAATAAAACAACTGGTGTTCTCATTGTTACAAGAGGCTGAAGATCACAATGTCTTTCACACATTGGTCACCTTTACAGATATGTCCAAGTTAGAAGTATATCATTGAACAGGGTGTATTGACTAAATAAACAACCGGTGTTCTCATTGTTACAAGAGGCTGAAGATCAGAATGTCTTTCACACATTGGTCACCTTTACAGATATATCCAAGTCAGAGGGATATCATTGTACAGGGTGTATTGAATAATAAAATAACTGGTGTTCTCATTGTTACAAGAGGCTGAGGATTAGAATGTCTTTCACACATTGGTCACCTTTACAGATATATCCAAGTGAGAGGGATATCATTGAACAGGGTGTATTGACTAAAAAAATAACTGGTGTTCACACTGTTTCAAGAGGCTGAAGCTGAAATTGTCATTCATACTGTGGTCACCTTTACAGATATATCCAAGTGAGAGGGATATCATTAAACATGGTGTATTGACTAAATCAAATAACTGGTGTTCTCATTGTTACAAGAGACTGAAGATCACAATTTCTTTCATACTGTGGTCACCTTTACAGATATATAAAAGTTAGAGGGATATCATTTCACAGGGTGTATTGACTAAATTAAACAACTGGTGTTCTCATTCTTAAAAGAGGCTAAAGCTCAAATTGTCTTACATACTGTGATCACCTTTACAGATATATCCAAGTGAGAGGGATATCATTGAACATAGTGTATTGACCAAATAAAACAACCTGTGTTCGCATTGTTACACGAGGCTGAAGATCACAATGTCTTTCACACATTGGTCACCTTTACAGATATATCCAAGTGAGAGGGATATCTTTGAACAGGGTGTATTGACTAAATAAAACAACTGGTGTTCTCATTGTTACACAAGGCTAAAGATCACAATGTCTTTCACACATTGGTCACCTTTACAGATATATCCAAGTGAGAGGGATATCTTTGAACAGGGTGTATTGACCAAATAAAACAACCTGTGTTCGCATTGTTACACGAGGCTGAAGATCACAATGTCTTTCACACATTGGTCAACTTTACAGATATATCCAAGTGAGAGGGATATCTTTGAACAGGTTGTATTGACTAAATAAAAAAACTGGTGTTCTCATAGTTACAAGAGGCTAAAGATCACAATGTCTTTCACACATTGGACACCTTTACAGATATATCCAAGTGAGAGGGATATCATTGAAGAGGGTGTATTGACTAAATAAAACAACTGGTGTTCTCATTGTTACAAAAGGCTGAAGATCACAATGCCTTTTACACATTGGTCACCTTTAGAGATATATCCAAGTGAGAGGGATATCATTGAACAGGGTGTATTGACCAAATAAAACAACTGGTGTTCTCATTGTTACAAGAGGCTGAAGATCACAATGCCTTTTACACATTGGACACCTTTACAGATATATCCAACTGAGAGGGATATCATTGAACAGGGTGTATTGACTAAATAAAACAACTGGTGTTCTCATTGTTACAAGAGGCTGAAGAACACAATGTCTTTCACACATTGGTCACCTTTACAGATATATCCAAGTGAGAGGGATATCATTGAACAGGGTGTATTAACTAAATAAAACAACTGGTGTTCTCATCGTTACAAGAAGCTGAAGCTCAAATTGTCTTACATACTGTGGTCACCTTTACAGATATATCCAAGTGAGAGGGATATCATTGAACAGGGTGTATTGGCTAAATAAAACAACTGGTGTTCTCATTGTTCCAAGAGGCTGAAGCTCAAATTGTCATTCATACTGTGGTCACTTTTACAGATTTATCCAAGTGAGAGGGATATCATTGAACAGGGTGTATTGACTAAATAAAACAACTGGTGTTCTCATTGTTCCAAGAGGCTGAAGCTCAAATTGTCATTCATACTATGGTCACTTTTACAGATTTATCCAAGTGAGAGGGATATCATTGAACAGGGTGTATTGACTAAATAAAACAACTGGTGTTCTCATTGTTACAAGAGGCTGAAGATCACAATGTCTTTCACACATTGGTCACCTTTACATATATATCCATGTGAGAGGGATATCATTGAACAGGACGTATTGACTAAATAAAACAACTGGTGTTCTCATCGTTACAAGAGGCTGAAGCTCAAATTGTCTTACATTCTGTGGTCACCTTTACAGATATATCCAAGTGAGAGGGATATCATTGAACAGGGTGTATTGGCTAAATAAAACAACTGGTGTTCTCATTGTTCCAAGAGGCTGAAGCTCAAATTGTCATTCATACTGTGGTCACTTTTACAGATTTATCCAAGTGAGAGGGATATCATTGAACAGGGTGTATTGACTAAATAAAACAACTGGTGTTCTCATTGTTACAAGAGGCTGAAGATCACAATGTCTTTCACACATTGGTCACCTTTACAGATATATCCAAGTGAGAGGGATATCATTGAACAGGACGTATTGACTAAATAAAACAACTGGTGTTCTCATCGTTACAAGAGGCTGAAGCTCAAATTGTCTTACATACTGTGGTCACCTTTACAGATATATCCAAGTGAGAGGGATATCATTGAACATAGTGTATTGACCAAATAAAACAACCTGTGTTCGCATTGTTACACGAGGCTGAAGATCACAATGTCTTTCACACATTGGTCACCTTTACAGATATATCCAAGTGAGAGGGATATCATTGAACAGGGTGTATTGACTAAATAAAACAACTGGTGTTCTCATTGTTACAAGAGGCTGAAGATCACAATGTCTTTCACACATTTGTCACCTATACAGATATATCCAAGTGAGAGGGATATCATTGAACAGGTGTACTGACTAAATAAAACAACTGGTGTTCTCATTGTTACAAGAGGCTGAAGCTCAAATTGTCTTTCATACTGTGGTCACCTTTACAGATATATCCAAGTGAATGGGATATCATTGAACAGGGTGTATTGACTAAATAAAATAAATGGTGTTCTCATTGTTCCAAGAGGCTGAGGATCACAATGTGTTTCACACATTGGTCACCTTTACGGATATATCCAACTGAGAGGGATATCATTGAACAGGGTGTATTGACTAAACAAGACAACTGGTGTTCTCATTGTTACAAGAGGCTGAAGATCAGAATGTCTTTCACACATTGGTCACCTTTACAGATATATCCAAGTGAGAGGGATATCATTGTACAGGGTGTATTGACTAAATAAAGCAACTGGTGTTCTCATTGTTACAAGAGGCTGAAGATCACAATGTCTGTCACACATTGTTCACCTTTACAGATATATCCATGTGAGAGGGATATCATTGAACAGGGTGTATTGACTAATAAAATAACTGGTGTTCTCATTGTTTCAACAGGCTGAAGCTCAAATTGTCATTCATACTGTGGTCACCTTTATAGATATATCCAAGTGAGAGGGATACCATTGAACAGGGTGTATTGACTAAAAAAAATAACTGGTTTTCTCATTGTTACAAGAGGCTAAAGATCACAATTTCTTTCATACTGTGGTCACCTTTACAGATACATCCAAGTGAGAGGGATATCATTGAACAGGGTGTATTGACTAAATAAAACAACTGGTGTTCTCATTGTTAGAAGAGGCTTAAGTTCCAATTGTCTTACATACTGTGGTCACCTTTACAGATATATCCAAGTGAGAGGGATATCATTGAAGAGGGTGTATTGACTAAATAAAACAACTGGTGTTCTCATTGTTACAAGAGCCTGAAGCTCAAATTGTCATTCATACTGTGGTCACCTTTACAGATTTATCCAACTGAGAGGGATATCATTGAACAGGGTGTTTTGACTCAATAAAACAACTGGTGTTCTCATTGTTACAAAAGGCTGAAGATCACAATGCCTTTTACACATTGGTCACCTTTACAGATATATCCAAGTGAGAGGGATATCATTTAAAAGGGTGTATTGACTAAATAAAACAACTGGTGTTCTCATCGTTACAATAGGCTGAAGCTCAAATTGTCTTCCATACTGTGGTCACCTTTACAGATATATCCAAGTGAGAGGGATATCATTGAACAGGGTGTATTGAATAAATAAAACAAACCGGTGTTCTCATTGTTACAAGAGGCTGAAGATAACAATGTCTTTCATACTGTGGTCACGTTTGCAGATATATTAAACTGAAGGGGATATAATTGAACAGGGTGTATTGACTAAATAAAACAACTGGTGTTCTCATTGTTACAAGAGGCTGAACCTCAAACTGTCTTACATACTGTAGTCTCCTTTACAGATATATCCAAGTGAGAGGGATATCATTGAACAGAGTGTATTGAATAAATAAAACAAACCGGTGTTCTTTTTGTTACAAGAGGCTGAAGATAACAATGTCTTTCATACTGTGGTCACGTTTGCAGATATATAAAACTGAAGGGGATATAATTGAACACGGTGTATTGACTAAATAAAACAACTGGTGTTCTCATTGTTACAAGAGGCTGAAGCTCAAACTGTCATACATACTGTGGTCTCCTTTACAGATATATACAAGTGAGAGGGATATCATTGAACAGCATGTATTGAATAAATAAAACAAACCGGTGTTCTCATTGTTACAAGAGGCTGAAGATCACAATGTCTTTCACACATTGGTCACCTTTTACAGATATATCCAACTGAGAGGGATATCATTGAACAGGGTTTATTGACTAAATAAAACAACTGGTGTCTTAATTGTTACAAGAGGCTGAAGCTCAAATTGTCATTCATACTGTGGTCTCCTTTACAGATATATCCAAGTGAGAGGGATATCATTGAACAGGGTGTATTGACTAAACAAAACAACTGGCGTTCTCATTGTTACAAGAGGCTGAAGCTCAAATTGTCATTCATACTGTGGTCACCTTTACAGATATATCCAAGTGAGAGGGATATCATTGAACAGTGTGTATTGACTAAACAAAACAACTGGCGTTCTCATTGTTACAAGAGGCTGAAGGTCAAATTGTCATTCATACTGTGGTAACCTTTACAGATATATCCAAGTGAGAGGGATATCATTGAACAGGGTGTATTGACTAAATAAAACAACTTGTGTTCTCATCGTTACAACAGGCAGAAGAACACAATGTCTTTCATACATTGGTCACCTTTACAGATATATCCAAGTGAGAGGGATATCATTGAACAGGGTGTATTAATTAAATAAAACAACTGTCGTTCTCAGTGTTACAAGAGGCTGAAGATCACAATGTCTTTCACACAACGGTCACCTTTACAGATATATCCAAGAGAGAGGGATATAATTGAACAGGCTGTATCGACTAAATAACACAACTGGTGTTCTCATTGTTACAAGATGTGAAGATCACAATGTCTTTCATACATTGGTCACCTTTACAGATATATCCAAGTGAGAGCGATATCATTGAACAGGGTGTATTGACTAAATAAAACAACTGGTGGTCTCATTGTTACAAGAGGCTGAAGCTCAAATTGTCATTCATACTGTGGTCACCTTTACAGATATAACCAAGTGAGAGCGATATCATTAAACGGGGTGTATTGACTAAATAAAACATCTGGAGTTCTCATTGTTACAAGAGGCTGAAGCTCAAATTGTCATTCATACTGTGGTCACCTTTAAAGATATTACCAAGTGAGAGGGATATCATTAAAAATGGGTATATTGACTAAATAAAACATCTGGAGATCTGATTGTTACAAGAGGCTGAAGCTCAAATTGTCATTCATACTGTGGACACCTTTACAGATATATCCAAGTGAGAGGGATATCATTGAACAGGGTGTATTGACTAAATAAAACATCTGGAGCTCTAATTGTTACAGGAAACTGAAGCTCAAATTGTCATTCATACATTGGTCACCTTTACAGATATATCAAAGTGAGAGGGATATCATTCAACAGGGTGTATTGACTAAATAAAACAACCGGTGTCTCGTTGTTACAAGAGGCTGAAGATCACAATGTCTTTCATACGTTGGTCACCTTTACAGATATATAAAAGTGAGATGATTATAATTGATCAGGGTGTATTGAATAAACAAAACGACTGGTGTTCTCATTGTTACAAGAGGCTGAAGATCACAATGTCTTTCATACATTGTTCACCTTTAAAGATATATCCAAACGAGAGGGATATCATTGCACAGGGTGTATTGACTAAATAAAATAACTGGTGTTCTCATTGTTACAAGAGGCTTAAGCTCAAATTGTCTTACATACTGTGGTCACCTTTACAGATACATCCAAGTGAGAGGGATATCATTGAACAGGGTGTATTGACTAAATAAAACAACTGGTGTTCTCATTGTTACAAGATGCTGAAGATCACAATGTCTTTCACACATTGGTCACCTTTACAGATATATCCAAGTGAGAGGGATATCATTGAACAGGGTGTATTGACTAAAAAAATAACTGGTGTTCACACTGTTTCAAGAGGCTGAAGATCACAATTTCTTTCATACTGTGGTCACCTTTACAGATATATAAAAGTTAGAGGGATATCATTTCACAGGGTGTATTGACTAAATTAAACAACTGGTGTTCTCATTCTTAAAAGAGGCTAAAGCTCAAATTGTCTTACATACTGTGATCACCTTTACAGATATATCCAAGTGAGAGGGATATCATTGAACATAGTGTATTGACCAAATAAAACAACCTGTGTTCGCATTGTTACACGAGGCTGAAGATCACAATGTCTTTCACACATTGGTCACCTTTACAGATATATCCAAGTGAGAGGGATATCTTTGAACAGGGTGTATTGACTAAATAAAACAACTGGTGTTCTCATTGTTACACAAGGCTAAAGATCACAATGTCTTTCACACATTGGTCACCTTTACAGATATATCCAAGTGAGAGGGATATCTTTGAACAGGGTGTATTGACCAAATAAAACAACCTGTGTTCGCATTGTTACACGAGGCTGAAGATCACAATGTCTTTCACACATTGGTCAACTTTACAGATATATCCAAGTGAGAGGGATATCTTTGAACAGGTTGTATTGACTAAATAAAAAAACTGGTGTTCTCATAGTTACAAGAGGCTAAAGATCACAATGTCTTTCACACATTGGACACCTTTACAGATATATCCAAGTGAGAGGGATATCATTGAAGAGGGTGTATTGACTAAATAAAACAACTGGTGTTCTCATTGTTACAAAAGGCTGAAGATCACAATGCCTTTTACACATTGGTCACCTTTACAGATATATCCAAGTGAGAGGGATATCATTGAACAGGGTGTATTGACCAAATAAAACAACTGGTGTTCTCATTGTTACAAGAGGCTGAAGATCACAATGCCTTTTACACATTGGACACCTTTACAGATATATCCAACTGACAGGGATATCATTGAACAGGGTGTATTGACTAAATAAAACAACTGGTGTTCTCATTGTTACAAGAGGCTGAAGAACACAATGTCTTTCACACATTGGTCACCTTTACAGATATGTCCAAGTTAGAAGTATATCATTGAACAGGGTGTATTGACTAAATAAACAACCGGTGTTCTCATTGTTACAAGAGGCTGAAGATCACAAAGTCTATCACACATTGGTCACGTTTACAGATATATAAAAGTTAGAGGGATATCATTTCACAGGGTGTATTGACTAAATAAAAAACTGGTGTTCTCATTGTTCCAAGAGGCTGAAGCTCAAATTGTCATTCATACTGTGGTCACTTTTACAGATTTATCCAAGTGAGAGGGATATCATTGAACAGGGTGTATTGACTAAATAAAACAACTGGTGTTCTCATAGTTACAAGAGGCTGAAGATCACAATGTCTTTCACACATTGGTCACCTTTACAGATATATCCAAGTGAGAGGGATATCATTGAACAGGACGTATTGACTAAATAAAACAACTGGTGTTCTCATCGTTACAAGAGGCTGAAGCTCAAATTGTCATTCATACTGTGGTCACTTTTACAGATATATCCAAGTTAGAAGTATATCATTGAACAGGGTGTATTGACTAAATAAAAGATCTGGAGCTCTCATTGTTCCAAGAGGCTGAAGCTCAAATTGTCATTCATACGTTGGTTAGCTTTACAGATATATAAAAGTGAGAGGGATATCATTGAACAGGGTGTATTGACTAAATAAAACAACTGGTGTTCTCATTGTTCCAAGAGGCTGAAGCTCAAATTGTCATTCATACTATGGTCACTTTTACAGATTTATCCAAGTGAGAGGGATATCATTGAACAGGGTGTATTGACTAAATAAAACAACTGGTGTTCTCATTGTTACAAGAGGCTGAAGATCACAATGTCTTTCACACATTGGTCACCTTTACATATATATCCATGTGAGAGGGATATCATTGAACAGGACGTATTGACTAAATAAAACAACTGGTGTTCTCATCGTTACAAGAGGCTGAAGCTCAAATTGTCTTACATTCTGTGGTCACCTTTACAGATATATCCAAGTGAGAGGGATATCATTGAACAGGGTGTATTGGCTAAATAAAACAACTGGTGTTCTCATTGTTCCAAGAGGCTGAAGCTCAAATTGTCATTCATACTGTGGTCACTTTTACAGATTTATCCAAGTGAGAGGGATATCATTGAACAGGGTGTATTGACTAAATAAAACAACTGGTGTTCTCATTGTTACAAGAGGCTGAAGATCACAATGTCTTTCACACATTGGTCACCTTTACAGATATATCCAAGTGAGAGGGATATCATTGAACAGGACGTATTGACTAAATAAAACAACTGGTGTTCTCATCGTTACAAGAGGCTGAAGCTCAAATTGTCTTACATACTGTGGTCACCTTTACAGATATATCCAAGTGAGAGGGATATCATTGAACATAGTGTATTGACCAAATAAAACAACCTGTGTTCGCATTGTTACACGAGGCTGAAGATCACAATGTCTTTCACACATTGGTCACCTTTACAGATATATCCAAGTGAGAGGGATATCATTGAATAGGGTGTATTGACTAAATAAAACAACTGGTGTTCTCATTGTTACAAGAGGCTGAAGATCACAATGTCTTTCACACATTTGTCACCTATACAGATATATCCAAGTGAGAGGGATATCATTGAACAGGTGTACTGACTAAATAAAACAACTGGTGTTCTCATTGTTACAAGAGGCTGAAGCTCAAATTGTCTTTCATACTGTGGTCACCTTTACAGATATATCCAAGTGAGAGGGATATCATTGAACAGGGTGTATTGACTAAATAAAACAACTGGTGTTCCCATTGTTACAAGAGGCTGAAGATCACAATGTCTTTATACGTTGGTCACCTTTATAGATATATCCAGGGTGAGAGGGATATCATTGAACAGAGTGTATTGACTAAATAAAACAACTGGTGTTCTCATTGTTACAAGAGGCTGAATATCACAATGTCTTTCATACTTTGGTCACCTTCACAGATATATCCAAGTGAGAGGGATATCATTGAACAGGGTGTATTGACTAAAAAAATAACTGGTGTTCTCATTGTTTCAAGAGGCTGAAGCTCAAATTGTCATTCATACTGTGGTCACCTTTATAGATATATCCAAGTGAGAGGGATACCATTGAACAGGGTGTATTGACTAAAAAAAATAACTGGTTTTCTCATTGTTACAAGAGGCTAAAGATCACAATTTCTTTCATACTGTGGTCACCTTTACAGATACATCCAAGTGAGAGGGATATCATTGAACAGGGTGTATTGACTAAATAAAACAACTGGTGTTCTCATTGTTACAAAAAGCTGAAGATCACAATTTCTTTCACACATTGGTCACCTTTACAGATATATCCAACTGAGAGGGATATCATTGAACAGGGTGTATTGACTAAATAAAACAACTGGTGTTCTCATTGTTACAAGAGGCTGAAGATCACAATGTCTTTCACACATTGGTCACCTTTACAGATATGTCCAAGTTAGAAGTATATCATTGAACAGGGTGTATTGACTAAATAAACAACCGGTGTTCTCATTGTTACAAGAGGCTGAAGATCAGAATGTCTTTCACACATTGGTCACCTTTACAGATATATCCAAGTCAGAGGGATATCATTGTACAGGGTGTATTGAATAATAAAATAACTGGTGTTCTCATTGTTACAAGAGGCTGAGGATTAGAATGTCTTTCACACATTGGTCACCTTTACAGATATATCCAAGTGAGAGGGATATCATTGAACAGGGTGTATTGACTAAAAAAATAACTGGTGTTCACACTGTTTCAAGAGGCTGAAGCTGAAATTGTCATTCATACTGTGGTCACCTTTACAGATATATCCAAGTGAGAGGGATATCATTAAACATGGTGTATTGACTAAATCAAATAACTGGTGTTCTCATTGTTACAAGAGACTGAAGATCACAATTTCTTTCATACTGTGGTCACCTTTACAGATATATAAAAGTTAGAGGGATATCATTTCACAGGGTGTATTGACTAAATTAAACAACTGGTGTTCTCATTCTTAAAAGAGGCTAAAGCTCAAATTGTCTTACATACTGTGATCACCTTTACAGATATATCCAAGTGAGAGGGATATCATTGAACATAGTGTATTGACCAAATAAAACAACCTGTGTTCGCATTGTTACACGAGGCTGAAGATCACAATGTCTTTCACACATTGGTCACCTTTACAGATATATCCAAGTGAGAGGGATATCTTTGAACAGGGTGTATTGACTAAATAAAACAACTGGTGTTCTCATTGTTACACAAGGCTAAAGATCACAATGTCTTTCACACATTGGTCACCTTTACAGATATATCCAAGTGAGAGGGATATCTTTGAACAGGGTGTATTGACCAAATAAAACAACCTGTGTTCGCATTGTTACACGAGGCTGAAGATCACAATGTCTTTCACACATTGGTCAACTTTACAGATATATCCAAGTGAGAGGGATATCTTTGAACAGGTTGTATTGACTAAATAAAAAAACTGGTGTTCTCATAGTTACAAGAGGCTAAAGATCACAATGTCTTTCACACATTGGACACCTTTACAGATATATCCAAGTGAGAGGGATATCATTGAAGAGGGTGTATTGACTAAATAAAACAACTGGTGTTCTCATTGTTACAAAAGGCTGAAGATCACAATGCCTTTTACACATTGGTCACCTTTAGAGATATATCCAAGTGAGAGGGATATCATTGAACAGGGTGTATTGACCAAATAAAACAACTGGTGTTCTCATTGTTACAAGAGGCTGAAGATCACAATGCCTTTTACACATTGGACACCTTTACAGATATATCCAACTGAGAGGGATATCATTGAACAGGGTGTATTGACTAAATAAAACAACTGGTGTTCTCATTGTTACAAGAGGCTGAAGAACACAATGTCTTTCACACATTGGTCACCTTTACAGATATATCCAAGTGAGAGGGATATCATTGAACAGGGTGTATTAACTAAATAAAACAACTGGTGTTCTCATCGTTACAAGAAGCTGAAGCTCAAATTGTCTTACATACTGTGGTCACCTTTACAGATATATCCAAGTGAGAGGGATATCATTGAACAGGGTGTATTGGCTAAATAAAACAACTGGTGTTCTCATTGTTCCAAGAGGCTGAAGCTCAAATTGTCATTCATACTGTGGTCACTTTTACAGATTTATCCAAGTGAGAGGGATATCATTGAACAGGGTGTATTGACTAAATAAAACAACTGGTGTTCTCATTGTTACAAGAGGCTGAAGATCACAATGTCTTTCACACATTGGTCACCTTTACATATATATCCATGTGAGAGGGATATCATTGAACAGGACGTATTGACTAAATAAAACAACTGGTGTTCTCATCGTTACAAGAGGCTGAAGCTCAAATTGTCTTACATTCTGTGGTCACCTTTACAGATATATCCAAGTGAGAGGGATATCATTGAACAGGGTGTATTGGCTAAATAAAACAACTGGTGTTCTCATTGTTCCAAGAGGCTGAAGCTCAAATTGTCATTCATACTGTGGTCACTTTTACAGATTTATCCAAGTGAGAGGGATATCATTGAACAGGGTGTATTGACTAAATAAAACAACTGGTGTTCTCATTGTTACAAGAGGCTGAAGATCACAATGTCTTTCACACATTGGTCACCTTTACAGATATATCCAAGTGAGAGGGATATCATTGAACAGGACGTATTGACTAAATAAAACAACTGGTGTTCTCATCGTTACAAGAGGCTGAAGCTCAAATTGTCTTACATACTGTGGTCACCTTTACAGATATATCCAAGTGAGAGGGATATCATTGAACATAGTGTATTGACCAAATAAAACAACCTGTGTTCGCATTGTTACACGAGGCTGAAGATCACAATGTCTTTCACACATTGGTCACCTTTACAGATATATCCAAGTGAGAGGGATATCATTGAACAGGGTGTATTGACTAAATAAAACAACTGGTGTTCCCATTGTTACAAGAGGCTGAAGATCACAATGTCTTTCACACATTTGTCACCTATACAGATATATCCAAGTGAGAGGGATATCATTGAACAGGTGTACTGACTAAATAAAACAACTGGTGTTCTCATTGTTACAAGAGGCTGAAGCTCAAATTGTCTTTCATACTGTGGTCACCTTTACAGATATATCCAAGTGAATGGGATATCATTGAACAGGGTGTATTGACTAAATAAAATAAATGGTGTTCTCATTGTTCCAAGAGGCTGAGGATCACAATGTGTTTCACACATTGGTCACCTTTACGGATATATCCAACTGAGAGGGATATCATTGAACAGGGTGTATTGACTAAACAAGACAACTGGTGTTCTCATTGTTACAAGAGGCTGAAGATCAGAATGTCTTTCACACATTGGTCACCTTTACAGATATATCCAAGTGAGAGGGATATCATTGTACAGGGTGTATTGACTAAATAAAGCAACTGGTGTTCTCATTGTTACAAGAGGCTGAAGATCACAATGTCTGTCACACATTGTTCACCTTTACAGATATATCCATGTGAGAGGGATATCATTGAACAGGGTGTATTGACTAATAAAATAACTGGTGTTCTCATTGTTTCAACAGGCTGAAGCTCAAATTGTCATTCATACTGTGGTCACCTTTATAGATATATCCAAGTGAGAGGGATACCATTGAACAGGGTGTATTGACTAAAAAAAATAACTGGTTTTCTCATTGTTACAAGAGGCTAAAGATCACAATTTCTTTCATACTGTGGTCACCTTTACAGATACATCCAAGTGAGAGGGATATCATTGAACAGGGTGTATTGACTAAATAAAACAACTGGTGTTCTCATTGTTAGAAGAGGCTTAAGTTCCAATTGTCTTACATACTGTGGTCACCTTTACAGATATATCCAAGTGAGAGGGATATCATTGAAGAGGGTGTATTGACTAAATAAAACAACTGGTGTTCTCATTGTTACAAGAGCCTGAAGCTCAAATTGTCATTCATACTGTGGTCACCTTTACAGATTTATCCAACTGAGAGGGATATCATTGAACAGGGTGTTTTGACTCAATAAAACAACTGGTGTTCTCATTGTTACAAAAGGCTGAAGATCACAATGCCTTTTACACATTGGTCACCTTTACAGATATATCCAAGTGAGAGGGATATCATTTAAAAGGGTGTATTGACTAAATAAAACAACTGGTGTTCTCATCGTTACAATAGGCTGAAGCTCAAATTGTCTTCCATACTGTGGTCACCTTTACAGATATATCCAAGTGAGAGGGATATCATTGAACAGGGTGTATTGAATAAATAAAACAAACCGGTGTTCTCATTGTTACAAGAGGCTGAAGATAACAATGTCTTTCATACTGTGGTCACGTTTGCAGATATATTAAACTGAAGGGGATATAATTGAACAGGGTGTATTGACTAAATAAAACAACTGGTGTTCTCATTGTTACAAGAGGCTGAACCTCAAACTGTCTTACATACTGTAGTCTCCTTTACAGATATATCCAAGTGAGAGATATATCATTGAACAGAGTGTATTGAATAAATAAAACAAACCGGTGTTCTTTTTGTTACAAGAGGCTGAAGATAACAATGTCTTTCATACTGTGGTCACGTTTGCAGATATATAAAACTGAAGGGGATATAATTGAACACGGTGTATTGACTAAATAAAACAACTGGTGTTCTCATTGTTACAAGAGGCTGAAGCTCAAACTGTCATACATACTGTGGTCTCCTTTACAGATATATACAAGTGAGAGGGATATCATTGAACAGCATGTATTGAATAAATAAAACAAACCGGTGTTCTCATTGTTACAAGAGGCTGAAGATCACAATGTCTTTCACACATTGGTCACCTTTTACAGATATATCCAACTGAGAGGGATATCATTGAACAGGGTTTATTGACTAAATAAAACAACTGGTGTCTTAATTGTTACAAGAGGCTGAAGCTCAAATTGTCATTCATACTGTGGTCTCCTTTACAGATATATCCAAGTGAGAGGGATATCATTGAACAGGGTGTATTGACTAAACAAAACAACTGGCGTTCTCATTGTTACAAGAGGCTGAAGCTCAAATTGTCATTCATACTGTGGTCACCTTTACAGATATATCCAAGTGAGAGGGATATCATTGAACAGTGTGTATTGACTAAACAAAACAACTGGCGTTCTCATTGTTACAAGAGGCTGAAGGTCAAATTGTCATTCATACTGTGGTAACCTTTACAGATATATCCAAGTGAGAGGGATATCATTGAACAGGGTGTATTGACTAAATAAAACAACTTGTGTTCTCATCGTTACAACAGGCAGAAGAACACAATGTCTTTCATACATTGGTCACCTTTACAGATATATCCAAGTGAGAGGGATATCATTGAACAGGGTGTATTAATTAAATAAAACAACTGTCGTTCTCAGTGTTACAAGAGGCTGAAGATCACAATGTCTTTCACACAACGGTCACCTTTACAGATATATCCAAGAGAGAGGGATATAATTGAACAGGCTGTATCGACTAAATAACACAACTGGTGTTCTCATTGTTACAAGATGTGAAGATCACAATGTCTTTCATACATTGGTCACCTTTACAGATATATCCAAGTGAGAGCGATATCATTGAACAGGGTGTATTGACTAAATAAAACAACTGGTGGTCTCATTGTTACAAGAGGCTGAAGCTCAAATTGTCATTCATACTGTGGTCACCTTTACAGATATAACCAAGTGAGAGCGATATCATTAAACGGGGTGTATTGACTAAATAAAACATCTGGAGTTCTCATTGTTACAAGAGGCTGAAGCTCAAATTGTCATTCATACTGTGGTCACCTTTAAAGATATTACCAAGTGAGAGGGATATCATTAAAAATGGGTATATTGACTAAATAAAACATCTGGAGATCTGATTGTTACAAGAGGCTGAAGCTCAAATTGTCATTCATACTGTGGACACCTTTACAGATATATCCAAGTGAGAGGGATATCATTGAACAGGGTGTATTGACTAAATAAAACATCTGGAGCTCTAATTGTTACAGGAAACTGAAGCTCAAATTGTCATTCATACATTGGTCACCTTTACAGATATATCAAAGTGAGAGGGATATCATTCAACAGGGTGTATTGACTAAATAAAACAACCGGTGTCTCGTTGTTACAAGAGGCTGAAGATCACAATGTCTTTCATACGTTGGTCACCTTTACAGATATATAAAAGTGAGATGATTATAATTGATCAGGGTGTATTGAATAAACAAAACGACTGGTGTTCTCATTGTTACAAGAGGCTGAAGATCACAATGTCTTTCATACATTGTTCACCTTTAAAGATATATCCAAACGAGAGGGATATCATTGCACAGGGTGTATTGACTAAATAAAATAACTGGTGTTCTCATTGTTACAAGAGGCTTAAGCTCAAATTGTCTTACATACTGTGGTCACCTTTACAGATACATCCAAGTGAGAGGGATATCATTGAACAGGGTGTATTGACTAAATAAAACAACTGGTGTTCTCATTGTTACAAGATGCTGAAGATCACAATGTCTTTCACACATTGGTCACCTTTACAGATATATCCAAGTGAGAGGGATATCATTGAACAGGGTGTATTGACTAAAAAAATAACTGGTGTTCACACTGTTTCAAGAGGCTGAAGCTGAAATTGTCATTCATACTGTGGTCACCTTTACAGATATATCCAAGTGAGAGGGATATCATTAAACATGGTGTATTGACTAAATCAAATAACTGGTGTTCTCATTGTTACAAGAGACTGAAGATCACAATTTCTTTCATACTGTGGTCACCTTTACAGATATATAAAAGTTAGAGGGATATCATTTCACAGGGTGTATTGACTAAATTAAACAACTGGTGTTCTCATTCTTAAAAGAGGCTAAAGCTCAAATTGTCTTACATACTGTGATCACCTTTACAGATATATCCAAGTGAGAGGGATATCATTGAACATAGTGTATTGACCAAATAAAACAACCTGTGTTCGCATTGTTACACGAGGCTGAAGATCACAATGTCTTTCACACATTGGTCACCTTTACAGATATATCCAAGTGAGAGGGATATCTTTGAACAGGGTGTATTGACTAAATAAAACAACTGGTGTTCTCATTGTTACACAAGGCTAAAGATCACAATGTCTTTCACACATTGGTCACCTTTACAGATATATCCAAGTGAGAGGGATATCTTTGAACAGGGTGTATTGACCAAATAAAACAACCTGTGTTCGCATTGTTACACGAGGCTGAAGATCACAATGTCTTTCACACATTGGTCAACTTTACAGATATATCCAAGTGAGAGGGATATCTTTGAACAGGTTGTATTGACTAAATAAAAAAACTGGTGTTCTCATAGTTACAAGAGGCTAAAGATCACAATGTCTTTCACACATTGGACACCTTTACAGATATATCCAAGTGAGAGGGATATCATTGAAGAGGGTGTATTGACTAAATAAAACAACTGGTGTTCTCATTGTTACAAAAGGCTGAAGATCACAATGCCTTTTACACATTGGTCACCTTTACAGATATATCCAAGTGAGAGGGATATCATTGAACAGGGTGTATTGACCAAATAAAACAACTGGTGTTCTCATTGTTACAAGAGGCTGAAGATCACAATGCCTTTTACACATTGGACACCTTTACAGATATATCCAACTGACAGCGATATCATTGAACAGGGTGTATTGACTAAATAAAACAACTGGTGTTCTCATTGTTACAAGAGGCTGAAGAACACAATGTCTTTCACACATTGGTCACCTTTACAGATATGTCCAAGTTAGAAGTATATCATTGAACAGGGTGTATTGACTAAATAAACAACCGGTGTTCTCATTGTTACAAGAGGCTGAAGATCACAAAGTCTATCACACATTGGTCACGTTTACAGATATATAAAAGTTAGAGGGATATCATTTCACAGGGTGTATTGACTAAATAAAACAACTGGTGTTCTCATTGTTCCAAGAGGCTGAAGCTCAAATTGTCATTCATACTGTGGTCACTTTTACAGATTTATCCAAGTGAGAGGGATATCATTGAACAGGGTGTATTGACTAAATAAAACAACTGGTGTTCTCATAGTTACAAGAGGCTGAAGATCACAATGTCTTTCACACATTGGTCACCTTTGCAGATATATCCAAGTGAGAGGGATATCATTGAACAGGACGTATTGACTAAATAAAACAACTGGTGTTCTCATCGTTACAAGAGGCTGAAGCTCAAATTGTCATTCATACTGTGGTCACTTTTACAGATATATCCAAGTTAGAAGTATATCATTGAACAGGGTGTATTGACTAAATAAAAGATCTGGAGTTCTCATTGTTCCAAGAGGCTGAAGCTCAAATTGTCATTCATACGTTGGTTAGCTTTACAGATATATAAAAGTGAGAGGGATATCATTGAACAGGGTGTATTGACTAAATAAAACAACTGGTGTTCTCATTGTTCCAAGAGGCTGAAGCTCAAATTGTCATTCATACTATGGTCACTTTTACAGATTTATCCAAGTGAGAGGGATATCATTGAACAGGGTGTATTGACTAAATAAAACAACTGGTGTTCTCATTGTTACAAGAGGCTGAAGATCACAATGTCTTTCACACATTGGTCACCTTTACATATATATCCATGTGAGAGGGATATCATTGAACAGGACGTATTGACTAAATAAAACAACTGGTGTTCTCATCGTTACAAGAGGCTGAAGCTCAAATTGTCTTACATTCTGTGGTCACCTTTACAGATATATCCAAGTGAGAGGGATATCATTGAACAGGGTGTATTGGCTAAATAAAACAACTGGTGTTCTCATTGTTCCAAGAGGCTGAAGCTCAAATTGTCATTCATACTGTGGTCACTTTTACAGATTTATCCAAGTGAGAGGGATATCATTGAACAGGGTGTATTGACTAAATAAAACAACTGGTGTTCTCATTGTTACAAGAGGCTGAAGATCACAATGTCTTTCACACATTGGTCACCTTTACAGATATATCCAAGTGAGAGGGATATCATTGAACAGGACGTATTGACTAAATAAAACAACTGGTGTTCTCATCGTTACAAGAGGCTGAAGCTCAAATTGTCTTACATACTGTGGTCACCTTTACAGATATATCCAAGTGAGAGGGATATCATTGAACATAGTGTATTGACCAAATAAAACAACCTGTGTTCGCATTGTTACACGAGGCTGAAGATCACAATGTCTTTCACACATTGGTCACCTTTACAGATATATCCAAGTGAGAGGGATATCATTGAACAGGGTGTATTGACTAAATAAAACAACTGGTGTTCTCATTGTTACAAGAGGCTGAAGATCACAATGTCTTTCACACATTTGTCACCTATACAGATATATCCAAGTGAGAGGGATATCATTGAACAGGTGTACTGACTAAATAAAACAACTGGTGTTCTCATTGTTACAAGAGGCTGAAGCTCAAATTGTCTTTCATACTGTGGTCACCTTTACAGATATATCCAAGTGAATGGGATATCATTGAACAGGGTGTATTGACTAAATAAAATAAATGGTGTTCTCATTGTTCCAAGAGGCTGAGGATCACAATGTGTTTCACACATTGGTCACCTTTACGGATATATCCAACTGAGAGGGATATCATTGAACAGGGTGTATTGACTAAACAAGACAACTGGTGTTCTCATTGTTACAAGAGGCTGAAGATCAGAATGTCTTTCACACATTGGTCACCTTTACAGATATATCCAAGTGAGAGGGATATCATTGTACAGGGTGTATTGACTAAATAAAGCAACTGGTGTTCTCATTGTTACAAGAGGCTGAAGCTCAAATTGTCATTCATACTGTGGTCACCTTTATAGATATATCCAAGTGAGAGGGATACCATTGAACAGGGTGTATTGACTAAAAAAAATAACTGGTTTTCTCATTGTTACAAGAGGCTAAAGATCACAATTTCTTTCATACTGTGGTCACCTTTACAGATACATCCAAGTGAGAGGGATATCATTGAACAGGGTGTATTGACTAAATAAAACAACTGGTGTTCTCATTGTTAAAAGAGGCTTAAGTTCCAATTGTCTTACATACTGTGGTCACCTTTACAGATATATCCAAGTGAGAGGGATATCATTGAAGAGGGTGTATTGACTAAATAAAACAACTGGTGTTCTCATTGTTACAAGAGCCTGAAGCTCAAATTGTCATTCATACTGTGGTCACCTTTACAGATTTATCCAACTGAGAGGGATATCATTGAACAGGGTGTTTTGACTCAATAAAACAACTGGTGTTCTCATTGTTACAAAAGGCTGAAGATCACAATGTCTTTCACACATTGGTCACCTTTTACAGATATATCCAACTGAGAGGGATATCATTGAACAGGGTTTATTGACTAAATAAAACAACTGGTGTCTTAATTGTTACAAGAGGCTGAAGCTCAAATTGTCATTCATACTGTGGTCTCCTTTACAGATATATCCAAGTGAGAGGGATATCATTGAACAGGGTGTATTGACTAAACAAAACAACTGGCGTTCTCATTGTTACAAGAGGCTGAAGCTCAAATTGTCATTCATACTGTGGTCACCTTTACAGATATATCCAAGTGAGAGGGATATCATTGAACAGTGTGTATTGACTAAACAAAACAACTGGCGTTCTCATTGTTACAAGAGGCTGAAGGTCAAATTGTCATTCATACTGTGGTAACCTTTACAGATATATCCAAGTGAGAGGGATATCATTGAACAGGGTGTATTGACTAAATAAAACAACTTGTGTTCTCATCGTTACAACAGGCAGAAGAACACAATGTCTTTCATACATTGGTCACCTTTACAGATATATCCAAGTGAGAGGGATATCATTGAACAGGGTGTATTAATTAAATAAAACAACTGTCGTTCTCAGTGTTACAAGAGGCTGAAGATCACAATGTCTTTCACACAACGGTCACCTTTACAGATATATCCAAGAGAGAGGGATATAATTGAACAGGCTGTATCGACTAAATAACACAACTGGTGTTCTCATTGTTACAAGATGTGAAGATCACAATGTCTTTCATACATTGGTCACCTTTACAGATATATCCAAGTGAGAGCGATATCATTGAACAGGGTGTATTGACTAAATAAAACAACTGGTGGTCTCATTGTTACAAGAGGCTGAAGCTCAAATTGTCATTCATACTGTGGTCACCTTTACAGATATAACCAAGTGAGAGCGATATCATTAAACGGGGTGTATTGACTAAATAAAACATCTGGAGTTCTCATTGTTACAAGAGGCTGAAGCTCAAATTGTCATTCATACTGTGGTCACCTTTAAAGATATTACCAAGTGAGAGGGATATCATTAAAAATGGGTATATTGACTAAATAAAACATCTGGAGATCTGATTGTTACAAGAGGCTGAAGCTCAAATTGTCATTCATACTGTGGACACCTTTACAGATATATCCAAGTGAGAGGGATATCATTGAACAGGGTGTATTGACTAAATAAAACATCTGGAGCTCTCATTGTTACAGGAAACTGAAGCTCAAATTGTCATTCATACATTGGTCACCTTTACAGATATATCAAAGTGAGAGGGATATCATTCAACAGGGTGTATTGACTAAATAAAACAACCGGTGTCTCGTTGTTACAAGAGGCTGAAGATCACAATGTCTTTCATACGTTGGTCACCTTTACAGATATATAAAAGTGAGATGATTATAATTGATCAGGGTGTATTGAATAAACAAAACGACTGGTGTTCTCATTGTTACAAGAGGCTGAAGATCACAATGTCTTTCATACATTGTTCACCTTTAAAGATATATCCAAACGAGAGGGATATCATTGCACAGGGTGTATTGACTAAATAAAATAACTGGTGTTCTCATTGTTACAAGAGGCTTAAGCTCAAATTGTCTTACATACTGTGGTCACCTTTACAGATACATCCAAGTGAGAGGGATATCATTGAACAGGGTGTATTGACTAAATAAAACAACTGGTGTTCTCATTGTTACAAGATGCTGAAGATCACAATGTCTTTCACACATTGGTCACCTTTACAGATATATCCAAGTGAGAGGGATATCATTGAACAGGATGTATTGACTAAAAAAATAACTGGTGTTCACACTGTTTCAAGAGGCTGAAGCTGAAATTGTCATTCATACTGTGGTCACCTTTACAGATATATCCAAGTGAGAGGGATATCATTAAACATGGTGTATTGACTAAATCAAATAACTGGTGTTCTCATTGTTACAAGAGACTGAAGATCACAATTTCTTTCATACTGTGGTCACCTTTACAGATATATAAAAGTTAGAGGGATATCATTTCACAGGGTGTATTGACTAAATTAAACAACTGGTGTTCTCATTCTTAAAAGAGGCTAAAGCTCAAATTGTCTTACATACTGTGATCACCTTTACAGATATATCCAAGTGAGAGGGATATCATTGAACATAGTGTATTGACCAAATAAAACAACCTGTGTTCGCATTGTTACACGAGGCTGAAGATCACAATGTCTTTCACACATTGGTCACCTTTACAGATATATCCAAGTGAGAGGGATATCTTTGAACAGGGTGTATTGACTAAATAAAACAACTGGTGTTCTCATTGTTACACAAGGCTAAAGATCACAATGTCTTTCACACATTGGTCACCTTTACAGATATATCCAAGTGAGAGGGATATCTTTGAACAGGTTGTATTGACTAAATAAAAAAACTGGTGTTCTCATAGTTACAAGAGGCTAAAGATCACAATGTCTTTCACACATTGGACACCTTTACAGATATATCCAAGTGAGAGGGATATCATTGAAGAGGGTGTATTGACTAAATAAAACAACTGGTGTTCTCATTGTTACAAAAGGCTGAAGATCACAATGCCTTTTACACATTGGTCACCTTTACAGATATATCCAAGTGAGAGGGATATCATTGAACAGGGTGTATTGACCAAATAAAACAACTGGTGTTCTCATTGTTACAAGAGGCTGAAGATCACAATGCCTTTTACACATTGGACACCTTTACAGATATATCCAACTGAGAGGGATATCATTGAACAGGGTGTATTGACTAAATAAAACAACTGGTGTTCTCATTGTTACAAGAGGCTGAAGAACACAATGTCTTTCACACATTGGTCACCTTTACAGATATGTCCAAGTTAGAAGTATATCATTGAACAGGGTGTATTGACTAAATAAACAACCGGTGTTCTCATTGTTACAAGAGGCTGAAGATCACAAAGTCTATCACACATTGGTCACGTTTACAGATATATAAAAGTTAGAGGGATATCATTTCACAGGGTGTATTGACTAAATAAAACAACTGGTGTTCTCATTGTTCCAAGAGGCTGAAGCTCAAATTGTCATTCATACTGTGGTCACTTTTACAGATTTATCCAAGTGAGAGGGATATCATTGAACAGGGTGTATTGACTAAATAAAACAACTGGTGTTCTCATTGTTACAAGAGGCTGAAGATCACAATGTCTTTCACACATTGGTCACCTTTACAGATATATCCAAGTGAGAGGGATTTCATTGAACAGGGTGTATTGACTAAATAAAACAACTGGTGTTCTCATAGTTACAAGAGGCTGAAGATCACAATGTCTTTCACACATTGGTCACCTTTACAGATATATCCAAGTGAGAGGGATATCATTGAACAGGACGTATTGACTAAATAAAACAACTGGTGTTCTCATCGTTACAAGAGGCTGAAGCTCAAATTGTCATTCATACTGTGGTCACTTTTACAGATATATCCAAGTTAGAAGTATATCATTGAACAGGGTGTATTGACTAAATAAAAGATCTGGAGTTCTCATTGTTACAAGAGGCTGAAGCTCAAATTGTCATTCATACGTTGGTTAGCTTTACAGATATATAAAAGTGAGAGGATTATAATTGAACAGGGTGTATTGACTAAATAAAACAACCGGTGTTTTATTGTTATAAGAGGCTGAAGATTACAATGTGTTTTACACATTGGTCACCTTTGCAGATATATCCAAGTGAGAGGGATATCATTGAACAGGGTGTATTGACTAAATAAAACAACTGGTGTTCCCATTGTTACAAGAGGCTGAAGATCACAATGTCTTTATACGTTGGTCACCTTTATAGATATATCCAGGGTGAGAGGGATATCATTGAACAGAGTGTATTGACTAAATAAAACAACTGGTGTTCTCATTGTTACAAGAGGCTGAATATCACAATGTCTTTCATACTTTGGTCACCTTTACAGATATATCCAAGTGAGAGGGATATCATTGAACAGGGTGTATTGACTAAAAAAATAACTGGTGTTCTCATTGTTTCAAGAGGCTGAAGCTCAAATTGTCATTCATACTGTGGTCACCTTTATAGATATATCCAAGTGAGAGGGATACCATTGAACAGGGTGTATTGACTAAAAAAAATAACTGGTTTTCTCATTGTTACAAGAGGCTAAAGATCACAATTTCTTTCATACTGTGGTCACCTTTACAGATACATCCAAGTGAGAGGGATATCATTGAACAGGGTGTATTGACTAAATAAAACAACTGGTGTTCTCATTGTTACAAAAAGCTGAAGATCACAATTTCTTTCACACATTGGTCACCTTTACAGATATATCCAACTGAGAGGGATATCATTGAACAGGGTGTATTGACTAAATAAAACAACTGGTGTTCTCATTGTTACAAGAGGCTGAAGATCACAATGTCTTTCACACATTGGTCACCTTTACAGATATGTCCAAGTTAGAAGTATATCATTGAACAGGGTGTATTGACTAAATAAACAACCGGTGTTCTCATTGTTACAAGAGGCTGAAGATCAGAATGTCTTTCACACATTGGTCACCTTTACAGATATATCCAAGTCAGAGGGATATCATTGTACAGGGTGTATTGAATAATAAAATAACTGGTGTTCTCATTGTTACAAGAGGCTGAGGATTAGAATGTCTTTCACACATTGGTCACCTTTACAGATATATCCAAGTGAGAGGGATATCATTGAACAGGGTGTATTGACTAAAAAAATAACTGGTGTTCACACTGTTTCAAGAGGCTGAAGCTGAAATTGTCATTCATACTGTGGTCACCTTTACAGATATATCCAAGTGAGAGGGATATCATTAAACATGGTGTATTGACTAAATCAAATAACTGGTGTTCTCATTGTTACAAGAGACTGAAGATCACAATTTCTTTCATACTGTGGTCACCTTTACAGATATATAAAAGTTAGAGGGATATCATTTCACAGGGTGTATTGACTAAATTAAACAACTGGTGTTCTCATTCTTAAAAGAGGCTAAAGCTCAAATTGTCTTACATACTGTGATCACCTTTACAGATATATCCAAGTGAGAGGGATATCATTGAACATAGTGTATTGACCAAATAAAACAACCTGTGTTCGCATTGTTACACGAGGCTGAAGATCACAATGTCTTTCACACATTGGTCACCTTTACAGATATATCCAAGTGAGAGGGATATCTTTGAACAGGGTGTATTGACTAAATAAAACAACTGGTGTTCTCATTGTTACACAAGGCTAAAGATCACAATGTCTTTCACACATTGGTCACCTTTACAGATATATCCAAGTGAGAGGGATATCTTTGAACAGGGTGTATTGACCAAATAAAACAACCTGTGTTCGCATTGTTACACGAGGCTGAAGATCACAATGTCTTTCACACATTGGTCAACTTTACAGATATATCCAAGTGAGAGGGATATCTTTGAACAGGTTGTATTGACTAAATAAAAAAACTGGTGTTCTCATAGTTACAAGAGGCTAAAGATCACAATGTCTTTCACACATTGGACACCTTTACAGATATATCCAAGTGAGAGGGATATCATTGAAGAGGGTGTATTGACTAAATAAAACAACTGGTGTTCTCATTGTTACAAAAGGCTGAAGATCACAATGCCTTTTACACATTGGTCACCTTTACAGATATATCCAAGTGAGAGGGATATCATTGAACAGGGTGTATTAACTAAATAAAACAACTGGTGTTCTCATCGTTACAAGAAGCTGAAGCTCAAATTGTCTTACATACTGTGGTCACCTTTACAGATATATCCAAGTGAGAGGGATATCATTGAACAGGGTGTATTGGCTAAATAAAACAACTGGTGTTCTCATTGTTCCAAGAGGCTGAAGCTCAAATTGTCATTCATACTGTGGTCACTTTTACAGATTTATCCAAGTGAGAGGGATATCATTGAACAGGGTGTATTGACTAAATAAAACAACTGGTGTTCTCATTGTTCCAAGAGGCTGAAGCTCAAATTGTCATTCATACTATGGTCACTTTTACAGATTTATCCAAGTGAGAGGGATATCATTGAACAGGGTGTATTGACTAAATAAAACAACTGGTGTTCTCATTGTTACAAGAGGCTGAAGATCACAATGTCTTTCACACATTGGTCACCTTTACATATATATCCATGTGAGAGGGATATCATTGAACAGGACGTATTGACTAAATAAAACAACTGGTGTTCTCATCGTTACAAGAGGCTGAAGCTCAAATTGTCTTACATTCTGTGGTCACCTTTACAGATATATCCAAGTGAGAGGGATATCATTGAACAGGGTGTATTGGCTAAATAAAACAACTGGTGTTCTCATTGTTCCAAGAGGCTGAAGCTCAAATTGTCATTCATACTGTGGTCACTTTTACAGATTTATCCAAGTGAGAGGGATATCATTGAACAGGGTGTATTGACTAAATAAAACAACTGGTGTTCTCATTGTTACAAGAGGCTGAAGATCACAATGTCTTTCACACATTGGTCACCTTTACAGATATATCCAAGTGAGAGGGATATCATTGAACAGGACGTATTGACTAAATAAAACAACTGGTGTTCTCATCGTTACAAGAGGCTGAAGCTCAAATTGTCTTACATACTGTGGTCACCTTTACAGATATATCCAAGTGAGAGGGATATCATTGAACATAGTGTATTGACCAAATAAAACAACCTGTGTTCGCATTGTTACACGAGGCTGAAGATCACAATGTCTTTCACACATTGGTCACCTTTACAGATATATCCAAGTGAGAGGGATATCATTGAACAGGGTGTATTGACTAAATAAAACAACTGGTGTTCTCATTGTTACAAGAGGCTGAAGATCACAATGTCTTTCACACATTTGTCACCTATACAGATATATCCAAGTGAGAGGGATATCATTGAACAGGTGTACTGACTAAATAAAACAACTGGTGTTCTCATTGTTACAAGAGGCTGAAGCTCAAATTGTCTTTCATACTGTGGTCACCTTTACAGATATATCCAAGTGAATGGGATATCATTGAACAGGGTGTATTGACTAAATAAAATAAATGGTGTTCTCATTGTTCCAAGAGGCTGAGGATCACAATGTGTTTCACACATTGGTCACCTTTACGGATATATCCAACTGAGAGGGATATCATTGAACAGGGTGTATTGACTAAACAAGACAACTGGTGTTCTCATTGTTACAAGAGGCTGAAGATCAGAATGTCTTTCACACATTGGTCACCTTTACAGATATATCCAAGTGAGAGGGATATCATTGTACAGGGTGTATTGACTAAATAAAGCAACTGGTGTTCTCATTGTTACAAGAGGCTGAAGATCACAATGTCTGTCACACATTGTTCACCTTTACAGATATATCCATGTGAGAGGGATATCATTGAACAGGGTGTATTGACTAATAAAATAACTGGTGTTCTCATTGTTTCAACAGGCTGAAGCTCAAATTGTCATTCATACTGTGGTCACCTTTATAGATATATCCAAGTGAGAGGGATACCATTGAACAGGGTGTATTGACTAAAAAAAATAACTGGTTTTCTCATTGTTACAAGAGGCTAAAGATCACAATTTCTTTCATACTGTGGTCACCTTTACAGATACATCCAAGTGAGAGGGATATCATTGAACAGGGTGTATTGACTAAATAAAACAACTGGTGTTCTCATTGTTAGAAGAGGCTTAAGTTCCAATTGTCTTACATACTGTGGTCACCTTTACAGATATATCCAAGTGAGAGGGATATCATTGAAGAGGGTGTATTGACTAAATAAAACAACTGGTGTTCTCATTGTTACAAGAGCCTGAAGCTCAAATTGTCATTCATACTGTGGTCACCTTTACAGATTTATCCAACTGAGAGGGATATCATTGAACAGGGTGTTTTGACTCAATAAAACAACTGGTGTTCTCATTGTTACAAAAGGCTGAAGATCACAATGCCTTTTACACATTGGTCACCTTTACAGATATATCCAAGTGAGAGGGATATCATTTAAAAGGGTGTATTGACTAAATAAAACAACTGGTGTTCTCATCGTTACAATAGGCTGAAGCTCAAATTGTCTTCCATACTGTGGTCACCTTTACAGATATATCCAAGTGAGATGGATATCATTGAACAGGGTGTATTGAATAAATAAAACAAACCGGTGTTCTCATTGTTACAAGAGGCTGAAGATAACAATGTCTTTCATACTGTGGTCACGTTTGCAGATATATTAAACTGAAGGGGATATAATTGAACAGGGTGTATTGACTAAATAAAACAACTGGTGTTCTCATTGTTACAAGAGGCTGAACCTCAAACTGTCTTACATACTGTAGTCTCCTTTACAGATATATCCAAGTGAGAGGGATATCATTGAACAGAGTGTATTGAATAAATAAAACAAACCGGTGTTCTTTTTGTTACAAGAGGCTGAAGATAACAATGTCTTTCATACTGTGGTCACGTTTGCAGATATATAAAACTGAAGGGGATATAATTGAACACGGTGTATTGACTAAATAAAACAACTGGTGTTCTCATTGTTACAAGAGGCTGAAGCTCAAACTGTCATACATACTGTGGTCTCCTTTACAGATATATACAAGTGAGAGGGATATCATTGAACAGCATGTATTGAATAAATAAAACAAACCGGTGTTCTCATTGTTACAAGAGGCTGAAGATCACAATGTCTTTCACACATTGGTCACCTTTTACAGATATATCCAACTGAGAGGGATATCATTGAACAGGGTTTATTGACTAAATAAAACAACTGGTGTCTTAATTGTTACAAGAGGCTGAAGCTCAAATTGTCATTCATACTGTGGTCTCCTTTACAGATATATCCAAGTGAGAGGGATATCATTGAACAGGGTGTATTGACTAAACAAAACAACTGGCGTTCTCATTGTTACAAGAGGCTGAAGCTCAAATTGTCATTCATACTGTGGTCACCTTTACAGATATATCCAAGTGAGAGGGATATCATTGAACAGTGTGTATTGACTAAACAAAACAACTGGCGTTCTCATTGTTACAAGAGGCTGAAGGTCAAATTGTCATTCATACTGTGGTAACCTTTACAGATATATCCAAGTGAGAGGGATATCATTGAACAGGGTGTATTGACTAAATAAAACAACTTGTGTTCTCATCGTTACAACAGGCAGAAGAACACAATGTCTTTCATACATTGGTCACCTTTACAGATATATCCAAGTGAGAGGGATATCATTGAACAGGGTGTATTAATTAAATAAAACAACTGTCGTTCTCAGTGTTACAAGAGGCTGAAGATCACATTGTCTTTCACACAACGGTCACCTTTACAGATATATCCAAGAGAGAGGGATATCATTGAACAGGCTGTATCGACTAAATAACACAACTGGTGTTCTCATTGTTACAAGATGTGAAGATCACAATGTCTTTCATACATTGGTCACCTTTACAGATATATCCAAGTGAGAGCGATATCATTGAACAGGGTGTATTGACTAAATAAAACAACTGGTGGTCTCATTGTTACAAGAGGCTGAAGCTCAAATTGTCATTCATACTGTGGTCACCTTTACAGATATAACCAAGTGAGAGCGATATCATTAAACGGGGTGTATTGACTAAATAAAACATCTGGAGTTCTCATTGTTACAAGAGGCTGAAGCTCAAATTGTCATTCATACTGTGGTCACCTTTAAAGATATTACCAAGTGAGAGGGATATCATTAAAAATGGGTATATTGACTAAATAAAACATCTGGAGATCTGATTGTTACAAGAGGCTGAAGCTCAAATTGTCATTCATACTGTGGACACCTTTACAGATATATCCAAGTGAGAGGGATATCATTGAACAGGGTGTATTGACTAAATAAAACATCTGGAGCTCTCATTGTTACAGGAAACTGAAGCTCAAATTGTCATTCATACATTGGTCACCTTTACAGATATATCAAAGTGAGAGGGATATCATTCAACAGGGTGTATTGACTAAATAAAACAACCGGTGTCTCGTTGTTACAAGAGGCTGAAGATCACAATGTCTTTCATACGTTGGTCACCTTTACAGATATATAAAAGTGAGATGATTATAATTGATCAGGGTGTATTGAATAAACAAAACGACTGGTGTTCTCATTGTTACAAGAGGCTGAAGATCACAATGTCTTTCATACATTGTTCACCTTTAAAGATATATCCAAACGAGAGGGATATCATTGCACAGGGTGTATTGACTAAATAAAATAACTGGTGTTCTCATTGTTACAAGAGGCTTAAGCTCAAATTGTCTTACATACTGTGGTCACCTTTACAGATACATCCAAGTGAGAGGGATATCATTGAACAGGGTGTATTGACTAAATAAAACAACTGGTGTTCTCATTGTTACAAGATGCTGAAGATCACAATGTCTTTCACACATTGGTCACCTTTACAGATATATCCAAGTGAGAGGGATATCATTGAACAGGGTGTATTGACTAAAAAAATAACTGGTGTTCACACTGTTTCAAGAGGCTGAAGCTGAAATTGTCATTCATACTGTGGTCACCTTTACAGATATATCCAAGTGAGAGGGATATCATTAAACATGGTGTATTGACTAAATCAAATAACTGGTGTTCTCATTGTTACAAGAGACTGAAGATCACAATTTCTTTCATACTGTGGTCACCTTTACAGATATATAAAAGTTAGAGGGATATCATTTCACAGGGTGTATTGACTAAATTAAACAACTGGTGTTCTCATTCTTAAAAGAGGCTAAAGCTCAAATTGTCTTACATACTGTGATCACCTTTACAGATATATCCAAGTGAGAGGGATATCATTGAACATAGTGTATTGACCAAATAAAACAACCTGTGTTCGCATTGTTACACGAGGCTGAAGATCACAATGTCTTTCACACATTGGTCACCTTTACAGATATATCCAAGTGAGAGGGATATCTTTGAACAGGGTGTATTGACTAAATAAAACAACTGGTGTTCTCATTGTTACACAAGGCTAAAGATCACAATGTCTTTCACACATTGGTCACCTTTACAGATATATCCAAGTGAGAGGGATATCTTTGAACAGGGTGTATTGACCAAATAAAACAACCTGTGTTCGCATTGTTACACGAGGCTGAAGATCACAATGTCTTTCACACATTGGTCAACTTTACAGATATATCCAAGTGAGAGGGATATCTTTGAACAGGTTGTATTGACTAAATAAAAAAACTGATGTTCTCATAGTTACAAGAGGCTAAAGATCACAATGTCTTTCACACATTGGACACCTTTACAGATATATCCAAGTGAGAGGGATATCATTGAAGAGGGTGTATTGACTAAATAAAACAACTGGTGTTCTCATTGTTACAAAAGGCTGAAGATCACAATGCCTTTTACACATTGGTCACCTTTACAGATATATCCAAGTGAGAGGGATATCATTGAACAGGGTGTATTGACCAAATAAAACAACTGGTGTTCTCATTGTTACAAGAGGCTGAAGATCACAATGCCTTTTACACATTGGACACCTTTACAGATATATCCAACTGAGAGGGATATCATTGAACAGGGTGTATTGACTAAATAAAACAACTGGTGTTCTCATTGTTACAAGAGGCTGAAGAACACAATGTCTTTCACACATTGGTCACCTTTACAGATATATCCAAGTGAGAGGGATATCATTGAACAGGGTGTATTAACTAAATAAAACAACTGGTGTTCTCATCGTTACAAGAAGCTGAAGCTCAAATTGTCTTACATACTGTGGTCACCTTTACAGATATATCCAAGTGAGAGGGATATCATTGAACAGGGTGTATTGGCTAAATAAAACAACTGGTGTTCTCATTGTTCCAAGAGGCTGAAGCTCAAATTGTCATTCATACTGTGGTCACTTTTACAGATTTATCCAAGTGAGAGGGATATCATTGAACAGGGTGTATTGACTAAATAAAACAACTGGTGTTCTCATTGTTCCAAGAGGCTGAAGCTCAAATTGTCATTCATACTATGGTCACTTTTACAGATTTATCCAAGTGAGAGGGATATCATTGAACAGGGTGTATTGACTAAATAAAACAACTGGTGTTCTCATTGTTACAAGAGGCTGAAGATCACAATGTCTTTCACACATTGGACACCTTTACAGATATATCCAAGTGAGAGGGATATCATTGAAGAGGGTGTATTGACTAAATAAAACAACTGGTGTTCTCATTGTTACAAAAGGCTGAAGATCACAATGCCTTTTACACATTGGTCACCTTTACAGATATATCCAAGTGAGAGGGATATCATTGAACAGGGTGTATTGACCAAATAAAACAACTGGTGTTCTCATTGTTACAAGAGGCTGAAGATCACAATGCCTTTTACACATTGGACACCTTTACAGATATATCCAACTGACAGGGATATCATTGAACAGGGTGTATTGACTAAATAAAACAACTGGTGTTCTCATTGTTACAAGAGGCTGAAGAACACAATGTCTTTCACACATTGGTCACCTTTACAGATATGTCCAAGTTAGAAGTATATCATTGAACAGGGTGTATTGACTAAATAAACAACCGGTGTTCTCATTGTTACAAGAGGCTGAAGATCACAAAGTCTATCACACATTGGTCACGTTTACAGATATATAAAAGTTAGAGGGATATCATTTCACAGGGTGTATTGACTAAATAAAACAACTGGTGTTCTCATTGTTCCAAGAGGCTGAAGCTCAAATTGTCATTCATACTGTGGTCACTTTTACAGATTTATCCAAGTGAGAGGGATATCATTGAACAGGGTGTATTGACTAAATAAAACAACTGGTGTTCTCATAGTTACAAGAGGCTGAAGATCACAATGTCTTTCACACATTGGTCACCTTTACAGATATATCCAAGTGAGAGGGATATCATTGAACAGGACGTATTGACTAAATAAAACAACTGGTGTTCTCATCGTTACAAGAGGCTGAAGCTCAAATTGTCATTCATACTGTGGTCACTTTTACAGATATATCCAAGTTAGAAGTATATCATTGAACAGGGTGTATTGACTAAATAAAAGATCTGGAGTTATCATTGTTCCAAGAGGCTGAAGCTCAAATTGTCATTCATACGTTGGTTAGCTTTACAGATATATAAAAGTGAGAGGGATATCATTGAACAGGGTGTATTGACTAAATAAAACAACTGGTGTTCTCATTGTTCCAAGAGGCTGAAGCTCAAATTGTCATTCATACTATGGTCACTTTTACAGATTTATCCAAGTGAGAGGGATATCATTGAACAGGGTGTATTGACTAAATAAAACAACTGGTGTTCTCATTGTTACAAGAGGCTGAAGATCACAATGTCTTTCACACATTGGTCACCTTTACATATATATCCATGTGAGAGGGATATCATTGAACAGGACGTATTGACTAAATAAAACAACTGGTGTTCTCATCGTTACAAGAGGCTGAAGCTCAAATTGTCTTACATTCTGTGGTCACCTTTACAGATATATCCAAGTGAGAGGGATATCATTGAACAGGGTGTATTGGCTAAATAAAACAACTGGTGTTCTCATTGTTCCAAGAGGCTGAAGCTCAAATTGTCATTCATACTGTGGTCACTTTTACAGATTTATCCAAGTGAGAGGGATATCATTGAACAGGGTGTATTGACTAAATAAAACAACTGGTGTTCTCATTGTTACAAGAGGCTGAAGATCACAATGTCTTTCACACATTGGTCACCTTTACAGATATATCCAAGTGAGAGGGATATCATTGAACAGGACGTATTGACTAAATAAAACAACTGGTGTTCTCATCGTTACAAGAGGCTGAAGCTCAAATTGTCTTACATACTGTGGTCACCTTTACAGATATATCCAAGTGAGAGGGATATCATTGAACATAGTGTATTGACCAAATAAAACAACCTGTGTTCGCATTGTTACACGAGGCTGAAGATCACAATGTCTTTCACACATTGGTCACCTTTACAGATATATCCAAGTGAGAGGGATATCATTGAACAGGGTGTATTGACTAAATAAAACAACTGGTGTTCTCATTGTTACAAGAGGCTGAAGATCACAATGTCTTTCACACATTTGTCACCTATACAGATATATCCAAGTGAGAGGGATATCATTGAACAGGTGTACTGACTAAATAAAACAACTGGTGTTCTCATTGTTACAAGAGGCTGAAGCTCAAATTGTCTTTCATACTGTGGTCACCTTTACAGATATATCCAAGTGAATGGGATATCATTGAACAGGGTGTATTGACTAAATAAAATAAATGGTGTTCTCATTGTTCCAAGAGGCTGAGGATCACAATGTGTTTCACACATTGGTCACCTTTACGGATATATCCAACTGAGAGGGATATCATTGAACAGGGTGTATTGACTAAACAAGACAACTGGTGTTCTCATTGTTACAAGAGGCTGAAGATCAGAATGTCTTTCACACATTGGTCACCTTTACAGATATATCCAAGTGAGAGGGATATCATTGTACAGGGTGTATTGACTAAATAAAGCAACTGGTGTTCTCATTGTTACAAGAGGCTGAAGCTCAAATTGTCATTCATACTGTGGTCACCTTTATAGATATATCCAAGTGAGAGGGATACCATTGAACAGGGTGTATTGACTAAAAAAAATAACTGGTTTTCTCATTGTTACAAGAGGCTAAAGATCACAATTTCTTTCATACTGTGGTCACCTTTACAGATACATCCAAGTGAGAGGGATATCATTGAACAGGGTGTATTGACTAAATAAAACAACTGGTGTTCTCATTGTTAGAAGAGGCTTAAGTTCCAATTGTCTTACATACTGTGGTCACCTTTACAGATATATCCAAGTGAGAGGGATATCATTGAAGAGGGTGTATTGACTAAATAAAACAACTGGTGTTCTCATTGTTACAAGAGCCTGAAGCTCAAATTGTCATTCATACTGTGGTCACCTTTACAGATTTATCCAACTGAGAGGGATATCATTGAACAGGGTGTTTTGACTCAATAAAACAACTGGTGTTCTCATTGTTACAAAAGGCTGAAGATCACAATGCCTTTTACACATTGGTCACCTTTACAGATATATCCAAGTGAGAGGGATATCATTTAAAAGGGTGTATTGACTAAATAAAACAACTGGTGTTCTCATCGTTACAATAGGCTGAAGCTCAAATTGTCTTCCATACTGTGGTCACCTTTACAGATATATCCAAGTGAGAGGGATATCATTGAACAGGGTGTATTGAATAAATAAAACAAACCGGTGTTCTCATTGTTACAAGAGGCTGAAGATAACAATGTCTTTCATACTGTGGTCACGTTTGCAGATATATTAAACTGAAGGGGATATAATTGAACAGGGTGTATTGACTAAATAAAACAACTGGTGTTCTCATTGTTACAAGAGGCTGAACCTCAAACTGTCTTACATACTGTAGTCTCCTTTACAGATATATCCAAGTGAGAGGGATATCATTGAACAGAGTGTATTGAATAAATAAAACAAACCGGTGTTCTTTTTGTTACAAGAGGCTGAAGATAACAATGTCTTTCATACTGTGGTCACGTTTGCAGATATATAAAACTGAAGGGGATATAATTGAACACGGTGTATTGACTAAATAAAACAACTGGTGTTCTCATTGTTACAAGAGGCTGAAGCTCAAACTGTCATACATACTGTGGTCTCCTTTACAGATATATACAAGTGAGAGGGATATCATTGAACAGCATGTATTGAATAAATAAAACAAACCGGTGTTCTCATTGTTACAAGAGGCTGAAGATCACAATGTCTTTCACACATTGGTCACCTTTTACAGATATATCCAACTGAGAGGGATATCATTGAACAGGGTTTATTGACTAAATAAAACAACTGGTGTCTTAATTGTTACAAGAGGCTGAAGCTCAAATTGTCATTCATACTGTGGTCTCCTTTACAGATATATCCAAGTGAGAGGGATATCATTGAAATGGGTGTATTGACTAAACAAAACAACTGGCGTTCTCATTGTTACAAGAGGCTGAAGCTCAAATTGTCATTCATACTGTGGTCACCTTTACAGATATATCCAAGTGAGAGGGATATCATTGAACAGTGTGTATTGACTAAACAAAACAACTGGCGTTCTCATTGTTACAAGAGGCTGAAGGTCAAATTGTCATTCATACTGTGGTAACCTTTACAGATATATCCAAGTGAGAGGGATATCATTGAACAGGGTGTATTGACTAAATAAAACAACTTGTGTTCTCATCGTTACAACAGGCAGAAGAACACAATGTCTTTCATACATTGGTCACCTTTACAGATATATCCAAGTGAGAGGGATATCATTGAACAGGGTGTATTAATTAAATAAAACAACTGTCGTTCTCAGTGTTACAAGAGGCTGAAGATCACAATGTCTTTCACACAACGGTCACCTTTACAGATATATCCAAGAGAGAGGGATATAATTGAACAGGCTGTATCGACTAAATAACACAACTGGTGTTCTCATTGTTACAAGATGTGAAGATCACAATGTCTTTCATACATTGGTCACCTTTACAGATATATCCAAGTGAGAGCGATATCATTGAACAGGGTGTATTGACTAAATAAAACAACTGGTGGTCTCATTGTTACAAGAGGCTGAAGCTCAAATTGTCATTCATACTGTGGTCACCTTTACAGATATAACCAAGTGAGAGCGATATCATTAAACGGGGTGTATTGACTAAATAAAACATCTGGAGTTCTCATTGTTACAAGAGGCTGAAGCTCAAATTGTCATTCATACTGTGGTCACCTTTAAAGATATTACCAAGTGAGAGGGATATCATTAAAAATGGGTATATTGACTAAATAAAACATCTGGAGATCTGATTGTTACAAGAGGCTGAAGCTCAAATTGTCATTCATACTGTGGACACCTTTACAGATATATCCAAGTGAGAGGGATATCATTGAACAGGGTGTATTGACTAAATAAAACATCTGGAGCTCTCATTGTTACAGGAAACTGAAGCTCAAATTGTCATTCATACATTGGTCACCTTTACAGATATATCAAAGTGAGAGGGATATCATTCAACAGGGTGTATTGACTAAATAAAACAACCGGTGTCTCGTTGTTACAAGAGGCTGAAGATCACAATGTCTTTCATACGTTGGTCACCTTTACAGATATATAAAAGTGAGATGATTATAATTGATCAGGGTGTATTGAATAAACAAAACGACTGGTGTTCTCATTGTTACAAGAGGCTGAAGATCACAATGTCTTTCATACATTGTTCACCTTTAAAGATATATCCAAACGAGAGGGATATCATTGCACAGGGTGTATTGACTAAATAAAATAACTGGTGTTCTCATTGTTACAAGAGGCTTAAGCTCAAATTGTCTTACATACTGTGGTCACCTTTACAGATACATCCAAGTGAGAGGGATATCATTGAACAGGGTGTATTGACTAAATAAAACAACTGGTGTTCTCATTGTTACAAGATGCTGAAGATCACAATGTCTTTCACACATTGGTCACCTTTACAGATATATCCAAGTGAGAGGGATATCATTGAACAGGATGTATTGACTAAAAAAATAACTGGTGTTCACACTGTTTCAAGAGGCTGAAGCTGAAATTGTCATTCATACTGTGGTCACCTTTACAGATATATCCAAGTGAGAGGGATATCATTAAACATGGTGTATTGACTAAATCAAATAACTGGTGTTCTCATTGTTACAAGAGACTGAAGATCACAATTTCTTTCATACTGTGGTCACCTTTACAGATATATAAAAGTTAGAGGGATATCATTTCACAGGGTGTATTGACTAAATTAAACAACTGGTGTTCTCATTCTTAAAAGAGGCTAAAGCTCAAATTGTCTTACATACTGTGATCACCTTTACAGATATATCCAAGTGAGAGGGATATCATTGAACATAGTGTATTGACCAAATAAAACAACCTGTGTTCGCATTGTTACACGAGGCTGAAGATCACAATGTCTTTCACACATTGGTCACCTTTACAGATATATCCAAGTGAGAGGGATATCTTTGAACAGGGTGTATTGACTAAATAAAACAACTGGTGTTCTCATTGTTACACAAGGCTAAAGATCACAATGTCTTTCACACATTGGTCACCTTTACAGATATATCCAAGTGAGAGGGATATCTTTGAACAGGGTGTATTGACCAAATAAAACAACCTGTGTTCGCATTGTTACACGAGGCTGAAGATCACAATGTCTTTCACACATTGGTCAACTTTACAGATATATCCAAGTGAGAGGGATATCTTTGAACAGGTTGTATTGACTAAATAAAAAAACTGGTGTTCTCATAGTTACAAGAGGCTAAAGATCACAATGTCTTTCACACATTGGACACCTTTACAGATATATCCAAGTGAGAGGGATATCATTGAAGAGGGTGTATTGACTAAATAAAACAACTGGTGTTCTCATTGTTACAAAAGGCTGAAGATCACAATGCCTTTTACACATTGGTCACCTTTACAGATATATCCAAGTGAGAGGGATATCATTGAACAGGGTGTATTGACCAAATAAAACAACTGGTGTTCTCATTGTTACAAGAGGCTGAAGATCACAATGCCTTTTACACATTGGACACCTTTACAGATATATCCAACTGAGAGGGATATCATTGAACAGGGTGTATTGACTAAATAAAACAACTGGTGTTCTCATTGTTACAAGAGGCTGAAGAACACAATGTCTTTCACACATTGGTCACCTTTACAGATATGTCCAAGTTAGAAGTATATCATTGAACAGGGTGTATTGACTAAATAAACAACCGGTGTTCTCATTGTTACAAGAGGCTGAAGATCACAAAGTCTATCACACATTGGTCACGTTTACAGATATATAAAAGTTAGAGGGATATCATTTCACAGGGTGTATTGACTAAATAAAACAACTGGTGTTCTCATTGTTCCAAGAGGCTGAAGCTCAAATTGTCATTCATACTGTGGTCACTTTTACAGATTTATCCAAGTGAGAGGGATATCATTGAACAGGGTGTATTGACTAAATAAAACAACTGGTGTTCTCATTGTTACAAGAGGCTGAAGATCACAATGTCTTTCACACATTGGTCACCTTTACAGATATATCCAAGTGAGAGGGATATCATTGAACAGGGTGTATTGACTAAATAAAACAACTGGTGTTCTCATAGTTACAAGAGGCTGAAGATCACAATGTCTTTCACACATTGGTCACCTTTACAGATATATCCAAGTGAGAGGGATATCATTGAACAGGACGTATTGACTAAATAAAACAACTGGTGTTCTCATCGTTACAAGAGGCTGAAGCTCAAATTGTCATTCATACTGTGGTCACTTTTACAGATATATCCAAGTTAGAAGTATATCATTGAACAGGGTGTATTGACTAAATAAAAGATCTGGAGTTCTCATTGTTACAAGAGGCTGAAGCTCAAATTGTCATTCATACGTTGGTTAGCTTTACAGATATATAAAAGTGAGAGGATTATAATTGAACAGGGTGTATTGACTAAATAAAACAACTGGTGTTCCCATTGTTACAAGAGGCTGAAGATCACAATGTCTTTATACGTTGGTCACCTTTATAGATATATCCAGGGTGAGAGGGATATCATTGAACAGAGTGTATTGACTAAATAAAACAACTGGTGTTCTCATTGTTACAAGAGGCTGAATATCACAATGTCTTTCATACTTTGGTCACCTTTACAGATATATCCAAGTGAGAGGGATATCATTGAACAGGGTGTATTGACTAAAAAAATAACTGGTGTTCTCATTGTTTCAAGAGGCTGAAGCTCAAATTGTCATTCATACTGTGGTCACCTTTATAGATATATCCAAGTGAGAGGGATACCATTGAACAGGGTGTATTGACTAAAAAAAATAACTGGTTTTCTCATTGTTACAAGAGGCTAAAGATCACAATTTCTTTCATACTGTGGTCACCTTTACAGATACATCCAAGTGAGAGGGATATCATTGAACAGGGTGTATTGACTAAATAAAACAACTGGTGTTCTCATTGTTACAAAAAGCTGAAGATCACAATTTCTTTCACACATTGGTCACCTTTACAGATATATCCAACTGAGAGGGATATCATTGAACAGGGTGTATTGACTAAATAAAACAACTGGTGTTCTCATTGTTACAAGAGGCTGAAGATCACAATGTCTTTCACACATTGGTCACCTTTACAGATATGTCCAAGTTAGAAGTATATCATTGAACAGGGTGTATTGACTAAATAAACAACCGGTGTTCTCATTGTTACAAGAGGCTGAAGATCAGAATGTCTTTCACACATTGGTCACCTTTACAGATATATCCAAGTCAGAGGGATATCATTGTACAGGGTGTATTGAATAATAAAATAACTGGTGTTCTCATTGTTACAAGAGGCTGAGGATTAGAATGTCTTTCACACATTGGTCACCTTTACAGATATATCCAAGTGAGAGGGATATCATTGAACAGGGTGTATTGACTAAAAAAATAACTGGTGTTCACACTGTTTCAAGAGGCTGAAGCTGAAATTGTCATTCATACTGTGGTCACCTTTACAGATATATCCAAGTGAGAGGGATATCATTAAACATGGTGTATTGACTAAATCAAATAACTGGTGTTCTCATTGTTACAAGAGACTGAAGATCACAATTTCTTTCATACTGTGGTCACCTTTACAGATATATAAAAGTTAGAGGGATATCATTTCACAGGGTGTATTGACTAAATTAAACAACTGGTGTTCTCATTCTTAAAAGAGGCTAAAGCTCAAATTGTCTTACATACTGTGATCACCTTTACAGATATATCCAAGTGAGAGGGATATCATTGAACATAGTGTATTGACCAAATAAAACAACCTGTGTTCGCATTGTTACACGAGGCTGAAGATCACAATGTCTTTCACACATTGGTCACCTTTACAGATATATCCAAGTGAGAGGGATATCTTTGAACAGGGTGTATTGACTAAATAAAACAACTGGTGTTCTCATTGTTACACAAGGCTAAAGATCACAATGTCTTTCACACACTGGTCACCTTTACAGATATATCCAAGTGAGAGGGATATCTTTGAACAGGGTGTATTGACCAAATAAAACAACCTGTGTTCGCATTGTTACACGAGGCTGAAGATCACAATGTCTTTCACACATTGGTCAACTTTACAGATATATCCAAGTGAGAGGGATATCTTTGAACAGGTTGTATTGACTAAATAAAAAAACTGGTGTTCTCATAGTTACAAGAGGCTAAAGATCACAATGTCTTTCACACATTGGACACCTTTACAGATATATCCAAGTGAGAGGGATATCATTGAAGAGGGTGTATTGACTAAATAAAACAACTGGTGTTCTCATTGTTACAAAAGGCTGAAGATCACAATGCCTTTTACACATTGGTCACCTTTACAGATATATCCAAGTGAGAGGGATATCATTGAACAGGGTGTATTAACTAAATAAAACAACTGGTGTTCTCATCGTTACAAGAAGCTGAAGCTCAAATTGTCTTACATACTGTGGTCACCTTTACAGATATATCCAAGTGAGAGGGATATCATTGAACAGGACGTATTGACTAAATAAAACAACTGGTGTTCTCATCGTTACAAGAGGCTGAAGCTCAAATTGTCTTACATTCTGTGGTCACCTTTACAGATATATCCAAGTGAGAGGGATATCATTGAACAGGGTGTATTGGCTAAATAAAACAACTGGTGTTCTCATTGTTCCAAGAGGCTGAAGCTCAAATTGTCATTCATACTGTGGTCACTTTTACAGATTTATCCAAGTGAGAGGGATATCATTGAACAGGGTGTATTGACTAAATAAAACAACTGGTGTTCTCATTGTTACAAGAGGCTGAAGATCACAATGTCTTTCACACATTGGTCACCTTTACAGATATATCCAAGTGAGAGGGATATCATTGAACAGGACGTATTGACTAAATAAAACAACTGGTGTTCTCATCGTTACAAGAGGCTGAAGCTCAAATTGTCTTACATACTGTGGTCACCTTTACAGATATATCCAAGTGAGAGGGATATCATTGAACATAGTGTATTGACCAAATAAAACAACCTGTGTTCGCATTGTTACACGAGGCTGAAGATCACAATGTCTTTCACACATTGGTCACCTTTACAGATATATCCAAGTGAGAGGGATATCATTGAACAGGGTGTATTGACTAAATAAAACAACTGGTGTTCTCATTGTTACAAGAGGCTGAAGATCACAATGTCTTTCACACATTTGTCACCTATACAGATATATCCAAGTGAGAGGGATATCATTGAACAGGTGTACTGACTAAATAAAACAACTGGTGTTCTCATTGTTACAAGAGGCTGAAGCTCAAATTGTCTTTCATACTGTGGTCACCTTTACAGATATATCCAAGTGAATGGGATATCATTGAACAGGGTGTATTGACTAAATAAAATAAATGGTGTTCTCATTGTTCCAAGAGGCTGAGGATCACAATGTGTTTCACACATTGGTCACCTTTACGGATATATCCAACTGAGAGGGATATCATTGAACAGGGTGTATTGACTAAACAAGACAACTGGTGTTCTCATTGTTACAAGAGGCTGAAGATCAGAATGTCTTTCACACATTGGTCACCTTTACAGATATATCCAAGTGAGAGGGATATCATTGTACAGGGTGTATTGACTAAATAAAGCAACTGGTGTTCTCATTGTTACAAGAGGCTGAAGATCACAATGTCTGTCACACATTGTTCACCTTTACAGATATATCCATGTGAGAGGGATATCATTGAACAGGGTGTATTGACTAATAAAATAACTGGTGTTCTCATTGTTTCAACAGGCTGAAGCTCAAATTGTCATTCATACTGTGGTCACCTTTATAGATATATCCAAGTGAGAGGGATACCATTGAACAGGGTGTATTGACTAAAAAAAATAACTGGTTTTCTCATTGTTACAAGAGGCTAAAGATCACAATTTCTTTCATACTGTGGTCACCTTTACAGATACATCCAAGTGAGAGGGATATCATTGAACAGGGTGTATTGACTAAATAAAACAACTGGTGTTCTCATTGTTAGAAGAGGCTTAAGTTCCAATTGTCTTACATACTGTGGTCACCTTTACAGATATATCCAAGTGAGAGGGATATCATTGAAGAGGGTGTATTGACTAAATAAAACAACTGGTGTTCTCATTGTTACAAGAGCCTGAAGCTCAAATTGTCATTCATACTGTGGTCACCTTTACAGATTTATCCAACTGAGAGGGATATCATTGAACAGGGTGTTTTGACTCAATAAAACAACTGGTGTTCTCATTGTTACAAAAGGCTGAAGATCACAATGCCTTTTATACATTGGTCACCTTTACAGATATATCCAAGTGAGAGGGATATCATTTAAAAGGGTGTATTGACTAAATAAAACAACTGGTGTTCTCATCGTTACAATAGGCTGAAGCTCAAATTGTCTTCCATACTGTGGTCACCTTTACAGATATATCCAAGTGAGAGGGATATCATTGAACAGGGTGTATTGAATAAATAAAACAAACCGGTGTTCTCATTGTTACAAGAGGCTGAAGATAACAATGTCTTTCATACTGTGGTCACGTTTGCAGATATATTAAACTGAAGGGGATATAATTGAACAGGGTGTATTGACTAAATAAAACAACTGGTGTTCTCATTGTTACAAGAGGCTGAACCTCAAACTGTCTTACATACTGTAGTCTCCTTTACAGATATATCCAAGTGAGAGGGATATCATTGAACAGAGTGTATTGAATAAATAAAACAAACCGGTGTTCTTTTTGTTACAAGAGGCTGAAGATAACAATGTCTTTCATACTGTGGTCACGTTTGCAGATATATAAAACTGAAGGGGATATAATTGAACACGGTGTATTGACTAAATAAAACAACTGGTGTTCTCATTGTTACAAGAGGCTGAAGCTCAAACTGTCATACATACTGTGGTCTCCTTTACAGATATATACAAGTGAGAGGGATATCATTGAACAGCATGTATTGAATAAATAAAACAAACCGGTGTTCTCATTGTTACAAGAGGCTGAAGATCACAATGTCTTTCACACATTGGTCACCTTTTACAGATATATCCAACTGAGAGGGATATCATTGAACAGGGTTTATTGACTAAATAAAACAACTGGTGTCTTAATTGTTACAAGAGGCTGAAGCTCAAATTGTCATTCATACTGTGGTCTCCTTTACAGATATATCCAAGTGAGAGGGATATCATTGAACAGGGTGTATTGACTAAACAAAACAACTGGCGTTCTCATTGTTACAAGAGGCTGAAGCTCAAATTGTCATTCATACTGTGGTCACCTTTACAGATATATCCAAGTGAGAGGGATATCATTGAACAGTGTGTATTGACTAAACAAAACAACTGGCGTTCTCATTGTTACAAGAGGCTGAAGGTCAAATTGTCATTCATACTGTGGTAACCTTTACAGATATATCCAAGTGAGAGGGATATCATTGAACAGGGTGTATTGACTAAATAAAACAACTTGTGTTCTCATCGTTACAACAGGCAGAAGAACACAATGTCTTTCATACATTGGTCACCTTTACAGATATATCCAAGTGAGAGGGATATCATTGAACAGGGTGTATTAATTAAATAAAACAACTGTCGTTCTCAGTGTTACAAGAGGCTGAAGATCACAATGTCTTTCACACAACGGTCACCTTTACAGATATATCCAAGAGAGAGGGATATCATTGAACAGGCTGTATCGACTAAATAACACAACTGGTGTTCTCATTGTTACAAGATGTGAAGATCACAATGTCTTTCATACATTGGTCACCTTTACAGATATATCCAAGTGAGAGCGATATCATTGAACAGGGTGTATTGACTAAATAAAACAACTGGTGGTCTCATTGTTACAAGAGGCTGAAGCTCAAATTGTCATTCATACTGTGGTCACCTTTACAGATATAACCAAGTGAGAGCGATATGATTAAACGGGGTGTATTGACTAAATAAAACATCTGGAGTTCTCATTGTTACAAGAGGCTGAAGCTCAAATTGTCATTCATACTGTGGTCACCTTTAAAGATATTACCAAGTGAGAGGGATATCATTAAAAATGGGTATATTGACTAAATAAAACATCTGGAGATCTGATTGTTACAAGAGGCTGAAGCTCAAATTGTCATTCATACTGTGGACACCTTTACAGATATATCCAAGTGAGAGGGATATCATTGAACAGGGTGTATTGACTAAATAAAACATCTGGAGCTCTCATTGTTACAGGAAACTGAAGCTCAAATTGTCATTCATACATTGGTCACCTTTACAGATATATCAAAGTGAGAGGGATATCATTCAACAGGGTGTATTGACTAAATAAAACAACCGGTGTCTCGTTGTTACAAGAGGCTGAAGATCACAATGTCTTTCATACGTTGGTCACCTTTACAGATATATAAAAGTGAGATGATTATAATTGATCAGGGTGTATTGAATAAACAAAACGACTGGTGTTCTCATTGTTACAAGAGGCTGAAGATCACAATGTCTTTCATACATTGTTCACCTTTAAAGATATATCCAAACGAGAGGGATATCATTGCACAGGGTGTATTGACTAAATAAAATAACTGGTGTTCTCATTGTTACAAGAGGCTTAAGCTCAAATTGTCTTACATACTGTGGTCACCTTTACAGATACATCCAAGTGAGAGGGATATCATTGAACAGGGTGTATTGACTAAATAAAACAACTGGTGTTCTCATTGTTACAAGATGCTGAAGATCACAATGTCTTTCACACATTGGTCACCTTTACAGATATATCCAAGTGAGAGGGATATCATTGAACAGGGTGTATTGACTAAAAAAATAACTGGTGTTCACACTGTTTCAAGAGGCTGAAGCTGAAATTGTCATTCATACTGTGGTCACCTTTACAGATATATCCAAGTGAGAGGGATATCATTAAACATGGTGTATTGACTAAATCAAATAACTGGTGTTCTCATTGTTACAAGAGACTGAAGATCACAATTTCTTTCATACTGTGGTCACCTTTACAGATATATAAAAGTTAGAGGGATATCATTTCACAGGGTGTATTGACTAAATTAAACAACTGGTGTTCTCATTCTTAAAAGAGGCTAAAGCTCAAATTGTCTTACATACTGTGATCACCTTTACAGATATATCCAAGTGAGAGGGATATCATTGAACATAGTGTATTGACCAAATAAAACAACCTGTGTTCGCATTGTTACACGAGGCTGAAGATCACAATGTCTTTCACACATTGGTCACCTTTACAGATATATCCAAGTGAGAGGGATATCTTTGAACAGGGTGTATTGACTAAATAAAACAACTGGTGTTCTCATTGTTACACAAGGCTAAAGATCACAATGTCTTTCACACATTGGTCACCTTTACAGATATATCCAAGTGAGAGGGATATCTTTGAACAGGGTGTATTGACCAAATAAAACAACCTGTGTTCGCATTGTTACACGAGGCTGAAGATCACAATGTCTTTCACACATTGGTCAACTTTACAGATATATCCAAGTGAGAGGGATATCTTTGAACAGGTTGTATTGACTAAATAAAAAAACTGGTGTTCTCATAGTTACAAGAGGCTAAAGATCACAATGTCTTTCACACATTGGACACCTTTACAGATATATCCAAGTGAGAGGGATATCATTGAAGAGGGTGTATTGACTAAATAAAACAACTGGTGTTCTCATTGTTACAAAAGGCTGAAGATCACAATGCCTTTTACACATTGGTCACCTTTACAGATATATCCAAGTGAGAGGGATATCATTGAACAGGGTGTATTGACCAAATAAAACAACTGGTGTTCTCATTGTTACAAGAGGCTGAAGATCACAATGCCTTTTACACATTGGACACCTTTACAGATATATCCAACTGAGAGGGATATCATTGAACAGGGTGTATTGACTAAATAAAACAACTGGTGTTCTCATTGTTACAAGAGGCTGAAGAACACAATGTCTTTCACACATTGGTCACCTTTACAGATATATCCAAGTGAGAGGGATATCATTGAACAGGGTGTATTAACTAAATAAAACAACTGGTGTTCTCATCGTTACAAGAAGCTGAAGCTCAAATTGTCTTACATACTGTGGTCACCTTTACAGATATATCCAAGTGAGAGGGATATCATTGAACAGGGTGTATTGGCTAAATAAAACAACTGGTGTTCTCATTGTTCCAAGAGGCTGAAGCTCAAATTGTCATTCATACTGTGGTCACTTTTACAGATTTATCCAAGTGAGAGGGATATCATTGAACAGGGTGTATTGACTAAATAAAACAACTGGTGTTCTCATTGTTCCAAGAGGCTGAAGCTCAAATTGTCATTCATACTATGGTCACTTTTACAGATTTATCCAAGTGAGAGGGATATCATTGAACAGGGTGTATTGACTAAATAAAACAACTGGTGTTCTCATTGTTACAAGAGGCTGAAGATCACAATGTCTTTCACACATTGGTCACCTTTACATATATATCCATGTGAGAGGGATATCATTGAACAGGACGTATTGACTAAATAAAACAACTGGTGTTCTCATCGTTACAAGAGGCTGAAGCTCAAATTGTCTTACATTCTGTGGTCACCTTTACAGATATATCCAAGTGAGAGGGTTATCATTGAACAGGGTGTATTGGCTAAATAAAACAACTGGTGTTCTCATTGTTCCAAGAGGCTGAAGCTCAAATTGTCATTCATACTGTGGTCACTTTTACAGATTTATCCAAGTGAGAGGGATATCATTGAACAGGGTGTATTGACTAAATAAAACAACTGGTGTTCTCATTGTTACAAGAGGCTGAAGATCACAATGTCTTTCACACATTGGTCACCTTTACAGATATATCCAAGTGAGAGGGATATCATTGAACAGGACGTATTGACTAAATAAAACAACTGGTGTTCCCATCGTTACAAGAGGCTGAAGCTCAAATTGTCTTACATACTGTGGTCACCTTTACAGATATATCCAAGTGAGAGGGATATCATTGAACATAGTGTATTGACCAAATAAAACAACCTGTGTTCGCATTGTTACACGAGGCTGAAGATCACAATGTCTTTCACACATTGGTCACCTTTACAGATATATCCAAGTGAGAGGGATATCATTGAACAGGGTGTATTGACTAAATAAAACAACTGGTGTTCTCATTGTTACAAGAGGCTGAAGATCACAATGTCTTTCACACATTTGTCACCTATACAGATATATCCAAGTGAGAGGGATATCATTGAACAGGTGTACTGACTAAATAAAACAACTGGTGTTCTCATTGTTACAAGAGGCTGAAGCTCAAATTGTCTTTCATACTGTGGTCACCTTTACAGATATATCCAAGTGAATGGGATATCATTGAACAGGGTGTATTGACTAAATAAAATAAATGGTGTTCTCATTGTTCCAAGAGGCTGAGGATCACAATGTGTTTCACACATTGGTCACCTTTACGGATATATCCAACTGAGAGGGATATCATTGAACAGGGTGTATTGACTAAACAAGACAACTGGTGTTCTCATTGTTACAAGAGGCTGAAGATCAGAATGTCTTTCACACATTGGTCACCTTTACAGATATATCCAAGTGAGAGGGATATCATTGTACAGGGTGTATTGACTAAATAAAGCAACTGGTGTTCTCATTGTTACAAGAGGCTGAAGATCACAATGTCTGTCACACATTGTTCACCTTTACAGATATATCCATGTGAGAGGGATATCATTGAACAGGGTGTATTGACTAATAAAATAACTGGTGTTCTCATTGTTTCAACAGGCTGAAGCTCAAATTGTCATTCATACTGTGGTCACCTTTATAGATATATCCAAGTGAGAGGGATACCATTGAACAGGGTGTATTGACTAAAAAAAATAACTGGTTTTCTCATTGTTACAAGAGGCTAAAGATCACAATTTCTTTCATACTGTGGTCACCTTTACAGATACATCCAAGTGAGAGGGATATCATTGAACAGGGTGTATTGACTAAATAAAACAACTGGTGTTCTCATCGTTACAATAGGCTGAAGCTCAAATTGTCTTCCATACTGTGGTCACCTTTACAGATATATCCAAGTGAGAGGGATATCATTGAACAGGGTGTATTGAATAAATAAAACAAACCGGTGTTCTCATTGTTACAAGAGGCTGAAGATAACAATGTCTTTCATACTGTGGTCACGTTTGCAGATATATTAAACTGAAGGGGATATAATTGAACAGGGTGTATTGACTAAATAAAACAACTGGTGTTCTCATTGTTACAAGAGGCTGAACCTCAAACTGTCTTACATACTGTAGTCTCCTTTACAGATATATCCAAGTGAGAGGGATATCATTGAACAGAGTGTATTGAATAAATAAAACAAACCGGTGTTCTTATTGTTACAAGAGGCTGAAGATAACAATGTCTTTCATACTGTGGTCACGTTTGCAGATATATAAAACTGAAGGGGATATAATTGAACACGGTGTATTGACTAAATAAAACAACTGGTGTTCTCATTGTTACAAGAGGCTGAAGCTCAAACTGTCATACATACTGTGGTCTCCTTTACAGATATATACAAGTGAGAGGGATATCATTGAACAGCATGTATTGAATAAATAAAACAAACCGGTGTTCTCATTGTTACAAGAGGCTGAAGATCACAATGTCTTTCACACATTGGTCACCTTTTACAGATATATCCAACTGAGAGGGATATCATTGAACAGGGTTTATTGACTAAATAAAACAACTGGTGTCTTAATTGTTACAAGAGGCTGAAGCTCAAATTGTCATTCATACTGTGGTCTCCTTTACAGATATATCCAAGTGAGAGGGATATCATTGAACAGGGTGTATTGACTAAACAAAACAACTGGCGTTCTCATTGTTACAAGAGGCTGAAGCTCAAATTGTCATTCATACTGTGGTCACCTTTACAGATATATCCAAGTGAGAGGGATATCATTGAACAGTGTGTATTGACTAAACAAAACAACTGGCGTTCTCATTGTTACAAGAGGCTGAAGGTCAAATTGTCATTCATACTGTGGTAACCTTTACAGATATATCCAAGTGAGAGGGATATCATTGAACAGGGTGTATTGACTAAATAAAACAACTTGTGTTCTCATCGTTACAACAGGCAGAAGAACACAATGTCTTTCATACATTGGTCACCTTTACAGATATATCCAAGTGAGAGGGATATCATTGAACAGGGTGTATTGACTAAATAAAACAACCGGTGTTCTCATTGTTACTGGAGGCTGAGGATCACAATGTCTTTCACACATTGGTCACCTTTACAGATATATCCAAGTGAGAGGGATATCTTTGAACAGGTTGTATTGACTAAATAAAAAAACTGGTGTTCTCATAGTTACAAGAGGCTAAAGATCACAATGTCTTTCACACATTGGACACCTTTACAGATATATCCAAGTGAGAGGGATATCATTGAAGAGGGTGTATTGACTAAATAAAACAACTGGTGTTCTCATTGTTACAAAAGGCTGAAGATCACAATGCCTTTTACACATTGGTCACCTTTACAGATATATCCAAGTGAGAGGGATATCATTGAACAGGGTGTATTGACCAAATAAAACAACTGGTGTTCTCATTGTTACAAGAGGCTGAAGATCACAATGCCTTTTACACATTGGACACCTTTACAGATATATCCAACTGAAAGGGATATCATTGAACAGGGTGTATTGACTAAATAAAACAACTGGTGTTCTCATTGTTACAAGAGGCTGAAGATCACAATGCCTTTTACACATTGGACACCTTTACAGATATATCCAACTGAGAGGGATATCATTGAACAGGGTGTATTGACTAAATAAAACAACTGGTGTTCTCATTGTTACAAGAGGCTGAAGAACACAATGTCTTTCACACATTGGTCACCTTTACAGATATATCCAAGTGAGAGGGATATCATTGAACAGGGTGTATTAACTAAATAAAACAACTGGTGTTCTCATCGTTACAAGAAGCTGAAGCTCAAATTGTCTTACATACTGTGGTCACCTTTACAGATATATCCAAGTGAGAGGGATATCATTGAACAGGACGTATTGACTAAATAAAACAACTGGTGTTCTCATCGTTACAAGAGGCTGAAGCTCAAATTGTCTTACATACTGTGGTCACCTTTACAGATATATCCAAGTGAGAGGGATATCATTGAACATAGTGTATTGACCAAATAAAACAACCTGTGTTCGCATTGTTACACGAGGCTGAAGATCACAATGTCTTTCACACATTGGTCACCTTTACAGATATATCCAAGTGAGAGGGATATCATTGAACAGGGTGTATTGACTAAATAAAACAACTGGTGTTCTCATTGTTACAAGAGGCTGAAGATCACAATGTCTTTCACACATTTGTCACCTTTACAGATATATCCAAGTGAGAGGGATATCATTGAACAGGTGTACTGACTAAATAAAACAACTGGTGTTCTCATTGTTACAAGAGGCTGAAGCTCAAATTGTCTTTCATACTGTGGTCACCTTTACAGATATATCCAAGTGAAAGGGATATCATTGAACAGGGTGTATTGACTAAATAAAATAAATGGTGTTCTCATTGTTCCAAGAGGCTGAGGATCACAATGTGTTTCACACATTGGTCACCTTTACGGATATATCCAACTGAGAGGGATATCATTGAACAGGGTGTATTGACTAAACAAGACAACTGGTGTTCTCATTGTTACAAGAGGCTGAAGATCAGAATGTCTTTCACACATTGGTCACCTTTACAGATATATCCAAGTGAGAGGGATATCATTGTACAGGGTGTATTGACTAAATAAAGCAACTGGTGTTCTCATTGTTACAAGAGGCTGAAGATCACAATGTCTTTCACACATTGTTCACCTTTACAGATATATCCATGTGAGAGGGATATCATTGAACAGGGTGTATTGACTAATAAAATAACTGGTGTTCTCATTGTTTCAAGAGGCTGAAGCTCAAATTGTCATTCATACTGTGGTCACCTTTATAGATATATCCAAGTGAGAGGGATACCATTGAACAGGGTGTATTGACTAAAAAAATAACTGGTTTTCTCATTGTTACAACAGGCTGAAGATCACAATTTCTTTCATACTGTGGTCACCTTTACAGATACATCCAAGTGAGAGGGATATCATTGAACAGGGTGTATGGACTAAATAAACCAACTGGTGTTCTCATTGTTAGAAGAGGCTTAAGTTCCAATTGTCTTACATACTGTGGTCACCTTTACAGATATATCCAAGTGAGAGGGATATCATTGAAGAGGGTGTATTGACTAAATAAAACAACTGGTGTTCTCATTGTTACAAGAGCCTGAAGCTCAAATTGTCATTCATACTGTGGTCACCTTTACAGATTTATCCAACTGAGAGGGATATCATTGAACAGGGTGTTTTGACTCAATAAAACTACTGGTGTTCTCATCGTTACAATAGGCTGAAGCTCAAAATGTCTTCCATACTGTGGTCACCTTTAAAGATATATCCAAGTGAGAGGGATATCATTGAACAGGTTGTATTGAATAAATAAAACAAACCGGTGTTCTTATTGTTACAAGAGGCTGAAGATAACAATGTCTTTCATACTGTGGTCACGTTTGCAGATATATAAAACTGAAGGGGATATAATTGAACAGGGTGTATTGACTAAATAAAACAACTGGTGTTCTCATTGTTACAAGAGGCTGAAGCTCAAACTGTCATACATACTGTGGTCTCCTTTACAGATATATCCAAGTGAGAGGGATATCATTGAACAGCATGTATTGAATAAATAAAACAAACCGGTGTTCTCATTGTTACAAGAGGCTGAAGATCACAATGTCTTTCACACATTGGTCACCTTTTACAGATATATCCAACTGAGAGGGATATCATTGAACAGGGTTTATTGACTAAATAAAACAACTGGTGTTCTAATTGTTACAAGAGGCTGAAGCTTAAATTGTCATTCATACTGTGGTCACCTTTACAGATATATCCAAGTGAGAGGGATATCATTGAACAGGGTGTATTGACTAAACAAAACAACTGGCGTTCTCATTGTTACAAGAGGCTGAAGCTCAAATTGTCATTCATACTGTGGTCACCTTTACAGATATATCCAAGTGAGAGGGATATCATTGAACAGTGTGTATTGACTAAACAAAACAACTGGCGTTCTCATTGTTACAAGAGGCTGAAGGTCAAATTGTCATTCATACTGTGGTAACCTTTACAGATATATCCAAGTGAGAGGGATATCATTGAACAGGGTGTATTGACTAAATAAAACAACTTGTGTTCTCATTGTTACAAAAGGCAGAAGAACACAATGTCTTTCATACATTGGTCACCTTTACAGATATATCCAAGTGAGAGGGATATCATTGAACAGGGTGTATTGATTAAATAAAACAACTGTCATTCTCATTGTTACAAGAGGCTGAAGATCACAATGTCTTTCACACAACGGTCACCTTTACAGATATATCCAAGAGAGAGGGATATCATTGAACAGGCTGTATCGACTAAATAACACAACTGGTGTTCTCATTGTTACAAGATGTGAAGATCACAATGTCTTTCATACATTGGTCACCTTTACAGATATATCCAAGTGAGAGCGATATCATTGAACAGGGTGTATTGACTAAATAAAACAACTGGTGTTCTCATTGTTACAAGAGGCTGAAGCTCAAATTGTCATTCATACTGTGGTCACCTTTACAGATATAACCAAGTGAGAGCGATATCATTGTACAGGGTGTATTGACTATATAAAACAACCGGTGTTCTTATTGTTACAAGAGGCTGAGGATCACAATGTCATTCACACATTGGTCACCTTTACAGATATATCCAACTGAGAAGGATATCATTAAACGGGGTGTATTGACTAAATAAAACATCTGGAGTTCTCATTGTTACAAGAGGCTGAAGCTCAAATTGTCATTCATACTGTGGTCACCTTTACAGATATATCCAAGTGAGAGCGATATCATTGAACAGGGTGTATTGACTAAATAAAACATCTGGAGCTCTCATTGTTACAGGAAACTGAAGCTCAAATTGTCATTCATACATTGGTCACCTTTACAGATATATCAAAGTGAGAGGGATATCATTCAACAGGGTGTATTGACTAAATAAAACAACCGGTGTCTCGTTGTTACAAGAGGCTGAAGATCACAATGTCTTTCATACGTTGGTCACCTTTACAGATATATAAAAGTGAGATGATTATAATTGATCAGGGTGTATTGAATAAATAAAACGACTGGTGTTCTCATTGTTACAAGAGGCTGAAGATCACAATGTCTTTCATACATTGTTCACCTTTACAGATATATCCAAACGAGAGGGATATCATTGCACAGGGTGTATTGACTAAATAAAATAACTGGTGTTCTCATTGTTACAAGAGGCTTAAGCGCAAATTGTCTTACATACTGTGGTCACCTTTACAGATACATCCAAGTGAGAGGGATATCATTGAACAGGGTGTATTGACTAAATAAAACAACTGGTGTTCTCATTGTTACAAGATGCTGAAGATCACAATGTCTTTCACACATTGTTCACCTTTACAGATATATCCAAACGAGAGGGATATCATTGCACAGGGTGTATTGACTAAATAAAATAACTGGTGTTCTCATTGTTACAAGAGGCTTAAGCTCAAATTGTCTTACATACTGTGGTCACCTTTACAGATACATCCAAGTGAGAGGGATATCATTGAACAGGGTGTATTGACTAAATAAAACAACCGGTGTTCTCATTGTTACTGGAGGCTGAGGATCACAATGTCCTTCACACATTGGTCACCTTTACAGATATATCCAAGTTAGAAGTATATCATTGAACAGGGTGTATTGACTAAATAAAACATCTGGAGTTCTCATTGTTACAAGAGGCTGAAGCTCAAATTGTCATTCATACGTTGGTTAGCTTTACAGATATATAAAAGTGAGAGGATTATAATTGAACAGGGTGTATTGACTAAATAAAACAACCGGTGTTTTATTGTTATAAGAGGCTGAAGATTACAATGTGTTTTACACATTGGTCACCTTTGCAGATATATCCAAGTGAGAGGGATATCATTGAACAGGGTGTATTGACTAAATAAAACAACTGGTGTTCCCATTGTTACAAGAGGCTGAAGATCACAATGTCTTTATACGTTGGTCACCTTTATAGATATATCCAGGGTGAGAGGGATATCATTGAACAGGGTGTATTGACTAAATAAAACAACTGGTGTTCTCATTGTTACAAGAGGCTGAATATCACAATGTCTTTCATACTTTGGTCACCTTTACAGATATATCCAAGTGAGAGGGATATCATTGAACAGGGTGTATTGACTAAAAAAATAACTGGTGTTCTCATTGTTTCAAGAGGCTGAAGCTCAAATTGTCATTCATACTGTGGTCACCTTTATAGATATATCCAAGTGAAAGGGATACCATTGAACAGGGTGTATTGACTAAAAAAAATAACTGGTTTTCTCATTGTTACAAGAGGCTAAAGATCACAATTTCTTTCATACTGTGGTCACCTTTACAGATACATCCAAGTGAGAGGGATATCATTGAACAGGGTGTATTGACTAAATAAAACAACTGGTGTTCTCATTGTTACAAGAGGCTTAAGTTCAAATTGTCTTACATACTGTGGCCTCCTTTACAGATATATCCAAGTGAGAGGGATATCATTGAACAGGGTGTATTGACTACATAAAACACCTGGTGTTCTCATTGTTACAAAAAGCTGAAGATCACAATTTCTTTCACACATTGGTCACCTTTACAGATATATCCAACTGAGAGGGATATCATTGAACAGGGTGTATTGACTAAATAAAACAACTGGTGTTCTCATTGTTACAAGAGGCTGAAGATCACAATGTCTTTCACACATTGGTCACCTTTACAGATATGTCCAAGTTAGAAGTATATCATTGAACAGGGTGTATTGACTAAATAAACAACCGGTGTTCTCATTGTTACAAGAGGCTGAAGATCACAATGTCTTTCACACATTTGTCACCTATACAGATATATCCAAGTGAGAGGGATATCATTGAACAGGTGTACTGACTAAATAAAACAACTGGTGTTCTCATTGTTACAAGAGGCTGAAGCTCAAATTGTCTTTCATACTGTGGTCACCTTTACAGATATATCCAAGTGAATGGGATATCATTGAACAGGGTGTATTGACTAAATAAAATAAATGGTGTTCTCATTGTTCCAAGAGGCTGAGGATCACAATGTGTTTCACACATTGGTCACCTTTACGGATATATCCAACTGAGAGGGATATCATTGAACAGGGTGTATTGACTAAACAAGACAACTGGTGTTCTCATTGTTACAAGAGACTGAAGATCAGAATGTCTTTCACACATTGGTCACCTTTACAGATATATCCAAGTGAGAGGGATATCATTGTACAGGGTGTATTGACTAAATAAAGCAACTGGTGTTCTCATTGTTACAAGAGGCTGAAGATCACAATGTCTTTCACACATTGTTCACCTTTACAGATATATCCATGTGAGAGGGATATCATTGAACAGGGTGTATTGACTAATAAAATAACTGGTGTTCTCATTGTTTCAACAGGCTGAAGCTCAAATTGTCATTCATACTGTGGTCACCTTTATAGATATATCCAAGTGAGAGGGATACCATTGAACAGGGTGTATTGACTAAAAAAAATAACTGGTTTTCTCATTGTTACAAGAGGCTAAAGATCACAATTTCTTTCATACTGTGGTCACCTTTACAGATACATCCAAGTGAGAGGGATATCATTGAACAGGGTGTATTGACTAAATAAAACAACTGGTGTTCTCATTGTTAGAAGAGGCTTAAGTTCCAATTGTCTTACATACTGTGGTCACCTTTACAGATATATCCAAGTGAGAGGGATATCATTGAAGAGGGTGTATTGACTAAATAAAACAACTGGTGTTCTCATTGTTACAAGAGCCTGAAGCTCAAATTGTCATTCATACTGTGGTCACCTTTACAGATTTATCCAACTGAGAGGGATATCATTGAACAGGGTGTTTTGACTCAATAAAACAACTGGTGTTCTCATTGTTACAAAAGGCTGAAGATCACAATGCCTTTTACACATTGGTCACCTTTACAGATATATCCGAGTGAGAGGGATATCATTTAAAAGGGTGTATTGACTAAATAAAACAACTGGTGTTCTCATCGTTACAATAGGCTGAAGCTCAAATTGTCTTCCATACTGTGGTCACCTTTACAGATATATCCAAGTGAGAGGGATATCATTGAACAGGGTGTATTGAATAAATAAAACAAACCGGTGTTCTCATTGTTACAAGAGGCTGAAGATAACAATGTCTTTCATACTGTGGTCACGTTTGCAGATATATTAAACTGAAGGGGATATAATTGAACAGGGTGTATTGACTAAATAAAACAACTGGTGTTCTCATTGTTACAAGAGGCTGAACCTCAAACTGTCTTACATACTGTAGTCTCCTTTACAGATATATCCAAGTGAGAGGGATATCATTGAACAGAGTGTATTGAATAAATAAAACAAACCGGTGTTCTTATTGTTACAAGAGGCTGAAGATAACAATGTCTTTTCATACTGTGGTCACGTTTGCAGATATATAAAACTGAAGGGGATATAATTGAACACGGTGTATTGACTAAATAAAACAACTGGTGTTCTCATTGTTACAAGAGGCTGAAGCTCAAACTGTCATACATACTGTGGTCTCCTTTACAGATATATACAAGTGAGAGGGATATCATTGAACAGCATGTATTGAATAAATAAAACAAACCGGTGTTCTCATTGTTACAAGAGGCTGAAGATCACAATGTCTTTCACACATTGGTCACCTTTTACAGATATATCCAACTGAGAGGGATATCATTGAACAGGGTTTATTGACTAAATAAAACAACTGGTGTCTTAATTGTTACAAGAGGCTGAAGCTCAAATTGTCATTCATACTGTGGTCTCCTTTACAGATATATCCAAGTGAGAGGGATATCATTGAACAGGGTGTATTGACTAAACAAAACAACTGGCGTTCTCATTGTTACAAGAGGCTGAAGCTCAAATTGTCATTCATACTGTGGTCACCTTTACAGATATATCCAAGTGAGAGGGATATCATTGAACAGTGTGTATTGACTAAACAAAACAACTGGCGTTCTCATTGTTACAAGAGGCTGAAGGTCAAATTGTCATTCATACTGTGGTAACCTTTACAGATATATCCAAGTGAGAGGGATATCATTGAACAGGGTGTATTGACTAAATAAAACAACTTGTGTTCTCATCGTTACAACAGGCAGAAGAACACAATGTCTTTCATACATTGGTCACCTTTACAGATATATCCAAGTGAGAGGGATATCATTGAACAGGGTGTATTGATTAAATAAAACAACTGTCGTTCTAAGTGTTACAAGAGGCTGAAGATCACAATGTCTTTCACACAACGGTCACCTTTACAGATATATCCAAGAGAGAGGGATATCATTGAACAGGCTGTATCGACTAAATAACACAACTGGTGTTCTCATTGTTACAAGATGTGAAGATCACAATGTCTTTCATACACTGGTCACCTTTACAGATATATCCAAGTGAGAGCGATATCATTGAACAGGGTGTATTGACTAAATAAAACAACTGGTGTTCTCATTGTTACAAGAGGCTGAAGCTCAAATTGTCATTCATACTGTGGTCACCTTTACAGATATAACCAAGTGAGAGCGATATCATTAAACGGGGTGTATTGACTAAATAAAACATCTGGAGTTCTCATTGTTACAAGAGGCTGAAGCTCAAATTGTCATTCATACTGTGGTCACCTTTAAAGATATTACCAAGTGAGAGGGATATCATTAAAAATGGGTATATTGACTAAATAAAACATCTGGAGATCTGATTGTTACAAGAGGCTGAAGCTCAAATTGTCATTCATACTGTGGACACCTTTACAGATATATCCAAGTGAGAGGGATATCATTGAACAGGGTGTATTGACTAAATAAAACATCTGGAGCTCTCATTGTTACAGGAAACTGAAGCTCAAATTGTCATTCATACATTGGTCACCTTTACAGATATATCAAAGTGAGAGGGATATCATTCAACAGGGTGTATTGACTAAATAAAACAACCGGTGTCTCGTTGTTACAAGAGGCTGAAGATCACAATGTCTTTCATACGTTGGTCACCTTTACAGATATATAAAAGTGAGATGATTATAATTGATCAGGGTGTATTGAATAAACAAAACGACTGGTGTTCTCATTGTTACAAGAGGCTGAAGATCACAATGTCTTTCATACATTGTTCACCTTTAAAGATATATCCAAACGAGAGGGATATCATTGCACAGGGTGTATTGACTAAATAAAATAACTGGTGTTCTCATTGTTACAAGAGGCTTAAGCTCAAATTGTCTTACATACTGTGGTCACCTTTACAGATACATCCAAGTGAGAGGGATATCATTGAACAGGGTGCATTGACTAAATAAAGCAACTGGTGTTCTCATTGTTACAAGATGCTGAAGATCACAATGTCTTTCACACATTGTTCACCTTTACAGATATATCCAAACGAGAGGGATATCATTGCACAGGGTGTATTGACTAAATAAAATAACTGGTGTTCTCATTGTTACAAGAGGCTTAAGCTCAAATTGTCTTACATACTGTGGTCACCTTTACAGATACATCCAAGTGAGAGGGATATCATTGAACAGGGTGTATTGACGAAATAAAACAACCGGTGTTCTCATTGTTACTGGAGGCTGAGGATCACAATGTCTTTCACACATTGGTCACCTTTACAGATATATCCAAGTGACAGGGATATCTTTGAACAGGTTGTATTGACTAAATAAAAAAACTGGTGTTCTCATAGTTACAAGAGGCTAAAGATCACAATGTCTTTCACACATTGGACACCTTTACAGATATATCCAAGTGAGAGGGATATCATTGAAGAGGGTGTATTGACTAAATAAAACAACTGGTGTTCTCATTGTTACAAAAGGCTGAAGATCACAATGCCTTTTACACATTGGTCACCTTTACAGATATATCCAAGTGAGAGGGATATCATTGAACAGGGTGTATTGACCAAATAAAACAACTGGTGTTCTCATTGTTACAAGAGGCTGAAGATCACAATGCCTTTTACACATTGGACACCTTTACAGATATATCCAACTGAAAGGGATATCATTGAACAGGGTGTATTGACTAAATAAAACAACTGGTGTTCTCATTGTTACAAGAGGCTGAAGATCACAATGCCTTTTACACATTGGACACCTTTACAGATATATCCAACTGAGAGGGATATCATTGAACAGGGTGTATTGACTAAATAAAACAACTGGTGTTCTCATTGTTACAAGAGGCTGAAGAACACAATGTCTTTCACACATTGGTCACCTTTACAGATATATCCAAGTGAGAGGGATATCATTGAACAGGGTGTATTAACTAAATAAAACAACTGGTGTTCTCATCGTTACAAGAAGCTGAAGCTCAAATTGTCTTACATACTGTGGTCACCTTTACAGATATATCCAAGTGAGAGGGATATCATTGAACAGGACGTATTGACTAAATAAAACAACTGGTGTTCTCATCGTTACAAGAGGCTGAAGCTCAAATTGTCTTACATACTGTGGTCACCTTTACAGATATATCCAAGTGAGAGGGATATCATTGAACATAGTGTATTGACCAAATAAAACAACCTGTGTTCGCATTGTTACACGAGGCTGAAGATCACAATGTCTTTCACACATTGGTCACCTTTACAGATATATCCAAGTGAGAGGGATATCATTGAACAGGGTGTATTGACTAAATAAAACAACTGGTGTTCTCATTGTTACAAGAGGCTGAAGATCACAATGTCTTTCACACATTTGTCACCTTTACAGATATATCCAAGTGAGAGGGATATCATTGAACAGGTGTACTGACTAAATAAAACAACTGGTGTTCTCATTGTTACAAGAGGCTGAAGCTCAAATTGTCTTTCATACTGTGGTCACCTTTACAGATATATCCATGTGAGAGGCATATCATTGAACAGGGTGTATTGACTAATAAAATAACTGGTGTTCTCATTGTTTCAAGAGGCTGAAGCTCAAATTGTCATTCATACTGTGGTCACCTTTATAGATATATCCAAGTGAGAGGGATACCATTGAACAGGGTGTATTGACTAAAAAAAATAACTGGTTTTCTCATTGTTACAACAGGCTGAAGATCACAATTTCTTTCATACTGTGGTCACCTTTACAGATACATCCAAGTGAGAGGGATATCATTGAACAGGGTGTATTGACTAAATAAACCAACTGGTGTTCTCATTGTTAGAAGAGGCTTAAGTTCCAATTGTCTTACATACTGTGGTCACCTTTACAGATATATCCAAGTGAGAGGGATATCATTGAAGAGGGTGTATTGACTAAATAAAACAACTGGTGTTCTCATTGTTACAAGAGCCTGAAGCTCAAATTGTCATTCATACTGTGGTCACCTTTACAGATTTATCCAACTGAGAGGGATATCATTGAACAGGGTGTTTTGACTCAATAAAACAACTGGTGTTCTCATCGTTACAATAGGCTGAAGCTCAAAATGTCTTCCATACTGTGGTCACCTTTACAGATATATCCAAGTGAGAGGGATATCATTGAACAGGTGTACTGACTAAATAAAACAACTGGTGTTCTCATTGTTACAAGAGGCTGAAGCTCAAATTGTCTTTCATACTGTGGTCACCTTTACAGATATATCCAAGTGAAAGGGATATCATTGAACAGGGTGTATTGACTAAGTAAAACAAATGGTGTTCTCATTGTTACAAGAGGCTGAAGATCACAATGTCTTTCATACATGGGTCACCTTTAAAGATACATCCAAGTGAGAGGGATATCATTGAACAGGGTGTATTGACTAAATAAAACAACCGGTGTGCTCATTGTTACAAGAGGCTGAAGATCACAATATCTCTCACACATTGGTCACCTTTACAGATATATCCAAGTGAGAGGGACATCATTGTACAGGACGTATTGACTAAATAAAACAACTGGTGTTCTCATTGTTACAAGAGGCTAAAGATAAGAATGTCTTTCACACATTGGTCACCTTTACAGATATATCCAAGTGAGAGGGATATCATTGTACAGGATATATTGACTAAATAAAACAACTGGTGTTCTCATTGTTACAAGAGGCTGAAGATCACAATGTCTTTCACACATTGTTCACCTTTACAGATATATCCATGTGAGAGGGATATTATTGAACAGGGTGTATTGACTAATAAAATAACTGGTGTTCTCATTGTTTCAAGAGCCTGAAGCTCATATTGTCATTCATACTGTGGTCACCTTTATAGACATATCCAAGTGAGAGGGATACCATTGAACAGGGTGTATTGACTAAAAAAAATAACTGGTTTTCTCATTGTTACAAGAGGCTAAAGATCACAATTTCTTTCATACTGTGGTCACCTTTACAGATACATCCAAGTGAGAGGGATATCATTGAACAGGGTGTATTGACTAAATAAAACAACTGGTGTTCTCATTGTTAGAAGAGGCTTAAGTTCCAATTGTCTTACATACTGTGGTCACCTTTACAGATATATACAAGTGAGAGGGATATCATTGAACAGGGTGTATTGACTACATAAAACACCTGGTGTTCTCATTGTTACAAGAAGCTGAAGATCACAATTTCTTTCACACATTGGTCACCTTTACAGATATATCCAACTGAGAGGGATATCATTGAACAGGGTGAATTGACTAAATAAAACAACTGGTGTTCTCATTGTTACAAGAGGCTGAAGATCACAATGTCTTTCACACATTGGTCACCTTTACAGATATGTCCAAGTTAGAAGTATATCATTGAACAGGGTGTATTGACTAAATAAACAACCGGTGTTCTCATTGTTACAAGAGGCTGAAGATCACAAAGTCTATCACACATTGGTCACGTTTACAGATATATAAAAGTTAGAGGGATATCATTTCACAGGGTGTATTGACTAAATAAAACAACTGGTGTTCTCATTGTTCCAAGAGGCTGAAGCTCAAATTGTCATTCATACTGTGGTCACTTTTACAGATTTATCCAAGTGAGAGGGATATCATTGAACAGGGTGTATTGACTAAATAAAACAACTGGTGTTCTCATAGTTACAAGAGGCTGAAGATCACAATGTCTTTCACACATTGGTCACCTTTACAGATATATCCAAGTGAGAGGGATATCATTGAACAGGACGTATTGACTAAATAAAACAACTGGTGTTCTCATCGTTACAAGAGGCTGAAGCTCAAATTGTCATTCATACTGTGGTCACTTTTACAGATATATCCAAGTTAGAAGTATATCATTGAACAGGGTGTATTGACTAAATAAAAGATCTGGAGTTCTCATTGTTACAAGAGGCTGAAGCTCAAATTGTCATTCATACGTTGGTTAGCTTTACAGATATATAAAAGTGAGAGGATTATAATTGAACAGGGTGTATTGACTAAATAAAACAACCGGTGTTTTATTGTTATAAGAGGCTGAAGATTACAATGTGTTTTACACATTGGTCACCTTTGCAGATATATCCAAGTGAGAGGGATATCATTGAACAGGGTGTATTGACTAAATAAAACAACTGGTGTTCCCATTGTTACAAGAGGCTGAAGATCACAATGTCTTTATACGTTGGTCACCTTTATAGATATATCCAGGGTGAGAGGGATATCATTGAACAGAGTGTATTGACTAAATAAAACAACTGGTGTTCTCATTGTTACAAGAGGCTGAATATCACAATGTCTTTCATACTTTGGTCACCTTTACAGATATATCCAAGTGAGAGGGATATCATTGAACAGGGTGTATTGACTAAAAAAATAACTGGTGTTCTCATTGTTTCAAGAGGCTGAAGCTCAAATTGTCATTCATACTGTGGTCACCTTTATAGATATATCCAAGTGAGAGGGATACCATTGAACAGGGTGTATTGACTAAAAAAAATAACTGGTTTTCTCATTGTTACAAGAGGCTAAAGATCACAATTTCTTTCATACTGTGGTCACCTTTACAGATACATCCAAGTGAGAGGGATATCATTGAACAGGGTGTATTGACTAAATAAAACAACTGGTGTTCTCATTGTTACAAAAAGCTGAAGATCACAATTTCTTTCACACATTGGTCACCTTTACAGATATATCCAAGTGAGAGGGATATCATTGAACAGAAGTACTGACTAAATAAAACAACTGGTGTTCTCATTGTTACAAGAGGCTGAAGCTCAAATTGTCTTTCATACTGTGGTCACCTTTACAGATATATCCATGTGAGAGGGATATCATTGAACAGGGTGTATTGACTAATAAAATAACTGGTGTTCTCATTGTTTCAAGAGGCTGAAGCTCAAATTGTCATTCATACTGTGGTCACCTTTATAGATATATCCAAGTGAGAGGGATACCATTGAACAGGGTGTATTGACTAAAAAAAATAACTGGTTTTCTCATTGTTACAACAGGCTGAAGCTCAAATTGTCATTCATACTGTGGTCACCTTTATAGATATATCCAAGTGAGAGGGATACCATTGAACAGGGTGTATTGACTAAATAAACCAACTGGTGTTCTCATTGTTAGAAGAGGCTTAAGTTCCAATTGTCTTACATACTGTGGTCACCTTTACAGATATATCCAAGTGAGAGGGATATCATTGAAGAGGGTGTATTGACTAAATAAAACAACTGGTGTTCTCATTGTTACAAGAGCCTGAAGCTCAAATTGTCATTCATACTGTGGTCACCTTTACAGATTTATCCAACTGAGAGGGATATCATTGAACAGGGTGTTTTGACTCAATAAAACAACTGGTGTTCTCATCGTTACAATAGGCTGAAGCTCAAAATGTCTTCCATACTGTGGTCACCTTTACAGATATATCCAAGTGAGAGGGATATCATTGAACAGGTGTACTGACTAAATAAAACAACTGGTGTTCTCATTGTTACAAGAGGCTGAAGCTCAAATTGTCTTTCATACTGTGGTCACCTTTACAGATATATCCAAGTGAAAGGGATATCATTGAACAGGGTGTATTGACTAAGTAAAACAAATGGTGTTCTCATTGTTACAAGAGGCTGAAGATCACAATGTCTTTCATACATGGGTCACCTTTAAAGATATATCCAAGTGAGAGGGATATCATTGAACAGGGTGTATTGACTAAATAAAACAACCGGTGTGCTCATTGTTACAAGAGGCTGAAGATCACAATATCTTTCACACATTGGTCACCTTTACAGATATATCCAAGTGAGAGGGACATCATTGTACAGGACGTATTGACTAAATAAAACAACTGGTGTTCTCATTGTTACAAGAGGCTAAAGATAAGAATGTCTTTCACACATTGGTCACCTTTACAGATATATCCAAGTGAGAGGGATATCATTGTACAGGATATATTGACTAAATAAAACAACTGGTGTTCTCATTGTTACAAGAGGCTGAAGATCACAATGTCTTTCACACATTGTTCACCTTTACAGATATATCCATGTGAGAGGGATATTATTGAACAGGGTGTATTGACTAATAAAATAACTGGTGTTCTCATTGTTTCAAGAGCCTGAAGCTCAAATTGTCATTCATACTGTGGTCACCTTTATAGACATATCCAAGTGAGAGGGATACCATTGAACAGGGTGTATTGACTAAAAAAAATAACTGGTTTTCTCATTGTTACAAGAGGCTAAAGATCACAATTTCTTTCATACTGTGGTCACCTTTACAGATACATCCAAGTGAGAGGGATATCATTGAACAGGGTGTATTGACTAAATAAAACAACTGGTGTTCTCATTGTTAGAAGAGGCTTAAGTTCCAATTGTCTTACATACTGTGGTCACCTTTACAGATATATACAAGTGAGAGGGATATCATTGAACAGGGTGTATTGACTACATAAAACACCTGGTGTTCTCATTGTTACAAGAAGCTGAAGATCACAATTTCTTTCACACATTGGTCATCTTTACAGATATATCCAACTGAGAGGGATATCATTGAACAGGGTGAATTGACTAAATAAAACAACTGGTGTTCTCATTGTTACAAGAGGCTGAAGATCACAATGTCTTTCACACATTGGTCACCTTTACAGATATGTCCAAGTTAGAAGTATATCATTGAACAGGGTGTATTGACTAAATAAACAACCGGTGTTCTCATTGTTACAAGAGGCTGAAGATCACAAAGTCTATCACACATTGGTCACGTTTACAGATATATAAAAGTTAGAGGGATATCATTTCACAGGGTGTATTGACTAAATAAAACAACTGGTGTTCTCATTGTTCCAAGAGGCTGAAGCTCAAATTGTCATTCATACTGTGGTCACTTTTACAGATTTATCCAAGTGAGAGGGATATCATTGAACAGGGTGTATTGACTAAATAAAACAACTGGTGTTCTCATAGTTACAAGAGGCTGAAGATCACAATGTCTTTCACACATTGGTCACCTTTACAGATATATCCAAGTGAGAGGGATATCATTGAACAGGACGTATTGACTAAATAAAACAACTGGTGTTCTCATCGTTACAAGAGGCTGAAGCTCAAATTGTCATTCATACTGTGGTCACTTTTACAGATATATCCAAGTTAGAAGTATATCATTGAACAGGGTGTATTGACTAAATAAAAGATCTGGAGTTCTCATTGTTACAAGAGGCTGAAGCTCAAATTGTCATTCATACGTTGGTTAGCTTTACAGATATATAAAAGTGAGAGGATTATAATTGAACAGGGTGTATTGACTAAATAAAACAACCGGTGTTTTATTGTTATAAGAGGCTGAAGATTACAATGTGTTTTACACATTGGTCACCTTTGCAGATATATCCAAGTGAGAGGGATATCATTGAACAGGGTGTATTGACTAAATAAAACAACTGGTGTTCCCATTGTTACAAGAGGCTGAAGATCACAATGTCTTTATACGTTGGTCACCTTTATAGATATATCCAGGGTGAGAGGGATATCATTGAACAGAGTGTATTGACTAAATAAAACAACTGGTGTTCTCATTGTTACAAGAGGCTGAATATCACAATGTCTTTCATACTTTGGTCACCTTTACAGATATATCCAAGTGAGAGGGATATCATTGAACAGGGTGTATTGACTAAAAAAATAACTGGTGTTCTCATTGTTTCAAGAGGCTGAAGCTCAAATTGTCATTCATACTGTGGTCACCTTTATAGATATATCCAAGTGAGAGGGATACCATTGAACAGGGTGTATTGACTAAAAAAAATAACTGGTTTTCTCATTGTTACAAGAGGCTAAAGATCACAATTTCTTTCATACTGTGGTCACCTTTACAGATACATCCAAGTGAGAGGGATATCATTGAACAGGGTGTATTGACTAAATAAAACAACTGGTGTTCTCATTGTTACAAAAAGCTGAAGATCACAATTTCTTTCACACATTGGTCACCTTTACAGATATATCCAACTGAGAGGGATATCATTGAACAGGGTGTATTGACTAAATAAAACAACTGGTGTTCTCATTGTTACAAGAGGCTGAAGATCACAATGTCTTTCACACATTGGTCACCTTTACAGATATGTCCAAGTTAGAAGTATATCATTGAACAGGGTGTATTGACTAAATAAACAACCGGTGTTCTCATTGTTACAAGAGGCTGAAGATCAGAATGTCTTTCACACATTGGTCACCTTTACAGATATATCCAAGTCAGAGGGATATCATTGTACAGGGTGTATTGAATAATAAAATAACTGGTGTTCTCATTGTTACAAGAGGCTGAGGATTAGAATGTCTTTCACACATTGGTCACCTTTACAGATATATCCAAGTGAGAGGGATATCATTGAACAGGGTGTATTGACTAAAAAAATAACTGGTGTTCACACTGTTTCAAGAGGCTGAAGCTGAAATTGTCATTCATACTGTGGTCACCTTTACAGATATATCCAAGTGAGAGGGATATCATTAAACATGGTGTATTGACTAAATCAAATAACTGGTGTTCTCATTGTTACAAGAGACTGAAGATCACAATTTCTTTCATACTGTGGTCACCTTTACAGATATATAAAAGTTAGAGGGATATCATTTCACAGGGTGTATTGACTAAATAAAACAACTGGTGTTCTCATTCTTAAAAGAGGCTAAAGCTCAAATTGTCTTACATACTGTGATCACCTTTACAGATATATCCAAGTGAGAGGGATATCATTGAACATAGTGTATTGACCAAATAAAACAACCTGTGTTCGCATTGTTACACGAGGCTGAAGATCACAATGTCTTTCACACATTGGTCACCTTTACAGATATATCCAAGTGAGAGGGATATCTTTGAACAGGGTGTATTGACTAAATAAAACAACTGGTGTTCTCATTGTTACACGAGGCTAAAGATCACAATGTCTTTCACACATTGGTCACCTTTACAGATATATCCAAGTGAGAGGGATATCTTTGAACAGGGTGTATTGACCAAATAAAACAACCTGTGTTCGCATTGTTACACGAGGCTGAAGATCACAATGTCTTTCACACATTGGTCAACTTTACAGATATATCCAAGTGAGAGGGATATCTTTGAACAGGTTGTATTGACTAAATAAAAAAACTGGTGTTCTCAAAGTTACAAGAGGCTAAAGATCACAATGTCTTTCACACATTGGACACCTTTACAGATATATCCAAGTGAGAGGGATATCATTGAAGAGGGTGTATTGACTAAATAAAACAACTGGTGTTCTCATTGTTACAAAAGGCTGAAGATCACAATGCCTTTTACACATTGGTCACCTTTACAGATATATCCAAGTGAGAGGGATATCATTGAACAGGGTGAATTGACCAAATAAAACAACTGGTGTTCTCATTGTTACAAGAGGCTGAAGAACACAATGTCTTTCACACATTGGTCACCTTTACAGATATATCCAAGTGAGAGGGATATCATTGAACAGGGTGTATTAACTAAATAAAACAACTGGTGTTCTCATCGTTACAAGAAGCTGAAGCTCAAATTGTCTTACATACTGTGGTCACCTTTACAGATATATCCAAGTGAGAGGGATATCATTGAACAGGGTGTATTGGCTAAATAAAACAACTGGTGTTCTCATTGTTCCAAGAGGCTGAAGCTCAAATTGTCATTCATACTGTGGTCACTTTTACAGATTTATCCAAGTGAGAGGGATATCATTGAACAGGGTGTATTGACTAAATAAAACAACTGGTGTTCTCATTGTTCCAAGAGGCTGAAGCTCAAATTGTCATTCATACTATGGTCACTTTTACAGATTTATCCAAGTGAGAGGGATATCATTGAACAGGGTGTATTGACTAAATAAAACAACTGGTGTTCTCATTGTTACAAGAGGCTGAAGCTCAAATTGTCATTCATACTGTGGTCACTTTTACAGATTTATCCAAGTGAGAGGGATATCATTGAACAGGGTGTATTGACTAAATAAAACAACTGGTGTTCTCATTGTTACAAGAGGCTGAAGATCACAATGTCTTTCACACATTGGTCACCTTTACAGATATATCCAAGTGAGAGGGATATCATTGAACAGGACGTATTGACTAAATAAAACAACTGGTGTTCTCATCGTTACAAGAGGCTGAAGCTCAAATTGTCTTACATACTGTGGTCACCTTTACAGATATATCCAAGTGAGAGGGATATCATTGAACATAGTGTATTGACCAAATAAAACAACCTGTGTTCGCATTGTTACACGAGGCTGAAGATCACAATGTCTTTCACACATTGGTCACCTTTACAGATATATCCAAGTGAGAGGGATATCAATGAACAGGGTGTATTGACTAAATAAAACAACTGGTGTTCTCATTGTTACAAGAGGCTGAAGATCACAATGTCTTTCACACATTTGTCACCTATACAGATATATCCAAGTGAGAGGGATATCATTGAACAGGGTGTATTGACTAAATAAAACAACTGGTGTTCTCATTGTTACAAGAGGCTGAAGATCACAATGTCTTTCACACATTTGTCACCTATACAGATATATCCAAGTGAGAGGGATATCATTGAACAGGGTGTATTGACTAAATAAAACAACTGGTGTTCTCATTGTTACAAGAGGCTGAAGCTCAAATTGTCTTTCATACTGTGGTCACCTTTACAGATATATCCAAGTGAATGGGATATCATTGAACAGGGTGTATTGACTAAATAAAATAAATGGTGTTCTGATTGTTCCAAGAGGCTGAGGATCACAATGTGTTTCACACATTGGTCACCTTTACGGATATATCCAACTGAGAGGGATATCATTGAACAGGGTGTATTGACTAAACAAGACAACTGGTGTTCTCATTGTTACAAGAGGCTGAAGATCAGAATGTCTTTCACACATTGGTCACCTTTACAGATATATCCAAGTGAGAGGGATATCATTGTACAGGGTGTATTGACTAAATAAAGCAACTGGTGTTCTCATTGTTACAAGAGGCTGAAGATCACAATGTCTTTCACACATTGTTCACCTTTACAGATATATCCATGTGAGAGGGATATCATTGAACAGGGTGTATTGACTAATAAAATAACTGGTGTTCTCATTGTTTCAACAGGCTGAAGCTCAAATTGTCATTCATACTGTGGTCACCTTTATAGATATATCCAAGTGAGAGGGATACCATTGAACAGGGTGTATTGACTAAAAAAAATAACTGGTTTTCTCATTGTTACAAGAGGCTAAAGATCACAATTTCTTTCATACTGTGGTCACCTTTACAGATACATCCAAGTGAGAGGGATATCATTGAACAGGGTGTATTGACTAAATAAAACAACTGGTGTTCTCATTGTTAGAAGAGGCTTAAGTTCCAATTGTCTTACATACTGTGGTCACCTTTACAGATATATCCAAGTGAGAGGGATATCATTGAAGAGGGTGTATTGACTAAATAAAACAACTGGTGTTCTCATTGTTACAAGAGCCTGAAGCTCAAATTGTCTTACATACTGTGGTCACCTTTACAGATATATCCAAGTGAGAGGGATATCATTGAACATAGTGTATTGACCAAATAAAACAACCTGTGTTCGCATTGTTACACGAGGCTGAAGATCACAATGTCTTTCACACATTGGTCACCTTTACAGATATATCCAAGTGAGAGGGATATCTTTGAACAGGGTGTATTGACTAAATAAAACAACTGGTGTTCTCATTGTTACACAAGGCTAAAGATCACAATGTCTTTCACACATTGGTCACCTTTACAGATATATCCAAGTGAGAGGGATATCTTTGAACAGGTTGTATTGACTAAATAAAAAAACTGGTGTTCTCATAGTTACAAGAGGCTAAAGATCACAATGTCTTTCACACATTGGACACCTTTACAGATATATCCAAGTGAGAGGGATATCATTGAAGAGGGTGTATTGACTAAATAAAACAACTGGTGTTCTCATTGTTACAAAAGGCTGAAGATCACAATGCCTTTTACACATTGGTCACCTTTACAGATATATCCAAGTGAGAGGGATATCATTGAACAGGGTGTATTGACCAAATAAAACAACTGGTGTTCTCATTGTTACAAGAGGCTGAAGATCACAATGCCTTTTACACATTGGACACCTTTACAGATATATCCAACTGAGAGGGATATCATTGAACAGGGTGTATTGACTAAATAAAACAACTGGTGTTCTCATTGTTACAAGAGGCTGAAGAACACAATGTCTTTCACACATTGGTCACCTTTACAGATATGTCCAAGTTAGAAGTATATCATTGAACAGGGTGTATTGACTAAATAAACAACCGGTGTTCTCATTGTTACAAGAGGCTGAAGATCACAAAGTCTATCACACATTGGTCACGTTTACAGATATATAAAAGTTAGAGGGATATCATTTCACAGGGTGTATTGACTAAATAAAACAACTGGTGTTCTCATTGTTCCAAGAGGCTGAAGCTCAAATTGTCATTCATACTGTGGTCACTTTTACAGATTTATCCAAGTGAGAGGGATATCATTGAACAGGGTGTATTGACTAAATAAAACAACTGGTGTTCTCATTGTTACAAGAGGCTGAAGATCACAATGTCTTTCACACATTGGTCACCTTTACAGATATATCCAAGTGAGAGGGATATCATTGAACAGGGTGTATTGACTAAATAAAACAACTGGTGTTCTCATAGTTACAAGAGGCTGAAGATCACAATGTCTTTCACACATTGGTCACCTTTACAGATATATCCAAGTGAGAGGGATATCATTGAACAGGACGTATTGACTAAATAAAACAACTGGTGTTCTCATCGTTACAAGAGGCTGAAGCTCAAATTGTCATTCATACTGTGGTCACTTTTACAGATATATCCAAGTTAGAAGTATATCATTGAACAGGGTGTATTGACTAAATAAAAGATCTGGAGTTCTCATTGTTACAAGAGGCTGAAGCTCAAATTGTCATTCATACGTTGGTTAGCTTTACAGATATATAAAAGTGAGAGGATTATAATTGAACAGGGTGTATTGACTAAATAAAACAACCGGTGTTTTATTGTTATAAGAGGCTGAAGATTACAATGTGTTTTACACATTGGTCACCTTTGCAGATATATCCAAGTGAGAGGGATATCATTGAACAGGGTGTATTGACTAAATAAAACAACTGGTGTTCCCATTGTTACAAGAGGCTGAAGATCACAATGTCTTTATACGTTGGTCACCTTTATAGATATATCCAGGGTGAGAGGGATATCATTGAACAGAGTGTATTGACTAAATAAAACAACTGGTGTTCTCATTGTTACAAGAGGCTGAATATCACAATGTCTTTCATACTTTGGTCACCTTTACAGATATATCCAAGTGAGAGGGATATCATTGAACAGGGTGTATTGACTAAAAAAATAACTGGTGTTCTCATTGTTTCAAGAGGCTGAAGCTCAAATTGTCATTCATACTGTGGTCACCTTTATAGATATATCCAAGTGAGAGGGATACCATTGAACAGGGTGTATTGACTAAAAAAAATAACTGGTTTTCTCACTGTTACAAGAGGCTAAAGATCACAATTTCTTTCATACTGTGGTCACCTTTACAGATACATCCAAGTGAGAGGGATATCATTGAACAGGGTGTATTGACTAAATAAAACAACTGGTGTTCTCATTGTTACAAAAAGCTGAAGATCACAATTTCTTTCACACATTGGTCACCTTTACAGATATATCCAACTGAGAGGGATATCATTGAACAGGGTGTATTGACTAAATAAAACAACTGGTGTTCTCATTGTTACAAGAGGCTGAAGATCACAATGTCTTTCACACATTGGTCACCTTTACAGATATGTCCAAGTTAGAAGTATATCATTGAACAGGGTGTATTGACTAAATAAACAACCGGTGTTCTCATTGTTACAAGAGGCTGAAGATCAGAATGTCTTTCACACATTGGTCACCTTTACAGATATATCCAAGTCAGAGGGATATCATTGTACAGGGTGTATTGAATAATAAAATAACTGGTGTTCTCATTGTTACAAGAGGCTGAGGATTAGAATGTCTTTCACACATTGGTCACCTTTACAGATATATCCAAGTGAGAGGGATATCATTGAACAGGGTGTATTGACTAAAAAAATAACTGGTGTTCACACTGTTTCAAGAGGCTGAAGCTGAAATTGTCATTCATACTGTGGTCACCTTTACAGATATATCCAAGTGAGAGGGATATCATTAAACATGGTGTATTGACTAAATCAAATAACTGGTGTTCTCATTGTTACAAGAGACTGAAGATCACAATTTCTTTCATACTGTGGTCACCTTTACAGATATATAAAAGTTAGAGGGATATCATTTCACAGGGTGTATTGACTAAATTAAACAACTGGTGTTCTCATTCTTAAAAGAGGCTAAAGCTCAAATTGTCTTACATACTGTGATCACCTTTACAGATATATCCAAGTGAGAGGGATATCATTGAACATAGTGTATTGACCAAATAAAACAACCTGTGTTCGCATTGTTACACGAGGCTGAAGATCACAATGTCTTTCACACATTGGTCACCTTTACAGATATATCCAAGTGAGAGGGATATCTTTGAACAGGGTGTATTGACTAAATAAAACAACTGGTGTTCTCATTGTTACACAAGGCTAAAGATCACAATGTCTTTCACACATTGGTCACCTTTACAGATATATCCAAGTGAGAGGGATATCTTTGAACAGGGTGTATTGACCAAATAAAACAACCTGTGTTCGCATTGTTACACGAGGCTGAAGATCACAATGTCTTTCACACATTGGTCAACTTTACAGATATATCCAAGTGAGAGGGATATCTTTGAACAGGTTGTATTGACTAAATAAAAAAACTGGTGTTCTCATAGTTACAAGAGGCTAAAGATCACAATGTCTTTCACACATTGGACACCTTTACAGATATATCCAAGTGAGAGGGATATCATTGAAGAGGGTGTATTGACTAAATAAAACAACTGGTGTTCTCATTGTTACAAAAGGCTGAAGATCACAATGCCTTTTACACATTGGTCACCTTTACAGATATATCCAAGTGAGAGGGATATCATTGAACAGGGTGTATTAACTAAATAAAACAACTGGTGTTCTCATCGTTACAAGAAGCTGAAGCTCAAATTGTCTTACATACTGTGGTCACCTTTACAGATATATCCAAGTGAGAGGGATATCATTGAACAGGGTGTATTGGCTAAATAAAACAACTGGTGTTCTCATTGTTCCAAGAGGCTGAAGCTCAAATTGTCATTCATACTGTGGTCACTTTTACAGATTTATCCAAGTGAGAGGGATATCATTGAACAGGGTGTATTGACTAAATAAAACAACTGGTGTTCTCATTGTTCCAAGAGGCTGAAGCTCAAATTGTCATTCATACTGTGGTCACTTTTACAGATTTATCCAAGTGAGAGGGATATCATTGAACAGGGTGTATTGACTAAATAAAACAACTGGTGTTCTCATTGTTACAAGAGGCTGAAGATCACAATGTCTTTCACACATTGGTCACCTTTACATATATATCCATGTGAGAGGGATATCATTGAACAGGACGTATTGACTAAATAAAACAACTGGTGTTCTCATCGTTACAAGAGGCTGAAGCTCAAATTGTCTTACATTCTGTGGTCACCTTTACAGATATATCCAAGTGAGAGGGATATCATTGAACAGGGTGTATTGGCTAAATAAAACAACTGGTGTTCTCATTGTTCCAAGAGGCTGAAGCTCAAATTGTCATTCATACTGTGGTCACTTTTACAGATTTATCCAAGTGAGAGGGATATCATTGAACAGGGTGTATTGACTAAATAAAACAACTGGTGTTCTCATTGTTACAAGAGGCTGAAGATCACAATGTCTTTCACACATTGGTCACCTTTACAGATATATCCAAGTGAGAGGGATATCATTGAACAGGACGTATTGACTAAATAAAACAACTGGTGTTCTCATCGTTACAAGAGGCTGAAGCTCAAATTGTCTTACATACTGTGGTCACCTTTACAGATATATCCAAGTGAGAGGGATATCATTGAACATAGTGTATTGACCAAATAAAACAACCTGTGTTCGCATTGTTACACGAGGCTGAAGATCACAATGTCTTTCACACATTGGTCACCTTTACAGATATATCCAAGTGAGAGGGATATCATTGAACAGGGTGTATTGACTAAATAAAACAACTGGTGTTCTCATTGTTACAAGAGGCTGAAGATCACAATGTCTTTCACACATTTGTCACCTATACAGATATATCCAAGTGAGAGGGATATCATTGAACAGGTGTACTGACTAAATAAAACAACTGGTGTTCTCATTGTTACAAGAGGCTGAAGCTCAAATTGTCTTTCATACTGTGGTCACCTTTACAGATATATCCAAGTGAATGGGATATCATTGAACAGGGTGTATTGACTAAATAAAATAAATGGTGTTCTCATTGTTCCAAGAGGCTGAGGATCACAATGTGTTTCACACATTGGTCACCTTTACGGATATATCCAACTGAGAGGGATATCATTGAACAGGGTGTATTGACTAAACAAGACAACTGGTGTTCTCATTGTTACAAGAGGCTGAAGATCAGAATGTCTTTCACACATTGGTCACCTTTACAGATATATCCAAGTGAGAGGGATATCATTGTACAGGGTGTATTGACTAAATAAAGCAACTGGTGTTCTCATTGTTACAAGAGGCTGAAGATCACAATGTCTGTCACACATTGTTCACCTTTATAGATATATCCAAGTGAGAGGGATACCATTGAACAGGGTGTATTGACTAAAAAAAATAACTGGTTTTCTCATTGTTACAAGAGGCTAAAGATCACAATTTCTTTCATACTGTGGTCACCTTTACAGATACATCCAAGTGAGAGGGATATCATTGAACAGGGTGTATTGACTAAATAAAACAACTGGTGTTCTCATTGTTAGAAGAGGCTTAAGTTCCAATTGTCTTACATACTGTGGTCACCTTTACAGATATATCCAAGTGAGAGGGATATCATTGAAGAGGGTGTATTGACTAAATAAAACAACTGGTGTTCTCATTGTTACAAGAGCCTGAAGCTCAAATTGTCATTCATACTGTGGTCACCTTTACAGATTTATCCAACTGAGAGGGATATCATTGAACAGGGTGTTTTGACTCAATAAAACAACTGGTGTTCTCATTGTTACAAAAGGCTGAAGATCACAATGCCTTTTACACATTGGTCACCTTTACAGATATATCCAAGTGAGAGGGATATCATTTAAAAGGGTGTATTGACTAAATAAAACAACTGGTGTTCTCATCGTTACAATAGGCTGAAGCTCAAATTGTCTTCCATACTGTGGTCACCTTTACAGATATATCCAAGTGAGATGGATATCATTGAACAGGGTGTATTGAATAAATAAAACAAACCGGTGTTCTCATTGTTACAAGAGGCTGAAGATAACAATGTCTTTCATACTGTGGTCACGTTTGCAGATATATTAAACTGAAGGGGATATAATTGAACAGGGTGTATTGACTAAATAAAACAACTGGTGTTCTCATTGTTACAAGAGGCTGAACCTCAAACTGTCTTACATACTGTAGTCTCCTTTACAGATATATCCAAGTGAGAGGGATATCATTGAACAGAGTGTATTGAATAAATAAAACAAACCGGTGTTCTTTTTGTTACAAGAGGCTGAAGATAACAATGTCTTTCATACTGTGGTCACGTTTGCAGATATATAAAACTGAAGGGGATATAATTGAACACGGTGTATTGACTAAATAAAACAACTGGTGTTCTCATTGTTACAAGAGGCTGAAGCTCAAACTGTCATACATACTGTGGTCTCCTTTACAGATATATACAAGTGAGAGGGATATCATTGAACAGCATGTATTGAATAAATAAAACAAACCGGTGTTCTCATTGTTACAAGAGGCTGAAGATCACAATGTCTTTCACACATTGGTCACCTTTTACAGATATATCCAACTGAGAGGGATATCATTGAACAGGGTTTATTGACTAAATAAAACAACTGGTGTCTTAATTGTTACAAGAGGCTGAAGCTCAAATTGTCATTCATACTGTGGTCTCCTTTACAGATATATCCAAGTGAGAGGGATATCATTGAACAGGGTGTATTGACTAAACAAAACAACTGGCGTTCTCATTGTTACAAGAGGCTGAAGCTCAAATTGTCATTCATACTGTGGTCACCTTTACAGATATATCCAAGTGAGAGGGATATCATTGAACAGTGTGTATTGACTAAACAAAACAACTGGCGTTCTCATTGTTACAAGAGGCTGAAGGTCAAATTGTCATTCATACTGTGGTAACCTTTACAGATATATCCAAGTGAGAGGGATATCATTGAACAGGGTGTATTGACTAAATAAAACAACTTGTGTTCTCATCGTTACAACAGGCAGAAGAACACAATGTCTTTCACACATTGGTCACATTTACAGATATATCCAAGTGAGAGGGATATCATTGAACAGGGTGTATTGACTAAATAAAAAAACTTGTGTTCTCATCGTTACAACAGGCAGAAGAACACAATGTCTTTCATACATTGGTCACCTTTACAGATATATCCAAGTGAGAGGGATATCATTGAACAGGGTGTATTAATTAAATAAAACAACTGTCGTTCTCAGTGTTACAAGAGGCTGAAGATCACAATGTCTTTCACACAACGGTCACCTTTACAGATATATCCAAGAGAGAGGGATATCATTGAACAGGCTGTATCGACTAAATAACACAACTGGTGTTCTCATTGTTACAAGATGTGAAGATCACAATGTCTTTCATACATTGGTCACCTTTACAGATATATCCAAGTGAGAGCGATATCATTGAACAGGGTGTATTGACTAAATAAAACAACTGGTGGTCTCATTGTTACAAGAGGCTGAAGCTCAAATTGTCATTCATACTGTGGTCACCTTTACAGATATAACCAAGTGAGAGCGATATCATTAAACGGGGTGTATTGACTAAATAAAACATCTGGAGTTCTCATTGTTACAAGAGGCTGAAGCTCAAATTGTCATTCATACTGTGGTCACCTTTAAAGATATTACCAAGTGAGAGGGATATCATTAAAAATGGGTATATTGACTAAATAAAACATCTGGAGATCTGATTGTTACAAGAGGCTGAAGCTCAAATTGTCATTCATACTGTGGACACCTTTACAGATATATCCAAGTGAGAGGGATATCATTGAACAGGGTGTATTGACTAAATAAAACATCTGGAGCTCTCATTGTTACAGGAAACTGAAGCTCAAATTGTCATTCATACATTGGTCACCTTTACAGATATATCAAAGTGAGAGGGATATCATTCAACAGGGTGTATTGACTAAATAAAACAACCGGTGTCTCGTTGTTACAAGAGGCTGAAGATCACAATGTCTTTCATACGTTGGTCACCTTTACAGATATATAAAAGTGAGATGATTATAATTGATCAGGGTGTATTGAATAAACAAAACGACTGGTGTTCTCATTGTTACAAGAGGCTGAAGATCACAATGTCTTTCATACATTGTTCACCTTTAAAGATATATCCAAACGAGAGGGATATCATTGCACAGGGTGTATTGACTAAATAAAATAACTGGTGTTCTCATTGTTACAAGAGGCTTAAGCTCAAATTGTCTTACATACTGTGGTCACCTTTACAGATACATCCAAGTGAGAGGGATATCATTGAACAGGGTGTATTGACTAAATAAAACAACTGGTGTTCTCATTGTTACAAGATGCTGAAGATCACAATGTCTTTCACACATTGGTCACCTTTACAGATATATCCAAGTGAGAGGGATATCATTGAACAGGGTGTATTGACTAAAAAAATAACTGGTGTTCACACTGTTTCAAGAGGCTGAAGCTGAAATTGTCATTCATACTGTGGTCACCTTTACAGATATATCCAAGTGAGAGGGATATCATTAAACATGGTGTATTGACTAAATCAAATAACTGGTGTTCTCATTGTTACAAGAGACTGAAGATCACAATTTCTTTCATACTGTGGTCACCTTTACAGATATATAAAAGTTAGAGGGATATCACTTCACAGGGTGTATTGACTAAATTAAACAACTGGTGTTCTCATTCTTAAAAGAGGCTAAAGCTCAAATTGTCTTACATACTGTGATCACCTTTACAGATATATCCAAGTGAGAGGGATATCATTGAACATAGTGTATTGACCAAATAAAACAACCTGTGTTCGCATTGTTACACGAGGCTGAAGATCACAATGTCTTTCACACATTGGTCACCTTTACAGATATATCCAAGTGAGAGGGATATCTTTGAACAGGGTGTATTGACTAAATAAAACAACTGGTGTTCTCATTGTTACACAAGGCTAAAGATCACAATGTCTTTCACACATTGGTCACCTTTACAGATATATCCAAGTGAGAGGGATATCTTTGAACAGGGTGTATTGACCAAATAAAACAACCTGTGTTCGCATTGTTACACGAGGCTGAAGATCACAATGTCTTTCACACATTGGTCAACTTTACAGATATATCCAAGTGAGAGGGATATCTTTGAACAGGTTGTATTGACTAAATAAAAAAACTGGTGTTCTCATAGTTACAAGAGGCTAAAGACCACAATGTCTTTCACACATTGGACACCTTTACAGATATATCCAAGTGAGAGGGATATCATTGAAGAGGGTGTATTGACTAAATAAAACAACTGGTGTTCTCATTGTTACAAAAGGCTGAAGATCACAATGCCTTTTACACATTGGTCACCTTTACAGATATATCCAAGTGAGAGGGATATCATTGAACAGGGTGTATTGACCAAATAAAACAACTGGTGTTCTCATTGTTACAAGAGGCTGAAGATCACAATGCCTTTTACACATTGGACACCTTTACAGATATATCCAACTGAGAGGGATATCATTGAACAGGGTGTATTGACTAAATAAAACAACTGGTGTTCTCATTGTTACAAGAGGCTGAAGAACACAATGTCTTTCACACATTGGTCACCTTTACAGATATATCCAAGTGAGAGGGATATCATTGAACAGGGTGTATTAACTAAATAAAACAACTGGTGTTCTCATCGTTACAAGAAGCTGAAGCTCAAATTGTCTTACATACTGTGGTCACCTTTACAGATATATCCAAGTGAGAGGGATATCATTGAACAGGGTGTATTGGCTAAATAAAACAACTGGTGTTCTCATTGTTCCAAGAGGCTGAAGCTCAAATTGTCATTCATACTGTGGTCACTTTTACAGATTTATCCAAGTGAGAGGGATATCATTGAACAGGGTGTATTGACTAAATAAAACAACTGGTGTTCTCATTGTTCCAAGAGGCTGAAGCTCAAATTGTCATTCATACTATGGTCACTTTTACAGATTTATCCAAGTGAGAGGGATATCATTGAACAGGGTGTATTGACTAAATAAAACAACTGGTGTTCTCATTGTTACAAGAGGCTGAAGATCACAATGTCTTTCACACATTGGACACCTTTACAGATATATCCAAGTGAGAGGGATATCATTGAAGAGGGTGTATTGACTAAATAAAACAACTGGTGTTCTCATTGTTACAAAAGGCTGAAGATCACAATGCCTTTTACACATTGGTCACCTTTACAGATATATCCAAGTGAGAGGGATATCATTGAACAGGGTGTATTGACCAAATAAAACAACTGGTGTTCTCATTGTTACAAGAGGCTGAAGATCACAATGCCTTTTACACATTGGACACCTTTACAGATATATCCAACTGACAGGGATATCATTGAACAGGGTGTATTGACTAAATAAAACAACTGGTGTTCTCATTGTTACAAGAGGCTGAAGAACACAATGTCTTTCACACATTGGTCACCTTTACAGATATGTCCAAGTTAGAAGTATATCATTGAACAGGGTGTATTGACTAAATAAACAACCGGTGTTCTCATTGTTACAAGAGGCTGAAGATCACAAAGTCTATCACACATTGGTCACGTTTACAGATATATAAAAGTTAGAGGGATATCATTTCACAGGGTGTATTGACTAAATAAAACAACTGGTGTTCTCATTGTTCCAAGAGGCTGAAGCTCAAATTGTCATTCATACTGTGGTCACTTTTACAGATTTATCCAAGTGAGAGGGATATCATTGAACAGGGTGTATTGACTAAATAAAACAACTGGTGTTCTCATAGTTACAAGAGGCTGAAGATCACAATGTCTTTCACACATTGGTCACCTTTACAGATATATCCAAGTGAGAGGGATATCATTGAACAGGACGTATTGACTAAATAAAACAACTGGTGTTCTCATCGTTACAAGAGGCTGAAGCTCAAATTGTCATTCATACTGTGGTCACTTTTACAGATATATCCAAGTTAGAAGTATATCATTGAACAGGGTGTATTGACTAAATAAAAGATCTGGAGTTATCATTGTTCCAAGAGGCTGAAGCTCAAATTGTCATTCATACGTTGGTTAGCTTTACAGATATATAAAAGTGAGAGGGATATCATTGAACAGGGTGTATTGACTAAATAAAACAACTGGTGTTCTCATTGTTCCAAGAGGCTGAAGCTCAAATTGTCATTCATACTATGGTCACTTTTACAGATTTATCCAAGTGAGAGGGATATCATTGAACAGGGTGTATTGACTAAATAAAACAACTGGTGTTCTCATTGTTACAAGAGGCTGAAGATCACAATGTCTTTCACACATTGGTCACCTTTACATATATATCCATGTGAGAGGGATATCATTGAACAGGACGTATTGACTAAATAAAACAACTGGTGTTCTCATCGTTACAAGAGGCTGAAGCTCAAATTGTCTTACATTCTGTGGTCACCTTTACAGATATATCCAAGTGAGAGGGATATCATTGAACAGGGTGTATTGGCTAAATAAAACAACTGGTGTTCTCATTGTTCCAAGAGGCTGAAGCTCAAATTGTCATTCATACTGTGGTCACTTTTACAGATTTATCCAAGTGAGAGGGATATCATTGAACAGGGTGTATTGACTAAATAAAACAACTGGTGTTCTCATTGTTACAAGAGGCTGAAGATCACAATGTCTTTCACACATTGGTCACCTTTACAGATATATCCAAGTGAGAGGGATATCATTGAACAGGACGTATTGACTAAATAAAACAACTGGTGTTCTCATCGTTACAAGAGGCTGAAGCTCAAATTGTCTTACATACTGTGGTCACCTTTACAGATATATCCAAGTGAGAGGGATATCATTGAACATAGTGTATTGACCAAATAAAACAACCTGTGTTCGCATTGTTACACGAGGCTGAAGATCACAATGTCTTTCACACATTGGTCACCTTTACAGATATATCCAAGTGAGAGGGATATCATTGAACAGGGTGTATTGACTAAATAAAACAACTGGTGTTCTCATTGTTACAAGAGGCTGAAGATCACAATGTCTTTCACACATTTGTCACCTATACAGATATATCCAAGTGAGAGGGATATCATTGAACAGGTGTACTGACTAAATAAAACAACTGGTGTTCTCATTGTTACAAGAGGCTGAAGCTCAAATTGTCTTTCATACTGTGGTCACCTTTACAGATATATCCAAGTGAATGGGATATCATTGAACAGGGTGTATTGACTAAATAAAATAAATGGTGTTCTCATTGTTCCAAGAGGCTGAGGATCACAATGTGTTTCACACATTGGTCACCTTTACGGATATATCCAACTGAGAGGGATATCATTGAACAGGGTGTATTGACTAAACAAGACAACTGGTGTTCTCATTGTTACAAGAGGCTGAAGATCAGAATGTCTTTCACACATTGGTCACCTTTACAGATATATCCAAGTGAGAGGGATATCATTGTACAGGGTGTATTGACTAAATAAAGCAACTGGTGTTCTCATTGTTACAAGAGGCTGAAGCTCAAATTGTCATTCATACTGTGGTCACCTTTATAGATATATCCAAGTGAGAGGGATACCATTGAACAGGGTGTATTGACTAAAAAAAATAACTGGTTTTCTCATTGTTACAAGAGGCTAAAGATCACAATTTCTTTCATACTGTGGTCACCTTTACAGATACATCCAAGTGAGAGGGATATCATTGAACAGGGTGTATTGACTAAATAAAACAACTGGTGTTCTCATTGTTAGAAGAGGCTTAAGTTCCAATTGTCTTACATACTGTGGTCACCTTTACAGATATATCCAAGTGAGAGGGATATCATTGAAGAGGGTGTATTGACTAAATAAAACAACTGGTGTTCTCATTGTTACAAGAGCCTGAAGCTCAAATTGTCATTCATACTGTGGTCACCTTTACAGATTTATCCAACTGAGAGGGATATCATTGAACAGGGTGTTTTGACTCAATAAAACAACTGGTGTTCTCATTGTTACAAAAGGCTGAAGATCACAATGCCTTTTACACATTGGTCACCTTTACAGATATATCCAAGTGAGAGGGATATCATTTAAAAGGGTGTATTGACTAAATAAAACAACTGGTGTTCTCATCGTTACAATAGGCTGAAGCTCAAATTGTCTTCCATACTGTGGTCACCTTTACAGATATATCCAAGTGAGAGGGATATCATTGAACAGGGTGTATTGAATAAATAAAACAAACCGGTGTTCTCATTGTTACAAGAGGCTGAAGATAACAATGTCTTTCATACTGTGGTCACGTTTGCAGATATATTAAACTGAAGGGGATATAATTGAACAGGGTGTATTGACTAAATAAAACAACTGGTGTTCTCATTGTTACAAGAAGCTGAACCTCAAACTGTCTTACATACTGTAGTCTCCTTTACAGATATATCCAAGTGAGAGGGATATCATTGAACAGAGTGTATTGAATAAATAAAACAAACCGGTGTTCTTTTTGTTACAAGAGGCTGAAGATAACAATGTCTTTCATACTGTGGTCACGTTTGCAGATATATAAAACTGAAGGGGATATAATTGAACACGGTGTATTGACTAAATAAAACAACTGGTGTTCTCATTGTTACAAGAGGCTGAAGCTCAAACTGTCATACATACTGTGGTCTCCTTTACAGATATATACAAGTGAGAGGGATATCATTGAACAGCATGTATTGAATAAATAAAACAAACCGGTGTTCTCATTGTTACAAGAGGCTGAAGATCACAATGTCTTTCACACATTGGTCACCTTTTACAGATATATCCAACTGAGAGGGATATCATTGAACAGGGTTTATTGACTAAATAAAACAACTGGTGTCTTAATTGTTACAAGAGGCTGAAGCTCAAATTGTCATTCATACTGTGGTCTCCTTTACAGATATATCCAAGTGAGAGGGATATCATTGAACAGGGTGTATTGACTAAACAAAACAACTGGCGTTCTCATTGTTACAAGAGGCTGAAGCTCAAATTGTCATTCATACTGTGGTCACCTTTACAGATATATCCAAGTGAGAGGGATATCATTGAACAGTGTGTATTGACTAAACAAAACAACTGGCGTTCTCATTGTTACAAGAGGCTGAAGGTCAAATTGTCATTCATACTGTGGTAACCTTTACAGATATATCCAAGTGAGAGGGATATCATTGAACAGGGTGTATTGACTAAATAAAACAACTTGTGTTCTCATCGTTACAACAGGCAGAAGAACACAATGTCTTTCATACATTGGTCACCTTTACAGATATATCCAAGTGAGAGGGATATCATTGAACAGGGTGTATTAATTAAATAAAACAACTGTCGTTCTCAGTGTTACAAGAGGCTGAAGATCACAATGTCTTTCACACAACGGTCACCTTTACAGATATATCCAAGAGAGAGGGATATAATTGAACAGGCTGTATCGACTAAATAACACAACTGGTGTTCTCATTGTTACAAGATGTGAAGATCACAATGTCTTTCATACATTGGTCACCTTTACAGATATATCCAAGTGAGAGCGATATCATTGAACAGGGTGTATTGACTAAATAAAACAACTGGTGGTCTCATTGTTACAAGAGGCTGAAGCTCAAATTGTCATTCATACTGTGGTCACCTTTACAGATATAACCAAGTGAGAGCGATATCATTAAACGGGGTGTATTGACTAAATAAAACATCTGGAGTTCTCATTGTTACAAGAGGCTGAAGCTCAAATTGTCATTCATACTGTGGTCACCTTTAAAGATATTACCAAGTGAGAGGGATATCATTAAAAATGGGTATATTGACTAAATAAAACATCTGGAGATCTGATTGTTACAAGAGGCTGAAGCTCAAATTGTCATTCATACTGTGGACACCTTTACAGATATATCCAAGTGAGAGGGATATCATTGAACAGGGTGTATTGACTAAATAAAACATCTGGAGCTCTCATTGTTACAGGAAACTGAAGCTCAAATTGTCATTCATACATTGGTCACCTTTACAGATATATCAAAGTGAGAGGGATATCATTCAACAGGGTGTATTGACTAAATAAAACAACCGGTGTCTCGTTGTTACAAGAGGCTGAAGATCACAATGTCTTTCATACGTTGGTCACCTTTACAGATATATAAAAGTGAGATGATTATAATTGATCAGGGTGTATTGAATAAACAAAACGACTGGTGTTCTCATTGTTACAAGAGGCTGAAGATCACAATGTCTTTCATACATTGTTCACCTTTAAAGATATATCCAAACGAGAGGGATATCATTGCACAGGGTGTATTGACTAAATAAAATAACTGGTGTTCTCATTGTTACAAGAGGCTTAAGCTCAAATTGTCTTACATACTGTGGTCACCTTTACAGATACATCCAAGTGAGAGGGATATCATTGAACAGGGTGTATTGACTAAATAAAACAACTGGTGTTCTCATTGTTACAAGATGCTGAAGATCACAATGTCTTTCACACATTGGTCACCTTTACAGATATATCCAAGTGAGAGGGATATCATTGAACAGGATGTATTGACTAAAAAAATAACTGGTGTTCACACTGTTTCAAGAGGCTGAAGCTGAAATTGTCATTCATACTGTGGTCACCTTTACAGATATATCCAAGTGAGAGGGATATCATTAAACATGGTGTATTGACTAAATCAAATAACTGGTGTTCTCATTGTTACAAGAGACTGAAGATCACAATTTCTTTCATACTGTGGTCACCTTTACAGATATATAAAAGTTAGAGGGATATCATTTCACAGGGTGTATTGACTAAATTAAACAACTGGTGTTCTCATTCTTAAAAGAGGCTAAAGCTCAAATTGTCTTACATACTGTGATCACCTTTACAGATATATCCAAGTGAGAGGGATATCATTGAACATAGTGTATTGACCAAATAAAACAACCTGTGTTCGCATTGTTACACGAGGCTGAAGATCACAATGTCTTTCACACATTGGTCACCTTTACAGATATATCCAAGTGAGAGGGATATCTTTGAACAGGGTGTATTGACTAAATAAAACAACTGGTGTTCTCATTGTTACACAAGGCTAAAGATCACAATGTCTTTCACACATTGGTCACCTTTACAGATATATCCAAGTGAGAGGGATATCTTTGAACAGGGTGTATTGACCAAATAAAACAACCTGTGTTCGCATTGTTACACGAGGTTGAAGATCACAATGTCTTTCACACATTGGTCAACTTTACAGATATATCCAAGTGAGAGGGATATCTTTGAACAGGTTGTATTGACTAAATAAAAAAACTGGTGTTCTCATAGTTACAAGAGGCTAAAGATCACAATGTCTTTCACACATTGGACACCTTTACAGATATATCCAAGTGAGAGGGATATCATTGAAGAGGGTGTATTGACTAAATAAAACAACTGGTGTTCTCATTGTTACAAAAGGCTGAAGATCACAATGCCTTTTACACATTGGTCACCTTTACAGATATATCCAAGTGAGAGGGATATCATTGAACAGGGTGTATTGACCAAATAAAACAACTGGTGTTCTCATTGTTACAAGAGGCTGAAGATCACAATGCCTTTTACACATTGGACACCTTTACAGATATATCCAACTGAGAGGGATATCATTGAACAGGGTGTATTGACTAAATAAAACAACTGGTGTTCTCATTGTTACAAGAGGCTGAAGAACACAATGTCTTTCACACATTGGTCACCTTTACAGATATGTCCAAGTTAGAAGTATATCATTGAACAGGGTGTATTGACTAAATAAACAACTGGTGTTCTCATTGTTACAAGAGGCTGAAGATCACAAAGTCTATCACACATTGGTCACGTTTACAGATATATAAAAGTTAGAGGGATATCATTTCACAGGGTGTATTGACTAAATAAAACAACTGGTGTTCTCATTGTTCCAAGAGGCTGAAGCTCAAATTGTCATTCATACTGTGGTCACTTTTACAGATTTATCCAAGTGAGAGGGATATCATTGAACAGGGTGTATTGACTAAATAAAACAACTGGTGTTCTCATTGTTACAAGAGGCTGAAGATCACAATGTCTTTCACACATTGGTCACCTTTACAGATATATCCAAGTGAGAGGGATATCATTGAACAGGGTGTATTGACTAAATAAAACAACTGGTGTTCTCATAGTTACAAGAGGCTGAAGATCACAATGTCTTTCACACATTGGTCACCTTTACAGATATATCCAAGTGAGAGGGATATCATTGAACAGGACGTATTGACTAAATAAAACAACTGGTGTTCTCATCGTTACAAGAGGCTGAAGCTCAAATTGTCATTCATACTGTGGTCACTTTTACAGATATATCCAAGTTAGAAGTATATCATTGAACAGGGTGTATTGACTAAATAAAAGATCTGGAGTTCTCATTGTTACAAGAGGCTGAAGCTCAAATTGTCATTCATACGTTGGTTAGCTTTACAGATATATAAAAGTGAGAGGATTATAATTGAACAGGGTGTATTGACTAAATAAAACAACCGGTGTTTTATTGTTATAAGAGGCTGAAGATTACAATGTGTTTTACACATTGGTCACCTTTGCAGATATATCCAAGTGAGAGGGATATCATTGAACAGGGTGTATTGACTAAATAAAACAACTGGTGTTCCCATTGTTACAAGAGGCTGAAGATCACAATGTCTTTATACGTTGGTCACCTTTATAGATATATCCAGGGTGAGAGGGATATCATTGAACAGAGTGTATTGACTAAATAAAACAACTGGTGTTCTCATTGTTACAAGAGGCTGAATATCACAATGTCTTTCATACTTTGGTCACCTTTACAGATATATCCAAGTGAGAGGGATATCATTGAACAGGGTGTATTGACTAAAAAAATAACTGGTGTTCTCATTGTTTCAAGAGGCTGAAGCTCAAATTGTCATTCATACTGTGGTCACCTTTATAGATATATCCAAGTGAGAGGGATACCATTGAACAGGGTGTATTGACTAAAAAAAATAACTGGTTTTCTCATTGTTACAAGAGGCTAAAGATCACAATTTCTTTCATACTGTGGTCACCTTTACAGATACATCCAAGTGAGAGGGATATCATTGAACAGGGTGTATTGACTAAATAAAACAACTGGTGTTCTCATTGTTACAAAAAGCTGAAGATCACAATTTCTTTCACACATTGGTCACCTTTACAGATATATCCAACTGAGAGGGATATCATTGAACAGGGTGTATTGACTAAATAAAACAACTGGTGTTCTCATTGTTACAAGAGGCTGAAGATCACAATGTCTTTCACACATTGGTCACCTTTACAGATATGTCCAAGTTAGAAGTATATCATTGAACAGGGTGTATTGACTAAATAAACAACCGGTGTTCTCATTGTTACAAGAGGCTGAAGATCAGAATGTCTTTCACACATTGGTCACCTTTACAGATATATCCAAGTCAGAGGGATATCATTGTACAGGGTGTATTGAATAATAAAATAACTGGTGTTCTCATTGTTACAAGAGGCTGAGGATTAGAATGTCTTTCACACATTGGTCACCTTTACAGATATATCCAAGTGAGAGGGATATCATTGAACAGGGTGTATTGACTAAAAAAATAACTGGTGTTCACACTGTTTCAAGAGGCTGAAGCTGAAATTGTCATTCATACTGTGGTCACCTTTACAGATATATCCAAGTGAGAGGGATATCATTAAACATGGTGTATTGACTAAATCAAATAACTGGTGTTCTCATTGTTACAAGAGACTGAAGATCACAATTTCTTTCATACTGTGGTCACCTTTACAGATATATAAAAGTTAGAGGGATATCATTTCACAGGGTGTATTGACTAAATTAAACAACTGGTGTTCTCATTCTTAAAAGAGGCTAAAGCTCAAATTGTCTTACATACTGTGATCACCTTTACAGATATATCCAAGTGAGAGGGATATCATTGAACATAGTGTATTGACCAAATAAAACAACCTGTGTTCGCATTGTTACACGAGGCTGAAGATCACAATGTCTTTCACACATTGGTCACCTTTACAGATATATCCAAGTGAGAGGGATATCTTTGAACAGGGTGTATTGACTAAATAAAACAACTGGTGTTCTCATTGTTACACAAGGCTAAAGATCACAATGTCTTTCACACATTGGTCACCTTTACAGATATATCCAAGTGAGAGGGATATCTTTGAACAGGGTGTATTGACCAAATAAAACAACCTGTGTTCGCATTGTTACACGAGGCTGAAGATCACAATGTCTTTCACACATTGGTCAACTTTACAGATATATCCAAGTGAGAGGGATATCTTTGAACAGGTTGTATTGACTAAATAAAAAAACTGGTGTTCTCATAGTTACAAGAGGCTAAAGATCACAATGTCTTTCACACATTGGACACCTTTACAGATATATCCAAGTGAGAGGGATATCATTGAAGAGGGTGTATTGACTAAATAAAACAACTGGTGTTCTCATTGTTACAAAAGGCTGAAGATCACAATGCCTTTTACACATTGGTCACCTTTACAGATATATCCAAGTGAGAGGGATATCATTGAACAGGGTGTATTAACTAAATAAAACAACTGGTGTTCTCATCGTTACAAGAAGCTGAAGCTCAAATTGTCTTACATACTGTGGTCACCTTTACAGATATATCCAAGTGAGAGGGATATCATTGAACAGGACGTATTGACTAAATAAAACAACTGGTGTTCTCATCGTTACAAGAGGCTGAAGCTCAAATTGTCTTACATTCTGTGGTCACCTTTACAGATATATCCAAGTGAGAGGGATATCATTGAACAGGGTGTATTGGCTAAATAAAACAACTGGTGTTCTCATTGTTCCAAGAGGCTGAAGCTCAAATTGTCATTCATACTGTGGTCACTTTTACAGATTTATCCAAGTGAGAGGGATATCATTGAACAGGGTGTATTGACTAAATAAAACAACTGGTGTTCTCATTGTTACAAGAGGCTGAAGATCACAATGTCTTTCACACATTGGTCACCTTTACAGATATATCCAAGTGAGAGGGATATCATTGAACAGGACGTATTGACTAAATAAAACAACTGGTGTTCTCATCGTTACAAGAGGCTGAAGCTCAAATTGTCTTACATACTGTGGTCACCTTTACAGATATATCCAAGTGAGAGGGATATCATTGAACATAGTGTATTGACCAAATAAAACAACCTGTGTTCGCATTGTTACACGAGGCTGAAGATCACAATGTCTTTCACACATTGGTCACCTTTACAGATATATCCAAGTGAGAGGGATATCATTGAACAGGGTGTATTGACTAAATAAAACAACTGGTGTTCTCATTGTTACAAGAGGCTGAAGATCACAATGTCTTTCACACATTTGTCACCTATACAGATATATCCAAGTGAGAGGGATATCATTGAACAGGTGTACTGACTAAATAAAACAACTGGTGTTCTCATTGTTACAAGAGGCTGAAGCTCAAATTGTCTTTCATACTGTGGTCACCTTTACAGATATATCCAAGTGAATGGGATATCATTGAACAGGGTGTATTGACTAAATAAAATAAATGGTGTTCTCATTGTTCCAAGAGGCTGAGGATCACAATGTGTTTCACACATTGGTCACCTTTACGGATATATCCAACTGAGAGGGATATCATTGAACAGGGTGTATTGACTAAACAAGACAACTGGTGTTCTCATTGTTACAAGAGGCTGAAGATCAGAATGTCTTTCACACATTGGTCACCTTTACAGATATATCCAAGTGAGAGGGATATCATTGTACAGGGTGTATTGACTAAATAAAGCAACTGGTGTTCTCATTGTTACAAGAGGCTGAAGATCACAATGTCTGTCACACATTGTTCACCTTTACAGATATATCCATGTGAGAGGGATATCATTGAACAGGGTGTATTGACTAATAAAATAACTGGTGTTCTCATTGTTTCAACAGGCTGAAGCTCAAATTGTCATTCATACTGTGGTCACCTTTATAGATATATCCAAGTGAGAGGGATACCATTGAACAGGGTGTATTGACTAAAAAAAATAACTGGTTTTCTCATTGTTACAAGAGGCTAAAGATCACAATTTCTTTCATACTGTGGTCACCTTTACAGATACATCCAAGTGAGAGGGATATCATTGAACAGGGTGTATTGACTAAATAAAACAACTGGTGTTCTCATTGTTAGAAGAGGCTTAAGTTCCAATTGTCTTACATACTGTGGTCACCTTTACAGATATATCCAAGTGAGAGGGATATCATTGAAGAGGGTGTATTGACTAAATAAAACAACTGGTGTTCTCATTGTTACAAGAGCCTGAAGCTCAAATTGTCATTCATACTGTGGTCACCTTTACAGATTTATCCAACTGAGAGGGATATCATTGAACAGGGTGTTTTGACTCAATAAAACAACTGGTGTTCTCATTGTTACAAAAGGCTGAAGATCACAATGCCTTTTATACATTGGTCACCTTTACAGATATATCCAAGTGAGAGGGATATCATTTAAAAGGGTGTATTGACTAAATAAAACAACTGGTGTTCTCATCGTTACAATAGGCTGAAGCTCAAATTGTCTTCCATACTGTGGTCACCTTTACAGATATATCCAAGTGAGAGGGATATCATTGAACAGGGTGTATTGAATAAATAAAACAAACCGGTGTTCTCATTTTTACAAGAGGCTGAAGATAACAATGTCTTTCATACTGTGGTCACGTTTGCAGATATATTAAACTGAAGGGGATATAATTGAACAGGGTGTATTGACTAAATAAAACAACTGGTGTTCTCATTGTTAGAAGAGGCTGAACCTCAAACTGTCTTACATACTGTAGTCTCCTTTACAGATATATCCAAGTGAGAGGGATATCATTGAACAGAGTGTATTGAATAAATAAAACAAACCGGTGTTCTTTTTGTTACAAGAGGCTGAAGATAACAATGTCTTTCATACTGTGGTCACGTTTGCAGATATATAAAACTGAAGGGGATATAATTGAACACGGTGTATTGACTAAATAAAACAACTGGTGTTCTCATTGTTACAAGAGGCTGAAGCTCAAACTGTCATACATACTGTGGTCTCCTTTACAGATATATACAAGTGAGAGGGATATCATTGAACAGCATGTATTGAATAAATAAAACAAACCGGTGTTCTCATTGTTACAAGAGGCTGAAGATCACAATCTCTTTCACACATTGGTCACCTTTTACAGATATATCCAACTGAGAGGGATATCATTGAACAGGGTTTATTGACTAAATAAAACAACTGGTGTCTTAATTGTTACAAGAGGCTGAAGCTCAAATTGTCATTCATACTGTGGTCTCCTTTACAGATATATCCAAGTGAGAGGGATATCATTGAACAGGGTGTATTGACTAAACAAAACAACTGGCGTTCTCATTGTTACAAGAGGCTGAAGCTCAAATTGTCATTCATACTGTGGTCACCTTTACAGATATATCCAAGTGAGAGGGATATCATTGAACAGTGTGTATTGACTAAACAAAACAACTGGCGTTCTCATTGTTACAAGAGGCTGAAGGTCAAATTGTCATTCATACTGTGGTAACCTTTACAGATATATCCAAGTGAGAGGGATATCATTGAACAGGGTGTATTGACTAAATAAAACAACTTGTGTTCTCATCGTTACAACAGGCAGAAGAACACAATGTCTTTCATACATTGGTCACCTTTACAGATATATCCAAGTGAGAGGGATATCATTGAACAGGGTGTATTAATTAAATAAAACAACTGTCGTTCTCAGTGTTACAAGAGGCTGAAGATCACAATGTCTTTCACACAACGGTCACCTTTACAGATATATCCAAGAGAGAGGGATATCATTGAACAGGCTGTATCGACTAAATAACACAACTGGTGTTCTCATTGTTACAAGATGTGAAGATCACAATGTCTTTCATACATTGGTCACCTTTACAGATATATCCAAGTGAGAGCGATATCATTGAACAGGGTGTATTGACTAAATAAAACAACTGGTGGTCTCATTGTTACAAGAGGCTGAAGCTCAAATTGTCATTCATACTGTGGTCACCTTTACAGATATAACCAAGTGAGAGCGATATCATTAAACGGGGTGTATTGACTAAATAAAACATCTGGAGTTCTCATTGTTACAAGAGGCTGAAGCTCAAATTGTCATTCATACTGTGGTCACCTTTAAAGATATTACCAAGTGAGAGGGATATCATTAAAAATGGGTATATTGACTAAATAAAACATCTGGAGATCTGATTGTTACAAGAGGCTGAAGCTCAAATTGTCATTCATACTGTGGACACCTTTACAGATATATCCAAGTGAGAGGGATATCATTGAACAGGGTGTATTGACTAAATAAAACATCTGGAGCTCTCATTGTTACAGGAAACTGAAGCTCAAATTGTCATTCATACATTGGTCACCTTTACAGATATATCAAAGTGAGAGGGATATCATTCAACAGGGTGTATTGACTAAATAAAACAACCGGTGTCTCGTTGTTACAAGAGGCTGAAGATCACAATGTCTTTCATACGTTGGTCACCTTTACAGATATATAAAAGTGAGATGATTATAATTGATCAGGGTGTATTGAATAAACAAAACGACTGGTGTTCTCATTGTTACAAGAGGCTGAAGATCACAATGTCTTTCATACATTGTTCACCTTTAAAGATATATCCAAGCGAGAGGGATATCATTGCACAGGGTGTATTGACTAAATAAAATAACTGGTGTTCTCATTGTTACAAGAGGCTTAAGCTCAAATTGTCTTACATACTGTGGTCACCTTTACAGATACATCCAAGTGAGAGGGATATCATTGAACAGGGTGTATTGACTAAATAAAACAACTGGTGTTCTCATTGTTACAAGATGCTGAAGATCACAATGTCTTTCACACATTGGTCACCTTTACAGATATATCCAAGTGAGAGGGATATCATTGAACAGGGTGTATTGACTAAAAAAATAACTGGTGTTCACACTGTTTCAAGAGGCTGAAGCTGAAATTGTCATTCATACTGTGGTCACCTTTACAGATATATCCAAGTGAGAGGGATATCATTAAACATGGTGTATTGACTAAATCAAATAACTGGTGTTCTCATTGTTACAAGAGACTGAAGATCACAATTTCTTTCATACTGTGGTCACCTTTACAGATATATAAAAGTTAGAGGGATATCATTTCACAGGGTGTATTGACTAAATTAAACAACTGGTGTTCTCATTCTTAAAAGAGGCTAAAGCTCAAATTGTCTTACATACTGTGATCACCTTTACAGATATATCCAAGTGAGAGGGATATCATTGAACATAGTGTATTGACCAAATAAAACAACCTGTGTTCGCATTGTTACACGAGGCTGAAGATCACAATGTCTTTCACACATTGGTCACCTTTACAGATATATCCAAGTGAGAGGGATATCTTTGAACAGGGTGTATTGACTAAATAAAACAACTGGTGTTCTCATTGTTACACAAGGCTAAAGATCACAATGTCTTTCACACATTGGTCACCTTTACAGATATATCCAAGTGAGAGGGATATCTTTGAACAGGGTGTATTGACCAAATAAAACAACCTGTGTTCGCATTGTTACACGAGGCTGAAGATCACAATGTCTTTCACACATTGGTCAACTTTACAGATATATCCAAGTGAGAGGGATATCTTTGAACAGGTTGTATTGACTAAATAAAAAAACTGGTGTTCTCATAGTTACAAGAGGCTAAAGATCACAATGTCTTTCACACATTGGACACCTTTACAGATATATCCAAGTGAGAGGGATATCATTGAAGAGGGTGTATTGACTAAATAAAACAACTGGTGTTCTCATTGTTACAAAAGGCTGAAGATCACAATGCCTTTTACACATTGGTCACCTTTACAGATATATCCAAGTGAGAGGGATATCATTGAACAGGGTGTATTGACCAAATAAAACAACTGGTGTTCTCATTGTTACAAGAGGCTGAAGATCACAATGCCTTTTACACATTGGACACCTTTACAGATATATCCAACTGAGAGGGATATCATTGAACAGGGTGTATTGACTAAATAAAACAACTGGTGTTCTCATTGTTACAAGAGGCTGAAGAACACAATGTCTTTCACACATTGGTCACCTTTACAGATATATCCAAGTGAGAGGGATATCATTGAACAGGGTGTATTAACTAAATAAAACAACTGGTGTTCTCATCGTTACAAGAAGCTGAAGCTCAAATTGTCTTACATACTGTGGTCACCTTTACAGATATATCCAAGTGAGAGGGATATCATTGAACAGGGTGTATTGGCTAAATAAAAAACTGGTGTTCTCATTGTTCCAAGAGGCTGAAGCTCAAATTGTCATTCATACTGTGGTCACTTTTACAGATTTATCCAAGTGAGAGGGATATCATTGAACAGGGTGTATTGACTAAATAAAACAACTGGTGTTCTCATTGTTCCAAGAGGCTGAAGCTCAAATTGTCATTCATACTGTGGTCACTTTTACAGATTTATCCAAGTGAGAGGGATATCATTGAACAGGGTGTATTGACTAAATAAAACAACTGGTGTTCTCATTGTTACAAGAGGCTGAAGATCACAATGTCTTTCACACATTGGTCACCTTTACAGATATATCCAAGTGAGAGGGATATCATTGAACAGGACGTATTGACTAAATAAAACAACTGGTGTTCTCATCGTTACAAGAGGCTGAAGCTCAAATTGTCTTACATACTGTGGTCACCTTTACAGATATATCCAAGTGAGAGGGATATCATTGAACATAGTGTATTGACCAAATAAAACAACCTGTGTTCGCATTGTTACACGAGGCTGAAGATCACAATGTCTTTCACACATTGGTCACCTTTACAGATATATCCAAGTGAGAGGGATATCATTGAACAGGGTGTATTGACTAAATAAAACAACTGGTGTTCTCATTGTTACAAGAGGCTGAAGATCACAATGTCTTTCACACATTTGTCACCTATACAGATATATCCAAGTGAGAGGGATATCATTGAACAGGTGTACTGACTAAATAAAACAACTGGTGTTCTCATTGTTACAAGAGGCTGAAGCTCAAATTGTCTTTCATACTGTGGTCACCTTTACAGATATATCCAAGTGAATGGGATATCATTGAACAGGGTGTATTGACTAAATAAAATAAATGGTGTTCTCATTGTTCCAAGAGGCTGAGGATCACAATGTGTTTCACACATTGGTCACCTTTACGGATATATCCAACTGAGAGGGATATCATTGAACAGGGTGTATTGACTAAACAAGACAACTGGTGTTCTCATTGTTACAAGAGGCTGAAGATCAGAATGTCTTTCACACATTGGTCACCTTTACAGATATATCCAAGTGAGAGGGATATCATTGTACAGGGTGTATTGACTAAATAAAGCAACTGGTGTTCTCATTGTTACAAGAGGCTGAAGATCACAATGTCTGTCACACATTGTTCACCTTTACAGATATATCCATGTGAGAGGGATATCATTGAACAGGGTGTATTGACTAATAAAATAACTGGTGTTCTCATTGTTTCAACAGGCTGAAGCTCAAATTGTCATTCATACTGTGGTCACCTTTATAGATATATCCAAGTGAGAGGGATACCATTGAACAGGGTGTATTGACTAAAAAAAATAACTGGTTTTCTCATTGTTACAAGAGGCTAAAGATCACAATTTCTTTCATACTGTGGTCACCTTTACAGATACATCCAAGTGAGAGGGATATCATTGAACAGGGTGTATTGACTAAATAAAACAACTGGTGTTCTCATTGTTAGAAGAGGCTTAAGTTCCAATTGTCTTACATACTGTGGTCACCTTTACAGATATATCCAAGTGAGAGGGATATCATTGAAGAGGGTGTATTGACTAAATAAAACAACTGGTGTTCTCATTGTTACAAGAGCCTGAAGCTCAAATTGTCATTCATACTGTGGTCACCTTTACAGATTTATCCAACTGAGAGGGATATCATTGAACAGGGTGTTTTGACTCAATAAAACAACTGGTGTTCTCATTGTTACAAAAGGCTGAAGATCACAATGCCTTTTATACATTGGTCACCTTTACAGATATATCCAAGTGAGAGGGATATCATTTAAAAGGGTGTATTGACTAAATAAAACAACTGGTGTTCTCATCGTTACAATAGGCTGAAGCTCAAATTGTCTTCCATACTGTGGTCACCTTTACAGATATATCCAAGTGAGAGGGATATCATTGAACAGGGTGTATTGAATAAATAAAACAAACCGGTGTTCTCATTGTTACAAGAGGCTGAAGATAACAATGTCTTTCATACTGTGGTCACGTTTGCAGATATATTAAACTGAAGGGGATATAATTGAACAGGGTGTATTGACTAAATAAAACAACTGGTGTTCTCATTGTTAGAAGAGGCTGAACCTCAAACTGTCTTACATACTGTAGTCTCCTTTACAGATATATCCAAGTGAGAGGGATATCATTGAACAGAGTGTATTGAATAAATAAAACAAACCGGTGTTCTTTTTGTTACAAGAGGCTGAAGATAACAATGTCTTTCATACTGTGGTCACGTTTGCAGATATATAAAACTGAAGGGGATATAATTGAACACGGTGTATTGACTAAATAAAACAACTGGTGTTCTCATTGTTACAAGAGGCTGAAGCTCAAACTGTCATACATACTGTGGTCTCCTTTACAGATATATACAAGTGAGAGGGATATCATTGAACAGCATGTATTGAATAAATAAAACAAACCGGTGTTCTCATTGTTACAAGAGGCTGAAGATCACAATGTCTTTCACACATTGGTCACCTTTTACAGATATATCCAACTGAGAGGGATATCATTGAACAGGGTTTATTGACTAAATAAAACAACTGGTGTCTTAATTGTTACAAGAGGCTGAAGCTCAAATTGTCATTCATACTGTGGTCTCCTTTACAGATATATCCAAGTGAGAGGGATATCATTGAACAGGGTGTATTGACTAAACAAAACAACTGGCGTTCTCATTGTTACAAGAGGCTGAAGCTCAAATTGTCATTCATACTGTGGTCACCTTTACAGATATATCCAAGTGAGAGGGATATCATTGAACAGTGTGTATTGACTAAACAAAACAACTGGCGTTCTCATTGTTACAAGAGGCTGAAGGTCAAATTGTCATTCATACTGTGGTAACCTTTACAGATATATCCAAGTGAGAGGGATATCATTGAACAGGGTGTATTGACTAAATAAAACAACTTGTGTTCTCATCGTTACAACAGGCAGAAGAACACAATGTCTTTCATACATTGGTCACCTTTACAGATATATCCAAGTGAGAGGGATATCATTGAACAGGGTGTATTAATTAAATAAAACAACTGTCGTTCTCAGTGTTACAAGAGGCTGAAGATCACAATGTCTTTCACACAACGGTCACCTTTACAGATATATCCAAGAGAGAGGGATATCATTGAACAGGCTGTATCGACTAAATAACACAACTGGTGTTCTCATTGTTACAAGATGTGAAGATCACAATGTCTTTCATACATTGGTCACCTTTACAGATATATCCAAGTGAGAGCGATATCATTGAACAGGGTGTATTGACTAAATAAAACAACTGGTGGTCTCATTGTTACAAGAGGCTGAAGCTCAAATTGTCATTCATACTGTGGTCACCTTTACAGATATAACCAAGTGAGAGCGATATCATTAAACGGGGTGTATTGACTAAATAAAACATCTGGAGTTCTCATTGTTACAAGAGGCTGAAGCTCAAATTGTCATTCATACTGTGGTCACCTTTAAAGATATTACCAAGTGAGAGGGATATCATTAAAAATGGGTATATTGACTAAATAAAACATCTGGAGATCTGATTGTTACAAGAGGCTGAAGCTCAAATTGTCATTCATACTGTGGACACCTTTACAGATATATCCAAGTGAGAGGGATATCATTGAACAGGGTGTATTGACTAAATAAAACATCTGGAGCTCTCATTGTTACAGGAAACTGAAGCTCAAATTGTCATTCATACATTGGTCACCTTTACAGATATATCAAAGTGAGAGGGATATCATTCAACAGGGTGTATTGACTAAATAAAACAACCGGTGTCTCGTTGTTACAAGAGGCTGAAGATCACAATGTCTTTCATACGTTGGTCACCTTTACAGATATATAAAAGTGAGATGATTATAATTGATCAGGGTGTATTGAATAAACAAAACGACTGGTGTTCTCATTGTTACAAGAGGCTGAAGATCACAATGTCTTTCATACATTGTTCACCTTTAAAGATATATCCAAACGAGAGGGATATCATTGCACAGGGTGTATTGACTAAATAAAATAACTGGTGTTCTCATTGTTACAAGAGGCTTAAGCTCAAATTGTCTTACATACTGTGGTCACCTTTACAGATACATCCAAGTGAGAGGGATATCATTGAACAGGGTGTATTGACTAAATAAAACAACTGGTGTTCTCATTGTTACAAGATGCTGAAGATCACAATGTCTTTCACACATTGGTCACCTTTACAGATATATCCAAGTGAGAGGGATATCATTGAACAGGGTGTATTGACTAAAAAAATAACTGGTGTTCACACTGTTTCAAGAGGCTGAAGCTGAAATTGTCATTCATACTGTGGTCACCTTTACAGATATATCCAAGTGAGAGGGATATCATTAAACATGGTGTATTGACTAAATCAAATAACTGGTGTTCTCATTGTTACAAGAGACTGAAGATCACAATTTCTTTCATACTGTGGTCACCTTTACAGATATATAAAAGTTAGAGGGATATCATTTCACAGGGTGTATTGACTAAATTAAACAACTGGTGTTCTCATTCTTAAAAGAGGCTAAAGCTCAAATTGTCTTACATACTGTGATCACCTTTACAGATATATCCAAGTGAGAGGGATATCATTGAACATAGTGTATTGACCAAATAAAACAACCTGTGTTCGCATTGTTACACGAGGCTGAAGATCACAATGTCTTTCACACATTGGTCACCTTTACAGATATATCCAAGTGAGAGGGATATCTTTGAACAGGGTGTATTGACTAAATAAAACAACTGGTGTTCTCATTGTTACACAAGGCTAAAGATCACAATGTCTTTCACACATTGGTCACCTTTACAGATATATCCAAGTGAGAGGGATATCTTTGAACAGGGTGTATTGACCAAATAAAACAACCTGTGTTCGCATTGTTACACGAGGCTGAAGATCACAATGTCTTTCACACATTGGTCAACTTTACAGATATATCCAAGTGAGAGGGATATCTTTGAACAGGTTGTATTGACTAAATAAAAAAACTGGTGTTCTCATAGTTACAAGAGGCTAAAGATCACAATGTCTTTCACACATTGGACACCTTTACAGATATATCCAAGTGAGAGGGATATCATTGAAGAGGGTGTATTGACTAAATAAAACAACTGGTGTTCTCATTGTTACAAAAGGCTGAAGATCACAATGCCTTTTACACATTGGTCACCTTTACAGATATATCCAAGTGAGAGGGATATCATTGAACAGGGTGTATTGACCAAATAAAACAACTGGTGTTCTCATTGTTACAAGAGGCTGAAGATCACAATGCCTTTTACACATTGGACACCTTTACAGATATATCCAACTGAGAGGGATATCATTGAACAGGGTGTATTGACTAAATAAAACAACTGGTGTTCTCATTGTTACAAGAGGCTGAAGAACACAATGTCTTTCACACATTGGTCACCTTTACAGATATATCCAAGTGAGAGGGATATCATTGAACAGGGTGTATTAACTAAATAAAACAACTGGTGTTCTCATCGTTACAAGAAGCTGAAGCTCAAATTGTCTTACATACTGTGGTCACCTTTACAGATATATCCAAGTGAGAGGGATATCATTGAACAGGGTGTATTGGCTAAATAAAACAACTGGTGTTCTCATTGTTCCAAGAGGCTGAAGCTCAAATTGTCATTCATACTGTGGTCACTTTTACAGATTTATCCAAGTGAGAGGGATATCATTGAACAGGGTGTATTGACTACATAAAACAACTGGTGTTCTCATTGTTCCAAGAGGCTGAAGCTCAAATTGTCATTCATACTATGGTCACTTTTACAGATTTATCCAAGTGAGAGGGATATCATTGAACAGGGTGTATTGACTAAATAAAACAACTGGTGTTCTCATTGTTACAAGAGGCTGAAGATCACAATGTCTTTCACACATTGGTCACCTTTACATATATATCCATGTGAGAGGGATATCATTGAACAGGACGTATTGACTAAATAAAACAACTGGTGTTCTCATCGTTACAAGAGGCTGAAGCTCAAATTGTCTTACATTCTGTGGTCACCTTTACAGATATATCCAAGTGAGAGGGTTATCATTGAACAGGGTGTATTGGCTAAATAAAACAACTGGTGTTCTCATTGTTCCAAGAGGCTGAAGCTCAAATTGTCATTCATACTGTGGTCACTTTTACAGATTTATCCAAGTGAGAGGGATATCATTGAACAGGGTGTATTGACTAAATAAAACAACTGGTGTTCTCATTGTTACAAGAGGCTGAAGATCACAATGTCTTTCACACATTGGTCACCTTTACAGATATATCCAAGTGAGAGGGATATCATTGAACAGGACGTATTGACTAAATAAAACAACTGGTGTTCCCATCGTTACAAGAGGCTGAAGCTCAAATTGTCTTACATACTGTGGTCACCTTTACAGATATATCCAAGTGAGAGGGATATCATTGAACATAGTGTATTGACCAAATAAAACAACCTGTGTTCGCATTGTTACACGAGGCTGAAGATCACAATGTCTTTCACACATTGGTCACCTTTACAGATATATCCAAGTGAGAGGGATATCATTGAACAGGGTGTATTGACTAAATAAAACAACTGGTGTTCTCATTGTTACAAGAGGCTGAAGATCACAATGTCTTTCACACATTTGTCACCTATACAGATATATCCAAGTGAGAGGGATATCATTGAACAGGTGTACTGACTAAATAAAACAACTGGTGTTCTCATTGTTACAAGAGGCTGAAGCTCAAATTGTCTTTCATACTGTGGTCACCTTTACAGATATATCCAAGTGAATGGGATATCATTGAACAGGGTGTATTGACTAAATAAAATAAATGGTGTTCTCATTGTTCCAAGAGGCTGAGGATCACAATGTGTTTCACACATTGGTCACCTTTACGGATATATCCAACTGAGAGGGATATCATTGAACAGGGTGTATTGACTAAACAAGACAACTGGTGTTCTCATTGTTACAAGAGGCTGAAGATCAGAATGTCTTTCACACATTGGTCACCTTTACAGATATATCCAAGTGAGAGGGATATCATTGTACAGGGTGTATTGACTAAATAAAGCAACTGGTGTTCTCATTGTTACAAGAGGCTGAAGATCACAATGTCTGTCACACATTGTTCACCTTTACAGATATATCCATGTGAGAGGGATATCATTGAACAGGGTGTATTGACTAATAAAATAACTGGTGTTCTCATTGTTTCAACAGGCTGAAGCTCAAATTGTCATTCATACTGTGGTCACCTTTATAGATATATCCAAGTGAGAGGGATACCATTGAACAGGGTGTATTGACTAAAAAAAATAACTGGTTTTCTCATTGTTACAAGAGGCTAAAGATCACAATTTCTTTCATACTGTGGTCACCTTTACAGATACATCCAAGTGAGAGGGATATCATTGAACAGGGTGTATTGACTAAATAAAACAACTGGTGTTCTCATCGTTACAATAGGCTGAAGCTCAAATTGTCTTCCATACTGTGGTCACCTTTACAGATATATCCAAGTGAGAGGGATATCATTGAACAGGGTGTATTGAATAAATAAAACAAACCGGTGTTCTCATTGTTACAAGAGGCTGAAGATAACAATGTCTTTCATACTGTGGTCACGTTTGCAGATATATTAAACTGAAGGGGATATAATTGAACAGGGTGTATTGACTAAATAAAACAACTGGTGTTCTCATTGTTACAAGAGGCTGAACCTCAAACTGTCTTACATACTGTAGTCTCCTTTACAGATATATCCAAGTGAGAGGGATATCATTGAACAGAGTGTATTGAATAAATAAAACAAACCGGTGTTCTTATTGTTACAAGAGGCTGAAGATAACAATGTCTTTCATACTGTGGTCACGTTTGCAGATATATAAAACTGAAGGGGATATAATTGAACACGGTGTATTGACTAAATAAAACAACTGGTGTTCTCATTGTTACAAGAGGCTGAAGCTCAAACTGTCATACATACTGTGGTCTCCTTTACAGATATATACAAGTGAGAGGGATATCATTGAACAGCATGTATTGAATAAATAAAACAAACCGGTGTTCTCATTGTTACAAGAGGCTGAAGATCACAATGTCTTTCACACATTGGTCACCTTTTACAGATATATCCAACTGAGAGGGATATCATTGAACAGGGTTTATTGACTAAATAAAACAACTGGTGTCTTAATTGTTACAAGAGGCTGAAGCTCAAATTGTCATTCATACTGTGGTCTCCTTTACAGATATATCCAAGTGAGAGGGATATCATTGAACAGGGTGTATTGACTAAACAAAACAACTGGCGTTCTCATTGTTACAAGAGGCTGAAGCTCAAATTGTCATTCATACTGTGGTCACCTTTACAGATATATCCAAGTGAGAGGGATATCATTGAACAGTGTGTATTGACTAAACAAAACAACTGGCGTTCTCATTGTTACAAGAGGCTGAAGGTCAAATTGTCATTCATACTGTGGTAACCTTTACAGATATATCCAAGTGAGAGGGATATCATTGAACAGGGTGTATTGACTAAATAAAACAACTTGTGTTCTCATCGTTACAACAGGCAGAAGAACACAATGTCTTTCATACATTGGTCACCTTTACAGATATATCCAAGTGAGAGGGATATCATTGAACAGGGTGTATTGACTAAATAAAACAACCGGTGTTCTCATTGTTACTGGAGGCTGAGGATCACAATGTCTTTCACACATTGGTCACCTTTACAGATATATCCAAGTGAGAGGGATATCTTTGAACAGGTTGTATTGACTAAATAAAAAAACTGGTGTTCTCATAGTTACAAGAGGCTAAAGATCACAATGTCTTTCACACATTGGACACCTTTACAGATATATCCAAGTGAGAGGGATATCATTGAAGAGGGTGTATTGACTAAATAAAACAACTGGTGTTCTCATTGTTACAAAAGGCTGAAGATCACAATGCCTTTTACACATTGGTCACCTTTACAGATATATCCAAGTGAGAGGGATATCATTGAACAGGGTGTATTGACCAAATAAAACAACTGGTGTTCTCATTGTTACAAGAGGCTGAAGATCACAATGCCTTTTACACATTGGACACCTTTACAGATATATCCAACTGAAAGGGATATCATTGAACAGGGTGTATTGACTAAATAAAACAACTGGTGTTCTCATTGTTACAAGAGGCTGAAGATCACAATGCCTTTTACACATTGGACACCTTTACAGATATATCCAACTGAGAGGGATATCATTGAACAGGGTGTATTGACTAAATAAAACAACTGGTGTTCTCATTGTTACAAGAGGCTGAAGAACACAATGTCTTTCACACATTGGTCACCTTTACAGATATATCCAAGTGAGAGGGATATCATTGAACAGGGTGTATTAACTAAATAAAACAACTGGTGTTCTCATCGTTACAAGAAGCTGAAGCTCAAATTGTCTTACATACTGTGGTCACCTTTACAGATATATCCAAGTGAGAGGGATATCATTGAACAGGACGTATTGACTAAATAAAACAACTGGTGTTCTCATCGTTACAAGAGGCTGAAGCTCAAATTGTCTTACATACTGTGGTCACCTTTACAGATATATCCAAGTGAGAGGGATATCATTGAACATAGTGTATTGACCAAATAAAACAACCTGTGTTCGCATTGTTACACGAGGCTGAAGATCACAATGTCTTTCACACATTGGTCACCTTTACAGATATATCCAAGTGAGAGGGATATCATTGAACAGGGTGTATTGACTAAATAAAACAACTGGTGTTCTCATTGTTACAAGAGGCTGAAGATCACAATGTCTTTCACACATTTGTCACCTTTACAGATATATCCAAGTGAGAGGGATATCATTGAACAGGTGTACTGACTAAATAAAACAACTGGTGTTCTCATTGTTACAAGAGGCTGAAGCTCAAATTGTCTTTCATACTGTGGTCACCTTTACAGATATATCCAAGTGAAAGGGATATCATTGAACAGGGTGTATTGACTAAATAAAATAAATGGTGTTCTCATTGTTCCAAGAGGCTGAGGATCACAATGTGTTTCACACATTGGTCACCTTTACGGATATATCCAACTGAGAGGGATATCATTGAACAGGGTGTATTGACTAAACAAGACAACTGGTGTTCTCATTGTTACAAGAGGCTGAAGATCAGAATGTCTTTCACACATTGGTCACCTTTACAGATATATCCAAGTGAGAGGGATATCATTGTACAGGGTGTATTGACTAAATAAAGCAACTGGTGTTCTCATTGTTACAAGAGGCTGAAGATCACAATGTCTTTCACACATTGTTCACCTTTACAGATATATCCATGTGAGAGGGATATCATTGAACAGGGTGTATTGACTAATAAAATAACTGGTGTTCTCATTGTTTCAAGAGGCTGAAGCTCAAATTGTCATTCATACTGTGGTCACCTTTATAGATATATCCAAGTGAGAGGGATACCATTGAACAGGGTGTATTGACTAAAAAAATAACTGGTTTTCTCATTGTTACAACAGGCTGAAGATCACAATTTCTTTCATACTGTGGTCACCTTTACAGATACATCCAAGTGAGAGGGATATCATTGAACAGGGTGTATGGACTAAATAAACCAACTGGTGTTCTCATTGTTAGAAGAGGCTTAAGTTCCAATTGTCTTACATACTGTGGTCACCTTTACAGATATATCCAAGTGAGAGGGATATCATTGAAGAGGGTGTATTGACTAAATAAAACAACTGGTGTTCTCATTGTTACAAGAGCCTGAAGCTCAAATTGTCATTCATACTGTGGTCACCTTTACAGATTTATCCAACTGAGAGGGATATCATTGAACAGGGTGTTTTGACTCAATAAAACAACTGGTGTTCTCATCGTTACAATAGGCTGAAGCTCAAAATGTCTTCCATACTGTGGTCACCTTTAAAGATATATCCAAGTGAGAGGGATATCATTGAACAGGTTGTATTGAATAAATAAAACAAACCGGTGTTCTTATTGTTACAAGAGGCTGAAGATAACAATGTCTTTCATACTGTGGTCACGTTTGCAGATATATAAAACTGAAGGGGATATAATTGAACAGGGTGTATTGACTAAATAAAACAACTGGTGTTCTCATTGTTACAAGAGGCTGAAGCTCAAACTGTCATACATACTGTGGTCTCCTTTACAGATATATCCAAGTGAGAGGGATATCATTGAACAGCATGTATTGAATAAATAAAACAAACCGGTGTTCTCATTGTTACAAGAGGCTGAAGATCACAATGTCTTTCACACATTGGTCACCTTTTACAGATATATCCAACTGAGAGGGATATCATTGAACAGGGTTTATTGACTAAATAAAACAACTGGTGTTCTAATTGTTACAAGAGGCTGAAGCTTAAATTGTCATTCATACTGTGGTCACCTTTACAGATATATCCAAGTGAGAGGGATATCATTGAACAGGGTGTATTGACTAAACAAAACAACTGGCGTTCTCATTGTTACAAGAGGCTGAAGCTCAAATTGTCATTCATACTGTGGTCACCTTTACAGATATATCCAAGTGAGAGGGATATCATTGAACAGTGTGTATTGACTAAACAAAACAACTGGCGTTCTCATTGTTACAAGAGGCTGAAGGTCAAATTGTCATTCATACTGTGGTAACCTTTACAGATATATCCAAGTGAGAGGGATATCATTGAACAGGGTGTATTGACTAAATAAAACAACTTGTGTTCTCATTGTTACAAAAGGCAGAAGAACACAATGTCTTTCATACATTGGTCACCTTTACAGATATATCCAAGTGAGAGGGATATCATTGAACAGGGTGTATTGATTAAATAAAACAACTGTCATTCTCATTGTTACAAGAGGCTGAAGATCACAATGTCTTTCACACAACGGTCACCTTTACAGATATATCCAAGAGAGAGGGATATCATTGAACAGGCTGTATCGACTAAATAACACAACTGGTGTTCTCATTGTTACAAGATGTGAAGATCACAATGTCTTTCATACATTGGTCACCTTTACAGATATATCCAAGTGAGAGCGATATCATTGAACAGGGTGTATTGACTAAATAAAACAACTGGTGTTCTCATTGTTACAAGAGGCTGAAGCTCAAATTGTCATTCATACTGTGGTCACCTTTACAGATATAACCAAGTGAGAGCGATATCATTGTACAGGGTGTATTGACTATATAAAACAACCGGTGTTCTTATTGTTACAAGAGGCTGAGGATCACAATGTCATTCACACATTGGTCACCTTTACAGATATATCCAACTGAGAAGGATATCATTAAACGGGGTGTATTGACTAAATAAAACATCTGGAGTTCTCATTGTTACAAGAGGCTGAAGCTCAAATTGTCATTCATACTGTGGTCACCTTTACAGATATATCCAAGTGAGAGCGATATCATTGAACAGGGTGTATTGACTAAATAAAACATCTGGAGCTCTCATTGTTACAGGAAACTGAAGCTCAAATTGTCATTCATACATTGGTCACCTTTACAGATATATCAAAGTGAGAGGGATATCATTCAACAGGGTGTATTGACTAAATAAAACAACCGGTGTCTCGTTGTTACAAGAGGCTGAAGATCACAATGTCTTTCATACGTTGGTCACCTTTACAGATATATAAAAGTGAGATGATTATAATTGATCAGGGTGTATTGAATAAATAAAACGACTGGTGTTCTCATTGTTACAAGAGGCTGAAGATCACAATGTCTTTCATACATTGTTCACCTTTACAGATATATCCAAACGAGAGGGATATCATTGCACAGGGTGTATTGACTAAATAAAATAACTGGTGTTCTCATTGTTACAAGAGGCTTAAGCGCAAATTGTCTTACATACTGTGGTCACCTTTACAGATACATCCAAGTGAGAGGGATATCATTGAACAGGGTGTATTGACTAAATAAAACAACTGGTGTTCTCATTGTTACAAGATGCTGAAGATCACAATGTCTTTCACACATTGTTCACCTTTACAGATATATCCAAACGAGAGGGATATCATTGCACAGGGTGTATTGACTAAATAAAATAACTGGTGTTCTCATTGTTACAAGAGGCTTAAGCTCAAATTGTCTTACATACTGTGGTCACCTTTACAGATACATCCAAGTGAGAGGGATATCATTGAACAGGGTGTATTGACTAAATAAAACAACCGGTGTTCTCATTGTTACTGGAGGCTGAGGATCACAATGTCCTTCACACATTGGTCACCTTTACAGATATATCCAAGTTAGAAGTATATCATTGAACAGGGTGTATTGACTAAATAAAACATCTGGAGTTCTCATTGTTACAAGAGGCTGAAGCTCAAATTGTCATTCATACGTTGGTTAGCTTTACAGATATATAAAAGTGAGAGGATTATAATTGAACAGGGTGTATTGACTAAATAAAACAACCGGTGTTTTATTGTTATAAGAGGCTGAAGATTACAATGTGTTTTACACATTGGTCACCTTTGCAGATATATCCAAGTGAGAGGGATATCATTGAACAGGGTGTATTGACTAAATAAAACAACTGGTGTTCCCATTGTTACAAGAGGCTGAAGATCACAATGTCTTTATACGTTGGTCACCTTTATAGATATATCCAGGGTGAGAGGGATATCATTGAACAGGGTGTATTGACTAAATAAAACAACTGGTGTTCTCATTGTTACAAGAGGCTGAATATCACAATGTCTTTCATACTTTGGTCACCTTTACAGATATATCCAAGTGAGAGGGATATCATTGAACAGGGTGTATTGACTAAAAAAATAACTGGTGTTCTCATTGTTTCAAGAGGCTGAAGCTCAAATTGTCATTCATACTGTGGTCACCTTTATAGATATATCCAAGTGAAAGGGATACCATTGAACAGGGTGTATTGACTAAAAAAAATAACTGGTTTTCTCATTGTTACAAGAGGCTAAAGATCACAATTTCTTTCATACTGTGGTCACCTTTACAGATACATCCAAGTGAGAGGGATATCATTGAACAGGGTGTATTGACTAAATAAAACAACTGGTGTTCTCATTGTTACAAGAGGCTTAAGTTCAAATTGTCTTACATACTGTGGCCTCCTTTACAGATATATCCAAGTGAGAGGGATATCATTGAACAGGGTGTATTGACTACATAAAACACCTGGTGTTCTCATTGTTACAAAAAGCTGAAGATCACAATTTCTTTCACACATTGGTCACCTTTACAGATATATCCAACTGAGAGGGATATCATTGAACAGGGTGTATTGACTAAATAAAACAACTGGTGTTCTCATTGTTACAAGAGGCTGAAGATCACAATGTCTTTCACACATTGGTCACCTTTACAGATATGTCCAAGTTAGAAGTATATCATTGAACAGGGTGTATTGACTAAATAAACAACCGGTGTTCTCATTGTTACAAGAGGCTGAAGATCACAATGTCTTTCACACATTTGTCACCTATACAGATATATCCAAGTGAGAGGGATATCATTGAACAGGTGTACTGACTAAATAAAACAACTGGTGTTCTCATTGTTACAAGAGGCTGAAGCTCAAATTGTCTTTCATACTGTGGTCACCTTTACAGATATATCCAAGTGAATGGGATATCATTGAACAGGGTGTATTGACTAAATAAAATAAATGGTGTTCTCATTGTTCCAAGAGGCTGAGGATCACAATGTGTTTCACACATTGGTCACCTTTACGGATATATCCAACTGAGAGGGATATCATTGAACAGGGTGTATTGACTAAACAAGACAACTGGTGTTCTCATTGTTACAAGAGACTGAAGATCAGAATGTCTTTCACACATTGGTCACCTTTACAGATATATCCAAGTGAGAGGGATATCATTGTACAGGGTGTATTGACTAAATAAAGCAACTGGTGTTCTCATTGTTACAAGAGGCTGAAGATCACAATGTCTTTCACACATTGTTCACCTTTACAGATATATCCATGTGAGAGGGATATCATTGAACAGGGTGTATTGACTAATAAAATAACTGGTGTTCTCATTGTTTCAACAGGCTGAAGCTCAAATTGTCATTCATACTGTGGTCACCTTTATAGATATATCCAAGTGAGAGGGATACCATTGAACAGGGTGTATTGACTAAAAAAAATAACTGGTTTTCTCATTGTTACAAGAGGCTAAAGATCACAATTTCTTTCATACTGTGGTCACCTTTACAGATACATCCAAGTGAGAGGGATATCATTGAACAGGGTGTATTGACTAAATAAAACAACTGGTGTTCTCATTGTTAGAAGAGGCTTAAGTTCCAATTGTCTTACATACTGTGGTCACCTTTACAGATATATCCAAGTGAGAGGGATATCATTGAAGAGGGTGTATTGACTAAATAAAACAACTGGTGTTCTCATTGTTACAAGAGCCTGAAGCTCAAATTGTCATTCATACTGTGGTCACCTTTACAGATTTATCCAACTGAGAGGGATATCATTGAACAGGGTGTTTTGACTCAATAAAACAACTGGTGTTCTCATTGTTACAAAAGGCTGAAGATCACAATGCCTTTTACACATTGGTCACCTTTACAGATATATCCGAGTGAGAGGGATATCATTTAAAAGGGTGTATTGACTAAATAAAACAACTGGTGTTCTCATCGTTACAATAGGCTGAAGCTCAAATTGTCTTCCATACTGTGGTCACCTTTACAGATATATCCAAGTGAGAGGGATATCATTGAACAGGGTGTATTGAATAAATAAAACAAACCGGTGTTCTCATTGTTACAAGAGGCTGAAGATAACAATGTCTTTCATACTGTGGTCACGTTTGCAGATATATTAAACTGAAGGGGATATAATTGAACAGGGTGTATTGACTAAATAAAACAACTGGTGTTCTCATTGTTACAAGAGGCTGAACCTCAAACTGTCTTACATACTGTAGTCTCCTTTACAGATATATCCAAGTGAGAGGGATATCATTGAACAGAGTGTATTGAATAAATAAAACAAACCGGTGTTCTTATTGTTACAAGAGGCTGAAGATAACAATGTCTTTTCATACTGTGGTCACGTTTGCAGATATATAAAACTGAAGGGGATATAATTGAACACGGTGTATTGACTAAATAAAACAACTGGTGTTCTCATTGTTACAAGAGGCTGAAGCTCAAACTGTCATACATACTGTGGTCTCCTTTACAGATATATACAAGTGAGAGGGATATCATTGAACAGCATGTATTGAATAAATAAAACAAACCGGTGTTCTCATTGTTACAAGAGGCTGAAGATCACAATGTCTTTCACACATTGGTCACCTTTTACAGATATATCCAACTGAGAGGGATATCATTGAACAGGGTTTATTGACTAAATAAAACAACTGGTGTCTTAATTGTTACAAGAGGCTGAAGCTCAAATTGTCATTCATACTGTGGTCTCCTTTACAGATATATCCAAGTGAGAGGGATATCATTGAACAGGGTGTATTGACTAAACAAAACAACTGGCGTTCTCATTGTTACAAGAGGCTGAAGCTCAAATTGTCATTCATACTGTGGTCACCTTTACAGATATATCCAAGTGAGAGGGATATCATTGAACAGTGTGTATTGACTAAACAAAACAACTGGCGTTCTCATTGTTACAAGAGGCTGAAGGTCAAATTGTCATTCATACTGTGGTAACCTTTACAGATATATCCAAGTGAGAGGGATATCATTGAACAGGGTGTATTGACTAAATAAAACAACTTGTGTTCTCATCGTTACAACAGGCAGAAGAACACAATGTCTTTCATACATTGGTCACCTTTACAGATATATCCAAGTGAGAGGGATATCATTGAACAGGGTGTATTGATTAAATAAAACAACTGTCGTTCTAAGTGTTACAAGAGGCTGAAGATCACAATGTCTTTCACACAACGGTCACCTTTACAGATATATCCAAGAGAGAGGGATATCATTGAACAGGCTGTATCGACTAAATAACACAACTGGTGTTCTCATTGTTACAAGATGTGAAGATCACAATGTCTTTCATACACTGGTCACCTTTACAGATATATCCAAGTGAGAGCGATATCATTGAACAGGGTGTATTGACTAAATAAAACAACTGGTGTTCTCATTGTTACAAGAGGCTGAAGCTCAAATTGTCATTCATACTGTGGTCACCTTTACAGATATAACCAAGTGAGAGCGATATCATTAAACGGGGTGTATTGACTAAATAAAACATCTGGAGTTCTCATTGTTACAAGAGGCTGAAGCTCAAATTGTCATTCATACTGTGGTCACCTTTAAAGATATTACCAAGTGAGAGGGATATCATTAAAAATGGGTATATTGACTAAATAAAACATCTGGAGATCTGATTGTTACAAGAGGCTGAAGCTCAAATTGTCATTCATACTGTGGACACCTTTACAGATATATCCAAGTGAGAGGGATATCATTGAACAGGGTGTATTGACTAAATAAAACATCTGGAGCTCTCATTGTTACAGGAAACTGAAGCTCAAATTGTCATTCATACATTGGTCACCTTTACAGATATATCAAAGTGAGAGGGATATCATTCAACAGGGTGTATTGACTAAATAAAACAACCGGTGTCTCGTTGTTACAAGAGGCTGAAGATCACAATGTCTTTCATACGTTGGTCACCTTTACAGATATATAAAAGTGAGATGATTATAATTGATCAGGGTGTATTGAATAAACAAAACGACTGGTGTTCTCATTGTTACAAGAGGCTGAAGATCACAATGTCTTTCATACATTGTTCACCTTTAAAGATATATCCAAACGAGAGGGATATCATTGCACAGGGTGTATTGACTAAATAAAATAACTGGTGTTCTCATTGTTACAAGAGGCTTAAGCTCAAATTGTCTTACATACTGTGGTCACCTTTACAGATACATCCAAGTGAGAGGGATATCATTGAACAGGGTGCATTGACTAAATAAAGCAACTGGTGTTCTCATTGTTACAAGATGCTGAAGATCACAATGTCTTTCACACATTGTTCACCTTTACAGATATATCCAAACGAGAGGGATATCATTGCACAGGGTGTATTGACTAAATAAAATAACTGGTGTTCTCATTGTTACAAGAGGCTTAAGCTCAAATTGTCTTACATACTGTGGTCACCTTTACAGATACATCCAAGTGAGAGGGATATCATTGAACAGGGTGTATTGACGAAATAAAACAACCGGTGTTCTCATTGTTACTGGAGGCTGAGGATCACAATGTCTTTCACACATTGGTCACCTTTACAGATATATCCAAGTGACAGGGATATCTTTGAACAGGTTGTATTGACTAAATAAAAAAACTGGTGTTCTCATAGTTACAAGAGGCTAAAGATCACAATGTCTTTCACACATTGGACACCTTTACAGATATATCCAAGTGAGAGGGATATCATTGAAGAGGGTGTATTGACTAAATAAAACAACTGGTGTTCTCATTGTTACAAAAGGCTGAAGATCACAATGCCTTTTACACATTGGTCACCTTTACAGATATATCCAAGTGAGAGGGATATCATTGAACAGGGTGTATTGACCAAATAAAACAACTGGTGTTCTCATTGTTACAAGAGGCTGAAGATCACAATGCCTTTTACACATTGGACACCTTTACAGATATATCCAACTGAAAGGGATATCATTGAACAGGGTGTATTGACTAAATAAAACAACTGGTGTTCTCATTGTTACAAGAGGCTGAAGATCACAATGCCTTTTACACATTGGACACCTTTACAGATATATCCAACTGAGAGGGATATCATTGAACAGGGTGTATTGACTAAATAAAACAACTGGTGTTCTCATTGTTACAAGAGGCTGAAGAACACAATGTCTTTCACACATTGGTCACCTTTACAGATATATCCAAGTGAGAGGGATATCATTGAACAGGGTGTATTAACTAAATAAAACAACTGGTGTTCTCATCGTTACAAGAAGCTGAAGCTCAAATTGTCTTACATACTGTGGTCACCTTTACAGATATATCCAAGTGAGAGGGATATCATTGAACAGGACGTATTGACTAAATAAAACAACTGGTGTTCTCATCGTTACAAGAGGCTGAAGCTCAAATTGTCTTACATACTGTGGTCACCTTTACAGATATATCCAAGTGAGAGGGATATCATTGAACATAGTGTATTGACCAAATAAAACAACCTGTGTTCACATTGTTACACGAGGCTGAAGATCACAATGTCTTTCACACATTGGTCACCTTTACAGATATATCCAAGTGAGAGGGATATCATTGAACAGGGTGTATTGACTAAATAAAACAACTGGTGTTCTCATTGTTACAAGAGGCTGAAGATCACAATGTCTTTCACACATTTGTCACCTTTACAGATATATCCAAGTGAGAGGGATATCATTGAACAGGTGTACTGACTAAATAAAACAACTGGTGTTCTCATTGTTACAAGAGGCTGAAGCTCAAATTGTCTTTCATACTGTGGTCACCTTTACAGATATATCCATGTGAGAGGCATATCATTGAACAGGGTGTATTGACTAATAAAATAACTGGTGTTCTCATTGTTTCAAGAGGCTGAAGCTCAAATTGTCATTCATACTGTGGTCACCTTTATAGATATATCCAAGTGAGAGGGATACCATTGAACAGGGTGTATTGACTAAAAAAAATAACTGGTTTTCTCATTGTTACAACAGGCTGAAGATCACAATTTCTTTCATACTGTGGTCACCTTTACAGATACATCCAAGTGAGAGGGATATCATTGAACAGGGTGTATTGACTAAATAAACCAACTGGTGTTCTCATTGTTAGAAGAGGCTTAAGTTCCAATTGTCTTACATACTGTGGTCACCTTTACAGATATATCCAAGTGAGAGGGATATCATTGAAGAGGGTGTATTGACTAAATAAAACAACTGGTGTTCTCATTGTTACAAGAGCCTGAAGCTCAAATTGTCATTCATACTGTGGTCACCTTTACAGATTTATCCAACTGAGAGGGATATCATTGAACAGGGTGTTTTGACTCAATAAAACAACTGGTGTTCTCATCGTTACAATAGGCTGAAGCTCAAAATGTCTTCCATACTGTGGTCACCTTTACAGATATATCCAAGTGAGAGGGATATCATTGAACAGGTGTACTGACTAAATAAAACAACTGGTGTTCTCATTGTTACAAGAGGCTGAAGCTCAAATTGTCTTTCATACTGTGGTCACCTTTACAGATATATCCAAGTGAAAGGGATATCATTGAACAGGGTGTATTGACTAAGTAAAACAAATGGTGTTCTCATTGTTACAAGAGGCTGAAGATCACAATGTCTTTCATACATGGGTCACCTTTAAAGATACATCCAAGTGAGAGGGATATCATTGAACAGGGTGTATTGACTAAATAAAACAACCGGTGTGCTCATTGTTACAAGAGGCTGAAGATCACAATATCTCTCACACATTGGTCACCTTTACAGATATATCCAAGTGAGAGGGACATCATTGTACAGGACGTATTGACTAAATAAAACAACTGGTGTTCTCATTGTTACAAGAGGCTAAAGATAAGAATGTCTTTCACACATTGGTCACCTTTACAGATATATCCAAGTGAGAGGGATATCATTGTACAGGATATATTGACTAAATAAAACAACTGGTGTTCTCATTGTTACAAGAGGCTGAAGATCACAATGTCTTTCACACATTGTTCACCTTTACAGATATATCCATGTGAGAGGGATATTATTGAACAGGGTGTATTGACTAATAAAATAACTGGTGTTCTCATTGTTTCAAGAGCCTGAAGCTCATATTGTCATTCATACTGTGGTCACCTTTATAGACATATCCAAGTGAGAGGGATACCATTGAACAGGGTGTATTGACTAAAAAAAATAACTGGTTTTCTCATTGTTACAAGAGGCTAAAGATCACAATTTCTTTCATACTGTGGTCACCTTTACAGATACATCCAAGTGAGAGGGATATCATTGAACAGGGTGTATTGACTAAATAAAACAACTGGTGTTCTCATTGTTAGAAGAGGCTTAAGTTCCAATTGTCTTACATACTGTGGTCACCTTTACAGATATATACAAGTGAGAGGGATATCATTGAACAGGGTGTATTGACTACATAAAACACCTGGTGTTCTCATTGTTACAAGAAGCTGAAGATCACAATTTCTTTCACACATTGGTCACCTTTACAGATATATCCAACTGAGAGGGATATCATTGAACAGGGTGAATTGACTAAATAAAACAACTGGTGTTCTCATTGTTACAAGAGGCTGAAGATCACAATGTCTTTCACACATTGGTCACCTTTACAGATATGTCCAAGTTAGAAGTATATCATTGAACAGGGTGTATTGACTAAATAAACAACCGGTGTTCTCATTGTTACAAGAGGCTGAAGATCACAAAGTCTATCACACATTGGTCACGTTTACAGATATATAAAAGTTAGAGGGATATCATTTCACAGGGTGTATTGACTAAATAAAACAACTGGTGTTCTCATTGTTCCAAGAGGCTGAAGCTCAAATTGTCATTCATACTGTGGTCACTTTTACAGATTTATCCAAGTGAGAGGGATATCATTGAACAGGGTGTATTGACTAAATAAAACAACTGGTGTTCTCATAGTTACAAGAGGCTGAAGATCACAATGTCTTTCACACATTGGTCACCTTTACAGATATATCCAAGTGAGAGGGATATCATTGAACAGGACGTATTGACTAAATAAAACAACTGGTGTTCTCATCGTTACAAGAGGCTGAAGCTCAAATTGTCATTCATACTGTGGTCACTTTTACAGATATATCCAAGTTAGAAGTATATCATTGAACAGGGTGTATTGACTAAATAAAAGATCTGGAGTTCTCATTGTTACAAGAGGCTGAAGCTCAAATTGTCATTCATACGTTGGTTAGCTTTACAGATATATAAAAGTGAGAGGATTATAATTGAACAGGGTGTATTGACTAAATAAAACAACCGGTGTTTTATTGTTATAAGAGGCTGAAGATTACAATGTGTTTTACACATTGGTCACCTTTGCAGATATATCCAAGTGAGAGGGATATCATTGAACAGGGTGTATTGACTAAATAAAACAACTGGTGTTCCCATTGTTACAAGAGGCTGAAGATCACAATGTCTTTATACGTTGGTCACCTTTATAGATATATCCAGGGTGAGAGGGATATCATTGAACAGAGTGTATTGACTAAATAAAACAACTGGTGTTCTCATTGTTACAAGAGGCTGAATATCACAATGTCTTTCATACTTTGGTCACCTTTACAGATATATCCAAGTGAGAGGGATATCATTGAACAGGGTGTATTGACTAAAAAAATAACTGGTGTTCTCATTGTTTCAAGAGGCTGAAGCTCAAATTGTCATTCATACTGTGGTCACCTTTATAGATATATCCAAGTGAGAGGGATACCATTGAACAGGGTGTATTGACTAAAAAAAATAACTGGTTTTCTCATTGTTACAAGAGGCTAAAGATCACAATTTCTTTCATACTGTGGTCACCTTTACAGATACATCCAAGTGAGAGGGATATCATTGAACAGGGTGTATTGACTAAATAAAACAACTGGTGTTCTCATTGTTACAAAAAGCTGAAGATCACAATTTCTTTCACACATTGGTCACCTTTACAGATATATCCAAGTGAGAGGGATATCATTGAACAGAAGTACTGACTAAATAAAACAACTGGTGTTCTCATTGTTACAAGAGGCTGAAGCTCAAATTGTCTTTCATACTGTGGTCACCTTTACAGATATATCCATGTGAGAGGGATATCATTGAACAGGGTGTATTGACTAATAAAATAACTGGTGTTCTCATTGTTTCAAGAGGCTGAAGCTCAAATTGTCATTCATACTGTGGTCACCTTTATAGATATATCCAAGTGAGAGGGATACCATTGAACAGGGTGTATTGACTAAAAAAAATAACTGGTTTTCTCATTGTTACAACAGGCTGAAGATCACAATTTCTTTCATACTGTGGTCACCTTTACAGATACATCCAAGTGAGAGGGATATCATTGAACAGGGTGTATTGACTAAATAAACCAACTGGTGTTCTCATTGTTAGAAGAGGCTTAAGTTCCAATTGTCTTACATACTGTGGTCACCTTTACAGATATATCCAAGTGAGAGGGATATCATTGAAGAGGGTGTATTGACTAAATAAAACAACTGGTGTTCTCATTGTTACAAGAGCCTGAAGCTCAAATTGTCATTCATACTGTGGTCACCTTTACAGATTTATCCAACTGAGAGGGATATCATTGAACAGGGTGTTTTGACTCAATAAAACAACTGGTGTTCTCATCGTTACAATAGGCTGAAGCTCAAAATGTCTTCCATACTGTGGTCACCTTTACAGATATATCCAAGTGAGAGGGATATCATTGAACAGGTGTACTGACTAAATAAAACAACTGGTGTTCTCATTGTTACAAGAGGCTGAAGCTCAAATTGTCTTTCATACTGTGGTCACCTTTACAGATATATCCAAGTGAAAGGGATATCATTGAACAGGGTGTATTGACTAAGTAAAACAAATGGTGTTCTCATTGTTACAAGAGGCTGAAGATCACAATGTCTTTCATACATGGGTCACCTTTAAAGATATATCCAAGTGAGAGGGATATCATTGAACAGGGTGTATTGACTAAATAAAACAACCGGTGTGCTCATTGTTACAAGAGGCTGAAGATCACAATATCTTTCACACATTGGTCACCTTTACAGATATATCCAAGTGAGAGGGACATCATTGTACAGGACGTATTGACTAAATAAAACAACTGGTGTTCTCATTGTTACAAGAGGCTAAAGATAAGAATGTCTTTCACACATTGGTCACCTTTACAGATATATCCAAGTGAGAGGGATATCATTGTACAGGATATATTGACTAAATAAAACAACTGGTGTTCTCATTGTTACAAGAGGCTGAAGATCACAATGTCTTTCACACATTGTTCACCTTTACAGATATATCCATGTGAGAGGGATATTATTGAACAGGGTGTATTGACTAATAAAATAACTGGTGTTCTCATTGTTTCAAGAGCCTGAAGCTCAAATTGTCATTCATACTGTGGTCACCTTTATAGACATATCCAAGTGAGAGGGATACCATTGAACAGGGTGTATTGACTAAAAAAAATAACTGGTTTTCTCATTGTTACAAGAGGCTAAAGATCACAATTTCTTTCATACTGTGGTCACCTTTACAGATACATCCAAGTGAGAGGGATATCATTGAACAGGGTGTATTGACTAAATAAAACAACTGGTGTTCTCATTGTTAGAAGAGGCTTAAGTTCCAATTGTCTTACATACTGTGGTCACCTTTACAGATATATACAAGTGAGAGGGATATCATTGAACAGGGTGTATTGACTACATAAAACACCTGGTGTTCTCATTGTTACAAGAAGCTGAAGATCACAATTTCTTTCACACATTGGTCATCTTTACAGATATATCCAACTGAGAGGGATATCATTGAACAGGGTGAATTGACTAAATAAAACAACTGGTGTTCTCATTGTTACAAGAGGCTGAAGATCACAATGTCTTTCACACATTGGTCACCTTTACAGATATGTCCAAGTTAGAAGTATATCATTGAACAGGGTGTATTGACTAAATAAACAACCGGTGTTCTCATTGTTACAAGAGGCTGAAGATCACAAAGTCTATCACACATTGGTCACGTTTACAGATATATAAAAGTTAGAGGGATATCATTTCACAGGGTGTATTGACTAAATAAAACAACTGGTGTTCTCATTGTTCCAAGAGGCTGAAGCTCAAATTGTCATTCATACTGTGGTCACTTTTACAGATTTATCCAAGTGAGAGGGATATCATTGAACAGGGTGTATTGACTAAATAAAACAACTGGTGTTCTCATAGTTACAAGAGGCTGAAGATCACAATGTCTTTCACACATTGGTCACCTTTACAGATATATCCAAGTGAGAGGGATATCATTGAACAGGACGTATTGACTAAATAAAACAACTGGTGTTCTCATCGTTACAAGAGGCTGAAGCTCAAATTGTCATTCATACTGTGGTCACTTTTACAGATATATCCAAGTTAGAAGTATATCATTGAACAGGGTGTATTGACTAAATAAAAGATCTGGAGTTCTCATTGTTACAAGAGGCTGAAGCTCAAATTGTCATTCATACGTTGGTTAGCTTTACAGATATATAAAAGTGAGAGGATTATAATTGAACAGGGTGTATTGACTAAATAAAACAACCGGTGTTTTATTGTTATAAGAGGCTGAAGATTACAATGTGTTTTACACATTGGTCACCTTTGCAGATATATCCAAGTGAGAGGGATATCATTGAACAGGGTGTATTGACTAAATAAAACAACTGGTGTTCCCATTGTTACAAGAGGCTGAAGATCACAATGTCTTTATACGTTGGTCACCTTTATAGATATATCCAGGGTGAGAGGGATATCATTGAACAGAGTGTATTGACTAAATAAAACAACTGGTGTTCTCATTGTTACAAGAGGCTGAATATCACAATGTCTTTCATACTTTGGTCACCTTTACAGATATATCCAAGTGAGAGGGATATCATTGAACAGGGTGTATTGACTAAAAAAATAACTGGTGTTCTCATTGTTTCAAGAGGCTGAAGCTCAAATTGTCATTCATACTGTGGTCACCTTTATAGATATATCCAAGTGAGAGGGATACCATTGAACAGGGTGTATTGACTAAAAAAAATAACTGGTTTTCTCATTGTTACAAGAGGCTAAAGATCACAATTTCTTTCATACTGTGGTCACCTTTACAGATACATCCAAGTGAGAGGGATATCATTGAACAGGGTGTATTGACTAAATAAAACAACTGGTGTTCTCATTGTTACAAAAAGCTGAAGATCACAATTTCTTTCACACATTGGTCACCTTTACAGATATATCCAACTGAGAGGGATATCATTGAACAGGGTGTATTGACTAAATAAAACAACTGGTGTTCTCATTGTTACAAGAGGCTGAAGATCACAATGTCTTTCACACATTGGTCACCTTTACAGATATGTCCAAGTTAGAAGTATATCATTGAACAGGGTGTATTGACTAAATAAACAACCGGTGTTCTCATTGTTACAAGAGGCTGAAGATCAGAATGTCTTTCACACATTGGTCACCTTTACAGATATATCCAAGTCAGAGGGATATCATTGTACAGGGTGTATTGAATAATAAAATAACTGGTGTTCTCATTGTTACAAGAGGCTGAGGATTAGAATGTCTTTCACACATTGGTCACCTTTACAGATATATCCAAGTGAGAGGGATATCATTGAACAGGGTGTATTGACTAAAAAAATAACTGGTGTTCACACTGTTTCAAGAGGCTGAAGCTGAAATTGTCATTCATACTGTGGTCACCTTTACAGATATATCCAAGTGAGAGGGATATCATTAAACATGGTGTATTGACTAAATCAAATAACTGGTGTTCTCATTGTTACAAGAGACTGAAGATCACAATTTCTTTCATACTGTGGTCACCTTTACAGATATATAAAAGTTAGAGGGATATCATTTCACAGGGTGTATTGACTAAATAAAACAACTGGTGTTCTCATTCTTAAAAGAGGCTAAAGCTCAAATTGTCTTACATACTGTGATCACCTTTACAGATATATCCAAGTGAGAGGGATATCATTGAACATAGTGTATTGACCAAATAAAACAACCTGTGTTCGCATTGTTACACGAGGCTGAAGATCACAATGTCTTTCACACATTGGTCACCTTTACAGATATATCCAAGTGAGAGGGATATCTTTGAACAGGGTGTATTGACTAAATAAAACAACTGGTGTTCTCATTGTTACACGAGGCTAAAGATCACAATGTCTTTCACACATTGGTCACCTTTACAGATATATCCAAGTGAGAGGGATATCTTTGAACAGGGTGTATTGACCAAATAAAACAACCTGTGTTCGCATTGTTACACGAGGCTGAAGATCACAATGTCTTTCACACATTGGTCAACTTTACAGATATATCCAAGTGAGAGGGATATCTTTGAACAGGTTGTATTGACTAAATAAAAAAACTGGTGTTCTCAAAGTTACAAGAGGCTAAAGATCACAATGTCTTTCACACATTGGACACCTTTACAGATATATCCAAGTGAGAGGGATATCATTGAAGAGGGTGTATTGACTAAATAAAACAACTGGTGTTCTCATTGTTACAAAAGGCTGAAGATCACAATGCCTTTTACACATTGGTCACCTTTACAGATATATCCAAGTGAGAGGGATATCATTGAACAGGGTGAATTGACCAAATAAAACAACTGGTGTTCTCATTGTTACAAGAGGCTGAAGAACACAATGTCTTTCACACATTGGTCACCTTTACAGATATATCCAAGTGAGAGGGATATCATTGAACAGGGTGTATTAACTAAATAAAACAACTGGTGTTCTCATCGTTACAAGAAGCTGAAGCTCAAATTGTCTTACATACTGTGGTCACCTTTACAGATATATCCAAGTGAGAGGGATATCATTGAACAGGGTGTATTGGCTAAATAAAACAACTGGTGTTCTCATTGTTCCAAGAGGCTGAAGCTCAAATTGTCATTCATACTGTGGTCACTTTTACAGATTTATCCAAGTGAGAGGGATATCATTGAACAGGGTGTATTGACTAAATAAAACAACTGGTGTTCTCATTGTTCCAAGAGGCTGAAGCTCAAATTGTCATTCATACTATGGTCACTTTTACAGATTTATCCAAGTGAGAGGGATATCATTGAACAGGGTGTATTGACTAAATAAAACAACTGGTGTTCTCATTGTTACAAGAGGCTGAAGCTCAAATTGTCATTCATACTGTGGTCACTTTTACAGATTTATCCAAGTGAGAGGGATATCATTGAACAGGGTGTATTGACTAAATAAAACAACTGGTGTTCTCATTGTTACAAGAGGCTGAAGATCACAATGTCTTTCACACATTGGTCACCTTTACAGATATATCCAAGTGAGAGGGATATCATTGAACAGGACGTATTGACTAAATAAAACAACTGGTGTTCTCATCGTTACAAGAGGCTGAAGCTCAAATTGTCTTACATACTGTGGTCACCTTTACAGATATATCCAAGTGAGAGGGATATCATTGAACATAGTGTATTGACCAAATAAAACAACCTGTGTTCGCATTGTTACACGAGGCTGAAGATCACAATGTCTTTCACACATTGGTCACCTTTACAGATATATCCAAGTGAGAGGGATATCAATGAACAGGGTGTATTGACTAAATAAAACAACTGGTGTTCTCATTGTTACAAGAGGCTGAAGATCACAATGTCTTTCACACATTTGTCACCTATACAGATATATCCAAGTGAGAGGGATATCATTGAACAGGGTGTATTGACTAAATAAAACAACTGGTGTTCTCATTGTTACAAGAGGCTGAAGATCACAATGTCTTTCACACATTTGTCACCTATACAGATATATCCAAGTGAGAGGGATATCATTGAACAGGGTGTATTGACTAAATAAAACAACTGGTGTTCTCATTGTTACAAGAGGCTGAAGCTCAAATTGTCTTTCATACTGTGGTCACCTTTACAGATATATCCAAGTGAATGGGATATCATTGAACAGGGTGTATTGACTAAATAAAATAAATGGTGTTCTGATTGTTCCAAGAGGCTGAGGATCACAATGTGTTTCACACATTGGTCACCTTTACGGATATATCCAACTGAGAGGGATATCATTGAACAGGGTGTATTGACTAAACAAGACAACTGGTGTTCTCATTGTTACAAGAGGCTGAAGATCAGAATGTCTTTCACACATTGGTCACCTTTACAGATATATCCAAGTGAGAGGGATATCATTGTACAGGGTGTATTGACTAAATAAAGCAACTGGTGTTCTCATTGTTACAAGAGGCTGAAGATCACAATGTCTTTCACACATTGTTCACCTTTACAGATATATCCATGTGAGAGGGATATCATTGAACAGGGTGTATTGACTAATAAAATAACTGGTGTTCTCATTGTTTCAACAGGCTGAAGCTCAAATTGTCATTCATACTGTGGTCACCTTTATAGATATATCCAAGTGAGAGGGATACCATTGAACAGGGTGTATTGACTAAAAAAAATAACTGGTTTTCTCATTGTTACAAGAGGCTAAAGATCACAATTTCTTTCATACTGTGGTCACCTTTACAGATACATCCAAGTGAGAGGGATATCATTGAACAGGGTGTATTGACTAAATAAAACAACTGGTGTTCTCATTGTTAGAAGAGGCTTAAGTTCCAATTGTCTTACATACTGTGGTCACCTTTACAGATATATCCAAGTGAGAGGGATATCATTGAAGAGGGTGTATTGACTAAATAAAACAACTGGTGTTCTCATTGTTACAAGAGCCTGAAGCTCAAATTGTCTTACATACTGTGGTCACCTTTACAGATATATCCAAGTGAGAGGGATATCATTGAACATAGTGTATTGACCAAATAAAACAACCTGTGTTCGCATTGTTACACGAGGCTGAAGATCACAATGTCTTTCACACATTGGTCACCTTTACAGATATATCCAAGTGAGAGGGATATCTTTGAACAGGGTGTATTGACTAAATAAAACAACTGGTGTTCTCATTGTTACACAAGGCTAAAGATCACAATGTCTTTCACACATTGGTCACCTTTACAGATATATCCAAGTGAGAGGGATATCTTTGAACAGGTTGTATTGACTAAATAAAAAAACTGGTGTTCTCATAGTTACAAGAGGCTAAAGATCACAATGTCTTTCACACATTGGACACCTTTACAGATATATCCAAGTGAGAGGGATATCATTGAAGAGGGTGTATTGACTAAATAAAACAACTGGTGTTCTCATTGTTACAAAAGGCTGAAGATCACAATGCCTTTTACACATTGGTCACCTTTACAGATATATCCAAGTGAGAGGGATATCATTGAACAGGGTGTATTGACCAAATAAAACAACTGGTGTTCTCATTGTTACAAGAGGCTGAAGATCACAATGCCTTTTACACATTGGACACCTTTACAGATATATCCAACTGAGAGGGATATCATTGAACAGGGTGTATTGACTAAATAAAACAACTGGTGTTCTCATTGTTACAAGAGGCTGAAGAACACAATGTCTTTCACACATTGGTCACCTTTACAGATATGTCCAAGTTAGAAGTATATCATTGAACAGGGTGTATTGACTAAATAAACAACCGGTGTTCTCATTGTTACAAGAGGCTGAAGATCACAAAGTCTATCACACATTGGTCACGTTTACAGATATATAAAAGTTAGAGGGATATCATTTCACAGGGTGTATTGACTAAATAAAACAACTGGTGTTCTCATTGTTCCAAGAGGCTGAAGCTCAAATTGTCATTCATACTGTGGTCACTTTTACAGATTTATCCAAGTGAGAGGGATATCATTGAACAGGGTGTATTGACTAAATAAAACAACTGGTGTTCTCATTGTTACAAGAGGCTGAAGATCACAATGTCTTTCACACATTGGTCACCTTTACAGATATATCCAAGTGAGAGGGATATCATTGAACAGGGTGTATTGACTAAATAAAACAACTGGTGTTCTCATAGTTACAAGAGGCTGAAGATCACAATGTCTTTCACACATTGGTCACCTTTACAGATATATCCAAGTGAGAGGGATATCATTGAACAGGACGTATTGACTAAATAAAACAACTGGTGTTCTCATCGTTACAAGAGGCTGAAGCTCAAATTGTCATTCATACTGTGGTCACTTTTACAGATATATCCAAGTTAGAAGTATATCATTGAACAGGGTGTATTGACTAAATAAAAGATCTGGAGTTCTCATTGTTACAAGAGGCTGAAGCTCAAATTGTCATTCATACGTTGGTTAGCTTTACAGATATATAAAAGTGAGAGGATTATAATTGAACAGGGTGTATTGACTAAATAAAACAACCGGTGTTTTATTGTTATAAGAGGCTGAAGATTACAATGTGTTTTACACATTGGTCACCTTTGCAGATATATCCAAGTGAGAGGGATATCATTGAACAGGGTGTATTGACTAAATAAAACAACTGGTGTTCCCATTGTTACAAGAGGCTGAAGATCACAATGTCTTTATACGTTGGTCACCTTTATAGATATATCCAGGGTGAGAGGGATATCATTGAACAGAGTGTATTGACTAAATAAAACAACTGGTGTTCTCATTGTTACAAGAGGCTGAATATCACAATGTCTTTCATACTTTGGTCACCTTTACAGATATATCCAAGTGAGAGGGATATCATTGAACAGGGTGTATTGACTAAAAAAATAACTGGTGTTCTCATTGTTTCAAGAGGCTGAAGCTCAAATTGTCATTCATACTGTGGTCACCTTTATAGATATATCCAAGTGAGAGGGATACCATTGAACAGGGTGTATTGACTAAAAAAAATAACTGGTTTTCTCACTGTTACAAGAGGCTAAAGATCACAATTTCTTTCATACTGTGGTCACCTTTACAGATACATCCAAGTGAGAGGGATATCATTGAACAGGGTGTATTGACTAAATAAAACAACTGGTGTTCTCATTGTTACAAAAAGCTGAAGATCACAATTTCTTTCACACATTGGTCACCTTTACAGATATATCCAACTGAGAGGGATATCATTGAACAGGGTGTATTGACTAAATAAAACAACTGGTGTTCTCATTGTTACAAGAGGCTGAAGATCACAATGTCTTTCACACATTGGTCACCTTTACAGATATGTCCAAGTTAGAAGTATATCATTGAACAGGGTGTATTGACTAAATAAACAACCGGTGTTCTCATTGTTACAAGAGGCTGAAGATCAGAATGTCTTTCACACATTGGTCACCTTTACAGATATATCCAAGTCAGAGGGATATCATTGTACAGGGTGTATTGAATAATAAAATAACTGGTGTTCTCATTGTTACAAGAGGCTGAGGATTAGAATGTCTTTCACACATTGGTCACCTTTACAGATATATCCAAGTGAGAGGGATATCATTGAACAGGGTGTATTGACTAAAAAAATAACTGGTGTTCACACTGTTTCAAGAGGCTGAAGCTGAAATTGTCATTCATACTGTGGTCACCTTTACAGATATATCCAAGTGAGAGGGATATCATTAAACATGGTGTATTGACTAAATCAAATAACTGGTGTTCTCATTGTTACAAGAGACTGAAGATCACAATTTCTTTCATACTGTGGTCACCTTTACAGATATATAAAAGTTAGAGGGATATCATTTCACAGGGTGTATTGACTAAATTAAACAACTGGTGTTCTCATTCTTAAAAGAGGCTAAAGCTCAAATTGTCTTACATACTGTGATCACCTTTACAGATATATCCAAGTGAGAGGGATATCATTGAACATAGTGTATTGACCAAATAAAACAACCTGTGTTCGCATTGTTACACGAGGCTGAAGATCACAATGTCTTTCACACATTGGTCACCTTTACAGATATATCCAAGTGAGAGGGATATCTTTGAACAGGGTGTATTGACTAAATAAAACAACTGGTGTTCTCATTGTTACACAAGGCTAAAGATCACAATGTCTTTCACACATTGGTCACCTTTACAGATATATCCAAGTGAGAGGGATATCTTTGAACAGGGTGTATTGACCAAATAAAACAACCTGTGTTCGCATTGTTACACGAGGCTGAAGATCACAATGTCTTTCACACATTGGTCAACTTTACAGATATATCCAAGTGAGAGGGATATCTTTGAACAGGTTGTATTGACTAAATAAAAAAACTGGTGTTCTCATAGTTACAAGAGGCTAAAGATCACAATGTCTTTCACACATTGGACACCTTTACAGATATATCCAAGTGAGAGGGATATCATTGAAGAGGGTGTATTGACTAAATAAAACAACTGGTGTTCTCATTGTTACAAAAGGCTGAAGATCACAATGCCTTTTACACATTGGTCACCTTTACAGATATATCCAAGTGAGAGGGATATCATTGAACAGGGTGTATTAACTAAATAAAACAACTGGTGTTCTCATCGTTACAAGAAGCTGAAGCTCAAATTGTCTTACATACTGTGGTCACCTTTACAGATATATCCAAGTGAGAGGGATATCATTGAACAGGGTGTATTGGCTAAATAAAACAACTGGTGTTCTCATTGTTCCAAGAGGCTGAAGCTCAAATTGTCATTCATACTGTGGTCACTTTTACAGATTTATCCAAGTGAGAGGGATATCATTGAACAGGGTGTATTGACTAAATAAAACAACTGGTGTTCTCATTGTTCCAAGAGGCTGAAGCTCAAATTGTCATTCATACTGTGGTCACTTTTACAGATTTATCCAAGTGAGAGGGATATCATTGAACAGGGTGTATTGACTAAATAAAACAACTGGTGTTCTCATTGTTACAAGAGGCTGAAGATCACAATGTCTTTCACACATTGGTCACCTTTACATATATATCCATGTGAGAGGGATATCATTGAACAGGACGTATTGACTAAATAAAACAACTGGTGTTCTCATCGTTACAAGAGGCTGAAGCTCAAATTGTCTTACATTCTGTGGTCACCTTTACAGATATATCCAAGTGAGAGGGATATCATTGAACAGGGTGTATTGGCTAAATAAAACAACTGGTGTTCTCATTGTTCCAAGAGGCTGAAGCTCAAATTGTCATTCATACTGTGGTCACTTTTACAGATTTATCCAAGTGAGAGGGATATCATTGAACAGGGTGTATTGACTAAATAAAACAACTGGTGTTCTCATTGTTACAAGAGGCTGAAGATCACAATGTCTTTCACACATTGGTCACCTTTACAGATATATCCAAGTGAGAGGGATATCATTGAACAGGACGTATTGACTAAATAAAACAACTGGTGTTCTCATCGTTACAAGAGGCTGAAGCTCAAATTGTCTTACATACTGTGGTCACCTTTACAGATATATCCAAGTGAGAGGGATATCATTGAACATAGTGTATTGACCAAATAAAACAACCTGTGTTCGCATTGTTACACGAGGCTGAAGATCACAATGTCTTTCACACATTGGTCACCTTTACAGATATATCCAAGTGAGAGGGATATCATTGAACAGGGTGTATTGACTAAATAAAACAACTGGTGTTCTCATTGTTACAAGAGGCTGAAGATCACAATGTCTTTCACACATTTGTCACCTATACAGATATATCCAAGTGAGAGGGATATCATTGAACAGGTGTACTGACTAAATAAAACAACTGGTGTTCTCATTGTTACAAGAGGCTGAAGCTCAAATTGTCTTTCATACTGTGGTCACCTTTACAGATATATCCAAGTGAATGGGATATCATTGAACAGGGTGTATTGACTAAATAAAATAAATGGTGTTCTCATTGTTCCAAGAGGCTGAGGATCACAATGTGTTTCACACATTGGTCACCTTTACGGATATATCCAACTGAGAGGGATATCATTGAACAGGGTGTATTGACTAAACAAGACAACTGGTGTTCTCATTGTTACAAGAGGCTGAAGATCAGAATGTCTTTCACACATTGGTCACCTTTACAGATATATCCAAGTGAGAGGGATATCATTGTACAGGGTGTATTGACTAAATAAAGCAACTGGTGTTCTCATTGTTACAAGAGGCTGAAGATCACAATGTCTGTCACACATTGTTCACCTTTATAGATATATCCAAGTGAGAGGGATACCATTGAACAGGGTGTATTGACTAAAAAAAATAACTGGTTTTCTCATTGTTACAAGAGGCTAAAGATCACAATTTCTTTCATACTGTGGTCACCTTTACAGATACATCCAAGTGAGAGGGATATCATTGAACAGGGTGTATTGACTAAATAAAACAACTGGTGTTCTCATTGTTAGAAGAGGCTTAAGTTCCAATTGTCTTACATACTGTGGTCACCTTTACAGATATATCCAAGTGAGAGGGATATCATTGAAGAGGGTGTATTGACTAAATAAAACAACTGGTGTTCTCATTGTTACAAGAGCCTGAAGCTCAAATTGTCATTCATACTGTGGTCACCTTTACAGATTTATCCAACTGAGAGGGATATCATTGAACAGGGTGTTTTGACTCAATAAAACAACTGGTGTTCTCATTGTTACAAAAGGCTGAAGATCACAATGCCTTTTACACATTGGTCACCTTTACAGATATATCCAAGTGAGAGGGATATCATTTAAAAGGGTGTATTGACTAAATAAAACAACTGGTGTTCTCATCGTTACAATAGGCTGAAGCTCAAATTGTCTTCCATACTGTGGTCACCTTTACAGATATATCCAAGTGAGATGGATATCATTGAACAGGGTGTATTGAATAAATAAAACAAACCGGTGTTCTCATTGTTACAAGAGGCTGAAGATAACAATGTCTTTCATACTGTGGTCACGTTTGCAGATATATTAAACTGAAGGGGATATAATTGAACAGGGTGTATTGACTAAATAAAACAACTGGTGTTCTCATTGTTACAAGAGGCTGAACCTCAAACTGTCTTACATACTGTAGTCTCCTTTACAGATATATCCAAGTGAGAGGGATATCATTGAACAGAGTGTATTGAATAAATAAAACAAACCGGTGTTCTTTTTGTTACAAGAGGCTGAAGATAACAATGTCTTTCATACTGTGGTCACGTTTGCAGATATATAAAACTGAAGGGGATATAATTGAACACGGTGTATTGACTAAATAAAACAACTGGTGTTCTCATTGTTACAAGAGGCTGAAGCTCAAACTGTCATACATACTGTGGTCTCCTTTACAGATATATACAAGTGAGAGGGATATCATTGAACAGCATGTATTGAATAAATAAAACAAACCGGTGTTCTCATTGTTACAAGAGGCTGAAGATCACAATGTCTTTCACACATTGGTCACCTTTTACAGATATATCCAACTGAGAGGGATATCATTGAACAGGGTTTATTGACTAAATAAAACAACTGGTGTCTTAATTGTTACAAGAGGCTGAAGCTCAAATTGTCATTCATACTGTGGTCTCCTTTACAGATATATCCAAGTGAGAGGGATATCATTGAACAGGGTGTATTGACTAAACAAAACAACTGGCGTTCTCATTGTTACAAGAGGCTGAAGCTCAAATTGTCATTCATACTGTGGTCACCTTTACAGATATATCCAAGTGAGAGGGATATCATTGAACAGTGTGTATTGACTAAACAAAACAACTGGCGTTCTCATTGTTACAAGAGGCTGAAGGTCAAATTGTCATTCATACTGTGGTAACCTTTACAGATATATCCAAGTGAGAGGGATATCATTGAACAGGGTGTATTGACTAAATAAAACAACTTGTGTTCTCATCGTTACAACAGGCAGAAGAACACAATGTCTTTCACACATTGGTCACATTTACAGATATATCCAAGTGAGAGGGATATCATTGAACAGGGTGTATTGACTAAATAAAAAAACTTGTGTTCTCATCGTTACAACAGGCAGAAGAACACAATGTCTTTCATACATTGGTCACCTTTACAGATATATCCAAGTGAGAGGGATATCATTGAACAGGGTGTATTAATTAAATAAAACAACTGTCGTTCTCAGTGTTACAAGAGGCTGAAGATCACAATGTCTTTCACACAACGGTCACCTTTACAGATATATCCAAGAGAGAGGGATATCATTGAACAGGCTGTATCGACTAAATAACACAACTGGTGTTCTCATTGTTACAAGATGTGAAGATCACAATGTCTTTCATACATTGGTCACCTTTACAGATATATCCAAGTGAGAGCGATATCATTGAACAGGGTGTATTGACTAAATAAAACAACTGGTGGTCTCATTGTTACAAGAGGCTGAAGCTCAAATTGTCATTCATACTGTGGTCACCTTTACAGATATAACCAAGTGAGAGCGATATCATTAAACGGGGTGTATTGACTAAATAAAACATCTGGAGTTCTCATTGTTACAAGAGGCTGAAGCTCAAATTGTCATTCATACTGTGGTCACCTTTAAAGATATTACCAAGTGAGAGGGATATCATTAAAAATGGGTATATTGACTAAATAAAACATCTGGAGATCTGATTGTTACAAGAGGCTGAAGCTCAAATTGTCATTCATACTGTGGACACCTTTACAGATATATCCAAGTGAGAGGGATATCATTGAACAGGGTGTATTGACTAAATAAAACATCTGGAGCTCTCATTGTTACAGGAAACTGAAGCTCAAATTGTCATTCATACATTGGTCACCTTTACAGATATATCAAAGTGAGAGGGATATCATTCAACAGGGTGTATTGACTAAATAAAACAACCGGTGTCTCGTTGTTACAAGAGGCTGAAGATCACAATGTCTTTCATACGTTGGTCACCTTTACAGATATATAAAAGTGAGATGATTATAATTGATCAGGGTGTATTGAATAAACAAAACGACTGGTGTTCTCATTGTTACAAGAGGCTGAAGATCACAATGTCTTTCATACATTGTTCACCTTTAAAGATATATCCAAACGAGAGGGATATCATTGCACAGGGTGTATTGACTAAATAAAATAACTGGTGTTCTCATTGTTACAAGAGGCTTAAGCTCAAATTGTCTTACATACTGTGGTCACCTTTACAGATACATCCAAGTGAGAGGGATATCATTGAACAGGGTGTATTGACTAAATAAAACAACTGGTGTTCTCATTGTTACAAGATGCTGAAGATCACAATGTCTTTCACACATTGGTCACCTTTACAGATATATCCAAGTGAGAGGGATATCATTGAACAGGGTGTATTGACTAAAAAAATAACTGGTGTTCACACTGTTTCAAGAGGCTGAAGCTGAAATTGTCATTCATACTGTGGTCACCTTTACAGATATATCCAAGTGAGAGGGATATCATTAAACATGGTGTATTGACTAAATCAAATAACTGGTGTTCTCATTGTTACAAGAGACTGAAGATCACAATTTCTTTCATACTGTGGTCACCTTTACAGATATATAAAAGTTAGAGGGATATCACTTCACAGGGTGTATTGACTAAATTAAACAACTGGTGTTCTCATTCTTAAAAGAGGCTAAAGCTCAAATTGTCTTACATACTGTGATCACCTTTACAGATATATCCAAGTGAGAGGGATATCATTGAACATAGTGTATTGACCAAATAAAACAACCTGTGTTCGCATTGTTACACGAGGCTGAAGATCACAATGTCTTTCACACATTGGTCACCTTTACAGATATATCCAAGTGAGAGGGATATCTTTGAACAGGGTGTATTGACTAAATAAAACAACTGGTGTTCTCATTGTTACACAAGGCTAAAGATCACAATGTCTTTCACACATTGGTCACCTTTACAGATATATCCAAGTGAGAGGGATATCTTTGAACAGGGTGTATTGACCAAATAAAACAACCTGTGTTCGCATTGTTACACGAGGCTGAAGATCACAATGTCTTTCACACATTGGTCAACTTTACAGATATATCCAAGTGAGAGGGATATCTTTGAACAGGTTGTATTGACTAAATAAAAAAACTGGTGTTCTCATAGTTACAAGAGGCTAAAGACCACAATGTCTTTCACACATTGGACACCTTTACAGATATATCCAAGTGAGAGGGATATCATTGAAGAGGGTGTATTGACTAAATAAAACAACTGGTGTTCTCATTGTTACAAAAGGCTGAAGATCACAATGCCTTTTACACATTGGTCACCTTTACAGATATATCCAAGTGAGAGGGATATCATTGAACAGGGTGTATTGACCAAATAAAACAACTGGTGTTCTCATTGTTACAAGAGGCTGAAGATCACAATGCCTTTTACACATTGGACACCTTTACAGATATATCCAACTGAGAGGGATATCATTGAACAGGGTGTATTGACTAAATAAAACAACTGGTGTTCTCATTGTTACAAGAGGCTGAAGAACACAATGTCTTTCACACATTGGTCACCTTTACAGATATATCCAAGTGAGAGGGATATCATTGAACAGGGTGTATTAACTAAATAAAACAACTGGTGTTCTCATCGTTACAAGAAGCTGAAGCTCAAATTGTCTTACATACTGTGGTCACCTTTACAGATATATCCAAGTGAGAGGGATATCATTGAACAGGGTGTATTGGCTAAATAAAACAACTGGTGTTCTCATTGTTCCAAGAGGCTGAAGCTCAAATTGTCATTCATACTGTGGTCACTTTTACAGATTTATCCAAGTGAGAGGGATATCATTGAACAGGGTGTATTGACTAAATAAAACAACTGGTGTTCTCATTGTTCCAAGAGGCTGAAGCTCAAATTGTCATTCATACTATGGTCACTTTTACAGATTTATCCAAGTGAGAGGGATATCATTGAACAGGGTGTATTGACTAAATAAAACAACTGGTGTTCTCATTGTTACAAGAGGCTGAAGATCACAATGTCTTTCACACATTGGACACCTTTACAGATATATCCAAGTGAGAGGGATATCATTGAAGAGGGTGTATTGACTAAATAAAACAACTGGTGTTCTCATTGTTACAAAAGGCTGAAGATCACAATGCCTTTTACACATTGGTCACCTTTACAGATATATCCAAGTGAGAGGGATATCATTGAACAGGGTGTATTGACCAAATAAAACAACTGGTGTTCTCATTGTTACAAGAGGCTGAAGATCACAATGCCTTTTACACATTGGACACCTTTACAGATATATCCAACTGACAGGGATATCATTGAACAGGGTGTATTGACTAAATAAAACAACTGGTGTTCTCATTGTTACAAGAGGCTGAAGAACACAATGTCTTTCACACATTGGTCACCTTTACAGATATGTCCAAGTTAGAAGTATATCATTGAACAGGGTGTATTGACTAAATAAACAACCGGTGTTCTCATTGTTACAAGAGGCTGAAGATCACAAAGTCTATCACACATTGGTCACGTTTACAGATATATAAAAGTTAGAGGGATATCATTTCACAGGGTGTATTGACTAAATAAAACAACTGGTGTTCTCATTGTTCCAAGAGGCTGAAGCTCAAATTGTCATTCATACTGTGGTCACTTTTACAGATTTATCCAAGTGAGAGGGATATCATTGAACAGGGTGTATTGACTAAATAAAACAACTGGTGTTCTCATAGTTACAAGAGGCTGAAGATCACAATGTCTTTCACACATTGGTCACCTTTACAGATATATCCAAGTGAGAGGGATATCATTGAACAGGACGTATTGACTAAATAAAACAACTGGTGTTCTCATCGTTACAAGAGGCTGAAGCTCAAATTGTCATTCATACTGTGGTCACTTTTACAGATATATCCAAGTTAGAAGTATATCATTGAACAGGGTGTATTGACTAAATAAAAGATCTGGAGTTATCATTGTTCCAAGAGGCTGAAGCTCAAATTGTCATTCATACGTTGGTTAGCTTTACAGATATATAAAAGTGAGAGGGATATCATTGAACAGGGTGTATTGACTAAATAAAACAACTGGTGTTCTCATTGTTCCAAGAGGCTGAAGCTCAAATTGTCATTCATACTATGGTCACTTTTACAGATTTATCCAAGTGAGAGGGATATCATTGAACAGGGTGTATTGACTAAATAAAACAACTGGTGTTCTCATTGTTACAAGAGGCTGAAGATCACAATGTCTTTCACACATTGGTCACCTTTACATATATATCCATGTGAGAGGGATATCATTGAACAGGACGTATTGACTAAATAAAACAACTGGTGTTCTCATCGTTACAAGAGGCTGAAGCTCAAATTGTCTTACATTCTGTGGTCACCTTTACAGATATATCCAAGTGAGAGGGATATCATTGAACAGGGTGTATTGGCTAAATAAAACAACTGGTGTTCTCATTGTTCCAAGAGGCTGAAGCTCAAATTGTCATTCATACTGTGGTCACTTTTACAGATTTATCCAAGTGAGAGGGATATCATTGAACAGGGTGTATTGACTAAATAAAACAACTGGTGTTCTCATTGTTACAAGAGGCTGAAGATCACAATGTCTTTCACACATTGGTCACCTTTACAGATATATCCAAGTGAGAGGGATATCATTGAACAGGACGTATTGACTAAATAAAACAACTGGTGTTCTCATCGTTACAAGAGGCTGAAGCTCAAATTGTCTTACATACTGTGGTCACCTTTACAGATATATCCAAGTGAGAGGGATATCATTGAACATAGTGTATTGACCAAATAAAACAACCTGTGTTCGCATTGTTACACGAGGCTGAAGATCACAATGTCTTTCACACATTGGTCACCTTTACAGATATATCCAAGTGAGAGGGATATCATTGAACAGGGTGTATTGACTAAATAAAACAACTGGTGTTCTCATTGTTACAAGAGGCTGAAGATCACAATGTCTTTCACACATTTGTCACCTATACAGATATATCCAAGTGAGAGGGATATCATTGAACAGGTGTACTGACTAAATAAAACAACTGGTGTTCTCATTGTTACAAGAGGCTGAAGCTCAAATTGTCTTTCATACTGTGGTCACCTTTACAGATATATCCAAGTGAATGGGATATCATTGAACAGGGTGTATTGACTAAATAAAATAAATGGTGTTCTCATTGTTCCAAGAGGCTGAGGATCACAATGTGTTTCACACATTGGTCACCTTTACGGATATATCCAACTGAGAGGGATATCATTGAACAGGGTGTATTGACTAAACAAGACAACTGGTGTTCTCATTGTTACAAGAGGCTGAAGATCAGAATGTCTTTCACACATTGGTCACCTTTACAGATATATCCAAGTGAGAGGGATATCATTGTACAGGGTGTATTGACTAAATAAAGCAACTGGTGTTCTCATTGTTACAAGAGGCTGAAGCTCAAATTGTCATTCATACTGTGGTCACCTTTATAGATATATCCAAGTGAGAGGGATACCATTGAACAGGGTGTATTGACTAAAAAAAATAACTGGTTTTCTCATTGTTACAAGAGGCTAAAGATCACAATTTCTTTCATACTGTGGTCACCTTTACAGATACATCCAAGTGAGAGGGATATCATTGAACAGGGTGTATTGACTAAATAAAACAACTGGTGTTCTCATTGTTAGAAGAGGCTTAAGTTCCAATTGTCTTACATACTGTGGTCACCTTTACAGATATATCCAAGTGAGAGGGATATCATTGAAGAGGGTGTATTGACTAAATAAAACAACTGGTGTTCTCATTGTTACAAGAGCCTGAAGCTCAAATTGTCATTCATACTGTGGTCACCTTTACAGATTTATCCAACTGAGAGGGATATCATTGAACAGGGTGTTTTGACTCAATAAAACAACTGGTGTTCTCATTGTTACAAAAGGCTGAAGATCACAATGCCTTTTACACATTGGTCACCTTTACAGATATATCCAAGTGAGAGGGATATCATTTAAAAGGGTGTATTGACTAAATAAAACAACTGGTGTTCTCATCGTTACAATAGGCTGAAGCTCAAATTGTCTTCCATACTGTGGTCACCTTTACAGATATATCCAAGTGAGAGGGATATCATTGAACAGGGTGTATTGAATAAATAAAACAAACCGGTGTTCTCATTGTTACAAGAGGCTGAAGATAACAATGTCTTTCATACTGTGGTCACGTTTGCAGATATATTAAACTGAAGGGGATATAATTGAACAGGGTGTATTGACTAAATAAAACAACTGGTGTTCTCATTGTTACAAGAAGCTGAACCTCAAACTGTCTTACATACTGTAGTCTCCTTTACAGATATATCCAAGTGAGAGGGATATCATTGAACAGAGTGTATTGAATAAATAAAACAAACCGGTGTTCTTTTTGTTACAAGAGGCTGAAGATAACAATGTCTTTCATACTGTGGTCACGTTTGCAGATATATAAAACTGAAGGGGATATAATTGAACACGGTGTATTGACTAAATAAAACAACTGGTGTTCTCATTGTTACAAGAGGCTGAAGCTCAAACTGTCATACATACTGTGGTCTCCTTTACAGATATATACAAGTGAGAGGGATATCATTGAACAGCATGTATTGAATAAATAAAACAAACCGGTGTTCTCATTGTTACAAGAGGCTGAAGATCACAATGTCTTTCACACATTGGTCACCTTTTACAGATATATCCAACTGAGAGGGATATCATTGAACAGGGTTTATTGACTAAATAAAACAACTGGTGTCTTAATTGTTACAAGAGGCTGAAGCTCAAATTGTCATTCATACTGTGGTCTCCTTTACAGATATATCCAAGTGAGAGGGATATCATTGAACAGGGTGTATTGACTAAACAAAACAACTGGCGTTCTCATTGTTACAAGAGGCTGAAGCTCAAATTGTCATTCATACTGTGGTCACCTTTACAGATATATCCAAGTGAGAGGGATATCATTGAACAGTGTGTATTGACTAAACAAAACAACTGGCGTTCTCATTGTTACAAGAGGCTGAAGGTCAAATTGTCATTCATACTGTGGTAACCTTTACAGATATATCCAAGTGAGAGGGATATCATTGAACAGGGTGTATTGACTAAATAAAACAACTTGTGTTCTCATCGTTACAACAGGCAGAAGAACACAATGTCTTTCATACATTGGTCACCTTTACAGATATATCCAAGTGAGAGGGATATCATTGAACAGGGTGTATTAATTAAATAAAACAACTGTCGTTCTCAGTGTTACAAGAGGCTGAAGATCACAATGTCTTTCACACAACGGTCACCTTTACAGATATATCCAAGAGAGAGGGATATAATTGAACAGGCTGTATCGACTAAATAACACAACTGGTGTTCTCATTGTTACAAGATGTGAAGATCACAATGTCTTTCATACATTGGTCACCTTTACAGATATATCCAAGTGAGAGCGATATCATTGAACAGGGTGTATTGACTAAATAAAACAACTGGTGGTCTCATTGTTACAAGAGGCTGAAGCTCAAATTGTCATTCATACTGTGGTCACCTTTACAGATATAACCAAGTGAGAGCGATATCATTAAACGGGGTGTATTGACTAAATAAAACATCTGGAGTTCTCATTGTTACAAGAGGCTGAAGCTCAAATTGTCATTCATACTGTGGTCACCTTTAAAGATATTACCAAGTGAGAGGGATATCATTAAAAATGGGTATATTGACTAAATAAAACATCTGGAGATCTGATTGTTACAAGAGGCTGAAGCTCAAATTGTCATTCATACTGTGGACACCTTTACAGATATATCCAAGTGAGAGGGATATCATTGAACAGGGTGTATTGACTAAATAAAACATCTGGAGCTCTCATTGTTACAGGAAACTGAAGCTCAAATTGTCATTCATACATTGGTCACCTTTACAGATATATCAAAGTGAGAGGGATATCATTCAACAGGGTGTATTGACTAAATAAAACAACCGGTGTCTCGTTGTTACAAGAGGCTGAAGATCACAATGTCTTTCATACGTTGGTCACCTTTACAGATATATAAAAGTGAGATGATTATAATTGATCAGGGTGTATTGAATAAACAAAACGACTGGTGTTCTCATTGTTACAAGAGGCTGAAGATCACAATGTCTTTCATACATTGTTCACCTTTAAAGATATATCCAAACGAGAGGGATATCATTGCACAGGGTGTATTGACTAAATAAAATAACTGGTGTTCTCATTGTTACAAGAGGCTTAAGCTCAAATTGTCTTACATACTGTGGTCACCTTTACAGATACATCCAAGTGAGAGGGATATCATTGAACAGGGTGTATTGACTAAATAAAACAACTGGTGTTCTCATTGTTACAAGATGCTGAAGATCACAATGTCTTTCACACATTGGTCACCTTTACAGATATATCCAAGTGAGAGGGATATCATTGAACAGGATGTATTGACTAAAAAAATAACTGGTGTTCACACTGTTTCAAGAGGCTGAAGCTGAAATTGTCATTCATACTGTGGTCACCTTTACAGATATATCCAAGTGAGAGGGATATCATTAAACATGGTGTATTGACTAAATCAAATAACTGGTGTTCTCATTGTTACAAGAGACTGAAGATCACAATTTCTTTCATACTGTGGTCACCTTTACAGATATATAAAAGTTAGAGGGATATCATTTCACAGGGTGTATTGACTAAATTAAACAACTGGTGTTCTCATTCTTAAAAGAGGCTAAAGCTCAAATTGTCTTACATACTGTGATCACCTTTACAGATATATCCAAGTGAGAGGGATATCATTGAACATAGTGTATTGACCAAATAAAACAACCTGTGTTCGCATTGTTACACGAGGCTGAAGATCACAATGTCTTTCACACATTGGTCACCTTTACAGATATATCCAAGTGAGAGGGATATCTTTGAACAGGGTGTATTGACTAAATAAAACAACTGGTGTTCTCATTGTTACACAAGGCTAAAGATCACAATGTCTTTCACACATTGGTCACCTTTACAGATATATCCAAGTGAGAGGGATATCTTTGAACAGGGTGTATTGACCAAATAAAACAACCTGTGTTCGCATTGTTACACGAGGTTGAAGATCACAATGTCTTTCACACATTGGTCAACTTTACAGATATATCCAAGTGAGAGGGATATCTTTGAACAGGTTGTATTGACTAAATAAAAAAACTGGTGTTCTCATAGTTACAAGAGGCTAAAGATCACAATGTCTTTCACACATTGGACACCTTTACAGATATATCCAAGTGAGAGGGATATCATTGAAGAGGGTGTATTGACTAAATAAAACAACTGGTGTTCTCATTGTTACAAAAGGCTGAAGATCACAATGCCTTTTACACATTGGTCACCTTTACAGATATATCCAAGTGAGAGGGATATCATTGAACAGGGTGTATTGACCAAATAAAACAACTGGTGTTCTCATTGTTACAAGAGGCTGAAGATCACAATGCCTTTTACACATTGGACACCTTTACAGATATATCCAACTGAGAGGGATATCATTGAACAGGGTGTATTGACTAAATAAAACAACTGGTGTTCTCATTGTTACAAGAGGCTGAAGAACACAATGTCTTTCACACATTGGTCACCTTTACAGATATGTCCAAGTTAGAAGTATATCATTGAACAGGGTGTATTGACTAAATAAACAACCGGTGTTCTCATTGTTACAAGAGGCTGAAGATCACAAAGTCTATCACACATTGGTCACGTTTACAGATATATAAAAGTTAGAGGGATATCATTTCACAGGGTGTATTGACTAAATAAAACAACTGGTGTTCTCATTGTTCCAAGAGGCTGAAGCTCAAATTGTCATTCATACTGTGGTCACTTTTACAGATTTATCCAAGTGAGAGGGATATCATTGAACAGGGTGTATTGACTAAATAAAACAACTGGTGTTCTCATTGTTACAAGAGGCTGAAGATCACAATGTCTTTCACACATTGGTCACCTTTACAGATATATCCAAGTGAGAGGGATATCATTGAACAGGGTGTATTGACTAAATAAAACAACTGGTGTTCTCATAGTTACAAGAGGCTGAAGATCACAATGTCTTTCACACATTGGTCACCTTTACAGATATATCCAAGTGAGAGGGATATCATTGAACAGGACGTATTGACTAAATAAAACAACTGGTGTTCTCATCGTTACAAGAGGCTGAAGCTCAAATTGTCATTCATACTGTGGTCACTTTTACAGATATATCCAAGTTAGAAGTATATCATTGAACAGGGTGTATTGACTAAATAAAAGATCTGGAGTTCTCATTGTTACAAGAGGCTGAAGCTCAAATTGTCATTCATACGTTGGTTAGCTTTACAGATATATAAAAGTGAGAGGATTATAATTGAACAGGGTGTATTGACTAAATAAAACAACCGGTGTTTTATTGTTATAAGAGGCTGAAGATTACAATGTGTTTTACACATTGGTCACCTTTGCAGATATATCCAAGTGAGAGGGATATCATTGAACAGGGTGTATTGACTAAATAAAACAACTGGTGTTCCCATTGTTACAAGAGGCTGAAGATCACAATGTCTTTATACGTTGGTCACCTTTATAGATATATCCAGGGTGAGAGGGATATCATTGAACAGAGTGTATTGACTAAATAAAACAACTGGTGTTCTCATTGTTACAAGAGGCTGAATATCACAATGTCTTTCATACTTTGGTCACCTTTACAGATATATCCAAGTGAGAGGGATATCATTGAACAGGGTGTATTGACTAAAAAAATAACTGGTGTTCTCATTGTTTCAAGAGGCTGAAGCTCAAATTGTCATTCATACTGTGGTCACCTTTATAGATATATCCAAGTGAGAGGGATACCATTGAACAGGGTGTATTGACTAAAAAAAATAACTGGTTTTCTCATTGTTACAAGAGGCTAAAGATCACAATTTCTTTCATACTGTGGTCACCTTTACAGATACATCCAAGTGAGAGGGATATCATTGAACAGGGTGTATTGACTAAATAAAACAACTGGTGTTCTCATTGTTACAAAAAGCTGAAGATCACAATTTCTTTCACACATTGGTCACCTTTACAGATATATCCAACTGAGAGGGATATCATTGAACAGGGTGTATTGACTAAATAAAACAACTGGTGTTCTCATTGTTACAAGAGGCTGAAGATCACAATGTCTTTCACACATTGGTCACCTTTACAGATATGTCCAAGTTAGAAGTATATCATTGAACAGGGTGTATTGACTAAATAAACAACCGGTGTTCTCATTGTTACAAGAGGCTGAAGATCAGAATGTCTTTCACACATTGGTCACCTTTACAGATATATCCAAGTCAGAGGGATATCATTGTACAGGGTGTATTGAATAATAAAATAACTGGTGTTCTCATTGTTACAAGAGGCTGAGGATTAGAATGTCTTTCACACATTGGTCACCTTTACAGATATATCCAAGTGAGAGGGATATCATTGAACAGGGTGTATTGACTAAAAAAATAACTGGTGTTCACACTGTTTCAAGAGGCTGAAGCTGAAATTGTCATTCATACTGTGGTCACCTTTACAGATATATCCAAGTGAGAGGGATATCATTAAACATGGTGTATTGACTAAATCAAATAACTGGTGTTCTCATTGTTACAAGAGACTGAAGATCACAATTTCTTTCATACTGTGGTCACCTTTACAGATATATAAAAGTTAGAGGGATATCATTTCACAGGGTGTATTGACTAAATTAAACAACTGGTGTTCTCATTCTTAAAAGAGGCTAAAGCTCAAATTGTCTTACATACTGTGATCACCTTTACAGATATATCCAAGTGAGAGGGATATCATTGAACATAGTGTATTGACCAAATAAAACAACCTGTGTTCGCATTGTTACACGAGGCTGAAGATCACAATGTCTTTCACACATTGGTCACCTTTACAGATATATCCAAGTGAGAGGGATATCTTTGAACAGGGTGTATTGACTAAATAAAACAACTGGTGTTCTCATTGTTACACAAGGCTAAAGATCACAATGTCTTTCACACATTGGTCACCTTTACAGATATATCCAAGTGAGAGGGATATCTTTGAACAGGGTGTATTGACCAAATAAAACAACCTGTGTTCGCATTGTTACACGAGGCTGAAGATCACAATGTCTTTCACACATTGGTCAACTTTACAGATATATCCAAGTGAGAGGGATATCTTTGAACAGGTTGTATTGACTAAATAAAAAAACTGGTGTTCTCATAGTTACAAGAGGCTAAAGATCACAATGTCTTTCACACATTGGACACCTTTACAGATATATCCAAGTGAGAGGGATATCATTGAAGAGGGTGTATTGACTAAATAAAACAACTGGTGTTCTCATTGTTACAAAAGGCTGAAGATCACAATGCCTTTTACACATTGGTCACCTTTACAGATATATCCAAGTGAGAGGGATATCATTGAACAGGGTGTATTAACTAAATAAAACAACTGGTGTTCTCATCGTTACAAGAAGCTGAAGCTCAAATTGTCTTACATACTGTGGTCACCTTTACAGATATATCCAAGTGAGAGGGATATCATTGAACAGGACGTATTGACTAAATAAAACAACTGGTGTTCTCATCGTTACAAGAGGCTGAAGCTCAAATTGTCTTACATTCTGTGGTCACCTTTACAGATATATCCAAGTGAGAGGGATATCATTGAACAGGGTGTATTGGCTAAATAAAACAACTGGTGTTCTCATTGTTCCAAGAGGCTGAAGCTCAAATTGTCATTCATACTGTGGTCACTTTTACAGATTTATACAAGTGAGAGGGATATCATTGAACAGGGTGTATTGACTAAATAAAACAACTGGTGTTCTCATTGTTACAAGAGGCTGAAGATCACAATGTCTTTCACACATTGGTCACCTTTACAGATATATCCAAGTGAGAGGGATATCATTGAACAGGACGTATTGACTAAATAAAACAACTGGTGTTCTCATCGTTACAAGAGGCTGAAGCTCAAATTGTCTTACATACTGTGGTCACCTTTACAGATATATCCAAGTGAGAGGGATATCATTGAACATAGTGTATTGACCAAATAAAACAACCTGTGTTCGCATTGTTACACGAGGCTGAAGATCACAATGTCTTTCACACATTGGTCACCTTTACAGATATATCCAAGTGAGAGGGATATCATTGAACAGGGTGTATTGACTAAATAAAACAACTGGTGTTCTCATTGTTACAAGAGGCTGAAGATCACAATGTCTTTCACACATTTGTCACCTATACAGATATATCCAAGTGAGAGGGATATCATTGAACAGGTGTACTGACTAAATAAAACAACTGGTGTTCTCATTGTTACAAGAGGCTGAAGCTCAAATTGTCTTTCATACTGTGGTCACCTTTACAGATATATCCAAGTGAATGGGATATCATTGAACAGGGTGTATTGACTAAATAAAATAAATGGTGTTCTCATTGTTCCAAGAGGCTGAGGATCACAATGTGTTTCACACATTGGTCACCTTTACGGATATATCCAACTGAGAGGGATATCATTGAACAGGGTGTATTGACTAAACAAGACAACTGGTGTTCTCATTGTTACAAGAGGCTGAAGATCAGAATGTCTTTCACACATTGGTCACCTTTACAGATATATCCAAGTGAGAGGGATATCATTGTACAGGGTGTATTGACTAAATAAAGCAACTGGTGTTCTCATTGTTACAAGAGGCTGAAGATCACAATGTCTGTCACACATTGTTCACCTTTACAGATATATCCATGTGAGAGGGATATCATTGAACAGGGTGTATTGACTAATAAAATAACTGGTGTTCTCATTGTTTCAACAGGCTGAAGCTCAAATTGTCATTCATACTGTGGTCACCTTTATAGATATATCCAAGTGAGAGGGATACCATTGAACAGGGTGTATTGACTAAAAAAAATAACTGGTTTTCTCATTGTTACAAGAGGCTAAAGATCACAATTTCTTTCATACTGTGGTCACCTTTACAGATACATCCAAGTGAGAGGGATATCATTGAACAGGGTGTATTGACTAAATAAAACAACTGGTGTTCTCATTGTTAGAAGAGGCTTAAGTTCCAATTGTCTTACATACTGTGGTCACCTTTACAGATATATCCAAGTGAGAGGGATATCATTGAAGAGGGTGTATTGACTAAATAAAACAACTGGTGTTCTCATTGTTACAAGAGCCTGAAGCTCAAATTGTCATTCATACTGTGGTCACCTTTACAGATTTATCCAACTGAGAGGGATATCATTGAACAGGGTGTTTTGACTCAATAAAACAACTGGTGTTCTCATTGTTACAAAAGGCTGAAGATCACAATGCCTTTTATACATTGGTCACCTTTACAGATATATCCAAGTGAGAGGGATATCATTTAAAAGGGTGTATTGACTAAATAAAACAACTGGTGTTCTCATCGTTACAATAGGCTGAAGCTCAAATTGTCTTCCATACTGTGGTCACCTTTACAGATATATCCAAGTGAGAGGGATATCATTGAACAGGGTGTATTGAATAAATAAAACAAACCGGTGTTCTCATTGTTACAAGAGGCTGAAGATAACAATGTCTTTCATACTGTGGTCACGTTTGCAGATATATTAAACTGAAGGGGATATAATTGAACAGGGTGTATTGACTAAATAAAACAACTGGTGTTCTCATTGTTAGAAGAGGCTGAACCTCAAACTGTCTTACATACTGTAGTCTCCTTTACAGATATATCCAAGTGAGAGGGATATCATTGAACAGAGTGTATTGAATAAATAAAACAAACCGGTGTTCTTTTTGTTACAAGAGGCTGAAGATAACAATGTCTTTCATACTGTGGTCACGTTTGCAGATATATAAAACTGAAGGGGATATAATTGAACACGGTGTATTGACTAAATAAAACAACTGGTGTTCTCATTGTTACAAGAGGCTGAAGCTCAAACTGTCATACATACTGTGGTCTCCTTTACAGATATATACAAGTGAGAGGGATATCATTGAACAGCATGTATTGAATAAATAAAACAAACCGGTGTTCTCATTGTTACAAGAGGCTGAAGATCACAATCTCTTTCACACATTGGTCACCTTTTACAGATATATCCAACTGAGAGGGATATCATTGAACAGGGTTTATTGACTAAATAAAACAACTGGTGTCTTAATTGTTACAAGAGGCTGAAGCTCAAATTGTCATTCATACTGTGGTCTCCTTTACAGATATATCCAAGTGAGAGGGATATCATTGAACAGGGTGTATTGACTAAACAAAACAACTGGCGTTCTCATTGTTACAAGAGGCTGAAGCTCAAATTGTCATTCATACTGTGGTCACCTTTACAGATATATCCAAGTGAGAGGGATATCATTGAACAGTGTGTATTGACTAAACAAAACAACTGGCGTTCTCATTGTTACAAGAGGCTGAAGGTCAAATTGTCATTCATACTGTGGTAACCTTTACAGATATATCCAAGTGAGAGGGATATCATTGAACAGGGTGTATTGACTAAATAAAACAACTTGTGTTCTCATCGTTACAACAGGCAGAAGAACACAATGTCTTTCATACATTGGTCACCTTTACAGATATATCCAAGTGAGAGGGATATCATTGAACAGGGTGTATTAATTAAATAAAACAACTGTCGTTCTCAGTGTTACAAGAGGCTGAAGATCACAATGTCTTTCACACAACGGTCACCTTTACAGATATATCCAAGAGAGAGGGATATCATTGAACAGGCTGTATCGACTAAATAACACAACTGGTGTTCTCATTGTTACAAGATGTGAAGATCACAATGTCTTTCATACATTGGTCACCTTTACAGATATATCCAAGTGAGAGCGATATCATTGAACAGGGTGTATTGACTAAATAAAACAACTGGTGGTCTCATTGTTACAAGAGGCTGAAGCTCAAATTGTCATTCATACTGTGGTCACCTTTACAGATATAACCAAGTGAGAGCGATATCATTAAACGGGGTGTATTGACTAAATAAAACATCTGGAGTTCTCATTGTTACAAGAGGCTGAAGCTCAAATTGTCATTCATACTGTGGTCACCTTTAAAGATATTACCAAGTGAGAGGGATATCATTAAAAATGGGTATATTGACTAAATAAAACATCTGGAGATCTGATTGTTACAAGAGGCTGAAGCTCAAATTGTCATTCATACTGTGGACACCTTTACAGATATATCCAAGTGAGAGGGATATCATTGAACAGGGTGTATTGACTAAATAAAACATCTGGAGCTCTCATTGTTACAGGAAACTGAAGCTCAAATTGTCATTCATACATTGGTCACCTTTACAGATATATCAAAGTGAGAGGGATATCATTCAACAGGGTGTATTGACTAAATAAAACAACCGGTGTCTCGTTGTTACAAGAGGCTGAAGATCACAATGTCTTTCATACGTTGGTCACCTTTACAGATATATAAAAGTGAGATGATTATAATTGATCAGGGTGTATTGAATAAACAAAACGACTGGTGTTCTCATTGTTACAAGAGGCTGAAGATCACAATGTCTTTCATACATTGTTCACCTTTAAAGATATATCCAAACGAGAGGGATATCATTGCACAGGGTGTATTGACTAAATAAAATAACTGGTGTTCTCATTGTTACAAGAGGCTTAAGCTCAAATTGTCTTACATACTGTGGTCACCTTTACAGATACATCCAAGTGAGAGGGATATCATTGAACAGGGTGTATTGACTAAATAAAACAACTGGTGTTCTCATTGTTACAAGATGCTGAAGATCACAATGTCTTTCACACATTGGTCACCTTTACAGATATATCCAAGTGAGAGGGATATCATTGAACAGGGTGTATTGACTAAAAAAATAACTGGTGTTCACACTGTTTCAAGAGGCTGAAGCTGAAATTGTCATTCATACTGTGGTCACCTTTACAGATATATCCAAGTGAGAGGGATATCATTAAACATGGTGTATTGACTAAATCAAATAACTGGTGTTCTCATTGTTACAAGAGACTGAAGATCACAATTTCTTTCATACTGTGGTCACCTTTACAGATATATAAAAGTTAGAGGGATATCATTTCACAGGGTGTATTGACTAAATTAAACAACTGGTGTTCTCATTCTTAAAAGAGGCTAAAGCTCAAATTGTCTTACATACTGTGATCACCTTTACAGATATATCCAAGTGAGAGGGATATCATTGAACATAGTGTATTGACCAAATAAAACAACCTGTGTTCGCATTGTTACACGAGGCTGAAGATCACAATGTCTTTCACACATTGGTCACCTTTACAGATATATCCAAGTGAGAGGGATATCTTTGAACAGGGTGTATTGACTAAATAAAACAACTGGTGTTCTCATTGTTACACAAGGCTAAAGATCACAATGTCTTTCACACATTGGTCACCTTTACAGATATATCCAAGTGAGAGGGATATCTTTGAACAGGGTGTATTGACCAAATAAAACAACCTGTGTTCGCATTGTTACACGAGGCTGAAGATCACAATGTCTTTCACACATTGGTCAACTTTACAGATATATCCAAGTGAGAGGGATATCTTTGAACAGGTTGTATTGACTAAATAAAAAAACTGGTGTTCTCATAGTTACAAGAGGCTAAAGATCACAATGTCTTTCACACATTGGACACCTTTACAGATATATCCAAGTGAGAGGGATATCATTGAAGAGGGTGTATTGACTAAATAAAACAACTGGTGTTCTCATTGTTACAAAAGGCTGAAGATCACAATGCCTTTTACACATTGGTCACCTTTACAGATATATCCAAGTGAGAGGGATATCATTGAACAGGGTGTATTGACCAAATAAAACAACTGGTGTTCTCATTGTTACAAGAGGCTGAAGATCACAATGCCTTTTACACATTGGACACCTTTACAGATATATCCAACTGAGAGGGATATCATTGAACAGGGTGTATTGACTAAATAAAACAACTGGTGTTCTCATTGTTACAAGAGGCTGAAGAACACAATGTCTTTCACACATTGGTCACCTTTACAGATATATCCAAGTGAGAGGGATATCATTGAACAGGGTGTATTAACTAAATAAAACAACTGGTGTTCTCATCGTTACAAGAAGCTGAAGCTCAAATTGTCTTACATACTGTGGTCACCTTTACAGATATATCCAAGTGAGAGGGATATCATTGAACAGGGTGTATTGGCTAAATAAAAAACTGGTGTTCTCATTGTTCCAAGAGGCTGAAGCTCAAATTGTCATTCATACTGTGGTCACTTTTACAGATTTATCCAAGTGAGAGGGATATCATTGAACAGGGTGTATTGACTAAATAAAACAACTGGTGTTCTCATTGTTCCAAGAGGCTGAAGCTCAAATTGTCATTCATACTATGGTCACTTTTACAGATTTATCCAAGTGAGAGGGATATCATTGAACAGGGTGTATTGACTAAATAAAACAACTGGTGTTCTCATTGTTACAAGAGGCTGAAGATCACAATGTCTTTCACACATTGGTCACCTTTACATATATATCCATGTGAGAGGGATATCATTGAACAGGACGTATTGACTAAATAAAACAACTGGTGTTCTCATCGTTACAAGAGGCTGAAGCTCAAATTGTCTTACATTCTGTGGTCACCTTTACAGATATATCCAAGTGAGAGGGTTATCATTGAACAGGGTGTATTGGCTAAATAAAACAACTGGTGTTCTCATTGTTCCAAGAGGCTGAAGCTCAAATTGTCATTCATACTGTGGTCACTTTTACAGATTTATCCAAGTGAGAGGGATATCATTGAACAGGGTGTATTGACTAAATAAAACAACTGGTGTTCTCATTGTTACAAGAGGCTGAAGATCACAATGTCTTTCACACATTGGTCACCTTTACAGATATATCCAAGTGAGAGGGATATCATTGAACAGGACGTATTGACTAAATAAAACAACTGGTGTTCTCATCGTTACAAGAGGCTGAAGCTCAAATTGTCTTACATACTGTGGTCACCTTTACAGATATATCCAAGTGAGAGGGATATCATTGAACATAGTGTATTGACCAAATAAAACAACCTGTGTTCGCATTGTTACACGAGGCTGAAGATCACAATGTCTTTCACACATTGGTCACCTTTACAGATATATCCAAGTGAGAGGGATATCATTGAACAGGGTGTATTGACTAAATAAAACAACTGGTGTTCTCATTGTTACAAGAGGCTGAAGATCACAATGTCTTTCACACATTTGTCACCTATACAGATATATCCAAGTGAGAGGGATATCATTGAACAGGTGTACTGACTAAATAAAACAACTGGTGTTCTCATTGTTACAAGAGGCTGAAGCTCAAATTGTCTTTCATACTGTGGTCACCTTTACAGATATATCCAAGTGAATGGGATATCATTGAACAGGGTGTATTGACTAAATAAAATAAATGGTGTTCTCATTGTTCCAAGAGGCTGAGGATCACAATGTGTTTCACACATTGGTCACCTTTACGGATATATCCAACTGAGAGGGATATCATTGAACAGGGTGTATTGACTAAACAAGACAACTGGTGTTCTCATTGTTACAAGAGGCTGAAGATCAGAATGTCTTTCACACATTGGTCACCTTTACAGATATATCCAAGTGAGAGGGATATCATTGTACAGGGTGTATTGACTAAATAAAGCAACTGGTGTTCTCATTGTTACAAGAGGCTGAAGATCACAATGTCTGTCACACATTGTTCACCTTTACAGATATATCCATGTGAGAGGGATATCATTGAACAGGGTGTATTGACTAATAAAATAACTGGTGTTCTCATTGTTTCAACAGGCTGAAGCTCAAATTGTCATTCATACTGTGGTCACCTTTATAGATATATCCAAGTGAGAGGGATACCATTGAACAGGGTGTATTGACTAAAAAAAATAACTGGTTTTCTCATTGTTACAAGAGGCTAAAGATCACAATTTCTTTCATACTGTGGTCACCTTTACAGATACATCCAAGTGAGAGGGATATCATTGAACAGGGTGTATTGACTAAATAAAACAACTGGTGTTCTCATTGTTAGAAGAGGCTTAAGTTCCAATTGTCTTACATACTGTGGTCACCTTTACAGATATATCCAAGTGAGAGGGATATCATTGAAGAGGGTGTATTGACTAAATAAAACAACTGGTGTTCTCATTGTTACAAGAGCCTGAAGCTCAAATTGTCATTCATACTGTGGTCACCTTTACAGATTTATCCAACTGAGAGGGATATCATTGAACAGGGTGTTTTGACTCAATAAAACAACTGGTGTTCTCATTGTTACAAAAGGCTGAAGATCACAATGCCTTTTATACATTGGTCACCTTTACAGATATATCCAAGTGAGAGGGATATCATTTAAAAGGGTGTATTGACTAAATAAAACAACTGGTGTTCTCATCGTTACAATAGGCTGAAGCTCAAATTGTCTTCCATACTGTGGTCACCTTTACAGATATATCCAAGTGAGAGGGATATCATTGAACAGGGTGTATTGAATAAATAAAACAAACCGGTGTTCTCATTGTTACAAGAGGCTGAAGATAACAATGTCTTTCATACTGTGGTCACGTTTGCAGATATATTAAACTGAAGGGGATATAATTGAACAGGGTGTATTGACTAAATAAAACAACTGGTGTTCTCATTGTTAGAAGAGGCTGAACCTCAAACTGTCTTACATACTGTAGTCTCCTTTACAGATATATCCAAGTGAGAGGGATATCATTGAACAGAGTGTATTGAATAAATAAAACAAACCGGTGTTCTTTTTGTTACAAGAGGCTGAAGATAACAATGTCTTTCATACTGTGGTCACGTTTGCAGATATATAAAACTGAAGGGGATATAATTGAACACGGTGTATTGACTAAATAAAACAACTGGTGTTCTCATTGTTACAAGAGGCTGAAGCTCAAACTGTCATACATACTGTGGTCTCCTTTACAGATATATACAAGTGAGAGGGATATCATTGAACAGCATGTATTGAATAAATAAAACAAACCGGTGTTCTCATTGTTACAAGAGGCTGAAGATCACAATGTCTTTCACACATTGGTCACCTTTTACAGATATATCCAACTGAGAGGGATATCATTGAACAGGGTTTATTGACTAAATAAAACAACTGGTGTCTTAATTGTTACAAGAGGCTGAAGCTCAAATTGTCATTCATACTGTGGTCTCCTTTACAGATATATCCAAGTGAGAGGGATATCATTGAACAGGGTGTATTGACTAAACAAAACAACTGGCGTTCTCATTGTTACAAGAGGCTGAAGCTCAAATTGTCATTCATACTGTGGTCACCTTTACAGATATATCCAAGTGAGAGGGATATCATTGAACAGTGTGTATTGACTAAACAAAACAACTGGCGTTCTCATTGTTACAAGAGGCTGAAGGTCAAATTGTCATTCATACTGTGGTAACCTTTACAGATATATCCAAGTGAGAGGGATATCATTGAACAGGGTGTATTGACTAAATAAAACAACTTGTGTTCTCATCGTTACAACAGGCAGAAGAACACAATGTCTTTCATACATTGGTCACCTTTACAGATATATCCAAGTGAGAGGGATATCATTGAACAGGGTGTATTAATTAAATAAAACAACTGTCGTTCTCAGTGTTACAAGAGGCTGAAGATCACAATGTCTTTCACACAACGGTCACCTTTACAGATATATCCAAGAGAGAGGGATATCATTGAACAGGCTGTATCGACTAAATAACACAACTGGTGTTCTCATTGTTACAAGATGTGAAGATCACAATGTCTTTCATACATTGGTCACCTTTACAGATATATCCAAGTGAGAGCGATATCATTGAACAGGGTGTATTGACTAAATAAAACAACTGGTGGTCTCATTGTTACAAGAGGCTGAAGCTCAAATTGTCATTCATACTGTGGTCACCTTTACAGATATAACCAAGTGAGAGCGATATCATTAAACGGGGTGTATTGACTAAATAAAACATCTGGAGTTCTCATTGTTACAAGAGGCTGAAGCTCAAATTGTCATTCATACTGTGGTCACCTTTAAAGATATTACCAAGTGAGAGGGATATCATTAAAAATGGGTATATTGACTAAATAAAACATCTGGAGATCTGATTGTTACAAGAGGCTGAAGCTCAAATTGTCATTCATACTGTGGACACCTTTACAGATATATCCAAGTGAGAGGGATATCATTGAACAGGGTGTATTGACTAAATAAAACATCTGGAGCTCTCATTGTTACAGGAAACTGAAGCTCAAATTGTCATTCATACATTGGTCACCTTTACAGATATATCAAAGTGAGAGGGATATCATTCAACAGGGTGTATTGACTAAATAAAACAACCGGTGTCTCGTTGTTACAAGAGGCTGAAGATCACAATGTCTTTCATACGTTGGTCACCTTTACAGATATATAAAAGTGAGATGATTATAATTGATCAGGGTGTATTGAATAAACAAAACGACTGGTGTTCTCATTGTTACAAGAGGCTGAAGATCACAATGTCTTTCATACATTGTTCACCTTTAAAGATATATCCAAACGAGAGGGATATCATTGCACAGGGTGTATTGACTAAATAAAATAACTGGTGTTCTCATTGTTACAAGAGGCTTAAGCTCAAATTGTCTTACATACTGTGGTCACCTTTACAGATACATCCAAGTGAGAGGGATATCATTGAACAGGGTGTATTGACTAAATAAAACAACTGGTGTTCTCATTGTTACAAGATGCTGAAGATCACAATGTCTTTCACACATTGGTCACCTTTACAGATATATCCAAGTGAGAGGGATATCATTGAACAGGGTGTATTGACTAAAAAAATAACTGGTGTTCACACTGTTTCAAGAGGCTGAAGCTGAAATTGTCATTCATACTGTGGTCACCTTTACAGATATATCCAAGTGAGAGGGATATCATTAAACATGGTGTATTGACTAAATCAAATAACTGGTGTTCTCATTGTTACAAGAGACTGAAGATCACAATTTCTTTCATACTGTGGTCACCTTTACAGATATATAAAAGTTAGAGGGATATCATTTCACAGGGTGTATTGACTAAATTAAACAACTGGTGTTCTCATTCTTAAAAGAGGCTAAAGCTCAAATTGTCTTACATACTGTGATCACCTTTACAGATATATCCAAGTGAGAGGGATATCATTGAACATAGTGTATTGACCAAATAAAACAACCTGTGTTCGCATTGTTACACGAGGCTGAAGATCACAATGTCTTTCACACATTGGTCACCTTTACAGATATATCCAAGTGAGAGGGATATCTTTGAACAGGGTGTATTGACTAAATAAAACAACTGGTGTTCTCATTGTTACACAAGGCTAAAGATCACAATGTCTTTCACACATTGGTCACCTTTACAGATATATCCAAGTGAGAGGGATATCTTTGAACAGGGTGTATTGACCAAATAAAACAACCTGTGTTCGCATTGTTACACGAGGCTGAAGATCACAATGTCTTTCACACATTGGTCAACTTTACAGATATATCCAAGTGAGAGGGATATCTTTGAACAGGTTGTATTGACTAAATAAAAAAACTGGTGTTCTCATAGTTACAAGAGGCTAAAGATCACAATGTCTTTCACACATTGGACACCTTTACAGATATATCCAAGTGAGAGGGATATCATTGAAGAGGGTGTATTGACTAAATAAAACAACTGGTGTTCTCATTGTTACAAAAGGCTGAAGATCACAATGCCTTTTACACATTGGTCACCTTTACAGATATATCCAAGTGAGAGGGATATCATTGAACAGGGTGTATTGACCAAATAAAACAACTGGTGTTCTCATTGTTACAAGAGGCTGAAGATCACAATGCCTTTTACACATTGGACACCTTTACAGATATATCCAACTGAGAGGGATATCATTGAACAGGGTGTATTGACTAAATAAAACAACTGGTGTTCTCATTGTTACAAGAGGCTGAAGAACACAATGTCTTTCACACATTGGTCACCTTTACAGATATATCCAAGTGAGAGGGATATCATTGAACAGGGTGTATTAACTAAATAAAACAACTGGTGTTCTCATCGTTACAAGAAGCTGAAGCTCAAATTGTCTTACATACTGTGGTCACCTTTACAGATATATCCAAGTGAGAGGGATATCATTGAACAGGGTGTATTGGCTAAATAAAACAACTGGTGTTCTCATTGTTCCAAGAGGCTGAAGCTCAAATTGTCATTCATACTGTGGTCACTTTTACAGATTTATCCAAGTGAGAGGGATATCATTGAACAGGGTGTATTGACTACATAAAACAACTGGTGTTCTCATTGTTCCAAGAGGCTGAAGCTCAAATTGTCATTCATACTATGGTCACTTTTACAGATTTATCCAAGTGAGAGGGATATCATTGAACAGGGTGTATTGACTAAATAAAACGACTGGTGTTCTCATTGTTACAAGAGGCTGAAGATCACAATGTCTTTCACACATTGGTCACCTTTACATATATATCCATGTGAGAGGGATATCATTGAACAGGACGTATTGACTAAATAAAACAACTGGTGTTCTCATCGTTACAAGAGGCTGAAGCTCAAATTGTCTTACATTCTGTGGTCACCTTTACAGATATATCCAAGTGAGAGGGTTATCATTGAACAGGGTGTATTGGCTAAATAAAACAACTGGTGTTCTCATTGTTCCAAGAGGCTGAAGCTCAAATTGTCATTCATACTGTGGTCACTTTTACAGATTTATCCAAGTGAGAGGGATATCATTGAACAGGGTGTATTGACTAAATAAAACAACTGGTGTTCTCATTGTTACAAGAGGCTGAAGATCACAATGTCTTTCACACATTGGTCACCTTTACAGATATATCCAAGTGAGAGGGATATCATTGAACAGGACGTATTGACTAAATAAAACAACTGGTGTTCTCATCGTTACAAGAGGCTGAAGCTCAAATTGTCTTACATACTGTGGTCACCTTTACAGATATATCCAAGTGAGAGGGATATCATTGAACATAGTGTATTGACCAAATAAAACAACCTGTGTTCGCATTGTTACACGAGGCTGAAGATCACAATGTCTTTCACACATTGGTCACCTTTACAGATATATCCAAGTGAGAGGGATATCATTGAACAGGGTGTATTGACTAAATAAAACAACTGGTGTTCTCATTGTTACAAGAGGCTGAAGATCACAATGTCTTTCACACATTTGTCACCTATACAGATATATCCAAGTGAGAGGGATATCATTGAACAGGTGTACTGACTAAATAAAACAACTGGTGTTCTCATTGTTACAAGAGGCTGAAGCTCAAATTGTCTTTCATACTGTGGTCACCTTTACAGATATATCCAAGTGAATGGGATATCATTGAACAGGGTGTATTGACTAAATAAAATAAATGGTGTTCTCATTGTTCCAAGAGGCTGAGGATCACAATGTGTTTCACACATTGGTCACCTTTACGGATATATCCAACTGAGAGGGATATCATTGAACAGGGTGTATTGACTAAACAAGACAACTGGTGTTCTCATTGTTACAAGAGGCTGAAGATCAGAATGTCTTTCACACATTGGTCACCTTTACAGATATATCCAAGTGAGAGGGATATCATTGTACAGGGTGTATTGACTAAATAAAGCAACTGGTGTTCTCATTGTTACAAGAGGCTGAAGATCACAATGTCTGTCACACATTGTTCACCTTTACAGATATATCCATGTGAGAGGGATATCATTGAACAGGGTGTATTGACTAATAAAATAACTGGTGTTCTCATTGTTTCAACAGGCTGAAGCTCAAATTGTCATTCATACTGTGGTCACCTTTATAGATATATCCAAGTGAGAGGGATACCATTGAACAGGGTGTATTGACTAAAAAAAATAACTGGTTTTCTCATTGTTACAAGAGGCTAAAGATCACAATTTCTTTCATACTGTGGTCACCTTTACAGATACATCCAAGTGAGAGGGATATCATTGAACAGGGTGTATTGACTAAATAAAACAACTGGTGTTCTCATCGTTACAATAGGCTGAAGCTCAAATTGTCTTCCATACTGTGGTCACCTTTACAGATATATCCAAGTGAGAGGGATATCATTGAACAGGGTGTATTGAATAAATAAAACAAACCGGTGTTCTCATTGTTACAAGAGGCTGAAGATAACAATGTCTTTCATACTGTGGTCACGTTTGCAGATATATTAAACTGAAGGGGATATAATTGAACAGGGTGTATTGACTAAATAAAACAACTGGTGTTCTCATTGTTACAAGAGGCTGAACCTCAAACTGTCTTACATACTGTAGTCTCCTTTACAGATATATCCAAGTGAGAGGGATATCATTGAACAGAGTGTATTGAATAAATAAAACAAACCGGTGTTCTTATTGTTACAAGAGGCTGAAGATAACAATGTCTTTCATACTGTGGTCACGTTTGCAGATATATAAAACTGAAGGGGATATAATTGAACACGGTGTATTGACTAAATAAAACAACTGGTGTTCTCATTGTTACAAGAGGCTGAAGCTCAAACTGTCATACATACTGTGGTCTCCTTTACAGATATATACAAGTGAGAGGGATATCATTGAACAGCATGTATTGAATAAATAAAACAAACCGGTGTTCTCATTGTTACAAGAGGCTGAAGATCACAATGTCTTTCACACATTGGTCACCTTTTACAGATATATCCAACTGAGAGGGATATCATTGAACAGGGTTTATTGACTAAATAAAACAACTGGTGTCTTAATTGTTACAAGAGGCTGAAGCTCAAATTGTCATTCATACTGTGGTCTCCTTTACAGATATATCCAAGTGAGAGGGATATCATTGAACAGGGTGTATTGACTAAACAAAACAACTGGCGTTCTCATTGTTACAAGAGGCTGAAGCTCAAATTGTCATTCATACTGTGGTCACCTTTACAGATATATCCAAGTGAGAGGGATATCATTGAACAGTGTGTATTGACTAAACAAAACAACTGGCGTTCTCATTGTTACAAGAGGCTGAAGGTCAAATTGTCATTCATACTGTGGTAACCTTTACAGATATATCCAAGTGAGAGGGATATCATTGAACAGGGTGTATTGACTAAATAAAACAACTTGTGTTCTCATCGTTACAACAGGCAGAAGAACACAATGTCTTTCATACATTGGTCACCTTTACAGATATATCCAAGTGAGAGGGATATCATTGAACAGGGTGTATTGACTAAATAAAACAACCGGTGTTCTCATTGTTACTGGAGGCTGAGGATCACAATGTCTTTCACACATTGGTCACCTTTACAGATATATCCAAGTGAGAGGGATATCTTTGAACAGGTTGTATTGACTAAATAAAAAAACTGGTGTTCTCATAGTTACAAGAGGCTAAAGATCACAATGTCTTTCACACATTGGACACCTTTACAGATATATCCAAGTGAGAGGGATATCATTGAAGAGGGTGTATTGACTAAATAAAACAACTGGTGTTCTCATTGTTACAATAGGCTGAAGATCACAATGCCTTTTACACATTGGTCACCTTTACAGATATATCCAAGTGAGAGGGATATCATTGAACAGGGTGTATTGACCAAATAAAACAACTGGTGTTCTCATTGTTACAAGAGGCTGAAGATCACAATGCCTTTTACACATTGGACACCTTTACAGATATATCCAACTGAAAGGGATATCATTGAACAGGGTGTATTGACTAAATAAAACAACTGGTGTTCTCATTGTTACAAGAGGCTGAAGATCACAATGCCTTTTACACATTGGACACCTTTACAGATATATCCAACTGAGAGGGATATCATTGAACAGGGTGTATTGACTAAATAAAACAACTGGTGTTCTCATTGTTACAAGAGGCTGAAGAACACAATGTCTTTCACACATTGGTCACCTTTACAGATATATCCAAGTGAGAGGGATATCATTGAACAGGGTGTATTAACTAAATAAAACAACTGGTGTTCTCATCGTTACAAGAAGCTGAAGCTCAAATTGTCTTACATACTGTGGTCACCTTTACAGATATATCCAAGTGAGAGGGATATCATTGAACAGGACGTATTGACTAAATAAAACAACTGGTGTTCTCATCGTTACAAGAGGCTGAAGCTCAAATTGTCTTACATACTGTGGTCACCTTTACAGATATATCCAAGTGAGAGGGATATCATTGAACATAGTGTATTGACCAAATAAAACAACCTGTGTTCGCATTGTTACACGAGGCTGAAGATCACAATGTCTTTCACACATTGGTCACCTTTACAGATATATCCAAGTGAGAGGGATATCATTGAACAGGGTGTATTGACTAAATAAAACAACTGGTGTTCTCATTGTTACAAGAGGCTGAAGATCACAATGTCTTTCACACATTTGTCACCTTTACAGATATATCCAAGTGAGAGGGATATCATTGAACAGGTGTACTGACTAAATAAAACAACTGGTGTTCTCATTGTTACAAGAGGCTGAAGCTCAAATTGTCTTTCATACTGTGGTCACCTTTACAGATATATCCAAGTGAAAGGGATATCATTGAACAGGGTGTATTGACTAAATAAAATAAATGGTGTTCTCATTGTTCCAAGAGGCTGAGGATCACAATGTGTTTCACACATTGGTCACCTTTACGGATATATCCAACTGAGAGGGATATCATTGAACAGGGTGTATTGACTAAACAAGACAACTGGTGTTCTCATTGTTACAAGAGGCTGAAGATCAGAATGTCTTTCACACATTGGTCACCTTTACAGATATATCCAAGTGAGAGGGATATCATTGTACAGGGTGTATTGACTAAATAAAGCAACTGGTGTTCTCATTGTTACAAGAGGCTGAAGATCACAATGTCTTTCACACATTGTTCACCTTTACAGATATATCCATGTGAGAGGGATATCATTGAACAGGGTGTATTGACTAATAAAATAACTGGTGTTCTCATTGTTTCAAGAGGCTGAAGCTCAAATTGTCATTCATACTGTGGTCACCTTTATAGATATATCCAAGTGAGAGGGATACCATTGAACAGGGTGTATTGACTAAAAAAAATAACTGGTTTTCTCATTGTTACAACAGGCTGAAGATCACAATTTCTTTCATACTGTGGTCACCTTTACAGATACATCCAAGTGAGAGGGATATCATTGAACAGGGTGTATGGACTAAATAAACCAACTGGTGTTCTCATTGTTAGAAGAGGCTTAAGTTCCAATTGTCTTACATACTGTGGTCACCTTTACAGATATATCCAAGTGAGAGGGATATCATTGAAGAGGGTGTATTGACTAAATAAAACAACTGGTGTTCTCATTGTTACAAGAGCCTGAAGCTCAAATTGTCATTCATACTGTGGTCACCTTTACAGATTTATCCAACTGAGAGGGATATCATTGAACAGGGTGTTTTGACTCAATAAAACAACTGGTGTTCTCATCGTTACAATAGGCTGAAGCTCAAAATGTCTTCCATACTGTGGTCACCTTTAAAGATATATCCAAGTGAGAGGGATATCATTGAACAGGTTGTATTGAATAAATAAAACAAACCGGTGTTCTTATTGTTACAAGAGGCTGAAGATAACAATGTCTTTCATACTGTGGTCACGTTTGCAGATATATAAAACTGAAGGGGATATAATTGAACAGGGTGTATTGACTAAATAAAACAACTGGTGTTCTCATTGTTACAAGAGGCTGAAGCTCAAACTGTCATACATACTGTGGTCTCCTTTACAGATATATCCAAGTGAGAGGGATATCATTGAACAGCATGTATTGAATAAATAAAACAAACCGGTGTTCTCATTGTTACAAGAGGCTGAAGATCACAATGTCTTTCACACATTGGTCACCTTTTACAGATATATCCAACTGAGAGGGATATCATTGAACAGGGTTTATTGACTAAATAAAACAACTGGTGTTCTAATTGTTACAAGAGGCTGAAGCTTAAATTGTCATTCATACTGTGGTCACCTTTACAGATATATCCAAGTGAGAGGGATATCATTGAACAGGGTGTATTGACTAAACAAAACAACTGGCGTTCTCATTGTTACAAGAGGCTGAAGCTCAAATTGTCATTCATACTGTGGTCACCTTTACAGATATATCCAAGTGAGAGGGATATCATTGAACAGTGTGTATTGACTAAACAAAACAACTGGCGTTCTCATTGTTACAAGAGGCTGAAGGTCAAATTGTCATTCATACTGTGGTAACCTTTACAGATATATCCAAGTGAGAGGGATATCATTGAACAGGGTGTATTGACTAAATAAAACAACTTGTGTTCTCATTGTTACAAAAGGCAGAAGTACACAATGTCTTTCATACATTGGTCACCTTTACAGATATATCCAAGTGAGAGGGATATCATTGAACAGGGTGTATTGATTAAATAAAACAACTGTCGTTCTCATTGTTACAAGAGGCTGAAGATCACAATGTCTTTCACACAACGGTCACCTTTACAGATATATCCAAGAGAGAGGGATATCATTGAACAGGCTGTATCGACTAAATAACACAACTGGTGTTCTCATTGTTACAAGATGTGAAGATCACAATGTCTTTCATACATTGGTCACCTTTACAGATATATCCAAGTGAGAGCGATATCATTGAACAGGGTGTATTGACTAAATAAAACAACTGGTGTTCTCATTGTTACAAGAGGCTGAAGCTCAAATTGTCATTCATACTGTGGTCACCTTTACAGATATAACCAAGTGAGAGCGATATCATTGTACAGGGTGTATTGACTATATAAAACAACCGGTGTTCTTATTGTTACAAGAGGCTGAGGATCACAATGTCATTCACACATTGGTCACCTTTACAGATATATCCAACTGAGAAGGATATCATTAAACGGGGTGTATTGACTAAATAAAACATCTGGAGTTCTCATTGTTACAAGAGGCTGAAGCTCAAATTGTCATTCATACTGTGGTCACCTTTACAGATATATCCAAGTGAGAGCGATATCATTGAACAGGGTGTATTGACTAAATAAAACATCTGGAGCTCTCATTGTTACAGGAAACTGAAGCTCAAATTGTCATTCATACATTGGTCACCTTTACAGATATATCAAAGTGAGAGGGATATCATTCAACAGGGTGTATTGACTAAATAAAACAACCGGTGTCTCGTTGTTACAAGAGGCTGAAGATCACAATGTCTTTCATACGTTGGTCACCTTTACAGATATATAAAAGTGAGATGATTATAATTGATCAGGGTGTATTGAATAAATAAAACGACTGGTGTTCTCATTGTTACAAGAGGCTGAAGATCACAATGTCTTTCATACATTGTTCACCTTTACAGATATATCCAAACGAGAGGGATATCATTGCACAGGGTGTATTGACTAAATAAAATAACTGGTGTTCTCATTGTTACAAGAGGCTTAAGCGCAAATTGTCTTACATACTGTGGTCACCTTTACAGATACATCCAAGTGAGAGGGATATCATTGAACAGGGTGTATTGACTAAATAAAACAACTGGTGTTCTCATTGTTACAAGATGCTGAAGATCACAATGTCTTTCACACATTGTTCACCTTTACAGATATATCCAAACGAGAGGGATATCATTGCACAGGGTGTATTGACTAAATAAAATAACTGGTGTTCTCATTGTTACAAGAGGCTTAAGCTCAAATTGTCTTACATACTGTGGTCACCTTTACAGATACATCCAAGTGAGAGGGATATCATTGAACAGGGTGTATTGACTAAATAAAACAACCGGTGTTCTCATTGTTACTGGAGGCTGAGGATCACAATGTCCTTCACACATTGGTCACCTTTACAGATATATCCAAGTTAGAAGTATATCATTGAACAGGGTGTATTGACTAAATAAAACATCTGGAGTTCTCATTGTTACAAGAGGCTGAAGCTCAAATTGTCATTCATACGTTGGTTAGCTTTACAGATATATAAAAGTGAGAGGATTATAATTGAACAGGGTGTATTGACTAAATAAAACAACCGGTGTTTTATTGTTATAAGAGGCTGAAGATTACAATGTGTTTTACACATTGGTCACCTTTGCAGATATATCCAAGTGAGAGGGATATCATTGAACAGGGTGTATTGACTAAATAAAACAACTGGTGTTCCCATTGTTACAAGAGGCTGAAGATCACAATGTCTTTATACGTTGGTCACCTTTATAGATATATCCAGGGTGAGAGGGATATCATTGAACAGGGTGTATTGACTAAATAAAACAACTGGTGTTCTCATTGTTACAAGAGGCTGAATATCACAATGTCTTTCATACTTTGGTCACCTTTACAGATATATCCAAGTGAGAGGGATATCATTGAACAGGGTGTATTGACTAAAAAAATAACTGGTGTTCTCATTGTTTCAAGAGGCTGAAGCTCAAATTGTCATTCATACTGTGGTCACCTTTATAGATATATCCAAGTGAAAGGGATACCATTGAACAGGGTGTATTGACTAAAAAAAATAACTGGTTTTCTCATTGTTACAAGAGGCTAAAGATCACAATTTCTTTCATACTGTGGTCACCTTTACAGATACATCCAAGTGAGAGGGATATCATTGAACAGGGTGTATTGACTAAATAAAACAACTGGTGTTCTCATTGTTACAAGAGGCTTAAGTTCAAATTGTCTTACATACTGTGGCCTCCTTTACAGATATATCCAAGTGAGAGGGATATCATTGAACAGGGTGTATTGACTACATAAAACACCTGGTGTTCTCATTGTTACAAAAAGCTGAAGATCACAATTTCTTTCACACATTGGTCACCTTTACAGATATATCCAACTGAGAGGGATATCATTGAACAGGGTGTATTGACTAAATAAAACAACTGGTGTTCTCATTGTTACAAGAGGCTGAAGATCACAATGTCTTTCACACATTGGTCACCTTTACAGATATGTCCAAGTTAGAAGTATATCATTGAACAGGGTGTATTGACTAAATAAACAACCGGTGTTCTCATTGTTACAAGAGGCTGAAGATCACAATGTCTTTCACACATTTGTCACCTATACAGATATATCCAAGTGAGAGGGATATCATTGAACAGGTGTACTGACTAAATAAAACAACTGGTGTTCTCATTGTTACAAGAGGCTGAAGCTCAAATTGTCTTTCATACTGTGGTCACCTTTACAGATATATCCAAGTGAATGGGATATCATTGAACAGGGTGTATTGACTAAATAAAATAAATGGTGTTCTCATTGTTCCAAGAGGCTGAGGATCACAATGTGTTTCACACATTGGTCACCTTTACGGATATATCCAACTGAGAGGGATATCATTGAACAGGGTGTATTGACTAAACAAGACAACTGGTGTTCTCATTGTTACAAGAGACTGAAGATCAGAATGTCTTTCACACATTGGTCACCTTTACAGATATATCCAAGTGAGAGGGATATCATTGTACAGGGTGTATTGACTAAATAAAGCAACTGGTGTTCTCATTGTTACAAGAGGCTGAAGATCACAATGTCTTTCACACATTGTTCACCTTTACAGATATATCCATGTGAGAGGGATATCATTGAACAGGGTGTATTGACTAATAAAATAACTGGTGTTCTCATTGTTTCAACAGGCTGAAGCTCAAATTGTCATTCATACTGTGGTCACCTTTATAGATATATCCAAGTGAGAGGGATACCATTGAACAGGGTGTATTGACTAAAAAAAATAACTGGTTTTCTCATTGTTACAAGAGGCTAAAGATCACAATTTCTTTCATACTGTGGTCACCTTTACAGATACATCCAAGTGAGAGGGATATCATTGAACAGGGTGTATTGACTAAATAAAACAACTGGTGTTCTCATTGTTAGAAGAGGCTTAAGTTCCAATTGTCTTACATACTGTGGTCACCTTTACAGATATATCCAAGTGAGAGGGATATCATTGAAGAGGGTGTATTGACTAAATAAAACAACTGGTGTTCTCATTGTTACAAGAGCCTGAAGCTCAAATTGTCATTCATACTGTGGTCACCTTTACAGATTTATCCAACTGAGAGGGATATCATTGAACAGGGTGTTTTGACTCAATAAAACAACTGGTGTTCTCATTGTTACAAAAGGCTGAAGATCACAATGCCTTTTACACATTGGTCACCTTTACAGATATATCCGAGTGAGAGGGATATCATTTAAAAGGGTGTATTGACTAAATAAAACAACTGGTGTTCTCATCGTTACAATAGGCTGAAGCTCAAATTGTCTTCCATACTGTGGTCACCTTTACAGATATATCCAAGTGAGAGGGATATCATTGAACAGGGTGTATTGAATAAATAAAACAAACCGGTGTTCTCATTGTTACAAGAGGCTGAAGATAACAATGTCTTTCATACTGTGGTCACGTTTGCAGATATATTAAACTGAAGGGGATATAATTGAACAGGGTGTATTGACTAAATAAAACAACTGGTGTTCTCATTGTTACAAGAGGCTGAACCTCAAACTGTCTTACATACTGTAGTCTCCTTTACAGATATATCCAAGTGAGAGGGATATCATTGAACAGAGTGTATTGAATAAATAAAACAAACCGGTGTTCTTATTGTTACAAGAGGCTGAAGATAACAATGTCTTTCATACTGTGGTCACGTTTGCAGATATATAAAACTGAAGGGGATATAATTGAACACGGTGTATTGACTAAATAAAACAACTGGTGTTCTCATTGTTACAAGAGGCTGAAGCTCAAACTGTCATACATACTGTGGTCTCCTTTACAGATATATACAAGTGAGAGGGATATCATTGAACAGCATGTATTGAATAAATAAAACAAACCGGTGTTCTCATTGTTACAAGAGGCTGAAGATCACAATGTCTTTCACACATTGGTCACCTTTTACAGATATATCCAACTGAGAGGGATATCATTGAACAGGGTTTATTGACTAAATAAAACAACTGGTGTCTTAATTGTTACAAGAGGCTGAAGCTCAAATTGTCATTCATACTGTGGTCTCCTTTACAGATATATCCAAGTGAGAGGGATATCATTGAACAGGGTGTATTGACTAAACAAAACAACTGGCGTTCTCATTGTTACAAGAGGCTGAAGCTCAAATTGTCATTCATACTGTGGTCACCTTTACAGATATATCCAAGTGAGAGGGATATCATTGAACAGTGTGTATTGACTAAACAAAACAACTGGCGTTCTCATTGTTACAAGAGGCTGAAGGTCAAATTGTCATTCATACTGTGGTAACCTTTACAGATATATCCAAGTGAGAGGGATATCATTGAACAGGGTGTATTGACTAAATAAAACAACTTGTGTTCTCATCGTTACAACAGGCAGAAGAACACAATGTCTTTCATACATTGGTCACCTTTACAGATATATCCAAGTGAGAGGGATATCATTGAACAGGGTGTATTGATTAAATAAAACAACTGTCGTTCTAAGTGTTACAAGAGGCTGAAGATCACAATGTCTTTCACACAACGGTCACCTTTACAGATATATCCAAGAGAGAGGGATATCATTGAACAGGCTGTATCGACTAAATAACACAACTGGTGTTCTCATTGTTACAAGATGTGAAGATCACAATGTCTTTCATACACTGGTCACCTTTACAGATATATCCAAGTGAGAGCGATATCATTGAACAGGGTGTATTGACTAAATAAAACAACTGGTGTTCTCATTGTTACAAGAGGCTGAAGCTCAAATTGTCATTCATACTGTGGTCACCTTTACAGATATAACCAAGTGAGAGCGATATCATTAAACGGGGTGTATTGACTAAATAAAACATCTGGAGTTCTCATTGTTACAAGAGGCTGAAGCTCAAATTGTCATTCATACTGTGGTCACCTTTAAAGATATTACCAAGTGAGAGGGATATCATTAAAAATGGGTATATTGACTAAATAAAACATCTGGAGATCTGATTGTTACAAGAGGCTGAAGCTCAAATTGTCATTCATACTGTGGACACCTTTACAGATATATCCAAGTGAGAGGGATATCATTGAACAGGGTGTATTGACTAAATAAAACATCTGGAGCTCTCATTGTTACAGGAAACTGAAGCTCAAATTGTCATTCATACATTGGTCACCTTTACAGATATATCAAAGTGAGAGGGATATCATTCAACAGGGTGTATTGACTAAATAAAACAACCGGTGTCTCGTTGTTACAAGAGGCTGAAGATCACAATGTCTTTCATACGTTGGTCACCTTTACAGATATATAAAAGTGAGATGATTATAATTGATCAGGGTGTATTGAATAAACAAAACGACTGGTGTTCTCATTGTTACAAGAGGCTGAAGATCACAATGTCTTTCATACATTGTTCACCTTTAAAGATATATCCAAACGAGAGGGATATCATTGCACAGGGTGTATTGACTAAATAAAATAACTGGTGTTCTCATTGTTACAAGAGGCTTAAGCTCAAATTGTCTTACATACTGTGGTCACCTTTACAGATACATCCAAGTGAGAGGGATATCATTGAACAGGGTGCATTGACTAAATAAAGCAACTGGTGTTCTCATTGTTACAAGATGCTGAAGATCACAATGTCTTTCACACATTGTTCACCTTTACAGATATATCCAAACGAGAGGGATATCATTGCACAGGGTGTATTGACTAAATAAAATAACTGGTGTTCTCATTGTTACAAGAGGCTTAAGCTCAAATTGTCTTACATACTGTGGTCACCTTTACAGATACATCCAAGTGAGAGGGATATCATTGAACAGGGTGTATTGACGAAATAAAACAACCGGTGTTCTCATTGTTACTGGAGGCTGAGGATCACAATGTATTTCACACATTGGTCACCTTTACAGATATATCCAAGTGAGAGGGATATCTTTGAACAGGTTGTATTGACTAAATAAAAAAACTGGTGTTCTCATAGTTACAAGAGGCTAAAGATCACAATGTCTTTCACACATTGGACACCTTTACAGATATATCCAAGTGAGAGGGATATCATTGAAGAGGGTGTATTGACTAAATAAAACAACTGGTGTTCTCATTGTTACAAAAGGCTGAAGATCACAATGCCTTTTACACATTGGTCACCTTTACAGATATATCCAAGTGAGAGGGATATCATTGAACAGGGTGTATTGACCAAATAAAACAACTGGTGTTCTCATTGTTACAAGAGGCTGAAGATCACAATGCCTTTTACACATTGGACACCTTTACAGATATATCCAACTGAAAGGGATATCATTGAACAGGGTGTATTGACTAAATAAAACAACTGGTGTTCTCATTGTTACAAGAGGCTGAAGATCACAATGCCTTTTACACATTGGACACCTTTACAGATATATCCAACTGAGAGGGATATCATTGAACAGGGTGTATTGACTAAATAAAACAACTGGTGTTCTCATTGTTACAAGAGGCTGAAGAACACAATGTCTTTCACACATTGGTCACCTTTACAGATATATCCAAGTGAGAGGGATATCATTGAACAGGGTGTATTAACTAAATAAAACAACTGGTGTTCTCATCGTTACAAGAAGCTGAAGCTCAAATTGTCTTACATACTGTGGTCACCTTTACAGATATATCCAAGTGAGAGGGATATCATTGAACAGGACGTATTGACTAAATAAAACAACTGGTGTTCTCATCGTTACAAGAGGCTGAAGCTCAAATTGTCTTACATACTGTGGTCACCTTTACAGATATATCCAAGTGAGAGGGATATCATTGAACATAGTGTATTGACCAAATAAAACAACCTGTGTTCGCATTGTTACACGAGGCTGAAGATCACAATGTCTTTCACACATTGGTCACCTTTACAGATATATCCAAGTGAGAGGGATATCATTGAACAGGGTGTATTGACTAAATAAAACAACTGGTGTTCTCATTGTTACAAGAGGCTGAAGATCACAATGTCTTTCACACATTTGTCACCATTACAGATATATCCAAGTGAGAGGGATATCATTGAACAGGTGTACTGACTAAATAAAACAACTGGTGTTCTCATTGTTACAAGAGGCTGAAGCTCAAATTGTCTTTCATACTGTGGTCACCTTTACAGATATATCCATGTGAGAGGCATATCATTGAACAGGGTGTATTGACTAATAAAATAACTGGTGTTCTCATTGTTTCAAGAGGCTGAAGCTCAAATTGTCATTCATACTGTGGTCACCTTTATAGATATATCCAAGTGAGAGGGATACCATTGAACAGGGTGTATTGACTAAATAAACCAACTGGTGTTCTCATTGTTAGAAGAGGCTTAAGTTCCAATTGTCTTACATACTGTGGTCACCTTTACAGATATATCCAAGTGAGAGGGATATCATTGAAGAGGGTGTATTGACTAAATAAAACAACTGGTGTTCTCATTGTTACAAGAGCCTGAAGCTCAAATTGTCATTCATACTGTGGTCACCTTTACAGATTTATCCAACTGAGAGGGATATCATTGAACAGGGTGTTTTGACTCAATAAAACAACTGGTGTTCTCATCGTTACAATAGGCTGAAGCTCAAAATGTCTTCCATACTGTGGTCACCTTTACAGATATATCCAAGTGAGAGGGATATCATTGAACAGGTGTACTGACTAAATAAAACAACTGGTGTTCTCATTGTTACAAGAGGCTGAAGCTCAAATTGTCTTTCATACTGTGGTCACCTTTACAGATATATCCAAGTGAAAGGGATATCATTGAACAGGGTGTATTGACTAAGTAAAACAAATGGTGTTCTCATTGTTACAAGAGGCTGAAGATCACAATGTCTTTCATACATGGGTCACCTTTAAAGATACATCCAAGTGAGAGGGATATCATTGAACAGGGTGTATTGACTAAATAAAACAACCGGTGTGCTCATTGTTACAAGAGGCTGAAGATCACAATATCTCTCACACATTGGTCACCTTTACAGATATATCCAAGTGAGAGGGACATCATTGTACAGGACGTATTGACTAAATAAAACAACTGGTGTTCTCATTGTTACAAGAGGCTAAAGATAAGAATGTCTTTCACACATTGGTCACCTTTACAGATATATCCAAGTGAGAGGGATATCATTGTACAGGATATATTGACTAAATAAAACAACTGGTGTTCTCATTGTTACAAGAGGCTGAAGATCACAATGTCTTTCACACATTGTTCACCTTTACAGATATATCCATGTGAGAGGGATATTATTGAACAGGGTGTATTGACTAATAAAATAACTGGTGTTCTCATTGTTTCAAGAGCCTGAAGCTCATATTGTCATTCATACTGTGGTCACCTTTATAGACATATCCAAGTGAGAGGGATACCATTGAACAGGGTGTATTGACTAAAAAAAATAACTGGTTTTCTCATTGTTACAAGAGGCTAAAGATCACAATTTCTTTCATACTGTGGTCACCTTTACAGATACATCCAAGTGAGAGGGATATCATTGAACAGGGTGTATTGACTAAATAAAACAACTGGTGTTCTCATTGTTAGAAGAGGCTTAAGTTCCAATTGTCTTACATACTGTGGTCACCTTTACAGATATATACAAGTGAGAGGGATATCATTGAACAGGGTGTATTGACTACATAAAACACCTGGTGTTCTCATTGTTACAAGAAGCTGAAGATCACAATTTCTTTCACACATTGGTCACCTTTACAGATATATCCAACTGAGAGGGATATCATTGAACAGGGTGAATTGACTAAATAAAACAACTGGTGTTCTCATTGTTACAAGAGGCTGAAGATCACAATGTCTTTCACACATTGGTCACCTTTACAGATATGTCCAAGTTAGAAGTATATCATTGAACAGGGTGTATTGACTAAATAAACAACCGGTGTTCTCATTGTTACAAGAGGCTGAAGATCACAAAGTCTATCACACATTGGTCACGTTTACAGATATATAAAAGTTAGAGGGATATCATTTCACAGGGTGTATTGACTAAATAAAACAACTGGTGTTCTCATTGTTCCAAGAGGCTGAAGCTCAAATTGTCATTCATACTGTGGTCACTTTTACAGATTTATCCAAGTGAGAGGGATATCATTGAACAGGGTGTATTGACTAAATAAAACAACTGGTGTTCTCATAGTTACAAGAGGCTGAAGATCACAATGTCTTTCACACATTGGTCACCTTTACAGATATATCCAAGTGAGAGGGATATCATTGAACAGGACGTATTGACTAAATAAAACAACTGGTGTTCTCATCGTTACAAGAGGCTGAAGCTCAAATTGTCATTCATACTGTGGTCACTTTTACAGATATATCCAAGTTAGAAGTATATCATTGAACAGGGTGTATTGACTAAATAAAAGATCTGGAGTTCTCATTGTTACAAGAGGCTGAAGCTCAAATTGTCATTCATACGTTGGTTAGCTTTACAGATATATAAAAGTGAGAGGATTATAATTGAACAGGGTGTATTGACTAAATAAAACAACCGGTGTTTTATTGTTATAAGAGGCTGAAGATTACAATGTGTTTTACACATTGGTCACCTTTGCAGATATATCCAAGTGAGAGGGATATCATTGAACAGGGTGTATTGACTAAATAAAACAACTGGTGTTCCCATTGTTACAAGAGGCTGAAGATCACAATGTCTTTATACGTTGGTCACCTTTATAGATATATCCAGGGTGAGAGGGATATCATTGAACAGAGTGTATTGACTAAATAAAACAACTGGTGTTCTCATTGTTACAAGAGGCTGAATATCACAATGTCTTTCATACTTTGGTCACCTTTACAGATATATCCAAGTGAGAGGGATATCATTGAACAGGGTGTATTGACTAAAAAAATAACTGGTGTTCTCATTGTTTCAAGAGGCTGAAGCTCAAATTGTCATTCATACTGTGGTCACCTTTATAGATATATCCAAGTGAGAGGGATACCATTGAACAGGGTGTATTGACTAAAAAAAATAACTGGTTTTCTCATTGTTACAAGAGGCTAAAGATCACAATTTCTTTCATACTGTGGTCACCTTTACAGATACATCCAAGTGAGAGGGATATCATTGAACAGGGTGTATTGACTAAATAAAACAACTGGTGTTCTCATTGTTACAAAAAGCTGAAGATCACAATTTCTTTCACACATTGGTCACCTTTACAGATATATCCAAGTGAGAGGGATATCATTGAACAGGTGTACTGACTAAATAAAACAACTGGTGTTCTCATTGTTACAAGAGGCTGAAGCTCAAATTGTCTTTCATACTGTGGTCACCTTTACAGATATATCCATGTGAGAGGGATATCATTGAACAGGGTGTATTGACTAATAAAATAACTGGTGTTCTCATTGTTTCAAGAGGCTGAAGCTCAAATTGTCATTCATACTGTGGTCACCTTTATAGATATATCCAAGTGAGAGGGATACCATTGAACAGGGTGTATTGACTAAAAAAAATAACTGGTTTTCTCATTGTTACAACAGGCTGAAGATCACAATTTCTTTCATACTGTGGTCACCTTTACAGATACATCCAAGTGAGAGGGATATCATTGAACAGGGTGTATTGACTAAATAAACCAACTGGTGTTCTCATTGTTAGAAGAGGCTTAAGTTCCAATTGTCTTACATACTGTGGTCACCTTTACAGATATATCCAAGTGAGAGGGATATCATTGAAGAGGGTGTATTGACTAAATAAAACAACTGGTGTTCTCATTGTTACAAGAGCCTGAAGCTCAAATTGTCATTCATACTGTGGTCACCTTTACAGATTTATCCAACTGAGAGGGATATCATTGAACAGGGTGTTTTGACTCAATAAAACAACTGGTGTTCTCATCGTTACAATAGGCTGAAGCTCAAAATGTCTTCCATACTGTGGTCACCTTTACAGATATATCCAAGTGAGAGGGATATCATTGAACAGGTGTACTGACTAAATAAAACAACTGGTGTTCTCATTGTTACAAGAGGCTGAAGCTCAAATTGTCTTTCATACTGTGGTCACCTTTACAGATATATCCAAGTGAAAGGGATATCATTGAACAGGGTGTATTGACTAAGTAAAACAAATGGTGTTCTCATTGTTACAAGAGGCTGAAGATCACAATGTCTTTCATACATGGGTCACCTTTAAAGATATATCCAAGTGAGAGGGATATCATTGAACAGGGTGTATTGACTAAATAAAACAACCGGTGTGCTCATTGTTACAAGAGGCTGAAGATCACAATATCTTTCACACATTGGTCACCTTTACAGATATATCCAAGTGAGAGGGACAACATTGTACAGGACGTATTGACTAAATAAAACAACTGGTGTTCTCATTGTTACAAGAGGCTAAATATAAGAAAGTCTTTCACACATTGGTCACCTTTACAGATATATCCAAGTGAGAGGGATATCATTGTACAGGATATATTGACTAAATAAAACAACTGGTGTTCTCATTGTTACAAGAGGCTGAAGATCACAATGTCTTTCACACATTGTTCACCTTTACAGATATATCCATGTGAGAGGGATATTATTGAACAGGGTGTATTGACTAATAAAATAACTGGTGTTCTCATTGTTTCAAGAGCCTGAAGCTCAAATTGTCATTCATACTGTGGTCACCTTTATAGACATATCCAAGTGAGAGGGATACCATTGAACAGGGTGTATTGACTAAAAAAAATAACTGGTTTTCTCATTGTTACAAGAGGCTAAAGATCACAATTTCTTTCATACTGTGGTCACCTTTACAGATACATCCAAGTGAGAGGGATATCATTGAACAGGGTGTATTGACTAAATAAAACAACTGGTGTTCTCATTGTTAGAAGAGGCTTAAGTTCCAATTGTCTTACATACTGTGGTCACCTTTACAGATATATACAAGTGAGAGGGATATCATTGAACAGGGTGTATTGACTACATAAAACACCTGGTGTTCTCATTGTTACAAGAAGCTGAAGATCACAATTTCTTTCACACATTGGTCACCTTTACAGATATATCCAACTGAGAGGGATATCATTGAACAGGGTGAATTGACTAAATAAAACAACTGGTGTTCTCATTGTTACAAGAGGCTGAAGATCACAATGTCTTTCACACATTGGTCACCTTTACAGATATGTCCAAGTTAGAAGTATATCATTGAACAGGGTGTATTGACTAAATAAACAACCGGTGTTCTCATTGTTACAAGAGGCTGAAGATCACAAAGTCTATCACACATTGGTCACGTTTACAGATATATAAAAGTTAGAGGGATATCATTTCACAGGGTGTATTGACTAAATAAAACAACTGGTGTTCTCATTGTTCCAAGAGGCTGAAGCTCAAATTGTCATTCATACTGTGGTCACTTTTACAGATTTATCCAAGTGAGAGGGATATCATTGAACAGGGTGTATTGACTAAATAAAACAACTGGTGTTCTCATAGTTACAAGAGGCTGAAGATCACAATGTCTTTCACACATTGGTCACCTTTACAGATATATCCAAGTGAGAGGGATATCATTGAACAGGACGTATTGACTAAATAAAACAACTGGTGTTCTCATCGTTACAAGAGGCTGAAGCTCAAATTGTCATTCATACTGTGGTCACTTTTACAGATATATCCAAGTTAGAAGTATATCATTGAACAGGGTGTATTGACTAAATAAAAGATCTGGAGTTCTCATTGTTACAAGAGGCTGAAGCTCAAATTGTCATTCATACGTTGGTTAGCTTTACAGATATATAAAAGTGAGAGGATTATAATTGAACAGGGTGTATTGACTAAATAAAACAACCGGTGTTTTATTGTTATAAGAGGCTGAAGATTACAATGTGTTTTACACATTGGTCACCTTTGCAGATATATCCAAGTGAGAGGGATATCATTGAACAGGGTGTATTGACTAAATAAAACAACTGGTGTTCCCATTGTTACAAGAGGCTGAAGATCACAATGTCTTTATACGTTGGTCACCTTTATAGATATATCCAGGGTGAGAGGGATATCATTGAACAGAGTGTATTGACTAAATAAAACAACTGGTGTTCTCATTGTTACAAGAGGCTGAATATCACAATGTCTTTCATACTTTGGTCACCTTTACAGATATATCCAAGTGAGAGGGATATCATTGAACAGGGTGTATTGACTAAAAAAATAACTGGTGTTCTCATTGTTTCAAGAGGCTGAAGCTCAAATTGTCATTCATACTGTGGTCACCTTTATAGATATATCCAAGTGAGAGGGATACCATTGAACAGGGTGTATTGACTAAAAAAAATAACTGGTTTTCTCATTGTTACAAGAGGCTAAAGATCACAATTTCTTTCATACTGTGGTCACCTTTACAGATACATCCAAGTGAGAGGGATATCATTGAACAGGGTGTATTGACTAAATAAAACAACTGGTGTTCTCATTGTTACAAAAAGCTGAAGATCACAATTTCTTTCATACTGTGGTCACCTTTACAGATACATCCAAGTGAGAGGGATATCATTGAACAGGGTGTATTGACTAAATAAAACAACCGGTGTTCTCATTGTTACAAGAGGCTGAAGATCAGAATGTCTTTCACACATTGGTCACCTTTACAGATATATCCAAGTCAGAGGGATATCATTGTACAGGGTGTATTGAATAATAAAATAACTGGTGTTCTCATTGTTACAAGAGGCTGAGGATTAGAATGTCTTTCACACATTGGTCACCTTTACAGATATATCCAAGTGAGAGGGATATCATTGAACAGGGTGTATTGACTAAAAAAATAACTGGTGTTCACACTGTTTCAAGAGGCTGAAGCTGAAATTGTCATTCATACTGTGGTCACCTTTACAGATATATCCAAGTGAGAGGGATATCATTAAACATGGTGTATTGACTAAATAAAACAACTGGTGTTCTCATTGTTAGAAGAGGCTTAAGTTCCAATTGTCTTACATACTGTGGTCACCTTTACAGATATATCCAAGTGAGAGGGATATCATTGAAGAGGGTGTATTGACTAAATAAAACAACTGGTGTTCTCATTGTTACAAGAGCCTGAAGCTCAAATTGTCTTACATACTGTGGTCACCTTTACAGATATATCCAAGTGAGAGGGATATCATTGAACATAGTGTATTGACCAAATAAAACAACCTGTGTTCGCATTGTTACACGAGGCTGAAGATCACAATGTCTTTCACACATTGGTCACCTTTACAGATATATCCAAGTGAGAGGGATATCATTGAACAGGGTGTATTGACTAAATAAAACAACTGGTGTTCTCATTGTTACAAGAGGCTGAAGATCACAATGTCTTTCACACATTTGTCACCTATACAGATATATCCAAGTGAGAGGGATATCATTGAACAGGGTGTATTGACTAAATAAAACAACTGGTGTTCTCATTGTTACAAGAGGCTGAAGATCACAATGTCTTTCACACATTTGTCACCTTTACAGATATATCCAAGTGAGAGGGATATCATTGAACAGGGTGTATTGACTAAATAAAACAACTGGTGTTCTCATTGTTACAAGAGGCTGAAGATCACAATGTCTTTCACACATTTGTCACCTATACAGATATATCCAAGTGAGAGGGATATCATTGAACAGGTGTACTGACTAAATAAAACAACTGGTGTTCTCATTGTTACAAGAGGCTGAAGCTCAAATTGTCTTTCATACTGTGGTCACCTTTACAGATATATCCAAGTGAATGGGATATCATTGAACAGGGTGTATTGACTAAATAAAATAAATGGTGTTCTCATTGTTCCAAGAGGCTGAGGATCACAATGTGTTTCACACATTGGTCACCTTTACGGATATATCCAACTGAGAGGGATATCATTGAACAGGGTGTATTGACTAAACAAGACAACTGGTGTTCTCATTGTTACAAGAGGCTGAAGATCACAATGTCTTTCACACATTGGTCACCTTTACAGATATGTCCAAGTTAGAAGTATATCATTGAACAGGGTGTATTGACTAAATAAACAACCGGTGTTCTCATTGTTACAAGAGGCTGAAGATCAGAATGTCTTTCACACATTGGTCACCTTTACAGATATATCCAAGTCAGAGGGATATCATTGTACAGGGTGTATTGAATAATAAAATAACTGGTGTTCTCATTGTTACAAGAGGCTGAGGATTAGAATGTCTTTCACACATTGGTCACCTTTACAGATATATCCAAGTGAGAGGGATATCATTGAACAGGGTGTATTGACTAAAAAAATAACTGGTGTTCACACTGTTTCAAGAGGCTGAAGCTGAAATTGTCATTCATACTGTGGTCACCTTTACAGATATATCCAAGTGAGAGGGATATCATTAAACATGGTGTATTGACTAAATCAAATAACTGGTGTTCTCATTGTTACAAGAGACTGAAGATCACAATTTCTTTCATACTGTGGTCACCTTTACAGATATATAAAAGTTAGAGGGATATCATTTCACAGGGTGTATTGACTAAATAAAACAACTGGTGTTCTCATTCTTAAAAGAGGCTAAAGCTCAAATTGTCTTACATACTGTGATCACCTTTACAGATATATCCAAGTGAGAGGGATATCATTGAACATAGTGTATTGACCAAATAAAACAACCTGTGTTCGCATTGTTACACGAGGCTGAAGATCACAATGTCTTTCACACATTGGTCACCTTTACAGATATATCCAAGTGAGAGGGATATCTTTGAACAGGGTGTATTGACTAAATAAAACAACTGGTGTTCTCATTGTTACACGAGGCTAAAGATCACAATGTCTTTCACACATTGGTCACCTTTACAGATATATCCAAGTGAGAGGGATATCTTTGAACAGGGTGTATTGACCAAATAAAACAACCTGTGTTCGCATTGTTACACGAGGCTGAAGATCACAATGTCTTTCACACATTGGTCAACTTTACAGATATATCCAAGTGAGAGGGATATCTTTGAACAGGTTGTATTGACTAAATAAAAAAACTGGTGTTCTCAAAGTTACAAGAGGCTAAAGATCACAATGTCTTTCACACATTGGACACCTTTACAGATATATCCAAGTGAGAGGGATATCATTGAAGAGGGTGTATTGACTAAATAAAACAACTGGTGTTCTCATTGTTACAAAAGGCTGAAGATCACAATGCCTTTTACACATTGGTCACCTTTACAGATATATCCAAGTGAGAGGGATATCATTGAACAGGGTGAATTGACCAAATAAAACAACTGGTGTTCTCATTGTTACAAGAGGCTGAAGAACACAATGTCTTTCACACATTGGTCACCTTTACAGATATATCCAAGTGAGAGGGATATCATTGAACAGGGTGTATTAACTAAATAAAACAACTGGTGTTCTCATCGTTACAAGAAGCTGAAGCTCAAATTGTCTTACATACTGTGGTCACCTTTACAGATATATCCAAGTGAGAGGGATATCATTGAACAGGGTGTATTGGCTAAATAAAACAACTGGTGTTCTCATTGTTCCAAGAGGCTGAAGCTCAAATTGTCATTCATACTGTGGTCACTTTTACAGATTTATCCAAGTGAGAGGGATATCATTGAACAGGGTGTATTGACTAAATAAAACAACTGGTGTTCTCATTGTTCCAAGAGGCTGAAGCTCAAATTGTCATTCATACTATGGTCACTTTTACAGATTTATCCAAGTGAGAGGGATATCATTGAACAGGGTGTATTGACTAAATAAAACAACTGGTGTTCTCATTGTTACAAGAGGCTGAAGCTCAAATTGTCATTCATACTGTGGTCACTTTTACAGATTTATCCAAGTGAGAGGGATATCATTGAACAGGGTGTATTGACTAAATAAAACAACTGGTGTTCTCATTGTTACAAGAGGCTGAAGATCACAATGTCTTTCACACATTGGTCACCTTTACAGATATATCCAAGTGAGAGGGATATCATTGAACAGGACGTATTGACTAAATAAAACAACTGGTGTTCTCATCGTTACAAGAGGCTGAAGCTCAAATTGTCTTACATACTGTGGTCACCTTTACAGATATATCCAAGTGAGAGGGATATCATTGAACATAGTGTATTGACCAAATAAAACAACCTGTGTTCGCATTGTTACACGAGGCTGAAGATCACAATGTCTTTCACACATTGGTCACCTTTACAGATATATCCAAGTGAGAGGGATATCATTGAACAGGGTGTATTGACTAAATAAAACAACTGGTGTTCTCATTGTTACAAGAGGCTGAAGATCACAATGTCTTTCACACATTTGTCACCTATACAGATATATCCAAGTGAGAGGGATATCATTGAACAGGGTGTATTGACTAAATAAAACAACTGGTGTTCTCATTGTTACAAGAGGCTGAAGATCACAATGTCTTTCACACATTTGTCACCTTTACAGATATATCCAAGTGAGAGCGATATCATTGAACAGGGTGTATTGACTAAATAAAACAACTGGTGTTCTCATTGTTACAAGAGGCTGAAGATCACAATGTCTTTCACACATTTGTCACCTATACAGATATATCCAAGTGAGAGGGATATCATTGAACAGGTGTACTGACTAAATAAAACAACTGGTGTTCTCATTGTTACAAGAGGCTGAAGCTCAAATTGTCTTTCATACTGTGGTCACCTTTACAGATATATCCAAGTGAATGGGATATCATTGAACAGGGTGTATTGACTAAATAAAATAAATGGTGTTCTCATTGTTCCAAGAGGCTGAGGATCACAATGTGTTTCACACATTGGTCACCTTTACGGATATATCCAACTGAGAGGGATATCATTGAACAGGGTGTATTGACTAAACAAGACAACTGGTGTTCTCATTGTTACAAGAGGCTGAAGATCAGAATGTCTTTCACACATTGGTCACCTTTACAGATATATCCAAGTGAGAGGGATATCATTGTACAGGGTGTATTGACTAAATAAAGCAACTGGTGTTCTCATTGTTACAAGAGGCTGAAGATCACAATGTCTTTCACACATTGTTCACCTTTACAGATATATCCATGTGAGAGGGATATCATTGAACAGGGTGTATTGACTAATAAAATAACTGGTGTTCTCATTGTTTCAACAGGCTGAAGCTCAAATTGTCATTCATACTGTGGTCACCTTTATAGATATATCCAAGTGAGAGGGATACCATTGAACAGGGTGTATTGACTAAAAAAAATAACTGGTTTTCTCATTGTTACAAGAGGCTAAAGATCACAATTTCTTTCATACTGTGGTCACCTTTACAGATACATCCAAGTGAGAGGGATATCATTGAACAGGGTGTATTGACTAAATAAAACAACTGGTGTTCTCATTGTTAGAAGAGGCTTAAGTTCCAATTGTCTTACATACTGTGGTCACCTTTACAGATATATCCAAGTGAGAGGGATATCATTGAAGAGGGTGTATTGACTAAATAAAACAACTGGTGTTCTCATTGTTACAAGAGCCTGAAGCTCAAATTGTCTTACATACTGTGGTCACCTTTACAGATATATCCAAGTGAGAGGGATATCATTGAACAGGGTGTTTTGACTCAATAAAACAACTGGTGTTCTCATTGTTACAAAAGGCTGAAGATCACAATGCCTTTTACACATTGGTCACCTTTACAGATATATCCAAGTGAGAGGGATATCATGTAAAAGGGTGTATTGACTAAATAAAACAACTGGTGTTCTCATCGTTACAATAGGCTGAAGCTCAAATTGTCTTCCATACTGTGGTCACCTTTACAGATATATCCAAGTGAGAGTGATATCATTGAACAGGGTGTATTGAATAAATAAAACAAACCGGTGTTCTCATTGTTACAAGAGGCTGAAGATAACAATGTCTTTCATACTGTGGTCACGTTTGCAGATATATTAAACTGAAGGGGATATAATTGAACAGGGTGTATTGACTAAATAAAACAACTGGTGTTCTCATTGTTACAAGAGGCTGAACCTCAAACTGTCTTACATACTGTAGTCTCCTTTACAGATATATCCAAGTGAGAGGGATATCATTGAACAGAGTGTATTGAATAAATAAAACAAACCGGTGTTCTTATTGTTACAAGAGGCTGAAGATAACAATGTCTTTCATACTGTGGTCACGTTTGCAGATATATAAAACTGAAGGGGATATAATTGAACACGGTGTATTGACTAAATAAAACAACTGGTGTTCTCATTGTTACAAGAGGCTGAAGCTCAAACTGTCATACATACTGTGGTCTCCTTTACAGATATATACAAGTGAGAGGGATATCATTGAACAGCATGTATTGAATAAATAAAACAAACCGGTGTTCTCATTGTTACAAGAGGATGAAGATCACAATGTCTTTCACACATTGGTCACCTTTTACAGATATATCCAACTGAGAGGGATATCATTGAACAGGGTTTATTGACTAAATAAAACAACTGGTGTCTTAATTGTTACAAGAGGCTGAAGCTCAAATTGTCATTCATACATTGGTCACCTTTACAGATATATCAAAGTGAGAGGGATATCATTCAACAGGGTGTATTGACTAAATAAAACAACCGGTGTCTCGTTGTTACAAGAGGCTGAAGATCACAATGTCTTTCATACGTTGGTCACCTTTACAGATATATAAAAGTGAGATGATTATAATTGATCAGGGTGTATTGAATAAATAAAACGACTGGTGTTCTCATTGTTACAAGAGGCTGAAGATCACAATGTCTTTCATACATTGTTCACCTTTACAGATATATCCAAACGAGAGGGATATCATTGCACAGGGTGTATTGACTAAATAAAATAACTGGTGTTCTCATTGTTACAAGAGGCTTAAGCTCAAATTGTCTTACATACTGTGGTCACCTTTACAGATACATCCAAGTGAGAGGGATATCATTGAACAGGGTGTATTGACTAAATAAAACAACTGGTGTTCTCATTGTTACAAGATGCTGAAGATCACAATGTCTTTCACACATTGTTCACTTTTACAGATATATCCAAACGAGAGGGATATCATTGCACAGGGTGTATTGACTAAATAAAATAACTGGTGTTCTCATTGTTACAAGAGGCTTAAGCTCAAATTGTCTTACATACTGTGGTCACCTTTACAGATACATCCAAGTGAGAGGGATATCATTGAACAGGGTGTATTGACTAAATAAAACAACCGGTGTTCTCATTGTTACTGGAGGCTGAGGATCACAATGTCCTTCACACATTGGTCACCTTTACAGATATATCCAAGTTAGAAGTATATCATTGAACAGGGTGTATTGACTAAATAAAACATCTGGAGTTCTCATTGTTACAAGAGGCTGAAGCTCAAATTGTCATTCATACGTTGGTTAGCTTTACAGATATATCAAAGTGAGAGGGATATCATTCAACAGGGTGTATTGACTAAATAAAACAACCGGTGTTTTATTGTTATAAGAGGCTGAAGATTACAATGTGTTTTACACATTGGTCACCTTTGCAGATATATCCAAGTGAGAGGGATATCATTGAACAGGGTGTATTGACTAAATAAAACAACTGGTGTTCCCATTGTTACAAGAGGCTGAAGATCACAATGTCTTTATACGTTGGTCACCTTTATAGATATATCCAGGGTGAGAGGGATATCATTGAACAGGGTGTATTGACTAAATAAAACAACTGGTGTTCTCATTGTTACAAGAGGCTGAATATCACAATGTCTTTCATACTTTGGTCACCTTTACAGATATATCCAAGTGAGAGGGATATCATTGAACAGGGTGTATTGACTAAAAAAATAACTGGTGTTCTCATTGTTTCAAGAGGCTGAAGCTCAAATTGTCATTCATACTGTGGTCACCTTTATAGATATATCCAAGTGAGAGGGATACCATTGAACAGGGTGTATTGACTAAAAAAAATAACTGGTTTTCTCATTGTTACAAGAGGCTAAAGATCACAATTTCTTTCATACTGTGGTCACCTTTACAGATACATCCAAGTGAGAGGGATATCATTGAACAGGGTGTATTGACTAAATAAAACAACTGGTGTTCTCATTGTTACAAGAGGCTTAAGTTCAAATTGTCTTACATACTGTGGCCTCCTTTACAGATATATCCAAGTGAGAGGGATATCATTGAACAGGGTGTATTGACTACATAAAACACCTGGTGTTCTCAAATTACAAAAAGCTGAAGATCACAATTTCTTTCACACATTGGTCACCTTTACAGATATATCCAACTGAGAGGGATATCATTGAACAGGGTGTATTGACTAAATAAAACAACTGGTGTTCTCATTGTTACAAGAGGCTGAAGATCACAATGTCTTTCACACATTGGTCACCTTTACAGATATGTCCAAGTTAGAAGTATATCATTGAACAGGGTGTATTGACTAAATAAACAACCGGTGTTCTCATTGTTACAAGAGGCTGAAGATCACAATGTCTTTCACACATTTGTCACCTATACAGATATATCCAAGTGAGAGGGATATCATTGAACAGGTGTACTGACTAAATAAAACAACTGGTGTTCTCATTGTTACAAGAGGCTGAAGCTCAAATTGTCTTTCATACTGTGGTCACCTTTACAGATATATCCAAGTGAATGGGATATCATTGAACAGGGTGTATTGACTAAATAAAATAAATGGTGTTCTCATTGTTCCAAGAGGCTGAGGATCACAATGTGTTTCACACATTGGTCACCTTTACGGATATATCCAACTGAGAGGGATATCATTGAACAGGGTGTATTGACTAAACAAGACAACTGGTGTTCTCATTGTTACAAGAGGCTGAAGATCAGAATGTCTTTCACACATTGGTCACCTTTACAGATATATCCAAGTGAGAGGGATATCATTGTACAGGGTGTATTGACTAAATAAAGCAACTGGTGTTCTCATTGTTACAAGAGGCTGAAGATCACAATGTCTTTCACACATTGTTCACCTTTACAGATATATCCATGTGAGAGGGATATCATTGAACAGGGTGTATTGACTAATAAAATAACTGGTGTTCTCATTGTTTCAACAGGCTGAAGCTCAAATTGTCATTCATACTGTGGTCACCTTTATAGATATATCCAAGTGAGAGGGATACCATTGAACAGGGTGTATTGACTAAAAAAAATAACTGGTTTTCTCATTGTTACAAGAGGCTAAAGATCACAATTTCTTTCATACTGTGGTCACCTTTACAGATACATCCAAGTGAGAGGGATATCATTGAACAGGGTGTATTGACTAAATAAAACAACTGGTGTTCTCATTGTTAGAAGAGGCTTAAGTTCCAATTGTCTTACATACTGTGGTCACCTTTACAGATATATCCAAGTGAGAGGGATATCATTGAAGAGGGTGTATTGACTAAATAAAACAACTGGTGTTCTCATTGTTACAAGAGCCTGAAGCTCAAATTGTCATTCATACTGTGGTCACCTTTACAGATTTATCCAACTGAGAGGGATATCATTGAACAGGGTGTTTTGACTCAATAAAACAACTGGTGTTCTCATTGTTACAAAAGGCTGAAGATCACAATGCCTTTTACACATTGGTCACCTTTACAGATATATCCAAGTGAGAGGGATATCATTTAAAAGGGTGTATTGACTAAATAAAACAACTGGTGTTCTCATCGTTACAATAGGCTGAAGCTCAAATTGTCTTCCATACTGTGGTCACCTTTACAGATATATCCAAGTGAGAGGGATATCATTGAACAGGGTGTATTGAATAAATAAAACAAACCGGTGTTCTCATTGTTACAAGAGGCTGAAGATAACAATGTCTTTCATACTGTGGTCACGTTTGCAGATATATTAAACTGAAGGGGATATAATTGAACAGGGTGTATTGACTAAATAAAACAACTGGTGTTCTCATTGTTACAAGAGGCTGAAGCTCAAACTGTCATACATACTGTGGTCTCCTTTACAGATATATACAAGTGAGAGGGATATCATTGAACAGCATGTATTGAATAAATAAAACAAACCGGTGTTCTCATTGTTACAAGAGGCTGAAGATCACAATGTCTTTCACACATTGGTCACCTTTTACAGATATATCCAACTGAGAGGGATATCATTGAACAGGGTTTATTGACTAAATAAAACAACTGGTGTCTTAATTGTTACAAGAGGCTGAAGCTCAAATTGTCATTCATACTGTGGTCTCCTTTACAGATATATCCAAGTGAGAGGGATATCATTGAACAGGGTGTATTGACTAAACAAAACAACTGGCGTTCTCATTGTTACAAGAGGCTGAAGCTCAAATTGTCATTCATACTGTGGTCACCTTTACAGATATATCCAAGTGAGAGGGATATCATTGAACAGTGTGTATTGACTAAACAAAACAACTGGCGTTCTCATTGTTACAAGAGACTGAAGGTCAAATTGTCATTCATACTGTGGTAACCTTTACAGATATATCCAAGTGAGAGGGATATCATTGAACAGGGTGTATTGACTAAATAAAACAACTTGTGTTCTCATCGTTACAACAGGCAGAAGAACACAATGTCTTTCATACATTGGTCACCTTTACAGATATATCCAAGTGAGAGGGATATCATTGAACAGGGTGTATTGATTAAATAAAACAACTGTCGTTCTCAGTGTTACAAGAGGCTGAAGATCACAATGTCTTTCACACAACGGTCACCTTTACAGATATATCCAAGAGAGAGGGATATCATTGAACAGGCTGTATCGACTAAATAACACAACTGGTGTTCTCATTGTTACAAGATGTGAAGATCACAATGTCTTTCATACATTGGTCACCTTTACAGATATATCCAAGTGAGAGCGATATCATTGAACAGGGTGTATTGACTAAATAAAACAACTGGTGTTCTCATTGTTACAAGAGGCTGAAGCTCAAATTGTCATTCATACTGTGGTCACCTTTACAGATATAACCAAGTGAGAGCGATATCATTAAACGGGGTGTATTGACTAAATAAAACATCTGGAGTTCTCATTGTTACAAGAGGCTGAAGCTCAAATTGTCATTCATACTGTGGTCACCTTTAAAGATATTACCAAGTGAGAGGGATATCATTAAAAATGGGTATATTGACTAAATAAAACATCTGGAGATCTGATTGTTACAAGAGGCTGAAGCTCAAATTGTCATTCATACTGTGGACACCTTTACAGATATATCCAAGTGAGAGGGATATCATTGAACAGGGTGTATTGACTAAATAAAACATCTGGAGCTCTCATTGTTACAGGAAACTGAAGCTCAAATTGTCATTCATACATTGGTCACCTTTACAGATATATCAAAGTGAGAGGGATATCATTCAACAGGGTGTATTGACTAAATAAAACAACCGGTGTCTCGTTGTTACAAGAGGCTGAAGATCACAATGTCTTTCATACGTTGGTCACCTTTACAGATATATAAAAGTGAGATGATTATAATTGATCAGGGTGTATTGAATAAACAAAACGACTGGTGTTCTCATTGTTACAAGAGGCTGAAGATCACAATGTCTTTCATACATTGTTCACCTTTAAAGATATATCCAAACGAGAGGGATATCATTGCACAGGGTGTATTGACTAAATAAAATAACTGGTGTTCTCATTGTTACAAGAGGCTTAAGCTCAAATTGTCTTACATACTGTGGTCACCTTTACAGATACATCCAAGTGAGAGGGATATCATTGAACAGGGTGTATTGACTAAATAAAACAACTGGTGTTCTCATTGTTACAAGATGCTGAAGATCACAATGTCTTTCACACATTGTTCACCTTTACAGATATATCCAAACGAGAGGGATATCATTGCACAGGGTGTATTGACTAAATAAAATAACTGGTGTTCTCATTGTTACAAGAGGCTTAAGCTCAAATTGTCTTACATACTGTGGTCACCTTTACAGATACATCCAAGTGAGAGGGATATCATTGAACAGGGTGTATTGACTAAATAAAACAACCGTTGTTCTCATTGTTACTGGAGGCTGAGGATCACAATGTCTTTCACACATTGGTCACCTTTACAGATATATCCAAGTGAGAGGGATATCTTTGAACAGGTTGTATTGACTAAATAAAAAAACTGGTGTTCTCATAGTTACAAGAGGCTAAAGATCACAATGTCTTTCACACATTGGACACCTTTACAGATATATCCAAGTGAGAGGGATATCATTGAAGAGGGTGTATTGACTAAATAAAACAACTGGTGTTCTCATTGTTACAAAAGGCTGAAGATCACAATGCCTTTTACACATTGGTCACCTTTACAGATATATCCAAGTGAGAGGGATATCATTGAACAGGGTGTATTGACCAAATAAAACAACTGGTGTTCTCATTGTTACAAGAGGCTGAAGATCACAATGCCTTTTACACATTGGACACCTTTACAGATATATCCAACTGAAAGGGATATCATTGAACAGGGTGTATTGACTAAATAAAACAACTGGTGTTCTCATTGTTACAAGAGGCTGAAGATCACAATGCCTTTTACACATTGGACACCTTTACAGATATATCCAACTGAGAGGGATATCATTGAACAGGGTGTATTGACTAAATAAAACAACTGGTGTTCTCATTGTTACAAGAGGCTGAAGAACACAATGTCTTTCACACATTGGTCACCTTTACAGATATATCCAAGTGAGAGGGATATCATTGAACAGGGTGTATTAACTAAATAAAACAACTGGTGTTCTCATCGTTACAAGAAGCTGAAGCTCAAATTGTCTTACATACTGTGGTCACCTTTACAGATATATCCAAGTGAGAGGGATATCATTGAACAGGACGTATTGACTAAATAAAACAACTTGTGTTCTCATCGTTACAAGAGGCTGAAGCTCAAATTGTCTTACATACTGTGGTCACCTTTACAGATATATCCAAGTGAGAGGGATATCATTGAATATAGTGTATTGACCAAATAAAACAACCTGTGTTCGCATTGTTACACGAGGCTGAAGATCACAATGTCTTTCACACATTGGTCACCTTTACAGATATATCCAAGTGAGAGGGATATCATTGAACAGGGTGTATTGACTAAATAAAACAACTGGTGTTCTCATTGTTACAAGAGGCTGAAGATCACAATGTCTTTCACACATTTGTCACCTTTACAGATATATCCAAGTGAGAGGGATATCATTGAACAGGGTGTATTGACTAAATAAAATAAATGGTGTTCTCATTGTTCCAAGAGGCTGAGGATCACAATGTGTTTCACACATTGGTCACCTTTACGGATATATCCAACTGAGAGGGATATCATTGAACAGGGTGTATTGACTAAACAAGACAACTGGTGTTCTCATTGTTACAAGAGGCTGAAGATCAGAATGTCTTTCACACATTGGTCACCTTTACAGATATATCCAAGTGAGAGGGATATCATTGAACAGGGTGTATTGACTAATAAAATAACTGGTGTTCTCATTGTTTCAAGAGGCTGAAGCTCAAATTGTCATTCATACTGTGGTCACCTTTATAGATATATCCAAGTGAGAGGGATACCATTGAACAGGGTGTATTGACTAAAAAAAATAACTGGTTTTCTCATTGTTACAACAGGCTGAAGATCACAATTTCTTTCATACTGTGGTCACCTTTACAGATACATCCAAGTGAGAGGGATATCATTGAACAGGGTGTATTGACTAAATAAACCAACTGGTGTTCTCATTGTTAGAAGAGGCTTAAGTTCCAATTGTCTTACATACTGTGGTCACCTTTACAGATATATCCAAGTGAGAGGGATATCATTGAAGAGGGTGTATTGACTAAATAAAGCAACTGGTGTTCTCATTGTTACAAGAGCCTGAAGCTCAAATTGTCATTCATACTGTGGTCACCTTTACAGATTTATCCAACTGAGAGGGATATCATTGAACAGGGTGTTTTGACTCAATAAAACAACTGGTGTTCTCATCGTTACAATAGGCTGAAGCTCAAAATGTCTTCCATACTGTGGTCACCTTTACAGATATATCCAAGTGAGAGGGATATCATTGAACAGGTGTACTGACTAAATAAAACAACTGGTGTTCTCATTGTTACAAGAGGCTGAAGCTCAAATTGTCTTTCATACTGTGGTCACCTTTACAGATATATCCAAGTGAAAGGGATATCATTGAACAGGGTGTATTAACTAAGTAAAACAAATGGTGTTCTCATTGTTACAAGAGGCTGAAGATCACAATGTCTTTCATACATGGGTCACCTTTAAAGATATATCCAAGTGAGAGGGATATCATTGAACAGGGTGTATTGACTAAATAAAACAACCGGTGTGCTCATTGTTACAAGAGGCTGAAGATCACAATATCTTTCACACATTGGTCACCTTTACAGATATATCCAAGTGAGAGGGACATCATTGTACAGGAAGTATTGACTAAATAAAACAACTGGTGTTCTCATTGTTACAAGAGGCTAAAGATAAGAATGTCTTTCACACATTGGTCACCTTTACAGATATATCCAAGTGAGAGGGATATCATTGTACAGGATATATTGACTAAATAAAACAACTGGTGTTCTCATTGTTACAAGAGGCTGAAGATCACAATGTCTTTCACACATTGTTCACCTTTACAGATATATCCATGTGAGAGGGATATTATTGAACAGGGTGTATTGACTAATAAAATAACTGGTGTTCTCATTGTTTCAAGAGCCTGAAGCTCAAATTGTCATTCATACTGTGGTCACCTTTATAGACATATCCAAGTGAGAGGGATACCATTGAACAGGGTGTATTGACTAAAAAAAATAACTGGTTTTCTCATTGTTACAAGAGGCTAAAGATCACAATTTCTTTCATACTGTGGTCACCTTTACAGATACATCCAAGTGAGAGGGATATCATTGAACAGGGTGTATTGACTAAATAAAACAACTGGTGTTCTCATTGTTAGAAGAGGCTTAAGTTCCAATTGTCTTACATACTGTGGTCACCTTTACAGATATATACAAGTGAGAGGGATATCATTGAACAGGGTGTATTGACTACATAAAACACCTGGTGTTCTCATTGTTACAAGAAGCTGAAGATCACAATTTCTTTCACACATTGGTCACCTTTACAGATATATCCAACTGAGAGGGATATCATTGAACAGGGTGAATTGACTAAATAAAACAACTGGTGTTCTCATTGTTACAAGAGGCTGAAGATCACAATGTCTTTCACACATTGGTCACCTTTACAGATATGTCCAAGTTAGAAGTATATCATTGAACAGGGTGTATTGACTAAATAAACAACCGGTGTTCTCATTGTTACAAGAGGCTGAAGATCACAAAGTCTATCACACATTGGTCACGTTTACAGATATATAAAAGTTAGAGGGATATCATTTCACAGGGTGTATTGACTAAATAAAACAACTGGTGTTCTCATTGTTCCAAGAGGCTGAAGCTCAAATTGTCATTCATACTGTGGTCACTTTTACAGATTTATCCAAGTGAGAGGGATATCATTGAACAGGGTGTATTGACTAAATAAAACAACTGGTGTTCTCATAGTTACAAGAGGCTGAAGATCACAATGTCTTTCACACATTGGTCACCTTTACAGATATATCCAAGTGAGAGGGATATCATTGAACAGGACGTATTGACTAAAAAATAAAACAACTGGTGTTCTCATCGTTACAAGAGGCTGAAGCTCAAATTGTCATTCATACTGTGGTCACTTTTACAGATATATCCAAGTTAGAAGTATATCATTGAACAGGGTGTATTGACTAAATAAAAGATCTGGAGTTCTCATTGTTACAAGAGGCTGAAGCTCAAATTGTCATTCATACGATGGTTAGCTTTACAGATATATAAAAGTGAGAGGATTATAATTGAACAGGGTGTATTGACTAAATAAAACAACCGGTGTTTTATTGTTATAAGAGGCTGAAGATTACAATGTGTTTTACACATTGGTCACCTTTGCAGATATATCCAAGTGAGAGGGATATCATTGAACAGGGTGTATTGACTAAATAAAACAACTGGTGTTCCCATTGTTACAAGAGGCTGAAGATCACAATGTCTTTATACGTTGGTCACCTTTATAGATATATCCAGGGTGAGAGGGATATCATTGAACAGAGTGTATTGACTAAATAAAACAACTGGTGTTCTCATTGTTACAAGAGCCTGAATATCACAATGTCTTTCATACTTTGGTCACCTTTACAGATATATCCAAGTGAGAGGGATATCATTGAACAGGGTGTATCGACTAAATAAAACAACTCGTTTTCTCATTGATACAAGAAGCTGAAGATCACAATTTCTTTCACACATTGGTCACCTTAACAGATATATCCAACTGAGAGGGATATCTTTGAGCAGGGTGAATTGACTAAATAAAACAACTGGTGTTCTCGTTGTTACAAGATGCTGAATTCACAATGTCTTTCACACATTGGTCACTGTTACAGATATATGCAAATGAGAGGGATATCATTGAACAGGGTGTATTAACTAAATAAAACAACCGGTGTTCTCATTGTTATAAGAGGCTGAGGATCACAATGTCTTTCACACATTGGTCACCTTTACAGATATATCCAAGTGAGAGGGATATCATTGAACAGGGTGTATTGAAAAATAAAACAACTGGTGTTCTCATTGTTACAAGAGGCTGAAGATCACAATGTCTTTCATACGTTGTCACCTTTACAGGTATATAAAAGTGAGAGGACTATAATTGAACAGGGTGTACTGACTAAATAAAACAACTGGTGTTCTCATTGTTACAAGAGGATGAAGATCACAATGTCTTTCACACATTGGTCACCTTTACAGATATATCCAACTGAGAGGGATATAATTGAACAGGGTGTATTGACTAAACAAAACAACTGGAGTTCTCATTGTTAGTGGAGGCTGAAGCTCAAATTGTCATTCATACTGTGGTCAGTTTTACAGATATCTCCAAGTGAAAGGGATATCAGTGAACAGGGTGTATTGACTAAATAAAACAACCGGTGTTCTCATTATTACAAGATGCTGAAGATCTCAATGTCTTTCACACATTGGTCACCTTTGCAGATATATCCAACTGAGAGGGATATCATTGAACAGGGTGTATTGACTAAATAAAACAACTGGTGTTCTCATTGTTACAAGAGGCTTTAGCTCAAATTGTCTTACATGCTGTGGTCACCTTTACAGATACATCCAAGTGAGAGGGATATCATTGAACAGGGTGTATCGACTAAATAAAACAACTCGTGTTCTCATTGATACAAGAAGCTGAAGATCACAACTTCTTTCACACATTGGTCAGCTTTACAGATATATCCAACTGAGAGGGATAGCTTTGAACAGGGTGTATTGACTAAACAAAAACAACTGGTGTTCTCATTGTTACAAGAGGCTGAAGCTCAAATTGTCATTCATACTGTGATCACCTTTACAGAAATATCCAAGTGAGAGAAATTCATTGAACAGGGTGTATTGACTAAATAAAAAAACCGGTGTTCTCATTGTTAGAAGAGGCTGAAGATCACAATGTCTTTCACACAACGGTCACCTTTACGGATATATCCAAGTGAGAGGGATATCATTGAACAGCGTGTATTGACTAAATAAAACAACTGGTGTTCTCATTGTTACAAGAGGCTGAAGCTCAAATTGTCATTCATACTGTGGTCACTTTTACAGATATATCCAAGTGGGAGGGATATCATTGAACAGGGTGTATTGACTAAATAAAACAACTGGTGCTCTCATTGTTACAAGAGGCTGAAGATCACAATGTCTTTCACACATTGGTAACCTTTACAGATATATCCAAGTGAGAGGTATATCATTGAACAGGGTGTATTGACTAAATAAAAGAACTGGTGTTCTCATTGTTACAAGACGCATAAGCTCAAATTGTCTTACATACTGTGGTCACCTTTACAGATATATCCAACTGAGAGGGATATCATTGAACAGGGTGTATTAACTAAATAAAACAACTGGTGTTCTCGTTGTTACAAGATGCTGAAGATCACAATGTCTTTCACACATTGGTCACCTTTACAGATATATCCAAGTGAGAGGGATATCATTGAACAGGTGTATTGACTAAATAAAACAATGGGTGATCTCATTGTTACAAGAGGCTGAAGCTCAAATTGTCTTTCATACTGTGGTCACATTTACAAATATATACAAGTTAGAGGGATATCATTGAACAGGGTGTATTGAGTAAATAAAACAACTGGTGTTCTCATTGTTACAAGAGGCTGAAGATCAAATTGTCATTCATACATTGGTCACCTTTACAGATATATCCAAGTGAGAGGGATGTTATTGAACAGGGTGTATTCACTAAATAAAACATCTGGAGTTCTCAGTGTTACAAGAGGTTGAAGCTCAAATTGTCATTCATACTGTGGTCACCTTTACAGATATATCCAAGTGAGACGGATATCATTGAACAGGGTGTATTGACTAAATAAAACAACTGGTGTTCTCATTGTTACAAGTGGCTGAAAATCACAATGTCTTTCACACATTGGTCACCTTTACAGATATATCCAAGTGAGAGGGATATCATTGAACAGGGTGTATTGACTAAATAAAACAACTGGTGTTCTCATTGTTACAAGAGGCTTTAGCTCAAATTGTCTTACATACTGTGGTCACCGTTACAGATATATCCAAGTGAGAGGGATATCAATGAACAGGGTGTATTGACTAAATAAAACAACTGGTGTTCTCATTGTTACAAGAGGCTGAAGATCACAATGTCTTTCATACTGTGGTCACCTTTAAAGATATATAAAAGTGAGAGGGATATTACTGAACAGGGTGTATTCACTAAATAAAACATCTGGAGTTCTCATAGTTACAAGAGGCTGAAGCTCAAATTGTCTTTCATACTGTGGTCTCTTTTACATATATATCCAAGTGAGAGGGATATCTTTTAACAGGGTGTATTGACTAAACAAAAACAACTGGTGTTCTAATTGTTACAAGAGGCTGAAGCTCAAATTGTCATTCATACTGTGATCACCTTTACAGAAATATCCAAGTGAGAGAAATTCATTGAACAGGGTGTATTGACTAAATAAAAAAACCGGTGTTCTCATTGTTAGAAGAGGCTGAAGATCACAATGTCTTTCACACATTGGTCACCTTTACAGATATATCCAAGTGAGAGGGATATCATTGAACAGGTTGTATTGACTAAATAAAACAACTGGTGTTCTCATTGTTACAAGAGGCTGAAGCTCAAATTGTCATTCATACTGTGCTCACTTTTACAGATATATCCAAGTGAGAGGGATATCAATGAACAGGGTGTATTGACTAAATAAACAACTGGTGTTCTCATTGTTACAAGAGGCTGAAGATCAAAATGTCTTTCACACATTTGTCACCTTTACAGATATATCCAAGTGCGAGGGATATCATAGAACAGGGTGTATTGACTAAATAAAAGAACTGGTGTTCTCATTGTTACAAGAGGCTTAAGCTCAAATTGTTTTACATACTGTGGTCACCTTTACAGATACATCCAAGTGAGAGGGATATCATTGAACAGGGTGTATTGACTAAATAAAACAACCGGTGTTCTCATAGTTACAAGAGGCTGAGGATCACAATGTCTTTCACACATTGGTCACCTTTACAGATATATCCAACTGAGAGGGATATCATTGAACAGGGTGTATTAACTAAATAAAACAACTGGTGTTCTCGTTGTTACAAGATGCTGAAGATCACAATGTCTTTCACACATTGGTCACCTATACAGATATATCCAAGTGAGAGGGATATCATTGAACAGGGTGTATTGACTAAATAAAACAACTGGTGTTCTCATTGTTACAAGAGGCTGAAGATCACAATGTCTTTCACACATTCGTCACCTTTACAGATATGTCCAAGTGAGAGGGATATCATTGAACAGGGTGTATTGACTAAATAAAAAAACCGGTGTTCTCATTGTTATAAGACGCTGAAGATCACAATGTCTTTCATACGTTGGTCACCTTTACAAGTATATAAAAGTGAGATGATTATAATTGAACAGGGGTATTGACTAAACAAAAACAACTGGTGTTCTCATTGTTACAAGAGGCTGAAGCTCAAATTGTCATTCATACTGTGATCACCTTTACAGAAATATCCAAGTGAGAGAAATTCATTGAACAGGGTGTATTGACTATATAAAAAAACCGGTGTTCTCATTGTTAGAAGAGGCTGAAGATCACAATGTCTTTCACACAACGGTCACCTTTACGGATATATCCAAGTGAGAGGGATATCATTGAACAGCGTGTATTGAGTAAATAAAACAACTGGTGTTCTCATTGTCACAAGAGGCTGAAGCTCAAAATGTCATTCATACTGTGGTCACTTTTACAGATATATCCAAGTGGGAGGGATATCATTGAACAGGGTGTATTGACTAAATAAAACAACTTGTGTTCTCATTGTTACAAGAGGCTGAAGATCACAATGTCTTTCACACATTGGTAACCTTTACAGATATATCCAAGTGAGAGGTATATCATTGAACAGGGTGTATTGACTAAATAAAAGAACTGGTGTTCTCATTGTTACAAGACGCTTAAGCTCAAATTGTCTTACATACTGTGGTCACCTTTACAGATATATCCAACTGAGAGGGATATCATTGAACAGGGTGTATTAACTAAATAAAACAACTGGTGTTCTCGCTGTTACAAGATGCTGAAGATCACAATGTCTTTCACACATTGGTCACCTTTACAGATATATCCAAGTAAGAGGGATTTCATTGAACAGGGTGTATTGACTAAATAAAAAAACCGGTGTTCTCATTGTTACAAGAGTCTGAAGATCACAATGTCTTTCATACTGTGGTCACCTTTACAGATATATAAAAGTGAGAGGGATATTATTGAACAGGGTCTATTGACTAAATAAAATATCTGGAGTTCTCATTGTTACAAGAGGCTGTGCTCAAATTGTCATTCGTACTGTGGTGATCTTTAAAGATATATCCAAGTGAGAGGGATAGCATTGAACAGGGTATATTGACTAAAATAAACATCTGGAGATCTCATTGTTACAAGAGGCTGAAGCTCAAATTGTCATTCATACATTGGTCACCTTTACAGATATATCCAAGTGAGAGGGATATCATTCAACAGGGTGTATTGACTAAATAAAACAACCAGTGTTCTCATTGTTATAAGAGGCTGAAGATCACAATGTCTTTCATATGTTGGTCACCTTTACAAGTATAGAAAAGTGAGATGATTGTAATTGAACAGGGGGTATTGACTAAATAAAACAACTGGTGTTCTCATTGTTACAAGAGGCTAAAGATCACAATGTCTTTCACACATTGGTCACCTTTACAGATATATCCAAGTGAGAGGGATATCATTGAACAGGGTGTATTGACTAAATAAAACAACTGGTGTTCTCATAGTTACAGGAGGCTAAAGATCACAATGTCTTTCACACAACGGTCACCTTTACAGATATATCCAAGTGAGAGGGATATCATTAAACAGGGTGTATTGACTAAATAAAACAACTGGTGTTCTCATTGTTACAAGAGGCTGCAGCTCAAATTGTCATTCATACTGCGGTCACTTTTACAGATATATCCAAGTGAGAGGGATATCATTGAACAGGGTGTATTGACTAAATAAAACAACTGGTGTTCTCATTGTTCCAACAGGCTGAAGCTCAAATTGTCATTCATACTGTGGTCACTTTTACAGATATATCCAAGTGAGAGGGATATCATTGAACAGGGTGTATTGACTAAATAAAACAACTGCTGTTCTCATTGTTAGAAGAGGCTGAAGATCAAATTGTCATTCATATTGTGGTCACTTTTACAGACATTCCAAGTGAGAGGGATATCATTGAACAGGGTGTATTGACTAAATAAAACAACTGGTGTTCTAATTGTTACAAGAGGCTGCAGCTCAAATTGTCATTCATACTGTGGTCACTTTTACAGATATAGCCAAGTGAGAGGGATATCATTGAATAGGGTGTATTGACTAAATAAAACAACTGGTGTTCTCATTGTTAGAAGAGGCTGAAGATCAAATTGTCATTCATACTGTGGTCACTTTTACAGATATATCCAAGTGAGAGGGATATCATTGAACAGGGTGTATTGACTCTATAAAAAAACTGGTGTTCTCATTGTTCCAAGAGGCTGAAACTCAAATTGTCATTCACACTGTGGTCACTTTTACAGATATATCCAACTGAGAGGGATATCATTGAACAGGGTGTATTGACTAAATAAAACAACCGGTGTTCTCATAGTTACAAGAGGCTGAGGATCACAATGTCTTTCACACATTGGTCACCTTTACAGATATATCCAACTGAGAGGGATATCATTGAACAGGGTGTATTGACTAAATAAAACAACTGGTGTTCTCATTGTTACAAGAGGCTGAAGATCACAATGTCTTTCACACATTCGTCACCTTTACAGATATGTCCAAGTCAGAGGGATATCATTGAACAGGGTGTATTGACTAAATGAAAAAACCGGTGTTCTCAATGTTACAAGAGTGTGAAGATCACAATAACTTTCATACTGTGGTCACCTTTACAGATATATGCAAGTGAGAGGGATATCATTGAACAGGGTGTATTGAATAAATAAAACAACTAGTGTTCTAATTGTTACAAGAGGCTGCAGCTCAAATTGTCATTCATACTGTGGTCACTTTTACAGATATATCCAAGTGAGAGGGATATCATTGAACAGGGTGTATTGACTAAATAAAACAACTGGTGTTCTCATTGTTAGAAGAGGCTGAAGATCAAATTGTCATTCATACTGTGGTCACTTTTACAGATATATCCAAGTGCGAGGGATATCATTGAACAGGGTGTATTGACTAAATAAAACAACTGGTGTTCTCATTGTTCCAAGAGGCTGAAACTCAAATTGTCATTCATACTGTGGTCACTTTTACAGATATATCCAAGTGAGAGGGATATCATTGAACAGGGTGTATTGACTAAATAAAACAACCGGTGTTCTCATAGTTACAAGAGGCTGAGGATCACAATGTCTTTCACACATTGGTCACCTTTACAGATATATCCAACTGAGAGGGATATCATTGAACAGGGTGTATTGACTAAATAAAACAACTGGTGTTCTCATTGTTACAAGAGGCTGAAGATCACAATGTGCTTTCATACATTGGTCACCTTAACAGATATATCCAAGTGAGAGGGATATCATTGAACAGGGTGTATTGACTAAATAAAACAACCTGTGTTCTCACTGTTACAAGAGGCTGAAGATCACAATGACTTTCACACATTGGTCACCTTTACAGATATATCCAAGTGAGAGGGATATCATTGAACAGGGTGTATTGAATAAATAAAACAACTGGTGTTCTCTCTGTTACAAGAGGCTGAAGATCACAATGACTTTCACACATTGGTCACCTTTACAGATATATCCAAGTGAGAGGGATATCATTGAACAGGTGTATTGACTAAATAAAACAACGGGTGATCTAATTGTTACAAGAGGCTGAAGCTCAAATTGTCTTTCATACTGTGGTCACGTTTACAGATATATACAAGATAGAGGGATATCATTGAACAGGGTGTATTGACTAAATAAAACAACTGGTGTTCTCATTGTTACAAGAGGTTGAAGCTCAAATTGTCATTCATACTGTGGTCACCTTTACAGATATATCCAAGTGAGACGGATATCATTGAACAGGGTGTATTGACTAAATAAAAAACTGGTGTTCTCATTGTTACAAGAGGCTGATGATCACAATGTCTTTCACACATTGGTCACCTTTACAGATATATCCAAGTGAGAGAGATATCATTGAACAGGGTGTATTGACTAAATAAAACAACTGGTGTTCTCATTGTTACAAGAGGCTTTAGCTCAAATTGTCTTACATACTGTGGTCACCTTTACAGATATATCCAAGTGAGAGGGATATCATTGAACAGGGTGTATCGACTAAATAAAACAACTCGTTTTCTCATTGATACAAGAAGCTGAAGATCACAATTTCTTTCACACATTGGTCACCTTTACAGATATATCCAACTGAGAGGGATATCTTTGAGCAGGGTGAATTGACTAAATAAAACAACTGGTGTTCTCGTTGTTACAAGATGCTGAATTCACAATGTCTTTCACACATTGGTCACTGTTACAGATATATGCAAATGAGAGGGATATCATTGAACAGGGTGTATTAACTAAATAAAACAACCGGTGTTCTCATTGTTATAAGAGGCTGAGGATCACAATGTCTTTCACACATTGGTCACCTTTACAGATATATCCAAGTGAGAGGGATATCATTGAACAGGGTGTATTGAAAAATAAAACAACTGGTGTTCTCATTGTTACAAGAGGCTGAAGATCACAATGTCTTTCATACGTTGTCACCTTTACAGATATATAAAAGTGAGAGGACTATAATTGAACAGGGTGTACTGACTAAATAAAACAACTGGTGTTCTCATTGTTACAAGAGGCTGAAGATCACAATGTCTTTCACACATTGGTCACCTTTACAGATATATCCAACTGAGAGGGATATAATTGAACAGGGTGTATTGACTAAACAAAACAACTGGAGTTCTCATTGTTAGTGGAGGCTGAAGCTCAAATTGTCATTCATACTGTGGTCAGTTTTACAGATATCTCCAAGTGAAAGGGATATCAGTGAACAGGGTGTATTGACTAAATAAAACAACCGGTGTTCTCATTATTACAAGATGCTGAAGATCTCAATGTCTTTCACACATTGGTCACCTTTGCAGATATATCCAACTGAGAGGGATATCATTGAACAGGGTGTATTGACTAAATAAAACAACTGGTGTTCTCATTGTTACAAGAGGCTTTAGCTCAAATTGTCTTACATGCTGTGGTCACCTTTACAGATACATCCAAGTGAGAGGGATATCATTGAACAGGGTGTATCGACTAAATAAAACAACTCGTGTTCTCATTGATACAAGAAGCTGAAGATCACAACTTCTTTCACACATTGGTCAGCTTTACAGATATATCCAACTGAGAGGGATAGCTTTGAACAGGGTGTATTAACTAAACAAAAACAACTGGTGTTCTCATTGTTACAAGAGGCTGAAGCTCAAATTGTCATTCATACTGTAATCACCTTTACAGAAATATCCAAGTGAGAGAAATTCATTGAACAGGGTGTATTGACTAAATAAAAAAACCGGTGTTCTCATTGTTAGAAGAGGCTGAAGATCACAATGTCTTTCACACAACGGTCACCTTTACGGATATATCCAAGTGAGAGGGATATCATTGAACAGCGTGTATTGACTAAATAAAACAACTGGTGTTCTCATTGTTACAAGAGGTGAAGCTCAAATTGTCATTCATACTGTGGTCACTTTTACAGATATATCCAAGTGGGAGGGATATCATTGAACAGGTTGTATTGACTAAATAAAACAACTGGTGCTCTCATTGTTACAAGAGGCTGAAGATCACAATGTCTTTCACACATTGGTAATCTTTACAGATATATCCAAGTGAGAGGTATATCATTGAACAGGGTGTATTGACTAAATAAAAGAACTGGTGTTCTCATTGTTACAAGACGCATAAGCTCAAATTGTCTTACATACTGTGGTCACCTTTACAGATATATCCAACTGAGAGGGATATCATTGAACAGGGGGTATTGACTAAATAAAACAACTGGTGTTCTCATTGTTACAAGAGGCTAAAGATCACAATGTCTTTCACACATTGGTCACCTTTACAGATATATCCAAGTGAGAGGGACATCATTGAACAGGGTGTATTGACTAAATAAAACATCTGGAGTTCTCATTGTTACAAGAGGCTGTGCTCAAATTGTCATTCGTACTGTGGTGATCTTTAAAGATATATCCAAGTGAGAGGGATAGCATTGAACAGGGTATATGGACTAAAATAAACATCTGGAGATCTCATTGTTACAAGAGGCTGAAGCTCAAATTGTCATTCATACATTGGTCACCTTTACAGATATATCCAAGTGAGAGGGATATCATTCAACAGGGTGTATTGACTAAATAAAACAACCGGTGTTCTCATTGTTATAAGAGGCTGAAGATCACAATGTCTTTCATACGTTGGTCACCTTTACAAGTACAGAAAAGTGAGATGATTATAATTGAACAGGGGGTATTGACTAAATAAAACAACTGGTGTTCTCATTGTTACAAGAGGCTAAAGATCACAATGTCTTTCACACATTGGTCACCTTTACAGATATATCCAAGTGAGAGGGATATCAATGAACAGGGTGTATTGACTAAATAAAACATCTGGAGTTCTCATTGTTACAAGAGGCTGAAGCTCAAATTGTCATTCATACTGTGGTCACTTTTACAGATATATCCAAGTGGGAGGGATATCATTGAACAGGGTGTATTGACTAAATAAAACAACTGGTGTTCTCATTGTTACAAGAGGCTGAAGATCACAATGTCTTTCACACATTGGTAACCTTTACAGATATATCCAAGTGAGAGGGATATCATTGAACAGGGTGTATTGACTAATTAAAAGAACTGGTGTTCTCATTGTTACAAGACGCTTAAGCTCAAATTGTCTTACATACTGTGGTCACCTTTACAGATATATCCAACTGAGAGGGATATCATTGAACAGGGTGTATTAACTAAATAAAACAACTGGTGTTCTCATTGTTACAAGAGGCTGAAGATCACAATGTCTTTCACACATTGGTCACCTTTACAGATATATCCAACTGAGAGGGATATCATTGAACAGCGTGTATTGACTAAATAAAACAACTGGTGTTCTCATTGTTACAAGAGGCTGAAGATCACAATGTCTTTCACACATTCGTCACCTTTACAGATATGTCCAAGTAAGAGGGATTTCATTGAACAGGGTGTATTGACTAAATAAAAAAACCCGTGTTCTCATTGTTACAAGAGTCTGAAGATCACAATGTCTTTCATACTGTGGTCACCTTTACAGATATATAAAAGTGAGAGGGATATTATTGAACAGGGTGTATTGACTAAATAAAACATCTGGAGTTCTCATTGTTACAAGAGGCTGTGCTCAAATTGTCATTCGTACTGTGGTGATCTTTAAAGATATATCCAAGTGAGAGGGATAGCATTGAACAGGGTATATTGACTAAAACAAACATCTGGAGATCTCATTGTTACAAGAGGCTGAAGCTCCAATTGTCATTCATACATTGGTCACCTTTACAGATATATCCAAGTGAGAGGGATATCATTCAACAGGGTGTATTGACTAAATAAAACAACCGGTGTTCTCATTGTTATAAGAGGCTGAAGATCACAATGTCTTTCATACATTGGTCACCTTTACAGATATATCCAAGTGAGAGGGATATCATTGAACAGGGTGTATTGACTAAATAAAACAACCGGTGTTCTCATTGTTACAAGGGGCTGCAGCTCAAATTGTCATTCATACATTGGTCACCTTTACAGATATATGCAAGTGAGAGGGATATCATTGAACAGGGTGTATTGACTAAATAAAACAACCGGTGTTGTCATTGTTAAAAGAGGCTGAAGATCACAATGTCTTTCACACATTGGTCACCTTTACAGATGTATCCAAGTTAGAGGGATATCATTGAACAGGGTGTATTGACTAAATAAAACAACTGGTGTTCTCATTGTTACAAGGGGCTGCAGCTCAAATTGTCATTCATACATTGGTCACCTTTACAGATATATGCAAGTGAGAGGGATATCATTGAACAGGGTGTATTGAATAAATAAAACAACTGATGTTCTGAATGTTATAAGAGGCTGAAGATTACAATGTCTTTCACACATTGGTCACGATTACAGATATACCCAAATGAGAGGGATATCATTGTACAGGGTGTATTGAATAAATAAAACAATGGGTGTTCTCATAGTTACAAGAGGCTGAAGATCACAATGTCTTTCACACAGTAGTCACCTTTACAGATATATCCAAGTGAGAGGGATATCATTGAACAGCGTGTATTGACCAAATAAAACAACTGGTGTTCTCATTCTTACAAGAGGCTGCAGCTCAAATTGTCATTCATACTGTGGTCACTTTTACAGATATATCCAAGTGATAGGGATATCAATGAATCGGGTTTATTGACTTAATAAAACAACGGGTGATCTCATTGTTACAAAAGGCTGAAGCTCAAATTGTCTTTCATACTGTGGTCACGTTTACAGATATATACAAGTTACAGGGATATCATTGAACAGGGTGTATTGATTAAATAAAAAACTGGTGTTCTCATTGTTACAAGAGGCAGAAGATCACAATGTCTTTCATACCTTGGTCACCTTTACAGATATATCCAAGTGAGAGGGATATCATTGAACAGGATGTATTCACTAAATAAAACAACTGGTGTTCTCATTGTTACAAGAGGCTGATAATCACAATGTCTTTCACACATTGGTCACCTTTACAGATATATCCAAGTGAAAGGGATATCATTGAACAGGGTGTTTTGACTAAATAAAACAACCAGTGTTCTCATTGTTACAAGATGCTGAAGATCACAATGTCTTTCACACATTGGTCACCTTTACAGATATATCCAACTGAGAGGGATATATTTGAACAGGGTGTATTGACTAAATAAAACAACTGGTGTTCTCATTGTTACAAGAGGCTTTAGCTCAAATTGTCTTACATACTGTGGTCACCTTTACAGATATATCCAAGTGAGAGGGATATCATTGAACAGGGTGTATCGACTAAATAAAACAACTCGTGTTCTCATTGTTACAAGAGGCTGAAGATCACAATGTGCTTTCATACATTGGTCACCTTAACAGATATATCCAAGTGAGAGGGATATCATTGAACAGGGTGTATTGACTAAATAAAACAACCTGTGTTCTCACTGTTACAAGAGGCTGAAGATCACAATGACTTTCACACATTGGTCACCTTTACAGATATATCCAAGTGAGAGGGATATCATTGAACAGGGTGTATTGAATAAATAAAACAACTGGTGTTCTCTCTGTTACAAGAGGCTGAAGATCACAATGACTTTCACACATTGGTCACCTTTACAGATATATCCAAGTGAGAGGGATATCATTGAACAGGTGTATTGACTAAATAAAACAACGGGTGATCTAATTGTTACAAGAGGCTGAAGCTCAAATTGTCTTTCATACTGTGGTCACGTTTACAGATATATACAAGATAGAGGGATATCATTGAACAGGGTGTATTGACTAAATAAAACAACTGGTGTTCTCATTGTTACAAGAGGTTGAAGCTCAAATTGTCATTCATACTGTGGTCACCTTTACAGATATATCCAAGTGAGACGGATATCATTGAACAGGGTGTATTGACTAAATAAAAAACTGGTGTTCTCATTGTTACAAGAGGCTGATGATCACAATGTCTTTCACACATTGGTCACCTTTACAGATATATCCAAGTGAGAGAGATATCATTGAACAGGGTGTAGTGACTAAATAAAACAACTGGTGTTCTCATTGTTACAAGAGGCTTTAGCTCAAATTGTCTTACATACTGTGGTCACCTTTACAGATATATCCAAGTGAGAGGGATATCATTGAACAGGGTGTATCGACTAAATAAAACAACTCGTTTTCTCATTGATACAAGAAGCTGAAGATCACAATTTCTTTCACACATTGGTCACCTTAACAGATATATCCAACTGAGAGGGATATCTTTGAGCAGGGTGAATTGACTAAATAAAACAACTGGTGTTCTCGTTGTTACAAGATGCTGAATTCACAATGTCTTTCACACATTGGTCACTGTTACAGATATATGCAAATGAGAGGGATATCATTGAACAGGGTGTATTAACTAAATAAAACAACCGGTGTTCTCATTGTTATAAGAGGCTGAGGATCACAATGTCTTTCACACATTGGTCACCTTTACAGATATATCCAAGTGAGAGGGATATCATTGAACAGGGTGTATTGAAAAATAAAACAACTGGTGTTCTCATTGTTACAAGAGGCTGAAGATCACAATGTCTTTCATACGTTGTCACCTTTACAGATATATAAAAGTGAGAGGACTATAATTGAACAGGGTGTACTGACTAAATAAAACAACTGGTGTTCTCATTGTTACAAGAGGCTGAAGATCACAATGTCTTTCACACATTGGTCACCTTTACAGATATATCCAACTGAGAGGGATATAATTGAACAGGGTGTATTGACTAAACAAAACAACTGGAGTTCTCATTGTTAGTGGAGGCTGAAGCTCAAATTGTCATTCATACTGTGGTCAGTTTTACAGATATCTCCAAGTGAAAGGGATATCAGTGAACAGGGTGTATTGACTAAATAAAACAACCGGTGTTCTCATTATTACAAGATGCTGAAGATCTCAATGTCTTTCACACATTGGTCACCTTTGCAGCTATATCCAACTGAGAGGGATATCATTGAACAGGGTGTATTGACTAAATAAAACAACTGGTGTTCTCATTGTTACAAGAGGCTTTAGCTCAAATTGTCTTACATGCTGTGGTCACCTTTACAGATACATCCAAGTGAGAGGGATATCATTGAACAGGGTGTATCGACTAAATAAAACAACTCGTGTTCTCATTGATACAAGAAGCTGAAGATCACAACTTCTTTCACACATTGGTCAGCTTTACAGATATATCCAACTGAGAGGGATAGCTTTGAACAGGGTGTATTGACTAAACAAAAACAACTGGTGTTCTCATTGTTACAAGAGGCTGAAGCTCAAATTGTCATTCATACTGTGATCACCTTTACAGAAATATCCAAGTGAGAGAAATTCATTGAACAGGGTGTATTGACTAAATAAAAAAACCGGTGTTCTCATTGTTAGAAGAGGCTGAAGATCACAATGTCTTTCACACAACGGTCACCTTTACGGATATATCCAAGTGAGAGGGATATCATTGAACAGCGTGTATTGACTAAATAAAACAACTGGTGTTCTCATTGTTACAAGAGGCTGAAGCTCAAATTGTCATTCATACATTGGTCACCTTTACAGATATATCCAAGTGAGAGGGATATCATTCAACAGGGTGTATTGACTAAATAAAACAACCGGTGTTCTCATTGTTATAAGAGGCTGAAGATCACAATGTCTTTCATACGTTGGTCACCTTTACAAGTACAGAAAAGTGAGATGATTATAATTGAACAGGGGGTATTGACTAAATAAAACAACTGGTGTTCTCATTGTTACAAGAGGCTAAAGATCACAATGTCTTTCACACATTGGTCACCTTTAGAGATATATCCAAGTGAGAGGGATATCAATGAACAGGGTGTATTGACTAAATAAAACATCTGGAGTTCTCATTGTTACAAGAGGCTGAAGCTCAAATTGTCATTCATACTGTGGTCACTTTTACAGATATATCCAAGTGGGAGGGATATCATTGAACAGGGTGTATTGACTAAATAAAACAACTGGTGTTCTCATTGTTACAAGAGGCTGAAGATCACAATGTCTTTCACACATTGGTAACCTTTACAGATATATCCAAGTGAGAGGGATATCATTGAACAGGGTGTATTGACTAAATAAAAGAACTGGTGTTCTCATTGTTACAAGACGCTTAAGCTCAAATTGTCTTACATACTGTGGTCACCTTTACAGATATATCCAACTGAGAGGGATATCATTGAACAGGGTGTATTAACTAAATAAAACAACTGGTGTTCTCATTGTTACAAGAGGCTGAAGATCACAATGTCTTTCACACATTGGTCACCTTTACAGATATATCCAACTGAGAGGGATATCATTGAACAGCGTGTATTGACTAAATAAAACAACTGGTGTTCTCATTGTTACAAGAGGCTGAAGATCACAATGTCTTTCACACATTCCTCACCTTTACAGATATGTCCAAGTAAGAGGGATTTCATTGAACAGGGTGTATTGACTAAATAAAAAAACCCGTGTTCTCATTGTTACAAGAGTCTGAAGATCACAATGTCTTTCATACTGTGGTCACCTTTACAGATATATAAAAGTGAGAGGGATATTATTGAACAGGGTGTATTGACTAAATAAAACATCTGGAGTTCTCATTGTTACAAGAGGCTGTGCTCAAATTGTCATTCGTACTGTGGTGATCTTTAAAGATATATCCAAGTGAGAGGGATAGCATTGAACAGGGTATATTGACTAAAACAAACATCTGGAGATCTCATTGTTACAAGAGGCTGAAGCTCCAATTGTCATTCATACATTGGTCACCTTTACAGATATATCCAAGTGAGAGGGATATCATTCAGCAGGGTGTATTGACTAAATAAAACAACCGGTGTTCTCATTGTTATAAGAGGCTGAAGATCACAATGTCTTTCGTGCGTTGGTCACCTTTACAAGTATAGAAAAGTGAGATGATTATAATTGAACAGGGGGTATTGACTAAATAAAACAACTGGTGTTCTCATTGTTACAAGAGGCTAAAGATCACAATGTCTTTCACACATTGGTCACCTTTACAGATATATCCAAGTGAGAGGGATATCATTGAACAGGGTGTATTGACTAAATATAACAACTGGTGTTCTCATAGTTACAAGAGGCTGAAGATCACAATGTCTTTCACACAACGGTCACCTTTACAGATATATCCAAGTGAGAGGGATATCATTGAACAGGGTGTATTGACTAAATAAAACAACTGGTGTTCTCATTGTTACAAGAGGCTGCAGCTCAAATTGTCATTCATACTGTGGTCACTTTAACAGATATCTCCAAGAGAGAGGGATATCATTGAACAGGGTGTATTGACTAAATAAAAAAACTGGTGTTCTCATTCTTCCAAGAGGCTGAAGCTGAAATTGTCATTCATACTGTGGTCACTTTTACAGATATATCCAAGTGAGAGGGATATCATTGAACAGGGTGTATTGACTAAATAAAACAACTGGTGTTCTCATTGTTACAAGAGGCTGAAGATCAAATTGTCATTCATATTGTGGTCACTTTTACAGACATTCCAAGTGAGAGGGATATCATTGAACAGGGTGTATTGACTAAATAAAACAACTGGTGTTCTAATTGTTACAAGAGGCTGCAGCTCAAATTGTCGTTCATACTGTGGTCACTTTTACAGATATATCCAAGTGAGAGGGATATCATTGAACAGGGTGTATTGACTAAATAAAACAACTGGTGTTCTCATTGTTAGAAGAGGCTGAAGATCAAATTGTCATTCATACTGTGGTCACTTTTACAGATATATCCAAGTGAGAGGGATATCATTGAACAGGGTGTATTGACTAAATAAAACAACTGGTGTTCTCATTGTTCAAAGAGGCTGAAACTCAAATTGTCATTCATACTGTGGTCACTTTTACAGATATATCCAAGTGAGAGGGATATCATTGAACAGGGTGTATTGACTAAATAAAACAACTGGTGTTCTCATTGTTAGAAGAAGCTGAAGACCAAATTGTCATTCATACTGTGGTCAGCTTTACAGATATATCCAAGTGAGAGGGATATCATTGAACAGGGTGTATTGAATAAATAAAACAACTGATGTTCTGAATGTTATAAGAGGCTGAAGATTACAATGTCTTTCACACATTGGTCACGATTACAGATATACCCAAATGAGAGGGATATCATTGTACAGGGTGTATTGAATAAATATAACAATGGGTGTTCTCATAGTTACAAGAGGCTGAAGATCACAATGTCTTTCACACAGTAGTCACCTTTACAGATATATCCAAGTGAGAGGGATATCATTGAACAGCGTGTATTGACTAAATAAAACAACTGGTGTTCTCATTGTTACAAGAGGCTGCAGCTCAAATTGTCATTCATACTGTGGTCACTTTTACAGATATATCCAAGTGATAGGGATATCAATGAATCGGGTTTATTGACTTAATAAAACAACGGGTGATCTCATTGTTACAAAAGGCTGAAGCTCAAATTGTCTTTCATACTGTGGTCACGTTTACAGATATATACAAGTTACAGGGATATCATTGAACAGGGTGTATTGATTAAATAAAAAACTGGTGTTCTCATTGTTACAAGAGGCAGAAGATCACAATGTCTTTCATACATTGGTCACCTTTACAGATATATCCAAGTGAGAGGGATATCATTGAACAGGATGTATTCACTAAATAAAACAACTGGTGTTCTCATTGTTACAAGAGGCTGATAATCACAATGTCTTTCACACATTGGTCACCTTTACAGATATATCCAAGTGAAAGGGATATCATTGAACAGGGTGTTTTGACTAAATAAAACAACCAGTGTTCTCATTGTTACAAGATGCTGAAGATCACAATGTCTTTCACACATTGGTCACCTTTACAGATATATCCAACTGAGAGGGATATCATTGAACAGGGTGTATTGACTAAATAAAACAACTGGTGTTCTCATTGTTACAAGAGGCTTTAGCTCAAATTGTCTTACATACGGTGGTCACCTTTACAGATATATCCAAGTGAGAGGGATATCATTGAACAGGGTCTATCGACTAAATAAAACAACTCGTGTTCTCATTGTTACAAGAAGCTGAAGATCACAATTTCTTTCACACATTGGACACCTTTACAGATATATCCAACTGAGAGGGATATCTTTGAACAGGGTGTATTGACTAAATAAAACAACTGGTGTTCTCGTTGTTACAAGATGCTGAAGATCACAATGTCTTTCACACATTGGTCACCTTTACAGATATATGCAAACAAGAGGGATATCATTGAACAGGGTGTATTGACTAAATAAAACAACCGGTGTTCAAATTGTTATAAGAGGCTGAGGATCACAGTGTCTTTCACACATTGGTCACCTTTACAGATATATCCAAGTGAGAGGGATATCATTGAACAGGGTGTATTGAAAAATAAAACAACTGGCGTTCTCATTGTTATAAGGGGCTGAAGATCACAATGTCTTTCACACATTGGTCACCTTTACAGATACATCCAACTGAGAGGGATATCATTGAACAGGGTGTATTGATTAAATAAAACAACCGGTGTTCTCATTGTTACAAGAGGCTGAAGATCACAATGTCTTTCACACATTGGTCACCTTTACAGATACATCCAACTGAGAGGGATATCATTGAACAGGGTGTATTGAAAAATAAAACAACTGGTGTTCTCATTGTTACAAGAGGCTGAAGATCACAATGTCTTTCACACATTGGTCACCTTTACAGATACATCCAACTGAGAGGGATATCATTGAACAGGGTGTATTGATTAAATAAAACAACTGGTGTTCTCATTGTTACAAGAGGCTGAAGATCACAATGTCTTTCACACATTGGTCACCTTTACAGATACATCCAACTGAGAGGGATATCATTGAACAGGGTGTATTGATTAAATAAAACAACTGGTGTTCTCATTGTTACAAGAGGCTGAGGATCACAATGTCTTTCACACATTGGTCTCCTTTACAGATACATCCAACTGAGAGGGATATCATTGAACAGGGTGTATTGATTAAATAAAACAACTGGTGTTCTCATTGTTAGAAGAGGCTGAAGCTCAAATTGTCATTCATACATTGGTCACTTTTACAGATATATCCAACTGAGAGGGATATCATTGAACAGGGTGTATTGATTAAATGAAAAAACTGGTGTTCTCATTGTTAGAAGAGGCTGAAGCTCAAATTGTCATTCATACTGTGGTCACTTTTACAGATATATCCAAGTGAGAGGGATATCAATGAACAGGGTGTATTGACTAAATAAAACAACTGGTGTTCTCATTGTTACAAGAGGCTTAAGCACAAATTGTCTTACATACTGTGGTCACCTTTACAGATACATCCAAGTCAGAAGGATATCATTGAACAGGGTGTATTGACTAAATAAAAGAACTGGTGTTCTCATTGTTACAAGAGGCTTAAGCTCAAATTGTCTTACATACTGTGGTCACCTTTACAGATACATCCAAGTGAGAGGGATATCATTGAACAGGGTGTATTGACTAAATAAAACAACCGGTGTTCTCATAGTTACAAGAGGCTGAGGATCAGAATGTCTTTCACACATTGGTCACCTTTACAGATATATCCAACTGAGAGGGATATCATTGAACAAGGTGTATTGACTAAATTAAACATCTGGTGTTCTCATTGTTACAAGAGGCTGAAGATCACAATGTCTTTCACACATTCGTCACCTTTACAGATATGTCCAAGTGAGAGGGATATCATTGAACAGGGTGTATTGACTAAATAAAAAAACCGGTGTTCTCATTGTTACAAGAGTCTGAAGATCACAATGTCTTTCATACTGTGGTCACCTTTACAGATATATAAAAATGAGAGGGATATTATTGAACAGGGTGTATTGACTAAATAAAACATCTGGAGTTCTCATTGTTACAAGAGGCTGAAACTCAAATTGTCATTCATACTGTGGTCATCTTTAAAGATATATCCAAGTGAGAGGGATAGCATTGAACAGCGTATATTGACTAAAATAAACATCTGGAGATCTCATTGTTACAAGAGGCTGAAGCTCAAATTGTCAATTATACATTGGTCACCTTTACAGATATATCCAAGTGAGAGGGATATCATTCAACAGGGTGTATTGACTAAATAAAACAACCGGTGTTCTCATTGTTATAAGAGGCTGAAGATCACAATGTCTTTCATACGTTGGTAACCTTTACAAGTATATAAAAGTGAGATGATTATAATTGAACAGGGTGTATTGACTAAATAAAACAACTGGTGTTCTCATTGTTACAAGAGGCTAAAGATCACAATGTCTTTCACACATTGGTCACCTTCACAGACATATCCAAGTGAGAGGGATATCATTGAACAGGGTGTATTGACTAAATAAAACAACTGGTGTTCTCAATGTTACAAGAGGCTGAAGATCACAATTTCTTTCATACTGTGGTCACCTTTAAAGATATATAAAAGTGAGAGGGATATTACTGAACAGGGCGTATTGACTAAATAAAACATCTGCAGCTCTCATTGTTACAAGAGGCTGAAACTCAAACTGGCATTCATACTGTGGTCATCTTTACAGATATATCCAAGTGAGAGGGATATCATTGAACAGGGTATATAGACTAAATTGAAATCTGGAGATCTCATTGTTATAAGAGGGTGAAGCTCAAAGTGTCATTCATACATTGGTCACCTTTACAGATATATGCAAGTGAGAGGGATATCATTGAACAGGGTGTATTGACTAAATAAAACAACTGGTGTTCTCATAGTTACAAGAGGCTGAAGATCACAATGTCTTTCACACAACGGTCACCTTTACAGATATATCCAAGTGAGAGGGATATCATTGAACAGGGTGTTGATACGGTAATTTGTATCACAAATTACTCAAATGTGAATAATTATTTTAATATGAATATGTATTTTTATGTAACATTGATTTCAGAGGTTTATTAATTGTAAATAGTATTGGTAAATAATAATATACGGCTCTACTGAAACTGTCAATAATAACGCAATAATGCAATGAAGGGTTTGAGTTGTTTATCAGTACCGGGAACCAGGAAGTTACGTAATGTTTCGCGCCTTTTCGGTAAAAGCTTCCAGAATGTTCTATAAAAGTAATATGTATTAGTGGTTTTCATTGGATAGTAAAATAGACGCTAATGTTGGCGCGTTTTATTAGCCAATAGCAGTTCATTTATAATCTTTAGGTGTATCTTGAGGTAAGCCTATAAATAAGCCAGGTCGAGTTAGCGGGTCTCCCAGTGTGCAACGAGATTCACAACACATAACACGTCAGCTCCCAGTTCAACGGAATTCTCAGTACTGTACAGATCGTCAGTCAGTCCTTCATTTCGTCAAGTTACGCGTAGAAGAATTACAAGAAATCTTATAAAGTATTATACAGTTGAATATATAAAGTTGAAGTACGTGAGTTAAAAGTGATAAGCGGTTATTACAAACAGTTTCAGTTTGGGCGAGTATTCAAATTAATTTGTGAAAGTGTTCGTGAACGTGTTCTGCAATAAAGATTATAAAACACATTTCTTCACTAGTAATTTTTGGATAAAAGATTCCTTTCCGCTTCACAACCTGTAAGAAAAACATGCCTACCAGATCAGATGATAGCTAGCCGGTGGACATTTAAAATTCATGCAAATTGCTAACGCCAGAGGGATCTACGGACCAGACCAAACCAACGAGTGACGTCACACAAGATGGCTACACACGTGATGTAAACAACATTACGTGAGAAACATTATCCACAACGTGGTGCTATAAACACGTAAGATTGCTATTGCAAATTGGCTCACATCCGTGGGGTAGTTAAAGTTATGTAAACAAACATTTATTTGCAACATTTGTTACGTAAAACAGAATACGTAAGCTTTATTTCTCTCAAATTGGCGCCCAACGTGGGGCGAAGTGACTAGGAAAGGAAAGCGAAGTGACCAGGAAAGGAAGGCAAAGATGACCAGGAAAGGAAGGCGAAGCGACCAGGAAAGGAATGAAGCAGAGTAACCAGGAATACAGCGGTGAAATGGTCTACAAGACGCAGATTCCAGAGACGAAAGGGACGACTGACTTCGATCGTAATTCCGAGATTGCGATGCAACAAGGGATTCAGCTACAAGAAAACATTGAAACGACGTAGATTCATCACAACACAACGCAGAAGCGACATCAAATCTAGGAGAAAGGGGCAGAAAGCTGAGACATCAAAGTAACAGCAACATACAGCATCAGAAAGGTAAACAACTTTCAATGTTCATGAGGAGCGGTAGGATAATAAAAACAATGGCTACCAATAATACAGAAGAAATAATTATGGAGGGAGATAGTGTAACAGTGAGCTGTAATTCAATACAGGATACAGAAAATAGCTTAAACAATTTAGTATTTGAAGATGAAAATGTTAGTGTAGAAAGTGATAATAGAGTCGCAGGAAATATTAATATTGATGCTGGTACGATGAAGGAAATTATGGAAATGCTGAAAAATATGAGGGAAGATATACAAAGGAGTTATAGGGAATTAAGGGAAGATAATGAGCAATTAAGGGAAGAAATTTGTAAGAATAATGAGAAATTAGAAAAGAAAATAGATCAAAACAGGGAAGATATGCAAAAGAGTCATAGGGAATTAAGAGAAGATATTGGTAAAAGCTTAGAACAAAACAGGGAAGAAATTGAAAAGAAATTCATGGAGCTAGATAGTAGTAGGCCAGAAATGAGTGATGAAAAGGAAGTAATAGTAAGTGAGATAGGAGAAGTTTCAAAGAAAATGCTAAACATGAGCAAGGAAATAGATAACAAAGAAAGTGAGGTTAACACTAAAAGTGAGGTTAATGTAGAATGCACAGAGTTAGGAAGTCAAATGAGTAGTATTTCAAGTGAGTTAAGAGAGATGAAAGAGGTTATGAATGTAGATGTAAATAAGGCGCAGGTTAATTTCAGAGGGGAAATATCAGAAATACAGAAGGAGTCAATAACGCAAAGAAAGAAATTGTACCATGATGTTCAAATTGAAAACTCCAGTCCAGTACAGTTTAGTACAGATTTGTCAGAGTATTCTCAGATTAAGATGATAGTAGAAGAATTGAAAATGAAAGTTGTTAAAAGATGTATTGTTCAGGAAACTTTAGATTGTTTTCAAATGTTATCATGTGATGAAATGTCATATGAATACATTAGGTTATTCATGAACAATAATTTGAAGGTTAGGTTACGGCTACGAGTAATGTTTAGCCACACACAATTTGATCCAGGAGGGTAAATAGCAATGTGATGTAAAGTAAATGCTGGATAGTTAAAGACGACTTGCAGAGAAATGTATTGGAACGTAAGAGGGTTAATTATTTATATATATCATTTGAAAAGAGAAATAAATTATAAAATAAAAAAAAAAAAAAGAGAAATGTTTAAAAAAATAAATAAATAAATAAATAAATTTTTTTGTAACTGTAACAACATTTAAAAATTAAGAATGCAAAGATTGAAACTTAAGATGTTATATTAAAGTAAAGTACATGAATACAATTCAAAGATTATTGTTAAAATAAAATTCAAAATAACAAAAATGGTAAAAATAATTCAAAACAAAAACTTATGTAGCAAACAGAGAATGTGAAACATTGGCTAGATTTAAGAGATGTAAATATTTGTGTAGAGGGTGAATATTTTGGTAAATATGTGTAATAATTACAAAATTCTTGAATGCCTCAATTTTTGTTAACAATATAAGAAAGTAAACCATTTTTTGTAACACTAATTAAATAACTTGGGTACAGTATTTGCTATAAAAAAAAAAAAAAAAAAATTGTTTGTAACGTCAGATTAATGTCAAAACAAATTAAACCAGAGCCAGTAAGTAGTGGCGAGATAAAACATATGTCGTGTGTTAAATATGTGTGAAGTGTAAAGTGAAAGTGATAGCGTGTGTTCCAAGATTTAGGAGACTAAAAACACAAATTATAAAATTTCTAAACAGGTTATAAATATTTATAATTATGTTTCTAGTGGGGCATATGATACGGTAATTTGTATCACAAATTACTCAAATGTGAATAATTATTTTAATATGAATATGTATTTTTATGTAACATTGATTTCAGAGGTTTATTAATTGTAAATAGTATTGGTAAATAATAATATACGGCTCTACTGAAACTGTCAATAATAACGCAATAATGCAATGAAGGGTTTGAGTTGTTTATCAGTACCGGGAACCAGGAAGTTACGTAATGTTTCGCGCCTTTTCGGTAAAAGCTTCCAGAATGTTCTATAAAAGTAATATGTATTAGTGGTTTTCATTGGATAGTAAAATAGACGCTAATGTTGGCGCGTTTTATTAGCCAATAGCAGTTCATTTATAATCTTTAGGTGTATCTTGAGGTAAGCCTATAAATAAGCCAGGTCGAGTTAGCGGGTCTCCCAGTGTGCAACGAGATTCACAACACATAACACGTCAGCTCCCAGTTCAACGGAATTCTCAGTACTGTACAGATCGTCAGTCAGTCCTTCATTTCGTCAAGTTACGCGTAGAAGAATTACAAGAAATTTTATAAAGTATTATACAGTTGAATATATAAAGTTGAAGTACGTGAGTTAAAAGTGATAAGCGGTTATTACAAACAGTTTCAGTTTGGGCGAGTATTCAAATTAATTTGTGAAAGTGTTCGTGAACGTGTTCTGCAATAAAGATTATAAAACACATTTCTTCACTAGTAATTTTTGGATAAAAGATTCCTTTCCGCTTCACAACCTGTAAGAAAAACATGCCTACCAGATCAGATGATAGCTAGCCGGTGGACATTTAAAATTCATGCAAATTGCTAACGCCAGAGGGATCTACGGACCAGACCAAACCAACGAGTGACGTCACACAAGATGGCTACACACGTGATTTAACAACATTACGTGAGAAACATTATCCACAACGTGGTGCTATAAACACGTAAGATTGCTATTGCAAATTGGCTCACATCCGTGGGGTAGTTAAAGTTATGTAAACAAACATTTATTTGCAACATTTGTTACGTAAAACAGAATACGTAAGCTTTACCTCTCTCAGTGTATTGACTAAATAAAACAACTGGTGTTCTCATTGTTACAAGAGGCTGCAGCTCAAATTGTCATTCATACTGTGGTCACTTTTACAGATATATCCAAGTGAGAGGGATATCATTGAACAGGGTGTATTGACTAAATAAAACAACTGGTGTTCTCATTGTTCCAAGAGGCTGAAGCTCAAATTGTCATTCATACTGCGGTCACTTTTACAGATATATCCAAGTGAGAGGGATATCATTGAACAGGGTGTATTCACTAAATAAAACAACTGCTGTTCTCATTGTTAGAAGAGGCTGAAGATCAAATTGTCATTCATACTTTGGTCACTTTTACAGACATTCCAAGTGAGAGGGATATCATTGAACAGGGTGTATTTACTAAATAAAACAACTGGTGTTCTCATTGTTACAAGAGGCTGCAGCTCAAATTGTCATTCATACTGTGGTCAACTTTACAGATATATCCAAGTGAGAGGGATATCATTGAACAGGGTGTATTGACTAAATAAAACAACTGGTGTTCTCATTGTTAGAAGAGGCTGATAATCAAATTGTCATTCATACTGTGGTCACTTTTACAGATATATCCAAGTGAGTGGGATATCATTCAACAGGGTGTATTGACTAAATAAAACAACTGGTGTTCTCATTGTTACAAAAGGCTGCAGCTCAAATTGTCATTCATACTGTGGTCACTTTTACAGATATATCCGAGTGAGAGGGATATCATTGAACAGGGTGTATTGACTAAATAAAACAACTGGTGTTCTCATTGTTCCAAGAGGCTGAAGCTCAAATTGTCATTCATACTGTGGTCACTTTTACAGATATATCCAAGTGAGAGGGATATCATTGAACAGGGTGTATTGACTAAATAAAACAACTGGTGTTCTCATTGTTAGAGGCTGAAGATCAAATTGTCATTCATACTGTGGTCAGCTTTACAGATATATCCAAGTGAGAGGGATATCATTGAACAGGGTGTAATGACTAAATAAAACAACTGGTGTTCTCATTGTTAAGAGACGCTGAAGATCACAATGTCTTTCACACATTCGTCACCTTTACAGATATATCCAAGTGAGAGGGATAGCATTGAATAGGGTATATTGACTAAAATAAACATCTGGAGATCTCATTGTTACAAGAGGCTGAAGCTCAAATTGTCATTCATACCATGGTCACCTTTACAGATATATACAAGTGAGAGGGATATCATTGAACAGGGTGTATTCACTAAATAAAACATCTGGAGTACTCATTGTTACAAGAGGCTGAAGCTCAAATTGTCATTCATACTGTGGTCACCTTTACAGATATATCCAAGTGAGAGGGATATCATTGAACAGGGTGTATTCACTAAATAAAACATCTGGAGTTCTCAGTGTTACAAGAGGTTGAAGCTCAACTTGTCATTCATACTATGGTCACCTTTACAGATATATCCAAGTGAGAGGGATATCATTGAACAGGGTGTATTCACTAAATAAAACATCTGGAGTTCTCATTGTTACAAGAGGCTGCAGCTCAAATTGTCATTCATACTGTGGTCACCTTTACAGATATATCCAAGTGAGAGGGATATCATTGAACAGGGTGTATTGACTAAATAAAACAACTGGTGTTCTCATTGTTACAAGAGGCTGATAATCACAATGTCTATCACACATTGGTCTCCTTTACAGATATATCCAAGTGAGAGGGATATCATTGAACAGGGTGTATTGACTAAACAAAACAACTCGCGTTCTCATTGTTACAGGAGGCTGAAGATCACAATGTCTTTCACACAACGGTCACCTTTACAGATATATCCAAGTGAGAGGGATATCATTGAACAGGGTGTTATGACTAAATAAAACAACTGGTGTTCTCATTGTTACAAGAGGCTGAAGATCACAATGTCTTTCACACATTCATCACCTTTACAGATATGTCCAAGTGAGAGGGATATCATTGAACAGGGTATATTGACAAAATAAAACAACCGGTGTTCTCATAGTTACAAGAGGCTGAGGATCACAATGTCTTTCACACATTGGTCACCTTTACAGACATATCCAACTGAGAGGGATATCATTGAACAGAGTGTATTAACTAAATAAACAACTGGTGTTCTCGTTGTTACAAGACGCTGAAGATCACAATGTCTTTCACACATTGGTCACCTTTACAGATATATTCAAGTGAGAGGGATATCATTGAACAGGGTGTATTGACTAAATAAAACAACTGGTGTTCTCATTGTTATAAGACGCTGAAGATCACAATGTCTTTCATACATTGGTCACCTTTACAGATATACCCAAGTGAGAGGGATATCATTGAACAGGGTGTATTGACTAAATAAAACAACTGGTGTTCTCATTGTTATAAGACGCTGAAGATCACAATGTCTTTCATACATTGGTCACCTTTACAGATATACCCAAGTGAGAGGGATATCACTGAACAGGGTGTATTGAATAAATAAAACAACTGATGTTCTGAATGTTATAAGAGGCTGAAAATTACAATGTCTTTCACACATTGGTCACGATTACAGATATATCCAAATGAGAGGGATATCATTGTACAGGGTGTATTGAATAAATAAAACAATAGGTGTTCTCATAGTTACAAGAGGCTGAAGATCACAATGTCTTTCACACAATAGTCACCTTTACAGATATATGCAAGTGAGAGGGATATCATTGAAAAGCGTGTATTGACTAAATAAAACAACTGGTGTTCTCATTGTTACAAGAGGCTGAAGCTCAAATTGTCATTCATACTGTGGTCACTTTTACAGATATATCCAAGTGAGAGGGATATCATTGAACAGGGTGTATTGACTAAATAAAATAACTGGTGTTCTCATTGTTAGAAGAGGCTGAAGATCAAATTGTCATTCATACTGTGGTCAGCTTCACAGATATATCCAAGTGAGAGGGATATCATTGAACAGGGTGTATTGACTAAATAAAACAACTGGTGTTCTCATTATTCCAAGAGGCTGAAGCTCAAATTGTCATTCATACTGTGGTCACTTTTACAGATATATCCAAGTGAGAGGGATATCATTGAACAGGGTGTATTGACTAAATAAAATAACTGGTGTTCTCATTGTTAGAAGAGGCTGAAGATCAAATTGTCATTCATACTGTGGTCAGCTTCACAGATATATCCAAGTGAGAGGGATATCATTGAACAGGGTGTATTGACTAAATAAAAAAACTGGTGTTCTCATTGTTACAAGAGGCAGAAGATCACAATGTCTTTCATACATTGGTCACCTTTACAGATATATCCAAGTGAGAGGGATATCATTGAACACGGTGTATTGACTAAATAAAACCACCGGTGTTGTCATTGTTAAAAGAGGCTGAAGATCACAATGTCTTTCACATATTGGTCACCTTTACAGATATATCCAAGTTGGAGGGATATCATTGAACAGGGTGTATTGACTAAATAAAACAACTGGTGTTCTCATTGTTACAAGGGGCTGCAGCTCAAATTGTCATTCATACATTGGTCACCTTTACAGATATATGCAAGTGAGAGGGATATCATTGAACAGCGTGTGTTGACTAAATAAAACAACTAGTGTTTGCATTGTTAGAAGAGGCTGAAGATCAAATTGTCATTCATACTGTGGTCACTCTTACAGATATATCCAAGTGAGAGGGATATCAATGAACAGGGTGTATTGACTTAATAAAACAACTGGTTTTCTCATAGTTACAAGAGGCTGAAGATCACAATGTCTTTCACAAAACAGTCACCTTTACAGATATATCCAAGTGAGAGGGATATCATTGAACAGGGTGTATTGACTAAATAAAACAACTGGTGTTGTCATTGTTAAAAGAGGCTGAAGATCACAATGTCTTTCACATATTGGTCACCTTTACAGATATATCCAAGTTGGAGGGATATCATTGAACAGGGTGTATTGACTAAATAAAACAACCTGTGTTCTAATTGTTATAAAAGGCTGAAGATCGCAATGTCTTTCATACGTTGGTCACCTTTACAAGCATATAAAAGTGAGATGATTATAATTGAACAGGGGGTATTGACTAAATAAAACAACTGGTGTTCTCATAGTTACAAGAGGCTGAAGATCACAATGTCTTTCACACAACGGTCACCTTTACAGATATATGCAAGTGAGAGGGATATCATTAAACAGGCTGTATTGACTAAATAAAACAACTGGTGTTCTCATTGTTACAAGAGGCTGCAGCTCAAATTGCAATTCATACTGTGGTCACTTTTACAGATATATCCAAGTGAGAGGGATATCATTGAACAGGGTGTATTGACTAAATACAACAACTGGTGTTCTCATTGTTCCAAGAGGCTGAAGCTCAAATTGTCATTCATACTGTGGTCACTTTTACAGATATATCCAACTGAGAGGGATATAATTGAACAGGGTGTATTGACTAAACAAAACAACTGGCATTCTAATTGTTACAGGAGGCTGAAGATCACAATGTCTTTCACACAACGATCACCTTTACAGATATATCCAAGTGAGAGGGATATCATTGAACAGGGTGTATTGACTAAATAAAACAACTGGTGTTCTCATTGTTAGAAGAGGCTGAAGCTCAAATTGTCATTCATACTGTGGTCACCTTTACAGATATATCCAAGTGAGAGGGCTATCATTGAACAGGGTGTATTCACTAAATAAAACATCTGGAGTTCTCAGTGTTACAAGAGGTTGACGCTCAACTTGTCATTCATACTATGGTCACCTTTACAGATATATCCAAGTGAGAGGGATATCATTGAACAGGGTGTATTCACTAAATAAAACATCTGGAGTTCTCATTGTTACAAGAGGCTGCTGCTCAAATTGTCATTCATACTGTGGTCACCTTTACAGATATATCCAAGTGAGAGGGATATCATTGAACAGGGTGTATTGACTAAATAAAACAACTGGTGTTCTCATTGTTACAAGAGGCTGATAATCACAATGTCTATCACACATTGGTCTCCTTTACAGATATATCCAAGTGAGAGGGATATCATTGAACAGGGTGTATTGACTAAACAAAACAACTCGCGTTCTCATTGTTACAGGAGGCTGAAGATCACAATGTCTTTCACACAACGGTCACCTTTGCAGATATATCCAAGTGAGAGGGATATCATTGAACAGGGTGTTATGACTAAATAAAACAACTGGTGTTCTCATTGTTACAAGAGGCTGAAGATCACAATGTCTTTCACACATTCATCACCTTTACAGATATGTCCAAGTGAGAGGGATATCATTGAACAGGGCATATTGAAAAAATAAAACAACCGGTGTTCTCATAGTTACAAGAGGCTGAGGATCACAATGTCTTTCACACATTGGTCACCTTTACAGACATATCCAACTGAGAGGGATATCATTGAACAGAGTGTATTAACTAAATAAACAACTGGTGTTCTCGTTGTTACAAGACGCTGAAGATCACAATGTCTTTCACACATTGGTCACCTTTACAGATATATTCAAGTGAGAGGGATATCATTGAACAGGGTGTATTGACTAAATAAAACAACTGGTGTTCTCATTGTTATAAGACGCTGAAGATCACAATGTCTTTCATACATTGGTCACCTTTACAGATATACCCAAGTGAGAGGGATATCATTGAACAGGGTGTATTGACTAAATAAAACAACTGGTGTTCTCATTGTTATAAGACGCTGAAGATCACAATGTCTTTCATACATTGGTCACCTTTACAGATATACCCAAGTGAGAGGGATATCATTGAACAGGGTGTATTGAATAAATAAAACAACTGATGTTCTGAATGTTATAAGAGGCTGAAAATTACAATGTCTTTCACACATTGGTCACGATTACAGATATATCCAAATGAGAGGGATATCATTGTACAGGGTGTATTGAATAAATAAAACAATAGGTGTTCTCATAGTTACAAGAGGCTGAAGATCACAATGTCTTTCACACAATAGTCACCTTTACAGATATATGCAAGTGAGAGGGATATCATTGAAAAGCGTGTATTGACTAAATAAAACAACTGGTGTTCTCATTGTTACAAGAGGCTGCAGCTCAAATTGTCATTCATACTGTGGTCACTTTTACAGATATATCCAAGTGAGGGGGATATCATTGAACAGGGTGTATTGACTAAATAAAACAACTGGTGTTCTCATTGTTCCAAGAGGCTGAAGCTCAAATTGTCATTCATACTGTTGTCACTTTTACAGATATATCCAAGTGAGAGGGATATCATTGAACAGGGTGTATTGACTAAATAAAACAACTGCTGTTCTCATTGTTAGAAGAGGCTGAAGATCAAATTGTCATTCATATTGTGGTCACTTTTACAGACATTCCAAGTGAGAGGGATATCATTGAACAGGGTGTATTGACTAAATAAAACAACTGGTGTTCTGATTGTTACAAGAGGCTGCAGCTCAAATTGTCATTCATACTGTGGTCACTTTTACAGATATATCCAAGTGAGAGGGATATCATTGCACAGGATGTATTGACTAAATAAAACAACTGGTGTTCTCATTGTTAGAAGAGGATGAAGATCAAATTGTCATTCATACTGTGGTCACTTTTACAGATATATCCAAGTGAGAGGGATATCATTGAACAGGGTGTATTGACTAAATAAAACAACTGGTGTTCTCATTATTCCAAGAGGCTGAAGCTCAAATTGTCATTCATACTGTGGTCACTTTTACAGATATATCCAAGTGAGAGGGATATCATTGAACAGGGTGTATTGACTAAATAAAATAACTGGTGTTCTCATTGTTAGAAGAGGCTGAAGATCAAATTGTCATTCATACTGTGGTCAGCTTCACAGATATATCCAAGTGAGAGGGATATCATTGAACAGGGTGTATTGACTAAATAAAAAAACTGGTGTTCTCATTGTTACAAGAGGCAGAAGATCACAATGTCTTTCATACATTGGTCACCTTTACAGATATATCCAAGTGAGAGGGATATCATTGAACACGGTGTATTGACTAAATAAAACCACCGGTGTTGTCATTGTTAAAAGAGGCTGAAGATCACAATGTCTTTCACATATTGGTCACCTTTACAGATATATCCAAGTTGGAGGGATATCATTGAACAGGGTGTATTGACTAAATAAAACAACTGGTGTTCTCATTGCTACAAGGGGCTGCAGCTCAAATTGTCATTCATACATTGGTCACCTTTACAGATATATGCAAGTGAGAGGGATATCATTGAACAGGGTGTATTGAATAAATAAAACAACTGATGTTCTGAATGTTATAAGAGGCTGAAGATTACAATGTCTTTCACCCATTGGTCACGATTACAGATATATCCAAATGAGAGGGATATCATTGAACAGGGTGTATTGATTAATAAAACAACTGGTGTTCTCATAGTTACAAGAGGCTGAAGATCACAATGTCTTTCACAAAACAGTCACCTTTACAGATATATCCAAGTGAGAGGGATATCATTGAACAGGGTGTATTGACTAAATAAAACAACTGGTGTTGTCATTGTTAAAAGAGGCTGAAGATCACAATGTCTTTCACATATTGGTCACCTTTACAGATATATCCAAGTTGGAGGGATATCATTGAACAGGGTGTATTGACTAAATAAAACAACTGGTGTTCTCATTGTTACAAGGGGCTGCAGCTCAACTTGTCATTCATACTGTGGTCACCTTTACAGATATATCCAACTGAGAGGGATATCATTGAACAGGGTGTATTGACTAAATAAAACAACTGGTGTTCTCATTGTTACAAGAGGCTGATAATCACAATGTCTTTCACACATTGGTCACCTTTACAGATATATCCAACTGAGAGGGATATAATTGAACAGGGTGTATTGACTAAACAAAACAACTGGCGTTCTCATTGTTACAGGAGGCTGAAGATCACAATGTCTTTCACACAACGGTCACCTTTACAGATATATCCAAGTGAGAGGGATATCATTGAACAGCGTGTATTGACTAAATAAAACAACTGGTGTTCGCATTGTTAGAAGAGGCTGAAGATCAAATTGTCATTCATACTGTGGTCAGTTTTACAGATATATCCAACAGAGAGGGATATCATTGAACAGGGTGTATTGACTAAATAAAAAAAACTGGCGTTCTCATTGTTACAAGAGGCTGAAGATCACAATGTGCTTTCATACATTGGTCACCTTTACAGATATATCCAAGTGAGAGGGATATCATTGAACAGGGTGTATTGACTAAATAAAACAACCGGTGTTGTCATTGTTAAAAGAGGCTGAAGATCACAATGTCTTTCACACATTGGTCACCTTTACAGATATATCCAAGCTAGAGGGATATCATTGAACAGGGTGTATTGACTAAATAAAACAACTGGTGTTCTCATTGTTATAAGGGGCTGAAGATCACAATGACTTTCACACATTGGTCACCTTTACAGATATATCCAAGTGAGACGGATATCATTGACCAGGGTGTATTGATTAAATAAAAAACTGGTGTTCTCATTGTTACAAGAAGCAGAAGATCACAAGGTGTTTCATACATTGGTCACCTTTACAGATATATCCAAGTGAGAGGGATATCATTGAACAGGGTGTATTCACTAAATAAAACATCTGGAGTTCTCAGTGTTCCAAGAGGTTGAAGCTCAAATTGTCATTCATACTGTGGTCACCTTTACAGATATATGCAAGTGAGAGGGATATCATTGAACAGGGTGTATTGACTAAATAAAACAACTGGTGTTCTCATTGTTACAAGAGGCTGAAGATCACAATGTCTTTCACACATTGGTCACCTTTACAGATATATCCAAGTGAGAGGGATATCATTGAACAGGGTGTATTGACTAAATAAAAGAACTGGTGTTCTCATTGTTACAAGAGGCTTAAGCTCAAATTGTCTTCCATACTGTGGTCACCTTTACAGATACATCCAAGTGAGAGGGATATCATTGAACAGGGTGTATTGACTAAATAAAACAACCGGTGTTCTCATAGTTACAAGAGGCTGAGGATCACAATGTCTTTCACATATTGGTCACCTTTACAGATATATCCAACTGAGAGGGATATCATTTAACAGGGTGTATTGACTAAATAAAACAACTGGTGTTCTCATTGTTACAAGAGGCTGAAGATCACAATGTCTTTCACACATTAGTCACCTTTACAGATATGTCCAAGTGAGAGGGATATCATTGAACAGGGTGTATTGACTAAATAAAAAAACCGGTGTTCTCATTGTTACAAGAGTGTGAAGATCACAATGTCTTTAGTACTGTGGTCACCTTTACAGATATATGCAAGTGAGAGGGATATCATTGAACAGGGTGTATTGAATAAATAAAACAACTGGTGTTCTCATTGTTACAAGGGGCTGCAGCTCAAATTGTCATTCATACATTGGTCACCTTTACAGATATATGCAAGTGAGAGGGATATCATTGAACAGGGTGTATTGAATAAATAAAATAACTGATGTTCTGAATGTTATAAGAGGCTGAAGATTACAATGTCTTTCACCCATTGGTCACGATTACAGATATATCCAAATGAGAGGGATATCATTGAACAGGGTGTATTGACTAAATAAAACAACTGGTGTTCTCATAGTTACAAGAGGCTGAAGATCACAATGTCTTTCACAAAACAGTCACCTTTACAGATATATCCAAGTGAGAGGGATATCATTGAACAGCGTGTGTTGACTAAATAAAACAACTGGTGTTTGCATTGTTAGAAGAGGCTGAAGATCAAATTGTCATTCATACTGTGGTCACTTTTACAGATATATCCAAGTGAGAGGGATATCAATGAACAGGGTGTATTGACTTAATAAAACAACTGGTGTTCTCATAGTTAGAAGAGGCTGAAGATCACAATGTCTTTCACACATTGGTCACCTTTACAGATATATTCAAGTGAGAGGGATATCATTGAACAGGGTGTATTGACTAAATAAAACAACTGGTGTTCTCATTGTTATAAGACGCTGAAGATCACAATGTCTTTCATACATTGGTCACCTTTACAGATATACCCAAGTGAGAGGGATATCATTGAACAGGGTGTATTGACTAAATAAAACAACTGGTGTTCTCATTGTTATAAGACGCTGAAGATATCAATGTCTTTCATACATTGGTCACCTTCACAGATATACCCAAGTGAGAGGGATATCATTGAACAGGGTGTATTGAATAAATAAAACAACTGATGTTCTGAATGTTATAAGAGGCTGAAAATTACAATGTCTTTCACACATTGGTCACGATTACAGATATATCCAAATGAGAGGGATATCATTGTACAGGGTGTATTGAATAAATAAAACAATAGGTGTTCTCATAGTTACAAGAGGCTGAAGATCACAATGTCTTTCACACAATAGTCACCTTTACAGATATATGCAAGTGAGAGGGATATCATTGAAAAGCGTGTATTGACTAAATAAAACAACTGGTGTTCTCATTGTTACAAGAGGCTGCAGCTCAAATTGTCATTCATACTGTGGTCACTTTTACAGATATATCCAAGTGAGGGGGATATCATTGAACAGGGTGTATTGACTAAATAAAACAACTGGTGTTCTCATTGTTCCAAGAGGCTGAAGCTCAAATTGTCATTCATACTGTTGTCACTTTTACAGATATATCCAAGTGAGAGGGATATCATTGAACAGGGTGTATTGACTAAATAAAACAACTGCTGTTCTCATTGTTAGAAGAGGCTGAAGATCAAATTGTCATTCATATTGTGGTCACTTTTACAGACATTCCAAGTGAGAGGGATATCATTGAACAGGGTGTATTGACTAAATAAAACAACTGGTGTTCTCATTGTTCCAAGAGGCTGAAGCTCAAATTGTCATTCATACTGTTGTCACTTTTACAGATATATCCAAGTGAGAGGGATATCATTGAACAGGGTGTATTGACTAAATAAAACAACTGCTGTTCTCATTGTTAGAAGAGGCTGAAGATCAAATTGTCATTCATATTGTGGTCACTTTTACAGACATTCCAAGTGAGAGGGATATCATTGAACAGGGTGTATTGACTAAATAAAACAACTGGTGTTCTGATTGTTACAAGAGGCTGCAGCTCAAATTGTCATTCATACTGTGGTCACTTTTACAGATATATCCAAGTGAGAGGGATATCATTGCACAGGATGTATTGACTAAATAAAACAACTGGTGTTCTCATTGTTAGAAGAGGATGAAGATCAAATTGTCATTCATACTGTGGTCACTTTTACAGATATATCCAAGTGAGAGGGATATCATTGAACAGGGTGTATTGACTAAATAAAACAACTGGTGTTCTCATTATTCCAAGAGGCTGAAGCTCAAATTGTCATTCATACTGTGGTCACTTTTACAGATATATCCAAGTGAGAGGGATATCATTGAACAGGGTGTATTGACTAAATAAAATAACTGGTGTTCTCATTGTTAGAAGAGGCTGAAGATCAAATTGTCATTCATACTGTGGTCAGCTTCACAGATATATCCAAGTGAGATGGATATCATTGAACAGGGTGTATTGACTAAATAAAAAAACTGGTGTTCTCATTGTTACAAGAGGCAGAAGATCACAATGTCTTTCATACATTGGTCACCTTTACAGATATATCCAAGTGAGAGGGATATCATTGAACACGGTGTATTGACTAAATAAAACCACCGGTGTTGTCATTGTTAAAAGAGGCTGAAGATCACAATGTCTTTCACATATTGGTCACGTTTACAGATATATCCAAGTTGGAGGGATATCATTGAACAGGGTGTATTGACTAAATAAAACAACTGGTGTTCTCATTGCTACAAGGGGCTGCAGCTCAAATTGTCATTCATACATTGGTCACCTTTACAGATATATGCAAGTGAGAGGGATATCATTGAACAGGGTGTATTGAATAAATAAAACAACTGATGTTCTGAATGTTATAAGAGGCTGAAGATTACAATGTCTTTCACCCATTGGTCACGATTACAGATATATCCAAATGAGAGGGATATCATTGAACAGGGTGTATTGATTAATAAAACAACTGGTGTTCTCATAGTTACAAGAGGCTGAAGATCACAATGTCTTTCACAAAACAGTCACCTTTACAGATATATCCAAGTGAGAGGGATATCATTGAACAGGGTGTATTGACTAAATAAAACAACTGGTGTTGTCATTGTTAAAAGAGGCTGAAGATCACAATGTCTTTCACATATTGGTCACCTTTACAGATATATCCAAGTTGGAGGGATATCATTGAACAGGGTGTATTGACTAAATAAAACAACTGGTGTTCTCATTGTTACAAGGGGCTGCAGCTCAACTTGTCATTCATACTGTGGTCACCTTTACAGATATATCCAACTGAGAGGGATATCATTGAACAGGGTGTATTGACTAAATAAAACAACTGGTGTTCTCATTGTTACAAGAGGCTGATAATCACAATGTCTTTCACACATTGGTCACCTTTACAGATATATCCAACTGAGAGGGATATCATTGAACAGGGTGTATTGACTAAATAAAACAACTGGTGTTCTCATTGTTACAAGAGGCTGAAGATCACAATGTCTTTCACACATTGGTCACCTTTACAGATATATCCAAGTGAGAGGGATATCATTGAACAGGGTGTATTGACTAAATAAAAGAACTGGTGTTCTCATTGTTACAAGAGGCTTAAGCTCAAATTGTCTTCCATACTGTGGTCACCTTTACAGATACATCCAAGTGAGAGGGATATCATTGAACAGGGTGTATTGACTAAATAAAACAACCGGTGTTCTCATAGTTACAAGAGGCTGAGGATCACAATGTCTTTCACATATTGGTCACCTTTACAGATATATCCAACTGAGAGGGATATCATTTAACAGGGTGTATTGACTAAATAAAACAACTGGTGTTCTCATTGTTACAAGAGGCTGAAGATCACAATGTCTTTCACACATTAGTCACCTTTACAGATATGTCCAAGTGAGAGGGATATCATTGAACAGGGTGTATTGACTAAATAAAAAAACCGGTGTTCTCATTGTTACAAGAGTGTGAAGATCACAATGTCTTTAGTACTGTGGTCACCTTTACAGATATATGCAAGTGAGAGGGATATCATTGAACAGGGTGTATTGAATAAATAAAACAACTGGTGTTCTCATTGTTACAAGGGGCTGCAGCTCAAATTGTCATTCATACATTGGTCACCTTTACAGATATATGCAAGTGAGAGGGATATCATTGAACAGGGTGTATTGAATAAATAAAATAACTGATGTTCTGAATGTTATAAGAGGCTGAAGATTACAATGTCTTTCACCCATTGGTCACGATTACAGATATATCCAAATGAGAGGGATATCATTGAACAGGGTGTATTGACTAAATAAAACAACTGGTGTTCTCATAGTTACAAGAGGCTGAAGATCACAATGTCTTTCACAAAACAGTCACCTTTACAGATATATCCAAGTGAGAGGGATATCATTGAACAGCGTGTGTTGACTAAATAAAACAACTGGTGTTTGCATTGTTAGAAGAGGCTGAAGATCAAATTGTCATTCATACTGTGGTCACTTTTACAGATATATCCAAGTGAGAGGGATATCAATGAACAGGGTGTATTGACTTAATAAAACAACTGGTGTTCTCATAGTTAGAAGAGGCTGAAGATCACAATGTCTTTCACACATTGGTCACCTTTACAGATATATTCAAGTGAGAGGGATATCATTGAACAGGGTGTATTGACTAAATAAAACAACTGGTGTTCTCATTGTTATAAGACGCTGAAGATCACAATGTCTTTCATACATTGGTCACCTTTACAGATATACCCAAGTGAGAGGGATATCATTGAACAGGGTGTATTGACTAAATAAAACAACTGGTGTTCTCATTGTTATAAGACGCTGAAGATATCAATGTCTTTCATACATTGGTCACCTTCACAGATATACCCAAGTGAGAGGGATATCATTGAACAGGGTGTATTGAATAAATAAAACAACTGATGTTCTGAATGTTATAAGAGGCTGAAAATTACAATGTCTTTCACACATTGGTCACGATTACAGATATATCCAAATGAGAGGGATATCATTGTACAGGGTGTATTGAATAAATAAAACAATAGGTGTTCTCATAGTTACAAGAGGCTGAAGATCACAATGTCTTTCACACAATAGTCACCTTTACAGATATATGCAAGTGAGAGGGATATCATTGAAAAGCGTGTATTGACTAAATAAAACAACTGGTGTTCTCATTGTTACAAGAGGCTGCAGCTCAAATTGTCATTCATACTGTGGTCACTTTTACAGATATATCCAAGTGAGGGGGATATCATTGAACAGGGTGTATTGACTAAATAAAACAACTGGTGTTCTCATTGTTCCAAGAGGCTGAAGCTCAAATTGTCATTCATACTGTTGTCACTTTTACAGATATATCCAAGTGAGAGGGATATCATTGAACAGGGTGTATTGACTAAATAAAACAACTGCTGTTCTCATTGTTAGAAGAGGCTGAAGATCAAATTGTCATTCATATTGTGGTCACTTTTACAGACATTCCAAGTGAGAGGGATATCATTGAACAGGGTGTATTGACTAAATAAAACAACTGGTGTTCTCATTGTTCCAAGAGGCTGAAGCTCAAATTGTCATTCATACTGTTGTCACTTTTACAGATATATCCAAGTGAGAGGGATATCATTGAACAGGGTGTATTGACTAAATAAAACAACTGCTGTTCTCATTGTTAGAAGAGGCTGAAGATCAAATTGTCATTCATATTGTGGTCACTTTTACAGACATTCCAAGTGAGAGGGATATCATTGAACAGGGTGTATTGACTAAATAAAACAACTGGTGTTCTGATTGTTACAAGAGGCTGCAGCTCAAATTGTCATTCATACTGTGGTCACTTTTACAGATATATCCAAGTGAGAGGGATATCATTGCACAGGATGTATTGACTAAATAAAACAACTGGTGTTCTCATTGTTAGAAGAGGATGAAGATCAAATTGTCATTCATACTGTGGTCACTTTTACAGATATATCCAAGTGAGAGGGATATCATTGAACAGGGTGTATTGACTAAATAAAACAACTGGTGTTCTCATTATTCCAAGAGGCTGAAGCTCAAATTGTCATTCATACTGTGGTCACTTTTACAGATATATCCAAGTGAGAGGGATATCATTGAACAGGGTGTATTGACTAAATAAAATAACTGGTGTTCTCATTGTTAGAAGAGGCTGAAGATCAAATTGTCATTCATACTGTGGTCAGCTTCACAGATATATCCAAGTGAGATGGATATCATTGAACAGGGTGTATTGACTAAATAAAAAAACTGGTGTTCTCATTGTTACAAGAGGCAGAAGATCACAATGTCTTTCATACATTGGTCACCTTTACAGATATATCCAAGTGAGAGGGATATCATTGAACACGGTGTATTGACTAAATAAAACCACCGGTGTTGTCATTGTTAAAAGAGGCTGAAGATCACAATGTCTTTCACATATTGGTCACGTTTACAGATATATCCAAGTTGGAGGGATATCATTGAACAGGGTGTATTGACTAAATAAAACAACTGGTGTTCTCATTGCTACAAGGGGCTGCAGCTCAAATTGTCATTCATACATTGGTCACCTTTACAGATATATGCAAGTGAGAGGGATATCATTGAACAGGGTGTATTGAATAAATAAAACAACTGATGTTCTGAATGTTATAAGAGGCTGAAGATTACAATGTCTTTCACCCATTGGTCACGATTACAGATATATCCAAATGAGAGGGATATCATTGAACAGGGTGTATTGATTAATAAAACAACTGGTGTTCTCATAGTTACAAGAGGCTGAAGATCACAATGTCTTTCACAAAACAGTCACCTTTACAGATATATCCAAGTGAGAGGGATATCATTGAACAGGGTGTATTGACTAAATAAAACAACTGGTGTTGTCATTGTTAAAAGAGGCTGAAGATCACAATGTCTTTCACATATTGGTCACCTTTACAGATATATCCAAGTTGGAGGGATATCATTGAACAGGGTGTATTGACTAAATAAAACAACTGGTGTTCTCATTGTTACAAGGGGCTGCAGCTCAACTTGTCATTCATACTGTGGTCACCTTTACAGATATATCCAACTGAGAGGGATATCATTGAACAGGGTGTATTGACTAAATAAAACAACTGGTGTTCTCATTGTTACAAGAGGCTGATAATCACAATGTCTTTCACACATTGGTCACCTTTACAGATATATCCAACTGAGAGGGATATAATTGAACAGGGTGTATTGACTAAACAAAACAACTGGCGTTCTCATTGTTACAGGAGGCTGAAGATCACAATGTCTTTCACACAACGGTCACCTTTACAGATATATCCAAGTGAGAGGGATATCATTGAACAGCGTGTATTGACTAAATAAAACAACTGGTGTTCGCATTGTTAGAAGAGGCTGAAGATCAAATTGTCATTCATACTGTGGTCAGTTTTACAGATATATCCAACAGAGAGGGATATCATTGAACAGGGTGTATTGACTAAATAAAAAAAACTGGCGTTCTCATTGTTACAAGAGGCTGAAGATCACAATGTGCTTTCATACATTGGTCACCTTTACAGATATATCCAAGTGAGAGGGATATCATTGAACAGGGTGTATTGACTAAATAAAACAACCGGTGTTGTCATTGTTAAAAGAGGCTGAAGATCACAATGTCTTTCACACATTGGTCACCTTTACAGATATATCCAAGCTAGAGGGATATCATTGAACAGGGTGTATTGACTAAATAAAACAACTGGTGTTCTCATTGTTATAAGGGGCTGAAGATCACAATGACTTTCACACATTGGTCACCTTTACAGATATATCCAAGTGAGACGGATATCATTGACCAGGGTGTATTGATTAAATAAAAAACTGGTGTTCTCATTGTTACAAGAAGCAGAAGATCACAAGGTGTTTCATACATTGGTCACCTTTACAGATATATCCAAGTGAGAGGGATATCATTGAACAGGGTGTATTCACTAAATAAAACATCTGGAGTTCTCAGTGTTCCAAGAGGTTGAAGCTCAAATTGTCATTCATACTGTGGTCACCTTTACAGATATATGCAAGTGAGAGGGATATCATTGAACAGGGTGTATTGACTAAATAAAACAACTGGTGTTCTCATTGTTACAAGAGGCTGAAGATCACAATGTCTTTCACACATTGGTCACCTTTACAGATATATCCAAGTGAGAGGGATATCATTGAACAGGGTGTATTGACTAAATAAAAGAACTGGTGTTCTCATTGTTACAAGAGGCTTAAGCTCAAATTGTCTTCCATACTGTGGTCACCTTTACAGATACATCCAAGTGAGAGGGATATCATTGAACAGGGTGTATTGACTAAATAAAACAACCGGTGTTCTCATAGTTACAAGAGGCTGAGGATCACAATGTCTTTCACATATTGGTCACCTTTACAGATATATCCAACTGAGAGGGATATCATTTAACAGGGTGTATTGACTAAATAAAACAACTGGTGTTCTCATTGTTACAAGAGGCTGAAGATCACAATGTCTTTCACACATTAGTCACCTTTACAGATATGTCCAAGTGAGAGGGATATCATTGAACAGGGTGTATTGACTAAATAAAAAAACCGGTGTTCTCATTGTTACAAGAGTGTGAAGATCACAATGTCTTTAGTACTGTGGTCACCTTTACAGATATATGCAAGTGAGAGGGATATCATTGAACAGGGTGTATTGAATAAATAAAACAACTGGTGTTCTCATTGTTACAAGGGGCTGCAGCTCAAATTGTCATTCATACATTGGTCACCTTTACAGATATATGCAAGTGAGAGGGATATCATTGAACAGGGTGTATTGAATAAATAAAATAACTGATGTTCTGAATGTTATAAGAGGCTGAAGATTACAATGTCTTTCACCCATTGGTCACGATTACAGATATATCCAAATGAGAGGGATATCATTGAACAGGGTGTATTGACTAAATAAAACAACTGGTGTTCTCATAGTTACAAGAGGCTGAAGATCACAATGTCTTTCACAAAACAGTCACCTTTACAGATATATCCAAGTGAGAGGGATATCATTGAACAGCGTGTGTTGACTAAATAAAACAACTGGTGTTTGCATTGTTAGAAGAGGCTGAAGATCAAATTGTCATTCATACTGTGGTCACTTTTACAGATATATCCAAGTGAGAGGGATATCAATGAACAGGGTGTATTGACTTAATAAAACAACTGGTGTTCTCATAGTTAGAAGAGGCTGAAGATCACAATGTCTTTCACACATTGGTCACCTTTACAGATATATTCAAGTGAGAGGGATATCATTGAACAGGGTGTATTGACTAAATAAAACAACTGGTGTTCTCATTGTTATAAGACGCTGAAGATCACAATGTCTTTCATACATTGGTCACCTTTACAGATATACCCAAGTGAGAGGGATATCATTGAACAGGGTGTATTGACTAAATAAAACAACTGGTGTTCTCATTGTTATAAGACGCTGAAGATATCAATGTCTTTCATACATTGGTCACCTTCACAGATATACCCAAGTGAGAGGGATATCATTGAACAGGGTGTATTGAATAAATAAAACAACTGATGTTCTGAATGTTATAAGAGGCTGAAAATTACAATGTCTTTCACACATTGGTCACGATTACAGATATATCCAAATGAGAGGGATATCATTGTACAGGGTGTATTGAATAAATAAAACAATAGGTGTTCTCATAGTTACAAGAGGCTGAAGATCACAATGTCTTTCACACAATAGTCACCTTTACAGATATATGCAAGTGAGAGGGATATCATTGAAAAGCGTGTATTGACTAAATAAAACAACTGGTGTTCTCATTGTTACAAGAGGCTGCAGCTCAAATTGTCATTCATACTGTGGTCACTTTTACAGATATATCCAAGTGAGGGGGATATCATTGAACAGGGTGTATTGACTAAATAAAACAACTGGTGTTCTCATTGTTCCAAGAGGCTGAAGCTCAAATTGTCATTCATACTGTTGTCACTTTTACAGATATATCCAAGTGAGAGGGATATCATTGAACAGGGTGTATTGACTAAATAAAACAACTGCTGTTCTCATTGTTAGAAGAGGCTGAAGATCAAATTGTCATTCATATTGTGGTCACTTTTACAGACATTCCAAGTGAGAGGGATATCATTGAACAGGGTGTATTGACTAAATAAAACAACTGGTGTTCTCATTGTTACAAGAGGCTGCAGCTCAAATTGTCATTCATACTGTGGTCACTTTTACAGATATATCCAAGTGAGAGGGATATCATTGCACAGGATGTATTGACTAAATAAAACAACTGGTGTTCTCATTGTTAGAAGAGGATGAAGATCAAATTGTCATTCATACTGTGGTCACTTTTACAGATATATCCAAGTGAGAGGGATATCATTGAACAGGGTGTATTGACTAAATAAAACAACTGGTGTTCTCATTGTTACAAGAGGCTGATAATCACAATGTCTATCACACATTGGTCTCCTTTACAGATATATCCAAGTGAGAGGGATATCATTGAACAGGGTGTATTGACTAAATAAAACAACTGGTGTTCTCATTGTTAGAAGAGGCTGAAGATCAAATTGTCATTCATACTGTGGTCAGCTTCACAGATATATCCAAGTGAGAGGGATATCATTGAACAGGGTGTATTGACTAAATAAAAAAACTGGTGTTCTCATTGTTACAAGAGGCAGAAGATCACAATGTCTTTCATACATTGGTCACCTTTACAGATATATCCAAGTGAGAGGGATATCATTGAACAGGGTGTATTGACTAAATAAAACCACCGGTGTTGTCATTGTTAAAAGAGGCTGAAGATCACAATGTCTTTCACATATTGGTCACCTTTACAGATATATCCAAGTTGGAGGGATATCATTGAACAGGGTGTATTGACTAAATAAAACAACTGGTGTTCTCATTGTTACAAGGGGCTGCAGCTCAAATTGTCATTCATACATTGGTCACCTTTACAGATATATGCAAGTGAGAGGGATATCATTGAACAGGGTGTATTGAATAAATAAAACAACTGATGTTCTGAATGTTATAAGAGGCTGAAAATTACAATGTCTTTCACCCATTGGTCACGATTACAGATATATCCAAATGAGAGGGATATCGTTGAACAGGGTGTATTGATTAATAAAACAACTGGTGTTCTCATAGTTACAAGAGGCTGAAGATCACAATGTCTTTCACAAAACAGTCACCTTTACAGATATATCCAAGTGAGAGGGATATCATTGAACAGGGTGTATTGACTAAATAAAACAACTGGTGTTCTCATTGTTAGAAGAGGCTGTAGCTCAAATTGTCATTCATACTGTGGTCACCTTTACTGATACATCCAAGTGAGAGGGATATCATTGAACAGGGTGTATTCACTAAATAAAACATCTGGAGTTCTCAGTGTTACAGGAGGTTGAAGCTCAACTTGTCATTCATACTGTGGTCACCTTTACAGATATATCCAAGTGAGAGGGATATCATTGAACAGGGTGTATTGACTAAATAAAACAACTGGTGTTCTCATTGTTACAAGAGGCTGATAATCACAATGTCTTTCACACATTGGTCACCTTTACAGATATATTCAACTGAGAGGGATATAATTGAACAGGGTGTATTGACTAAACAAAACAACTGGCGTTCTCATTGTTACAGGAGGCTGAAGATCACAATGTCTTTCACACAACGGTCACCTTTACAGATATATCCAAGTGAGAGGGATATCATTGAACAGCGTGTATTGACTAAATAAAACAACTGGTGTTCGCATTGTTAGAAGAGGCTGAAGATCAAATTGTCATTCATACTGTGGTCAGTTTTACAGATATATCCAACAGAGAGGGATATCATTGAACAGGGTGTATTGACTAAATAAAAAAACTGGCGTTCTCATTGTTACAAGAGGCTGAAGATCACAATGTGCTTTCATACATTGGTCACATTTACAGATATATCCAAGTGAGAGGGATATCATTGAACAGGGTGTATTGACTAAATAAAACAACCGGTGTTGTCATTGTTAAAAGAGGCTGAAGATCACAATGTCTTTCACACATTGGTCACCTTTACAGATATATCCAAGTTAGAGGGATATCATTGAACAGGGTGTATTGACTAAATAAAACAACTGGTGTTCTCATTGTTATAAGGGGCTGAAGATCACAATGACTTTCACACATTGGTCACCTTTACAGATATATCCAAGTGAGACGGATATCATTGAACAGGGTGTATTGATTAAATAAAAAACTGGTGTTCTCATTGTTACAAGAAGCAGAAGATCACAAGCTGTTTCATACATTGGTCACCTTTACAGATATATCCAAGTGAGAGGGATATCATTGAACAGGGTGTATTCACTAAATAAAACATCTGGAGTTCTCAGTGTTCCAAGAGGTTGAAGCTCAAATTGTCATTCATACTGTGGTCACCTTTACAGATATATGCAAGTGAGAGGGATATCATTGAACAGGGTGTATTGACTAAATAAAACAACTGGTGTTCTCATTGTTACAAGAGGCTGAAGATCACAATGTCTTTCACACATTGGTCACCTTTACAGATATATCCAAGTGAGAGGGATATCATTGAACAGGGTGTATTGACTAAATAAAAGAACTGGTGTTCTCATTGTTACAAGAGGCTTAAGCTCAAATTGTCTTCCATACTGTGGTCACCTTTACAGATACATCCAAGTGAGAGGGATATCATTGAACAGGGTGTATTGACTAAATAAAACAACCGGTGTTCTCATAGTTACAAGAGGCTGAGGATCACAATGTCTTTCACACATTCATCACCTTTACAGATATGTCCAAGTGAGAGGGATATCATTGAACAGGGTATATTGACAAAATAAAACAACCGGTGTTCTCATAGTTACAAGAGGCTGAGGATCACAATGTCTTTCACACATTGGTCACCTTTACAGACATATCCAACTGAGAGGGATATCATTGAACAGAGTGTATTAACTAAATAAACAACTGGTGTTCTCGTTGTTACAAGACGCTGAAGATCACAATGTCTTTCACACATTGGTCACCTTTACAGATATATTCAAGTGAGAGGGATATCATTGAACAGGGTGTATTGACTAAATAAAACAACTGGTGTTCTCATTGTTATAAGACGCTGAAGATCACAATGTCTTTCATACATTGGTCACCTTTACAGATATACCCAAGTGAGAGGGATATCATTGAACAGGGTGTATTGACTAAATAAAACAACTGGTGTTCTCATTGTTATAAGACGCTGAAGATCACAATGTCTTTCATACATTGGTCACCTTTACAGATATACCCAAGTGAGAGGGATATCATTGAACAGGGTGTATTGAATAAATAAAACAACTGATGTTCTGAATGTTATAAGAGGCTGAAAATTACAATGTCTTTCACACATTGGTCACGATTACAGATATATCCAAATGAGAGGGATATCATTGTACAGGGTGTATTAAATAAATAAAACAATAGGTGTTCTCATAGTTACAAGAGGCTGAAGATCACAATGTCTTTCACACAATAGTCACCTTTACAGATATATGCAAGTGAGAGGGATATCATTGAAAAGCGTGTATTGACTAAATAAAACAACTGGTGTTCTCATTGTTACAAGAGGCTGCAGCTCAAATTGTCATTCATACTGTGGTCACTTTTACAGATATATCCAAGTGAGGGGGATATCATTGAACAGGGTGTATTGACTAAATAAAACAACTGGTGTTCTCATTGTTCCAAGAGGCTGAAGCTCAAATTGTCATTCATACTGTTGTCACTTTTACAGATATATCCAAGTGAGAGGGATATCATTGAACAGGGTGTATTGACTAAATAAAACAACTGCTGTTCTCATTGTTAGAAGAGGCTGAAGATCAAATTGTCATTCATATTGTGGTCACTTTTACAGACATTCCAAGTGAGAGGGATATCATTGAACAGGGTGTATTGACTAAATAAAACAACTGGTGTTCTCATTGTTACAAGAGGCTGCAGCTCAAATTGTCATTCATACTGTGGTCACTTTTACAGATATATCCAAGTGAGAGGGATATCATTGCACAGGATGTATTGACTAAATAAAACAACTGGTGTTCTCATTGTTAGAAGAGGATGAAGATCAAATTGTCATTCATACTGTGGTCACTTTTACAGATATATCCAAGTGAGAGGGATATCATTGAACAGGGTGTATTGACTAAATAAAACAACTGGTGTTCTCATTATTCCAAGAGGCTGAAGCTCAAATTGTCATTCATACTGTGGTCACTTTTACAGATATATCCAAGTGAGAGGGATATCATTGAACAGGGTGTATTGACTAAATAAAATAACTGGTGTTCTCATTGTTAGAAGAGGCTGAAGATCAAATTGTCATTCATACTGTGGTCAGCTTCACAGATATATCCAAGTGAGAGGGATATCATTGAACAGGGTGTATTGACTAAATAAAAAAACTGGTGTTCTCATTGTTACAAGAGGCAGAAGATCACAATGTCTTTCATACATTGGTCACCTTTACAGATATATCCAAGTGAGAGGGATATCATTGAACACGGTGTATTGACTAAATAAAACCACCGGTGTTGTCATTGTTAAAAGAGGCTGAAGATCACAATGTCTTTCACATATTGGTCACCTTTACAGATATATCCAGGTTGGAGGGATATCATTGAACAGGGTGTATTGACTAAATAAAACAACTGGTGTTCTCATTGTTACAAGGGGCTGCAGCTCAAATTGTCGTTCATACATTGGTCACCTTTACAGATATATGCAAGTGAGAGGGATATCATTGAACAGGGTGTATTGAATAAATAAAACAACTGATGTTCTGAATGTTATAAGAGGCTGAAGATTACAATGTCTTTCACCCATTGGTCACGATTACAGATATATCCAAATGAGAGGGATATCATTGAACAGGGTGTATTGATTAATAAAACAACTGGTGTTCTCATAGTTACAAGAGGCTGAAGATCACAATGTCTTTCACAAAACAGTCACCTTTACAGATATATCCAAGTGAGAGGGATATCATTGAACAGGGTGTATTGACTAAATAAAACAACTGGTGTTGTCATTGTTAAAAGAGGCTGAAGATCACAATGTCTTTCACATATTGGTCACCTTTACAGATATATCCAAGTTGGAGGGATATCATTGAACAGGGTGTATTGACTAAATAAAACAACTGGTGTTCTCATTGTTACAAGGGGCTGCAGCTCAACTTGTCATTCATACTGTGGTCACCTTTACAGATATATCCAACTGAGAGGGATATCATTGAACAGGGTGTATTGACTAAATAAAACAACTGGTGTTCTCATTGTTACAAGAGGCTGATAATCACAATGTCTTTCACACATTGGTCACCTTTACAGATATATCCAACTGAGAGGGATATAATTGAACAGGGTGTATTGACTAAACAAAACAACTGGCGTTCTCATTGTTACAGGAGGCTGAAGATCACAATGTCTTTCACACAACGGTCACCTTTACAGATATATCCAAGTGAGAGGGATATCATTGAACAGCGTGTACTGACTAAATAAAACAACTGGTGTTCGCATTGTTAGAAGAGGCTGAAGATCAAATTGTCATTCATACTGTGGTCAGTTTTACAGATATATCCAACAGAGAGGGATATCATTGAACAGGGTGTATTGACTAAATAAAAAAAACTGGCGTTCTCATTGTTACAAGAGGCTGAAGATCACAATGTGCTTTCATACATTGGTCACCTTTACAGATATATCCAAGTGAGAGGGATATCATTGAACAGGGTGTATTGACTAAATAAAACAACCGGTGTTGTCATTGTTAAAAGAGGCTGAAGATCACAATGTCTTTCACACATTGGTCACCTTTACAGATATATCCAAGCTAGAGGGATATCATTGAACAGGGTGTATTGAATAAATAAAACAACTGGTGTTCTCATTGTTATAAGGGGCTGAAGATCACAATGACTTTCACACATTGGTCACCTTTACAGATATATCCAAGTGAGACGGATATCATTGAACAGGGTGTATTGATTAAATAAAAAACTGGTGTTCTCATTGTTACAAGAAGCAGAAGATCACAAGGTGTTTCATACATTGGTCACCTTTACAGATATATCCAAGTGAGAGGGATATCATTGAACAGGGTGTATTCACTAAATAAAACATCTGGAGTTCTCAGTGTTCCAAGAGGTTGAAGCTCAAATTGTCATTCATACTGTGGTCACCTTTACAGATATATGCAAGTGAGAGGGATATCATTGAACAGGGTGTATTGACTAAATAAAACAACTGGTGTTCTCATTGTTACAAGAGGCTGAAGATCACAATGTCTTTCACACATTGGTCACCTTTACAGATATATCCAAGTGAGAGGGATATCATTGAACAGGGTGTATTGACTAAATAAAAGAACTGGTGTTCTCATTGTTACAAGAGGCTTAAGCTCAAATTGTCTTCCATACTGTGGTCACCTTTACAGATACATCCAAGTGAGAGGGATATCATTGAACAGGGTGTATTGACTAAATAAAACAACCGGTGTTCTCATAGTTACAAGAGGCTGAGGATCACAATGTCTTTCACATATTGGTCACCTTTACAGATATATCCAACTGAGAGGGATATCATTTAACAGGGTGTATTGACTAAATAAAACAACTGGTGTTCTCATTGTTACAAGAGGCTGAAGATCACAATGTCTTTCACACATTAGTCACCTTTACAGATATGTCCAAGTGAGAGGGATATCACTGAACAGGGTGTATTGACTAAATAAAAAAACCGGTGTTCTCATTGTTACAAGAGTGTGAAGATCACAATGTCTTTAGTACTGTGGTCACCTTTACAGATATATGCAAGTGAGAGGGATATCATTGAACAGGGTGTATTGAATAAATAAAACAACTGATGTTCTGAATGTTATAAGAGGCTGAAGATTACAATGTCTTTCACCCATTGGTCACGATTACAGATATATCCAAATGAGAGGGATATCATTGAACAGGGTGTATTGACTAAATAAAACAACTGGTGTTCTCATAGTTACAAGAGGCTGAAGATCACAATGTCTTTCACAAAACAGTCACCTTTACAGATATATCCAAGTGAGAGGGATATCATTGAACAGCGTGTGTTGACTAAATAAAACAACTGGTGTTTGCATTGTTAGAAGAGGCTGAAGATCAAATTGTCATTCATACTGTGGTCACTCTTACAGATATATCCAAGTGAGAGGGATATCAATGAACAGGGTGTATTGACTTAATAAAACAACTGGTGTTCTCATAGTTACAAGAGGCTGAAGATCACAATGTCTTTCACACATTGGTCACCTTTACAGATATATTCAAGTGAGAGGGATATCATTGAACAGGGTGTATTGACTAAATAAAACAACTGGTGTTCTCATTGTTATAAGACGCTGAGGATCACAATGTCTTTCATACATTGGTCACCTTTACAGATATACCCAAGTGAGAGGGATATCATTGAACAGGGTGTATTGACTAAATAAAACAACTGGTGTTCTCATTGTTATAAGACGCTGAAGATCACAATGTCTTTCATACATTGGTCACCTTTACAGATATACCCAAGTGAGAGGGATATCATTGAACAGGGTGTATTGAATAAATAAAACAACTGATGTTCTGAATGTTATAAGAGGCTGAAAATTACAATGTCTTTCACACATTGGTCACGATTACAGATATATCCAAATGAGAGGGATATCATTGTACAGGGTGTATTGAATAAATAAAACAATAGGTGTTCTCATAGTTACAAGAGGCTGAAGATCACAATGTCTTTCACACAATAGTCACCTTTACAGATATATGCAAGTGAGAGGGATATCATTGAAAAGCGTGTATTGACTAAATAAAACAACTGGTGTTCTCATTGTTACAAGAGGCTGCAGCTCAAATTGTCATTCATACTGTGGTCACTTTTACAGATATATACAAGTGAGGGGGATATCATTGAACAGGGTGTATTGACTAAATAAAACAACTGGTGTTCTCATTGTTCCAAGAGGCTGAAGCTCAAATTGTCATTCATACTGTTGTCACTTTTACAGATATGTCCAAGTGAGAGGGATATCATTGAACAGGGTGTATTGACTAAATAAAACAACTGCTGTTCTCATTGTTAGAAGAGGCTGAAGATCAAATTGTCATTCATATTGTGGTCACTTTTACAGACATTCCAAGTGAGAGGGATATCATTGAACAGGGTGTATTGACTAAATAAAACAACTGGTGTTCTCATTGTTACAAGAGGCTGCAGCTCAAATTGTCATTCATACTGTGGTCACTTTTACAGATATATCCAAGTGAGAGGGATATCATTGCACAGGATGTATTGACTAAATAAAACAACTGGTGTTCTCATTGTTAGAAGAGGATGAAGATCAAATTGTCATTCATACTGTGGTCACTTTTACAGATATATCCAAGTGAGAGGGATATCATTGAACAGGGTGTATTGACTAAATAAAACAACTGGTGTTCTCATTATTCCAAGAGGCTGAAGCTCAAATTGTCATTCATACTGTGGTCACTTTTACAGATATATCCAAGTGAGAGGGATATCATTGAACAGGGTGTATTGACTAAATAAAACAACTGGTGTTCTCATTGTTAGAAGAGGCTGAAGATCAAATTGTCATTCATACTGTGGTCAGCTTCACAGATATATCCAAGTGAGAGGGATATCATTGAACAGGGTGTATTGACTAAATAAAAAAACTGGTGTTCTCATTGTTACAAGAGGCAGAAGATCACAATGTCTTTCATACATTGGTCACCTTTACAGATATATCCAAGTGAGAGGGATATCATTGAACAGGGTGTATTGACTAAATAAAACCACCGGTGTTGTCATTGTTAAAAGAGGCTGAAGATCACAATGTCTTTCACATATTGGTCACCTTTACAGATATATCCAAGTTGGAGGGATATCATTGAACAGGGTGTATTGACTAAATAAAACAACTGGTGTTCTCATTGTTACAAGGGGCTGCAGCTCAAATTGTCATTCATACATTGGTCACCTTTACAGATATATGCAAGTGAGAGGGATATCATTGAACAGGGTGTATTGAATAAATAAAACAACTGATGTTCTGAATGTTATAAGAGGCTAAGATTACAATGTCTTTCACCCATTGGTCACGATTACAGATATATCCAAATGAGAGGGATATCATTGAACAGGGTGTATTGATTAATAAAACAACTGGTGTTCTCATAGTTACAAGAGGCTGAAGATCACAATGTCTTTCACAAAACAGTCACCTTTACAGATATATCCAAGTGAGAGGGATATCATTGAACAGGGTGTATTGACTAAATAAAACAACTGGTGATCTCATTGTTAGAAGAGGCTGAAGCTCAAATTGTCATTTATACTGTGGTCACCTTTACAGATACATCCAAGTGAGAGGGATATCATTGAACAGGGTGTATTCACTAAATAAAACATCTGGAGTTCTCAGTGTTACAGGAGGTTGAAGCTCAACTTGTCATTCATACTGTGGTCACCTTTACAGATATATCCAAGTGAGAGGGATATCATTGAACAGGGTGTATTGACTAAATAAAACAACTGGTGTTCTCATTGTTACAAGAGGCTGATAATCACAATGTCTTTCACACATTGGTCACCTTTACAGATATATCCAACTGAGAGGGATATAATTGAACAGGGTGTATTGACTAAACAAAACAACTGGCGTTCTCATTGTTACAGGAGGCTGAAGATCACAATGTCTTTCACACAACGGTCACCTTTACAGATATATCCAAGTGAGAGGGATATCATTGAACAGCGTGTATTGACTAAATAAAACAACTGGTGTTCGCATTGTTAGAAGAGGCTGAAGATCAAATTGTCATTCATACTGTGGTCAGTTTTACAGATATATCCAACAGAGAGGGATATCATTGAACAGGGTGTATTGACTAAATAAAAAAAACTGGCGTTCTCATTGTTACAAGAGGCTGAAGATCACAATGTGCTTTCATACATTGGTCACCTTTACAGATATATCCAAGTGAGAGGGATATCATTGAACAGGGTGTATTGACTAAATAAAACAACCGGTGTTGTCATTGTTAAAAGAGGCTGAAGATCACAATGTCTTTCACACATTGGTCACCTTTACAGATATATCCAAGTTAGAGGGATATCATTGAACAGGGTGTATTGACTAAATAAAACAACTGGTGTTCTCATTGTTATAAGGGGCTGAAGATCACAATGACTTTCACACATTGGTCACCTTTACAGATATATCCAAGTGAGACGGATATCATTGAACAGGGTGTATTGATTAAATAAAAAACTGGTGTTCTCATTGTTACAAGAAGCAGAAGATCACAAGCTGTTTCATACATTGGTCACCTTTACAGATATATCCAAGTGAGAGGGATATCATTGAACAGGGTGTATTGAATAAATAAAACAACTGATGTTCTGAATGTTATAAGAGGCTGAAGATTACAATGTCTTTCACCCATTGGTCACGATTACAGATATATCCAAATGAGAGGGATATCATTGAACAGGGTGTATTGATTAATAAAACAACTGGTGTTCTCATAGTTACAAGAGGCTGAAGATCACAATGTCTTTCACAAAACAGTCACCTTTACAGATATATCCAAGTGAGAGGGATATCATTGAACAGGGTGTATTGACTAAATAAAAGAACTGGTGTTCTCATTGTTACAAGAGGCTTAAGCTCAAATTGTCTTCCATACTGTGGTCACCTTTACAGATACATCCAAGTGAGAGGGATATCATTGAACAGGGTGTATTGACTAAATAAAACAACCGGTGTTCTCATAGTTACAAGAGGCTGAGGATCACAATGTCTTTCACATATTGGTCACCTTTACAGATATATCCAACTGAGAGGGATATCATTTAACAGGGTGTATTGACTAAATAAAACAACTGGTGTTCTCATTGTTACAAGAGGCTGAAGATCACAATGTCTTTCACACATTAGTCACCTTTACAGATATGTCCAAGTGAGAGGGATATCATTGAACAGGGTGTATTGTCTAAATAAAAAAACCGGTGTTCTCATTGTTACAAGAGTGTGAAGATCACAATGTCTTTAGTACTGTGGTCACCTTTACAGATATATGCAAGTGAGAGGGATATCATTGAACAGGGTGTATTGAATAAATAAAACAACTGGTGTTCTCATTGTTACAAGGGGCTGCAGCTCAAATTGTCATTCATACATTGGTCACCTTTACAGATATATGCAAGTGAGAGGGATATCATTGAACAGGGTGTATTGAATAAATAAAACAACTGATGTTCTGAATGTTATAAGAGGCTGAAGATTACAATGTCTTTCACCCATTGGTCACGATTACAGATATATCCAAATGAGAGGGATATCATTGAACAGGGTGTATTGACTAAATAAAACAACTGGTGTTCTCATAGTTACAAGAGGCTGAAGATCACAATGTCTTTCACAAAACAGTCACCTTTACAGATATATCCAAGTGAGAGGGATATCATTGAACAGCGTGTGTTGACTAAATAAAACAACTGGTGTCTGCATTGTTAGAAGAGGCTGAAGATCAAATTGTCATTCATACTGTGGTCACTTTTACAGATATATCCAAGTGAGAGGGATATCAATGAACAGGGTGTATTGACTTAATAAAACAACTGGTGTTCTCATAGTTACAAGAGGCTGAAGATCACAATGTCTTTCACAAAACAGTCACCTTTACAGATATATCCAAGTGAGAGGGATATCATTGAACAGGGTGTATTGACTAAATAAAACAACTGGTGTTCTCATAGTTACAAGAGGCTGAAGATCACAATGTCTTTCACAAAACAGTCACCTTTACAGATATATCCAAGTGAGAGGGATATCAATGAACAGGGTGTATTGACTAAATAAAACAACTGGTGTTCTCATAGTTACAAGAGGCTGAAGATCACAATGTCTTTCACAAAACAGTCACCTTTACAGATATATCCAAGTGAGAGGGATATCATTGAACAGCGTGTGTTGACTAAATAAAACAACTGGTGTTCTCATTGTTACAAGAGGCTGCAGCTCATACTGTCATTCATACTGTGGTCACTTTTACAGATATATCCAAGTGAGAGGGATATCAATGAACAGGGTGTATTGACTTAATAAAACAACGGGTGATCTCATTGTTACAAGAGGCTGAAGCTCAAATTGTCTTTCATACTGTGGTCATGTTTACAGATATATACAAGTTAGAGGGATATCATTGAACAGGGTGTATTGATTAAATAAAAACTGGTGTTCTCATTGTTACAAGAGGCTGATAATCACAATGTCTTTCACACATTGGTCACCTTTACAGATATATCCAACTGAGAGGGATATAATTGAACAGGGTGTATTGACTAAATAAAACAACCGGTGTTGTCATTGTTAAAAGAGGCTGAAGATCACAATGTCTTTCACACAACGGTCACCTTTACAGATATATCCAAGTGAGAGGGATATCATTGAACAGGGTGTATTGACTAAATAAAACAACTGGTGTTCTCATTGTTAGAAGAGGCTGAAGCTCAAATTGTCATTCATACTGTGGTCACCTTTACAGATATATCCAAGTGAGAGGGATATCATTGAACAGGGTGTATTCACTAAATAAAACAACTGGCGTTCTCATTGTTACAGGAGGTTGAAGCTCAACTTGTCATTCATACTGTGGTCACCTTTACAGATATATCCAAGTGAGAGGGATATCATTGAAGAGGGTGTATTGACTAAATAAAACAACCGGTGTTCTCATTGTTACAAGATGCTGAAGATCACAATGTCTTTTACACATTGGTCACCTTTACAGATATATCCAACTGAGAGGGATATCATTGAACAGGGTGTATTGACTAAATAAAAAGACTGGTGTTCTCATTGTTACAAGAGGCTTTAGCTCAAATTGTCTTACATGCTGTGGTTACCTTTACAGATACATCCAAGTGAGAGGGATATCATTGAACAGGGTGTATCGACTAAATAAAACAACTCCTGTTCTCATTGGTACAAGAAGCTGAAGATCACAATTTCCTTCACACATTGGTCACCTTTACAGATATATCCAACTGAGAGGGATATCATTGAACAGGGTGCATTGACTAAATAAAACAACTGTTGTTCTCATTGTTACAAGAGGCTGAAGATCACAATGTCTTTCATACTTTGGTCACCTTTACAGATATATAAAAGCGAGAGGATTATAATTGAACAGGGTGTATTGACCAAATAAAACAACTGGTGTTCTCATTGTTACAAGAGGCTGAAGATCACAATGTCTTTCACACATTGGTCTCCTTTACAGATATATCCAACTGAGAGGGATATCATTGAACAGGGTGTATTGATTAAATAAAACAACTGGTGTTCTCATTGTTACGAGAGGCTGAAGATCACAATGTCTTTCACAAATTGGTCACCTTTACAGATATATCCAAGTGAGAGGGATATCATTGAACAGGAGAGGTACAGGAACGAGAGGTACAGTTGCCTGGCACTAATACTTCCGTGGACAAGTTCAATGCTGCCATCAGGCCCATTACATATAGATCTAGAGGTACAGTTGCCTGGCACTAATACTTCCGTGGACAAGTTCGAATCTGCCGTCTGCCCATTACATATAGAACCAGAGGTACAGTTGCCTGGCACTAATACTTCCGTGGACAAGTTCGAATCTGCATTCTGCCCATTACATATAGAACCAGAGGTACAGTTGCCTGGCACTAATACTTCCGTGGACATGTTCAAAGCTGCCATGTGCCCATTACATATAGAACCAGAGGTACAGTTGCCTGGCACTAATTCCTCCGTGGACAAGTTCGAATCTGCCATCAGCCCATTACATATAGAACCAAAGGTACAGTTGACTGTCACCAATACCTCCGTGGACAAGTTCAAAGCTGCCATCTGCCAATTACATAAAGAACCAGAGGTACAGTTGCCTGGCACTAATACTTCCGTGGACAAGTTCAAAGCTGCCATCTGCCCATTACATATAGAAACAGAGGTACAGTTGCCTGGCACTAATACCTCCGTGGACAAGTTCGAATCTGCCATCAGCCCATCACATATAGAACGACAGGTACAGTTGCCTGGCATTAATACCTCCCTGGACAAGGTCAAAGCTGGCATCAGACCATTACATATATAATCAGAGGTACAGTTGCCTGGCACTAATAGCTCCTAGGACAAGTTCAAAGCTGCCATCAGGCCCACTACATATAGAACGAGAGATACAGTTGCCTGGCACTAATACCTCCGTGGACAAGTTCGAATCTACCATCAGCCCATCACATAGAGAACCAGAGGTACGGTTGCCTGGCACTAACACCTCCGTGGAAAACCTCAAAGCTTCCATCTGCCCATTACATATAGAACCAGAGGTACAGTTTTACTGGCACTAATACTTCCGTGGACAAGTTCAAAGCTGCCATCTGCCCATTACATATAGAACCAGTGGTTCAGTTGCCTGGCACTAATACGTCCATGGACAAGTTCAAAGCTGCCATTCAGCCCATCACATATAGAAGCAGAGGTACAGTTGCCTTGCACTAATACTTCCGTGGACAACTTCAAAGCTGCCATCTGCCCATTACATATAGTACCAGAGGTACAGTTTCCTGGCACTAATATTTCCGTGGACAAGTACAAAGCTGCCAAGTGCCCATTAGATATAGAACCAGAGGTACAGTTGCCTGTCACTAATACTTCCGTGGACAAGTTCAAAGCTGTTATCTGCCCATTACATATAGAACCAGAGGTACAGTTGCCTGGCACTAATACTTTCGTGGACAAGTTCGAATTTGCCATCTGCCTATTACATATAGAACCAGAGGTACAGTTGCCTGGCACTAATACTTCCGTGGACAAGTTCGAATATGCATTCTGCCCATTACATATAGAACAAGAGGTACAGTTGCCTGGCACTAATACCTCCGTGGACAAGTTCAAAGCTGCCATGTGCCCATTACATATAGAACCAGAGGTACAGTTGCCTGGCACTAATACTTCCATAGACAAGTTCTAATCTGCCATCAGCCCATTACATATAGAACCAGAGGTACAGTTGCCTGGCACTAATACCTCCGTGGACAAGTTCAAATCTGCCATCAGCCCATTACATATAGAACCAGAGGTACAGTTGCCTGGCACTAATACTTCCGTGGACAAGTTCAAAGCTGCCATGTGCCCATTACATATAGAACCAGAGGTACAGTTGCCTAGCACTAATACCTCCGTGGAGAAGTTCGAATCTGCCATCAGCCCATTACATATAGAACCAAAGGTACAGTTGCCTGTCACCAATAGCTCCGTGGACAAGTTCAAAGCTGCCATCTGCCAATTACATAAAGAACCAGAGGTACAGTTGCCTGGCACTAATACTTCCATGGACAAGTTCAAAGCTGCCATCTGCCCATTAAATATAGAACCAGAGGTACAGTTGCCTGGCACTAATACCTCCGTGGACAAGTTCGAATCTGCCATCAGCCCATTACATATAGAACCAAAGGTACAGTTGCCTGTCACCAATAGCTCCGTGGACAAGTTCAAAGCTGCCATCTGCCAATTACATAAAGAACCAGAGGTACAGTTGCCTGGCACTAATACTTCCATGGACAAGTTCAAAGCTGCCATCTGCCCATCATATATAGAACCAGAGGTACAGCTGTCTGGCACTAATACTTCCGTGGACAAGTTCAAAGCTGCCATCAGGCCCACTACATATAGAACGAGAGGTACAGTTGCCTGGCATTAATACCTCCGTGGACAAGTTCAAAGCTGGCATCAGACCATTACATATAGAACCAAAGGTACAGTTGCCTGGCACTAATACTTCCGTGGACGAGTTCGAATCTGCATTCTGCCCATTACATATAGAACCAGAGGTACAGTTGCCTGGCACTAATACTTCCGTGGACAAGTTCAAAGCTGCCATGTGCCCATTACATATAGAACCAGAGGTACAGTTGCCTGGCACTAATACCTCCGTGGACAAGTTCGAATCTGCCATCAGCCCATTACATATAGAACCAAAGGTACAGTTGCCTGGCACTAATACTTCCGTGGACAAGTTCAAAGCTGCCATCTGCCAATTACATAATGAACCAGAGGTACAGTTGCCTGGCACTAATACTTCCGTGGACAAGTTCAAAGCTGCCATCTGCCCATTACATATAGAACCAGAGGTACAGTTGCCTGGCACTAATACCTCCGTGGACAAGTTCGAATCTGCCATCAGCCCATCACATATAGAACGAGAGGTACAGTTGCCTGGGACTAATACCTCCGTGGACAAGTTCGAATCTGCCATCAGCCCATCACATATAGAACCAGAGGTACAGTTGCCTGGCATTAATACCTCCGTGGACAAGTTCAAAGCTGGCATCAGACCATTACATATATAACCAGAGGTACAGTTGCCTGGCACTAATAGCTCCTAGGACAAGTTCAAAGATGCTATCAGGCCCACTACATATAGAACGAGAGGTACAGTTGCCTGGCACTAATACCTCCGTGGACAAGTTCGAATCTGCCATCAGCCCATGACATAGAGAACCAGAGGTACGGTTGCCTGGCACTAACACCTCCGTGGACAACCTCAAAGCTTCCATCTGCCCATTACATATAGAACCAGAGGTACAGTTTTGCTGGCACTAATACTTCCGTGGACAAGTTCAAAGCTGCCATCTGCCCATTACATATAGAACCAGAGGTTCAGTTGCCTGGCACTAATACCTCCATGGACAAGTTCAAAGCTGCCATTCAGCCCATCACATATAGAAGCAGAGGTACAGTTGCCTGGCACTAATACTTCCGTGGACAACTTCAAAGCTGCCATCTGCCCATTACATATAGTACCAGAGGTACAGTTTCCTGGCACTAATACTTCCGTGGACAAGTACAAAGCTGCCAAGTGCCCATTAGATATAGAGCCAGAGGTACAGTTGCCTGTCACTAATACTTCCGTGGACAAGTTCAAAGCTGTTATCTGCCCATTACATATAGAACCAGAGGTACAGTTGCCTGGAACTAATACTTTCGTGGACAAGTTCGAATTTGCCATTTGCCCATTACATATATAACCAGAGGTACAGTTGCCTGGCACTAATACTTCCGTGGACAAGTTCGAATATGCATTCTGCCCATTACATATAGAACCAGAGGTACAGTTGCCTGGCACTAATACCTCCGTGGACAAGTTCAAAGCTGCCATGTGCCCATTACATATAGAACCAGAGGTACAGTTGCCTGGCACTAATACTTCCATGGACAAGTTCTAATCTGCCATCAGCCCATTACATATAGAACCAGAGGTACAGTTGCCTGGCACTAATACCTCCGTGGACAAGTTCAAATCTGCCATCAGCCCATTACATATAGAACCAGAGGTACAGTTGCCTGGCACTAATACTTCCGTGGACAAGTTCAAAGCTGCCATGTGCCGATTACATATAGAACCAGAGGTACAGTTGCCTGGCACTAATACCTCCGTGGACAAGTTCGAATCTGCCATCAGCCCATTACATATAGAACCAAAGGTACAGTTGCCTGTCACCAATAGCTCCGTGGACAAGTTCAAAGCTGCCATCTGCCAATTACATAAAGAACCAGAGGTACGGTTGCCTGGCACTAATACTTCCATGGACAAGTTCAAAGCTGCCATCTGCCCATTACATATAGAATCAGAGGTACAGTTGCCTGGGACTAATACCTCCGTGGACAAGTTCGAATCTGCCATCAGCCCATCACATATAGAACCAGAGGTACAGTTGCCTGGCATTAATACCTCCGTGGACAAGTTCAAAGCTGACATCAGACCATTACATATATAACCAGAGGTACAGTTGCCTGGCACTAATAGCTCCTAGGACAAGTTCAAAGCTGCCATCAGGCCCACTACATATAGAACGAGAGGTACAGTTGCGTGGCACTAATACCTCCGTGGACAAGTTCGAATCTGCCATCAGCCCATCACATAGAGAACCAGAGGTACGGTTGCCTGGCACTAATACCTCCGTGGACAACCTCAAAGCTTCCTTCTGCCCATTACATATAGAACCAGAGGTACGGTTGCCTTGCACTTATACTTCCGTGGACAACTTCAAAGCTGCCATCTGCCCATTACATATAGTACCAGAGGTACAGTATCCTGGCACTAATACCTCCGTGGACAAGTACAAAGCTGCCAAGTGCCCATTAGATATAGAACCAGAGGTACAGTTGCCTGTCACTAATACTTCCATGGACAAGTTCAAAACTGCCATCTGCCCATTTCATATAGAACCAGAGGTACAGTTGCCTGTCACTAATACCTCCACGGACAAGTTCAAAGCTGCCATCAGCCCATTACATATAGAACCTGAGGTACAGTTGCCTGTCACAAATACCTCCATCGACAAGTTCAAAGCTGCCATCAGCCCATTACATATAGAACCAGAGGTACAGTTGTCGGGCAGTAATACCTCCATGGACAAGTTCAAATCTGCCATCTGTCCATTACATATAGAACCAGAGGTACAGTTGTCTGGCAGTAATACCTCCATGGACAAGTTCAAAGCTGCCATTCAGCCCATCACATATAGAACCAGAGGAACAGTTGCCTGTCACTAATACTTCCGTGGACAAGTTCAAAGGTGCCATCAGCCCATCACGTATAGAACCAGATGTACAGTTGCCTGGCACTAATACCTCCATGGACAAGTTCAAAGCTGCCATCAGCCCATCACATATAGAACCAGAGGTACAGTTGTCTGGCACTAATACTTCCGTGGACAGTTCGAATCTGCATTCTGCCCATTACATATAGAACCAGAGGTACAGTTGCCTGGCACTAATACTTCCGTGGACAAGTTCAAAGCTGCCATCAGCCCATCACATATAGAACCAGAGGTACAGTTGTCTGGCACTAATACTTCCGTGGACAAGTTCAAAGCTGCCATCAGGCCCACTACATATAGAACGAGAGGTACAGTTGCCTGGCTCTAATACTTCCGTGGACAAGTTCAAAGCTGCCATCAGGCCCATTACATATAGATCCAGAGGTACAGTAGCCTGGCACTAATACTTCCGTGGACATGTTCGAATCTGCCGTCTGCCCATTACATATAGAACCAGAGGTACAGTTGCCTGGCACTAATACTTCCGTGGACAAGTTCAAAGCTGCAATGTGCCCATTACATATAGAACCAGAGGTACAGTTGCCTGGCACTAATACCTCCGTGGACAAGTTCGAATCTGCCATCAGCCCATTACATATAGAACCAGAGGTACAGTTGACTGTCACCAATACCTCCGTGGACAAGTTCAAAGCTGCCATCTGCCCATTGCATATAGAACCAGAGGTACAGTTGCCTGGCACTAATACTTCCATGGACAAGTTCAAAGCTGCCATCTGCCCATTACATATAGAACCAAAGGTACAGTTGCCTGGCACTAATACTTCCGTGGACAAGTTCAAAGCTGCCATCTGCCAATTACATAATGAACCAGAGGTACAGTTGCCTGGCACTAATACTTCCGTGGACAAGTTCAAAGCTGCCATCTGCCCATTACATATAGAACCAGAGGTACAGTTGCCTGGCACTAATACCTCCGTGGACAAGTTCGAATCTGCCATCAGCCCATCACATATAGAACGAGAGGTACAGTTGCCTGGGACTAATACCTCCGTGGACAAGTTCGAATCTGCCATCAGCCCATCACATATAGAACCAGAGGTACAGTTGCCTGGCATTAATACCTCCGTGGACAAGTTCAAAGCTGGCATCAGACCATTACATATATAACCAGAGGTACAGTTGCCTGGCACTAATAGCTCCTAGGACAAGTTCAAAGATGCTATCAGGCCCACTACATATAGAACGAGAGGTACAGTTGCCTGGCACTAATACCTCCGTGGACAAGTTCGAATCTGCCATCAGCCCATGACATAGAGAACCAGAGGTACGGTTGCCTGGCACTAACACCTCCGTGGACAACCTCAAAGCTTCCATCTGCCCATTACATATAGAACCAGAGGTACAGTTTTACTGGCACTAATACTTCCGTGGACAAGTTCAAAGCTGCCATCTGCCCATTACATATAGAACCAGAGGTTCAGTTGCCTGGCACTAATACCTCCATGGACAAGTTCAAAGCTGCCATTCAGCCCATCACATATAGAAGCAGAGGTACAGTTGCCTGGCACTAATACTTGCGTGGACAACTTCAAAGCTGCCATCTGCCCATTACATATAGTACCAGAGGTACAGTTTCCTGGCACTAATACTTCCGTGGACAAGTACAAAGCTGCCAAGTGCCCATTAGATATAGAGCCAGAGGTACAGTTGCCTGTCACTAATACTTCCGTGGACAAGTTCAAAGCTGTTATCTGCCCATTACATATAGAACCAGAGGTACAGTTGCCTGGAACTAATACTTTCGTGGACAAGTTCGAATTTGCCATTTGCCCATTACATATATAACCAGAGGTACAGTTGCCTGGCACTAATACTTCCGTGGACAAGTTCGAATATGCATTCTGCCCATTACATATAGAACCAGAGGTACAGTTGCCTGGCACTAATACCTCCGTGGACAAGTTCAAAGCTGCCATGTGCCCATTACATATAGAACCAGAGGTACAGTTGCCTGGCACTAATACTTCCATGGACAAGTTCTAATCTGCCATCAGCCCATTACATATAGAACCAGAGGTACAGTTGCCTGGCACTAATACCTCCGTGGACAAGTTCAAATCTGCCATCAGCCCATTACATATAGAACCAGAGGTACAGTTGCCTGGCACTAATACTTCCGTGGACAAGTTCAAAGCTGCCATGTGCCGATTACATATAGAACCAGAGGTACAGTTGCCTGGCACTAATACCTCCGTGGACAAGTTCGAATCTGCCATCAGCCCATTACATATAGAACCAAAGGTACAGTTGCCTGTCACCAATAGCTCCGTGGACAAGTTCAAAGCTGCCATCTGCCAATTACATAAAGAACCAGAGGTACGGTTGCCTGGCACTAATACTTCCATGGACAAGTTCAAAGCTGCCATCTGCCCATTACATATAGAATCAGAGGTACAGTTGCCTGGGACTAATACCTCCGTGGACAAGTTCGAATCTGCCATCAGCCCATCACATATAGAACCAGAGGTACAGTTGCCTGGCATTAATACCTCCGTGGACAAGTTCAAAGCTGACATCAGACCATTACATATATAACCAGAGGTACAGTTGCCTGGCACTAATAGCTCCTAGGACAAGTTCAAAGCTGCCATCAGGCCCACTACATATAGAACGAGAGGTACAGTTGCGTGGCACTAATACCTCCGTGGACAAGTTCGAATCTGCCATCAGCCCATCACATAGAGAACCAGAGGTACGGTTGCCTGGCACTAATACCTCCGTGGACAACCTCAAAGCTTCCTTCTGCCCATTACATATAGAACCAGAGGTACGGTTGCCTTGCACTTATACTTCCGTGGACAACTTCAAAGCTGCCATCTGCCCATTACATATAGTACCAGAGGTACAGTATCCTGGCACTAATACCTCCGTGGACAAGTACAAAGCTGCCAAGTGCCCATTAGATATAGAACCAGAGGTACAGTTGCCTGTCACTAATACTTCCATGGACAAGTTCAAAACTGCCATCTGCCCATTTCATATAGAACCAGAGGTACAGTTGCCTGTCACTAATACCTCCACGGACAAGTTCAAAGCTGCCATCAGCCCATTACATATAGAACCTGAGGTACAGTTGCCTGTCACAAATACCTCCATCGACAAGTTCAAAGCTGCCATCAGCCCATTACATATAGAACCAGAGGTACAGTTGTCGGGCAGTAATACCTCCATGGACAAGTTCAAATCTGCCATCTGTCCATTACATATAGAACCAGAGGTACAGTTGTCTGGCAGTAATACCTCCATGGACAAGTTCAAAGCTGCCATTCAGCCCATCACATATAGAACCAGAGGAACAGTTGCCTGTCACTAATACTTCCGTGGACAAGTTCAAAGGTGCCATCAGCCCATCACGTATAGAACCAGATGTACAGTTGCCTGGCACTAATACCTCCATGGACAAGTTCAAAGCTGCCATCAGCCCATCACATATAGAACCAGAGGTACAGTTGTCTGGCACTAATACTTCCGTGGACAGTTCGAATCTGCATTCTGCCCATTACATATAGAACCAGAGGTACAGTTGCCTGGCACTAATACTTCCGTGGACAAGTTCAAAGCTGCCATCAGCCCATCACATATAGAACCAGAGGTACAGTTGTCTGGCACTAATACTTCCGTGGACAAGTTCAAAGCTGCCATCAGGCCCACTACATATAGAACGAGAGGTACAGTTGCCTGGCTCTAATACTTCCGTGGACAAGTTCAAAGCTGCCATCAGGCCCATTACATATAGATCCAGAGGTACAGTAGCCTGGCACTAATACTTCCGTGGACATGTTCGAATCTGCCGTCTGCCCATTACATATAGAACCAGAGGTACAGTTGCCTGGCACTAATACTTCCGTGGACAAGTTCAAAGCTGCAATGTGCCCATTACATATAGAACCAGAGGTACAGTTGCCTGGCACTAATACCTCCGTGGACAAGTTCGAATCTGCCATCAGCCCATTACATATAGAACCAGAGGTACAGTTGACTGTCACCAATACCTCCGTGGACAAGTTCAAAGCTGCCATCTGCCCATTGCATATAGAACCAGAGGTACAGTTGCCTGGCACTAATACTTCCATGGACAAGTTCAAAGCTGCCATCTGCCCATTACATATAGAACCAGAGGTACAGTTGCCTGGAACTAATACCTCCGTGGACAAGTTCGAATCTGCCATCAGACCATCACATATAGAACGAGAGATACAGTTGCCTAGCATTAATACCTCCGTGGACAAGTTCAAAGCTGGCATTAGACCATTACATATATAACCAGAGGTACAGTTGCCTGGCACTAATAGCTCCTAGGACAAGTTCAAAGCTGCCATCAGGCCCACTACATATAGAACGAGAGATACAGTTGCCGTGCACTAATACCTCCGTGGACAAGTTCGAATCTGCCATCAGCCCATCACATAGAGAACCAGAGGTACGGTTGCCTGGCACTAACACCTCCGTGGACAACCTCAAAGCTTCCATCTTCCCATTACATATAGAACCAGAGGTACAGTTTTACTGGCACTAATACTTCCGTGGACAAGTTCAAAGCTGCCATCTGCCCATTACATATAGAACCAGAGGTTCAGTTGCCTGGCACTAATACCTCCATGGACAAGTTCAAAGCTGCCATTCAGCCCATCACATATAGAAGCAGAGGTACAGTTGCCTGGCACTAATACTTCCGTGGACAACTTTAAAGCTGCCATCTGCCCATTACATATAGTACCAGAGGTACAGTTTCCTGGCACTAATACTTCCCTGGACAAGTACAAAGCTGCCAACTGCCCATTAGATATAGAACCAGAGGTACAGTTGCCTGTCACTAATACTTCCGTGGACAAGTTCAAAGCTGTTATCTGCCCATTACATATAGAACCAGAGGTACAGTTGCCTGGCACTAATACTTTCGTGGACAAGTTCGAATTTGCCATCTGCCCATTACATATAGAACCAGAGGTACAGTTACCTGGCACTAATACTTCCGTGGACAAGTTCGAATATGCATTCTGCCGATTACATATAGAACCAGAGGTACAGTTGCCCGGCACTAATACCTCCGTGGACAAGTTCAAAGCTGCCATGTGCCCATTACATATAGAACCAGAGGTACAGTTGCCTGGCACTAATACTTCCATGGACAAGTTCTAATCTGCCATCAGCCCATTACATATAGAACCAGAGGTACAGTTGCCTGGCACTAATACCTCCGTGGACAAGTTCAAATCTGCCATCAGCCCATTACATATAGAACCAGAGGTACAGTTGCCTGGCACTAATACCTCCGTGGACAAGTTCAAAGCTGCCATGTGCCCATTACATATAGAACCAGAGGTACAGTTGCCTGGCACTAATACCTCCGTGGACAAGTTCGAATCTGCCATCAGCCCATTACATATAGAACCAAAGGTACAGTTGCCTGTCACCAATAGCTCCGTGGACAAGTTCAAAGCTGCCATCTGCCAATTACATAAAGAACCAGAGGTACAGTTGCCTGGCACTAATACTTCCATGGACAAGTTCAAAGCTGCCATCTGCCCATTACATATAGAACCAGAGGTACAGTTGCCTGGCACTAATACCTCCGTGGACAAGTTCGAATCTGCCATCAGCCCATTACATATAGAACCAGAGGTACAGTTGGTACAGTTGCCTTTCACCAATAGCTCCGTGGACAAGTTCAAAGCTGCCATCTGCCAATTACATAAAGAACCAGAGGTACAGTTGCCTGGCACTAATACTTCCATGGACAAGTTCAAAGCTGCCATCTGCCCATCATATATAGAACCAGAGGTACAGTTGTCTGGTACTAATACTTCCGTGGACAAGTTCAAAGCTGCCATCAGGCCCACTACATATAGAACGAGAGATACAGTTGACTGGCACTAATACTTCCGTGGACAAGTTCAAAACTGCCATCAGGCCCATTACATATAGATCCAGAGGTACAGTTGCCTGGCACTAATACTTCCGTGGACAAGTTCGAATCTGCCGTCTGCCCATTACATATAGAACCAGAGGTACAGTTGCCTGGCACTAATACTTCCGTGGACAAGTTCGAATCTGCATTCTGCCCATTACATATAGAACCAGAGGTACAGTTGCCTGGCACTAATACTTCCGTGGACAAGTTCAAAGCTGCCATGTGCCCATTACATATAGAACCAGAGGTACAGTTGCCTGGCACTAATACCTCCGTGGACAAGTTCGAATCTGCCATCAGCCCATTACATATAGAACCAAAGGTACAGTTGACTGTCACCAATACCTCCGTGGACAAGTTCAAAGCTGCCATCTGCCAATTACATAAAGAACCAGAGGAACAGTTGCCTGGCACTAATACTTCCGTGGACAAGTTAAAAGCTGACATCTGACCATTACATATAGAACCAGAGGTACAGTTGCCTGGCACTAATACCTCCGTGGACAAGTTGGAATCTGCCATCAGCCCATCACATATAGAACGAGAGTTACAGTTGCCTGGCATTAATGCCTCCGTGGACAAGTTCAAAGCTGGCATCAGACCATTACATATATAACCAGAGGTACAGTTGCCTGGCACTAACACCTCCGTGGACAACCTCAAAGCTTCCATCTGCCCATTACATATAGAACCAGAGGTACAGTTTTACTGGCACTAATACTTCCGTGGACAAGTTCAAAGCTGCCATTCAGCCCATCACATATAGAAGCAGAGGTACAGTTGCCTGGCACTAATACTTCCGTGGACAACTTCAAAGCTGCCATCTGCCCATTACATATAATACCAGAGGTACAGTTTCCTGGCACTAATACTTCCGTGGACAAGTACAAAGCTGCCAAGTGCCCATTAGATATAGAACCAGAGGTACAGTTGCCTGTCACTAATACTTCCGTGGACAAGTTCAAAGCTGTTATCTGCCCATTACATATAGAACCAGAGGTACAGTTGCCTGGAACTAATACTTTCGTGGACAAGTTCGAATATGCATTCTGCCCATTACATATAGAACCAGAGGTACAGTTGCCTGGCACTAATACCTCCGTGGACAAGTTCAAAGCTGCCATGTGCCCCTTACATATAGAACCAGAGGTACAGTTGCCTGGCACTAATACTTCCATGGACAAGTTCTAATCTGCCATCAGCCCATTACATATAGAACCAGAGGTACAGTTGCCTGGCACTAATACCTCCGTGGACAAGTTCAAATCTGCCATCAGCCCATTACATATAGAACCAGAGGTACAGTTGCCTGGCACTAATACTTCCGTGGACAAGTTCAAAGCTGCCATGTGCCGATTACATATAGAACCAGAGGTACAGTTGCCTGGCACTAATACCTCCGTGGACAAGTTCGAATCTGCCATCAGCCCATTACATATAGAACCAAAGGTAACGCTGCCTGTCACCAATAGCTCCGTGGACAAGTTCAAAGCTGCCATCTGCCAATTACATAAAGAACCAGAGGTACGGTTGCCTGCCACTAATACTTCCATGGACAAGTTCAAAGCTGCCATCTGCCCATTACATATAGAACCAGAGGTACAGTTGCCTGGGACTAATACCTCCGTGGACAAGTTCGAATCTGCCATCAGCCCATCACATATAGAACCAGAGGTACAGTTGCCTGGCATTAATACCTCCGTGGACAAGTTCAAAGCTGACATCAGACCATTACATATATAACCAGAGGTACAGTTGCCTGGCACTAATAGCTCCTAGGACAAGTTCAAAGCTGCCATCAGGCCCACTACATATAGAACGAGAGGTACAGTTGCGTGGCACTAATACCTCCGTGGACAAGTTCGAATCTGCCATCAGCCAATCACATAGAGAACCAGAGGTACGGTTGCCTGGCACTAATACCTCCGTGGACAACCTCAAAGCTTCCTTCTGCCCATTACATATAGAACCAGAGGTAAAGTTTTACTGGCACTAATACTTCCGTGGACAAGTTCAAAGCTGCCATCTGCCCATTACATATAGAACTAGAGGTTCAGTTGCCTGGCACTAATACCTCCATTGACAAGTTCAAAGCTGCCATTCAGCACATCACATATAGAAGCAGAGGTACAGTTGCCTTGCACTTATACTTCCGTGGACAACTTCAAAGCTGCCATCTGCCCATTACATATAGTACCAGAGGTACAGTATCCTGGCACTAATACCTCCGTGGACAAGTACAAAGCTGCCAAGTGCCCATTAGATATAGAACCAGAGGTACAGTTGCCATTCACTAATACTTCCATGGACAAGTTCAAAACTGCCATCTGCCCATTTCATATAGAACCAGAGGTACAGTTGCCTGTCACTAATACCTCCACGGACAAGTTCAAAGCTGCCATCAGCCCATTACATATAGAACCAGAGGTACAGTTGCCTGTCACAAATACCTCCATGGACAAGTTCAAAGCTGCCATCAGCCCATTACATATAGAACCAGAGGTACAGTTGTCTGGCACTAATGCCTCCGTGGACAAGTTCAAAGCTGCCATCTGTCCATTACATATAGAACCAGAGGTACAGTTGTCTGGCAGTAATACCTCCATGGACAAGTTCAAAGCTGCCATCTGTCCATTACATATAGAACCAGAGGTACAGTTGTCTGTCACTAATACCTCCATGGACAAGTTCAAAGCTGCCATCAGCCCATTACATATAGAACCAGAGGTACAGTTGCCTGGCACTAATACTTCCGTGGACAGGTTCGAATCTGCATTCTGCCCATTACATATAGAACCAGAGGTACAGTTGCCTGGCACTAATACCTCCGTGGACAAGTTCAAAGCTGCCCTCAGGCCCATTACATATAGAACGAGAGGTACAGTTGCCTGGCACTAATACCTCCGTGGACAAGTTCAAAGCTGCCATCAGGCCCACTACATATAGAACGAGAGGTACAGTTGCCTGGCTCTAATACTTCCGTGGACAAGTTCAAAGCTGCCATCAGGCCCATTACATATAGATCCAGAGGTACAGTTGCCTGGCACTAATACTTCCGTGGACAAGTTCGAATCTGCCGTCTGCCCATTACATATAGAACCAGAGGTACAGTTGCCTGGCACTAATACTTCCGTGGACAGGTTCGAATCTGCATTCTGCCCATTACATATAGAACCAGAGGTACAGTTGCCTGGCACTAATACTTCCGTGGACAAGTTCAAAGCTGCAATGTGCCCATTACATATAGAACTAGAGGTACAGTTGCCTGGCACTAATACCTCCGTGGACAAGTTCGAATCTGCCATCAGCCCATTACATATAGAACCAGAGGTACAGTTGACTGTCACCAATACCTCCGTGGACAAGTTCAAAGCTGCCATCTGCCCATTACATATAGAACCAGAGGTACAGTTGCCTGGCACTAATACTTCCGTGGACAAGTTCAAAGCTGCCATCTGCCCATTACATATAGAACCAGAGGTACAGTTGCCTGGAACTAATAGCTCCGTGGACAAGTTCGAATCTGCCATCAGCCCATCACATATAGAACGAGAGGTACAGTTGCCTGGCATTAATACCTCCGTGGACAAGTTCAAAGCTGGCATCAGACCATTACATATATAACCAGAGGTACAGTTGCCTGGCACTAATAGCTCCTAGGACAAGTTCAAAGCTGCCATCAGGCCCACTACATATAGAACGAGAGATACAGTTGCCTGGCACTAATACCTCCGTGGACAAGTTCGAATCTGCCATCAGCCCATCACATAGAGAACCAGAGGTACGGTTGCCTGGCACTAACACCTCCGTGGACAACCTCAAAGCTTCCATCTGCCCATTACATATAGAACCAGAGGTACAGTTTTACTGGCACTAATACTTCCGTGGACAAGTTCAAGGCTGCCATCTGCCCATTACATATAGAACCAGAGGTTCAGTTGCCTGGCACTAATACCTCCATGGACAAGTTCAAAGCTGCCATTCAGACCATCACATATAGAAGCAGAGGTACAGTTGCCTGGCACTAATACTTCCGTGGACAACTTCAAAGCTGCCATCTGCCCATTACATATAGTACCAGAAGTACAGTTTCCTGGCACTAATACTTCCGTGGACAAGTACAAAGCTGCCAACTGCCCATTAGATATAGAACCAGAGGTACAGTTGCCTGTCACTAATACTTTCGTGGACAAGTTCAAAGCTGTTATCTGCCCATTACATATAGAACCAGAGGTACAGTTGCCTGGCACTAATACTTTCGTGGACAATTCGAATTTGCCATCTGCCCATTACATATAGAACCAGAGGTACAGTTGCCTGGCACTAATACTTCCGTGGACAAGTTCGAATATGCATTCTGCCCATTACATATAGAACCAGAGGTACAGTTGCCTGGCACTAATACCTCCGTGGACAAGTTCAAAGCTGCCATGTGCCCATTACATATAGAACCAGAGGTACAGTTGCCTGGCACTAATACTTCCATGGACAAGTTCTAATCTGCCATCAGCCCATTATATATAGAACCAGAGGTACAGTTGCCTGGCACTAATACCTGCGTGGACAAGTTCAAATCTGCCATCAGCCCATTACATATAGAACCAGAGGTACAGTTGCCTGGCACTAATACTTCCGTGGACAAGTTCAAAGCTGCCATGTGCCCATTACATATAGAACCAGAGGTACAGTTGCCTGGCACTAATACCTCCGTGGACAAGTTCGAATCTGCCATCAGCCCATTACATATAGAACCAAAGGTACAGTTGCCTGTCACCAATAGCTCCGTGGACAAGTTCAAAGCTGCCATCTGCCAATTACATAAAGAACCAGAGGTACAGTTGCCTGGCACTAATACTTCCATGGACAAGTTCAAAGCTGCCATCTGCCCATTACATATAGAACCAGAGGTACAGTTGCCTGGCACTAATACCTCCGTGGACAAGTTCGAATCTGCCATCAGCCCATTACATATAGAACCAAAGGTACAGTTGCCTGTCACCAATAACTCCGTGGACAAGTTCAAAGCTGCCATCTGCCAATTACATAAAGAACCAGAGGTACAGTTGCCTGGCACTAATACTTCCATGGACAAGTTCAAAGCTGCCATCTGCCCATCATATATAGAACCAGAGGTACAGTTGTCTGGCACTAATACTTCCGTGGACAAGTTCAAAGCTGCCATCAGGCCCACTACATATAGAACGAGAGCTACAGTTGCCTGGCACTAATACTTCCGTGGACAAGTTCAAAGCTGCCATCAGGCCCATTACATATAGATCCAGAGGTACAGTTGCCTGGCACTAATACTTCCGTGGACAAGTTCGAATCTGCCGTCTGCCCATTACATATAGAACCATAGGTACAGTTGCCTGGCACTAATACTTCCGTGGACAAGTTCGAATCTGCATTCTGCCCATTACATATAGAACCTGAGGTACAGTTGCCTGGCACTAATACTTCCGTGGACAAGTTCAAAGCTGCCATGTGCCCATTACATATAGAACCAGAGGTACAGTTGCCTGGCACTAATACCTCCGTGGACAAGTTCGAATCTGCCATCAGCCCATTACATATAGAACCAAAGGTACAGTTGACTGTCACCAATACCTCCGTGGACAAGTTCAAAGCTGCCATCTGCCAATTACATAAAGATCCAGAGGTACAGTTGCCTGGCACTAATTCTTCCGTGGACAAGTTCAAAGCTGACATCTGCCCATTACATATAGAACCAGAGGTACAGTTGCCTGGCACTAATACCTCCGTGGACAAGTTCGAATCTGCCATCAGCCCATCACATATAGAACGAGAGTTACAGTTGCCTGGCATTAATACCTCCGTGGACAAGTTCAAAGCTGGCATCAGACCAATACATATATAACCAGAGGTACAGTTGCCTGACACTAATAGCTCCTAGGACAAGTTCAAAGCTGCCATCAGGCCCACTACATATAGAACGAGAGGTACAGTTGCCTGGCACTAATACCTCCGTGGACAAGTTCAAATCTGCCATCAGCCCATTACATATAGAACCAGAGGTACAGTTGCCTGGCACTAATACCTCCGTGGACAAGTTCAAAGCTGCCATGTGCCCATTACATATAGAACCAGAGGGACAGTTGCCTGGCACTAATACCTCCGTGGACAAGTTCGAATCTGCCATCAGCCCATTACATATAGAACCAAAGGTACAGTTGCCTGTCACCAATACCTCCGTGGACAAGTTCAAAGATGCCATCTGCCAATTACATAAAGAACCAGAGGTACAGTTGCCTGGCACTAATACTTCCATGGACAAGTTCAAAGCTGCCATCTGCCCATTACATATAGAACCAGAGGTACAGTTGCCTGGCACTAATACCTCCGTGGACAAGTTCGAATCTGCCATCAGCCCATTACATATAGAACCAAAGGTACAGTTGCCTGTCACCAATAGCTCCGTGGACAAGTTCAAAGCTGCCATCTGCCAATTACATAAAGAACCAGAGGTACAGTTGCCTGGCACTAATACTTCCATGGACAAGTTTAAAGCTGCCATCTGCCCATCATATATATAACCAGAGGTACAGTTGTCTGGCACAAATACTTCCGTGGACAAGTTCAAAGCTGCCATCAGGCCCACTACATATAGAACGAGAGATACAGATGCCTGGCACTAATACTTCCGTGGACAAGTTCAAAGCTGCCATCAGGCCCATTACATATAGATCCAGAGGTACAGTTGCCTGGCACTAATACTTCCGTGGACAAGTTCGAATCTGCCGTCTGCCCATTACATATAGAACCAGAGGTACAGTTGCCTGGCACTAATACTTCCGTGGACAAGTTCGAATCTGCATTCTGCCCATTACATATAGAACCAGAGGTACAGTTGCCTGGCACTAATATTTCCGTGGACAAGTTCGAATCTGCCATCAGCCCATTACATATAGAACCAAAGGTACAGTTGACTGTCACCAATACCTCCGTGGACAAGTTCAAAGCTGCCATCTGCCAATTACATAAAGAACCAGAGGTACAGTTGCCTGGCACTAATACTTCCGTGGACAAGTTAAAAGCTGACATCTGCCCATTACATATAGAACCAGAGGTACAGTTGCCTGGCACTAATACCTCCGTGGACAAGTTCGAATCTGCCATCAGCCCATCACATATAGAACGAGAGTTACAGTTGCCTGGCATTAATACCTCCGTGGACAAGTTCAAAGCTGGCATCAGACCATTACATATATAACCAGAGGTACAGTTGCCTGGCACTAATAGCTCCTAGGACAAGTTCAAAGCTGCCATTTGGCCCACTACATATAGAACGAGAGGTACAGTTGCCTGGCACTAATACCTCCGTGGACAAGTTCGAATCTGCCATCAGCCCATCACATAGAGAACCAGAGGTACGGTTGCCTGGCACTAACACCTCCGTGGACAACCTCAAAGCTTCCATCTGCCCATTACATATAGAACCAGAGGTACAGTTTTACTGGCACTAATACTTCCGTGGACAAGTTCAAAGCTGCCATTCAGCCCATCACATATAGAAGCAGAGGTACAGTTGCCTGGCACTAATACTTCCGTGGACAACTTCAAAGCTGCAATCTGCCCATTACATATAATACCAGAGGTACAGTTTCCTGGCACTAATACTTCCGTGGACAAGTACAAAGCTGCCAAGTGCCCATTAGATATAGAACCAGAGGTACAGTTGCCTGTCACTAATACTTCCGTGGACAAGTTCAAAGCTGTTATCTGCCCATTACATATAGAACCAGAGGTACAGTTGCCTGGAACTAATACTTTCGTGGACAAGTTCGAATTTGCCATCTGCCCATTACATATAGAACCAGAGGTACAGTTGCCTGGCACTAATACTTCCGTGGACAAGTTCGAATATGCATTCTGCCCATTACATATAGAACCAGAGGTACAGTTGCCTGGCACTAATACCTCCGTGGACAAGTTCAAAGCTGCCATGTGCCCACTACATATAGAACCAGAGGTACAGTTGCCTGGCACTAATACTTCCATGGACAAGTTCTAATCTGCCATCAGCCCATTACATATAGAACCAGCGGTACAGTTGCCTGGCACTAATACCTCCGTGGACAAGTTCAAATCTGCCATCAGCCCATTACATATAGAACCAGAGGTACAGTTGCCTGGCACTAATACTTCCGTGGACAAGTTCAAAGCTGCAATGTGCCGATTACATATAGAACCAGAGGTACAGTTGCCTGGCACTAATACCTCCATGGACAAGTTCGAATCTGCCATCAGCCCATTACTTATAGAACCAAAGGTACAGTTGCCTGTCACCAATAGCTCCGTGGACAAGTTCAAAGCTGCCATCTGCCAATTACATAAAGAACCAGAGGTACGGTTGCCTGCCACTAATACTTCCATGGACAAGTTCAAAGCTGCCATCTGCCCATTACATATAGAACCAGAGGTACAGTTGCCTGGGACTAATACCTCCGTGGACAAGTTCGAATCTGCCATCAGCCCATCACATATAGAACCAGAGGTACAGTTGCCTGGCATTAATACCTCCGTGGACAAGTTCAAAGCTGACATCAGACCATTACATATATAACCAGAGGTACAGTTGCCTGGCACTAATAGCTCCTAGGACAAGTTCAAAGCTGCCATCAGGCCCACTACATATAGAACGAGAGGTACAGTTGCGTGGCACTAATACCTCCGTGGACAAGTTCGAATCTGCCATCAGCCAATCACATAGAGAACCAGAGGTACGGTTGCCTGGCACTAATACCTCCGTGGACAACCTCAAAGCTTCCTTCTGCCCATTACATATAGAACCAGAGGTACAGTTTTACTGGCACTAATACTTCCGTGGACAAGTTCAAAGCTGCCATCTGCCCATTACATATAGAACTAGAGGTTCAGTTGCCTGGCACTAATACCTCCATTGACAAGTTCAAAGCTGCCATTCAGCACATCACATATAGAAGCAGAGGTACAGTTGCCTGTCACTAATACCTCCACGGACAAGTTCAAAGCTGCCATCAGCCCATTACATATAGAACCAGAGGTACAGTTGCCTGTCACAAATACCTCCATGGACAAGTTCAAAGCTGCCATCAGCCCATTACATATAGAACCAGAGGTACAGTTGTCTGGCACTAATACCTCCGTGGACAAGTTCAAAGCTGCCATCTGTCCATTACATATAGAACCAGAGGTACAGTTGTCTGGCAGTAATACCTCCATGGACAAGTTCAAAGCTGCCATCTGTCCATTACATATAGAACCAGAGGTACAGTTGTCTGTCACTAATACCTCCATGGACAAGTTCAAAGCTGCCATCAGCCCATTACATATAGAACCAGAGGTACAGTTGTCTGGCAGTAATACCTCCATGGACAAGTTCAAAGCTGGCATCTGTCCATTACATATAGAACCAGAGGTACAGTTGTCTGGCAGTAATACCTCCATGGACAAGTTCAAAGCTGCCATCTGTCCATTACATATAGAACCAGAGGTACAGTTGTCTGGCAGTAATACCTCCATGGACAAGTTCAAAGCTGCCATCTGTCCATTACATATAGAACCAGAGGTACAGTTGCCTGTCACTAATACCTCCATGGACAAGTTCAAAGCTGCCATCAGCCCATTACATATAGAACCAGAGGTACAGTTGTCTGGCAGTAATACCTCCATGGACAAGTTCAAAGCTGCCATCTGTCCATTACATATAGAACCAGAGGTACAGTTGTCTGGCAGTAATACCTCCATGGACAAGTTCAAAGCTGCCATTCAGCCCGTCACATATAGAACCAGAGGAACAGTTGCCTGTCACTAATACTTCCGTGGACAAGTTCAAAGGTGCCATCAGACCATCACGTATAGAACCAGATGTACAGTTGCCTGGCACTAATACCTCCATGGACAAGTTCAAAGCTGCCATCAGCCCATCACATATAGAACCAGAGGTACAGTTGTCTGGCACTAATACTTCCGTGGACAAGTTCAAAGCTGCCATCAGGCCCTCTACATATAGAACGAGAGGTAAAGTTGCCTGGCACTAATACCTCCGTGGACAAGTTCGAATCTGCCATCAGGCCATCACATAGAGAACCAGAGATACGGTTGCCTGGCACTAACACCTCCGTGGACAACCTCAAAGCTTCCATCTGCCCAAAACATATAGAACCAGAGGTACAGTTTTACTGGCACTAATACTTCCGTGGACAAGTTCGAATCTGCATTCTGCCCATTACATATAGAACCAGAGGTACAGTTGCCTGGCACTAATACTTCCGTGGACAAGTTCAAAGCTGCCATCAGCCCATCACATATAGAACCAGAGGTACAGTTGCCTGGCACTAATACTTCCGTGGACAAGTTCAAAGCTGCCAACTGCCCATTACATATAGAACCAGAGGTACAGTTGCCTGGCACTAATACCTCCGTGGACAAGTTCAAAGCTGCCATCAGGCCCATTACATATAGAACGAGAGGTACAGTTGCCTGGCACTAATACCTCCGTGGACAAGTTCAAAGCTGCCATCAGGCCCACTACATATAGAACGAGAGGTACAGTTGCCTGGCTCTAATACTTCCGTGGACAAGTTCAAAGCTGCCATCAGGCCCATTACATATAGATCCAGAGGTACAGTTGCCTGGCACTAATACTTCCGTGGACAAGTTCGAATCTGCCGTCTGCCCATTACATATAGAACCAGAGGTACAGTTGCCTGGCACTAATACTTCCGTGGACAGGTTCGAATCTGCATTCTGCCCATTACATATAGAACCAGAGGTACAGTTGCCTGGCACTAATACCTCCGTGGACAAGTTCAAAGCTGCCATCAGCCCATTACATATAGAACGAGAGGTACAGTTGCTTGGCACTAATACCTCCGTGGACAAGTTCAAAGCTGCCATCAGGCCCACTACATATAGAACGAGAGGTACAGTTGCCTGGCTCTAATACTTCCGTGGACAAGTTCAAAGCTGCCATCAGGCCCATTACATATAGATCCAGAGGTACAGTTGCCTGGCACTAATACTTCCGTGGACAAGTTCGAATCTGCCGTCTGCCCATTACATATAGAACCAGAGGTACAGTTGCCTGGCACTAATACTTCCGTGGACAGGTTCGAATCTGCATTCTGCCCATTACATATAGAACCAGAGGTACAGTTGCCTGGCACTAATACTTCCATGGACAAGTTCTAATCTGCCATCAGCCCATTACATATAGAACCAGAGGTACAGTTGCCTGGCACTAATACCTCCGTGGACAAGTTCAAATCTGCCATCAGCCCATTACATATAGAACCAGAGGTACAGTTGCCTGGCACTAATACTTCCGTGGACAAGTTCAAAGCTGCCATGTGCCGATTACATATAGAACCAGAGGTACAGTTGCCTGGCACTAATACCTCCGTGGACAAGTTCGAATCTGCCATCAGCCCATTACATATAGAACCAAAGGTACAGTTGCCTGTCACCAATAGCTCCGTGGACAAGTTCAAAGCTGCCATCTGCCAATTACATAAAGAACCAGAGGTACGGTTGCCTGCCACTAATACTTCCATGGACAAGTTCAAAGCTGCCATCTGCCCATTACATATAGAACCAGAGGTACAGTTGCCTGGGACTAATACCTCCGTGGACAAGTTCGAATCTGCCATCAGCCCATCACATATAGAACCAGAGGTACAGTTGCCTGGCATTAATACCTCCGTGGACAAGTTCAAAGCTGACATCAGACCATTACATATATAACCAGAGGTACAGTTGCCTGGCACTAATAGCTCCTAGGACAAGTTCAAAGCTGCCATCAGGCCCACTACATATAGAACGAGAGGTACAGTTGCGTGGCACTAATACCTCCGTGGACAAGTTCGAATCTGCCATCAGCCAATCACATAGAGAACCAGAGGTACGGTTGCCTGGCACTAATACCTCCGTGGACAACCTCAAAGCTTCCTTCTGCCCATTACATATAGAACCAGAGGTACAGTTTTACTGGCACTAATACTTCCGTGGACAAGTTCAAAGCTGCCATCTGCCCATTACATATAGAACTAGAGGTTCAGTTGCCTGGCACTAATACCTCCATTGACAAGTTCAAAGCTGCCATCTGCCCATTACATATAGTACCAGAGGTACAGTATCCTGGCACTAATACCTCCGTGGACAAGTACAAAGCTGCCAAGTGCCCATTAGATATAGAACCAGAGGTACAGTTGCCATTCACTAATACTTCCATGGACAAGTTCAAAACTGCCATCTGCCCATTTCATATAGAACCAGAGGTACAGTTGCCTGTCACTAATACCTCCACGGACAAGTTCAAAGCTGCCATCAGCCCATTACATATAGAACCAGAGGTACAGTTGCCTGTCACAAATACCTCCATGGACAAGTTCAAAGCTGCCATCAGCCCATTACATATAGAACCAGAGGTACAGTTGTCTGGCACTAATGCCTCCGTGGACAAGTTCAAAGCTGCCATCTGTCCATTACATATAGAACCAGAGGTACAGTTGTCTGGCAGTAATACCTCCATGGACAAGTTCAAAGCTGCCATCTGTCCATTACATATAGAACCAGAGGTACAGTTGTCTGTCACTAATACCTCCATGGACAAGTTCAAAGCTGCCATCAGCCCATTACATATAGAACCAGAGGTACAGTTGCCTGGCACTAATACTTCCGTGGACAGGTTCGAATCTGCATTCTGCCCATTACATATAGAACCAGAGGTACAGTTGCCTGGCACTAATACCTCCGTGGACAAGTTCAAAGCTGCCCTCAGGCCCATTACATATAGAACGAGAGGTACAGTTGCCTGGCACTAATACCTCCGTGGACAAGTTCAAAGCTGCCATCAGGCCCACTACATATAGAACGAGAGGTACAGTTGCCTGGCTCTAATACTTCCGTGGACAAGTTCAAAGCTGCCATCAGGCCCATTACATATAGATCCAGAGGTACAGTTGCCTGGCACTAATACTTCCGTGGACAAGTTCGAATCTGCCGTCTGCCCATTACATATAGAACCAGAGGTACAGTTGCCTGGCACTAATACTTCCGTGGACAGGTTCGAATCTGCATTCTGCCCATTACATATAGAACCAGAGGTACAGTTGCCTGGCATTAATACCTCCGTGGACAAGTTCAAAGCTGGCATCAGACCATTACATATATAACCAGAGGTACAGTTGCCTGGCACTAATAGCTCCTAGGACAAGTTCAAAGCTGCCATTTGGCCCACTACATATAGAACGAGAGGTACAGTTGCCTGGCACTAATACCTCCGTGGACAAGTTCGAATCTGCCATCAGCCCATCACATAGAGAACCAGAGGTACGGTTGCCTGGCACTAACACCTCCGTGGACAACCTCAAAGCTTCCATCTGCCCATTACATATAGAACCAGAGGTACAGTTTTACTGGCACTAATACTTCCGTGGACAAGTTCAAAGCTGCCATTCAGCCCATCACATATAGAAGCAGAGGTACAGTTGCCTGGCACTAATACTTCCGTGGACAACTTCAAAGCTGCCATCTGCCCATTACATATAATACCAGAGGTACAGTTGCCTGGCACTAATACTTCCATGGACAAGTTCAAAGCTGCCATCTGCCCATCATATATAGAACCAGAGGTACAGTTGTCTGGCACTAATACTTCCGTGGACAAGTTCAAAGCTGCCATCAGGCCCACTACATATAGAACGAGAGGTACAGTTGCCTGGCACTAATACTTCCGTGGACAAGTTCAAAGCTGCCATCAGGCCCATTACATATAGATCCAGAGGTACAGTTGCCTGGCACTAATACTTCCGTGGACAAGTTCGAATCTGCCGTCTGCCCATTACATATAGAACCTGAGGTACAGTTGCCTGGCACTAATTCTTCCGTGGACAAGTTCAAAGCTGCCATGTGCCCATTACATATAGAACCAGAGGTACAGTTGCCTGGCACTAATACCTCCGTGGACAAGTTCAAATCTGCCATCAGCCCATTACATATAGAACCAGAGGTACAGTTGCCTGGCACTAATACCTCCATGGACAAGTTCGAATCTGCCATCAGCCCATTACATATAGAACCAGAGGTACAGTTGCCTGTCACCAATAGTTCCGTGGACAAGTTCAAAGCTGCCATCTGCCAATTACATAAAGAACCAGAGGTACGGTTGCCTGCCACTAATACTTCCATGGACAAGTTCAAAGCTGCCATCTGCCCATTACATATAGAACCAGAGGTACAGTTGCCTGGGACTAATACCTCCGTGGACAAGTTCGAATCTGCCATCAGCCCATCACATATAGAACCAGAGGTACAGTTGCCTGGCATTAATACCTCCGTGGACAAGTTCAAAGCTGACATCAGACCATTACATATATAACCAGAGGTACAGTTGCCTGGCACTAATAGCTCCTAGGACAAGTTCAAAGCTGCCATCAGGCCCACTACATATAGAACGAGAGGTACAGTTGCGTGGCACTAATACCTCCGTGGACAAGTTCGAATCTGCCATCATCAATCACATAGAGAACCAGAGGTACGGTTGCCTGGCACTAATACCTCCGTGGACAACCTCAAAGCTTCCTTCTGCCCATTACATATAGAACCAGAGGTACAGTTTTACTGGCACTAATACTTCCGTGGACAAGTTCAAAGCTGCCATCTGCCCATTACATATAGAACTAGAGGTTCAGTTGCCTGGCACTAATACCTCCATTGACAAGTTCAAAGCTGCCATTCAGCACATCACATATAGAAGCAGAGGTACAGTTGCCTGTCACTAATACCTCCACGGACAAGTTCAAAGCTGCCATCAGCCCTTTACATATAGAACCAGAGGTACAGTTGCCTGTCACAAATACCTCCATGGACAAGTTCAAAGCTGCCATCAGCCCATTACATATAGAACCAGAGGTACAGTTGTCTGGCACTAATACCTCCGTGGACAAGTTCAAAGCTGCCATCTGTCCATTACATATAGAACCAGAGGTACAGTTGTCTGGCAGTAATACCTCCATGGACAAGTTCAAAGCTGCCATTCAGCCCATTACATATAGAACCAGAGGTACAGTTGTCTGGCAGTAATACCTCCATGGACAAGTTCAAAGCTGGCATCTGTCCATTACATATAGAACCAGAGGTACAGTTGTCTGGCAGTAATACCTCCATGGACAAGTTCAAAGCTGCCATCTGTCCATTACATATAGAACCAGAGGTACAGTTGTCTGGCAGTAATACCTCCATGGACAAGTTCAAAGCTGCCATCTGTCCATTACATATAGAACCAGAGGTACAGTTGCCTGTCACTAATACCTCCATGGACAAGTTCAAAGCTGCCATCAGCCCATTACATATAGAACCAGAGGTACAGTTGTCTGGCAGTAATACCTCCATGGACAAGTTCAAAGCTGCCATCTGTCCATTTCATATAGAACCAGAGGTACAGTTGTCTGGCAGTAATACCTCCATGGACAAGTTCAAAGCTGCCATTCAGCCCGTCACATATAGAACCAGAGGAACAGTTGCCTGTCACTAATACTTCCGTGGACAAGTTCAAAGGTGCCATCAGACCATCACGTATAGAACCAGATGTACAGTTGCCTGGCACTAATACCTCCATGGACAAGTTCAAAGCTGCCATCAGCCCATCACATATAGAACCAGAGGTACAGTTGTCTGGCACTAATACTTCCGTGGACAAGTTCAAAGCTGCCATCAGGCCCTCTACATATAGAACGAGAGGTAAAGTTGCCTGGCACTAATACCTCCATGGACAAGTTCGAATCTGCCATCAGGCCATCACATAGAGAACCAGAGATACGGTTGCCTGGCACTAACACCTCCGTGGACAACCTCAAAGCTTCCATCTGCCCAAAACATATAGAACCAGAGGTACAGTTTTACTGGCACTAATACTTCCGTGGACAAGTTCGAATCTGCATTCTGCCCATTACATATAGAACCAGAGGTACAGTTGCCTGGCACTAATACTTCCGTGGACAAGTTCAAAGCTGCCATCAGCCCATCACATATAGAACCAGAGGTACAGTTTTCTGGCACTAATACTTCCGTGGACAAGTTCAAAGCTGCCAACTGCCCATTACATATAGAACCAGAGGTACAGTTGCCTGGCACTAATACCTCCGTGGACAAGTTCAAAGCTGCCATCAGGCCCATAACATATAGAACGAGAGGTACAGTTGCCTGGCACTAATACCTCCGTGGACAAGTTCAAAGCTGCCATCAGGCCCACTACATATAGAACGAGAGGTACAGTTGCCTGGCTCTAATACTTCCGTGGACAAGTTCAAAGCTGCCATCAGGCCCATTACATATAGATCCAGAGGTACAGTTGCCTGGCATAAATACTTCCGTGCACAAGTTCGAATCTGCCGTCTGCCCATTACATATAGAACCAGAGGTACAGTTGCCTGGCACTAATACTTCCGTGGACAGGTTCGAATCTGCATTCTGCCCATTACATATAGAACCAGAGGTACAGTTGCCTGGCACTAATACCTCCGTGGACAAGTTCAAAGCTGCCATCAGCCCATTACATATAGAACGAGAGGTACAGTTGCCTGGCACTAATACCTCCGTGGACAAGTTCAAAGCTGCCATCAGGCCCACTACATATAGAACGAGAGGTACAGTTGCCTGGCTCTAATACTTCCGTGGACAAGTTCAAAGCTGCCATCAGGCCCATTACATATAGATCCAGAGGTACAGTTGCCTGGCACTAATACTTCCGTGGACAAGTTCGAATCTGCCGTCTGCCCATTACATATAGAACCAGAGGTACAGTTGCCTGGCACTAATACTTCCGTGGACAGGTTCGAATCTGCATTCTGCCCATTACATATAGAACCAGAGGTACAGTTGCCTGGCACTAATACTTCCGTGGACAAGTTCAAAGCTGCAATGTGCCCATTACATATAGAACCAGAGGTACAGTTGCCTGGCACTAATACCTCCGTGGACAAGTTCGAATCTGCCATCAGCCCATTACATATAGAACCAGAGGTACAGTTGACTGTCACCAATACCTCCGTGGACAAGTTCAAAGCTGCCATCTGCCCATTACATATAGAACCAGAGGTACAGTTGCCTGGCACTAATACTTCCGTGGACAAGTTCAAAGCTGCCATCTGCCCATTACATATAGAACCAGAGGTACAGTTGCCTGGAACTAATAGCTCCGTGGACAAGTTCGAATCTGCCATCAGCCCATCACATATAGAACGAGAGGTACAGTTGCCTGGCATTAATACCTCCGTGGACAAGTTCAAAGCTGGCATCAGACCATTACATATATAACCAGAGGTACAGTTGCCTGGCACTAATAGCTCCTAGGACAAGTTCAAAGCTGCCATCAGGCCCACTACATATAGAACGAGAGATACAGTTGCCTGGCACTAATACCTCCGTGGACAAGTTCGAATCTGCCATCAGCCCATCACATAGAGAACCAGAGGTACGGTTGCCTGGCACTAACACCTCCGTGGACAACCTCAAAGCTTCCATCTGCCCATTACATATAGAACCAGAGGTACAGTTTTACTGGCACTAATACTTCCGTGGACAAGTTCAAAGCTGCCATCTGCCCATTACATATAGAACCAGAGGTTCAGTTGCCTGGCACTAATACCTCCATGGACAAGTTCAAAACTGCCATTCAGCCCATCACATATAGAAGCAGAGGTACAGTTGCCTGGCACTAATACTTCCGTGGACAACTTCAAAGCTGCCATCTGCCCATTACATATAGTACCAGAGGTACAGTTTCCTGGCACTAATACTTCCGTGGACAAGTACAAAGCTGCCAACTGCCCATTAGATATAGAACCAGAGGTACAGTTGCCTGTCACTAATACTTCCGTGGACAAGTTCAAAGCTGTTATCTGCCCATTACATATAGAACCAGAGGTACAGTTGCCTGGCACTAATACTTTCGTGGACAATTCGAATTTGCCATCTGCCCATTACATATAGAACCAGAGGTACAGTTGCCTGGCACTAATACTTCCGTGGACAAGTTCGAATATGCATTCTGCCCATTACATATACAACCAGAGGTACAGTTGCCTGGCACTAATACCTCCGTGGACAAGTTCAAAGCTGCCATGTGCCCATTACATATAGAACCAGAGGTACAGTTGCCTGGCACTAATACTTCCATGGACAAGTTCTAATCTGCCATCAGCCCATTACATATAGAACCAGAGGTACAGTTGCCTGGCACTAATACCTCCGTGGACAAGTTCAAATCTGCCATCAGCCCTTTACATATAGAACCAGAGGTACAGTTGCCTGGTACTAATACTTCCGTGGACAAGTTCAAAGCTGCCATCAGGCCCATTACATATAGATCCAGAGGTACAGTTGCCTGGCACTAATACTTCCGTGGACAAGTTCGAATCTGCCGTCTGCCCATTACATATAGAACCTGAGGTACAGTTGCCTGGCACTAATTCTTCCGTGGACAAGTTCAAAGCTGCCATGTGCCCATTACATATAGAACCAGAGGTACAGTTGCCTGGCACTAATACCTCCGTGGACAAGTTCGAATCTGCCATCAGCCCATTACATATAGAACCAAAGGTACAGTTGACTGTCACCAATACCTCCGTGGACAAGTTCAAAGCTGCCATCTGCCAATTAAATAAAGAACCAGAGGTACAGTTGCCTGGCACTAATACTTCCGTGGACAAGTTCAAAGCTGACATCTGCCCATTACATATAGAACCAGAGGTACAGTTGCCTGGCACTAATACCTCCGTGGACAAGTTCGAATCTGCCATCAGCCCATCACATATAGAACGAGAGTTACAGTTGCCTGGCATTAATACCTCCGTGGACAAGTTCAAAGCTGGCATCAGACCATTACATATATAACCAGAGGTACAGTTGCCTGGCACTAATAGCTCCTAGGACAAGTTCAAAGCTGCCATCAGGCCCACTACATATAGAACGAGAGGTACAGTTGCCTGGCACTAATACCTCCGTGGACAAGTTCGAATCTGCCATCAGCCCATCACATAGAGAACCAGAGGTACGGTTGCCTGGCACTAACACCTCCGTGGACAACCTCAAAGCTTCCATCTGCCCATTACATATAGAACCAGTGGTACAGTTTTTCTGGCACTAATACTTCCGTGGACAAGTTCAAAGCTGCCATTCAGCCCATCACATATAGAAGCAGAGGTACAGTTGCCTGGCACTAATACTTCCGTGGACAACTTCAAAGCTGCCATCTGCCCATTACATATAGTACCAGAGGTACAGTTTCCTGGCACTAATACTTCTGTGGACAAGTACAAAGCTGCCAAGTGCCCATTAGATATAGAACCAGAGGTACAGTTGCCTGTCACTAATACTTCCGTGGACAAGTTCAAAGCTGTTATCTGCCCATTACATATAGAACCAGAGGTACAGTTGCCTGGCACTAATACTTTCGTGGACAAGTTCGAATTTGCCATCTGCCCATTACATATAGAACCAGAGGTACAGTTGCCTGGCACTAGTACTTCAGTGGACAAGTTCGAATATGCATTCTGCCCATTACATATAGAACCAGAGGTACAGTTTCCTGTCACTAATACCTCCGTGGACAAGTTCAAAGCTGCCATCAGCCCATTACATATAGAACCAGAGGTACAGTTGCCTGGCACTAATACTTCCATGGACAAGTTCTAATCTGCCATCAGCCCATTACATATAGAACCAGAGGTACAGTTGCCTGGCACTAATACCTCCGTGGACAAGTTCAAATCTGCCATCAGCCCATTGCATATAGAACCAGAGGTACAGTTGCCTGGCACTAATACTTCCGTAGACAAGTTCAAAGCTGCCATGTGCCCATTACATATAGTACCAGAGGTACAGTTGCCTGGCACTAATACCTCCGTGGACAAGTTCAAAGCTGCCATCAGCCCATTACATATAGAACGAGAGGTACAGTTGCCTGGCACTAATACCTCCGTGGACAAGTTCAAAGCTGCCATCAGGCCCACTACATATAGAACGAGAGGTACAGTTGCCTGGCTCTAATACTTCCGTGGACAAGTTCAAAGCTGCCATCAGGCCCATTACATATAGATCCAGAGGTACAGTTGCCTGGCACTAATACTTCCGTGGACAAGCTCGAATCTGCCATCAGCCCATCACATATAGAACCAGAGGTACTGTTGCCTGGCATTAATACCTCCGTGGACAAGTTCAAAGCTGCCATCTGCCCATTACATATAGACCTAGAGGTTCAGTTACCTGGCACTAATACCTCCATTGACAAGTTCAAAGCTGCCATTCAGCCCATCACATATAGAAGCAGAGGTACAGTTGCCTTGCACTTATACTTCCGTGGACAACTTCAAAGCTGCCATCTGCCCATTACATATAGTACCAAAGGTACAGTTGCCTGTCACTAATACCTCCATGGACAAGTACAAAGCTGCCAAGTGCCCATTAGATATAGAACCAGAGGTACAGTTGCCTGTCACTAATACTTCCGTGGACAAGTTCAAAGCTGTTATCTGCCCATTACATATAGAACCAGAGGTACAGTTGCCTGGCACTAATACTTTCGTGCACAAGTTCGAATTTGCCATCTGCCCATTACATATAGAACCAGAGGTACAGTTGCGTGGCACTAATACTTCCGTGGACAAGTTCAAAGCTGCCATCTGCCCATTACATATAGAACCAGAGGTACAGTTGCGTGGCACTTATACTTCCGTGGACAACTTCAAAGCTGCCATCTGCCCATTACATATAGTACCAGAGGTACAGTATCCTCGCACTAATACCTCCGTGGACAAGTACAAAGCTGCCAAGTGCCCATTAGATATAGAACCAGAGGTACAGTTGCCTGTCACTAATACTTCCGTGGACAAGTTCAAAGCTGTTATCTGCCCATTACATATAGAACCAGAGGTACAGTTGCCTGGCACTAATACTTTCGTGCACAAGTTCGAATTTGCCATCTGCCCATTACATATAGAACCAGAGGTACAGTTGCGTGGCACTAATACTTCCGTGGACAAGTTCAAAGCTGCCATCTGCCCATTACATATAGAACCAGAGGTACAGTTGCCTGGCACTAATACTTCCGTGGACATGTTCGAAGCTGCCATCTGCCCATTACATATAGAACCAGAGGTACAGTTGCCTAGGACGAATATTTCCGGGACAAGTTCGAAGCTGCCATCTGCCCATTACATATAGAACCAGAGGTACAGTTTCCTATCACTAATACCTCCATGGACAAGTTCGAATCTGCCATCAGCCCATCACATATAGAACCAGAGGTACAGTTGCCTTGCACTAACACTTCCGTGGACAAGTTCATAGCTGCCAACTGCCCATTACATATAGAACCACAGGTACAGTTGCCTGGCACTAATACTTCCGTGGACACGGTCGAATCTGCCATCTGCCCATTACATATAGAACCAGAAGAACAGTTGCCTGGCACTAATACTTCCGTGGACAAGTTCAAAGCGGCCATCTGCCCATTACATATAGAACCAGAGGTACAGTTGCCTGGCACTAATACTTCCGTGGACAAGTTCTAATCTGCATTCTGCCCATTACATATAGAACCATTGGTACAGTTGCCTGGCACAAATACTTCCGTGGACAAGTTCAAAGCTGCCATCTGCCCATTACATATAGAACCAGAGGTACAGTTGCCTGGCACTAATACCTCCGTGGACAAGTTCGAATCTGCCATCAGCCCATTACATATAGAACCAGAGGTACAGTTGCCTGTCACTAATACTTCCATGGACAAGTTCAAAGCTGCCATCTGCCCATCATATATAGAACCAGAGGTACAGTTGTCTGGCACTAATACTTCCGTGGACAAGTTCAAAGCTGCCATCAGGCCCACTACATATAGAACGAGAGGTACAGTTGCCTGGCACTAATACTTCCGTGGACAAGTTCAAAGCTGCCATCAGGCCCATTACATATAGATCCAGAGGTACAGTTGCCTGGCACTAATACTTCCGTGGACAAGTTCGAATCTGCCGTCTGCCCATTACATATAGAACCTGAGGTACAGTTGCCTGGCACTAATTCTTCCGTGGACAAGTTCAAAGCTGCCATGTGCCCATTACATATAGAACCAGAGGTACAGTTGCCTGGCACTAATACCTCCGTGGACAAGTTCGAATCTGCCATCAGCCCATTACATATAGAACCAAAGGTACAGTTGACTGTCACCAATACCTCCGTGGACAAGTTCAAAGCTGCCATCTGCCAATTAAATAAAGAACCAGAGGTACAGTTGCCTGGCACTAATACTTCCGTGGACAAGTTCAAAGCTGACATCTGCCCATTACATATAGAACCAGAGGTACAGTTGCCTGGCACTAATACCTCCGTGGACAAGTTCGAATCTGCCATCAGCCCATCACATATAGAACGAGAGTTACAGTTGCCTGGCATTAATACCTCCGTGGACAAGTTCAAAGCTGGCATCAGACCATTACATATATAACCAGAGGTACAGTTGCCTGGCACTAATAGCTCCTAGGACAAGTTCAAAGCTGCCATCAGGCCCACTACATATAGAACGAGAGGTACAGTTGCCTGGCACTAATACCTCCGTGGACAAGTTCGAATCTGCCATCAGCCCATCACATAGAGAACCAGAGGTACGGTTGCCTGGCACTAACACCTCCGTGGACAACCTCAAAGCTTCCATCTGCCCATTACATATAGAACCAGTGGTACAGTTTTTCTGGCACTAATACTTCCGTGGACAAGTTCAAAGCTGCCATTCAGCCCATCACATATAGAAGCAGAGGTACAGTTGCCTGGCACTAATACTTCCGTGGACAACTTCAAAGCTGCCATCTGCCCATTACATATAGTACCAGAGGTACAGTTTCCTGGCACTAATACTTCCGTGGACAAGTACAAAGCTGCCAAGTGCCCATTAGATATAGAACCAGAGGTACAGTTGCCTGTCACTAATACTTCCGTGGACAAGTTCAAAGCTGTTATCTGCCCATTACATATAGAACCAGAGGTACAGTTGCCTGGCACTAATACTTTCGTGGACAAGTTCGAATTTGCCATCTGCCCATTACATATAGAACCAGAGGTACAGTTGCCTGGCACTAGTACTTCAGTGGACAAGTTCGAATATGCATTCTGCCCATTACATATAGAACCAGAGGTACAGTTTCCTGTCACTAATACCTCCGTGGACAAGTTCAAAGCTGCCATCAGCCCATTACATATAGAACCAGAGGTACAGTTGCCTGGCACTAATACTTCCATGGACAAGTTCTAATCTGCCATCAGACCATTACATATAGAACCAGAGGTACAGTTGCCTGGCACTAATACCTCCGTGGACAAGTTCAAATCTGCCATCAGCCCATTGCATATAGAACCAGAGGTACAGTTGCCTGGCACTAATACTTCCGTGGACAAGTTCAAAGCTGCCATGTGCCCATTACATATAGTACCAGAGGTACAGTTGCCTGGCACTAATACCTCCGTGGACAAGTTCAAAGCTGCCATCAGCCCATTACATATAGAACGAGAGGTACAGTTGCCTGGCACTAATACCTCCGTGGACAAGTTCAAAGCTGCCATCAGGCCCACTACATATAGAACGAGAGGTACAGTTGCCTGGCTCTAATACTTCCGTGGACAAGTTCAAAGCTGCCATCAGGCCCATTACATATAGATCCAGAGGTACAGTTGCCTGGCACTAATACTTCCGTGGACAAGCTCGAATCTGCCATCAGCCCATCACATATAGAACCAGAGGTACTGTTGCCTGGCATTAATACCTCCGTGGACAAGTTCAAAGCTGCCATCTGCCCATTACATATAGACCTAGAGGTTCAGTTGCCTGGCACTAATACCTCCATTGACAAGTTCAAAGCTGCCATTCAGCCCATCACATATAGAAGCAGAGGTACAGTTGCCTTGCACTTATACTTCCGTGGACAACTTCAAAGCTGCCATCTGCCCATTACATATAGTACCAGAGGTACAGTTGCCTGTCACTAATACCTCCATGGACAAGTACAAAGCTGCCAAGTGCCCATTAGATATAGAACCAGAGGTACAGTTGCCTGTCACTAATACTTCCGTGGACAAGTTCAAAGCTGTTATCTGCCCATTACATATAGAACCAGAGGTACAGTTGCCTGGCACTAATACTTTCGTGCACAAGTTCGAATTTGCCATCTGCCCATTACATATAGAACCAGAGGTACAGTTGCGTGGCACTAATACTTCCGTGGACAAGTTCAAAGCTGCCATCTGCCCATTACATATAGAACCAGAGGTACAGTTGCGTGGCACTTATACTTCCGTGGACAACTTCAAAGCTGCCATCTGCTCATTACATATAGTACCAGAGGTACAGTATCCTCGCACTAATACCTCCGTGGACAAGTACAAAGCTGCCAAGTGCCCATTAGATATAGAACCAGAGGTACAGTTGCCTGTCACTAATACTTCCGTGGACAAGTTCAAAGCTGTTATCTGCCCATTACATATAGAACCAGAGGTACAGTTGCCTGGCACTAATACTTTCGTGCACAAGTTCCAATTTGCCATCTGCCCATTACATATAGAACCAGAGGTACAGTTGCGTGGCACTAATACTTCCGTGGACAAGTTCAAAGCTGCCATCTGCCCATTACATATAGAACCAGAGGTACAGTTGCCTGGCACTAATACTTCCGTGTACATGTTCGAAGCTGCCATCTGCCCATTACATATAGAACCAGAGGTACAGTTGCCTAGGACGAATATTTCCGGGACAAGTTCGAAGCTGCCATCTGCCCATTACATATAGAACCAGAGGTACAGTTTCCTATCACTAATACCTCCATGGACAAGTTCGAATCTGCCATCAGCCCATCACATATAGAACCAGAGGTACAGTTGCCTTGCACTAACACTTCCGTGGACAAGTTCATAGCTGCCAACTGCCCATTACATATAGAACCACAGGTACAGTTGCCTGGCACTAATACTTCCGTGGACACGGTCGAATCTGCCATCTGCCCATTACATATAGAACCAGAAGAACAGTTGCCTGGCACTAATACTTCCGTGGACAAGTTCAAAGCGGCCATCTGCCCATTACATATAGAACCAGAGGTACAGTTGCCTGGCACTAATACTTCCGTGGACAAGTTCTAATCTGCATTCTGCCCATTACATATAGAACCATTGGTACAGTTGCCTGGCACAAATACTTCCGTGGACAAGTTCAAAGCTGCCATCTGCCCATTACATATAGAACCAGAGGTACAGTTGCCTGGCACTAATACCTCCGTGGACAAGTTCGAATCTGCCATCAGCCCATTACATATAGAACCAGAGGTACAGTTGCCTGTCACTAATACCTCCGTGGACAAGTTCAAGGCTGCCATCTGCCAATTACATATAGAACCAGAGGTACAGTTGCCTGGCACTAATACTTCCGTGGACAAGTTCAAAGCTGCCATCAGCCCATTACATATAGAACCAGAGGTACAGTTGTCTGGCAGTAATACCTCCATGGACAAGTTCAAAGCTGCCATCTGCCCATCACATATAGAACCAGAGGTACAGTAGCCTGGCACTAATACCTCCACGGACAAGTTCAAAGCTGCCATCACCCCATCACATATAGAACCAGATGTACAGTAGCCTGGCACTAATACCTCCACGGACAAGTTAAAATGGCCATCACCCCATCACATATAGAACCAGAAGTACAGTAGCCTGTCACTAATACTTCCGTGGACAAGTTCAAAGCTGCCATCAGCCCATCACATATAGAACCAGATGTACAGTAGCCTGGCACTAATACCTCCACGGACAAGTTCAAAGCTGCCATCACCCCATCACATATAGAACCAGAGGTATAGTTGTCTGGCACTAATACTTCCGTGGACAAGTTCAAAGCTGCCATCTGCCCATTACATATAGAACCAGAGGTACAGTTGCCTGTCACTAATACTTCCATGGACAAGTTCTAATCTGCCATCTGCCCATTACATATAGAACCAGAGGTACAGTTGCCTGTCACTAATACCTCCATGGACAAGTTCTAATCTGCCATCTGCCCATTACATATAGAACCAGAAGTACAGTTGTCTGGCACTAATACCTCCATGGACAAGTTCAAAGCTGCCATCAGCCCATCACATATAGAACCAGAGGTACAGTTGTCTGGCACTAATACCTCCATGGACAAGTTCAAAGCTGCCATCAGCCCATTACATATAGAACCAGAAGTACAGTTGTCTGGCACTAATACCTCCATGGACAAGTTCAAAGCTGCCATCAGCCCATCACATATAGAACCAGAGGTACAGTTGTCTGGCAGAAATACCTCCATGGACAAGTTCAAAGCTGCCATGTGCCCATTACATATAGAACCAGAGCTACAGTTGCCTTGCACTAATACCTCCATGGACAAGTTCAAAGCTGCCATCAGCCCATTACATATAGAAACAGAGGTACAGTTGCCTGTCACTAATACTTCGTGGACAAGTTCAAAGCTGCCATCAGCCCATTACATATAGAACCAGAGGTACAGTTGCCTGTCACTAATACCTCCATGGACAAGTTCAAAGCTGCCATGTGCCCATTACATATAGAACCAGAGGTACAGTTGCCTGTCACTAATACCTCCATGGACAAGTTCAAAGCTGCCATCAGCCCATTACATATAGAACCAGAGGTACAGTTGCCTGTCACTAATACCTCCATGGACAAGTTCAAAGCTGCCATGTGCCCATTACATATAGAACCAGAGGTACAGTTGCCTTGCACTAATACCTCCGTGGACAAGTTCAAAGCTGCCATCAGGCCATTACATATAGAACCAGAGGTACAGTTGCCTTGCACTAATACCTCCATGGACAAGTTCAAAGCTGCCATCAGCCCATTACACATAGAAACAGAGGTACAGTTGCCTGTCACTAATACTTCCGTGGACAAGTTCAAAGCTGCCATCAGCCCATTACATATAGAACCAGAGGTACAGTTGCCTGTCACAAATACCTCCATGGACAAGTTCAAAGCTGCCATCAGCCCATTACATATAGAACCAGAGGTAGAGTTGCCTTGCACTAATACCTCCATGGACAAGTTCAAAGCTGCCATCAGCCCATTACATATAGAACCAGAGGTACAGTTGCCTGGCACTAATACCTCCATGGACAAGTTCAAAGCTGCCATCAGCCCATTACATATAGAACCAGAGGTACAGTTTCCTGTCACTAATACTTCCGTGGACAGGTTCAAAGCTGCCATCAGCCCATTACATATAGAACCAGAGGTACAGTTGCCTGGCACTAATACCTCCATGGACAAGTTCAAAGCTGCCATCAGCCCATTACATATAGAACCAGAGGTACAGTTGCCTGTCACTAATACCTCCATGGACAAGTTCAAAGCTGCCATGTGCCCATTACATATAGAACCAGAGGTACAGTTGCCTTGCACTAATACCTCCGTGGACAAGTTCAAAGCCTGCCATCAGCCCATTACATATAGAACCAGAGGTACAGTTGCCTTGCACTAATACCTCCATGGACAAGTTCAAAGCTGCCATCAGCCCATTACATATAGAAACAGAGGTACAGTTGCCTGTCACTAATACTTCCGTGGACAAGTTCAAAGCTGCCATCAGCCCATTACATATAGAACCAGAGGTACAGTTGCCTGTCACTAATACCTCCATGGACAAGTTCAAAGCTCCCATCAGCCCATTACATATAGAACCAGAGGTACAGTTGCCTTGCACTAATACCTCCATGGACAAGTTCAAAGCTGCCATCAGCCCATTACATATAGAACCAGAGGTAGAGTTGCCTGGCACTAATACCTCCATGGACAAGTTCAAAGCTGCCATCAGCCCATTATATATAGAACCAGAGGTACAGTTTCCTGTCACTAATACCTCCATGGACAAGTTCAAAGCTGCCATCAGCCCATTACATATAGAACCAGAAGTACAGTTGCCTGTCACTAATACCTCCATGGACAAGTTCAAAGCTGCCATCAGCCCTTTACATATAGAACCAGAGGTACAGTTTCCTGTCACTAATACCTCCGTGGACAAGTTCAAAGCTGCCATCAGCCCATTACATATAGAACCAGAGGTACAGTTGCCTGTCACTAATACTTCCGTGGACAAGTTCAAAGCTGCCATCAGCCCATTACATATAGAACCAGAGGTACAGTTTCCTGTCACTAATACCTCCATGGACAAGTTCAAAGCTGCCATCAGCCCATTACATATAGAACCAGAGGTACAGTTGTCTGGCAGTAATACCTCCATAAATAAGTTCAAAGCTGCCATCAGCCCATCACATATAGAACCAGAGGTACAGTTGTCTGGCACTAATACTTCCATGGACAAGTTCAAAGCTGCCATCAGCCCATCACATATAGAACCAGAGGTACAGTTGCCTGTCACTAATACTTCCGTGGACAAGTTCAAAGCTGCCATCAGCCCATTACATATAGAACCAGAGGTACAGTTGCCTGGCACCAATATCTCTTTTGATAAGTTCAAACTTACTATCAGCCCATCACATATAGAACCTGAGGTACAGTTGCCTAGCACCAATATCTCTTTTGATAAGTTCAAACTTACTATCAGCCCATCACATATAGAACCTGAGGTACAGTTGCCTGGCACTAATACCTCCATGGACAAGTTCAAAGCTGCCAGCAGTCCATCACATATAGAACCAGAGGTAGAGTTGCCTGGCACTAAAACCTCCCTGGACAAGTTCAAAGCCGGCATCAGCCCATTTCATATAGAACCAGAGGTACAGTTGCCTTGCACTAATACCTCCATGGACAAGTTCAAAGCCGGCATCTGTCCATCACGTATAAAAGCAGAGGTACAGTTGCCTGGCACTAATACCTCCATGGACAAGTTCAAAGCCGGCATCTGTCCATCACGTATAGAAGCAGAGGTACAGTTGCCTGGCACTAATACTTCCGTGGACAAGTTCAAAGCCGGCATCTGCCCATTTCATATAGAACCAGAGGTACAGTTGCCTGTCACTAATACCTCCATGGACAAGTTTAAAGCTGCCATCTGTCCATCACGTATAGAAGCAGAGGTACAGTTGCCTGGCACTAATACCTCCATGGACAAGTTCAAAGCTGGCATCTGCCCATTTCATATAGAACCAGAGGTACAGTTGCCTGTCACTAATACCTCCATGGACAAGTTTAAAGCTGCCATCTGTCCATCACGTATAGAAGAAGAGGTACAGTTGCCTGGCACTAATACCTCCATGGACAAGTTCAAAGCTGCCATCAGCCCATTACATATAGAACCAGAGGTACAGTTTCCTGTCACTAAAACTTCCGTGGACAAGTTCAAAGCTGCCATCAGCCCATTACATATAGATCCAGAGGTACAGTTGCCTGGCACTAATACCTCCATGGACAAGTTCAAAGCTGCTATCAGCCCATTACTTATAGAAACAGAAGTACAGTTGCCTGGCACTAATACCTACATGGACAAGTTCAAAGCTGCCATCAGCCCATTACATATAGAACCAGAGGTACAGTTGCTTGGCACTAATACCTCCGTGGACAAGTTCAAAGCTGCCATCAGCCCATTACATAGAACCAAAGGTACAGTTTCCTGTCACTAATACCTCCATGGACAAGTTCAAAGCTGCCATCAGCCCATTACATATAGAACCAGAAGTACAGTTGCCTGTCAGTAATACCTCCATGGACAAGTTCAAAGCTGCCATCAGCCCATTACATATAGAACCAGAGGTACAGTTGCCTTGCACTAATACCTCCATGGACAAGTTCAAAGCTGCCATCAGCCCATTACATATAGAACCAGAGGTACAGTTGCCTGGCACTAATACCTCCATGGACAAGTTCAAAGCTGCCATCAGCCCATTACATATAGAACCAGAGGTACAGTTTCCTGTCACTAATACCTCCGTGGACAAGTTCAAAGCTGCGATCAGCCCATTACATATAGAACCAGAGGTACAGTTGCCTTGCACTAATACCTCCATGGACAAGTTCAAAGCTGCCATCAGCCCATTACATATAGAACCAGAGGTACAGTTTCCTGTCACTAATACCTCCGTGGACAAGTTCAAAGCTGCCATCAGCCCATTATATATAGAACCAGAGGTACAGTTGCCTGTCACTAATACTTCCGTGGACAAGTTCAAAGCTGCCATCAGCCCATTACATATAGAACCAGAGGTACAGTTGCCTGTCACTAATACTTCCGTGGACAAGTTCAAAGCTGCCATCAGCCCATCACATATAGAACCAGAGGTACAGTTGCCTGGCACTAATACCTCCATGGACAAGTTCAAAGCTGCCATCAGCCCTTTACATATAGAACCAGAGGTACAGTTTCCTGTCACTAATACCTCCGTGGACAAGTTCAAAGCTGCCATCAGCCCATTACATATAGAACCAGAGGTAAAGTTGTCTGGCAGTAATACTTCCGTGGACAAGTTCAAAGCTGCCATCAGCCCATTACATATAGAACCAGAGGTACAGTTGTCTGGCACTAATACTTCCGTGGACAAGTTCAAAGCTGCCATCAGCCCATTACATATAGAACCAGAGGTACAGTTGCCTGTCACTAATACTTCCGTGGACAAGTTCAAAGCTGCCATGTGCCCATTACATATAGAACCAGAGGTACAGTTTCCTGTCACTAATACTTCCGTGGACAAGTTCAAAGCTGCCATCAGCCCATTACATATAGAACCAGAGGTACAGTTGTCTGGCAGTAATACCTCCATAAATAAGTTCAAAGCTGCCATCAGCCCATCACATATAGAACCAGAGGTACAGTTGTCTGGCACTAATACTTCCGTGGACAAGTTCAAAGCTGCCATCAGCCCATTACATATAGAACCAGAGGTACAGTTGCCTGTCACTAATACTTCCGTGGACAAGTTCAAAGCTGCCATCAGCCCATTACATATAGTACCAGAGGTACAGTTGCCTGGCACTAATACCTCCGTGGACAAGTTCGAATCTGCCATCAGCCCATTACATATAGAACCAAAGGTACAGTTGCCTGTCACCAATAGCTCCGTGGAGAAGTTCAAAGCTGCCATCTTCCAATTACATAAAGAACCAGAGGTACAGTTGCCTGGCACTAATACTTCCGTGGACAAGTTCAAAGCTGCCATCTGCCCATTACATATAAAACCAGAGGTACAATTGCCTGGCACTAATACCTCAGTGGACAAGTTCGAATCTGCCATCAGCCCATCACATATAGAACCAGAGGTACAGTTGCCTGGCATTAATACCTCCGTGGACAAGTTCAAAGCTGGCATCAGACCATTACATATATAACCAGAGGTACAGTTGCCTGGCACTAATAGCTCCTAGGACAAGTTAAAAGCTGCCATCAGGCCCACTACAATTAGAACGAGAGGTACAGTTGCCTGGCACTAATACCTCCGTGGACAAGTTCGAATCTGCCATCAGCCCATCACATAGGGAACCAGAGGTACGGTTGCCTGGCACTAATACCTCCGTGGACAACCTCAAAGCTTCCATCTGCCCATTACATATAGAACCAGAGGTACAGTTTTACTGGCACTAATACTTCCGTGGACAAGTTCAAAGCTGCCATCTGCCCATTACATATAGACCTAGAGGTTCAGTTGCCCGGCACTAATACCTCCATTGACAAGTTCAAAGCTGCCATTCAGCCCATCACATATAGAAGCAGAGGTACAGTTGCCTTGCACTTATACTTCCGTGGACAACTTCAAAGCTGCCATCTGCCCATTACATATAGTACCAGAGGTACAGTTGCCTGTCACTAATACCTCCATGGACAAGTACAAAGCTGCCAAGTGCCCATTAGATATAGAACCAGAGGTACAGTTGCCTGTCACTAATACTTCCGTGGACAAGTTCAAAGCTGTTATCTGCCCATTACATATAGAACCAGAGGTACAGTTGCCTGGCACTAATACTTTCGTGCACAAGTTCGAATTTGCCATCTGCCCATTACATATAGAACCAGAGGTACAGTTGCGTGGCACTAATACTTCCGTGGACAAGTTCAAAGCTGCCATCTGCCCATTACATATAGAACCAGAGGTACAGTTGCGTGGCACTTATACTTCCGTGGACAACTTCAAAGCTGCCATCTGCCCATTACATTTAGTACCAGAGGTACAGTATCCTCGCACTAATACCTCCGTGGACAAGTACAAAGCTGCCAAGTGCCCATTAGATATAGAACCAGAGGTACAGTTGCCTGTCACTAATACTTCCGTGGACAAGTTCAAAGCTGTTATCTGCCCATTACATATAGAACCAGAGGTACAGTGCCTGGCACTAATACTTTCGTGCACAAGTTCGAATTTGCCATCTGCCCATTACATATAGAACCAGAGGTACAGTTGCGTGGCACTAATACTTCCGTGGACAAGTTCAAAGCTGCCATCTGCCCTTTACATATAGAACCAGAGGTACAGTTGCCTGGCACTAATACTTCCGTGGACATGTTCGAAGCTGCCATCTGCCCATTACATATAGAACCAGAGGTACAGTTGCCTAGGACGAATATTTCCGGGACAAGTTCGAAGCTGCCATCTGCCCATTACATATAGAACCAGAGGTACAGTTTCCTATCACTAATACCTCCATGGACAAGTTCGAATCTGCCATCAGCCCATCACATATAGAACCAGAGGTACAGTTGCCTGGCACTAATACCTCCATGGACAAGTTCAAAGCTGCCATCAGCCCTTTACATATAGAACCAGAGGTACAGTTTCCTGTCACTAATACCTCCGTGGACAAGTTCAAAGCTGCCATCAGCCCATTACATATAGAACCAGAGGTAAAGTTGTCTGGCAGTAATACTTCCGTGGACAAGTTCAAAGCTGCCATCAGCCCATTACATATAGAACCAGAGGTACAGTTGTCTGGCACTAATACTTCCGTGGACAAGTTCAAAGCTGCCATCAGCCCATTACATATAGAACCATTGGTACAGTTGCCTGGCACAAATACTTCCGTGGACAAGTTCAAAGCTGCCATCTGCCCATTACATATAGAACCAGAGGTACAGTTGCCTGGCACTAATACCTCCGTGGACAAGTTCGAATCTGCCATCAGCCCATTACATATAGAACCAGAGGTACAGTTGCCTGGCACTAATACTTCCGTGGACAAGTTAAAAGCTGACATCTGCCCATTACATATAGAACCAGAGGTACAGTTGCCTGGCACTAATACCTCCGTGGACAAGTTCGAATCTGCCATCAGCCCATCACATATAGAACGAGAGTTACAGTTGCCTGGCATTAATACCTCCGTGGACAAGTTCAAAGCTGGCATCAGACCATTACATATATAACCAGAGGTACAGTTGCCTGGCACTAATAGCTCCTAGGACAAGTTCAAAGCTGCCATTAGGCCCACTACATATAGAACCAGAGGTACAGTTGCCTGGCACTAATACCTCCATGGACAAGTTCAAAGCTGCCATCAGCCCATTACATATAGAACCAGAGGTACAGTTTCCTGTCACTAATACCTCCGTGGACAAGTTCGAATCTGCCATCAGCCCATCACATAGAGAACCAGAGGTACGGTTGCCTGGCACTAACACCTCCGTGGACAACCTCAAAGCTTCCATCTGCCCATTACATATAGAACCAGAGGTACAGTTTTACTGGCACTAATACTTCCGTGGACAAGTTCAAAGCTGCCATTCAGCCCATCACATATAGAAGCAGAGGTACAGTTGCCTGGCACTAATACTTCCGTGGACAACTTCAAAGCTGCCATCTGCCCATTACATATAATACCAGAGGTACAGTTTCCTGGCACTAATACTTCCGTGGACAAGTACAAAGCTGCCAAGTGCCCATTAGATATAGAACCAGAGGTACAGTTGCCTGTCACTAATACTTCCGTGGACAAGTTCAAAGCTGTTATCTGCCCATTACATATAGAACCAGAGGTACAGTTACCTGGAACTAATACTTTCGTGGACAAGTTCGAATATGCATTCTGCCCATTACATATAGAACCAGAGGTACAGTTGCCTGGCACTAATACCTCCGTGGACAAGTTCAAAGCTGCCATGTGCCCATTACATATAGAACCAGAGGTACAGTTGCCTGGCACTAATACTTCCATGGACAAGTTCTAATCTGCCATCAGCCCATTACATATAGAACCAGAGGTACAGTTGCCTGGCACTAATACCTCCGTGGACAAGTTCAAATCTGCCATCAGCCCATTACATATAGAACCAGAGGTACAGTTGCCTGGCACTAATACTTCCGTGGACAAGTTCAAAGCTGCCATGTGCCGATTACATATAGAACCAGAGGTACAGTTGCCTGGCACTAATACCTCCGTGGACAAGTTCGAATCTGCCATCAGCCCATTACATATAGAACCAAAGGTACAGTTGCCTGGCATTAATACCTCCGTGGACAAGTTCAAAGCTGACATCAGACCATTACATATATAACCAGAGGTACAGTTGCCTGGCACTAATAGCTCCTAGGACAAGTTCAAAGCTGCCATCAGGCCCACTACATATAGAACGAGAGGTACAGTTGCGTGGCACTAATACCTCCGTGGACAAGTTCGAATCTGCCATCAGCCAATCACATAGAGAACCAGAGGTACGGTTGCCTGGCACTAATACCTCCGTGGACAACCTCAAAGCTTCCTTCTGCCCATTACATATAGAACCAGAGGTACAGTTTTACTGGCACTAATACTTCCGTGGACAAGTTCAAAGCTGCCATCTGCCCATTACATATAGAACTAGAGGTTCAGTTGCCTGGCACTAATACCTCCATTGACAAGTTCAAAGCTGCCATTCAGCACATCACATATAGAAGCAGAGGTACAGTGGCCTTGCACTTATACTTCCGTGGACAACTTCAAAGCTGCCATCTGCCCATTACATATAGTACCAGAGGTACAGTATCCTGGCACTAATACCTCCGTGGACAAGTACAAAGCTGCCAAGTGCCCATTAGATATAGAACCAGAGGTACAGTTGCCATTCACTAATACTTCCATGGACAAGTTCAAAACTGCCATCTGCCCATTTCATATAGAACCAGAGGTACAGTTGCCTGTCACTAATACCTCCACGGACAAGTTCAAAGCTGCCATCAGCCCATTACATATAGAACCAGAGGTACAGTTGCCTGTCACAAATACCTCCATGGACAAGTTCAAAGCTGCCATCAGCCCATTACATATAGAACCAGAGGTACAGTTGTCTGGCACTAATGCCTCCGTGGACAAGTTCAAAGCTGCCATCTGTCCATTACATATAGAACCAGAGGTACAGTTGTCTGGCAGTAATACCTCCATGGACAAGTTCAAAGCTGCCATCTGTCCATTACATATAGAACCAGAGGTACAGTTGTCTGTCACTAATACCTCCATGGACAAGTTCAAAGCTGGCATCAGCCCATTACATATAGAACCAGAGGTACAGTTGCCTGGCACTAATACTTCCGTGGACAGGTTCGAATCTGCATTCTGCCCATTACATATAGAACCAGAGGTACAGTTGCCTGGCACTAATACCTCCGTGGACAAGTTCAAAGCTGCCCTCAGGCCCATTACATATAGAATGAGAGGTACAGTTGCCTGGCACTAATACCTCCGTGGACAAGTTCAAAGCTGCCATCAGGCCCACTACATATAGAACGAGAGGTACAGTTGCCTGGCTCTAATACTTCCGTGGACAAGTTCAAAGCTGCCATCAGGCCCATTACATATAGATCCAGAGGTACAGTTGCCTGGCACTAATACTTCCGTGGACAAGTTCGAATCTGCCGTCTGCCCATTACATATAGAACCAGAAGTACAGTTGCCTGGCACTAATACTTCCGTGGACAGGTTCGAATCTGCATTCTGCCCATTACATATAGAACCAGAGGTACAGTTGCCTGGCACTAATACTTCCGTGGACAAGTTCAAAGCTGCAATGTGCCCATTACATATAGAACCAGAGGTACAGTTGCCTGGCACTAATACCTCCGTGGACAAGTTCGAATCTGCCATCAGCCCATTACATATAGAACCAGAGGTACAGTTGACTGTCACCAATACCTCCGTGGACAAGTTCAAAGCTGCCATCTGCCCATTACATATAGAACCAGAGGTACAGTTGCCTGGCACTAATACTTCCGTGGACAAGTTCAAAGCTGCCATCTGCCCATTACATATAGAACCAGAGGTACAGTTGCCTGGAACTAATAGCTCCGTGGACAAGTTCGAATCTGCCATCAGCCCATCACATATAGAACGAGAGGTACAGTTGCCTGGCATTAATACCTCCGTGGACAAGTTCAAAGCTGGCATCAGACCATTACATATATAACCAGAGGTACAGTTGCCTGGCACTAATAGCTCCTAGGACAAGTTCAAAGCTGCCATCAGGCCCACTATATATAGAACGAGAGATACAGTTGCCTGGCACTAATACCTCCGTGGACAAGTTCGAATCTGCCATCAGCCCATCACATAGAGAACCAGAGGTACGGTTGCCTGGCACTAACACCTCCGTGGACAACCTCAAAGCTTCCATCTGCCCATTACATATAGAACCAGAGGTACAGTTTTACTGGCACTAATACTTCCGTGGACAAGTTCAAGGCTGCCATCTGCCCATTACATATAGAACCAGAGGTTCAGTTGCCTGGCACTAATACCTCCATGGACAAGTTCAAAGCTGCCATTCAGCCCATCACATATAGAAGCAGAGGTACAGTTGCCTGGCACTAATACTTCCGTGGACAACTTCAAAGCTGCCATCTGCCCATTACATATAGTACCAGAGGTACAGTTTCCTGGCACTAATACTTCCGTGGACAAGTACAAAGCTGCCAACTGCCCATTAGATATAGAACCAGAGGTACAGTTGCCTGTCACTAATACTTCCGTGGACAAGTTCAAAGCTGTTATCTGCCCATTACATATAGAACCAGAGGTACAGTTGCCTGGCACTAATACTTTCGTGGACAATTCGAATTTGCCATCTGCCCATTACATATAGAACCAGAGGTACAGTTGCCTGGCACTAATACTTCCGTGGACAAGTTCGAATATGCATTCTGCCCATTACATATAGAACCAGAGGTACAGTTGCCTGGCACTAATACCTCCGTGGACAAGTTCAAAGCTGCCATGTGCCCATTACATATAGAACCAGAGGTACAGTTGCCTGGCACTAATACTTCCATGGACAAGTTCTAATCTGCCATCAGCCCATTATATATAGAACCAGAGGTACAGTTGCCTGGCACTAATACCTCCGTGGACAAGTTCAAATCTGCCATCAGCCCATTACATATAGAACCAGAGGTACAGTTGCCTGGCACTAATACTTCCGTGGACAAGTTCAAAGCTGCCATGTGCCCATTACATATAGAACCAGAGGTACAGTTGCCTGGCACTAATACCTCCGTGGACAAGTTCGAATCTGCCATCAGCCCATTACATATAGAACCAAAGGTACAGTTGCCTGTCACCAATAGCTCCGTGGACAAGTTCAAAGCTGCCATCTGCCAATTACATAAAGAACCAGAGGTACAGTTGCCTGGCACTAATACTTCCATGGACAAGTTCAAAGCTGCCATCTGCCCATTACATATAGAACCAGAGGTACAGTTGCCTGGCACTAATACCTCCGTGGACAAGTTCGAATCTGCCATCAGCCCATTACATATAGAATCAAAGGTACAGTTGCCTGTCACCAATAACTCCGTGGACAAGTTCAAAGCTGCCATCTGCCAATTACATAAAGAACCAGAGGTACAGTTGCCTGGCACTAATACTTCCATGGACAAGTTCAAAGCTGCCATCTGCCCATCATATATAGAACCAGAGGTACAGTTGTCTGGCACTAATACTTCCGTGGACAAGTTCAAAGCTGCCATCAGGCCCACTACATATAGAACGAGAGCTACAGTTGCCTGGCACTAATACTTCCGTGGACAAGTTCAAAGCTGCCATCAGGCCCATTACATATAGATCCAGAGGTACAGTTGCCTGGCACTAATACTTCCGTGGACAAGTTCGAATCTGCCGTCTGCCCATTACATATAGAACCATAGGTACAGTTGCCTGGCACTAATACTTCCGTGGACAAGTTCGAATCTGCATTCTGCCTATTGCATATAGAACCTGAGGTACAGTTGCCTGGCACTAATACTTCCGTGGACAAGTTAAAAGCTGCCATGTGCCCATTACATATAGAACCAGAGGTACAGTTGCCTGGCACTAATACCTCCGTGGACAAGTTCGAATCTGCCATCAGCCCATTACATATAGAACCAAAGGTACAGTTGACTGTCACCAATACCTCCGTGGACAAGTTCAAAGCTGCCATCTGCCAATTACATAAAGAACCAGAGGTACAGTTGCCTGGCACTAATACTTCCGTGGACAAGTTCAAAGCTGACATCTGCCCATTACTTATAGAACCAGAGGTACAGTTGCCTGGCACTAATACCTCCGTGGACAAGTTCGAATCTGCCATCAGCCCATCACATATAGAACGAGAGTTACAGTTGCCTGGCATTAATACCTCCGTGGACAAGTTCAAAGCTGGCATCAGACCATTACATATATAACCAGAGGTACAGTTGCCTGGCACTAATAGCTCCTAGGAAGAGTTCAAAGCTGCCATCAGGCCCACTACATATAGAACGAGAGGTACAGTTGCCTGGCACGAATACCTCCGTGGACAAGTTCAAATCTGCCATCAGCCCATTACATATAGAACCAGAGGTACAGTTGCCTGGCACTAATACCTCCGTGGACAAGTTCAAAGCTGCCATGTGCCCATTACATATAGAACCAGAGGTACAGTTGCCTGGCACTAATACCTCCGTGGACAAGTTCGAATCTGCCATCAGCCCATTACATATAGAACCAAAGGTACAGTTGCCTGTCACCAATACCTCCGTGGACAAGTTCAAAGCTGCCATCTGCCAATTACATAAAGAACCAGAGGTACAGTTGCCTGGCACTAATACTTCCATGGACAAGTTCAAAGCTGCCATCTGCCCATTACATATAGAACCAGAGGTACAGTTGCCTGGCACTAATACCTCCGTGGACAAGTTCGAATCTGCCATCAGCCCATTACATATAGAACCAAAGGTACAGTTGCCTGTCACCAATAGCTCCGTGGACAAGTTCAAAGCTGCCATCTGCCAATTACATAAAGAACCAGAGGTACAGTTCCCTGGCACTAATACTTCCATGGACAAGTTCAAAGCTGCCATCTGCCCATCATATATAGAACCAGAGGTACAGTTGTCTGGCACTAATACTTCCGTGGACAAGTTCAAAGCTGCCATCAGGCCCACTACATATAGAACGAGAGATACAGATGCCTGGCACTAATACTTCCGTGGACAAGTTCAAAGCTGCCATCAGGCCCATTACATATAGATCCAGAGGTACAGTTGCCTGGCACTAATACTTCCGTGGAAGAGTTCGAATCTGCCGTCTGCCCATTACATATAGAACCAGAGGTACAGTTGCCTGGCACTAATACTTCCGTGGACAAGTTCGAATCTGCATTCTGCCCATTACATATAGAACCAGAGTACAGTTGCCTGGCACTAATACTTCCGTGGACAAGTTCAAAGCTGCCATGTGCCCATTACATATAGAACCAGAGGTACAGTTGCCTGGCACTAATATTTCCGTGGACAGGTTCGAATCTGCCATCAGCCCATTACATATAGAACCAAAGGTACAGTTGACTGTCACCATTACTCCGTGGACAAGTTCAAAGCTGCCATCTGCCAATTACATAAAGAACCAGAGGTACAGTTGCCTGGCACTAATACTTCCGTGGACAAGTTAAAAGCTGACATCTGCCCATTACATATAGAACCAGAGGTACAGTTGCCTGGCACTAATACCTCCGTGGACAAGTTCGAATCTGCCATCAGCCCATCACATATAGAACGAGAGTTACAGTTGCCTGGCATTAATACCTCCGTGGACAAGCTCAAAGCTGGCATCAGACCATTACATATATAACCAGAGGTACAGTTGCCTGGCACTAATAGCTCCTAGGACAAGTTCAAAGCTGCCATTTGGCCCCTACATATAGAACGAGAGGTACAGTTGCCTGGCACTAATACCTCCGTGGACAAGTTCGAATCTGCCATCAGCCCATCACATAGAGAACCAGAGGTACGGTTGCCTGGCACTAACACCTCCGTGGACAACCTCAAAGCTTCCATCTGCCCATTACATATAGAACCAGAGGTACAGTTTTACTGGCACTAATACTTCCGTGGACAAGTTCAAAGCTGCCATTCAGCCCATCACATATAGAAGCAGAGGTACAGTTGCCTGGCACTAATACTTCCGTGGACAACTTCAAAGCTGCCATCTGCCCATTACATATAATACCAGAGGTACAGTTTCCTGGCACTAATACTTCCGTGGCTAAGTACAAAGCTGCCAAGTGCCCATTAGATATAGAACCAGAGGTACAGTTGCCTGTCACTAATACTTCCGTGGACAAGTTCAAAGCTGTTATCTGCCCATTACATATAGAACCAGAGGTACAGTTGCCTGGAACTAATACTTTCGTGGACAAGTTCGAATTTGCCATCTGCCCATTACATATAGAACCAGAGGTACAGTTGCCTGGCACTAATACTTCCGTGGACAAGTTCGAATATGCATTCTGCACATTACATATAGAACCAGAGGTACAGTTGCCTGGCACTAATACCTCCGTGGACAAGTTCAAAGCTGCCATGTGCCCATTACATATAGAACCAGAGGTACAGTTGCCTGGCACTAATACTTCCATGGACAAGTTCTAATCTGCCATCAGCCCATTACATATAGAACCAGAGGTACAGTTGCCTGGCACTAATACCTCCGTGGACAAGTTCAAATCTGCCATCAGCCCATTACATATAGAACCAGAGGTACAGTTGCCTGGCACTAATACTTCCGTGGACAAGTTCAAAGCTGCAATGTGCCGATTACATATAGAACCAGAGGTACAGTTGCCTGGCACTAATACCTCCATGGACAAGTTCGAATCTGCCATCAGCCCATTACATATAGAACCAAAGGTACAGTTGCCTGTCACCAATAGCTCCGTGGACAAGTTCAAAGCTGCCATCTGCCAGTTACATAAAGAACCAGAGGTACGGTTGCCTGCCACTAATACTTCCATGGACAAGTTCAAAGCTGCCATCTGCCCATTACATATAGAACCAGAGGTACAGTTGCCTGGGACTAATACCTCCGTGGACAAGTTCGAATCTGCCATCAGCCCATCACATATAGAACCAGAGGTACAGTTGCCTGGCATTAATACCTCCGTGGACAAGTTCAAAGCTGACATCAGACCATTACATATATAACCAGAGGTACAGTTGCCTGGCACTAATAGCTCCTAGGACAAGTTCAAAGCTGCCATCAGGCCCACTACATATAGAACGAGAGGTACAGTTGCGTGGCACTAATACCTCCGTGGACAAGTTCGAATCTGCCATCAGCCAATCACATAGAGAACCAGAGGTACGGTTGCCTGGCACTAATACCTCCGTGGACAACCTCAAAGCTTCCTTCTGCCCATTACATATAGAACCAGAGGTACAGTTTTACTGGCACTAATACTTCCGTGGACAAGTTCAAAGCTGCCATCTGCCCATTACATATAGAACTAGAGGTTCAGTTGCCTGGCACTAATACCTCCATTGACAAGTTCAAAGCTGCCATTCAGCACATCACATATAGAAGCAGAGGTACAGTTGCCTGTCACTAATACCTCCACGGACAAGTTCAAAGCTGCCATCAGCCCATTACATATAGAACCAGAGGTACAGTTGCCTGTCACAAATACCTCCATGGACAAGTTCAAAGCTGCCATCAGCCCATTACAGATAGAACCAGAGGTACAGTTGTCTGGCACTAATACCTCCGTGGACAAGTTCAAAGCTGCCATCTGTCCATTACATATAGAACCAGAGGTACAGTTGTCTGGCAGTAATACCTCCATGGACAAGTTCAAAGCTGCCATCTGTCCATTACATATAGAACCAGAGGTACAGTTGTCTGTCACTAATACCTCCATGGACAAGTTCAAAGCTGCCATCAGCCCATTACATATAGAACCAGAGGTACAGTTGTCTGGCAGTAATACCTCCATGGACAAGTTCAAAGCTGGCATCTGTCCATTACATATAGAACCAGAGGTACAGTTGTCTGGCAGTAATACCTCCATGGACAAGTTCAAAGCTGCCATCTGACCATTACATATAGAACCAGAGGTACAGTTGTCTGGCAGTAATACCTCCATGGACAAGTTCAAAGCTGCCATCTGTCCATTACATACAGAACCAGAGGTACAGTTGCCTGTCACTAATACCTCCATGGACAAGTTCAAAGCTGCCATCAGCCCATTACATATAGAACCAGAGGTACAGTTGTCTGGCAGTAATACCTCCATGGACAAGTTCAAAGCTGCCATCTGTCCATTACATATAGAACCAGAGGTACAGTTGTCTGGCAGTAATACCTCCATGGACAAGTTCAAAGCTGCCATTCAGCCCGTCACATATAGAACCAGAGGAACAGTTGCCTGTCACTAATACTTCCGTGGGCAAGTTCAAAGGTGCCATCAGACCATCACGTATAGAACCAGATGTACAGTTGCCTGGCACTAATACCTCCATGGACAAGTTCAAAGCTGCCATCAGCCCATCACATATAGAACCAGAGGTACAGTTGTCTGGCACTAATACTTCCGTGGACAAGTTCAAAGCTGCCATCAGCCCATTATATATAGAACCAGAGGTAAAGTTGCCTGGCACTAATACCTCCGTGGACAAGTTCGAATCTGCCATCAGGCCATCACATAGAGAACCAGAGATACGGTTGCCTGGCACTAACACCTCCGTGGACAACCTCAAAGCTTCCATCTGCCCAAAACATATAGAACCAGAGGTACAGTTTTACTGGCACTAATACTTCCGTGGAAAAGTTCGAATCTGCATTCTGCCCATTACATATAGAACCAGAGGTACAGTTGCCTGGCACTAATACTTCCGTGGACAAGTTCAAAGCTGCCATCAGCCCATCACATATAGAACCAGAGGTACAGTTGTCTGGCACTAATACTTCCGTGGACAAGTTCAAAGCTGCCAACTGCCCATTACATATAGAACCAGAGGTACAGTTGCCTGGCACTAATACCTCCGTGGACAAGTTCAAAGCTGCCATCAGGCCCATTACATATAGAACGAGAGGTACAGTTGCCTGGCACTAATACCTCCGTGGACAAGTTCAAAGCTGCCATCAGGCCCACTACATATAGAACGAGAGGTACAGTTGCCTGGCTCTAATACTTCCGTGGACAAGTTCAAAGCTGCCATCAGGCCCATTACATATAGATCCAGAGGTACAGTTGCCTGGCACTAATACTTCCGTGGACAAGTTCGAATCTGCCGTCTGCCCATTACATATAGAACCAGAGGTACAGTTGCCTGGCACTAATACTTCCGTGGACAGGTTCGAATCTGCATTCTGCCCATTACATATAGAACCAGAGGTACAGTTGCCTGGCACTAATACCTCCGTGGACAAGTTCAAAGCTGCCATCAGCCCATTACATATAGAACGAGAGGTACAGTTGCCTGGCACTAATACCTCCGTGGACAAGTTCAAAGCTGCCATCAGGCCCACTACATATAGAACGAGAGGTACAGTTGCCTGGCTCTAATACTTCCGTGGACAAGTTCAAAGCTGCCATCAGGCCCATTACATATAGATCCAGAGGTACAGTTGCCTGGCACTAATACTTCCGTGGACAAGTTCGAATCTGCCGTCTGCCCATTACATATAGAACCAGAGGTACAGTTGCCTGGCACTAATACTTCCGTGGACAGGTTCGAATCTGCATTCCGCCCATTACATATAGAACCAGAGGTACAGTTGCCTGGCACTAATACTTCCGTGGACAAGTTCAAAGCTGCAATGTGCCCATTACATATAGAACCAGAGGTACAGTTGCCTGGCACTAATACCTCCGTGGACAAGTTCGAATCTGCCATCAGCCCATTACATATAGAACCAGAGGTACAGTTGACTGTCACCAATACCTCCGTGGACAAGTTCAAAGCTGCCATCTGCCCATTACATATAGAACCAGAGGTACAGTTGCATGGCACTAATACTTCCGTGGACAAGTTCAAAGCTGCCATCTGCCCATTACATATAGAACAAGAGGTACAGTTGCCTGGAACTAATAGCTCCGTGGACAAGTTCGAATCTGCCATCAGCCCATCACATATAGAACGAGAGGTACAGTTGCCTGGCATTAATACCTCCGTGGACAAGTTCAAAGCTGGCATCAGACAATTACATATATAACCAGAGGTACAGTTGCCTGGCACTAATAGCTCCTAGGACAAGTTCAAAGCTGCCATCAGGCCCACTACATATAGAACGAGAGATACAGTTGCCTGGCACTAATACCTCCGTGGACAAGTTCGAATCTGCCATCAGCCCATCACATAGAGAACCAGAGGTACGGTTGCCTGGCACTAACACCTCCGTGGACAACCTCAAAGCTTCCATCTGCCCATTACATATAGAACCAGAGGTACAGTTTTACTGGCACTAATACTTCCGTGGACAAGTTCAAAGCTGCCATCTGCCCATTACATATAGAACCAGAGGTTCAGTTGCCTGGCACTAATACCTCCATGGACAAGTTCAAAACTGCCATTCAGCCCATCACATATAGAAGCAGAGGTACAGTTGCCTGGCACTAATACTTCCGTGGACAACTTCAAAGCTGCCATCTGCCCATTACATATAGTACCAGAGGTACAGTTTCCTGGCACTAATACTTCCGTGGACAAGTACAAAGCTGCCAACTGCCCATTAGATATAGAACCAGAGGTACAGTTGCCTGTCACTAATACTTCCGTGGACAAGTTCAAAGCTGTTATCTGCCCATTACATATAGAACCAGAGGTACAGTTGCCTGGCACTAATACTTTCGTGGACAATTCGAATTTGCCATCTGCCCATTACATATAGAACCAGAGGTACAGTTGCCTGGCACTAATACTTCCGTGGACAAGTTCGAATATGCATTCTGCCCATTACATATAGAACCAGAGGTACAGTTGCCTGGCACTAATACTTCCGTGGACAAGTTCAAAGCTGCCATGTGCCCATTACATATAGAACCAGAGGTACAGTTGCCTGGCACTAATACCTCCGTGGACAAGTTCAAATCTGCCATCAGCCCATTACATATAGAACCAAAGGTACAGTTGCCTGTCACCAATAGCTCCGTGGACAAGTTCAAAGCTGCCATCTGCCAATTACATAAAGAAGCAGAGGTACAGTTGCCTGGCACTAATACTTCCATGGACAAGTTCAAAGCTGCCATCTGCCCATTACATATAGAACCAGAGGTACAGTTGCCTGGCACTAATACCTCCGTGGACAAGTTCGAATCTGCCATCAGCCCATTACATATAGAATCAAAGGTACAGTTGCCTGTCACCAATAGCTCCGTGGACAAGTTCAAAGCTGCCATCTGCCAATTACATAAAGAACCAGAGGTACAGTTGCCTGGCACTAATACTTCCATGGACAAGTTCAAAGCTGCCATCTGCCCATCATATATAGAACCAGAGGTACAGTTGTCTGGCACTAATACTTCCGTGGACAAGTTCAAAGCTGCCATCAGCCCATTACATATAGAACCAGAGGTACAGTTGCCTGTCACTAATACTTCCGTGGACAAGTTCAAAGCTGCCATCAGCCCATCACATATAGAACCAGAGGTACAGTTGCCTGGCACTAATACCTCCATGGACAAGTTCAAAGCTGCCATCAGCCCTTTACATATAGAACCAGAGGTACAGTTTCCTGTCACTAATACCTCCGTGGACAAGTTCAAAGCTGCCATCAGCCCATTACATATAGAACCAGAGGTAAAGTTGTCTGGCAGTAATACTTCCGTGGACAAGTTCAAAGCTGCCATCAGCCCATTACATATAGAACCAGAGGTACAGTTGTCTGGCACTAATACTTCCGTGGACAAGTTCAAAGCTGCCATCAGCCCATTACATATAGAACCAGAGGTACAGTTGCCTGTCACTAATACTTCCGTGGACAAGTTCAAAGCTGCCATGTGCCCATTACATATAGAACCAGAGGTACAGTTTCCTGTCACTAATACTTCCGTGGACAAGTTCGAATCTGCCATCAGCCCATCACATAGAGAACCAGAGGTACGGTTGCCTGGCACTAACACCTCCGTGGACAACCTCAAAGCTTCCATCTGCCCATTACATATAGAACCAGTGGTACAGTTTTTCTGGCACTAATACTTCCGTGGACAAGTTCAAAGCTGCCATTCAGCCCATCACATATAGAAGCAGAGGTACAGTTGCCTGGCACTAATACTTCCGTGGACAACTTCAAAGCTGCCATCTGCCCATTACATATAGTACCAGAGGTACAGTTTCCTGGCACTAATACTTCCGTGGACAAGTACAAAGCTGCCAAGTGCCCATTAGATATAGAACCAGAGGTACAGTTGCCTGTCACTAATACTTCCGTGGACAAGTTCAAAGCTGTTATCTGCCCATTACATATAGAACCAGAGGTACAGTTGCCTGGCACTAATACTTTCGTGGACAAGTTCGAATTTGCCATCTGCCCATTACATATAGAACCAGAGGTACAGTTGCCTGGCACTAATACTTCCGTGGACAAGTTCGAATATGCATTCTGCCCATTACATATAGAACCAGAGGTACAGTTGCCTGGCACTAATACCTCCGTGGACAAGTTCAAAGCTGCCATGTGCCCATTACATATAGAACCAGAGGTACAGTTGCCTGGCACTAATACTTCCATGGACAAGTTCTAATCTGCCATCAGCCCATTACATATAGAACCAGAGGTACAGTTGCCTGGCACTAATACCTCCGTGGACAAGTTCAAATCTGCCATCAGCCCATTGCATATAGAACCAGAGGTACAGTTGCCTGGCACTAATACTTCCGTGGACAAGTTCAAAGCTGCCATGTGCCCATTACATATAGTACCAGAGGTACAGTTGCCTGGCACTAATACCTCCGTGGACAAGTTCGAATCTGCCATCAGCCCATTACATATAGAACCAAAGGTACAGTTGCCTGTCACCAATAGCTCCGTGGAGAAGTTCAAAGCTGCCATCTTCCAATTACATAAAGAACCAGAGGTACAGTTGCCTGGCACTAATACTTCCGTGGACAAGTTCAAAGCTGCCATCTGCCCATTACATATAAAACCAGAGGTACAATTGCCTGGCACTAATACCTCAGTGGACAAGTTCGAATCTGCCATCAGCCCATCACATATAGAACCAGAGGTACAGTTGCCTGGCATTAATACCTCCGTGGACAAGTTCAAAGCTGGCATCAGACCATTACATATATAACCAGAGGTACAGTTGCCTGGCACTAATAGCTCCTAGGACAAGTTCAAAGCTGCCATCACGCCCACTACAATTAGAACGAGAGGTACAGTTGCCTGGCACTAATACCTCCGTGGACAAGTTCGAATCTGCCATCAGCCCATCACATAGAGAACCAGAGGTACGGTTGCCTGGCACTAATACCTCCGTGGACAACCTCAAAGCTTCCATCTGCCCATTACATATAGAACCAGAGGTACAGTTTTACTGGCACTAATACTTCCGTGGACAAGTTCAAAGCTGCCATCTGCCCATTACATATAGACCTAGAGGTTCAGTTGCCTGGCACTAATACCTCCATTGACAAGTTCAAAGCTGCCATTCAGCCCATCACATATAGAAGCAGAGGTACAGTTGCCTTGCACTTATACTTCCGTGGACAACTTCAAAGCTGCCATCTGCCCATTACATATAGTACCAGAGGTACAGTTGCCTGTCACTAATACCTCCATGGACAAGTACAAAGCTGCCAAGTGCCCATTAGATATAGAACCAGAGGTACAGTTGCCTGTCACTAATACTTCCGTGGACAAGTTCAAAGCTGTTATCTGCCCATTACATATAGAACCAGAGGTACAGTTGCTGGCACTAATACTTTCGTGCACAAGTTCGAATTTGCCATCTGCCCATTACATATAGAACCAGAGGTACAGTTGCGTGGCACTAATACTTCCGTGGACAAGTTCAAAGCTGCCATCTGCCCATTACATATAGAACCAGAGGTACAGTTGCGTGGCACTTATACTTCCGTGGACAACTTCAAAGCTGCCATCTGCCCATTACATATAGTACCAGAGGTACAGTATCCTCGCACTAATACCTCCGTGGACAAGTACAAAGCTGCCAAGTGCCCATTAGATATAGAACCAGAGGTACAGTTGCCTGTCACTAATACTTCCGTGGACAAGTTCAAAGCAGTTATCTGCCCATTACATATAGAACCAGAGGTACAGTTGCCTGGCACTAATACTTTCGTGCACAAGTTCGAATTTGCCATTCACCCATTACATATAGAACCAGAGGTACAGTTGCGTGGCACTAATACTTCCGTGGACAAGTTCAAAGCTGCCATCTGCCCATTACATATAGAACCAGAGGTACAGTTGCCTGGCACTAATACTTCCGTGGACATGTTCGAAGCTGCCATCTGCCCATTACATATAGAACCAGAGGTACAGTTGCCTAGGACGAATATTTCCGGGACAAGTTCGAAGCTCCCATCTGCCCATTACATATAGAACCAGAGGTACAGTTTCCTATCACTAATACCTCCATGGACAAGTTCGAATCTGCCATCAGCCCATCACATATAGAACCAGAGGTACAGTTGCCTTGCACTAACACTTCCGTGGACAAGTTCATAGCTGCCAACTGCCCATTACATATAGAACCACAGGTACAGTTGCCTGGCACTAATACTTCCGTGGACACGGTCGAATCTGCCATCTGCCCATTACATATAGAACCAGAAGAACAGTTGCCTGGCACTAATACTTCCGTGGACAAGTTCAAAGCGGCCATCTGCCCATTACATATAGAACCAGAGGTACAGTTGCCTGGCACTAATACTTCCGTGGACAAGTTCTAATCTGCATTCTGCCCATTACATATAGAACCATTGGTACAGTTGCCTGGCACAAATACTTCCGTGGACAAGTTCAAAGCTGCCATCTGCCCATTACATATAGAACCAGAGGTACAGTTGCCTGGCACTAATACCTCCGTGGACAAGTTCGAATCTGCCATCAGCCCATTACATATAGAACCAGAGGTACAGTTGCCTGTCACTAATACCTCCGTGGACAAGTTCAAGGCTGCCATCTGCCAATTACATATAGAACCAGAGGTACAGTTGCCTGGCACTAATACTTCCGTGGACAAGTTCAAAGCTGCCATCAGCCCATTACATATAGAACCAGAGGTACAGTTGTCTGGCAGTAATACCTCCATGGACAAGTTCAAAGCTGCCATCTGCCCATCACATATAGAACCAGAGGTACAGTAGCCTGGCACTAATACCTCCACGGACAAGTTCAAAGCTGCCATCACCCCATCACATATAGAACCAGATGTACAGTAGCCTGGCACTAATACCTCCACGGACAAGTTAAAAGCTGCCATCACCCCATCACATATAGAACCAGAAGTACAGTAGCCTGTCACTAATACTTCCGTGGACAAGTTCAAAGCTGCCATCACCCCATCACATATAGAACCAGATGTACAGTAGCCTGGCACTAATACCTCCACGGACAAGTTCAAAGCTGCCATCACCCCATCACATATAGAACCAGAGGTATAGTTGTCTGGCACTAATACTTCCGTGGACAAGTTCAAAGCTGCCATCTGCCCATTACATATAGAACCAGAGGTACAGTTGCCTGTCACTAATACTTCCATGGACAAGTTCTAATCTGCCATCTGCCCATTACATATAGAACCAGAGGTACAGTTGCCTGTCACTAATACCTCCATGGACAAGTTCTAATCTGCCATCTGCCCATTACATATAGAACCAGAAGTACAGTTGTCTGGCACTAATACCTCCATGGACAAGTTCAAAGCTGCCATCAGCCCATCACATATAGAACCAGAGGTACAGTTGTCTGGCACTAATACCTCCATGGACAAGTTCAAAGCTGCCATCAGCCCATTACATATAGAACCAGAAGTACAGTTGTCTGGCACTAATACCTCCATGGACAAGTTCAAAGCTGCCATCAGCCCATCACATATAGAACCAGAGGTACAGTTGTCTGGCAGTAATACCTCCATGGACAAGTTCAAAGCTGCCATGTGCCCATTACATATAGAACCAGAGCTACAGTTGCCTTGCACTAATACCTCCATGGACAAGTTCAAAGCTGCCATCAGCCCATTACATATAGAAACAGAGGTACAGTTGCCTGTCACTAATACTTCGTGGACAAGTTCAAAGCTGCCATCAGCCCATTACATATAGAACCAGAGGTACAGTTGCCTGTCACTAATACCTCCATGGACAAGTTCAAAGCTGCCATGTGCCCATTACATATAGAACCAGAGGTACAGTTGCCTGTCACTAATACCTCCATGGACAAGTTCAAAGCTGCCATCAGCCCATTACATATAGAACCAGAGGTACAGTTGCCTGTCACTAATACCTCCATGGACAAGTTCAAAGCTGCCATGTGCCCATTACATATAGAACCAGAGGTACAGTTGCCTTGCACTAATACCTCCGTGGACAAGTTCAAAGCTGCCATCAGGCCATTACATATAGAACCAGAGGTACAGTTGCCTTGCACTAATACCTCCGTGGACAAGTTCAAAGCTGCCATCAGCCCATTACATATAGAACCAAAGGTACAGTTGCCTTGCACTAATACCTCCATGGACAAGTTCAAAGCTGCCATCAGCCCATTACATATAGAAACAGAGGTACAGTTGCCTGTCACTAATACTTCCGTGGACAAGTTCAAAGCTGCCATCAGCCCATTACATATAGAACCAGAGGTACAGTTGCCTGTCACAAATACCTCCATGGACAAGTTCAAAGCTGCCATCAGCCCATTACATATAGAACCAGAGGTACAGTTGCCTTGCACTAATACCTCCATGGACAAGTTCAAAGCTGCCATCAGCCCATTACATATAGAACCAGAGGTAGAGTTGCCTGGCACTAATACCTCCATGGACAAGTTCAAAGCTGCCATCAGCCCATTACATATAGAACCAGAGGTACAGTTTCCTGTCACTAATACTTCCGTGGACAGGTTCAAAGCTGCCATCAGCCCATTACATATAGAACCAGAGGTACAGTTGCCTGGCACTAATACCTCCATGGACAAGTTCAAAGCTGCCATCAGCCCATTACATATAGAACCAGAGGTACAGTTGCCTGTCACTAATACCTCCATGGACAAGTTCAAAGCTGCCATGTGCCCATTACATATAGAACCAGAGGTACAGTTGCCTTGCACTAATACCTCCGTGGACAAGTTCAAAGCCTGCCATCAGCCCATTACATATAGAACCAGAGGTACAGTTGCCTTGCACTAATACCTCCATGGACAAGTTCAAAGCTGCCATCAGCCCATTACATATAGAAACAGAGGTACAGTTGCCTGTCACTAATACTTCCGTGGACAAGTTCAAAGCTGCCATCAGCCCATTACATATAGAACCAGAGGTACAGTTGCCTGTCACTAATACCTCGATGGACAAGTTCAAAGCTCCCATCAGCCCATTACATATAGAACCAGAGGTACAGTTGCCTTGCACTAATACCTCCATGGACAAGTTCAAAGCTGCCATCAGCCCATTACATATAGAACCAGAGGTAGAGTTGCCTGGCACTAATACCTCCATGGACAAGTTCAAAGCTGCCATCAGCCCATTATATATAGAACCAGAGGTACAGTTTCCTGTCACTAATACCTCCATGGACAAGTTCAAAGCTGCCATCAGCCCATTACATATAGAACCAGAAGTACAGTTGCCTGTCACTAATACCTCCATGGACAAGTTCAAAGCTGCCATCAGCCCATTACATATAGAACCAGAGGTACAGTTGCCTTGCAGTAATACCTCCATGGACAAGTTCAAAGCTGCCATCAGCCCATTACATATAGAACCAGAGGTACAGTTGCCTGGCACTAATACCTCCATGGACAAGTTCAAAGCTGCCATCAGCCCATTACATATAGAACCAGAGGTACAGTTGCCTGTCACTAATACTTCCGTGGAAGAGTTCAAAGCTGCCATCAGCCCATCACATATAGAACCAGAGGTACAGTTGCCTGGCACTAATACCTCCATGGACAAGTTCAAAGCTGCCATCAGCCCTTTAGATATAGAACCAGAGGTACAGTTTCCTGTCACTAATACCTCCGTGGACAAGTTCAAAGCTGCCATCAGCCCATTACATATAGAACCAGAGGTACAGTTGCCTGTCACTAATACTTCTGTGGACAAGTTCAAAGCTGCCATCAGCCCATCACATATAGAACCAGAGGTACAGTTGCCTGGCACTAATACCTCCATGGACAAGTTCAAAGCTGTCATCAGCCCTTTACATATAGAACCAGAGGTACAGTTTCCTGTCACTAATACCTCCGTGGACAAGTTCAAAGCTGCCATCAGCCCATTACATATAGAACCAGAGGTACAGTTGCCTGTCACTAATACTTCCGTGGACAAGTTCAAAGCTGCCATCAGCCCATTACATATAGAACCAGAGGTACAGTTTCCTGTCACTAATACCTCCATGGACAAGTTCAAAGCTGCCATCAGCCCATTACATATAGAACCAGAGGTACAATTGTCTGGCAGTAATACCTCCATAAATAAGTTCAAAGCTGCCATCAGCCCATCACATATAGAACCAGAGGTACAGTTGTCTGGCACTAATACTTCCGTGGACAAGTTCAAAGCTGCCATCAGCCCATCACATATAGAACCAGAGGTACAGTTGCCTGTCACTAATACTTCCGTGGACAAGTTCAAAACTGCCATCAGCCCATTACATATAGAACCAGAGGTACAGTTGTCTGGCACTAATACTTCCATGGACAAGTTCAAAGCTGCCATCAGCCCATCACATATAGAACCAGAGGTACAGTTGCCTGTCACTAATACTTCCGTGGACAAGTTCAAAGCTGCCATCAGCCCATTACATATAGAACCAGAGGTACAGTTGCCTGGCACCAATATCTCTTTTGATAAGTTCAAACTTACTATCAGCCCATCACATATAGAACCTGAGGTACAGTTGCCTAGCACCAATATCTCTTTTGATAAGTTCAAACTTACTATCAGCCCATCACATATAGAACCTGAGGTACAGTTGCCTGGCACTAATACCTCCATGGACAAGTTCAAAGCTGCCAGCAGTCCATCACATATAGAACCAGAGGTAGAGTTGCCTGGCACTAAAACCTCCCTGGACAAGTTCAAAGCCGGCATCAGCCCATTTCATATAGAACCAGAGGTACAGTTGCCTTGCACTAATACCTCCATGGACAAGTTCAAAGCCGGCATCTGTCCATCACGTATAAAAGCAGAGGTACAGTTGCCTGGCACTAATACCTCCATGGACAAGTTCAAAGCCGGCATCTGTCCATCACGTATAGAAGCAGAGGTACAGTTGCCTGGCACTAATACTTCCGTGGACAAGTTCAAAGCCGGCATCTGCCCATTTTATATAGAACCAGAGGTACAGTTGCCTGTCACTAATACCTCCATGGACAAGTTTAAAGCTGCCATCTGTCCATCACGTATAGAAGCAGAGGTACAGTTGCCTGGCACTAATACCTCCATGGACAAGTTCAAAGCTGGCATCTGCCCATTTCATATAGAACCAGAGGTACAGTTGCCTGTCACTAATACCTCCATGGACAAGTTTAAAGCTGCCATCTGTCCATCACGTATAGAAGAAGAGGTACAGTTGCCTGGCACTAATACCTCCATGGACAAGTTCAAAGCTGCCATCAGCCCATTACATATAGAACCAGAGGTACAGTTTCCTGTCACTAAAACTTCCGTGGACAAGTTCAAAGCTGCCATCAGCCCATTACATATAGATCCAGAGGTACAGTTGCCTGGCACTAATACCTCCATGGACAAGTTCAAAGCTGCTATCAGCCCATTACTTATAGAAACAGAAGTACAGTTGCCTGGCACTAATACCTACATGGACAAGTTCAAAGCTGCCATCAGCCCATTACATATAGAACCAGAGGTACAGTTGCTTGGCACTAATACCTCCGTGGACAAGTTCAAAGCTGCCATCAGCCCATTACATAGAACCAAAGGTACAGTTTCCTGTCACTAATACCTCCATGGACAAGTTCAAAGCTGCCATCAGCCCATTACATATAGAACCAGAAGTACAGTTGCCTGTCACTAATACCTCCATGGACAAGTTCAAAGCTGCCATCAGCCCATTACATATAGAACCAGAGGTACAGTTGCCCTGCACTAATACCTCCATGGACAAGTTCAAAGCTGCCATCAGCCCATTACATATAGAACCAGAGGTACAGTTGCCTGGCACTAATACCTCCATGGACAAGTTCAAAGCTGCCATCAGCCCATTACATATAGAACCAGAGGTACAGTTTCCTGTCACTAATACCTCCGTGGACAAGTTCAAAGCTGCGATCAGCCCATTACATATAGAACCAGAGGTACAGTTGCCTTGCACTAATACCTCCATGGACAAGTTCAAAGCTGCCATCAGCCCATTACATATAGAACCAGAGGTACAGTTTCCTGTCACTAATACCTCCGTGGACAAGTTCAAAGCTGCCATCAGCCCATTATATATAGAACCAGAGGTACAGTTGCCTGTCACTAATACTTCCGTGGACAAGTTCAAAGCTGCCATCAGCCCATTACATATAGAACCAGAGGTACAGTTGCCTGTCACTAATACTTCCGTGGACAAGTTCAAAGCTGCCATCAGCCCATCACATATAGAACCAGAGGTACAGTTGCCTGGCACTAATACCTCCATGGACAAGTTCAAAGCTGCCATCAGCCCTTTACATATAGAACCAGAGGTACAGTTTCCTGTCACTAATACCTCCGTGGATAAGTTCAAAGCTGCCATCAGCCCATTACATATAGAACCAGAGGTACAGTTGTCTGGCACTAATACTTCCGTGGACAAGTTCAAAGCTGCCATCAGCCCATTACATATAGAACCAGAGGTACAGTTACCTGTCACTAATACTTCCGTGGACAAGTTCAAAGCTGCCATGTGCCCATTACATATAGAACCAGAGGTACAGTTTCCTGTCACTAATACTTCCGTGGACAAGTTCAAAGCTGCCATCAGCCCATTACATATAGAACCAGAGGTACAGTTTCCTGTCACTAATACCTCCATGGACAAGTTCAAAGCTGCCATCAGCCCATTACATATAGAACCAGAGGTACAGTTGTCTGGCAGTAATACCTCCATAAATAAGTTCAAAGCTGCCATCAGCCCATCACATATAGAACCAGAGGTACAGTTGTCTGGCACTAATACTTCCATGGACAAGTTCAAAGCTGCCATCAGCCCATCACATATAGAACCAGAGGTACAGTTGCCTGTCACTAATACTTCCGTGGACAAGTTCAAAGCTGCCATCAGCCCATTACATATAGAACCAGAGGTACAGTTGCCTGGCACCAATATCTCTTTTGATAAGTTCAAACTTACTATCAGCCCATCACATATAGAATCTGAGGTACAGTTGCCTAGCACCAATATCTCTTTTGATAAGTTCAAACTTACTATCAGCCCATCACATATAGAACCTGAGGTACAGTTGCCTGGCACTAATACCTCCATGGACAAGTTCAAAGCTGCCAGCAGTCCATCACATATAGAACCAGAGGTAGAGTTGCCTGGCACTAAAACCTCCCTGGACAAGTTCAAAGCCGGCATCAGCCCATTTCATATAGAACCAGAGGTACAGTTGCCTTGCACTAATACCTCCATGGACAAGTTCAAAGCCGGCATCTGTCCATCACGTATAAAAGCAGAGGTACAGTTGCCTGGCACTAATACCTCCATGGACAAGTTCAAAGCCGGCATCTGTCCATCACGTATAGAAGCAGAGGTACAGTTGCCTGGCACTAATACTTCCGTGGACAAGTTCAAAGCCGGCATCTGCCCATTTCATATAGAACCAGAGGTACAGTTGCCTGTCACTAATACCTCCATGGACAAGTTTAAAGCTGCCATCTGTCCATCACGTATAGAAGCAGAGGTACAGTTGCCTGGCACTAATACCTCCATGGACAAGTTCAAAGCTGGCATCTGCCCATTTCATATAGAACCAGAGGTACAGTTGCCTGTCACTAATACCTCCATGGACAAGTTTAAAGCTGCCATCTGTCCATCACGTATAGAAGAAGAGGTACAGTTGCCTGGCACTAATACCTCCATGGACAAGTTCAAAGCTGCCATCAGCCCATTACATATAGAACCAGAGGTACAGTTTCCTGTCACTAAAACTTCCGTGGACAAGTTCAAAGCTGCCATCAGCCCATTACATATAGATCCAGAGGTACAGTTGCCTGGCACTAATACCTCCATGGACAAGTTCAAAGCTGCTATCAGCCCATTACTTATAGAAACAGAAGTACAGTTGCCTGGCACTAATACCTACATGGACAAGTTCAAAGCTGCCATCAGCCCATTACATATAGACCCAGAGGTACAGTTGCTTGGCACTAATACCTCCGTGGACAAGTTCAAAGCTGCCATCAGCCCATTACATAGAACCAAAGGTACAGTTTCCTGTCACTAATACCTCCATGGACAAGTTCAAAGCTGCCATCAGCCCATTACATATAGAACCAGAAGTACAGTTGCCTGTCAGTAATACCTCCATGGACAAGTTCAAAGCTGCCATCAGCCCATTACATATAGAACCAGAGGTACAGTTGCCTTGCACTAATACCTCCATGGACAAGTTCAAAGCTGCCATCAGCCCATTACATATAGAACCAGAGGTACAGTTGCCTGGCACTAATACCTCCATGGACAAGTTCAAAGCTGCCATCAGCCCATTACATATAGAACCAGAGGTACAGTTTCCTGTCACTAATACCTCCGTGGACAAGTTCAAAGCTGCGATCAGCCCATTACATATAGAACCAGAGGTACAGTTGCCTTGCACTAATACCTCCATGGACAAGTTCAAAGCTGCCATCAGCCCATTACATATAGAACCAGAGGTACAGTTTCCTGTCACTAATACCTCCGTGGACAAGTTCAAAGCTGCCATCAGCCCATTATATATAGAACCAGAGGTACAGTTGCCTGTCACTAATACTTCCGTGGACAAGTTCAAAGCTGCCATCTGCCAATTACATAAAGAAGCAGAGGTACAGTTGCCTGGCACTAATACTTCCATGGACAAGTTCAAAGCTGCCATCTGCCCATTACATATAGAACCAGAGGTACAGTTGCCTGGCACTAATACCTCCGTGGACAAGTTCGAATCTGCCATCAGCCCATTACATATAGAATCAAAGGTACAGTTGCCTGTCACCAATAGCTCCGTGGACAAGTTCAAAGCTGCCATCTGCCAATTACATAAAGAACCAGAGGTACAGTTGCCTGGCACTAATACTTCCATGGACAAGTTCAAAGCTGCCATCTGCCCATCATATATAGAACCAGAGGTACAGTTGTCTGGCACTAATACTTCCGTGGACAAGTTCAAAGCTGCCATCAGGCCCACTACATATAGAACGAGAGGTACAGTTGCCTGGCACTAATACTTCCGTGGACAAGTTCAAAGCTGCCATCAGGCCCATTACATATAGATCCAGAGGTACAGTTGCCTGGCACTAATACTTCCGTGGACAAGTTCGAATCTGCCGTCTGCCCATTACATATAGAACCTGAGGTACAGTTGCCTGGCACTAATTCTTCCGTGGACAAGTTCAAAGCTGCCATGTGCCCATTACATATAGAACCAGAGGTACAGTTGCCTGGCACTAATACCTCCGTGGACAAGTTCGAATCTGCCATCAGCCCATTACATATAGAACCAAAGGTACAGTTGACTGTCACCAATACCTCCGTGGACAAGTTCAAAGCTGCCATCTGCCAATTACATAAAGAACCAGAGGTACAGTTGCCTGGCACTAATAGCTCCTAGGACAAGTTCAAAGCTGTTATCAGGCCCACTACATATAGAACGAGAGGTACAGTTGCCTGGCACTAATACCTCCGTGGACAAGTTCGAATCTGCCATCAGCCCATCACATAGAGAACCAGAGGTACGGTTGCCTGGCACTAACACCTCCGTGGACAACCTCAAAGCTTCCATCTGCCCATTACATATAGAACCAGTGGTACAGTTTTTCTGGCACTAATACTTCCGTGGACAAGTTCAAAGCTGCCATTCAGCCCATCACATATAGAAGCAGAGGTACAGTTGCCTGGCACTAATACTTCCGTGGACAACTTCAAAGCTGCCATCTGCCCATTACATTAAGTACCAGAGGTACAGTTTCCTGGCACTAATACTTCCGTGGACAAGTACAAAGCTGCCAAGTGCCCATTAGATATAGAACCAGAGGTACAGTTGCCTGTCACTAATACTTCCGTGGACAAGTTCAAAGCTGTTATCTGCCCATTACATATAGAACCAGAGGTACAGTTGCCTGGCACTAATACTTTCGTGGACAAGTTCGAATTTGCCATCTGCCCATTACATATAGAACCAGAGGTACAGTTGCCTGGCACTAATACTTCCGTGGACAAGTTCGAATATGCATTCTGCCCATTACATATAGAACCAGAGGTACAGTTGCCTGGCACTAATACCTCCGTGGACAAGTTCAAAGCTGCCATGTGCCCATTACATATAGAACCAGAGGTACAGTTGCCTGGCACTAATACCTCCATGGACAAGTTCTAATCTGCCATCAGCCCATTACATATAGAACCAGAGGTACAGTTGCCTGGCACTAATACCTCCGTGGACAAGTTCAAATCTGCCATCAGCCCATTGCATATAGAACCAGAGGTACAGTTGCCTGGCACTAATACTTCCGTGGACAAGTTCAAAGCTGCCATGTGCCCATTACATATAGTACCAGAGGTACAGTTGCCTGGCACTAATACCTCCGTGGACAAGTTCGAATCTGCCATCAGCCCATTACATACAGAACCAAAGGTACAGTTGCCTGTCACCAATAGCTCCGTGGAGAAGTTCAAAGCTGCCATCTTCCAATTACATAAAGAACCAGAGGTACAGTTGCCTGGCACTAATACTTCCGTGGACAAGTTCAAAGCTGCCATCTGCCCATTACATATAAAACCAGAGGTACAATTGCCTGGCACTAATACCTCAGTGGACAAGTTCGAATCTGCCATCAGCCCATCACATATAGAACCAGAGGTACAGTTGCCTGGCATTAATACCTCCGTGGACAAGTTCAAAGCTGGCATCAGACCATTACATATATAACCAGAGGTACAGTTGCCTGGCACTAATAGCTCCTAGGACAAGTTCAAAGCTGCCATCACGCCCACTACAATTAGAACGAGAGGTACAGTTGCCTGGCACTAATACCTCCGTGGACAAGTTCGAATCTGCCATCAGCCCATCACATAGAGAACCAGAGGTACGGTTGCCTGGCACTAATACCTCCGTGGACAACCTCAAAGCTTCCATCTGCCCATTACATATAGAACCAGAGGTACAGTTTTACTGGCACTAATACTTCCGTGGACAAGTTCAAAGCTGCCATCTGCCCATTACATATAGACCTAGAGGTTCAGTTGCCTGGCACTAATACCTCCATTGACAAGTTCAAAGCTGCCATTCAGCCCATCACATATAGAAGCAGAGGTACAGTTGCCTTGCACTTATACTTCCGTGGACAACTTCAAAGCTGCCATCTGCCCATTACATATAGTACCAGAGGTACAGTTGCCTGTCACTAATACCTCCATGGACAAGTACAAAGCTGCCAAGTGCCCATTAGATATAGAACCAGAGGTACAGTTGCCTGTCACTAATACTTCCGTGGACAAGTTCAAAGCTGTTATCTGCCCATTACATATAGAACCAGAGGTACAGTTGCTGGCACTAATACTTTCGTGCACAAGTTCGAATTTGCCATCTGCCCATTACATATAGAACCAGAGGTACAGTTGCGTGGCACTAATACTTCCGTGGACAAGTTCAAAGCTGCCATCTGCCCATTACATATAGAACCAGAGGTACAGTTGCGTGGCACTTATACTTCCGTGGACAACTTCAAAGCTGCCATCTGCCCATTACATATAGTACCAGAGGTACAGTATCCTCGCACTAATACCTCCGTGGACAAGTACAAAGCTGCCAAGTGCCCATTAGATATAGAACCAGAGGTACAGTTGCCTGTCACTAATACTTCCGTGGACAAGTTCAAAGCTGTTATCTGCCCATTACATATAGAACCAGAGGTACAGTTGCCTGGCACTAATACTTTCGTGCACAAGTTCGAATTTGCCATTCACCCATTACATATAGAACCAGAGGTACAGTTGCGTGGCACTAATACTTCCGTGGACAAGTTCAAAGCTGCCATCTGCCCATTACATATAGAACCAGAGGTACAGTTGCCTGGCACTAATACTTCCGTGGACATGTTCGAAGCTGCCATCTGCCCATTACATATAGAACCAGAGGTACAGTTGCCTAGGACGAATATTTCCGGGACAAGTTCGAAGCTCCCATCTGCCCATTACATATAGAACCAGAGGTACAGTTTCCTATCACTAATACCTCCATGGACAAGTTCGAATCTGCCATCAGCCCATCACATATAGAACCAGAGGTACAGTTGCCTTGCACTAACACTTCCGTGGACAAGTTCATAGCTGCCAACTGCCCATTACATATAGAACCACAGGTACAGTTGCCTGGCACTAATACTTCCGTGGACACGGTCGAATCTGCCATCTGCCCATTACATATAGAACCAGAAGAACAGTTGCCTGGCACTAATACTTCCGTGGACAAGTTCAAAGCGGCCATCTGCCCATTACATATAGAACCAGAGGTACAGTTGCCTGGCACTAATACTTCCGTGGACAAGTTCTAATCTGCATTCTGCCCATTACATATAGAACCATTGGTACAGTTGCCTGGCACAAATACTTCCGTGGACAAGTTCAAAGCTGCCATCTGCCCATTACATATAGAACCAGAGGTACAGTTGCCTGGCACTAATACCTCCGTGGACAAGTTCGAATCTGCCATCAGCCCATTACATATAGAACCAGAGGTACAGTTGCCTGTCACTAATACCTCCGTGGACAAGTTCAAGGCTGCCATCTGCCAATTACATATAGAACCAGAGGTACAGTTGCCTGGCACTAATACTTCCGTGGACAAGTTCAAAGCTGCCATCAGCCCATTACATATAGAACCAGAGGTACAGTTGTCTGGCAGTAATACCTCCATGGACAAGTTCAAAGCTGCCATCTGCCCATCACATATAGAACCAGAGGTACAGTAGCCTGGCACTAATACCTCCACGGACAAGTTCAAAGCTGCCATCACCCCATCACATATAGAACCAGATGTACAGTAGCCTGGCACTAATACCTCCACGGACAAGTTAAAAGCTGCCATCACCCCATCACATATAGAACCAGAAGTACAGTAGCCTGTCACTAATACTTCCGTGGACAAGTTCAAAGCTGCCATCACCCCATCACATATAGAACCAGATGTACAGTAGCCTGGCACTAATACCTCCACGGACAAGTTCAAAGCTGCCATCACCCCATCACATATAGAACCAGAGGTATAGTTGTCTGGCACTAATACTTCCGTGGACAAGTTCAAAGCTGCCATCTGCCCATTACATATAGAACCAGAGGTACAGTTGCCTGTCACTAATACTTCCATGGACAAGTTCTAATCTGCCATCTGCCCATTACATATAGAACCAGAGGTACAGTTGCCTGTCACTAATACCTCCATGGACAAGTTCTAATCTGCCATCTGCCCATTACATATAGAACCAGAAGTACAGTTGTCTGGCACTAATACCTCCATGGACAAGTTCAAAGCTGCCATCAGCCCATCACATATAGAACCAGAGGTACAGTTGTCTGGCACTAATACCTCCATGGACAAGTTCAAAGCTGCCATCAGCCCATTACATATAGAACCAGAAGTACAGTTGTCTGGCACTAATACCTCCATGGACAAGTTCAAAGCTGCCATCAGCCCATCACATATAGAACCAGAGGTACAGTTGTCTGGCAGTAATACCTCCATGGACAAGTTCAAAGCTGCCATGTGCCCATTACATATAGAACCAGAGCTACAGTTGCCTTGCACTAATACCTCCATGGACAAGTTCAAAGCTGCCATCAGCCCATTACATATAGAAACAGAGGTACAGTTGCCTGTCACTAATACTTCGTGGACAAGTTCAAAGCTGCCATCAGCCCATTACATATAGAACCAGAGGTACAGTTGCCTGTCACTAATACCTCCATGGACAAGTTCAAAGCTGCCATGTGCCCATTACATATAGAACCAGAGGTACAGTTGCCTGTCACTAATACCTCCATGGACAAGTTCAAAGCTGCCATCAGCCCATTACATATAGAACCAGAGGTACAGTTGCCTGTCACTAATACCTCCATGGACAAGTTCAAAGCTGCCATGTGCCCATTACATATAGAACCAGAGGTACAGTTGCCTTGCACTAATACCTCCGTGGACAAGTTCAAAGCTGCCATCAGGCCATTACATATAGAACCAGAGGTACAGTTGCCTTGCACTAATACCTCCGTGGACAAGTTCAAAGCTGCCATCAGCCCATTACATATAGAACCAAAGGTACAGTTGCCTTGCACTAATACCTCCATGGACAAGTTCAAAGCTGCCATCAGCCCATTACATATAGAAACAGAGGTACAGTTGCCTGTCACTAATACTTCCGTGGACAAGTTCAAAGCTGCCATCAGCCCATTACATATAGAACCAGAGGTACAGTTGCCTGTCACAAATACCTCCATGGACAAGTTCAAAGCTGCCATCAGCCCATTACATATAGAACCAGAGGTACAGTTGCCTTGCACTAATACCTCCATGGACAAGTTCAAAGCTGCCATCAGCCCATTACATATAGAACCAGAGGTAGAGTTGCCTGGCACTAATACCTCCATGGACAAGTTCAAAGCTGCCATCAGCCCATTACATATAGAACCAGAGGTACAGTTTCCTGTCACTAATACTTCCGTGGACAGGTTCAAAGCTGCCATCAGCCCATTACATATAGAACCAGAGGTATAGTTGCCTGGCACTAATACCTCCATGGACAAGTTCAAAGCTGCCATCAGCCCATTACATATAGAACCAGAGGTACAGTTGCCTGTCACTAATACCTCCATGGACAAGTTCAAAGCTGCCATGTGCCCATTACATATAGAACCAGAGGTACAGTTGCCTTGCACTAATACCTCCGTGGACAAGTTCAAAGCCTGCCATCAGCCCATTACATATAGAACCAGAGGTACAGTTGCCTTGCACTAATACCTCCATGGACAAGTTCAAAGCTGCCATCAGCCCATTACATATAGAAACAGAGGTACAGTTGCCTGTCACTAATACTTCCGTGGACAAGTTCAAAGCTGCCATCAGCCCATTACATATAGAACCAGAGGTACAGTTGCCTGTCACTAATACCTCGATGGACAAGTTCAAAGCTCCCATCAGCCCATTACATATAGAACCAGAGGTACAGTTGCCTTGCACTAATACCTCCATGGACAAGTTCAAAGCTGCCATCAGCCCATTACATATAGAACCAGAGGTAGAGTTGCCTGGCACTAATACCTCCATGGACAAGTTCAAAGCTGCCATCAGCCCATTATATATAGAACCAGAGGTACAGTTTCCTGTCACTAATACCTCCATGGACAAGTTCAAAGCTGCCATCAGCCCATTACATATAGAACCAGAAGTACAGTTGCCTGTCACTAATACCTCCATGGACAAGTTCAAAGCTGCCATCAGCCCATTACATATAGAACCAGAGGTACAGTTGCCTTGCAGTAATACCTCCATGGACAAGTTCAAAGCTGCCATCAGCCCATTACATATAGAACCAGAGGTACAGTTGCCTGGCACTAATACCTCCATGGACAAGTTCAAAGCTGCCATCAGCCCATTACATATAGAACCAGAGGTACAGTTGCCTGTCACTAATACTTCCGTGGAAGAGTTCAAAGCTGCCATCAGCCCATCACATATAGAACCAGAGGTACAGTTGCCTGGCACTAATACCTCCATGGACAAGTTCAAAGCTGCCATCAGCCCTTTAGATATAGAACCAGAGGTACAGTTTCCTGTCACTAATACCTCCGTGGACAAGTTCAAAGCTGCCATCAGCCCATTACATATAGAACCAGAGGTACAGTTGCCTGTCACTAATACTTCTGTGGACAAGTTCAAAGCTGCCATCAGCCCATCACATATAGAACCAGAGGTACAGTTGCCTGGCACTAATACCTCCATGGACAAGTTCAAAGCTGTCATCAGCCCTTTACATATAGAACCAGAGGTACAGTTTCCTGTCACTAATACCTCCGTGGACAAGTTCAAAGCTGCCATCAGCCCATTACATATAGAACCAGAGGTACAGTTGCCTGTCACTAATACTTCCGTGGACAAGTTCAAAGCTGCCATCAGCCCATTACATATAGAACCAGAGGTACAGTTTCCTGTCACTAATACCTCCATGGACAAGTTCAAAGCTGCCATCAGCCCATTACATATAGAACCAGAGGTACAATTGTCTGGCAGTAATACCTCCATAAATAAGTTCAAAGCTGCCATCAGCCCATCACATATAGAACCAGAGGTACAGTTGTCTGGCACTAATACTTCCGTGGACAAGTTCAAAGCTGCCATCAGCCCATCACATATAGAACCAGAGGTACAGTTGCCTGTCACTAATACTTCCGTGGACAAGTTCAAAACTGCCATCAGCCCATTACATATAGAACCAGAGGTACAGTTGTCTGGCACTAATACTTCCATGGACAAGTTCAAAGCTGCCATCAGCCCATCACATATAGAACCAGAGGTACAGTTGCCTGTCACTAATACTTCCGTGGACAAGTTCAAAGCTGCCATCAGCCCATTACATATAGAACCAGAGGTACAGTTGCCTGGCACCAATATCTCTTTTGATAAGTTCAAACTTACTATCAGCCCATCACATATAGAACCTGAGGTACAGTTGCCTAGCACCAATATCTCTTTTGATAAGTTCAAACTTACTATCAGCCCATCACATATAGAACCTGAGGTACAGTTGCCTGGCACTAATACCTCCATGGACAAGTTCAAAGCTGCCAGCAGTCCATCACATATAGAACCAGAGGTAGAGTTGCCTGGCACTAAAACCTCCCTGGACAAGTTCAAAGCCGGCATCAGCCCATTTCATATAGAACCAGAGGTACAGTTGCCTTGCACTAATACCTCCATGGACAAGTTCAAAGCCGGCATCTGTCCATCACGTATAAAAGCAGAGGTACAGTTGCCTGGCACTAATACCTCCATGGACAAGTTCAAAGCCGGCATCTGTCCATCACGTATAGAAGCAGAGGTACAGTTGCCTGGCACTAATACTTCCGTGGACAAGTTCAAAGCCGGCATCTGCCCATTTTATATAGAACCAGAGGTACAGTTGCCTGTCACTAATACCTCCATGGACAAGTTTAAAGCTGCCATCTGTCCATCACGTATAGAAGCAGAGGTACAGTTGCCTGGCACTAATACCTCCATGGACAAGTTCAAAGCTGGCATCTGCCCATTTCATATAGAACCAGAGGTACAGTTGCCTGTCACTAATACCTCCATGGACAAGTTTAAAGCTGCCATCTGTCCATCACGTATAGAAGAAGAGGTACAGTTGCCTGGCACTAATACCTCCATGGACAAGTTCAAAGCTGCCATCAGCCCATTACATATAGAACCAGAGGTACAGTTTCCTGTCACTAAAACTTCCGTGGACAAGTTCAAAGCTGCCATCAGCCCATTACATATAGATCCAGAGGTACAGTTGCCTGGCACTAATACCTCCATGGACAAGTTCAAAGCTGCTATCAGCCCATTACTTATAGAAACAGAAGTACAGTTGCCTGGCACTAATACCTACATGGACAAGTTCAAAGCTGCCATCAGCCCATTACATATAGAACCAGAGGTACAGTTGCTTGGCACTAATACCTCCGTGGACAAGTTCAAAGCTGCCATCAGCCCATTACATAGAACCAAAGGTACAGTTTCCTGTCACTAATACCTCCATGGACAAGTTCAAAGCTGCCATCAGCCCATTACATATAGAACCAGAAGTACAGTTGCCTGTCACTAATACCTCCATGGACAAGTTCAAAGCTGCCATCAGCCCATTACATATAGAACCAGAGGTACAGTTGCCCTGCACTAATACCTCCATGGACAAGTTCAAAGCTGCCATCAGCCCATTACATATAGAACCAGAGGTACAGTTGCCTGGCACTAATACCTCCATGGACAAGTTCAAAGCTGCCATCAGCCCATTACATATAGAACCAGAGGTACAGTTTCCTGTCACTAATACCTCCGTGGACAAGTTCAAAGCTGCGATCAGCCCATTACATATAGAACCAGAGGTACAGTTGCCTTGCACTAATACCTCCATGGACAAGTTCAAAGCTGCCATCAGCCCATTACATATAGAACCAGAGGTACAGTTTCCTGTCACTAATACCTCCGTGGACAAGTTCAAAGCTGCCATCAGCCCATTATATATAGAACCAGAGGTACAGTTGCCTGTCACTAATACTTCCGTGGACAAGTTCAAAGCTGCCATCAGCCCATTACATATAGAACCAGAGGTACAGTTGCCTGTCACTAATACTTCCGTGGACAAGTTCAAAGCTGCCATCAGCCCATCACATATAGAACCAGAGGTACAGTTGCCTGGCACTAATACCTCCATGGACAAGTTCAAAGCTGCCATCAGCCCTTTACATATAGAACCAGAGGTACAGTTTCCTGTCACTAATACCTCCGTGGATAAGTTCAAAGCTGCCATCAGCCCATTACATATAGAACCAGAGGTACAGTTGTCTGGCACTAATACTTCCGTGGACAAGTTCAAAGCTGCCATCAGCCCATTACATATAGAACCAGAGGTACAGTTACCTGTCACTAATACTTCCGTGGACAAGTTCAAAGCTGCCATGTGCCCATTACATATAGAACCAGAGGTACAGTTTCCTGTCACTAATACTTCCGTGGACAAGTTCAAAGCTGCCATCAGCCCATTACATATAGAACCAGAGGTACAGTTTCCTGTCACTAATACCTCCATGGACAAGTTCAAAGCTGCCATCAGCCCATTACATATAGAACCAGAGGTACAGTTGTCTGGCAGTAATACCTCCATAAATAAGTTCAAAGCTGCCATCAGCCCATCACATATAGAACCAGAGGTACAGTTGTCTGGCACTAATACTTCCATGGACAAGTTCAAAGCTGCCATCAGCCCATCACATATAGAACCAGAGGTACAGTTGCCTGTCACTAATACTTCCGTGGACAAGTTCAAAGCTGCCATCAGCCCATTACATATAGAACCAGAGGTACAGTTGCCTGGCACCAATATCTCTTTTGATAAGTTCAAACTTACTATCAGCCCATCACATATAGAACCTGAGGTACAGTTGCCTAGCACCAATATCTCTTTTGATAAGTTCAAACTTACTATCAGCCCATCACATATAGAACCTGAGGTACAGTTGCCTGGCACTAATACCTCCATGGACAAGTTCAAAGCTGCCAGCAGTCCATCACATATAGAACCAGAGGTAGAGTTGCCTGGCACTAAAACCTCCCTGGACAAGTTCAAAGCCGGCATCAGCCCATTTCATATAGAACCAGAGGTACAGTTGCCTTGCACTAATACCTCCATGGACAAGTTCAAAGCCGGCATCTGTCCATCACGTATAAAAGCAGAGGTACAGTTGCCTGGCACTAATACCTCCATGGACAAGTTCAAAGCCGGCATCTGTCCATCACGTATAGAAGCAGAGGTACAGTTGCCTGGCACTAATACTTCCGTGGACAAGTTCAAAGCCGGCATCTGCCCATTTCATATAGAACCAGAGGTACAGTTGCCTGTCACTAATACCTCCATGGACAAGTTTAAAGCTGCCATCTGTCCATCACGTATAGAAGCAGAGGTACAGTTGCCTGGCACTAATACCTCCATGGACAAGTTCAAAGCTGGCATCTGCCCATTTCATATAGAACCAGAGGTACAGTTGCCTGTCACTAATACCTCCATGGACAAGTTTAAAGCTGCCATCTGTCCATCACGTATAGAAGAAGAGGTACAGTTGCCTGGCACTAATACCTCCATGGACAAGTTCAAAGCTGCCATCAGCCCATTACATATAGAACCAGAGGTACAGTTTCCTGTCACTAAAACTTCCGTGGACAAGTTCAAAGCTGCCATCAGCCCATTACATATAGATCCAGAGGTACAGTTGCCTGGCACTAATACCTCCATGGACAAGTTCAAAGCTGCTATCAGCCCATTACTTATAGAAACAGAAGTACAGTTGCCTGGCACTAATACCTACATGGACAAGTTCAAAGCTGCCATCAGCCCATTACATATAGACCCAGAGGTACAGTTGCTTGGCACTAATACCTCCGTGGACAAGTTCAAAGCTGCCATCAGCCCATTACATAGAACCAAAGGTACAGTTTCCTGTCACTAATACCTCCATGGACAAGTTCAAAGCTGCCATCAGCCCATTACATATAGAACCAGAAGTACAGTTGCCTGTCAGTAATACCTCCATGGACAAGTTCAAAGCTGCCATCAGCCCATTACATATAGAACCAGAGGTACAGTTGCCTTGCACTAATACCTCCATGGACAAGTTCAAAGCTGCCATCAGCCCATTACATATAGAACCAGAGGTACAGTTGCCTGGCACTAATACCTCCATGGACAAGTTCAAAGCTGCCATCAGCCCATTACATATAGAACCAGAGGTACAGTTTCCTGTCACTAATACCTCCGTGGACAAGTTCAAAGCTGCGATCAGCCCATTACATATAGAACCAGAGGTACAGTTGCCTTGCACTAATACCTCCATGGACAAGTTCAAAGCTGCCATCAGCCCATTACATATAGAACCAGAGGTACAGTTTCCTGTCACTAATACCTCCGTGGACAAGTTCAAAGCTGCCATCAGCCCATTATATATAGAACCAGAGGTACAGTTGCCTGTCACTAATACTTCCGTGGACAAGTTCAAAGCTGCCATCAGCCCATTACATATAGAACCAGAGGTACAGTTGCCTGTCACTAATACTTCCGTGGACAAGTTCAAAGCTGCCATCAGCCCATCACATATAGAACCAGAGGTACAGTTGCCTGGCACTAATACCTCCATGGACAAGTTCAAAGCTGCCATCAGCCCTTTACATATAGAACCAGAGGTACAGTTTCCTGTCACTAATACCTCCGTGGACAAGTTCAAAGCTGCCATCAGCCCATTACATATAGAACCAGAGGTAAAGTTGTCTGGCAGTAATACTTCCGTGGACAAGTTCAAAGCTGCCATCAGCCCATTACATATAGAACCAGAGGTACAGTTGCCTGTCACTAATACTTCCGTGGACAAGTTCAAAGCTGCCATGTGCCCATTACATATAGAACCAGAGGTACAGTTTCCTGTCACTAATACTTCCGTGGACAAGTTCAAAGCTGCCATCAGCCCATTACATATAGAACCAGAGGTACAGTTGTCTGGCAGTAATACCTCCATAAATAAGTTCAAAGCTGCCATCAGCCCATCACATATAGAACCAGAGGTACAGTTGTCTGGCACTAATACTTCCGTGGACAAGTTCAAAGCTGCCATCAGCCCATTACATATAGAACCAGAGGTACAGTTGCCTGTCACTAATACTTCCGTGGACAAGTTCAAAGCTGCCATCAGCCCATTACATATAGTACCAGAGGTACAGTTGCCTGGCACTAATACCTCCGTGGACAAGTTCGAATCTGCCATCAGCCCATTACATATAGAACCAAAGGTACAGTTGCCTGTCACCAATAGCTCCGTGGAGAAGTTCAAAGCTGCCATCTTCCAATTACATAAAGAACCAGAGGTACAGTTGCCTGGCACTAATACTTCCGTGGACAAGTTCAAAGCTGCCATCTGCCCATTACATATAAAACCAGAGGTACAATTGCCTGGCACTAATACCTCAGTGGACAAGTTCGAATCTGCCATCAGCCCATCACATATAGAACCAGAGGTACAGTTGCCTGGCATTAATACCTCCGTGGACAAGTTCAAAGCTGGCATCAGACCATTACATATATAACCAGAGGTACAGTTGCCTGGCACTAATAGCTCCTAGGACAAGTTAAAAGCTGTCATCAGGCCCACTACAATTAGAACGAGAGGTACAGTTGCCTGGCACTAATACCTCCGTGGACAAGTTCGAATCTGCCATCAGCCCATCACATAGGGAACCAGAGGTACGGTTGCCTGGCACTAATACCTCCGTGGACAACCTCAAAGCTTCCATCTGCCCATTACATATAGAACCAGAGGTACAGTTTTACTGGCACTAATACTTCCGTGGACAAGTTCAAAGCTGCCATCTGCCCATTACATATAGACCTAGAGGTTCAGTTGCCCGGCACTAATACCTCCATTGACAAGTTCAAAGCTGCCATTCAGCCCATCACATATAGAAGCAGAGGTACAGTTGCCTTGCACTTATACTTCCGTGGACAACTTCAAAGCTGCCATCTGCCCATTACATATAGTACCAGAGGTACAGTTGCCTGTCACTAATACCTCCATGGACAAGTACAAAGCTGCCAAGTGCCCATTAGATATAGAACCAGAGGTACAGTTGCCTGTCACTAATACTTCCGTGGACAAGTTCAAAGCTGTTATCTGCCCATTACATATAGAACCAGAGGTACAGTTGCCTGGCACTAATACTTTCGTGCACAAGTTCGAATTTGCCATCTGCCCATTACATATAGAACCAGAGGTACAGTTGCGTGGCACTAATACTTCCGTGGACAAGTTCAAAGCTGCCATCTGCCCATTACATATAGAACCAGAGGTACAGTTGCGTGGCACTTATACTTCCGTGGACAACTTCAAAGCTGCCATCTGCCCATTACATATAGTACCAGAGGTACAGTATCCTCGCACTAATACCTCCGTGGACAAGTACAAAGCTGCCAAGTGCCCATTAGATATAGAACCAGAGGTACAGTTGCCTGTCACTAATACTTCCGTGGACAAGTTCAAAGCTGTTATCTGCCCATTACATATAGAACCAGAGGTACAGTGCCTGGCACTAATACTTTCGTGCACAAGTTCGAATTTGCCATCTGCCCATTACATATAGAACCAGAGGTACAGTTGCGTGGCACTAATACTTCCGTGGACAAGTTCAAAGCTGCCATCTGCCCATTACATATAGAACCAGAGGTACAGTTGCCTGGCACTAATACTTCCGTGGACATGTTCGAAGCTGCCATCTGCCCATTACATATAGAACCAGAGGTACAGTTGCCTAGGACGAATATTTCCGGGACAAGTTCGAAGCTGCCATCTGCCCATTACATATAGAACCAGAGGTACAGTTTCCTATCACTAATACCTCCATGGACAAGTTCGAATCTGCCATCAGCCCATCACATATAGAACCAGAGGTACAGTTGCCTGGCACTAATACCTCCATGGACAAGTTCAAAGCTGCCATCAGCCCTTTACATATAGAACCAGAGGTACAGTTTCCTGTCACTAATACCTCCGTGGACAAGTTCAAAGCTGCCATCAGCCCATTACATATAGAACCAGAGGTAAAGTTGTCTGGCAGTAATACTTCCGTGGACAAGTTCAAAGCTGCCATCAGCCCATTACATATAGAACCAGAGGTACAGTTGTCTGGCACTAATACTTCCGTGGACAAGTTCAAAGCTGCCATCAGCCCATTACATATAGAACCATTGGTACAGTTGCCTGGCACAAATACTTCCGTGGACAAGTTCAAAGCTGCCATCTGCCCATTACATATAGAACCAGAGGTACAGTTGCCTGGCACTAATACCTCCGTGGACAAGTTCGAATCTGCCATCAGCCCATTACATATAGAACCAGAGGTACAGTTGCCTGGCACTAATACTTCCGTGGACAAGTTAAAAGCTGACATCTGCCCATTACATATAGAACCAGAGGTACAGTTGCCTGGCACTAATACCTCCGTGGACAAGTTCGAATCTGCCATCAGCCCATCACATATAGAACGAGAGTTACAGTTGCCTGGCATTAATACCTCCGTGGACAAGTTCAAAGCTGGCATCAGACCATTACATATATAACCAGAGGTACAGTTGCCTGGCACTAATAGCTCCTAGGACAAGTTCAAAGCTGCCATTAGGCCCACTACATATAGAACGAGAGGTACAGTTGCCTGGCACTAATACCTCCGTGGACAAGTTCGAATCTGCCATCAGCCCATCACATAGAGAACCAGAGGTACGGTTGCCTGGCACTAACACCTCCGTGGACAACCTCAAAGCTTCCATCTGCCCATTACATATAGAACCAGAGGTACAGTTTTACTGGCACTAATACTTCCGTGGACAAGTTCAAAGCTGCCATTCAGCCCATCACATATAGAAGCAGAGGTACAGTTGCCTGGCACTAATACTTCCGTGGACAACTTCAAAGCTGCCATCTGCCCATTACATATAATACCAGAGGTACAGTTTCCTGGCACTAATACTTCCGTGGACAAGTACAAAGCTGCCAAGTGCCCATTAGATATAGAACCAGAGGTACAGTTGCCTGTCACTAATACTTCCGTGGACAAGTTCAAAGCTGTTATCTGCCCATTACATATAGAACCAGAGGTACAGTTACCTGGAACTAATACTTTCGTGGACAAGTTCGAATATGCATTCTGCCCATTACATATAGAACCAGAGGTACAGTTGCCTGGCACTAATACCTCCGTGGACAAGTTCAAAGCTGCCATGTGCCCATTACATATAGAACCAGAGGTACAGTTGCCTGGCACTAATACTTCCATGGACAAGTTCTAATCTGCCATCAGCCCATTACATATAGAACCAGAGGTACAGTTGCCTGGCACTAATACCTCCGTGGACAAGTTCAAATCTGCCATCAGCCCATTACATATAGAACCAGAGGTACAGTTGCCTGGCACTAATACTTCCGTGGACAAGTTCAAAGCTGCCATGTGCCGATTACATATAGAACCAGAGGTACAGTTGCCTGGCACTAATACCTCCGTGGACAAGTTCGAATCTGCCATCAGCCCATTACATATAGAACCAAAGGTACAGTTGCCTGGCATTAATACCTCCGTGGACAAGTTCAAAGCTGACATCAGACCATTACATATATAACCAGAGGTACAGTTGCCTGGCACTAATAGCTCCTAGGACAAGTTCAAAGCTGCCATCAGGCCCACTACATATAGAACGAGAGGTACAGTTGCGTGGCACTAATACCTCCGTGGACAAGTTCGAATCTGCCATCAGCCAATCACATAGAGAACCAGAGGTACGGTTGCCTGGCACTAATACCTCCGTGGACAACCTCAAAGCTTCCTTCTGCCCATTACATATAGAACCAGAGGTACAGTTTTACTGGCACTAATACTTCCGTGGACAAGTTCAAAGCTGCCATCTGCCCATTACATATAGAACTAGAGGTTCAGTTGCCTGGCACTAATACCTCCATTGACAAGTTCAAAGCTGCCATTCAGCACATCACATATAGAAGCAGAGGTACAGTTGCCTTGCACTTATACTTCCGTGGACAACTTCAAAGCTGCCATCTGCCCATTACATATAGTACCAGAGGTACAGTATCCTGGCACTAATACCTCCGTGGACAAGTACAAAGCTGCCAAGTGCCCATTAGATATAGAACCAGAGGTACAGTTTCCTGTCACTAAAACTTCCGTGGACAAGTTCAAAGCTGCCATCAGCCCATTACATATAGATCCAGAGGTACAGTTGCCTGGCACTAATACCTCCATGGACAAGTTCAAAGCTGCTATCAGCCCATTACTTATAGAAACAGAAGTACAGTTGCCTGGCACTAATACCTACATGGACAAGTTCAAAGCTGCCATCAGCCCATTACATATAGACCCAGAGGTACAGTTGCTTGGCACTAATACCTCCGTGGACAAGTTCAAAGCTGCCATCAGCCCATTACATAGAACCAAAGGTACAGTTTCCTGTCACTAATACCTCCATGGACAAGTTCAAAGCTGCCATCAGCCCATTACATATAGAACCAGAAGTACAGTTGCCTGTCAGTAATACCTCCATGGACAAGTTCAAAGCTGCCATCAGCCCATTACATATAGAACCAGAGGTACAGTTGCCTTGCACTAATACCTCCATGGACAAGTTCAAAGCTGCCATCAGCCCATTACATATAGAACCAGAGGTACAGTTGCCTGGCACTAATACCTCCATGGACAAGTTCAAAGCTGCCATCAGCCCATTACATATAGAACCAGAGGTACAGTTTCCTGTCACTAATACCTCCGTGGACAAGTTCAAAGCTGCGATCAGCCCATTACATATAGAACCAGAGGTACAGTTGCCTTGCACTAATACCTCCATGGACAAGTTCAAAGCTGCCATCAGCCCATTACATATAGAACCAGAGGTACAGTTTCCTGTCACTAATACCTCCGTGGACAAGTTCAAAGCTGCCATCAGCCCATTATATATAGAACCAGAGGTACAGTTGCCTGTCACTAATACTTCCGTGGACAAGTTCAAAGCTGCCATCAGCCCATTACATATAGAACCAGAGGTACAGTTGCCTGTCACTAATACTTCCGTGGACAAGTTCAAAGCTGCCATCAGCCCATCACATATAGAACCAGAGGTACAGTTGCCTGGCACTAATACCTCCATGGACAAGTTCAAAGCTGCCATCAGCCCTTTACATATAGAACCAGAGGTACAGTTTCCTGTCACTAATACCTCCGTGGACAAGTTCAAAGCTGCCATCAGCCCATTACATATAGAACCAGAGGTAAAGTTGTCTGGCAGTAATACTTCCGTGGACAAGTTCAAACCTGCCATCAGCCCATTACATATAGAACCAGAGGTACAGTTGCCTGTCACTAATACTTCCGTGGACAAGTTCAAAGCTGCCATGTGCCCATTACATATAGAACCAGAGGTACAGTTTCCTGTCACTAATACTTCCGTGGACAAGTTCAAAGCTGCCATCAGCCCATTACATATAGAACCAGAGGTACAGTTGTCTGGCAGTAATACCTCCATAAATAAGTTCAAAGCTGCCATCAGCCCATCACATATAGAACCAGAGGTACAGTTGTCTGGCACTAATACTTCCGTGGACAAGTTCAAAGCTGCCATCAGCCCATTACATATAGAACCAGAGGTACAGTTGCCTGTCACTAATACTTCCGTGGACAAGTTCAAAGCTGCCATCAGCCCATTACATATAGTACCAGAGGTACAGTTGCCTGGCACTAATACCTCCGTGGACAAGTTCGAATCTGCCATCAGCCCATTACATATAGAACCAAAGGTACAGTTGCCTGTCACCAATAGCTCCGTGGAGAAGTTCAAAGCTGCCATCTTCCAATTACATAAAGAACCAGAGGTACAGTTGCCTGGCACTAATACTTCCGTGGACAAGTTCAAAGCTGCCATCTGCCCATTACATATAAAACCAGAGGTACAATTGCCTGGCACTAATACCTCAGTGGACAAGTTCGAATCTGCCATCAGCCCATCACATATAGAACCAGAGGTACAGTTGCCTGGCATTAATACCTCCGTGGACAAGTTCAAAGCTGGCATCAGACCATTACATATATAACCAGAGGTACAGTTGCCTGGCACTAATAGCTCCTAGGACAAGTTAAAAGCTGTCATCAGGCCCACTACAATTAGAACGAGAGGTACAGTTGCCTGGCACTAATACCTCCGTGGACAAGTTCGAATCTGCCATCAGCCCATCACATAGGGAACCAGAGGTACGGTTGCCTGGCACTAATACCTCCGTGGACAACCTCAAAGCTTCCATCTGCCCATTACATATAGAACAAGGTACAGTTTTACTGGCACTAATACTTCCGTGGACAAGTTCAAAGCTGCCATCTGCCCATTACATATAGACCTAGAGGTTCAGTTGCCCGGCACTAATACCTCCATTGACAAGTTCAAAGCTGCCATTCAGCCCATCACATATAGAAGCAGAGGTACAGTTGCCTTGCACTTATACTTCCGTGGACAACTTCAAAGCTGCCATCTGCCCATTACATATAGTACCAGAGGTACAGTTGCCTGTCACTAATACCTCCATGGACAAGTACAAAGCTGCCAAGTGCCCATTAGATATAGAACCAGAGGTACAGTTGCCTGTCACTAATACTTCCGTGGACAAGTTCAAAGCTGTTATCTGCCCATTACATATAGAACCAGAGGTACAGTTGCCTGGCACTAATACTTTCGTGCACAAGTTCGAATTTGCCATCTGCCCATTACATATAGAACCAGAGGTACAGTTGCGTGGCACTAATACTTCCGTGGACAAGTTCAAAGCTGCCATCTGCCCATTACATATAGAACCAGAGGTACAGTTGCGTGGCACTTATACTTCCGTGGACAACTTCAAAGCTGCCATCTGCCCATTACATATAGTACCAGAGGTACAGTATCCTCGCACTAATACCTCCGTGGACAAGTACAAAGCTGCCAAGTGCCCATTAGATATAGAACCAGAGGTACAGTTGCCTGTCACTAATACTTCCGTGGACAAGTTCAAAGCTGTTATCTGCCCATTACATATAGAACCAGAGGTACAGTGCCTGGCACTAATACTTTCGTGCACAAGTTCGAATTTGCCATCTGCCCATTACATATAGAACCAGAGGTACAGTTGCGTGGCACTAATACTTCCGTGGACAAGTTCAAAGCTGCCATCTGCCCATTACATATAGAACCAGAGGTACAGTTGCCTGGCACTAATACTTCCGTGGACATGTTCGAAGCTGCCATCTGCCCATTACATATAGAACCAGAGGTACAGTTGCCTAGGACGAATATTTCCGGGACAAGTTCGAAGCTGCCATCTGCCCATTACATATAGAACCAGAGGTACAGTTTCCTATCACTAATACCTCCATGGACAAGTTCGAATCTGCCATCAGCCCATCACATATAGAACCAGAGGTACAGTTGCCTGGCACTAATACCTCCATGGACAAGTTCAAAGCTGCCATCAGCCCTTTACATATAGAACCAGAGGTACAGTTTCCTGTCACTAATACCTCCGTGGACAAGTTCAAAGCTGCCATCAGCCCATTACATATAGAACCAGAGGTAAAGTTGTCTGGCAGTAATACTTCCGTGGACAAGTTCAAAGCTGCCATCAGCCCATTACATATAGAACCAGAGGTACAGTTGTCTGGCACTAATACTTCCGTGGACAAGTTCAAAGCTGCCATCAGCCCATTACATATAGAACCATTGGTACAGTTGCCTGGCACAAATACTTCCGTGGACAAGTTCAAAGCTGCCATCTGCCCATTACATATAGAACCAGAGGTACAGTTGCCTGGCACTAATACCTCCGTGGACAAGTTCGAATCTGCCATCAGCCCATTACATATAGAACCAGAGGTACAGTTGCCTGGCACTAATACTTCCGTGGACAAGTTAAAAGCTGACATCTGCCCATTACATATAGAACCAGAGGTACAGTTGCCTGGCACTAATACCTCCGTGGACAAGTTCGAATCTGCCATCAGCCCATCACATATAGAACGAGAGTTACAGTTGCCTGGCATTAATACCTCCGTGGACAAGTTCAAAGCTGGCATCAGACCATTACATATATAACCAGAGGTACAGTTGCCTGGCACTAATAGCTCCTAGGACAAGTTCAAAGCTGCCATTAGGCCCACTACATATAGAACGAGAGGTACAGTTGCCTGGCACTAATACCTCCGTGGACAAGTTCGAATCTGCCATCAGCCCATCACATAGAGAACCAGAGGTACGGTTGCCTGGCACTAACACCTCCGTGGACAACCTCAAAGCTTCCATCTGCCCATTACATATAGAACCAGAGGTACAGTTTTACTGGCACTAATACTTCCGTGGACAAGTTCAAAGCTGCCATTCAGCCCATCACATATAGAAGCAGAGGTACAGTTGCCTGGCACTAATACTTCCGTGGACAACTTCAAAGCTGCCATCTGCCCATTACATATAATACCAGAGGTACAGTTTCCTGGCACTAATACTTCCGTGGACAAGTACAAAGCTGCCAAGTGCCCATTAGATATAGAACCAGAGGTACAGTTGCCTGTCACTAATACTTCCGTGGACAAGTTCAAAGCTGTTATCTGCCCATTACATATAGAACCAGAGGTACAGTTACCTGGAACTAATACTTTCGTGGACAAGTTCGAATATGCATTCTGCCCATTACATATAGAACCAGAGGTACAGTTGCCTGGCACTAATACCTCCGTGGACAAGTTCAAAGCTGCCATGTGCCCATTACATATAGAACCAGAGGTACAGTTGCCTGGCACTAATACTTCCATGGACAAGTTCTAATCTGCCATCAGCCCATTACATATAGAACCAGAGGTACAGTTGCCTGGCACTAATACCTCCGTGGACAAGTTCAAATCTGCCATCAGCCCATTACATATAGAACCAGAGGTACAGTTGCCTGGCACTAATACTTCCGTGGACAAGTTCAAAGCTGCCATGTGCCGATTACATATAGAACCAGAGGTACAGTTGCCTGGCACTAATACCTCCGTGGACAAGTTCGAATCTGCCATCAGCCCATTACATATAGAACCAAAGGTACAGTTGCCTGGCATTAATACCTCCGTGGACAAGTTCAAAGCTGACATCAGACCATTACATATATAACCAGAGGTACAGTTGCCTGGCACTAATAGCTCCTAGGACAAGTTCAAAGCTGCCATCAGGCCCACTACATATAGAACGAGAGGTACAGTTGCGTGGCACTAATACCTCCGTGGACAAGTTCGAATCTGCCATCAGCCAATCACATAGAGAACCAGAGGTACGGTTGCCTGGCACTAATACCTCCGTGGACAACCTCAAAGCTTCCTTCTGCCCATTACATATAGAACCAGAGGTACAGTTTTACTGGCACTAATACTTCCGTGGACAAGTTCAAAGCTGCCATCTGCCCATTACATATAGAACTAGAGGTTCAGTTGCCTGGCACTAATACCTCCATTGACAAGTTCAAAGCTGCCATTCAGCACATCACATATAGAAGCAGAGGTACAGTTGCCTTGCACTTATACTTCCGTGGACAACTTCAAAGCTGCCATCTGCCCATTACATATAGTACCAGAGGTACAGTATCCTGGCACTAATACCTCCGTGGACAAGTACAAAGCTGCCAAGTGCCCATTAGATATAGAACCAGAGGTACAGTTGCCATTCACTAATACTTCCATGGACAAGTTCAAAACTGCCATCTGCCCATTTCATATAGAACCAGAGGTACAGTTGCCTGTCACTAATACCTCCACGGACAAGTTCAAAGCTGCCATCAGCCCATTACATATAGAACCAGAGGTACAGTTGCCTGTCACAAATACCTCCATGGACAAGTTCAAAGCTGCCATCAGCCCATTACATATAGAACCAGAGGTACAGTTGTCTGGCACTAATGCCTCCGTGGACAAGTTCAAAGCTGCCATCTGTCCATTACATATAGAACCAGAGGTACAGTTGTCTGGCAGTAATACCTCCATGGACAAGTTCAAAGCTGCCATCTGTCCATTACATATAGAACCAGAGGTACAGTTGTCTGTCACTAATACCTCCATGGACAAGTTCAAAGCTGGCATCAGCCCATTACATATAGAACCAGAGGTACAGTTGCCTGGCACTAATACTTCCGTGGACAGGTTCGAATCTGCATTCTGCCCATTACATATAGAACCAGAGGTACAGTTGCCTGGCACTAATACCTCCGTGGACAAGTTCAAAGCTGCCATCAGGCCCACTACATATAGAACGAGAGGTACAGTTGCCTGGCTCTAATACTTCCGTGGACAAGTTCAAAGCTGCCATCAGGCCCATTACATATAGATCCAGAGGTACAGTTGCCTGGCACTAATACTTCCGTGGACAAGTTCGAATCTGCCGTCTGCCCATTACATATAGAACCAGAAGTACAGTTGCCTGGCACTAATACTTCCGTGGACAGGTTCGAATCTGCATTCTGCCCATTACATATAGAACCAGAGGTACAGTTGCCTGGCACTAATACTTCCGTGGACAAGTTCAAAGCTGCAATGTGCCCATTACATATAGAACCAGAGGTACAGTTGCCTGGCACTAATACCTCCGTGGACAAGTTCGAATCTGCCATCAGCCCATTACATATAGAACCAGAGGTACAGTTGACTGTCACCAATACCTCCGTGGACAAGTTCAAAGCTGCCATCTGCCCATTACATATAGAACCAGAGGTACAGTTGCCTGGCACTAATACTTCCGTGGACAAGTTCAAAGCTGCCATCTGCCCATTGCATATAGAACCAGAGGTACAGTTGCCTGGAACTAATAGCTCCGTGGACAAGTTCGAATCTGCCATCAGCCCATCACATATAGAACGAGAGGTACAGGTCCTGGCATTAATACCTCCGTGGACAAGTTCAAAGCTGGCATCAGACCATTACATATATAACCAGAGGTACAGTTGCCTGGCACTAATAGCTCCTAGGACAAGTTCAAAGCTGCCATCAGGCCCACTATATATAGAACGAGAGATACAGTTGCCTGGCACTAATACCTCCGTGGACAAGTTCGAATCTGCCATCAGCCCATCACATAGAGAACCAGAGGTACGGTTGCCTGGCACTAACACCTCCGTGGACAACCTCAAAGCTTCCATCTGCCCATTACATATAGAACCAGAGGTACAGTTTTACTGGCACTAATACTTCCGTGGACAAGTTCAAGGCTGCCATCTGCCCATTACATATAGAACCAGAGGTTCAGTTGCCTGGCACTAATACCTCCATGGACAAGTTCAAAGCTGCCATTCAGCCCATCACATATAGAAGCAGAGGTACAGTTGCCTGGCACTAATACTTCCGTGGACAACTTCAAAGCTGCCATCTGCCCATTACATATAGTACCAGAGGTACAGTTTCCTGGCACTAATACTTCCGTGGACAAGTACAAAGCTGCCAACTGCCCATTAGATATAGAACCAGAGGTACAGTTGCCTGTCACTAATACTTCCGTGGACAAGTTCAAAGCTGTTATCTGCCCATTACATATAGAACCAGAGGTACAGTTGCCTGGCACTAATACTTTCGTGGACAATTCGAATTTGCCATCTGCCCATTACATATAGAACCAGAGGTACAGTTGCCTGGCACTAATACTTCCGTGGACAAGTTCGAATATGCATTCTGCCCATTACATATAAAACCAGAGGTACAGTTGCCTGGCACTAATACCTCCGTGGACAAGTTCAAAGCTGCCATGTGCCCATTACATATAGAACCAGAGGTACAGTTGCCTGGCACTAATACTTCCATGGACAAGTTCGAATCTGCCATCAGCCCATCACATATAGAACGAGAGTTACAGTTGCCTGGCATTAATACCTCCGTGGACAAGTTCAAAGCTGGCATCAGACCATTACATATATAACCAGAGGTACAGTTGCCTGGCACTAATAGCTCCTAGGACAAGTTCAAAGCTGCCATCAGGCCCACTACATATAGAACGAGAGGTACAGTTGCCTGGCACTAATACCTCCGTGGACAAGTTCAAATCTGCCATCAGCCCATTACATATAGAACCAGAGGTACAGTTGCCTGGCACTAATACCTCCGTGGACAAGTTCAAAGCTGCCATGTGCCCATTACATATAGAACCAGAGGTACAGTTGCCTGGCACTAATACCTCCGTGGACAATTTCGAATCTGCCATCAGCCCATTACATATAGAACCAAAGGTACAGTTGCCTGTCACCAATACCTCCGTGGACAAGTTCAAAGCTGCCATCTGCCAATTACATAAAGAACCAGAGGTACAGTTGCCTGGCACTAATACTTCCATGGACAAGTTCAAAGCTGTCATCTGCCCATTACATATAGAACCAGAGGTACAGTTGCCTGGCACTAATACCTCCGTGGACAAGTTCGAATCTGCCATCAGCCCATTACATATAGAACCAAAGGTACAGTTGCCTGTCACCAATAGCTCCGTGGACAAGTTCAAAGCTGCCATCTGCCAATTACATAAAGAACCAGAGGTACAGTTCCCTGGCACTAATACTTCCATGGACAAGTTCAAAGCTGCCATCTGCCCATCATATATAGAACCAGAGGTACAGTTGTCTGGCACTAATACTTCCGTGGACAAGTTCAAAGCTGCCATCAGGCCCACTACATATAGAACGAGAGATACAGATGCCTGGCACTAATACTTCCGTGGACAAGTTCAAAGCTGCCATCAGGCCCATTACATATAGATCCAGAGGTACAGTTGCCTGGCACTAATACTTCCGTGGACAAGTTCGAATCTGCCGTCTGCCCATTACATATAGAACCAGAGGTACAGTTGCCTGGCACTAATACTTCCGTGGACAAGTTCGAATCTGCATTCTGCCCATTACATATAGAACCAGAGGTACAGTTGCCTGGCACTAATACTTCCGTGGACAAGTTCAAAGCTGCCATGTGCCCATTACATATAGAACCAGAGGTACAGTTGCCTGGCACTAATATTTCCGTGGACAGGTTCGAATCTGCCATCAGCCCATTACATATAGAACCAAAGGTACAGTTGACTGTCACCATTACTCCGTGGACAAGTTCAAAGCTGCCATCTGCCAATTACATAAAGAACCAGAGGTACAGTTGCCTGGCACTAATACTTCCGTGGACAAGTTAAAAGCTGACATCTGCCCATTACATATAGAACCAGAGGTACAGTTGCCTGGCACTAATACCTCCGTGGACAAGTTCGAATCTGCCATCAGCCCATCACATATAGAACGAGAGTTACAGTTGCCTGGCATTAATACCTCCGTGGACAAGCTCAAAGCTGGCATCAGACCATTACATATATAACCAGAGGTACAGTTGCCTGGCACTAATAGCTCCTAGGACAAGTTCAAAGCTGCCATTTGGCCCACTACATATAGAACGAGAGGTACAGTTGCCTGGCACTAATACCTCCGTGGACAAGTTCGAATCTGCCATCAGCCCATCACATAGAGAACCAGAGGTACGGTTGCCTGGCACTAACACCTCCGTGGACAACCTCAAAGCTTCCATCTGCCCATTACATATAGAACCAGAGGTACAGTTTTACTGGCACTAATACTTCCGTGGACAAGTTCAAAGCTGCCATTCAGCCCATCACATATAGAAGCAGAGGTACAGTTACCTGGCACTAATACTTCCGTGGACAACTTCAAAGCTGCCATCTGCCCATTACATATAATACCAGAGGTACAGTTTCCTGGCACTAATACTTCCGTGGCTAAGTACAAAGCTGCCAAGTGCCCATTAGATATAGAACCAGAGGTACAGTTGCCTGTCACTAATACTTCCGTGGACAAGTTCAAAGCTGTTATCTGCCCATTACATATAGAACCAGAGGTACAGTTGCCTGGAACTAATACTTTCGTGGACAAGTTCGAATTTGCCATCTGCCCATTACATATAGAACCAGAGGTACAGTTGCCTGGCACTAATACTTCCGTGGACAAGTTCGAATATGCATTCTGCACATTACATATAGAACCAGAGGTACAGTTGCCTGGCACTAATACCTCCGTGGACAAGTTCAAAGCTGCCATGTGCCCATTACATATAGAACCAGAGGTACAGTTGCCTGGCACTAATACTTCCATGGACAAGTTCTAATCTGCCATCAGCCCATTACATATAGAACCAGAGGTACAGTTGCCTGGCACTAATACCTCCGTGGACAAGTTCAAATCTGCCATCAGCCCATTACATATAGAACCAGAGGTACAGTTGCCTGGCACTAATACTTCCGTGGACAAGTTCAAAGCTGCAATGTGCCGATTACATATAGAACCAGAGGTACAGTTGCCTGGCACTAATACCTCCATGGACAAGTTCGAATCTGCCATCAGCCCATTACATATAGAACCAAAGGTACAGTTGCCTGTCACCAATAGCTCCGTGGACAAGTTCAAAGCTGCCATCTGCCAGTTACATAAAGAACCAGAGGTACGGTTGCCTGCCACTAATACTTCCATGGACAAGTTCAAAGCTGCCATCTGCCCATTACATATAGAACCAGAGGTACAGTTGCCTGGGACTAATACCTCCGTGGACAAGTTCGAATCTGCCATCAGCCCATCACATATAGAACCAGAGGTACAGTTGCCTGGCATTAATACCTCCGTGGACAAGTTCAAAGCTGACATCAGACCATTACATATATAACCAGAGGTACAGTTGCCTGGCACTAATAGCTCCTAGGACAAGTTCAAAGCTGCCATCAGGCCCACTACATATAGAACGAGAGGTACAGTTGCGTGGCACTAATACCTCCGTGGACAAGTTCGAATCTGCCATCAGCCAATCACATAGAGAACCAGAGGTACGGTTGCCTGGCACTAATACCTCCGTGGACAACCTCAAAGCTTCCTTCTGCCCATTACATATAGAACCAGAGGTACAGTTTTACTGGCACTAATACTTCCGTGGACAAGTTCAAAGCTGCCATCTGCCCATTACATATAGAACTAGAGGTTCAGTTGCCTGGCACTAATACCTCCATTGACAAGTTCAAAGCTACCATTCAGCACATCACATATAGAAGCAGAGGTACAGTTGCCTGTCACTAATACCTCCACGGACAAGTTCAAAGCTGCCATCAGCCCATTACATATAGAACCAGAGGTACAGTTGCCTGTCACAAATACCTCCATGGACAAGTTCAAAGCTGCCATCAGCCCATTACAGATAGAACCAGAGGTACAGTTGTCTGGCACTAATACCTCCGTGGACAAGTTCAAAGCTGCCATCTGTCCATTACATATAGAACCAGAGGTACAGTTGTCTGGCAGTAATACCTCCATGGACAAGTTCAAAGCTGCCATCTGTCCATTACATATAGAACCAGAGGTACAGTTGTCTGTCACTAATACCTCCATGGACAAGTTCAAAGCTGCCATCAGCCCATTACATATAGAACCAGAGGTACAGTTGTCTGGCAGTAATACCTCCATGGACAAGTTCAAAGCTGGCATCTGTCCATTACATATAGAACCAGAGGTACAGTTGTCTGGCAGTAATACCTCCATGGACAAGTTCAAAGCTGCCATCTGTCCATTACATATAGAACCAGAGGTACAGTTGTCTGGCAGTAATACCTCCATGGACAAGTTCAAAGCTGCCATCTGTCCATTACATACAGAACCAGAGGTACAGTTGCCTGTCACTAATACCTCCATGGACAAGTTCAAAGCTGCCATCAGCCCATTACATATAGAACCAGAGGTACAGTTGTCTGGCAGTAATACCTCCATGGACAAGTTCAAAGCTGCCATCTGTCCATTACATATAGAACCAGAGGTACAGTTGTCTGGCAGTAATACCTCCATGGACAAGTTCAAAGCTGCCATTCAGCCCGTCACATATAGAACCAGAGGAACAGTTGCCTGTCACTAATACTTCCGTGGGCAAGTTCAAAGGTGCCATCAGACCATCACGTATAGAACCAGATGTACAGTTGCCTGGCACTAATACCTCCATGGACAAGTTCAAAGCTGCCATCAGCCCATCACATATAGAACCAGAGGTACAGTTGTCTGGCACTAATACTTCCGTGGACAAGTTCAAAGCTGCCATCAGGCCCTCTACATATAGAACGAGAGGTAAAGTTGCCTGGCACTAATACCTCCGTGGACAAGTTCGAATCTGCCATCAGGCCATCACATAGAGAACCAGAGATACGGTTGCCTGGCACTAACACCTCCGTGGACAACCTCAAAGCTTCCATCTGCCCAAAACATATAGAACCAGAGGTACAGTTTTACTGGCACTAATACTTCCGTGGAAAAGTTCGAATCTGCATTCTGCAATTACATATAGAACCAGAGGTACAGTTGCCTGGCACTAATACTTCCGTGGACAAGTTCAAAGCTGCCATCAGCCCATCACATATAGAACCAGAGGTACAGTTGTCTGGCACTAATACTTCCGTGGACAAGTTCAAAGCTGCCAACTGCCCATTACATGTAGAACCAGAGGTACAGTTGCCTGGCACTAATACCTCCGTGGACAAGTTCAAAGCTGCCATCAGGCCCATTACATATAGAACGAGAGGTACAGTTGCCTGGCACTAATACCTCCGTGGACAAGTTCAAAGCTGCCATCAGGCCCACTACATATAGAACGAGAGGTACAGTTGCCTGGCTCTAATACTTCCGTGGACACGTTCAAAGCTGCCATCAGGCCCATTACATATAGATCCAGAGGTACAGTTGCCTGGCACTAATACTTCCGTGGACAAGTTCGAATCTGCCGTCTGCCCATTACATATAGAACCAGAGGTACAGTTGCCTGGCACTAATACTTCCGTGGACAGGTTCGAATCTGCATTCTGCCCATTACATATAGAACCAGAGGTACAGTTGCCTGGCACTAATACCTCCGTGGACAAGTTCAAAGCTGCCATCAGCCCATTACATATAGAACGAGAGGTACAGTTGCCTGGCACTAATACCTCCGTGGACAAGTTCAAAGCTGCCATCAGGCCCACTACATATAGAACGAGAGGTACAGTTGCCTGGCTCTAATACTTCCGTGGACAAGTTCAAAGCTGCCATCAGGCCCATTACATATAGATCCAGAGGTACAGTTGCCTGGCACTAATACTTCCGTGGACAAGTTCGAATCTGCCGTCTGCCCATTACATATAGAACCAGAGGTACAGTTGCCTGGCACTAATACTTCCGTGGACAGGTTCGAATCTGCATTCCGCCCATTACATATAGAACCAGAGGTACAGTTGCCTGGCACTAATACTTCCGTGGACAAGTTCAAAGCTGCAATGTGCCCATTACATATAGAACCAGAGGTACAGTTGCCTGGCACTAATACCTCCGTGGACAAGTTCGAATCTGCCATCAGCCCATTACATATAGAACCAGAGGTACAGTTGACTGTCACCAATACCTCCGTGGACAAGTTCAAAGCTGCCATCTGCCCATTACATATAGAACCAGAGGTACAGTTGCATGGCACTAATACTTCCGTGGACAAGTTCAAAGCTGCCATCTGCCCATTACATATAGAACAAGAGGTACAGTTGCCTGGAACTAATAGCTCCGTGGACAAGTTCGAATCTGCCATCAGCCCATCACATATAGAACGAGAGGTACAGTTGCCTGGCATTAATACCTCCGTGGACAAGTTCAAAGCTGGCGTCAGACAATTACATATATAACCAGAGGTACAGTTGCCTGGCACTAATAGCTCCTAGGACAAGTTCAAAGCTGCCATCAGGCCCACTACATATAGAACGAGAGATACAGTTGCCTGGCACTAATACCTCCGTGGACAAGTTCGAATCTGCCATCAGCCCATCACATAGAGAACCAGAGGTACGGTTGCCTGGCACTAACACCTCCGTGGACAACCTCAAAGCTTCCATCTGCCCATTACATATAGAACCAGAGGTACAGTTTTACTGGCACTAATACTTCCGTGGACAAGTTCAAAGCTGCCATCTGCCCATTACATATAGAACCAGAGGTTCAGTTGCCTGGCACTAATACCTCCATGGACAAGTTCAAAACTGCCATTCAGCCCATCACATATAGAAGCAGAGGTACAGTTGCCTGGCACTAATACTTCCGTGGACAACTTCAAAGCTGCCATCTGCCCATTACATATAGTACCAGAGGTACAGTTTCCTGGCACTAATACTTCCGTGGACAAGTACAAAGCTGCCAACTGCCCATTAGATATAGAACCAGAGGTACAGTTGCCTGTCACTAATACTTCCGTGGACAAGTTCAAAGCTGTTATCTGCCCATTACATATAGAACCAGAGGTACAGTTGCCTGGCACTAATACTTTCGTGGACAATTCGAATTTGCCATCTGCCCATTACATATAGAACCAGAGGTACAGTTGCCTGGCACTAATACTTCCGTGGACAAGTTCGAATATGCATTCTGCCCATTACATATAGAACCAGAGGTACAGTTGCCTGGCACTAATACTTCCGTGGACAAGTTCAAAGCTGCCATGTGCCCATTACATATAGAACCAGAGGTACAGTTGCCTGGCACTAATACCTCCGTGGACAAGTTCAAATCTGCCATCAGCCCATTACATATAGAACCAAAGGTACAGTTGCCTGTCACCAATAGCTCCGTGGACAAGTTCAAAGCTGCCATCTGCCAATTACATAAAGAAGCAGAGGTACAGTTGCCTGGCACTAATACTTCCATGGACAAGTTCAAAGCTGCCATCTGCCCATTACATATAGAACCAGAGGTACAGTTGCCTGGCACTAATACCTCCGTGGACAAGTTCGAATCTGCCATCAGCCCATTACATATAGAATCAAAGGTACAGTTGCCTGTCACCAATAGCTCCGTGGACAAGTTCAAAGCTGCCATCTGCCAATTACATAAAGAACCAGAGGTACAGTTGCCTGGCACTAATACTTCCATGGACAAGTTCAAAGCTGCCATCTGCCCATCATATATAGAACCAGAGGTACAGTTGTCTGGCACTAATACTTCCGTGGACAAGTTCAAAGCTGCCATCAGGCCCACTACATATAGAACGAGAGGTACAGTTGCCTGGCACTAATACTTCCGTGGACAAGTTCAAAGCTGCCATCAGGCCCATTACATATAGATCCAGAGGTACAGTTGCCTGGCACTAATACTTCCGTGGACAAGTTCGAATCTGCCGTCTGCCCATTACATATAGAACCTGAGGTACAGTTGCCTGGCACTAATTCTTCCGTGGACAAGTTCAAAGCTGCCATGTGCCCATTACATATAGAACCAGAGGTACAGTTGCCTGGCACTAATACCTCCGTGGACAAGTTCGAATCTGCCATCAGCCCATTACATATAGAACCAAAGGTACAGTTGACTGTCACCAATACCTCCGTGGACAAGTTCAAAGCTGCCATCTGCCAATTACATAAAGAACCAGAGGTACAGTTGCCTGGCACTAATAGCTCCTAGGACAAGTTCAAAGCTGTTATCAGGCCCACTACATATAGAACGAGAGGTACAGTTGCCTGGCACTAATACCTCCGTGGACAAGTTCGAATCTGCCATCAGCCCATCACATAGAGAACCAGAGGTACGGTTGCCTGGCACTAACACCTCCGTGGACAACCTCAAAGCTTCCATCTGCCCATTACATATAGAACCAGTGGTACAGTTTTTCTGGCACTAATACTTCCGTGGACAAGTTCAAAGCTGCCATTCAGCCCATCACATATAGAAGCAGAGGTACAGTTGCCTGGCACTAATACTTCCGTGGACAACTTCAAAGCTGCCATCTGCCCATTACATATAGTACCAGAGGTACAGTTTCCTGGCACTAATACTTCCGTGGACAAGTACAAAGCTGCCAAGTGCCCATTAGATATAGAACCAGAGGTACAGTTGCCTGTCACTAATACTTCCGTGGACAAGTTCAAAGCTGTTATCTGCCCATTACATATAGAACCAGAGGTACAGTTGCCTGGCACTAATACTTTCGTGGACAAGTTCGAATTTGCCATCTGCCCATTACATATAGAACCAGAGGTACAGTTGCCTGGCACTAATACTTCCGTGGACAAGTTCGAATATGCATTCTGCCCATTACATATAGAACCAGAGGTACAGTTGCCTGGCACTAATACCTCCGTGGACAAGTTCAAAGCTGCCATGTGCCCATTACATATAGAACCAGAGGTACAGTTGCCTGGCACTAATACTTCCATGGACAAGTTCTAATCTGCCATCAGCCCATTACATATAGAACCAGAGGTACAGTTGCCTGGCACTAATACCTCCGTGGACAAGTTCAAATCTGCCATCAGCCCATTGCATATAGAACCAGAGGTACAGTTGCCTGGCACTAATACTTCCGTGGACAAGTTCAAAGCTGCCATGTGCCCATTACATATAGTACCAGAGGTACAGTTGCCTGGCACTAATACCTCCGTGGACAAGTTCGAATCTGCCATCAGCCCATTACATATAGAACCAAAGGTACAGTTGCCTGTCACCAATAGCTCCGTGGAGAAGTTCAAAGCTGCCATCTTCCAATTACATAAAGAACCAGAGGTACAGTTGCCTGGCACTAATACTTCCGTGGACAAGTTCAAAGCTGCCATCTGCCCATTACATATAAAACCAGAGGTACAATTGCCTGGCACTAATACCTCAGTGGACAAGTTCGAATCTGCCATCAGCCCATCACATATAGAACCAGAGGTACAGTTGCCTGGCATTAATACCTCCGTGGACAAGTTCAAAGCTGGCATCAGACCATTACATATATAACCAGAGGTACAGTTGCCTGGCACTAATAGCTCCTAGGACAAGTTCAAAGCTGCCATCACGCCCACTACAATTAGAACGAGAGGTACAGTTGCCTGGCACTAATACCTCCGTGGACAAGTTCGAATCTGCCATCAGCCCATCACATAGAGAACCAGAGGTACGGTTGCCTGGCACTAATACCTCCGTGGACAACCTCAAAGCTTCCATCTGCCCATTACATATAGAACCAGAGGTACAGTTTTACTGGCACTAATACTTCCGTGGACAAGTTCAAAGCTGCCATCTGCCCATTACATATAGACCTAGAGGTTCAGTTGCCTGGCACTAATACCTCCATTGACAAGTTCAAAGCTGCCATTCAGCCCATCACATATAGAAGCAGAGGTACAGTTGCCTTGCACTTATACTTCCGTGGACAACTTCAAAGCTGCCATCTGCCCATTACATATAGTACCAGAGGTACAGTTGCCTGTCACTAATACCTCCATGGACAAGTACAAAGCTGCCAAGTGCCCATTAGATATAGAACCAGAGGTACAGTTGCCTGTCACTAATACTTCCGTGGACAAGTTCAAAGCTGTTATCTGCCCATTACATATAGAACCAGAGGTACAGTTGCTGGCACTAATACTTTCGTGCACAAGTTCGAATTTGCCATCTGCCCATTACATATAGAACCAGAGGTACAGTTGCGTGGCACTAATACTTCCGTGGACAAGTTCAAAGCTGCCATCTGCCCATTACATATAGAACCAGAGGTACAGTTGCGTGGCACTTATACTTCCGTGGACAACTTCAAAGCTGCCATCTGCCCATTACATATAGTACCAGAGGTACAGTATCCTCGCACTAATACCTCCGTGGACAAGTACAAAGCTGCCAAGTGCCCATTAGATATAGAACCAGAGGTACAGTTGCCTGTCACTAATACTTCCGTGGACAAGTTCAAAGCTGTTATTTGCCCATTACATATAGAACCAGAGGTACAGTTGCCTGGCACTAATACTTTCGTGCACAAGTTCGAATTTGCCATTCACCCATTACATATAGAACCAGAGGTACAGTTGCGTGGCACTAATACTTCCGTGGACAAGTTCAAAGCTGCCATCTGCCCATTACATATAGAACCAGAGGTACAGTTGCCTGGCACTAATACTTCCGTGGACATGTTCGAAGCTGCCATCTGCCCATTACATATAGAACCAGAGGTACAGTTGCCTAGGACGAATATTTCCGGGACAAGTTCGAAGCTCCCATCTGCCCATTACATATAGAACCAGAGGTACAGTTTCCTATCACTAATACCTCCATGGACAAGTTCGAATCTGCCATCAGCCCATCACATATAGAACCAGAGGTACAGTTGCCTTGCACTAACACTTCCGTGGACAAGTTCATAGCTGCCAACTGCCCATTACATATAGAACCACAGGTACAGTTGCCTGGCACTAATACTTCCGTGGACACGGTCGAATCTGCCATCTGCCCATTACATATAGAACCAGAAGAACAGTTGCCTGGCACTAATACTTCCGTGGACAAGTTCAAAGCGGCCATCTGCCCATTACATATAGAACCAGAGGTACAGTTGCCTGGCACTAATACTTCCGTGGACAAGTTCTAATCTGCATTCTGCCCATTACATATAGAACCATTGGTACAGTTGCCTGGCACAAATACTTCCGTGGACAAGTTCAAAGCTGCCATCTGCCCATTACATATAGAACCAGAGGTACAGTTGCCTGGCACTAATACCTCCGTGGACAAGTTCGAATCTGCCATCAGCCCATTACATATAGAACCAGAGGTACAGTTGCCTGTCACTAATACCTCCGTGGACAAGTTCAAGGCTGCCATCTGCCAATTACATATAGAACCAGAGGTACAGTTGCCTGGCACTAATACTTCCGTGGACAAGTTCAAAGCTGCCATCAGCCCATTACATATAGAACCAGAGGTACAGTTGTCTGGCAGTAATACCTCCATGGACAAGTTCAAAGCTGCCATCTGCCCATCACATATAGAACCAGAGGTACAGTAGCCTGGCACTAATACCTCCACGGACAAGTTCAAAGCTGCCATCACCCCATCACATATAGAACCAGATGTACAGTAGCCTGGCACTAATACCTCCACGGACAAGTTAAAAGCTGCCATCACCCCATCACATATAGAACCAGAAGTACAGTAGCCTGTCACTAATACTTCCGTGGACAAGTTCAAAGCTGCCATCACCCCATCACATATAGAACCAGATGTACAGTAGCCTGGCACTAATACCTCCACGGACAAGTTCAAAGCTGCCATCACCCCATCACATATAGAACCAGAGGTATAGTTGTCTGGCACTAATACTTCCGTGGACAAGTTCAAAGCTGCCATCTGCCCATTACATATAGAACCAGAGGTACAGTTGCCTGTCACTAATACTTCCATGGACAAGTTCTAATCTGCCATCTGCCCATTACATATAGAACCAGAGGTACAGTTGCCTGTCACTAATACCTCCATGGACAAGTTCTAATCTGCCATCTGCCCATTACATATAGAACCAGAAGTACAGTTGTCTGGCACTAATACCTCCATGGACAAGTTCAAAGCTGCCATCAGCCCATCACATATAGAACCAGAGGTACAGTTGTCTGGCACTAATACCTCCATGGACAAGTTCAAAGCTGCCATCAGCCCATTACATATAGAACCAGAAGTACAGTTGTCTGGCACTAATACCTCCATGGACAAGTTCAAAGCTGCCATCAGCCCATCACATATAGAACCAGAGGTACAGTTGTCTGGCAGTAATACCTCCATGGACAAGTTCAAAGCTGCCATGTGCCCATTACATATAGAACCAGAGCTACAGTTGCCTTGCACTAATACCTCCATGGACAAGTTCAAAGCTGCCATCAGCCCATTACATATAGAAACAGAGGTACAGTTGCCTGTCACTAATACTTCGTGGACAAGTTCAAAGCTGCCATCAGCCCATTACATATAGAACCAGAGGTACAGTTGCCTGTCACTAATACCTCCATGGACAAGTTCAAAGCTGCCATGTGCCCATTACATATAGAACCAGAGGTACAGTTGCCTGTCACTAATACCTCCATGGACAAGTTCAAAGCTGCCATCAGCCCATTACATATAGAACCAGAGGTACAGTTGCCTGTCACTAATACCTCCATGGACAAGTTCAAAGCTGCCATGTGCCCATTACATATAGAACCAGAGGTACAGTTGCCTTGCACTAATACCTCCGTGGACAAGTTCAAAGCTGCCATCAGGCCATTACATATAGAACCAGAGGAACAGTTGCCTTGCACTAATACCTCCGTGGACAAGTTCAAAGCTGCCATCAGCCCATTACATATAGAACCAAAGGTACAGTTGCCTTGCACTAATACCTCCATGGACAAGTTCAAAGCTGCCATCAGCCCATTACATATAGAAACAGAGGTACAGTTGCCTGTCACTAATACTTCCGTGGACAAGTTCAAAGCTGCCATCAGCCCATTACATATAGAACCAGAGGTACAGTTGCCTGTCACAAATACCTCCATGGACAAGTTCAAAGCTGCCATCAGCCCATTACATATAGAACCAGAGGTACAGTTGCCTTGCACTAATACCTCCATGGACAAGTTCAAAGCTGCCATCAGCCCATTACATATAGAACCAGAGGTAGAGTTGCCTGGCACTAATACCTCCATGGACAAGTTCAAAGCTGCCATCAGCCCATTACATATAGAACCAGAGGTACAGTTTCCTGTCACTAATACTTCCGTGGACAGGTTCAAAGCTGCCATCAGCCCATTACATATAGAACCAGAGGTACAGTTGCCTGGCACTAATACCTCCATGGACAAGTTCAAAGCTGCCATCAGCCCATTACATATAGAACCAGAGGTACAGTTGCCTGTCACTAATACCTCCATGGACAAGTTCAAAGCTGCCATGTGCCCATTACATATAGAACCAGAGGTACAGTTGCCTTGCACTAATACCTCCGTGGACAAGTTCAAAGCCTGCCATCAGCCCATTACATATAGAACCAGAGGTACAGTTGCCTTGCACTAATACCTCCATGGACAAGTTCAAAGCTGCCATCAGCCCATTACATATAGAAACAGAGGTACAGTTGCCTGTCACTAATACTTCCGTGGACAAGTTCAAAGCTGCCATCAGCCCATTACATATAGAACCAGAGGTACAGTTGCCTGTCACTAATACCTCGATGGACAAGTTCAAAGCTCCCATCAGCCCATTACATATAGAACCAGAGGTACAGTTGCCTTGCACTAATACCTCCATGGACAAGTTCAAAGCTGCCATCAGCCCATTACATATAGAACCAGAGGTAGAGTTGCCTGGCACTAATACCTCCATGGACAAGTTCAAAGCTGCCATCAGCCCATTATATATAGAACCAGAGGTACAGTTTCCTGTCACTAATACCTCCATGGACAAGTTCAAAGCTGCCATCAGCCCATTACATATAGAACCAGAAGTACAGTTGCCTGTCACTAATACCTCCATGGACAAGTTCAAAGCTGCCATCAGCCCATTACATATAGAACCAGAGGTACAGTTGCCTTGCAGTAATACCTCCATGGACAAGTTCAAAGCTGCCATCAGCCCATTACATATAGAACCAGAGGTACAGTTGCCTGGCACTAATACCTCCATGGACAAGTTCAAAGCTGCCATCAGCCCATTACATATAGAACCAGAGGTACAGTTGCCTGTCACTAATACTTCCGTGGAAGAGTTCAAAGCTGCCATCAGCCCATCACATATAGAACCAGAGGTACAGTTGCCTGGCACTAATACCTCCATGGACAAGTTCAAAGCTGCCATCAGCCCTTTAGATATAGAACCAGAGGTACAGTTTCCTGTCACTAATACCTCCGTGGACAAGTTCAAAGCTGCCATCAGCCC